>CM051235.1:278280919-279522794 GCA_027917425.1 Gastrophryne carolinensis | reverse complement strand
GCGTAATGTATGTGTGTCTATGTGTTTAGGTGGCTGATGTGGTGTGGGAGCTTAGGAATGTCCGTTTTTTTTTTTTTTAAACATTTGCCTGATATAATGCACTGACATCCCCCCACACACACTTTTGCGGGTGGTGCGTTTTATAGGGCAAAAAATACAGTAGTTGCTGGTAGATATTTCTTCCAAGATTGAAAAGGTCCACTTTTATCCTAATCTTACTTTGTATACTATATAGGAGCAATAAAACGAAGGATTGAATTAGACTGGGGAACAGAGGACAAAGAATACTTGGATAAAGTTGAAATGCATGTGAAAGGAGCACTTAATGATGTGATCCCGGATGTGATAATATACAATGCAGGAACAGATATTCTGGATGGAGATCCGCTTGGAGGTCTGTCCATTTCTCCTCAAGTAAGTAGTAAACTTCTTAAACCCACCTTCTGCATACTCAATTGAAATTAAAGCAAAACAACTCCCCTGCCCTGCCCTGGCAGGATGGGGGGGGGGGGGTTACAAAGAAAAAACCCTTGTACCAGCCATGGTCCAGCACCGCGCTCCCGTTTCTGCATAGCTGGCGTTGAGAAAGACACAAAACGGCATCCCCTAGCTCTGTACGTGAGGGGCGCAGACACAGAGCTGGAGGATGTTGCTTTGTGTCTTTCTGTGTAGCTGCCCGTGCCTGGAGAAGGGTGCTAGAATGTGGGAGAGGTAAGGGCTTTTTTTCTTTGAAATCCCCCATCCTGCCTCCGCACCAGGAGAGGGTTGCAGGTTGGGGGGTTGTTTTCGGACTGGACTTTATATATTGGCTGAAGCTCCAAATAAAGAAGCTTAGTCACCATATGTACAATAGTAAACATGATTGGTATTCCAAGAACTTTATGGTATCATTGCTAATGTCTTAAAACGGAACTAAACCCACCAGCAGCTGACCTGGTATCTAAACTGGGGCATCAGGAATTGGGTTGCCCCACTGTGTGAAACCCCCACCAGTAAAAACTCACCTTTCCCTCATCCAGCGGGCATGCACAAGCTCTTGTCCAGAGTCATTTGCCTGATTGTTTTCAATGGGGACTGCACACTGCCATATCCCCGGCGGCGTGCGCTCCCACCCCAGCCATATAGATAGGCTGGGGTGGCAGAACGCATGAGCCCAGGGATGCGGCAGCATGCACTCTCCATTGATGTCAATAAGGGCCTTTGCCGAAGGATGTGATAAAGAGTTGTTTGGGGCTTTCGGGGGGGTTCACACAGCGGGTCAGCAGACTTCAAATTCCATGAATTTGTTCTGCTTTAAAGTGGACCAAAAACCAGGATTTTGACTATCCTGGGTTTTGGTCCTTTCCCCCTGGGCACCCCGATCGGGGGTGCCCCGCTGTGTGAAACCCCTCAGATCGCCGAGCCCAACTCACCTCTTCCCGGTCCTACGGCACATGCACAGCCGCTTGTCCAATCAGTGTGCTCGGAGCCGCTGACGTCAAGTCGTCTAAGCCTTCGTTTAAGGCCAGCTGCTCTGGGCGTGCTGGTGGCCACATTCCCCGCTTCCCTCTAACAGGGAGCTTGCCCGCGCCGGCAATTCACAAATGTCTGCTAGAGGGATAGCGGGGATGCGGACGAGGCCGTGGCTCGCGCATGCTTCGATGGACCAGGCAACAAGGTAGGTGTATGGGGCAACCTGGGGGGTTTTACACAGCGAGGCATCCTGATTTTCCTGGTGTACAGCACGGCTTGCTTCATTTCAATTCTTCACATTTGGGTTATCCGCCACAAGGTGGCGCAGTCGACTGCAGAAAGACTTATGGCTCCTCCCGGCCCATAAAAGGGCAGGAATTACCCAGAGACCCCCAGTTTTTCTGCAGTCCTCACTGTGAAGACAGAAGATTTTCTCTCTCTGGTTATTCGCAGGAGAGCGGGGTATCCCAAACCCGTCGGCCCTGCAAGCCTATTCCCACCTGTTTCGGACCCATCCTGCCACCCAGCCTAGGCTGAAGGTTCAGGTGAAGGTAGGAGAACACCTGGGGTCGGGTGTTCACAGAGCCATGCTCTGGGCTGTAGACCCTGCACCCAAAGGGTAACCGGCCGCAGGCAAATGGTGAGACTGGATGGGGGAGGGAGAAACCATCTTTCCCACCTGCCTTATTTGCTTAGTGTTGGTGACTGTGTTCACTCTGTTTTTTTTGTGGTGTTTTCCCGTTTTTTTTCCACCTCTCCTCCCCCCCCCTCCCCCCTGCCTTCCCTCCTAAGGTGGCAAAGAGGAAGCAGGGGGAGCTTTTCCGCCCTGACAGGCAGCGCCTGGAGTTCCTGGAGCAGGGACATTTTTCCAAGATGGTCCTTAAGGAATGGGAACGGCCCAACAGGTTGCCCTCTGTCCCTAAGGGACTAGAAGGTATCCCTTCTCGGCTGGTCTTGTCCCCTCGAGGTGGACGCTCCCGTCCTGGGGCTGTCCAATACTTCTGTTATGCCGTCCCCTGACACCTCTACTTTGCGCGATAATGCTGATGGGCGCATGGATCAGCTAGCTTGTCACGCATTCACCTTTGTGGGGGCTGGCCTGCGCCCGGTCTGCGCCGCGGCTATTGTTGCCATTGCGATTAAGAAGAAGGTCAGGCGCCTTGCTGAAGCGGCTAGATCTCGCAAGCGAGCGGATGACTACAAGGATCTCTTGCTTTGCTCTGACTTTATTGCCTTTGTGCTATCTGCCATGGATGATGCTGTCCGGCTTGGTGGTAGGGCCTCGGCCCTGTTGGTTGCCATGTGTAGGTCTGTCTGGCTGCGTCAGTGGGCGGCTGACGCTGCTGCTAAGAAGTCCCTTACCGGGCTTCCCTTCATGGGTCTCTTTGGGGAGCATCTTGATGCATTGGTCAAGGACTGTCGGCTCCCTCAGCATAAAAAAGCATTCCCGGCCCTTTCGGGGGGCTTCTTCCTTTCGCTCTTCCCAGGTAGCCCCAGAGACACTTGGGGACGAGGCAGATCCCATGGTCGTCCCGGTCCCTCCTGGGGGTCCAAGTCCAATCCCCCCACCAAGGCCCCTCAGGCATGAGGGGGCGCCCTCACACATCCGGGTGGGGGGACGGCTTTGGCTCTTTGCTCACCTCTGGACGGGGGGATTCAGGAGGTGGTGTCCTCCGGATACAAGACAGAGCTAGCAGCTTGGCCGCCCCCAAGATTCCTTCGGTCTCGGATCTCCCAAAATCCAGTGACGGCGAAGGGCCTGAGGTTGGCCGTCCAACATCTTCTGTCATCCGGCGTGGTTTGCCCTGTGCCCCTTCAAGAACAGGGCCGGGGTTTCTACTCCAATCTGTTCACGGTGCCCAAGAAGGACGGCTCCCTGAGACCCATCCTGGATCTGAAGAGTCTCAACAGATTTGTCAGGTTCAAACACTTCCACATGGAGAAATTGCTGTCGGCGGTGAGCTCCCTTCGGCCAGTCGACTTCATGACCACGGTGGACATCAAGGATGCCTACCTGCATGTTCCTATCTTCCTGGGACATCAGAGGTTCCTGAGGTTCGCTCTGGGGGATCAACACTACCAGTTTGTGGCCTTGCCGTTTGGTATCACCTCGGTCCCTCGGGTGTTCACCAAGGTGCTGGCGGGTGTCATGGCCCTCCTGAAGAGCCAGGGCATTCGCATTCTTCCTTACCTGGACGATCTGTTGATTGCTGCTCTTTTCATCAGGCCGAGAGGGATACTCAGGTGGTAGTGTCCACCCTTGAGTCCTTGGTTGGGTGGGTGATCAATTATCCCAAGTCTTCACTCTCTCCGTCTTTGCTGAGGTCCTTCCTGGGCATGACGCTGGATACTTCTCAGGTCAAGGTGTTTCTTCCTCAGCAGAAGGTGGAGGGCCTTCAGATGCAGACGCGCTCATCCCTCCATCCGTATGGGGACGCAGTTGGTGGGTCTCATGGTGTCTTGCTTCGAGGCTGTGCCCTTCGCTCAGTTCCACATGAGACCTCTTCAGTTCAATCTCTTGACCGTCTGGGATCGGAGTCAGGAGTCCTTGGAGCAGGAATTCGCTCTGTCCCCTCTGGCCAGACAGTCCCTCTCGTGGTGGTTGGTCTCGAGAAACCTTCTGGTGGGCAGGTCCTTTCTGCCCCCGTGCTGGGAGATGGTCACCACGGACGCCAGTCTGACCGATTGGGGAGGGGTTTGGCAATCGCTGAAGTTCCAGGGCTAGTGGGGCCCTCAGGAGGCCCACGCACCTTTCAACCTCCTGGAGTTGAGAGCGGTCAGGCTGGTTCTTCTCCAGTTGACTCCCCACCTACGGGGTTATGTGGTCCAGGTCCGCTCAGAAAATCAGACGGCTGTTGCTTACATCAATCATCAGGGCGGGACTCAGAGCAAGCGAGCCCTCAAGGAAGTGTCCCTGATCTTGTCTTGGGCAGAGGAGAATGTTCCCTGCATCTCTGCAGTTTACATTCCAGGGGTGGAGAACCAGGAGGCGGACTCTCTGAGCAGGGAGACGTCTCGTCTGGGGGAATGGTCTCTCAGCAACAAGATCTTTCTCGCCCTGTGTCACCGCTGGGGTCAGCCGGACGTGGACCTGTTTGCGTCCCGTCACAAGCTTCCCAAATTCGTCTCCCTGTCAAGAGATCCTCTAGCCTTTGCCAAGGACGTGTTAGCAATTCCTTGAACGGAGTTTCGACTCCTTTATGCATTTCCTCCCTTTCCTCTGTTGGGTCGTGTGCTGCGCAGGATAGCCCAGGAGGGGCGATCCTGGTGGCCCCCTGCTGGTCGAGGAGAGTATGGTTCGCGGACGTCGTCCAGATGGCGGTGGATCAGTACGTCTTGCCCGATGATCAAGAGCTCCTCACTCAGGGACAGCTGCGCCATCCCAATTTACAAACGCTGGCTTTGACGGCTTGGTTGCTGAAACCTCGTCAGTACTATGATTCAGGCTCGGAAGAAATCCTCTTATATGATTTATCACAGGGTCTGGCATGTTTACATTGCCTGGTGTGAGTCTAAGTCTCTTCCGTGTCGCGCTTTCTCCATTTCCAGGGTTCTGGAGTTTCTTTAACATGGTCTGGAGTCGGGTTTACAACTGAGTACCCTCAAAGGACAGGTTTCTGCCTTGGCAATTTTTTTCCAAAGGTCCTTCGCCAATCATAGGCTGGTCAAGACATTGTCTTGCCTTCCTTGTGTTCTGCCCCTTCTAATTCTCAGGAACGGGCCCTTCATTCCCTGGATGTGGTTAGGGCGCTCAAATATTATTTGGTTGCCACGGAGTCTTTTAGGAAGTCGGATTCTCCGTTTGTCCTTCCTGCTGGGCCTAGGAAGGGCTTGCCTCCAGCTAAATCCACTATCAGCAAGTGGATCAGACAGGTGGTGGTGCAATCGTACTCTGCCAAGGGGAAGGACCCCCCTTTTCGTGTTACTGCTCACTCCACTAGGGCTATTGGTGCCTCTTGGGCTTTTCAGCACCAGGCTTCTGTTGAACAAGTTTGTAAGGCCGCTACTTGGTCTTCCGTTCATACCTTTTCTAAGTTTTACAAGGTTGATGTTAGGGCCTCAGCTGATGCTGTTTTTGGTCGCAAGGTGCTTCAGGCGGTAGTTTCTTGAACTGCCTGCTGTTGCTCACTGGGGATCCCACCCTTCTTCATGGACACTGCTGTTGGATGTCCCAAATGTGAAGAATTGAAATGAAGCAAGTTGTGCTGTACACAAGGAAAAATACAATTCTGTGATTACTCACCTGTAGAATTGTTTTTACGGTGTACAGCATGGCTTGCTTCATCCCTCCCTTGTTATAGTTGTCCTCTGTTGCCTTTTTATGGTGATTTTTGTTGAGTTCTTTTTTAGTGGGGCTGTGTTTTTTTGTTAACATGGTCTTTGGTGTTTTCAAACACTGGGGGTCTCTGGGTAATTCCTACCCTTTTATGGGCTGGGAGGAGCCACAAGTCTTTCTGCAGTCGACTGCGCCACCTTGTGGCGGATAACCCAAATGTGAAGAATTGAAATGAAGCAAGCCGTGCTGTACACCGTAAAAACAATTCTACAGTTAATTACAGAACTGTATTTTTTGGATGGGGGAAGGGAACCGGTCGCAGTGGGGTTTGGTCCACTTTCAGAGAAGAGAGGCATTAAGTACTGTAGTTATTCACTGCTATCTGAGTGAACCTTTTTGACATAACGTCTGTTGGCCCCCAGTTTAATAAGCAAGTTTTCTTTAAGTGGTGGTTCCAGTGCATCACTGAGAAAAAAGTAAGCATTTTCCTGGTTTGCTCTTGCGATCCTGCTTTGGCTAACTCTCCCCCTTCTTCTACACACTGCACATCATTTTTTCCCTTTTCCTGATGTCTGATGCACACCTTTTTTATTACTTAGGGAATAATAAAAAGAGATGAAATTGTATTCAGCATTGCAAGAAGCCGTTCAATTCCTATCCTGATGATCACCTCTGGTGGATACCAAAAGCGGACAGCGCGGATAATTGCGGATTCAATTCTTAACCTGCATAATCTTGGCCTTATTAAAAAAACTCTGGTAGGGTCAAGTGAACCTAGGATATAAATAATTGTGGCAATCATTTACAAAATACATTTTTGTTCTAAAAAATGAATTTTGATTAAAATACTGTGTATTTTTAGCAAATAAACAATAAACCACATTAATTATAGCTGATAACCATTGGGCATTTGCATAAATACATAGTCATTTAATGCTAAGACATTGGGCAGCTGCTGATTATTGAACACTAAGAAGGGGGTGTAACTGATGCAATACAGGCAATTTATTTTCCCAGCATGCTGTGCTAAGATACTCATCTCACAGGAAATTTCTCAACAGGACTGACATATTAACTGGTGTATTTTTTACATGTAAATCTTTATCATTATGACAGAAGACAGACATATGTCACTGGTACAAGGCTGTACTTTACTGGTATAGCAATGCATTGAAACAGGCAATAACACATTTTTGATATTATAACTGTTAAGGTTTATATTTAGCATATCAAATACAGACAGCTAACAGTCTGGGTGAGATTTGCCCACTAATAAACTGTGATTAAACATCAAGAATTGTTGTTTGTATACCCCAAGAACAATAGACAGTAAAAAAAGAAAACAATCCCAAAGGGAATGAATAATAGAAGAGAAAGAGAAAACAAAAAGGTTGGAGAAAGAGGAAGGAGAGGTTGGGTACATTTTAGAAATATCGTCTGTCCCTCTGCAGGCCTACTATGATGAAATCAGTTTATTTCAGAGCCAACCTATTAAGGTATTGTCTAGATTTTGAAGACTACATTTTACCCGGGGTCTCAGATTTTACCGAAAAGGTTTATTGGTATCTTATAGTATGTTGGTCAGCTTTTCAGTTTGAAAAGAACCTGGCCACTAGGTCTGTTAAAAGGCATAAGCAGAACATGCCCCCTCTTTGGCTCGCTCTATAAAAATACTTGAAATAATTGGTATGCAGAGAGAAAGGCATTCTTTAGGAGATTGCTTGTGGCACCTGAAAAGTATCACATGAAATATTGGCCTTAATAAAAGAACAGTTGTCTTACATAGCCAGTCTTTCAGCCTTTAGATGCTTTATCAAAGGCGTTGTCCTTTATTCAATACAGACAGGATTTGGCTGAACCAAATAATAATGGCAAGGCTTTTACGGGATTCACCCTTCTGTTGGTCGATCTTAGATAATGAAATAAAGTGGGGCAAATTGGGTATACAGTTTGTCCTATTGACTCTGAGATTGTTGGAGGCATTGGGCACTTACTGGTGTACAGTATATGTAAAATAAATTATATTGGATGCACACCTAAATTACGGTAGATATATAAAATGCAAAACTCTAGGTCTCAAGGACGTCGTGTGGCGACGCCACTGCCAGATTGGGCAGCAGTGAAGAGCAGCTAACGGTGTCATGTGACTAGAAGTAGTAGAAAAAGAGGTCTGACTCTAGGGACAGGCAAGTGTGAAAAAAAAATGGTGGGTGGGGCAAAGTTTTCTGGATTTAGAAACTGAAGTTCCTGTCTGGGCATGTAAATGAAGAAAGCCGTCACTCAACTGTTTACAGTCACAAGGGAGCGGCTTTCCTCATTGATTAGCTGCAGGAGGTGCATAGATTAGTTTTGACTATCTTGGGTTTTGCCCCGGGGGGCACCCCGCTCGCTGTGTGAAACCCCCCAGGATGCCAAGCCCAGCTCACCTCTTCCCGGTCCCACGGCGCGTCTAAGAGCAGCAGCTCTGACTGCCGTATCCACCGCCTCCCTAACAGGGAGTGTGCCTGCACCAGCCATCAACCCTGTTATATAAAAGCGGGGGATGTGGCTCTGCGGCGTGGGACCTGGAAGAGGTGAGCTGGGCTTGGCATCCTGGGAGGTTTCACACAGCGAAGCACCCCCGATCGGGGAGCCCTGGGGGAAAGGACCAAAACCCAGGATAGTCAAAATCCTTGGTTTTGGTCTACTTTATTCATCCACCAGGGCCAGTTGGGAGCATGCTGTCAGCTTCAGAGCTGATAGCAATGCAACCAGACTGGTGTCACCTGCATGACTGCATGGGGTCGAGCCTGCAGGCTAGAAAGGTACAGTAAGTGGTCTATTTTACCTCTACGCAGGTAACTGTCATGCAATTTGCAAATAACAGTTCTAAAAGATCAAATGTGTTCTGGACTATGGACTAGATGGTAGTAATGTTATTTTTTTATGTAATGTCATTTTTTGGGGAATAAGCTGGAAAAGTTCTGATGTATAGATGTGTGTTTGCAAGTTCACCAGCACATTATAATTTTGGAAGGACAAAATGTTAATAGTTCTTATACTGATGTCAGATCAATTTACTGATATGTGTGTGAAAATAAAGAGTTGTTAAAATAAGGATGTTTTACCTTTTTTAGGTCATGATCATTGCTAAACTGAACCCAGGGTAGCCATCATGGCAGTACAGCAATGATTGCTAATTGAGAAGATTGACAGGGTGCCCACTTCTGGCAGTTCCACTTTGCTGTGTGACACCGCCGCAAGCCATTTAGATATGCTGGTCACTGGTGCACACATCAGCAAGTGCCATAAGATTGTATTCTGAAGTGTGTACAGATGTAGCCGCCGCTTTTGTTTCTCATATCTTAACACAATTGGTTAAACCGAACCAACACCCATTTTTTCTTGGTGTTGGTCCTGCAGACAGCCAATAAGAACAAGCTTGGGGGCATCCAGAATGCTGGAATTCTGGGGGGGTTATGTTCTGGTGGGCTCCAGCAATTTGGATGCCCCCCTGAGCTTGTTCTTATTAACTGTCTCCAGGACCAACACCTGTTAAGTGTACCAAAACCCAGCGGAATTACCGGGCTGGTCGATTTCCTCCCTGGGGCATCCAAAATCGGGATGCCCCGCTGTGTGAAACCCCCCAGGTCTCCCCATTCACTTACCTTTCCCGCGCGAGACGTGGCCACATTCCCGCTATCCCTCTAGCAGGGCGCGTGCCTGCGCCCGCCAGCCATTTGTGAATGGGCGGCACGGGCACGCTCCCTCCTAGAAGGAAGCAGGGGATGCGACCGCACGATCAGAGGCACTGGCCTTAGACGCTGGCTTAGATGGCGTGACATCAGCGACTCCGGGCGCACTGATTGGATGAGCGGCCGTGCATGTGCCGTAGGACCGGGAATCGAGGTGCCCTGGGGGAAAGGACCAAAACCCAGGATAGTCAAAAGTCCGGTTTATGTGAAACTAGTTAAGATATCTTATCTAGCTATTGTGTTGAAATTCAATACATAGCTTTGGGGTCAGTTGGGCTTCTGCTTTTAACACCCACATTCAATCCCTGCTCCCTGTACCCATCCCCACTGTACCCACAAGCCAAGTAGCCCCGGCATCATGGTTGGGGGGCCTCAGCAGGGATGTCTCAGGCTGGCCATGGGCTGGTAAAATCCAGGGTTGATTTTTGGCCCCAGTGCGCACCTGCTGGCAGGGTGCTATTCAGTGTTGTCGACAGCAGGAGGAGCATGAGAGCATGGCCTATCATAACTACAACACACTGGCCTCTATTCAATAACAGTTGAAAAAAAAATAAACTTATGCTTGCCCCTCCGCTGTGTAGTCCTGTAGCAGAGCTATTAACAACAGACTCCAGGGCTGACCACTTCACTGTTTGGAGCACCACTTCGGGATGGGGAAAGGTGGGCTGGACATTCAGGGTTTTGTTTCACTTTAAAAGACTCCTAGAGGGTGTTGGTCTACCTTTATATAAGGCATTCCAAATTTGGCTCGTGCATGTGTTGTTGGATGGTGGATCAGGTAAGCTTTACTGGGGATTTGGGGGGTGTCACACAGCAGGGCATCCCAATTTGGGATGCCTCCCAGAAGCCGGCCGCATGGGCCTCAGTCCATTTTAAACTCAAGGGGGGTGTTGAGCATCTTTAAAGTGGACCCATGGAATTTCTTGGGGCATCCCAATTAGCAATTTAAAGCAGAAAACAATACTCAACTTGGCAAGCCCTGGAATGTTTTGGGCTCTGGCCTTCCCATGGGGCATCTTAAATCGGGATGCCCCAATCTCCGGGTCACAGCAACACTGGTGTGTTCCCGCACTGAGCCATTCAGAGGCTGGGGGCCCATGTCTAAGGATGTGGCTGCTCTCTCTCCCCATGGCCGTAAACAGAGCCTTATAGACTTGATGGCGTGTTGCTCCTCTTTAACCACTATCTGCCCAAAGCATTGCAAGATGGATAAAGGTTATTCTAGCACAAGCTGGCTCACAAGAAAACCCATTGGAGTTGAGCAGAATGGCACTGTATGCTCGAAACCTGTCACCCAGATGCCTATACCTTAAATTACATGTATAAGAGTACCAAAACATAGTTGCAAGCCAGTATGTGGAGAAACCCATGTTAGACTTAATATAAGGGGGCTAAAGAGACCAAAAACCCCTCTACTTAGGTAAAGGAAAAGAGGCGCTTTCCTAGAACGGAAAGCATTTGCACAGTACCCAGTCCAAGGACAGATAGCATTACCCATCTACCCTTGGAGTAGGTGGAGCTATGCAAATCATCTCTTTACATCTCTGTGCCATCCAAGGCCCTTAGAAACGTTAAGGGTGCAATGCCAAGGATTAGCTTTTTTACAAAGCCATACACATCCAACTAGAGGACACGTGTCTCGAGCTTTAGGCTCTCATCAGCACTAGGGCGGATGTATCTGGCTGTATGGGGAGTGAGACTTGGTGAGTACCAAAACATAGTCGCAAGCCACTATGTTCGAGAAACCCATGTTAGGCTTAATATAGGGGTGCTAAAGAGACCAAAAACCCCTCTACTTAGGTAAAGGAAAAGAGGCGCTTTCCTAGAACGGAAAGTATTTGCACAGTACCCACCAAGTCTCACAGCCAGATACATCCGCCCTAGTGCTGATGAGAGCCTAAAGCTCGAAACACGTGTCACTAGTTGGATGTGTCTGGCTGTGTAAAATTTAAAGCTAATCCTTGGCATTGCACCCTTAGCGTTTCTAAGGGCCTTGGATGGCATAGAGACATAAAGAGATGATTTGCATAGCTCCGCCTACTGCAAGGGTAGATGGGTAATGCTATCTGTCCTTGGACTGGGTACAGTGCAAATACTTTCCGTTCTAGAAAAGCGCCTTTTTCCATGCATAAAAACATGGGTGACACTCTCCTCCTCACTGTTTGGGTCTGCAATCTTTTATCCAGGGCAGTCTCTCATATTTATTTATTGCTATTTAACGATCACTAAATTTATTAGGTATTTGCACATTATATTTAATTTATTATGGGATACAATCGATAGATATATATATTTTGTTATGTGAATATGCACATTTGGCACTTTCATTCAGAGCTTAATATTATGTATTTTTTGTGTATTAGTCATTTGCAGTGAAAGGTTTTTGCCTAGTTAGGCCACTCAGTATTTTGTTCTGTTTTAAAATAAAGAAACAGGCTTAGATGGATGTTTTATGCAGTGTGTATAAGTAATCCCTCCACTTTCTAGCATATTGATTCAGGTTCTGGTCCCGGGTCACCTTATAACCAGTGCTCCCCTGTCTACACCATTGAAATTAACCTAATCCAATGCTTCTGCTGCCGTGAGGGGGGGGGGGGGGGGGGGGGGGGGGGCACTTTCGATGGAATTTTTGAAAGTGTGTATTTTTTGTCCTTGAGGTGCTGAGCTGATGTAGTTACCAATACAACATAATGCAAATAAGGGCAATGCTACTGACTGCACTTATAGCCCTGTGATGCCAAAGGAAAGGATTGGTCAAAAACCTGCAGGATACGTGACCTTTATGCTAAAAACATAATACCCTGTTTCCCCGAAAATAAGACACTGTCTTATATTAATTTTTCCCCGGAAATATGGCACTTGGCCTTCGGGGGATGTCTTGACAGAAGACAGGCAGCGTGCGTCTCCTCCACCTCCCTGGAGCTCCCCCCTTACGTGCCCCGTCATTACACCCCCTAGTGGTTACAATACAATTTTCGGGGGAGGTAGTAGTGGTATTGTGTGATTGCTCAGTTTCAGTCACAGATCTATAAACCAGTGACCTTATTATATCCCCACAACACTTTTTATCTAACTTGTAACCTTCATTTTCATCCAGACCTCATCTGAATCAATACGAAATCTAAACTGCTGTGATTGCTGTGGTGTAGCTTAAAAGACATCTGTAGTTTAAAGTGGCTCAAAACCCATCTCGATCAGCCCAGGAATCTATAAGATTCCCAGGCCGATCGATTCCCTCCCAAATCGAGATGCCCCGCTGTGTGAAACCGGCCAGGTCACCCGATCACTTACCTTTCTCCTGGTCCAACAGTGCCTGCGCAGGTCGCATCCCCGCTATGCCTCTAGAAGGGTGTGTGCCCGCACCAGCCATTTGTGAATGGCCGTCGCAGGCACACTCCCTGTTAAAGGGAAGTGGGAAATGCATCCGCCTGCGCACTCGGAGTCACTGGCTTTAGACGCTGTCGGGCGATCTGGGGGGTTTCACACAGCAATAGTGAAAATCCTGGGTTTTAAAGATGATGACAAATGTAATGATTCTCCAGGTTAAATTAAGGTGGGTCATTAGGGGGTTAAAAAGCATTTAAAAAACTGCAGATATGCGTGAACTTTATTCACATGAGACAGAGATTCCAGATCTGCAATAAAAAAAAAGACATTTCCAGGACCACTTCTTCCCGGTCATTTGGGGGTTAGACTTTAGGGCTCTGGACAGGACCCTCTACTTTTCCCCTTTTCAGCAGAGATGCTGATAGAGTGATCGTTAAGTATTTATTAGCCAAGTAAATGTCGTTCCTTAGTTTGTTGAAAATAACAGGTACACCGATGAGGTTACCAAGACTTACAGTTGTGTCTATGTACAAGTGAACTGGATCAAAATCAATGCCATTACTTATATAAAAAAAATCCGTCACACAAGAGATCAGAGATCGTCTCAGGCAGCAAATGTCCATCAACGGTTTCATTATCGAACCCTGAAACACAAATTCAAATGGGAATATAGAATATTTTGTACACCTTTTTTAAATGCATTATGTTTTCAACAAAACCGGCTAAATCCTTTTTTCTTTTCATTTAAAAAGACTTTGCTTGACAAGGTTATCCTGCCTTAAAATAGCTCATATTATATGAAAATAAGGACTGTTTTATGCTTTTTTTCAATATGAGGCATTATTTAACATGAGGTGTGTTAGTAAAAAGAGGACACTAGACAGCTAGAGCATGTGACAAATGTATTTTGCTTTTCAAAGTAACTTTCATTTTAAATTATGCTTTAAAGTCAGTGAATCTTTTTGCTGCCCTTGAGTGAAAGTCTTAGGTGTTACAGTTGTACTTTAGACAGGTTGGAGATGCGGCACCAGCCCAAGAAAGAGCGCCAGAATGGTAAGTGATTGCTGGCATGTGCAGGGGGTTCACACAATGAAGAAACGGCCCTTAGTTGTTCAGCCCTGGAGTCTTTTAATGCACTTTTAGACTCCAAGACTGACTTTTGAGGTGATAAGGTCACTTCAACAGCAGCAAGCTCAAATCTACTGCTTTCCTCACCCACTGCTGCATCCATCTACCCCTTCACTTGCTTATCATGTGAGCTGCCAGCAACCAATAGGGTTTTATCATAGTAGACTTTTGTGAAAGTCAAACAATATCATTCATGCCATTCGCTTCCTCCCAGAGCAATATATATTAAAGGCTCCTGAGAAGTGTAGTCACTACAAGCCACAAAGCCTGAAAGGAATTCCCTACAGAGAACTGACCATTGTTTTAAAATATGGAATGTACCAATATCATTTTAGACCTATACAAACAGCTTTATTGGAATTGATGGTTCATGAAAATGCATATTTACATCCTTAATAAAATTATTTTTAAATAACCATGATCAGGGTTTTCCCTGCAGCGCTCTTTCTTCATACTGTCTTTCTGACTGCCTCCTTCTGTACACATCATCTGGAAAAGTAACACATAATAACAGGCATTAATACCACATGAAGGAAAAAACAGTCATATACTTACTGTGCAAAGGGCAAACTCCGAAAGACCCCCACAGTCCCCTTCCAATTATTTGAAGCACCAGTATATTATTATTATTATTATTGTTTATTTATATAGCGCCATCATCTTCCGTAGCGCTTTACAGAGTAGTAGTTACAGACAGGTGGTACATATACTATTTCAGATGCAGTTTTACAGATTTGACAGTGGATATTCTGAGTACAAGATACAATAGGGGAGAGAGCCCTGCCATTGCGAGCTTACAGTCTAAAGGATGAGGGATGAAGACGAGGGAGAAGCATCACAAACAGTCAGTATTGAGCTTTGTGGCATGTGCCCTTTAGAAGATTGGTTAGTCCAGATTATATGCTTGTCTGAATAAGTGAGTTTTGAGGGCGCCTTTGAAGGTTTTAAGTGTTGTGGAGTGGCGGATTGGGTGCGGGAGGGCATTCCAGAAGATTGGAGTTGCACGTGAGAAGTCTTGGAGGCGGGCGTGAGAGGAGGTGACCAGGGTGGAGGACAGGAGAAGGTCGGCAGCAGAGCGGAGGCTGCGTCTAGGTTGATATTGTTGGATTAGAGATGAGATGTAGGGAGGGGCCTGGTTGGCGAGAGCTTTGTATATTCAGTAAAGGTGACCACAGATACAAGATGGTCCTCTACCCAATCCAGCCTAGAAATGTGAGGCTTCAGAAAAACCTTTTCACACTCTTTATCTGGAGGGTTTGCTATGCAACTAGGAGGGTCACATAACTACATGGTTGTCTCTAGATCAGCGGTTACCAACCAGTGGTACTAGTAACATTGGTGGAACTTGAGCTCTCTCTGGTGGTACTCAAAGTGTCTGAAGGTGAAAGTGAGGTGACATGAAGCACTTGCACACAAGCTACTTCTCTCATAAAATGTGCCGGGTTTCCAAGTCAACAAGCTGCAAGGGTGGAGCATCTTGGGATGACTACATTGTTAGAAGAAGAGCATGGATTGTCTGCCTATATAAGTTGTGCCGGATGGTACTTGATAATTGCAAAATGGAAAGTGGTACTCCATAGAAAACAAGTTGGGAAATCATGCTCCAGATTAAACTAAATGTTTGAATCCCTTGTTTTTCAGGTACTATAAGATTAGTGGTGGGGCTAAATAAAGTTGTTGAGGCACTAGCTGGGCCTTATATGGGTCTCCATGATGGTGCTCTTGGTACAGAATGTATAAATGTTGTTACAGTCCAGGTGAGCAGATAAATGTGTTAAAGTTATACTAAAGCCAAGCCCGATTGTTGGCCCATTGTCTGGGGCTATGCACTGTCCAAAACTTCAATCTGTTTCAAAAAGATCCTGTAGTTACTAATTTATTACTAAAAGTATTAGAGCAGAGGCAAAATGAGGAGAAACAGTGGGTGTGGCAACAGCGATGTAATATAAGCACATTGAGAGGAGGGAGGGGTTTCATATGTGCAGAGAGGCAGCCACTCAGGGTGTCTAGGCAGGGATTGGGGGTATTTTTGTTCTTAGTTTCTCGCAGATTGATTGGTGGACCACATAGGCGGCGTAGGCATGGAAACCAGAATGAGGAAGTGATTTTCCTCACTGATGAGGCAGACAGGGGAGGAAGGACAGTGCTGGAGCCACTCTATGGAAGGTAAGCTACTGATTTTTTTTTTTTTACTTTTGACTTGCTAAATCCCTGTCCACTTACTATTACTAAGGATGCCTCTGACTGAGATATTTCTCATTCCAGTTTCACATAAAAGTGTATGATACCACATGTTGAAAACCTGTAGGACACGAAAAAAACATCTATCCTAGGCTATGTCCTCAATTCAGTAAACGTTGATAAAGATTCTCATGATTCACTTTATGCTGAATCACCAGCCAGGGAGACAATGAAAGGCAATGTCACTTTTTACTACAGTATAAAAAAGGGTAAACATGTCATCTTCCCAGCTGGTGAGTCAGCAACAGTGACATTCTTCTCATTCTTAAGTCATTTTTTTTTTATTTATTACCAAGAGGGTATTTTTCAGTTCCTACCGAATTGAGGCCTATATCTGTATTTGCCTTCAGGAACATATTAGCTCTTATAATACACCCCCTTTTTTTTTTACTGAGCAACTTTGCTAATATACATGAGAAACCTCTCAAGAGGGGCTTTGTATCAGCAAAGGCCTCAGCAGGGTAACAACAGTCCAGAGCCTTGAGGTATTCACACCTCAACTCAAATTTTTTTTTACACAGGTTGTACATCCGTAAAACCTTAGGGAGAGGGTCTAGGGCAAAACATCTCCAAGTAACGTTATACTATTGTAACCCTTTCAATTAAACATATTAGAAAATCATGTGAGCTGACATTGTGCATCTATAAATATGCTGTATCTGGCTAGCAGCAACATGGTGCTACCCACATTAATGCTTATTCAGCTTCAAGCCAGCGCACACGTGACGATCATGAGCTTAGATCTTTTCCCATTGTAGCCATACAACTATCATGCTCAGAAGGAAATCAGCCTTCATTTTCTCAGCACAGATTTCCTTAAAGTGGACCAACACCCACCCCTGAACGGCCCGGGAATCTATAAGATTCCCGGGCCGAGCAGCTCCCTCCCCGCAGGGCATCCAAAATAGGGATGCCCCGCTGTGTGAAACCCCCCAGGAAGCCCCTAAAAAAAAAAAAAAAAAAAAAAAAAACTTACCTTATCGGCGACGGACAAGCGACGGATAAGCCGATGCAGCCTTGCGTCGGGCGTTTGTGAATGGCCGGCGCGGGCACTGCAAGAGGGACGTGCGAGAGGCGGCGGTGGCAGCTTATCCGTCGCTTGTCCGTCGCCGATAAGGTAAGATTTTAGGGGCTTTCTGGGGGGTTTCACACAGCGGGGTACCCTCGATCGTGGTGCCCCGCTGAAGTGGACCAACACCCAGCATAGTGAAAATCCTGGCTGTTGGTCCACTTTAAAGTGGACCAACACCCACGGTAGATTCCCGGGCCGATCACCTCCCCGAGATTGGGATGTCCCGCGGGGTGAAACCCCCCCCAAAACACCTTACCTTATCCCACCTGCCGCCGCCTCCCGCGCGCTCCTCTAGACGTGCGCGCGCGCGCCGTTTGTGAACGGCCGGCGCGGGCGCGCGCCCTGTAAGAGTGACGTGCGGGAGGCGGCGGCGGACGCGCTGTCTTGTCTGTCGCTGTCACCCGCTTGTAAGTCGGCGGGGATTGGACGGCGCGGTCACGTGGGAGCGGGGTGAGTTTTTGGGGCTTTCGCACAGCGGGGCACCCCCAATCGAGGTGCCCCCCCGAAGTGGACCAAAACCCAGGATAGTCAAAATCCTGGGTGTTGGTCCACTTTAAAGAAAACAGTTGGAAATACAATGCGGATACAGGAAAGTCCACTTTACCAACAGCCCGAAGACTTAAAGAGGACCAACACCCAGGGGTGATCAGCCCGGAAATCTATAAGATTCCCGGGCCGATCACCTCCCACCCCGCGGGACATCCGAGATCGGGATGTCCCGCGGGGTGAAACCCCCCAGAAACCCCAAAAACATCTTACCTGATCCGCCGCCGCCTCCCGCGCGCCCCTCCAGACGTGCGCGCGCCCGCGCCGGCCCTCTGTGAATGGCCGGCGGGGGCGCGCGCGCGCCGAGAGTGACGCGCGGGAGGCGGCGGCGTTCACGTGGGAGCGTTGAGAGGTGAGTTTTTTGGGGTTTCTGGGGGGTTTCACACAGCGGGGCACCCCCGCCGAAGTGGACCAAAACCTGGGTGTTGGTCCACTTTAAACCACTGATGTACCATGAGGCTTCCCTGCAGCATCTATTGCTCTTCTATGGGCCTCTCTATGATCTCTCCACAGTTCTAGAGTCCACCCTCTAGGCAGCATGTGGAGAGTATGGAACCAGAACAATGTGCCCTTTATTCTCTATGGGTGACACTCCCCCCTGAACTGCCAGACCACCCACGCCAACCCCACCTATCTGCACTTACTTGGTGCCCAGAAAGAGGGAGCAGATTCTAAATGTATTTTAGGGATTACTCACTACTTCTGGATGCTTCCCTTCTCTTTATACTTGAGGATGGGGCTTGGGACTAAATTTACATCTACAAAATGTGTTCAATCATCTTGGTAAGAGAACCCCACTTTCCTCAGGCAAAACAAGCTATAACATTCTTGTACATTCTTCATATTAGCCCTACTAAAATCATATCTAAATGATTAGAAGCACTGTTTCTCAGCCTGTGGTATGCAGCTCCAGCAGGGGGGTTATTATGGGTTGGCTACCTCTCATTAGCCATCGTGTTTATATTGGTTTTTAATATTACACAATTCCGTGATAGTGCTCCTTTAAATGCTTAGCAGGGATGGTTCCTGTAAGGCTTGGCATTCGCCAGGTAAAACGATGAGATGCTCGTGTGGCACTTATAAGATACAATATCAATGAGGCCAAAATATAGCAATTGTATTGGTTGTTAGCGGATGTCTGCGGAATGTGGAATTTTGTTACTAAAATAGGTGAATAACTGTCACTTGGAGAAACAGTTTTCTTGTTTAAAGCATAACAAAACCCAGTAATTTGACTTTCCCTGGGGGCATCCCGAATTGAGATGACCGGCTGTGTGAAAGCCTCTAGTTCGCCCACTAAAACTCACCTTGGTCCAACGGTGCAAGCACGGACGCCCAGCCAATCACAGCAGTTTGCTGTGTTTATGTCTTTTTGCAAATGGCTCTCATTGACTTAAAGGGGCAGGTCACCACCCCAGCCTATCTGAATGGGAGTGCATAATGGCAGGGATGCGGCAGCGCACGCTCCCACATTCAAAACAATGAGAGCCATCTTCCAAATTACATAGGCACTGCAGGCGGCTCGCATTGATGATAGCCCGCACATGCGCCTTTGAAGCAGGGGAAAGGTAAGATTACAGGTGCCCTGAGAGTTTCACACAGTGGGGCATCCTGATTGGGGATGCCTTGGAGGAAAGCCAGTGCTTTAAAACATTTAGATAAAAAACAGCAGAAACAGGAGAAACTTACAAAAAGTTTCTTTGCCGATGCGCACATTAATCATGAACCATTCCATGGCACCACCCAAGACGAAGAAAAAGGGGAGAAATCGGTAGACCCCAAATCGCTTCTTCCCTGGGACCCAGTTCAGGATGGATCTTATTGTACTGCCATTGGCCATAGTTGGGCCCCTGCAAAGAAAATTATTTCATAAAGCAGCAGCAGTCAAAATAAATATCAAATACAAAATACACAATGCTCAAACTTACAAGAGGAGGCAAATTTCAGGCAGCCAATATAGAAGGCTTTACTCACCTCCCTCCTATGATCAGCTGCTGTGTACAGCCAAAATGATCCGAGTTGTTGTCTGGCCATACAGGCCTCACTGTTGAAGAAACCCCATGTGACTAGTGTGACAAGCATGAGGAGTACCTGTTTTTTCCCAGACTATCATCTAAATAGACTATTTGTGTACTCCCATTAATCCCTAGGAGATCCTTGGGGTGCCCTGCACTGCAAACAGACATTCACAACTCATAGCCAAACTGATGTCGGGTTGGCTAAGGGTAGAATGAATAGACCGTAAGCGGATTACCAACGACTGGTGCATGCAGCGTTTGACAACCGGAAGGTAAGCTTGGGTTTTACACGGGGGGCATCCCAAATTAAGATGCCACACCAGAGAGGAACAACACCCAAATATTGTTTATTTATAAAGCGCCATCAAATTCTGTGGTGCTGTACAAAGTACATGTATAGTTAGGTATATAGTCAAGTACAGGATTAAATAAAAAGACAGGCAGTCCGTCCCCTCCACTCAAATGAGGTGGAGGACGTAAAGTTTGTGTGGTTAATAGGACTTGCATTGTAAAGTGAACAAAAAAAAAAAGACCTAGCATTTATAAGATGCTAGGTCTGGTTAAACAACCATCCCTGGGGCATCCCGGTTTCGGGATGCCCTCCTATGTGAAACCCCAACACTCGATAATCTTACCTAGCCAGTGAGCCCACTGCTCACGGGTGGCCGGACATCTCTAGCATCCTTCTCAGGCTGTAGCTGGATGGCTGGTGTGGCCATGCACAGCCTAGGTATGCAGGAGGGGCACACCAAATCAGGATGCCCCTAGGGCAAGAAATAAAACCTGGGTTTTGTTTTGCTTTAAGGCAGACCAAAACCTTCTTTACCAGTCTAAAAAACACCAAAGTCATTCCAATTTAGGATATGCCCCCAAGATCACCCACAATCGTACCCTAACCCCCACAGCATATGCACAGGCCTCTGTTGGTATACCCAGCACCCCTCATTCAAAGATTCAATGTGCACACTGGACACCCAGCAATCTAATCATTGCTAGGCAGTGAACAGCAATCAATGCCTTTTGGAGGAAAGCCTGCACATGCATCTTGGGAACAGGGCTCAAGGCAAGATTCCAGGCGTTTTAAAAAGAAGGGCACCCCCAATAGGGATGCCCCTGTAAAGCAGACCCACATTCAGGAAGGCGAAAATCGTGGGTTTGTTCAGCTCAAATAATAACAGGATAACAGGATGTTAGGTCAGGTCTATTATCAATAAACCTGAGAGTCAGGGCTCCCATTTAGCAGATGGCAGTGGCCACCTTGTTTACAACCAGGCGTGTAGGAGGGCTGGGGTCAGCAAGGTCACCCTCCTCCTCCCCTTCATGAAGCACGCTCTCATCTCACAAAGCTGTGCTGTACTACTACGCGTCCTTCACACACCGGCAATGGAGGGCTGGGCTTTGCAGACCTCCATCATTCACACTATAAGCAGCTCAATGACTCCTTACCTCCTCTTCCTGCACTGCTCTCCTGTCACGGGACAAACATGACTTTACCCTGCAGCGTGTACACACAGCCAGCGATACACTGACGCAGAGGCTACAGGACAACCATGATATTACCCTGAGAAACATACTACCGTATTGCTGGCAGCATTAGGCTGCGAGGGAGCAGGCTCGTTTACATAATTAAATTGTAACTTGAGGCAAAACTTTTATTACGTTTTTAGATTTTACCTTTCCATATCAGCTCCCAGGGTGCAAGGGCCCCAGCAGTGGCGTAATTCCGCAGTGACAAAAAGTGAAGATGGAGGAGTGGGTCTGGTGAGAAGGTTTTCCAGGAACATATTTTCTCTTTTACAAACATTCCTTCTATTTATGCTACCACAAGAAAATTGCTGAGGCAGCGTTTCAGCTTTGAGTGGATCAAATGTAAGTGCTGACAATGCTTCAGTATCATGCATGCAGATGGGGCAAGGTAATATTCTTTTCCAACTGTGCAAAGTGTTGGTTCAGTTTAATAACCCTGGTTCTGAAAAAAAGAGTTTTGCAGGACTACCAGTTGGACTATACCAGTAGAAGTCACTTTGTGGGTCTGTGCTTTACACCTAGAGCCTGGTGACAGACACAGGATTTGTGTCCCATCCCTCTTTTTAGGAAAAGGACAATAATTGTTAGTTTGTTCCTCGCTCCCAATTGGAATGACCCCCAGATTGCCATGCATATTTAATACACCCCCAGCAGCAAGCACGCTCCTCCTCCCAGCCAATCTGAATGACTGGGGGCAAGAGCATGCGCACAACCCGAAGATGCTGGGGATGCGGCCGTACAAGTATTTCCCTGTGGCGACAGGCACCTTTCACAGCTTTGGCCCACAGACAGGAGAGTTTTTTTAGCATGAAAGTGCCAGAAATAGCACTGGGTAGTATGACTATGGTCAAATCGCATGTCAACTGCAGCTTGAATCCCAGCAGCCTTATTATTGAGTCCCTGACTTACTGGCTGGCAAGGATTAACCAGTGACCAGAGCTTGGGTACTAAGAGTCAGGCTTGGACTGACCCACAGGGTTACCAGGAAAATGCCTGGTGAGCCCCTGGTCCCAGGTCCCAGAGTCAGTTCTACGTGTGGGCCCCAAACACCCCAGCCCAACACTGCTAAGAGTACTACAAGTACCAGCCCTGCTCTTAGAGTGTGGTCCACTGACAAAAGCATCTGCTTGTGCAGTAGGAATGAAAAAAGACACACACATCCCTTTTTCCATTAAAAGGGGATTTATTTGGGAACAAGGGGGTTGGGAAAGGTAAAAATGGGGAGGATAGGGTTAACAGGGTCCACTTGGGTCTTCTCTTCTGGGTCTAGGAAGGGTGAAGGGATGAAGATGCCTCTCAAGAGAAAAGAAGGGGTTCAGTTAATAGCTGAAACTGAATCTGGTTTCCTAAACTAGGGGCATCCCCAAAAATACATATTCTTCCTCCCTTATTTTCTCCACAACCTGTTGGTGCAGGGCAGGGATGGCCTGGCGAGAAATGGCCTGGCTAAAAATGTAGTGACAGCTGGGAATGGTGTATTGTGGGACAGCCACCTCCATCGGATTTTTAAAACTGTCTGTCTCCACCAGGCAGAATGGGAGCACTTTAAAGGCCAGCAATTTTGAAATTCTCGCCAGGGCTTGTGGGTGAGATGAGCCGAACTTGCACTTTCTCTCCAAAGTTTGTGGGATGGAAAACTGAAGGCTCCCCTGGGATGGTAGGTTATGGTGGTGGTGATGCTGCTGGTAGTGGAGCAGGTGGTGGTCTCACATCCTCCATTTGGGGGGATACAGGTGGCCTTGTTGTTGGGGAGGTGGTACTAGAGGCTGAAACAATTGAAGAAGCAGAGGGAGCCTTAGGTGTTTGCAGGTTTTTCATGTGTTTCTGCCACCTATTCATGCATGAGAGGCTGAGATTATTAGCACTTTTCTTTTCCTTCAAGGACTGTTGAAACAGCGTGCAGATGATCCATGTCTTCTCATCTGGTCACCGCTGGACAAAAATGAGATGCTGGTGAGACCCTTTGAACCAGCTTTGGCATACTCAGTCCCTAGGCTTGGTGGGCAGTAGTAGCAACTGGCTGATCGCTGATTCTTTGCACCCTTCTCTCTGATGGCCTTCAGTCTACGTTGGGTCTAGGACCTCTTCTTCACCCCCTGGCATACTTTTCCACTCACTCCTCCCCACTCTCTCTCAGCCTCTACATTGCAGAAAGCAGCAGTCAACACTAAGCTTTCATCATCATCATAGTTGTCCTGCGTTGGTCCGTTGGCCACATCCTCATCCTCCAACATAAGTTGTTGGGTATCTGGGACCCCTCGGTCTGCAACTGGGACAGGGGCAAGTGGATAACCCACAGTATCCCAGCTAGGAGTGTCATCATCAAGCATTAGTGACTCCATGACTTGTGGCTGGGATGGCTCTGCTGATTTCAAGGGGGTGAGGAGGAGGGATACGCACTCTTGGCAGAAGTGAAGAGGGTGGAAGACAATTCCATGGAGCTTGTAGCACTGCATGTCATATAATGTACAACTGCCTCAACTTGTTCTGGCCTCACCAGAGGAAGGTGTAGCAGGCAAGGATGAAACATGTCCTCTCCCTGCAGCACCAGCTCCTTCACCACCAGCATCAGCACCACCATCATGGCCACGTCCCTGTCCATTATTTGCTGCTTTTTGCATTGCTAAACACATGTAGTTCCAGCGGGCCAAAATGGACAATTCAAAAAAAGCTAACTGGAAAATGACCCTAAAATTACCCGAGCAAGTAGATACTCCACTAATTATTGTTATTAGACACAAATGACCCCCAAGTGGCATGAGCAAGTAGACACCCGATTACTATGTGTTATGAAACACAAATGACCCTCACATGGCCTGAACAAGTGGACACTCAATTACTAATTGAAAGTAAACACTAAAAAGCCTCACATGGCCTGAACTAGCGGACACTTAATCCGGACCTTCACCCTAAATAAGAGTCTATCTTATATGTTTTCCCCACGCTGTACATACAGATTGCCCACATTAAAAAACGTCCTACCTGTATCTATTGCATTTTCTGAGACTTTAAGCATCCAAGATGGTGTCCCATGGAGGTTCAGGCAGCTTGCAAACAGGAAGTGTCTTCTGACTGTGTTGCTCTGCATTCTGGGATTGCTGTCCTTTTCCTGACCCCAGTTCTGCTCTGTCTGTGCAAAGCACAGCTATAACCCCACTCCCCTGCACTTATGACCCCTCTCCTCAGTATGTGATGCTACTAAGCCAAGATGGCGGCACCCGTATCCTAGAGTGCTGAACAGAGTTGCAGGCCAGTGAAAGAAAGAATAACAAGTGGTTAAAAACTTTAAATATATTAATTTTAGATGCTGGGAAATAGTTTTTTAAGAATTTGGGCTTTTCATTAAATCATGCTGTAGGTCCACTTTAAATGCTATGTGTTATTAAACACAAATTACCCCTATGTGGCCTGAACAAATCGATACTCCACTAATAATTGTTATGCAACAGCAGTGACCCCCAAGTGGCATGAGCAAGTGGACACTCAATTTCTCTTTGTAATTAGACAGCAGTGACCCTTAAGTGGCCTGAGCAAGTGGAAACTCAATTACTATTTGTTGTTAAACAGCAGTGGCCCTTAAGTGGCCTGAACAACTGGACACTCAACTATGTGTTATAAAACACAAATGACCCTCATTTGGCCTGAACAAGTGGACACTCAATTAATATGTGTTATTAAACCCAAGAGAGCCTCACATGGCCTGAACTAGTAGACACTTAACTACTATGTGTTATTAAACACATAAGAGCCTCATGTGGCCCAAACACGTAGAAACTCAATTACTATGTGTTATTAAACACAAATGACCCTCACAAGACCTGAACTAGTGGACACTCAATAACTATGTGCTATTAAACACAAATGGCCCTCACGAGGCCTGAACTAGTTGACACTACACAAATATATTTATATTTTTTCAATAGCGTCTCACGTGGCCTGAACAAGTGGAAATGTAACTAATATGTGTTATTAAACACAATGACCCTCACTATCCCTCACTCCAACCCCTGTCCAAAACTAACTGCCCTAAAAAGGACAATTTCGTTTTAAACCAACTGCTCCATCACTGTCCCTCACTCCAGCCACTGTCCCTAAATAAATGCCCTGAAAAGGATGTTTTTTTCAAAAACACTCTATCTGTTCTTCACTCCACAGGTAATGCAGAGCGCTCTGAGAACGTTGGGAGATGGACCCTGCCTTTTATATGGCTACATCACAGTACCATCTGGCCAATCTCAGCCATGACCATAATGGACATGGCTGTGGTTGCTAGGGAAGCAAGATGGTTGACTAGCTGATGTGCAACTGATCAACCTTCTTGCAGGGCTTGGGCCAAACACCAAACTCAAACATGGACTACTGTTTGAAGTCTGTCTTCAGGTCGGGGACCCAAGCTCGCAAAATACGGCATAGGTCCCAAGTTGGGTTTGCTAAACCCTGCTAAGGTGGAGAGGATCTCTCTTAGCAACCATCGCCCTGTCTAATTTACTGAGATCTAGTGTTCACATCAAAGTGGGATGGAGTAAGCCCTATGCTACCGTGATTAGCTATGAACTGTGCCATTACCCAGAACGCTGATATCGTGACTTTGCCTTTGGAAGTTGCTGCTTTAAACTGTGAACTGTGTTTTGTGAAGTATTCTGAAGTTGTGCTGTGATAAGCTGCCAGTGGGGATTGGCTGGTGTGAAGCTGCAGCCTGAACCTGTGATATGTGCTATAAGCTGCGTTGTGACCTGTTGATAGCCTGATCTTCCTAAAATCAGCCATTCAAAACCCCCTCCATAGAAACATCACAAGATAGTCACCTGAGGTTAGTAAAATTCCACTGGATTCCAGCAAGTTCTGGAACTTAAAGCGGACCAACACCCGCACAGTGCATGTGTTGGTCCCCACCACTATAAGACAGGCTGTGGGGGGCATCCAGAATGCTGGAGCCCCCCCCAAACATAACCCCCTAGAACACCCATAAATCTTATCTTAACCTCGGTCCTCCACTGGGAATCCAGCAGCGCAATTGGCCGCTCTATTGTAGCACACATGGCCTGAGGGGTTAACACTCAGACGTGTTGGGAGTGAGTTTGGGATTCTTGGCTCTGTGGGAGCAATGTGGGATGGGGATGCTGACTGGCTTGGGACGCTAGCAGGGCATACATATACTCCACGGGAGACAGTTTCTTAAACAAGTAGCTACTCGCTTTATTAGTAGCTTGCTGGTACACTTCATGGTTGTCATCACTTCCATCAACAGCATGCAAAGTCAGTTCCCCTTTATTAGGAATAAGGCTGCAGCAGGTTTTCTCCCTTCTAATGGTCACTTGGGGTCTTTACTCCCTCCTCAAGCATGAGGGTGTACCTTTTGCTTCTATCCCACATGTTCCACAGGCTTTGGCTGGATCCTTCTCTCAGTCTGGCTACTGTCTCCTCTCTTCCTGTACACGTCTTCTCTCACTCCTTGTTACTACAATAATGATGAACCAAGATCCACACGACTCACAGGTGTCCTAACCATTTTATAGTTTAGAGTTCCTCCTAAACCTAACTGGTGAGTCAGACCAAGGTATCCATCCATCAACTGTCAGAGCAGATGCCAGGATCAGAACTCCTAAATTGTTACAATAAAACCCATGTTCTTCTTCTGCACTGCCACTGAACTAACTGTGATTTAGCTTATATAACTTAACTCCTTCTAAGTTAAACTAGACTGTAAGCTCTACTACTATCTAATGTTAAAAGTAAAAGTGTAGCCCAATAATGCATACCTAAGCTTATTTTAAACAGGTCCATAGATACCGCCCTATCCTCGCCCAAACTTCCATCTTGCAGTTTTTTTACAATAAATCATGTGCAGTTTGAGCTGGGAATGAAAGGCTGTTTGTTCAGGGGACATTGGTTTACACAAACAGAATGGTTTTAGCACAATAGGGTTGATTCAGAGAGACATAAAATGAATTTCGTTTTTGTGTCGATCTGTTTTTTTTTTCGTTTTGTTTCCACTGGCGTATGTGTGTACGCACGATTCTAAGCAGGCAGCGGGAGCCTTCTGTTAACTGTTCGTCGCTGCGTAGGCCAAGGAAAAAAAAATCGTTTTTCGTTTACATTACTTAGGAAACAATGTAGTTTCCGTTTTTTTGCTTTTTCCAACGTCGCGTCTAGCAAATTATTTATGTTTTTCCATTAGATTCTGAATTCCTTCTTCTATAAATAAACGTCCAGACGGAAATCTTTCCGACCTTACGCATGTGTACACCAAAATTAACTCATTCATGTGCCCGTCTCAACTTTTTTCTCACTCACTTCTGCTACAATGCTTACCTCAATTCCATTGCTGTTTTATTTTTCTTCCCTTTGCGCCCTTAATGCTTACCTCAATTCCATCACGGTTTCATTTTTCTTCCCTTTGCGCCCTAAATGCTTACCTCAATTCCATCGCGGTTTCATTTTTCTTCCCTTTGCGCCCTTAATGCTTACCTCAATTCCATCAGGGTTTGTATATTCTTCCCTTTGCGCCCTTAATGCTTACCTCAATTCCATCGCGGTTTCATTTTTCTTCACTTTGCGCACCTAATGCTTACCTCAATTCCATCGCGGTTTCATTTTTCTTCCCTTTGTGCACCTAATGCTTACCTCAATTCCATCGCGGTTTCATTTTTCTTCACTTTGCGCCTGTAATGCTTACCTCAATTCCATCACGGTTTCATTTTTCTTCCATTTGCGCACCGAATGCTTACCTCAATTCCATCGCTGTTTAATTTTGCTTCAATTTACGCCCTTAATGCTTACCTCAATTCCATCGCGTTTGTATATTCTTCCATTTGTGCCCCTAATGCTTACCTCAATTCCATCGCGGTTTGTATATTCTTCCCTTTGTGCCCTTAATGCTTACCTCAATTCCATCGCGGTTTCATTTTTCTTCACTTTGCACACCTAATGCTTACCTCAATTCCATTGTGGTTTCATTTTTCTTCACTTTGCACACCTAATGCTTACCTCAATTCCATCCGGTTTCATTTTTCTTCCCTTTGCGCACCTAATGCTTACCTCAATTCCATCGCGGTTTCACTTTTCTTCACTTTGCGCCCTTAGTGCTTACCTCAATTCCATCGCGGTTTGTATATTCTTCCCTTTGCGCCCTTAATGCTTACCTCAATTCCATTGCGGTTTGTATATTCTTCCCTTTGCACCCTTAATGCTTACCTCAATTCCATCGCGGTTTCATTTTTCTTCCCTTTGCGCCTTTAATGCTTACCTCAATTCCATCGCGGTTTCATTTTTCTTCACTTTGTGCTCTTTTATTTTTAGTTCTTCCTACGTTTTCCTGTAACCAACCCTTAATTATTTTTTCTTTAACATAAAATGAGACAGAAACAAGTTTTATCTTGTGTTTTTTTTTATTATGAACTGCCAAATATTTTGGCCGTTTTTGGTTTTGGGATTTCGTTTTTATATAACAACATTGTTTTTTTACTTAAAAAATGTAAATATTTTTACAAAACATTTTAAAATATTAAATTTTTTTCAATTTTAAAAACTATTTACAAAGGCATGGCAGGCCCCAGAGAATTAATCTTCATCTGTGGTCCCCATCGAAGCTCTGAGCTCCTGTAAGTTGCCCACCAGCCGAAACACCGTCGCAGTGAGTTGGTCTAATCTCGCCTGTGCGGTGTCTGTAAAATAAAACAGAAGAAAATTATTGTTCTGCAAATACATGTTTCACAGCTGTGGATGGAATGATTATTATGTATTAATCTAACTCATGAGGCCATATGTCATTATGCTAAGGAATTCATTAAAGGAAGAGGCCATATGTCATTATGCTAAGGGATTCATTAATGGATGAGGCCATTATGCTAATTACATTGGCAAGGGATTTAGGTTGATTGGTGATGATGTCATTTTCCACATACTCCAAATATTTACAATTACAACTTACTTCGGTGGTGGGCGACCTCAGCTTCGGGAACCACCCTACGCTCTGGGGCCTGCCACTGCTGGGAATGTGAGTATGTAGAGACATTTAAAATAGGCTCACTGATTCGCCCTACTGATTGTACAGTAACCAAATGACACTTAGAATGTGTGTGTGACATCACCCACCTTCCCCATTTTCCTCCTGGGCTTGATCTGCTGCACTCTCAGCTCCAGATCTTTCACCCGCTACATATTCATCTATAAAAAGAGATTAATGAAATCAGCTTTTGTTTAAATAGCATGTACCTGTGTGTGGTAAAATCAGAGTCACATACCGGAGGGTATTGCGTGAGTCGTTTGGTACGACTGCCTGCCCATGCGGTGAGGCCCCTCCTCTGTTGATAGGTCGAGGGGCTGGTCTTACGCAGCTACAGAGGAGGGGTAGGAAGTTGGCCCTGGAGATCAACCACCTTCACTTGGTGGTGCAGATTCATGCCGCACTGGCCGGACTGCGCGCCTCCGGGTGGGTCGTATGCGGTACTCCATTTCAGACACTAGAAAAGAAAAGCATTTCTAAATAAAGGCCTACCTTCTTTGTTTGGTAGATCTAGCATGCAATCGGTATGTACTTACTTGGGAAATGGGTCGCAAAAAATCACCGCACCCGGGGCTTGTGCCGTCGCTTGAGGTCCGACCAGTGCTGCATGATCTGCGTAAAAGTGAAGGTGGTGTCCGTGTCCTGGTGAATCCTGGCCACGATCTCCAGGGCCAGCTTCCTCTTCTCAAAATCGTTGGGCAGGTAGTCGTTTCTGCGCTCCATCATTGTCTAAAAAACACAAAAATCTAAATAGTTGTTAAATCAAACAACATACAAATATCATTCACAATTAGATTAGTTGACTAAATGACATTCCCCAACACATTTCTAGCCTTAACCTATCCTAGATGCAAGTGAGTTGGTTCGCACATGTGTGCACTAACTTCTCTTTGGCACGGAGTTTAAATCACTTTGAAAAACAACTGTTTCTTCCTGCCTCCTCCTTAAGGCCTATGCATGCATTTAGATGTCAAATCAACGTCCTTACAATACACTTACAAACATAATGATATCTTGTTGTTGGCGGGTGAAGATCGTGGGCGCCATCTTTCTTCTTGTCTGCAGCAGATAGGTAGTGCCCCAGCGGTTTCCGGGATGCGCACGGCCAGGAGCATGGCCCGACGCACGTGTACGCGAACGCGTAAGCGTCATACCCAGTCATTAGTATTTAAGAAGAAGGCTCCCCGCGCAACCACATACAAAGTGCAAGGGAGCTCTACTTCCAAGGGGAAAAGTAAGCAGAGGGTGAGAAGCCCGAGCCCCCCAAGCACACCCTCTCCTGCTTCCCGCGCAACCACATCCAAAGTGCAAGGGAACACATCTTCCAAGGGGAAAAAGAAGCAGAGGGCGAGAAGCCCGAGCCCCCCACGCACACCCTCTCCTGCTCCCCACATAACCACATCCAAAGTGCAAGGGAGCACTACTTCCAAGGGGAAAAAGAAGCAGAGGGCGAGAAGCCCAAGCCCCCCAAGCACACCCTCTCCTGCTCGGCCACATTTGCCACCGGCACAAGTGGAAACAAGCGAGACCTATGCCACAACCACGGCTGCAAGTTCTGTGGCCACCCAGCCAATGACCCCCAGTCCTAATGCCAGCCCAGTCCATTCTTTTTCCAGTAATGTGACGGCCTATTCTTCACCACACACCCAGCCAAGAATGTCCCCTGAATTGGCACCAACCAGAGAAGATCCAGAAGAACAACCATTAGGCCGAACCTTGCGGCGAGGCCACTTGAGCACCCGGTTTGGTTAGGCACAAACCCTAGCCTTGGCAAGTGGGCTAACAGTGCATTTTGATGAGCTATTTGGGCACAATTCCAAAGCTACTAGCAAAATGCGAAAAAAACAAATCTTGGAAGGGCTCACCAGACAGGTGAATGCAGCGGAGGACGAGAGGAAAGATGTGGAGCAGATGCAGAGAAAAATATCTGACCTCAAATGTGCCGTAAGGAAGAAGCAGAATAAACGGCGCACTCACGGGTACATATTTGATGTTTGCATTTTGCAGTTTGTTGTAGTGACCACAATGCCAAATAAATTTTATATTTTTATTTTCAGGTTGCAAACAGGTGGAGGCTTCCCCATAAGATTACAATACACCAGAGCTGAAGAAATGGTCCTGGCTTTTATCCACCCCGTAGCATTACAGGGCCTCTATGTCAGACACGACACGGACACCCAGGACATTTCTGCAGGTTAGTACTGATTGTTATAATGTGAGCTATTGGAAACTTTGGAAATGAGGCTCACAGACAGATATGAACACAGGCCCCTAGGGAGTGGCTTTGAGGGGAGGTTACTGTTGGAGGCGGGTGTTTAATGGCTGAGGAATGGGGTTAATGATGAACACTCTCCCAGGGTGCAGTAGTTAATGGTCCTTAGAAAGGTTTTCAGTCTATACACGACTTTTAACATTATTTCTGGCAAATATAAAACAATTTATCTTACCAAAGCACTGCATGTGAATATAGTCAAAAATTGAGAACACACAGCAGCATACTCGGAAGCCAAATGCTATTTGCAAGCTGACTGTTGGCCCCTAAGGCACCATTTTGGATGTGTAAAGCCTCCTAACATGCAGTACATGCATGTTTTTATTCTTTAAGGTGACCAATCTGTAGGTACAGGGTGAGTCATACATATAAGATAGACTCAGATTCATTGGGAATGTCAACTTTAACTGTTGGGGGAGTTGTCATTCCTGCTTGCCCACGTGTGTTCTAAAGCATATCTACTCATCAGGCTCATCAAGGGATGTTTGTGTGTTTACGTGCCTTTTACTTTTTACCCCAGCACAGCATCCTGCCTCTGGAAGTGTGGAAGCCTCCTACAGTTTGAGCACGCCATCTACTTCCCTGCTGCCTAGGACACAGGACCAGATATATAGGGTAAGTGTACTTTGCTGAAAGTGGTGATGCATGTGAATGCACATGACTAATTGGTCCCAAAGATATTTAAGCAAAAATCTGACACACTTTTTCACATGTCCCAACAGACTCCCCCACTAATGGATGTAATCCAGCATATGGAGGAGAAGGATGGCAGCCAGATTGGACCTTCGGAAATTACCCCCCTGGAACCTGATCTGCCACTGCCCAGCATCCTACTGCACCAAATCATGTGCAGCATGCTGCCAGCCCATCGTGGGCAGCAGGCTGAGACTGAGCCTACAGTCCCCAGTGCTAGCTCTGCTGCAGAGGTTTTGCCTACTACATCTGGTACTGTTGCTCGCCCTAGACCTCCAGCATGTGCAGGCACTCAAACCCGAGGAATTGGAAGACGCAGTCAGCAACGTCGACGCAACAGCAACGACCAGTTGCCCAGGGGAGGCACGTGCCGATCCTGGAGTCAGCATGGCGCCATGACAGCCGTTACTTTAGGCAGGTGACTCAAAGAACCACAGAGCAGATTACTGCACAATTAGAAAACTTCAATACTACCTTCACCACCATGATGACTGAATTTAGGACGAGCAACAGCCAGATGGCAGAACAAATGGTCACCTTAAACAGACAGATGGCAGAACAAATGGCCGCCTTAAATACAAACTTCACTGCCATGCTAGATGAATTTAGAACTAGCAACAGACAGATGCTGGAGCAGTGGCAGATTATGAATGCCACACATGCCCAGGTGTTGGGCCACCTCCAAGGCCCACCACAACCTTATTATGGGCAACATCATTATTAATAATTTGACCTGGATCTGCTAAACATCTTTCCTCTACATCCCAACTCTATTTACCTGTGTGGTGAGCACAACCAAGATTGGGTGGTTTATGGCTTTGCTGGTTTGTTTTGGAATTCGCCCCTAAAGCTCATTAGAGTGCTCACATACCCCACTAGCCAATGGCAGAGCTTAAGCCTCAGTGAAGCGGCCGCTCAAGCTCCCACGCAGCAGGCTTGGGCCTAAGGAAATGCTGGCTGCCTCATCCTGTTTGTTGTCAATATTGGGGGACATTCTTGGCTGAAAAAAATCACCATTTGCCAATGGAAAAGATTGGACTGGACTGGCATGGGGTCTGGCTGTCATAGGCTGGAAAAATTACAAGCAAGAGAGGGTGTGTATGTGGCCCTATGTATTCCTGGCCGACTATTCCCCTTGAAAGTCATGCTCCCTATGGATCTTGATGTTGGTGGGCGGGTAAACTTCGGCCTGGAGTCAGTTAACTTAGAACTCCTGGATGTGGACAATTGCTAGGGGCCAGGAGTCTGGCCCAATTTATACTTATGTTTGAAAATGTATGTCCATGGAGTGTGCGAGTGCCCTTCCCAAAAAATTTGTCATATTTCCAGAAAATGTATGGAATTGGACTTTAGCTGTTCTTGCCTAAGTTGATGCATTCATGTTTGTGTTGTTTTTACATTAATGAAGGTTTGTAATCACAAACATGAGAAAATAAACTGCATTACGCTCAAATCAGGTGAAAAATGTTTTGTAATTAAGGCATTACAACATTCCTAGCCAAAAAAAAGCATTCACATAGGCAACAAATATAACAAACAGACAAAAACATAAACAATCTAAACAAATCTTAAGAAATAATAAGGTGCCATCATATATCTCATCTGCCTCCTGCCTGGGTGGAGAGAGGGGCAGATCCACGTAACGGGGGACATGCTGCCTCAGGGCAAAGTTATGGAGCACGCAGCATGCTAAGATTATTTGTATAACCTTGTTGGGGTCACACTGCAGTGCCCCCCCCGTATGGTCCAAACAACGAAATCGGGACTTCAACAGGCCGAAGGCCCTCTCCACTACGTCCCGGGTCTTCCGGCGGGCCCAATTATAGGACTCCTGGGCTGCATTCTGCAGGTGAAGAACGGGTGTCAGGAGCCAGAGCAGAGTGGATATCCAAAATCCCCTGAAAGAATAGCAAAATACTAACATAAATTACACATTCTAAGCAACATGTCATCAAGGGATAAAAACAGCCATAGGTTAAGACATGGGTCATCAACTATATTCATAGCCATACAGTGAAAAAGGAATGATGGAATTTGACCAAACTTACCCAGGAGCCATCCACCAGATAATTCTCCAGACTCAAAATGACGAAACCGGAGCTCCTCAATATATAGGCATCATGGCATGACCCTGGATACCCTGCAAGGACACTGAGGAATCGCATGTCCGGACCAACCACTGCTTGTATGTTCAGCGAGTGGCCCATCTTGCAGTTCCTGAATAAAAAAAAAAATTACACCAAGCCAAGGTAACCAACAAAAACACTAACTCCAAAAAAATAAAAAATTTGAGTTCTACAATCCCAAAATAAATAACAAAGGACACAAGTCTTTTTTAACAAAAATTATATGGATGTGTTAGAAAATAAAGGTGAACATGCTAATGACTAATTAAGTCAGCATTAAAATGCTTTTATAAGGCCTACATGAAAAGTATTGATGGTATTAAGGTATGCATTGGTTCAAAGGGACACTTGAGAAGGAGGGATTAAGGTATGCATTCTAAACTGGTTCAAAGGGACACTTGAGAAGGAGAGATTAATAGATAGTTAAAATTAAGTTTAGGTAAACAATATAACAAAATTACATAATTAACTTACCAATAGATGTACTTATCGGCTGTGGGAGGGACCAATGCAACGTGGGTGCTATTATAAAATCCCAACTTAATCGCGTTCCAGGCTACCATCTCGTCCGGAAAGGAAATATATTTGGGACAAAGGGTAGCCATGCCATCCAGAAACTTGGATAGCGCGCTCCTCAGCGTAGCGTTCCAGAGGGCACCCAGCCTCTGGAACGAGCCGTTCGCCAAAAATTGCAGGCAGCCAAGCATCTTGGTCATACCTGAAATTGCTTGCCCCTTCCTCATGGTGCGGGCTAACCATGGCCGCAGCTCGCTATACAATTTATGGAGGGAAACGCGATTGAGTCGGGTCAGCTCAAACAGCTCAACGTCATGCATGCGATCGATATTCATGCGTCTCTGGTGCAATCTGGCCTCGACCATGCTGATGCATGCCTTTGAGCTGAAGCCGCTCATACTCCTCCTCATAGCCGCAAAACATTTTCTACAGGAATGCCGAGTCCAAAATGGTCCCGTAAGTGGAGCGGAGATGAAACCGTTTTATAGGGTGGAGGTCCATCGGCAATCAGGTCTCAGAATCAGATGCAAGCCCATCCCAATAACGTAACTTATCAGAACTAACGCAAATTATCCGATTTCGATCTGTCCATCGAATGCGCATATATGCGTTAGCGTGTATGGAAAAAGTAACGTAAAAAACAAAAAACAAGGCAAACATTAAAAAAAAATACACAGACACATGCGAATGTGTCTCTGAATCAACCCTAATATGCATTTATGTGTATGAGTTTAAAAACAGTGGGTCTTTCAGCTCCCTTCAGCCTCTTCAGCTCATGCACACCCACAGCGGTCATTCAGAAATGCCTGGCCTAGGTACATGCATCAAACCTAGGAGGCCAGTAATGCCACCTTTACCCACACATGTGCTGCGGGATAGCTGGATCAGTAGGTATACTGGGCAAACCAGGGAGGTTCAAAGAGTGAGGCATCCCTTGGGGACAAGGAATCCAGTGCTGGGACTAAGTGCTTTTGGTCTGTTTTAAGGGGGACCAAAACCAAAAGATTTTCCAATCAGTGTTGTGTGCCGTACATATAAATGATTCCTCTGTTTGGACCAGTAGTTCGATATGAGGGAGCGGCCACATCCCTGGTTTCCCTTTCTGAATGACTGGGTGCCCCTTAGCTACAGGGGTACCAGGGATGTCTCGGTCGTTGAGCGCAAAGTGTGAGCCCCAGAAAGGGTGAGTGAATGTGTCCAGTCAGAGGGAATCTATCTGTCCTGACATTCCAATATTTCCCTCCTTAAACTTTCCCTTTCTTCTCCCCCATGTTTCCCTTCCCAACCTCTCTTTCTGTATCCGTCCCAGCGTCTCCATTCTATTCTGTTGCTGTTCCTTCCCAATTTTTTCTCTCCTTTTCCTCCCTCCCTAAAATTTTTCCATGTCTTTTCATGTCATTCATTTTTTTACCCCTCGTTTCTTCCTCCTCTTCTTCCTTTTGGATTGGAACACAAAGGGAAGTTGGCTACAGATGCTAACTATCTCTTTTCTTAGTAAAAAGAATATGTTTAGGGCTTTTGTTGAGTTGCTTATTTTTGATAAGAGTAGGAAGCTATAGACAGGATTTCTACGGAGACATATAGGAATTTACATAATCGATGCTACAACTACCAGGTGGCATGTATCCATTTAGGGTGCTCCTTTGGTATGGGTAAATAGTTATTAAATTTAGGTGAGAATGTGTAAGATTCTCTAGCAGCAAGCATGGGAGGTTTCCTGGGTAGACGGGTACTTGATCCCCATTTAGGGTCAGCAAATACATTTTGTGGATAGTATGCAAAATTGTTTACAGGGAACAGTGTGCATCCCGTGGAAGCAGCACTGAGCTGCTGCAAGCATGCAGGATAAACTGACTATATCAGGTGGTAAGTGAGCATTATCTTCAGCTGACCGATTTCATTGTGGATTTGTATTCTTGAATTTTGGGCCTGACTATGCCATTTCAATTAGATGCAAAATATATTTTTTTTATACTGGCGCATGTTGCTGTACTATATGTAGAAAAAAATGTACATGATATTGTGCACCACTCTAATTTGCAACAAGGTTGCTTAGTCTGACAGAAGTGCTTGATAAATCAGGCCCATTGTTCATGATTGATCTGCTTTATGCATTTAATATTAAGTAACGTGTTTCATTTTTATATGCTTAACAGTTTAGCTGGTTATCTTGATTGTATTTGATTGTATTACGATTGCTGCATTTATTAATTTTAATGCACGGTATGTTTTTTGATGTAGAGAGTATTGAAATGTTGAGATGTAATAATACTCATTGTATTGGGGTATTTAACCTTTGCATTTGATTCAAAAGTATACTTCAAATTACATATTACCTATTCAATTGAGACTTACCGTATTTTACACCGCAATAGGACGCACTTCTTTTTCCCTAAATGGGGGGGGGGGGGGGGGAATATCAGTGCGTCTCATCAGGCAAATGTAAAAAAAAAAACTTACATTCCATGGCCCCGCTACCCGCCGCCTCCATAGTCGTTGCTGCCTGCCTCCTCCGTAGCCGCAAGTTCAGAGCAATCTGTTTCCTGCCCCTTGGTGGGGCGTGGCCTGTGACTCATGCCAGCGTCCAATGACACTGGCAAGAGTCCTAGGCCAAGCCCATCCAGAAGCCGGAACCAGCTTGCTCTGAACTTGCGGCTGCTGACCGCAGCTTCTGTAACCGCCGCAAGATCAGAGCGAGCCAGTTCTGGCTTCAAGGTGGGCGTGGCCTATGACTCAAGTCACAGGCCACGCCCCACCCGGTGGCTGGAGCCAGCTCACCCTGATCTTGCTGGAGCGGCAGCAGGGAGTGGCAGCTATGGAAGCGTCAGTCAGCAGCCGCAAGTTCAGAGCAGTGGCTATGAAGGCGGTGAGCAGCAGCAGGACTGCTGGGGAATGTACGTTTTTTTTTTTTTTTTTGCTTGTTTTTTGGAGCACTGTCTGTATGATGTTGTATGCTGAAAAACCAAGCTCACACATTCATGTGGTTTTAAAGGGATTGGTTAAAAGCAGTGAGTAGGTATCATTTGGGGAATTATCCAAATGTGCAAATGGGTTTGCCTTTTCCACTTTGGTCACTAGATAGTATAAGACCACAGATGAAAAGAGAGTTGCCCTTTAGGATACATAAGATATATTCAAATGAATAAAGGGGGGTGGGAGTAGCTCAATCACTATTATTTATACAAAATTATTATTATTATTCAGGACCTGGGAACTAATTTACCGCCCAGTTTCACCCTCTCATCATCTAAATATCAAGCAACAAACATGTCTAGCTGTGTGGAAAGACAGAGATTTGGTTGCATATATCTGCAGATACATGTGGAAGCCACACCGCCCTAACAAGGCACTCTGTGTTTAGTGTTGTCCCTACTCTTAATTTTGAGTCCCCATTATTGGGATAGTGTTCTAAAGGGAGGCTGGCAGCTTCCCAGGTGAGTAGCTCTCAAATATTTGTCTGCATTGCATGTCCCAATGTTGGGGACTCAAAATTAAGAGTAGGGACCACACTAAACACAGAGTGCCTTGTCAGGGCGGTGTGGCTTCCACATGTATCTGCAGATATATGCAACCAAATCTCTGTCTTTCCACACAGGTAGACGTGTTTGTTGCTTGATATTTAGATGATGAGAGGGTTAAACTGGCGGTAAATTAGCTCTCAGGCCCTGAATAATAATAATAATTTTGTATAAATAATAGTGAATGAGCTACTCTCACCCTCCTTTATTCATAAGATATATATTCGCTGAACAACCGGAAACTGCTGAGATTGGTTGGGAGCTTTTTGGAGGGAAAATGGCAAGGGGAAGCCAAAGCAACAGACGGGGAGATCATCATCATCTGGAGCCCTCACCCCATGTAAAACAGCTGGGGTGAGAATCACAGTGTGGCTGGAACAGCAAGCACAACACAGGAGAATATAATGCTTTGGCGTCCAAGGGTTTCGGGACACTTTGGTGTGCATTTAACGGGAAGGAGCCACCTGTCATGTGAACATAAAGACCATGCATATGTATTATTATTTTCAGAGTCTCCATTTAACAATTTACATACAGTATGTATCTTTGTAGGTAATTTCTTTAGATCCCTTGAAGCAGTTTATGAAATATCAGTTCCGAATTTCTGAAGAAAGTTGATTATCAGTAGAGAATTAATCTTCATTCTGCGTGGAATAAGCCTCACAAAAAACTAATGTTAATCCATTAGTAGATGCAGTGTAGTTATTTTGTGATTATGTGTATGGGTATCCTGTAAGGTAGCTGGTATTACCACTAGATAGTATGGTTTTGTATGTGTACATATATTCTAAGCATACAGCACGTCCTGCTCCAGATATAGTAATTACATGTGGGTAATCCTCCGCCTGAGGGCGCTGTTCACTGCAGACATGCAAAAACAGGCTCCTCCCAGCCCTACATATACAGAGGGACCTCCCACAAATCCCCAGATTTCTCTGCAGTGCTGACTGCGAAGACATGAAGTATCATGCTCTCGCAGGCAAACGGGGCTATTCAGCCCACGGCCCTGTGGGACTATTTACACCCGTCCTCTTTGTGAAGAATATGCCTCCCAGCCTGGGCTGCGTTGGTTGGGTGAAGGTAGGCAGCACCTCGGGTGCTTAACGGAGCCATGCTCCACCGCAATCCCCCACCATAGGGTAGGCGGTTAGGCTGATGGTGAGCCTCTAGTGGATGCCCCTCCCGCATTATTGCCCCGTACCCCAGGTAGCGGTGGACCCTGTGTAGAGGGTCGCCTTCCTCCCTCATTTCCCCAACTAGTTAGGGGGAAAATAAAGGGGGGGGGGTATGTGTGTGGCGGTCCCAGTGTACTATTATGTCATGCTTATGGCCTTATTTCTGCCCTTCATTAACATTTGGGTCTCAGAGCCGCGCTGCTTGCTCTTTATTCTGTTTTGGCCGCCGCCGTATGTGTCTCTTTTACATAGTTTGCTGCGTCGTTTAGATGCTGAGGCGCCTTTTCCTTACAAATGCGTTGTGATTGTATCCTTGCTTTTTTGACTAATACCTCAGAGCTTTGCGCTCTTCGGAGTGGGCGGGGACTTGAATTGGCGCGCTCCGCGTCACGGCCGAGCATCGAGCCCGCCCTTCGAGGTTCGCTGGGCACCATTTTGTTGATCTTCGCGCGCGCGTGGTGGCGGTTCCCCTCCTCCCTTGGTCTGTAAGTGCCCTCGCGGGTGACTCCTTTTTATATGTTTTTCCAGCTGCGCATGGCTCTGACACCCATTCTTCTCCTTATGTCTTTCTGACGCCTAGATTCCGGTGGCATCTCCCGGACGGATATATATCTTAGCGGGTTCACATTTTAAATTCTCCCACATTCCTAGCGGGTCTTGGGGCATCCAGGGTTGCTTATAGCATAAATCCCTGCTGGCATATTACTTAGATAAATCACCATATGGAGGCATCTCAGAATTATGTGTCCGGGGTCCCGCGGGGACAAGACCGGCTGTGTACAGCGCGTGGACAGCCCCATGCTGATGCTGACAGAGCACAGGTCTGCGGACCGTGTGCTGAACAGGTACTGGCCCTGCAATCAGGGTTGCCAGTGGCTGCACCTCGCTTCAATACACCTGTCTCCCCGTGCTTAAATCTCACTCCTGATGAGTCGCACTCGAGCGGGGATGACCAGCAGGTGGTGCCGCGCAGGCTACCTACGGCTGAGCAGGTGATGTCTGGTTTGGCGGAGCGCTTGGGCGCTGGAAAGAAGCGGTCCCTGATGCTTCCTGGTTCTATGTTTCCCACTGAAACTGAAGAGTCTACTGCTATGCAGGACCTTGATCCTTCTGATGAAGGTGAACTGTTCTCAGGTTCCAGTTCCTCAGACGAGATACCTTGGAGCCGTGACAATTCTGGCCCTGGTTCCTGGGGCCTGTGTGACACTGATGAATTACTTATAAAGATCTTTGAAGTACTGTCCATCTCTCCTCCAGGAGAGTCTCCCAAGCCCAAGAGGGAGAGTTTCCACACAGCGACGCCGCGCTTGGAATTTCTGGAACAGGATCATTTCCAGGCTCTTATATCCAAAGAATGGGAATCACCTTGTAAACTTACAGGGGTTCCAGGGGTCTGGGATTGGAAGTACCCTTTTCCCCCTGATGTGGTTGACTGTTGGTCAGCCCCCCCCCCCCCCGAGGTGGATGCACCGATTATAGGGGTTGCTAACCCTCCCTTCGTGACAGCTCCTACTCATCTTACCCTTCGGGATGCTGAGGACCGGCGCATTGACAGACTGGCTTCCCACGCCTTTTCGTGTGCAGGGACGGCGCCGCGCCCGGTCTGTGCCGCGGCCATCACTGCGGTGGCCGCCAGGACCCTTCTTAGGAAGATACTTGATCACCAGCCGGAGGATCTCCCTTGGGAGGTCTTTAATGCACTTTCCAATTGTGATGTTTTTGTGAGGTTTATCCTCTCAGCGATGGATGACACTATTAAGATGTGTGCTAGAACCTCTGTCCTTGTGGTAGCTATTCGCCGCCTGCTTTGGCTGCGACAGTGGGGAGCTGACATTGATACTAAAAAAGGCTCTCACTGGCCTTCCTTTCAGAGGACGACGCTTATTTGGGGCCCGTTTGGACCTTTTTGGAAAAAGGGTAAGGCACCCTCGCGCAGAAGGCCGTCTCGGCCTCCTAGGGGCAGGGACACCCCTCCCCCTCCCTACGTTCGTGTCAAGCGCGAACCAGAGGTGTGCTTCCAACTCTTCAGAGTAGATGCCCGCCCCAGGGGGGGCAGGCAACGTCCTGGGCCCTCAGGCAGGGCGAAGTCCAAATCTGCCAAAACCGGCCAAGCATGAAGGGACGCCCTCGCCCTTTTGGGTGAGGGGACTGCCGCAGCTCTTGGCTCCTATCGCAGGGCGCCATGCTTCTTTCTGGTGGTTCCAGGAGGTAGTTCCCCTGGATGCAGGATAGAGTTTGCTGGGCGGTCCCTTTCTGAGGTTGTCAGGGTTCTTCTAGTCCCTGTTTCTCTTCGGGAGTTGATACAGACCGAGTTCGGCATGCAGGGTCTGGGCTCTCTTGCAGGTTGCCCTTAACTTGTGATTGCATCTACATTACCTTTTCCCTCTGGGGATGAGGCAGTCTGACCCAGGCTGGCATTTTGGGCCTGGCATTTATACTTTCACAGGCAGTTCCTACATGGTATCTATGTGTTGGGCCACAGGCGCTCTTGTCCAGTGGGCTTCTTGACGCCTGTGAGGATCTAAGATCCTTTTTTAGTTCCCTGTGCCTTCCAGACACCTAGGCCATTACTAGCCAGTGTTGAAGGACCAACTCTACGGATTGGGGCCTTATTTTTGGTTCCTCTTCTGCTCCCAGACGGCTCACCTAGGCGAGTACGGGAGTGATATTTTGGACGTGTCCGTGTGGCATCCGCGCTAGGATCTACTTTATTGTCTTTCTTTACTTCCAATTTCTACGTCAGGCCGAGTTGGCTATTTGACTGGTGGTTTCCTTTGGGAGTCTTTTGGCTTGGTGCTCAGGCACCTCACTTACTTAGTGTCCCCTGGTTCGGTATCTCGCTCCTGGGTGGCATTTGGATTCGGTTCAGTTTAGAGCCTTCTTCCTTGGTAATAAGTGGACTTCTGCTTACAGAGGCTCTGCCCTCTTTGATGTCACCTTACCTTCACCATTGCAGCTGGTGGGCCCGTTGGTGGCGGCCCAGATGCTGTCTCTTATACTCAGAGGCCCTTGGGCTCTGTGGCACCTTATGTTACTCATCCTGGACAGGGTTCCAGCACCCCTGGAACTAGGTCTGTGCGCTTTCCCCCTTGTTACGGGGGTTCCTCTTGAGATTGTACATTCAAGGAATATGTCAGGGGGCATCCCTTCCCTTCTTGCTTCTTCCTGTTGATGGTCACCATGGGTAATAAGTCTTGCAGGTTGACAGGGGGGCTTGTTTATTCTGAAATCCCCCGTGGTTCCTAGGTGGGGCCCTTAAGGGGTCCATTTACCTACTGTTTTTGTTGACACAGTGAGCCTTCGTTGGGCTCTATCTTGCTGGACTACTCCTCTTCAGGGCCTGTCCATTTGGGGACTCTTGGTCTGTCTTGGGACAGTGGCCTGTCCTTTTTTATCTGTGAAAGTCTCAGGACAGGTTGATTCTTCAGGAAGGCTCTGATTCTGATAACATTCCTTGCATTTCATCGGTATTAGCTCCGATGGCTGTCCTCCTGTGGCAGGAGGTTCTATCCTAGTGTCCCACTGAGTTCCTACTGGTGTGGCCCTGTTGGGCCCTGTCACTATCACAGGGGTTCTGCCCTTGGTTATTGTCCCAGAATTTTTCTGACCTTGGTCATGGGGGCTTGGTAATTTTTCTGTCTGGACATTATACTCTATATGTCTTATCTTCTTTCACCCTGCTAGGCGGGGTTCTGCGCAAGATTGCTGAAGAAAGGGAGAACCGTTATGCTGGGGGCCCTGGGTGGCCCAGTGGGGTGTGGTCCGCAGATGCTTCTGCTGAGGACAGTGAGCCTGTACGCTCTCTCACGAGGGCTGTTCTGCCTATTCAGGCTCTTTACTATGTCGCCCCAATCTTCAGGCTCTGTTATGGCGATCGGACGGTTTTGTTCTTCACCCTGTTGGAGATGGCGTATCTCCGGGTGTCTTGTTTCTTTTGGAGGGCTAGGACCCAGCTTCCTCCTCTTCTTCTCCCTTTTCTGCCATCTATGATAGGGTATGTTGTGCCCGTATTGCTTGGCTGGGTCTAGCTCCCTCCCCTGTTGGGCGTTCTCTGTTCCCTGGGTTCTAGAGTTATTACAGCATGGTTGGAGTTGGCTCCCCAACTCAGTTCTCTGAAGGTTTCAGGGTTCGCCCTGTTCGCCCTACTGTAGAAGTCTGGTTCAGTCTTCCGTGTCGAGCACTCTTCAGGGGTGGCTCAGGTGCATTCCTCAGGGAATTCTATGCTCCCGTTTGGGGGTTACCTTATTCTGATTGCCCTGCGAGGGGTTCTCTTTGGTCTTATTCCGGTTCTTGTCTGAACTGTTCCTTCCCTCATGCCGCTCTTCTGGGGGCTGTTGCTTCAGTCAGAAGTGTGCCGTAAAGGACGGCTCTGTTTAGTTGGTCCTAGTCATTATATATATATATATTTATATATCTGTACGCCATGAGGCGGGGGTGTTCTACCTTACGCCGGGTTTCGGTCCAGGCGGTGTTTTATGCTCCTTTATTCTAGACCTTTTCTGCCTCTGGGCTATTGCCTTGATTATTCTGAGCTAAGGGGATCTGCATTCCTCAGCAGGTGTTGGAGATTTTCCTGGACTGTCTCTTGTCCCTGAGAGGGACTTATGCCCTTTGGGGCTTGCAGGTGTCTCCATCCTTAGGTGCCGGATCTTGACTGCTTCCATGGGTATAGTTGCCCTTTGGATTGGTCTTACTCGGTTGGTTTTGTCCTTCTGATCCTAAAGTAAACGTTTCGGCTCTTGCTGATTCTTGTTAGTGTAGTGTTCAGTATTCCTGCCTGTCTCGGTGAGACTAGGGTTCATATTCCCCGATGGGGTGAGTTCTAAGGTTGCCATGGCTACTTTTTTGCAGTAGCATGGTCAGGCTGTTACTCTGGCCTATTCTTTTAGGGGAAGAATCTTCTTCTCTCTTTTTTGTTCTCTTTCTTCTTGTGCTTGGCTTGGGCCTTTCAGCACTAGGTTCCGTTGAACAAGCTTGCTGGTTCGCTGCTTGTGTTCAGTTCATCCTTTTCAAAGGTTTTCATAAGGATGACGTTAGAGCATTTGCTCTTGTTGTTCTTGGTAGCAAGGTTTGCAGGTGACAGCACTTTTACTGTTCGCTGTGCCTTTTTTGATGGGGATCCCACCCTACTTACGGACACTGCTATTGGATGTCCCATGTGTAAGTATTATAGATGGAGCAGACGTACTGTATGCTTAGAATAATACAATTCTGTGAAATACTTACCTGTAGAATTGGTGTTATACGCATACAGCACGTCCTGCTCCACCCCACCCTGATTTCACTCTGTTCTGGATCCCCTGTATGGTGATTGTTATCCTTCTTATAATTGCCAGTTTTTGGGTGGTTGGTTTCTCCCGGTTTCTCCTTCTCACTGCTTTTCAATGCTGGGGATTTGTGGGAGGTCCCTCGGTATATGTAGGGCCGGGAGGAGCCTGTTTTCTACATGTCTGCAGTGCACAGCGCCCTCAGGCGGAGGATTACCCACATGTAATTACTATATCTGGAGCAGGACGTGCTGTATGCGCATAATACCAATTCTACAGGTGAGTATTTCACAGAATTGTATTTTGTCTATACTTAGAGAAATGGCTGACCAGGGATATTTGCCAGTTATCTCTTTGTTTATTATTAGATAATGTATGCCCCCCCCCCCCCTGCTACTTCCGAAATGCCAATTTCCCTAATTGGAACACAGGAATTTAATATATGGGTTAGTTAAAGCGGACCAAAACCTACATTTTTAACTAGCATCCCCTGAATTTCTCCCCCCATGAAGATTACCTTTTGCCAATTTTCACCTCTCCTGCTTCACTCTAATCCCAGACAATGGCGCCTGTTTTTGCTGTAAAGCTCCGCCTCCTCCATTCATTGCCGCTGTTGTGTGTGGCAATAATGTCATTGCCACACCTAAGCAATGACTGATCACCTGCCATCTCACGCCAAGGGACAGCAAATAAATCTGTGTTCTAGGACAATTCAAACAGCGAAAATATCCAATTTTAGTTCTATGTCCCAATAGGAAAGTATTGGCGGGCACTTTGGCCAAATGTATTTCACAAGTTCGGTGGGTTTTGGTCTGCTTTAAGCACCAGTTGCAAAAAGTGCACTTTAGAGTAACCAGTGAACTGAGTGAAAAATTAAATAGAAGTAATTTTCTATAGACCCGGTAATAAATCACCCCTTTTGTTTATTTTTTTTATGTGCCAATCCCTCACATTGGATACCCAGGGGGTGATTCAGTATCAGGTGTAAGGGTACGTCTATTTTAGTTTGCACGTTTTACTCCAGGGTGCATTTCTGAATTCCTTCTGTAGTCTTTAAAGCGGACCAAAACCCAGGATTTTGCCCGCTGTGTGAACCCCCCAGATTGCCCGAACTAAGCTCACCTCTTCCCATTCCCACGGAGCGTCTAAGAGCAGCGTCTCAGATGGCCACATCCTCCGCCTCCTCCGCGTGCCCGTGCCAGACATTTGTGATGACATACACTGTGTGGCATTTCACTTGGTCAGGTAGAGGAATGTGATGCAGGTCTATGGCTAAAGCTTTTACATTTTGAACTTGAACTAACAAACTGTCATTTTTACATCTAAAAAATAAAGTGTAAAGTTTTGGCAAAATGTTTAATTTGGTGCAAGTAATGTGAACCTGTCCCCAAGTCTAATACAACAATCTATAATGTCTATTCCAAGAAGGATAATGTTATTGTGAGGTTGTAGCACACCAAATCAGATCATAAGACAACTAGTATCAGTATACTTATGTAAGGGGTTCAATCCGTTCCAAACTGCATCCGCCCAGCATGCAGTAAGTGACTCATGAAGACCAAAATGTAGGAAGAAAGAACACCCAGAGAATTAATAATTGCAATTAACAAAGGTGATTTAATATTGTGAAAACGTGATTCAGACATAAACATAACATATGTACATGATAATCAGAATGACCGCTAGGTGGCGCTGTTGAGTAAGTTATCACAGTTCAGGTTCTGTTGCCCATACATGTGATGTAGAAATAATGACCAACAGAAAAAAAATGACAGGCAATGTAACCATGGGCAAAACAGATCCCAAAAAATCCCATTTGCAATGCAGGTAGTCAAAGAAACATACAGATCAAAAGGAAGGCTTACAGGCAGGGTGCAGGTAGGAACAACAGCTGGAGCTTCTCTCAACGTTTCTTGCATTGCAAATTCCAAGAAGGATTTCATAGATTGTATAGATTTAGTGCTGACATGATTGATTGAAATACTATGCAGGTATAGCAATCTGTTAAAAGGAATGATTGTATACCAAGGTTTTAATAGTACGTACATGTCATTAAAAAGCTCTTTGTACATCAGGAAGATAATAAAAATGAATACGTAATTTCTTGACACGTGTGTTTATTCTGAAGACAGGTAGATTATACTTTTGTTAAGCGATACTGAAGATATTAGGCACAATGTAGTCCTTATGGGTGCCATCAATAAGTCCCTCTCCATTGGAATGAACAAACCAGCAAGCGATCTTGTTACCATCTCTGTGGTTGTTTCTGTAATCTCGCTGTACACCCCTAAAATTAGAATATAAAAAATATATAGTTAAAAAAGTGTACATTTTCAACAAAGCTGTTTGAATAAAAATGTTTACCCCATTTTACACATATGCAGTTGCTGGCCTGCAGTCATACCTAAGAGAAAGTCATGGACATTTTAAAGCCCCTCTCTATAAACAAATCTGCATTTTGGATCTGAAACAGTATGTGGCAAAGTTAGAATGGTGAAGCTTCAAATATTTTATCTTTTTTGAATAAATAATAGGAAAGCATACATGGCCGTAACACATCTCTGCTACTTTTGACAGGCATGACTTTTCTGATAGATAAATGTCCTTTTTCATTGCCACAGACAAAAAATAGTGGCCAGTTATTCACAATGGGATGACAGTCATCATCATAAAGGGATGAAGTACGGTACTAAAAAGTGAAATAAACATACAATAAAAAAAGATAAAAAGGACATTTATCTTCCAATCTATTAAATCAGATTGGTTTGCTTCTCTATACAATTTGTTTTTCCGAAGTACAGATCTGTCAAAAAGTCATTTGAGGACCCACTAGACCAGACATGGACATTGTAAGTATACGTATACGGCCCTTTGATTGGCTCTGACTGGCCCGGGCTGAGCTGGCTGGAGTCCCTCCGTTCGAGCTGTCTGCGAGGCACCGCCCGTCCCTCTTTGCAGCGGGTTGGCGCCTCCCACCTCTGGCGCGTTCTCCCTTCCTCACTCACGCACCAGACCCGACAAGCCGAGCGGCTGCTGCTTAAGTGATCGCCTGTGAACAGTGTGGGAGGCGCCGACCCGCTGCGAAGAGGGACGGGCGAACGCCCGACAGTGAACGCCCAACCAGGAGAGGAAAAGGAGGTAGGCTCCGGCGCCATCTTGTCTGGGTGAAGGGGCAGGACTCATAAGTGCCCTGACTGGAAGCCATCCTCGGGCTGCTGCTAAGCTTAAGGGGAAGGAGAGGAAGGGAATTGGGGGGAAGTGCATTTGCTCTGCCCAGTGTGGTGGAAGAGTGAGCTGCTGACATTTGTGGGGCAATATCCCCCCTTTCTGTGGATCCTACCAACCGGTATCACCCTCCCCTCCAGTTGTCAGCTAAGTGCACATGATCCTTGTCACAAAAGGACTTTAGCCCTCAAAATGTCCACTAAAAAAAGAAAAGGTAGATGCTGAATGCTGATACTGCTTTTTATAAAGAAATACAATGATATTATGCAGAATTGAGTTCAGCCTTTTGGCCTGGCGTTCCACAATATTTTTAGTTTCTCATGTGGCCCCATGGAAAAAATAATTGCCCACCCCTGCACTAGACACTAGTTTGGATTCCCCAAAGGTGCAGGATCCAAGTGCTGTTGTGTGGTATGCTGGCTGGGTTCATACACACCAAATGGATAAATGTGTATTTGGGCAGCTACACTTTACACCTACCAGGGCCGTTTCTTACCCAGGACGAGGCGAGGGGTTGCTCGGGGGGCCAGGGTGACAGGCATGTGACAGGATCCGCTGGCACTCTGGATATTAATATTTGGGGCAGGGAACAAACTCAGCTGGTGCTCTGCATATTAATGTTTGTGTCAGGATCCCCTGGCACTCTCATATCAATTTTCCAAGTATACAGCACGTCCTGTTCCAGAAAATTCCTTTCACCTGGGATATCCACCACAAGGTGGCGCAGTGGACTGCAGAAGGACTTGTGACCACTCCCGGCCCCATAAATAGCCAGGTACCTCCCACCAATTTCCAGTTTAGTTCTGCAGTCTGGACTGCGAAGATATAAGATGGCTCTCTACTGCGCAGGGAGTGGGCATTTCAAGCCTATGGCCCTGCAGGCTTATTTCCACTCGTTCCTGGCCCACTGCCTCCCAGCCACGGCTGACTAGTTCGGGTGAAGGTAGGACAGCACTAGGGTCAGGTCCTGAAGGAGCGCTGCTCCGGGCCGCAAGACCCTGTACCAAAGGGTACGGTAGTCGGCGACAGGCTTTTTTATGGTGAGCCTCTTCGGGATGCCCCTAAATCTTGGGTCCCCTTTTTAATCTCCCCCTTCCCTCCCTTTTCCGGGGGGAGTCCATTATTGTGTGTGTGATTTTATTGTTGCGTTTATTGCTATGGTGTGCGTGCGGGCCATTGTACGGCGCTCCACGGGTGTTGGTGCTTTTTTACTATGTCTTTTGGCTTCAGTCATGGTGCCGGCGGCCCACGTGATCTCAGTTTCGCGCTCTTTGGGGGGGCAGGAACCGCGGTTTGACGCGTTCTGAGTCATGCGCCCGCGGTCCGCCCCTCTAGATTCTGCTGCCGGCGCCATTTTGTGGCCTCGTCCTTGCGGTGCTGCGACGCGGTCTGGCTGTTCTGCTTCTTCGTGCTTCTGTCAGCTTGGTCCGTGAGTCCCTTACAGAGGGTTTTTATATGGATTTTCTCTGTATGCGCTGGGGATGCTTATTTTGTGCTTGTTGTGTCTTGCAGGCGGGTCACCTTTGACTGTGGTTCTCCCGGCCCTGCCCATTGCCAATCTCCCAACTTCCCTAGCGGGTTTTAGGGGGCATCCCACTAAGGGTGGCTATAGTTAGCTGTGTCCCTGTACTGGTTTGTGCCTGTATCTAAAATCACCATATGCAGGCTTCCGGGGATAATGTGCTTGGGGTTCCTTCGGGACAAGCCCAATTGTGTATTATGTGTGGGGTATTCCCTGTGAGTGACGGTGTCAGGATATGTGTGCCCTGCGCCCAGCAGGTACTTGCGCTACAACCTGGGGTGCCTGCTACGGGCCCTGGGGCTGCGCCCCATTCTGCTTCGCCTACCCCCCCATGCTTGCATCTGACCCCCAGTGAGGGGCGCACTAGCGGGGACTCTCAATCTGATTTGGCTGCACAGGTGGCCAGCATTGAAAAGCATATTGCTGGGTCAGCCCCGCATAAGGCTTCTGTCAAGAAGCGCCATTTATCTCCCGCTGCTTCCCTCTTTCCTGTTGAGGATGAGGGACCTTACTCATTGTTTGGCCTTCACCCCCTTGAGGAGGGGGAGTTGTTCTCTGATTCAGAATCCTCTGAGGAACAACCTAAGTTATATGGTGGTACCGGGTCTCCTTTTGGAGAAGACCCATGGTCAGGTTATTGACTCACATTTTTGAAGTGCTTTGTATTTCCCCTCCTGCCGTGGCTCCACAGCAGCAGGGTGAGCTTTTCCATACTGTTAAACCTTGCTTGGAGTTCCCTGAGCAGAGCCACTTTAATAATCAGGTGCTCAAAGATTGGGAACATCCTAGTAAACATCCTGGGGTGGCCTGTTGGGACAGGAGGTATCCCTTTCCTGCTGATGTAATTAAGCGTTGGTCATGTCCTCCCGAGGTGGACGCGCATGATTTAGGGTTGTCTAATAAATCTGCCATGCATTCTCCTGACACTACTACCCTGCGGGATGGTGAGGTCCGGCGCATGGACCAGCTGTACTGTCATGCCTTTGCCTGTGTGGGGACTGTGCTGCGCCCGGTTTGTGCCTCTGCCATAACGGCTATTGCTATTAAAGGGCTGCTTAAAGGAGCAGTATCGCGAAATTTGCATTAAAAAAGATAAATAATTAAATAGCCACACAATAGCTTCTAACATGTGTATAAATAATGTGGCGATAGAAAAAGGAAAAGATATCTGCCTTACTTTTAAATTGTATAATGACAATGGCTCAGTCCATTTGCTGAATAGGGGGATCTGCTGGGTTGTTTTTAGTGAGCTGCTTCATTTAGCCCACTGGTCTCCTAGCAACACTTTACCTCAGAGGCTGACACTGTAATCAGTGGTAACGGCTGTGTGTGTGTGAGATGCTGCTTTTGTTATGAGACCAGGTGACTCAAATGTGTAAAATCTATACAAAATAAACTAAACTGACTGAAAATAAGTGAAATTTTTCTTTGAATAACTGTGCAGGAAAATTTAAAGGTATTAAAGTGGAACAAAACCCTGAATGGCCGACCCTGAAGTCTATAAGACCCGGCCATTGACCTTCCCCCTTGGGCATACTAAATCGGGATGCCCAACTGTGTGAAACGACCCCTGGATAACCACAGATCCCCCCATTTTTCTGGCGCGCTCACGCAGATAGTCATTTAGACAGGCCGGGCGGCCAGGAAGGTTACTGCTCAGGCTCCCCATCTGCGTGCAAACAGAGCTGATGAGATGAGAGCCCACGCATGCGCTGTGGGACAGGGAAAGGTACATTTTCACGGGCGAACTTGGGGATTTCACATATCAGGGCATCCCAAGTCGGGATAGGGGCACAAAACAAAACTCCAGATAGTGAAAATCCTGGGTTGGGCATTGCTCAAAACACAAAGCTGAAAGAAAGATCATATGGAAAAATTAAATATAAGAATATGAAAGAGAAAATGGTAAACTGAAAGATTCTGCAGTAGAGCCAACATGAAGGGGAAACTGTCAAAATAAAAAATGTTTAGAGCAAAAAAACAGGATGTAAACTTAAAAATCCAATTCTGAAATAAAATACCCCCCCCCCAAAAAAAAACTGGTGAGTCTGAGATTCGAACCAATGATTCTCTGGTTCATAGACACTGAATTTACACATCAGCTAAATGACTTCTAGAGCTTTTCTCTCTGTTATAGATATATGAGTTCTGGCCAGGCAATGTTGTTATCTTATGCTGGATGGCTGCCAGTACTGAACAGCTGATACTTTGTTACATTGTTTCCCCCTCTCCTCAGTGTGGCCCCGACACTCAGCAGACATAAACATAAGCTATTAGTCTCCAGCTGCACAACACAGACATCATTTTTTTCTACATTTGTAATTCTTACTCCAACACGTACCTATATTCAAAGTACCATTTAAATATAAGTCACCAAGAAAAATTCGCGATAGTCAGTGGGGCACCCAGGAGGCCCATACTCCTATCAACATTCTGGAACTGAGGGCGGTAAGGTTGGTTCTCGGCCAATTGACCCCTCACCTTCAGGGTCGGGCTGTTCAGATCTGCTCAGACAACCAGATGGCAGTTGCCTACATCAATCATCAGGGAGGGACCCGGAGCAAGAGGGCCCTCAAGGAAGTATCTCTGATACTGTCATGGGCGGAGGAGAATGTTCCCTGCATCTCGGCAGTGTACATCCCGGGGGTGGAAAATCTGGAGGCGGACTCCCTGAGCAGGGGGACTTCTCTTCTGGGAGAATGGTCCCTCAGCAGCAGGGTGTTTCGCTCCCTGTGCCATCGCTGGGATCAGCCGGATGTGGATCTGTTTACGTCCCGTCACAATCACAAGCTTCCAGTCTTTGTCTCTCTGTCCCAGGACCCTCTGGCCTTAGCCATGGATACACTAGCAATGTCTTGGAAGTGCTTTCGGCTCCTCTATGTGTTCCCTCCGTTTCCTCTGCTGGGCAGGGTGCTGGGCAAGATAGCCCAGGAAGGGGTGCCTACCATCCTGGTGGCTCCCTGTTGGCCAAGAAGGGTGTGGTTCGCAGACATCGTGCAGTTGGCAGTAGATCAATACGTCCTGCCCAAGGTTCCAGGCCTGCTCACTCAAGGACAGCTACGCCATCCCAATTTACAAACGCTGACTTTAACGGCCTGGCTGTTGAGACCTCCGTTTTGATGGAAAAGGGGCTGCCTACCTTTGTTGTCACTACCATGATTCGGGCTAGGAAGAAGTCCTCGTCCTTTATCTACTATAGGTTATGGCATGCTTACATTGCCTGGTGTGAGTCTAAATCTCTTCCCTGTCGAGTGTTTTCTATTCCCAGGATCCTGGAATTCTGGATTGCATGGTTTGGATTTGGGCCTTCAACTTAGTACTCTCAAGGGACATGTTTCAGCCTTGGCTATTTTCTTCCAAAGATCTTTTGGCAACCAGCGTTTGGTTAAGACTTTTTTCCAGGGGGTTACTCATGTGCGCCCGCCACGTAAGCCTATGTTACCAGTCTGGGATTTGAATTTGGTTTTATCTGCCTTGCAGGGTCCTCCTTTTGAGCCTCTACGTCTGCGGCTGCTTTGCCTATTTTGACTCTTAAGGTAGCCTTTTTGGTGGCTATCACTTCTTTTAGGCATGTGTCTGAGTTGGCGGCGCTTTCCATTAAACCTCCTTACTTTGAACAACACCAGGACAAGGTGGTGTTTCGGTATAAGCCAGATTTCCTGCCTAAGGTTGTGTCTGCTTTTCATCTCAATCAGGACATTGTTTTGCCTTCATTGTGTCCTAATCCTGCTAATTCCAAGGAGTGGACTCTGCATTCCTTGGATGTGGTCAGGGTTCTGAAGTTTTATTTGGTAGCTACTGAATCATTCAGGAAGACTGATGCTCTTTTTGTTCTCCCTTCTGGACCTAGGAAGGGTTTGCCTCCGGCTAAATCCACTATCAGCAAGTGGATCCGTCAGGCGGTGGGGCAAGCCTGTTCTGCTAAGGGGAAGGAACCTCCCTTCCGCCTTTCTGCTCATTCCACTCGTGCTTTTGGTGCCTCTTGGGCTTTTCAGCACCAGGCTTTTGTTGAACAAGCTTGTAAGGTCGCAACTTGGTCTTCTGTTCATACTTTTTCTAAGTTTTACAAGGTTGATGTTAGGGCCTCAGCTGATGCTGCTTTTGGCCGCAAGGTTCTTCAGGCGGCAGTGGTCTAAACTGCCTGCCGTTGCTCTTTGGGGATCCCACCCTACCTTACGGACACTGCTTTTGGATGTCCCAAGTGTAAAGAATTTTCTGGAACAGGACGTGCTGTATACTTGGAAAAATACAATTCTGTGAGTACTCACCTGTAGAATTGATTTTATAGTATACAGCACGTCCTGTTCCACCCCTCCCTTGTTATAATTTTTCTTGGTTTTCTCTGTATGGTGATTTTTTCTTTTTGGGTTCTTATCCATTTTTTGATTCTCCCGGCTTCTTGTGTAACTGCTTGTCAACACTGGAAATTGGTGGGAGGTACCTGGCTATATATGGGGCCGGGAGTGGCCACAAGTCTTTCTGCAGTCCACTGCGCCACCTTGTGGTGGAGATCCCAAGTGAAAGGAATTTTCTGGAACAGGACGTGCTGTATACTATAAAATCAATTCTACAGGTGAGTACTCACAGAATTGTATTTTTTAGTTGGTCCAAGGAACTGATTGTTTGGTCTGGGGGATCCACTTGCACTATGAATATTATATTTTGTGTCCAAGGGAATCTTCTTATTTAAGTGGACCAGAGACCAAAGGACCAAGTGGGTTGCCCTGCAGTGTGAAGCACGGGGCCCCTTATATATTGACCTTGATCCCCAATCCCATGGCGCATGTGCAGGCTGGGGCATACATAAAATTTGGGGGTTTGTCCCTTTTTGCTTATTGTTTTTGAGGTTGGGGGCACAGATAAGAAAGATCGGACTGCAGTTATTTATTGATCTTGGGGGTATTTGTTGGTGGGATGGAGGCAGTGTGGTGATTTCAGTGTCGTTTTTCAGTGACTTGGGTCGCAGAGAATACAGGGTGTTTCATCTATAGAGTACGGCTGATCTACATATGTAAAAAGTGATTGATCTGTGAGGATATTTGTTGGTGAGATGGGGTTCGATTCAGAGCCTGGTGAGAAAATCACTTATAGATTCCCGGGCTGATCAGCGGTGGTTGTTGGTCCACTTTAAGACTCAGCTATGCAGCCATGCTTTATGGCTGCAGCACAGCGCTGGGCTCCACAAAAGGCAAAATACATACAATTTCCACTAATTACCAGTGCACTCCAGTCCTGCTTGCAACATTTTTGCATGGGATGTGCAGGCAGTGCCCGGAGTGTGTACAATAAAAGCCTATGAGCAGTGCAGGTAAAACACTTCCCATATACATTTACATCTTATTTAAGAAGCGTCAGTGCCACACAGCACCACATTTTTTGGCCTCAGTGGCATTCAGCATCCAATTTAAGAAATTCCTAAAACGGTAGTTCTGATGCGGCCACCAGCTTTATTTAACACTAGAGCGAAAAGGTTGCAGCGTCGGACACTCTGGTTAAGGCAGCACCAGATGAAACCTGGAGCAGGTCAAGATCCCATAGGGCACAATGGGCAGAACAGGATTGAAGTGTTTAATGCTTATAATTAATATTAAACAAATGTATTTGTGCTCAACCTGCAAGTCTGAGATGTCACAAAATGAATCACAAAGTGATTTTTTGTAACTGTAATGATGAAACACTGAGCAGCGCCAGGAAAATACAGCGACAAAGATTTCAGGGTGGGAAAAAAAATCATAAATATGCTATCAAGCACCGGAAAAATGTCAGTACAAAGTGGCGCTCACTGGCGCTGGGATAATCGAACAGGTGCTGACATTGGCTGGCCAATACCTAGTGCAACAATCAAAGCTAATTAGTTCATGTTCTTTGCCGCGACTGCTAGTGCCAATGTAGTCCACAGCACCTGATAAGACCAAAATGCTGGCGCTCCAGAACTGGTGCTATAGCTACAAAAAAAGATGCTAAATGGCGCACATCATAAATAAGGAACTTAGAGTTGCACTAGGACAGTTTGCCAAAATGCTGCAGGCTATCCAATGCAGTAAAACCACTGTGCAACCAGCTGTGCTGGCATCTTATTAGGAGTGTTACTGCCATACCTGACCCACATGAATCCACAGCAGTCAGGTTTTTATTTATTCCAACAATGGACAAGTTTGGGGGTATTCATGAAGACATTCGAACTATTTTAATGCTCACACTGTTCTCTTTTCAGTCATTATTAATTGGCTATCAGAAAATACAGAAACCTTTTTTTCGATCCTTTTTTTCCTATTTTTTTCTAAGCAGCATCTGCTTATTATAAGATCATATGGCTGATTCAGCACTTTATTTGCACTGCTAAAATGGTGCTCAACTGCATTAAGGAAATAAATTATACAAAGCTCCTTGAATACTTTTATGCTTAAACATTGTCATTTTGTATTGTTGCTCATGTAAAGTAGATATTTATTTGATACAGAACGAGGGGTGGTCAATAAATTATCTAATCCCAGTATGTTCTGTCAGTGTTAGAGAGCTAAGCTTGTCTGTGTTTCACACACAGTAGCAGTTCATGAAACCACTGGAACTGACTGGATGGGAAGTGCAGCACAGTGCAGGTTTTTCTCAGAAAATGCTGTTTGCATACAGGTAGATAACTTTTTGAACACCTCTTGTATGTTGCCACTATAATTCCATATACTTGTAAGGCTTGTATGTACTGACCTATTTGTAGCTCATAAAGCTAGGTGGGGAGAAACTATAATGGATATCACTTATGGTTTTAATGTTCTCTATCTGCTTTCCATATAAACTCATACTCAACCTTTTATTCTCTATCCACAGCTCTACCTACCTTGTTACAGTTATCAGCGTATTCTTCACCTTCATTGTGGCATTTGGTTTGTCTGGATTTTTGGTTTTATGGATATTGGAAATTTCATAATCAATTCCATGGAAAAACTGTCCTGTAAAATACAAAATCTGTATTTACTAGCAGTACATTTGTGATTCATAGCAAAACAACTATCATTAGCCTAACAATCTATAAGGGTAATCCACCAGCACTAACTACAACTAGTGATGGGCAAAATGATTCCTTTTCTTAGAATTTTCCCTGAAATTGCTAAATGAAAGAAAAGCGCAACCAATTCATTGGCATTTGCCTGCGTGCCTGTCATGTACCTAAATGGAGACCCAGCCGAGGTAGACACAGACAGTATCCAGCAGTACCACCTACAGCTTCCCCAGAGTGTGAATGCAGGGAAAACTCAACAGAGGGGAGGGCCGGAGTGTCAAGTATGACGATGATGCAGATTCAGGAACACCAAGCTGGAGCTGAGGAAGATCTGGAAGGCAATAGAAAGTTAGGGCTCTCTATACCTGGAGGGAGCCAGCAATGGGCAACTGATGACATGCTACACCATGCACTGCAGTGTGGGGAGTCTGCTGGTGTTCGCCAGAGTCTTCTGCAAGGAGGGACGGACTAGCCGGGGTCTCACTACTGTTAGAAATAGCCAGTGAGCCCAAATTCCAACATGGAAAAAGTTTAGGTTTTGAGGTAGAGTGATGCAACAGAGCCAGAGAGTTCAGAGCCAGGAAGAGCCATAATCCAGAGCGTTTAGAGTGCCAAAACAGGTATTCATCCAAGCCAGAGCCACAGTGGGGTCGGTATCCAAAGCCAGAGAGTCAGAGCCAGAGCGTGGTCGGTATCCAAAGCCATAGAGTCAGAGCCAGAGCAGGGTTGATATGCAAAGTCAGGGAGTCAGAGTTAAAGTCGAGACGTAAACGAATACACAGGAACACAAGGGAAGCGTCACTTCAGGAAGATCTGCAGAAGCACAGAAACTCACACATGCGCACTCCGCGGGTGGCGGAACGGAAGCCCTTGCACATAAGCGTAGTCCAGGGGCCATCCAGGCATGCACACCACCTGAAAGAGACGCCCAAGGGCCATGACTGCACGCGCAGTGGGTGAGCACACACACACCAGCGCATGTAAGAATGATCAGGTCTCTTAAAAAGATGCCCTGCCTGTCCCTCTCCTTCTTCCTTGGCTTTTAGCCAAGGGCAATGGCAGATGCCAGTGGAGCAGGGGTTTAATATCAGACAGGCAGAGCCTTCCTGGAATTTTTTCCAGGGATACCAGGAAATCCCAGTCAATACCCCTTCCATCCAGTGACATATATAGTCACATTAGGGTGGAATCCGCAGAAGCGTCCTTCTGGGAGCCAGAATGGAAGCAGGAGGGATCTTTGTTTCCCTGTTAAATAGACGGCAGTGACACCGCCACCTTTAGATTGCAATTTGTATTATTGTATCCCAATATAAGTCTTTCTTTGAAGAAGCCAGATTTCTAAAAGGTCCTACAATCTTTTGTGGTTATCCATTGCGTTACCATTGGCCAGTAATTATATATTGGTTGCAAGTTTAGTTATTTAATGGTGTACAAATCTGGCTTAGCCAGGCATGAGTTATTATTGTATTTATCATTGATATTTCTATTGATGTTTTTTATAATAATAATTGTTTACATGTTTGGTCATATTGGTTCAAGGAGATACTGGTTACGATTTTTTAGGAGATTTAATTGTTTATAATATGGGGTGTCTCTTTGTATTGCGATAGCACAGAAATAAGCAGGTACAGGAAAGTGATGTAATTGGATACCTTCTACCTCCAGCAAGACATTGTCATTTATATTTAATATTCATTGTGTTATATATTTTAATATTCATTATGTTATCCATATCAGCATTATAGCGAATGAATACAAAAGCCTATTAATAGAAACAAGTTGATTTGAATATGCTAACTATCAATCCACACTTATGTTAACCAATTTTATACAAATACAGTTTCATCTACAGCTATTTTCCTAAAAATACATAATGCTGCTCATCAACTATAAAGATAGTTGTCTTACCTAACAGTCCATGGACACCTGCTGAAAATTTGTGATGATCAATAGTGTAAAATCCTAAGAAATCTCTGTGTAGAGGGTGATCTTTCCAAACCTCATGTAAAACAATAACAAATATTGCCCCTTTTCCAAATGAAAGTGTTATGTTGTTTTTCTTGTTGATTGTCATTTTAAACCTGTAGTAATAAGGGTTGTTTCGTCAAAAATGTACCAACAAAAATAAGTTCTAAAGCAATGTAAAGTGAAAAAAAATAGTCTGCTTAGTGTAGATTCAGAGGGACAAATTTGGGCCACCTAAATTGTGACAGCTTAACAAACCACTAGGTAAATTTTCGATAGCAACAAAATTGTATGATTTGTGTTGTTGCTATTGAAAATTAACTTAGAGATTTATTAGATTGTCACAATTTAAGTGTCCCTCTGAAGTGGCCAGTGGCTTTGGCACATGGTGCTGAATCGACCTTATAATGTGATGGCTGGACCCCCTAGCCCCTAGAGTTTTTGTTTGCTAAATGGTCTAGCTTCTGAAGTGATATGCCACCAATAAGGCCCCTAGCCCTTGCAACAACTATGTTACACCATCAAAGTGCAGGCCCCCATATGAGGTTGGGGTTCTGGGTCAAGTTTGGATCAAATTCTGGTCTCGAATCAACAATTTTTGGACAAACTGGGCAAACCCGAATATCCACAAGTCCACTCATTCCTAATTAGGTGGTTTTGATAAGTGCTATTTCAAAAGGTCAGATGATGTCGGGGGCTACTTAAAGATTGTGAGATAAAGCGTATATTAAAAGACTACTCTTACCCTTTTATGTTGAAAAGTGCTTTCTTTTCCCATGTGTAACTTTTCTTGTCTTTACCATTTATAATGACAATTTTGTTAGTGGACACCTCAATTCCAAGTTTCATTTTTCGGTTTACAATCCCTATTTTTCCAAAATATGTTTCATTTGATACCACACCATTTCCTGTTTTCTTGTTCCCAATAAGTTCTCCATTGACTGCAATACCTACATATAAAACACAAGTGGCACAAGATTTCAAATCTTAGTTAAAGGCAAAGGTACAAATCGGCCCACAAAACTAGGGAATCTGTCGAAATCCTAGGTGGGATAATAATAGAATCAAATAAAGTGGATGAGTGCTCCTCAAAGTGCAGTGTGTAGTCTGCAGTTGCTACAGTTCTGTAGGCCGCTGCAAGATCAAACAAAACAAACTGCATATAAAATGTCCAAAATGTAGGCTCCAACAAATATTTTATTTGGATACTGCTTTAAAGTGGACCAACACCCAGGCTGATCGGCCCGGGGAATCTATAAGATTCCAGGGCCGATCAGATCCCTCCCCGCGGGGCCTCCGAAATCGGGATGTCCCGCTGTGTGAAACCCCCCAGGACACCCCATTCACCTTACCCCCGTTCCAACAGCGCATGCGCGGGTCGCTGTGGTTGTCCGTCCCTTGTACGTGCATACTACAGCGGCTCTGAGTGCGCTGATTGGACGAGGCCCACGCATGCGCCGTAGGAGCGGGGTGAGGTGAGTTTTTTCTGCCATTCTGAGGGGTTTCACGCAGCGGGGTGCCCCGCGGAAGTGGACCAAAACCCAGGATAGTGAAAATCCTAGGTGTTAGGAGCAGTAAACCAAATTACTTTTTTAAGGCATACAGTATAATGTGTTCTGGTGCACACTTTGTGAAAGTTTGAAGCTTAAAAGTTTCCTACTGCAAATATGTGGCCTTAGGCTTTGTGGGACAATTATGACCACCCTACCATTGCAATGAAATTGTTGCCAGTGCTTTTTGCCTGGTACTGTGAAAAGGGCTCATTTTAGACATGTTTTTCTATTTTGTTATATTTTGCTAGCTCTCTATTACAGTTTATATGGCACAAATCGATATATGCAAAAATCATATTTAAGTGTAAAACAATCATAAAGAGGCAATGTACTATTTGCTAACGTACCCAGTTGTTGGTCCTCAACAAGATTCAACACTACTCCAGGCACTTCTTGTATATTAAAGCACAGGAAATCATTCTTGCTGGCAGCATGTATCACAAAATGAGGATCAGAGTCAACTGTAAAACAAATGCATTTTCAACTTTTCCTAATTTAGTTTAAAATAGATAGTTCAACATATAAAGGAAATGGGGAAAAGATCAAACCCCCTAATTGATTGTTCCTATCATGCAACCAGGTTGGCTCATGTGATGTGGAAAATATCCCTTCTAGAAAAAACAGCTAGGATGTAGCCACTTTAAGTGTGAGTCATACTGCTCTTACAGTATTTGCAAAATTAGTCAACGCACTGATTGCTATCATGGAACCTCCAGCCCAGCTGGACATTTTACACTACATTTCTGTTTTTGTTGAACAAAGATTTATGGGTAAAGGTAAATGGGCACTGGGTAGGAAATCCCAGGCCTGAACCGAAATGTTAACACCGGAAGTACTTCAAGTACCTGATTTCTGCAGTCAAGGTACTAGACATTCGCATTGCATGCTGGGATCTTTACTATTCCTGATATCCTCTTGGTGAAAACTGCTTACTAGCACCTTTTTATTAGACTCAAACTCTTCCTGCAGAGAGAGGTTGCGGCTGCTGCAGAGAAAAGTACTGTTTTCCTCAACAAAGACATAAAATACCTGGATCCCTCGAGGGCAAGGTAACCAATAATATGTCTGCACCAGATTCCCATGTCTCTAAGATAAAATTATTAACCTTAAGTCTGACCTCTCCACAGCCCTTTAAAAAAATGAGGATCTGAAGAACTTGCTAGGCACAGAAATTTGCGACCTATGTCTGCTATCGAGGCAGTAGCCTAGTCTGTCTTCGAGAACCTCCTGTCTAATGTCCCAGCTGGCAGGGTGGAATTTCCAGAATACACAAGACATTTCCGGGTTGCCGAACTTTTTATACTACCCTTTTGGTCATCCCGTCTCACCACCAAAGCCACGAAAGCTGGATTGAGTGTTTGTATTTGTAGCCTTCTTGAATGTACCATTTTTTTAAATGTTTGTGCTGGGTTCTGATCCTCAGTCCACAGTTTTTACATATTCTATGTAAAATGCATACAACTTAATAGAGATATTAATATATAATAAAAAATAGGAAAACATCATTTTACCCCAGTTACTGGATTGTGAGGATGCTGAAATGAAAAGCAAATACACATAATAATTACAAGATGTTAACAGAAATTGTCAAGAGCAGAGTATTTCACAGAATATAAATGTATTTTAAGCATCACATCGCATAAACAGATGCACCATTCTTCATTGTAAACTGAAAATCACAGACACCACAGAAAGATCATATGAAGAAAATAAATATTAAAATTCCTGCGCTGAAGACCTGTGCACTAAAGTGGATAATAGTGGGTTTGGTAGCCTCCAACCCTTTCTTGGTTCCAGCCGGAACAACAAGCAGAGCATATGTTTTATGCCCAGAAGCTGCCTGCCCAGGTACTATCCATACTGGAGTAATGGCCACAAGGCATCTTCAGAATCAGAAGGAACAGAGAAGCATCTGGCAAGGTTCAACTGGCAATCTCTGCAGTGAGAAGACCAAATTGAGATCCCAAGTTGATACCTGGGCTTTCCAGGAAGGACAGACATGAGCTGTCCCCTGCATGATTCATTTTCTGCCACTGGGCACTGAGAATGGATAAGACTGACACTTGACCCTGAAAGGGATACAGTAGGCAAAAGCAATTGTCAGACCAGTGTGCTATGTCTGGCACTGTCCTAAACATTTTTCAATTTAAGAAGTAATGGCTAAGATATCAAGGTTTCACCTTTATCTTTTGAAATATGTGGGCGTGGCCCCTGGCTCTGTGATGTTGCATAATAATCAGCATAATGGGTATTCTCATCACCCTGGCTGTTCTTCCTCTCTTTCCAGTCCAATGGTCAATGGTGAAGGCGGGGGTACAAGCTCTATTGTTCCAAAGTGGTTATTGTGGTACCTAGTCACAACTATAAGCACACAGACATCCACAGGTTATTCAAATGCTAATACGGGGGGAGGGGACAGGGAGGTGGAACGGCGTGCTGTCCTTGATGGCTCAGGTTGCATAGTCTGCTCATTCTTGCTGAGGTGACAAACAGGGGGCAGAGCTATAGACCACCAGTCAAGCACTATGATTGGTGGTCTATGGCAAAGAAATTCAGGGGGTATGCCACTACTTTTTGCCTTATTTCTACTTCTACCCAGATCCCAAAATGAAGTAAAGAATTTAAAGTCCAGCACTCCAAAGATTCACATAAACAAATATTTGAATCCTTTAACTTTTCCCAGTTGCTGCACCGTTAAAAATACAGGGGGTTTATCCTAGCCCCCTTATCTCACAGTAACAATAAATAAATATAAGGTGCACAGTCAATTCAAAAGAACATTTTTAAATTCATGCAAATACAGACCTATGCAAAATACACAATCATAATTACATACACATCTAAAGAATAATGTTAGTCATGTGTTTATGCTTTTGGCCCACCTTCTTGCCCCTTCTTGCTTCCAGCAACAGAAACAAGGCAGTGAAGCCCAACAACTTCTGGTCCACACGGGAAACTGGGAACCACCAGGCAAGGAATCTGAATCTGAAGAGGAAGTTCTCCTACCAAGGGATGCCTGAGCATGACCTGATTGTCATAACCAAGTAGCTACTGTGCTCAAAGTACTTGGAATCAATGCCTTAAAATGAACTTAGTGATTTGAGTAAGATGTGCAAAAATAGACCTAGATCTGACTTGTCATTTCCTTAATCAGATATCTGTACAAACACCATAGATATGATCTTAAATAGACAACTTATGTTGGTTATCTCTTAAGGGTATGAAATATGCTTGGACATCTTGCATGACAGTTAGAAAGCTTTTTATTGTAACATGTAAGGAAAATAAATATGAATATTCTTACACTGAACATATGAAGACCTGCCCGTTGAAGCTAGAAAAAGAAAACAATTATTAAACACCTTTGACAGCCACAGAGAAAGTATTATCATATCTGTGGTCTAATCACTAGATAATACAATATTTGTACTTACCATGTAAAATGAGTTTCCCTTTGTTGTCCACCAAGGAGCTCTGAGCCATTACGATTGGGTATACTAGTATACTAGTAGTTGCTTGGTGGGAGCAAGAAGTGAGCTGTAATTTCTCCCCATCTGTAGGTATAAACAGGGCTGGCCCCAGGGTTTTGTGGGCCCCTGGGTGACAGAGTCTCAGTGGGCCCCTTGTGTTACTTCACATGCCCCACTGTGTTAAACCCCCTGGGATCGCCGGTATACCCACCTTGCATATTAAAGTGGACTACGGGGCATCCCAATATTGGATGCCGCGCTATGTGCAACACCCCCCCCCCTGTTGATCTATAAAACTTCTGTGACCTTCGATCCAAAGACACATGTGCAGACAGTCAGCCAATAGCATCGAGCTGGGGGCATGCTCGCCATTTACAAATGGCTGTCTGGTATAGCGGAGCGCAACCATGGCCCGCGCTGCACCATTGATTCAGTGGTAAGAAGAAAAAAAATGTGAGAAGAGAAATAGCATTCAGGAGAAAGGAATAGGACAGAAATGAACAAAAGTGGTAAATGTAGGGGTCAAAACCACACCATCGCTGGCAAACATGTGGCGACCAACCACAGTCTCCTGTATACTTTAAAGAGGTAGGAAGCAGCGTATGTTTTGCAAGACAGGCAATAGGTTCATCCACCACAGGTGGGCGTCCCACAATTATAGAGCCTTGTATGGGAATGGGTAGTGGTTATCCATAATCATTGGGATAGAAGGGACTCTGCTCGGTTTCTCTGATTTCCTGCTCATGATTGCTGAAGTAGAAAAATCTCATAGACCGTTGCATCCGACTCAACAGCAACTCTTATCTTCTTCAAACCCACTGTATTCCTGATGGTTTGGATTACGGTAAGTCATCTGCGGCATCCCTCTACTATCTGCGGCATCTGCAAAACAGCATCCCTCTGTTAACCCATCCTCAGATTGACTACCCTGTGAGCGAAGCTGGGTCCTAGCAGCTTTGTTGGAGAGAATCTGTGCTATAGCCATAGAAGAAGCCTAGCACAGGCCTTCTCCCTCCATCAACTGAACTAGGCAACCAGCACAAGTTGTCCCCAAGTTACTGGGCCTGCGCCCATATCCGATGCCTGGGACATAGCCAAAATGTCTGATCATAGGGCTCATCACACGCATTTACCTAGATAATCGCTGCTATGTCCCCTTAAAGGGAATAGCCAGCCATGGAAAACCTGTGGATACTCCCAAAGACTAAGACTCAACCTGCCAAAAATAAGGGAGGCAATGAATGTCCCAGGATCTAGTCTTGTCCCCTTCATGTCTCCTCCTGAAAGGAGAAAGGAGACCCCCATAAGTTTTTTATTCTTTAAAGAATATGTTATTATTATCATTATTATTATTAATATATAATATGTTTGGTTTGGGGCCTTACCTGTACCTAAAGCAAGCATCCACCAGGGGCTGATGCATGACCCGCTGATGAGAGTATGAGCTGGGGAATGCGAACAGGAGCTGGGAACGGCGCTGGGTTCAAGGACGGCGAGGGAGCGAGTCTGTTCTGAAGAAAGTCTGTGCAGGTGCTGGTGGGCACTCCCACAATTAATGGCTGTGGCCCATCGGGTCTGGTGGCTCATGGCTAGGGGTGGCTAGCAGCAAGCGCAGCAGTGACAGGAGGGTAGAAAGAAGACAGGTGGCTTGCGGAGATCGGGGACCTGCGTGCTTGGGGTGACTCCTGCAGCCTTAAAATACTGTGAATCTCAATTAATGAAAGATAGAATAGTAACAGAATTAAACAAAACACAGATCTAAAACACACCAAACGAAAAAATACCTGGAAAGCTACCAGCATGCCAGGTCTTTTACCTGCAGATGTGAAGGAATCACAGCTCACTTCCTGCTCTAGTCCCAACTATTGACTATTAGCAATACCCAGTTTAATGGCTCAGTGTCCCTGGATGGACAATTTGACAGGGAAAAATATATTTATGTATAATAATTAATGTTGAATAATTGTCCAACAGCAAAACAGCATTTGCCTGATGAGATCCACCCAATACACATTACTCTCCCTGTGCTAGACATGATTGGGCTATGCTGGACTGACTATGACTGACCAATTAGTACAGAAGTAGTGCTGTTGCTACACTGTGATTGGCCGATTAAGCAGTCAATCTCCTGCCAGGCTATTGGGTGCCGGGTGGGTAAGACCTTTTCTTGCTTTTAAAGTGGACCAAAATTTGTTTCAGATAGCTCTAGGTCTAGTCTAGGGCTGGGTTATTCCTAGGAGCATTTGCGGCGAAAAATTGATATAATAAATACATAGATACATGATGTAATCAAAACATATCTGGTTAAAAAAAATTTCAGTTCATTTTTTTCAGGGTTGTTTCCTATTTTTAATAAGAAATAGGAGAGAGGCTATCTTTGGGTTGATCCTTTGGGGATTTGTTGCTTTCTCCCGTTTCTAGAGAAGAACCTTATGATTGGTCAAATATATGGTTCTGTTGGGACGCTATAGTTCCTGTAATAACCGCAGTGCTTTTTGTTAGAAAAACCACTGTGTCTGTTTCATCATCCCATACAGAAAGGCTATTCCTCCCCAATGAGAAAAGACAAAAAATGTAACACCATACCAAGCTTTACTTTATATACGGTAATATTATGCAAGTTGCTTGTAGTATAAATAATATGTGAAATAGACAAAAAAGTTAACACTTGTCAAGCTGAACCCCTGAATGTCCTCAGATTTTCTTATACTAATTATTTATTTTCACTGTGATGACTGGCAAAATTCACGGGAAGGCTGATTCATCATTAGCGGCAGGTAGCAACAGATGAGCGTCTGTAGCAGGCATTTTCAGAGCGCCCGTAGTCGCAGTGCTCGGCCGTGAGTCGCTACTTTATAGTGACTCAGTCGCTGTTCAGTAATGGTGAATACATTGTGAGGAGTCGCTATTTGACCAGTACAGCACTGTATGGGAGCGCATGTTAGCGACTGCTCATAGTGACCGACTCACACCATATTCAGGAAAAAAACAGCCTCACAAATCTCTGGCGCTGAAAAATACTTGTTTGAAGCCCAGAGCGCAGGAGGCGGTGTGTTTAAAGTCTGTTTTCAAGCATCTATCAACTAGTAACAAAGCGAAAACATATGGAATTACATTGTAGCAACATTGTAACATGAACACTTTAATGCCAGACCTGTAATGTCATTTCTGAGGAAATAAATAAAAAATGAAAAAAATATGAAAAAACTGATTTTTCAATGCCAGAAGAGGTCGCAGAATTATTTGTGATTTTTTTGAAAAAAAAAAAAACAAATACCCCGTTTAAAGAGAAGAAAAGGTTCATCCATTGAAATGTATGGGAGAGCGACAGGTAGCGAGAGGTCATACCTGGCGCTGTGCAAGGCTGAACGCCGGCGCTGTTCGCTGAGGCTGTGAAAATTATGAATCATACGCTACATGGCGCTATCCCAGTCGCTAAACAGATTCTGCTCGATACATGTGTAATTGTGTGCCGTGTCCGGCGTTCACCAGTCGCTACCTGTCGCTACCTCTCATTAACCCCCCCCCCTAAAAGAAATTGGAAACATAATGCACCTGATCACAGGCATTTGTAAGGCAAATGTAAAACATTTTTTGCATAATTTTTTTGATTCTTCAAGCTAAAAAACAGTTTCTGGCTATGTCTTTTTATGTTTAAGTTTATGTTTCAATGAGGGTCATGCAAAATAATTGATAAAGCAAGGTGCAATTCTGGTAAGGCTTGTGGTGTGAATTGCAACCTGAATATTGAGCTTTTTAATTTTAAGACAGAAAAAACTGCAATGAAACATTTTTTTCCCTTTTTTCCCTGCAATGGGGATTTTTTTTACAGATGAGATATATAATTGTTTCAAAGAGGTAAGTATACTTTTCATGGGAACTTAGAAATAACAGGGCCATATGAGGTATGCAAAAGCCAAATTCTGTATAGCCCATAGGGTGCTGTTATTTCCAGACTTAAAAATAAATATTCTTACCTTATAAGAAAATGATGATGCCCCTCACCTGTAACAATGCCCCATTACAGTTATAGCTGATATTTTGGAAGAATATTTTGGAAGAAAACTCAAAAACATTAAAAAGCTCACTAAGATGCAGGTTGCAATTCACACTACAAGGCACAACGTTAGTTGTATGTCACCAAATAACTGGCATGACCCTCAATATCTCACCTGACCTTGTTCCAAAACCAGCAGATTCCTGACTCTTCCTGAGTGCCTAAGCCTGACAAGAATTTTGCTGATTATCAAATTATCTTATTATCAATAATTTCTAAATAGTAAGGTGTAGGTTTATAAAAGAACACAAAAGTAAAGAGGGGTCAAACTAAAGTTTATATCCATTTTAACTTATATAGTTAACATACAAGTGTATGTATTTTGATACCTTCCACAAATTTGTCAGCCACTAATGATTCTTGCTCCTCGTTCTCTTCAGGTTTTGTAACCACCATAGATGTTAAAGGAGTCACAAAATTATACTTCAAGGAGAGATCTAGAGCTCGCTGTTTAAGCATCTCATTTTCTGAAGGTTCAGCAGAAACTCTAAACAGAAATAATATGATTTTAGCTGCTGAGCTTAACAAGCATTATGCTGTTGCTAAATATTATATACACATGTAAACGCTTGTGGTCAACAATAAAGTAAATTAATGTGGTACTGAAAGTGAATGTGATTAGTCCTGTGCCACAATCATTTTGAAAGTGTAACAAAAATACAATTCTGTGATTCTCATCTGTAGAATTCTCTCTTCTTCCACTCCAGGGTGTCAGTGAATCAGATGCGAATGTATAAAAAGGTGTGGATCCTTCCAGCTTATATATACTTCCAGCTGCTCTCCGCAATCCAGTAATTGAAAAGCAGTAGACACAGTCGGCCGGGAGTATAAAGTTATCCTAAACATCCTACGTTTAGTTGGAAAACAATGATAGAACTCCTATGTTCCTTTTTTTTCTTTTTTTAATGCTGAGCCAATTATTTATGTATTTACATATAAAATTTCACTAGGACTATAGTATCTAAGGAATGGATAAAGTAGCCTAGCAGATGAGTGGAGTGAGTGGAAAAAGAGAGAAAACTATTTTACAGGTGAGAATCACAGAATTGTATTTTCTATTCCATTCCAGAGTGTCAGTGAATCAGATATGAATAGGACCTCCAAAAGCAGTACCCTTGATTCAGGGTGGCATCCCAGGTGTCAACTTATTTATTCTAATCTGAGTAATAAACGGATCAAAAAATCTGAATGCTAAAGAGCATACAACCGTTTGCAATACTTTCCTACCAAAGGCGGTATCCGCAAAACCTACCTTATAGAATTTGGTAAATATATGAACTAAAAACCAGCTTTACTGAAGCCTGGTGCTGAAAAGCCCAGGAAGCTCCGATAGTCCAGGTAGAATGGGCTGTAACCCAAAAAGGAGGATTTCTTCCGTTGAAGACATCTATCCTAAGATAAAGAGTACATACAGTATACATATAAGGGCAGACTAGATGGACTGTATGGTCTCCTTCTGCCATCAACCTTCTATGTTTCTAAGTTCTATGTTTCTAGAATTTGGTAAATATATGAACTGAAAACCTGGTATCACCCTTGCAGACCTGCTCTACTGAAGCCTGTTGCTGAAAAAAACTTCTGCCAGCGGTTCAAAGGCCAAACTGGCAGAAGCGTCTTTTGGGGAGGATGCACATGGGTGACTCCTTGCAAAAAAGTCTTCATAAGTTTATTTTCAGCAATGGGTTTCTGAAAAAAGATGGGAATGTATACAGGAGCCTGAAAGTTGACCAAGGAAGAGTCAGGGTATCTACTGCTATAGCCAGAGGGTCCTTGGATTGGGAGGCAAACCTCAGAAACCTTTCCGATTGTGGTGAGATGCGAAGAAATCCACATCTGGAAGCCATCAGCATATGCCTAGGACTAAAAAAATACTATTCTCCCTCATCCGAGGTTGCCCTGTTTAAATGGTGGGCTTGCACATTTTCCACTCCTGGTCTGTGGATCGTCGAGATGCACGGAACATTCTTCCCAGCCCAGACTAAGATCCGGCTTAACTCCTTGAGAGCTCCCCTGCTTCTGGTGCCCCACTGGTGGTTGATATATGCCACTGCTGTCATGTTGTCTGCTTGAATCCTGATGGGGTGACCCCTCAGATTAGAGGTCCAATGTGTAAGAGACAGTAGAAATGCTCTCAGCTCTAGAACATTTGCTCTCTCCCATTCCACACTATCCCTGGATTGTTTGTGACCACATGACACCACCCCAACCCATTAGGCTGGCATCCGTGGTGACCGACTTCCATTGTACCAGAAGAAAGGATTTGCCCACCTGAAGAGATTAGGGATTTAACCACCAGGCTAGGGACTGCTTTGAGTGTGTCATGCAAAATGGGTGATCCAGGGTTTCCGAGTTCAATCCCAAATTGAGAGCAATTCCGTCTGCAGGGGTTTTGTGTGGAACTGTGCAAAGGGCACTGCCTTGAAGCAAGATACCATCAAGCCTAACAGACTTATTCCCTGATGGATCGCCGGTCAGGGTCAAGAGAGCCTGTACTCTGGAATAAAGTAATAGTCTCCTTTCTTCCGGATGAAACACTTTGCCCTGAGCTGAGTCTAATATCATTCCCAAAAAGGAGATCACTCTTGAGGGAATGATATGCGACTTTGGATAGTTGACTATCCAGCCAAAACTTTCTAGAGTCAATGAAACAGTCTTAGTATCTCTCAACTCCTCCTGAAAAGATGGGGCTGTGATTAAAAAAACATTTAAGTAAGGGAAGATTCTTATACGCTGGTTTCTTAGAAGGGCCATAAGGCCTGGCAGAACCTTGTTAAAAAACCCTTGGAGCCGTACAGAGGTCAAAAGGCAGAGCCACAAACTGAAAATGTATTGACATCTACTATAAGAAGCAGGCATTTTTGATGGCCTGGGAAGATAGGGATATGTAGGTAGGCATCCCTTATATCCACTGTGGTCATAAAATCCCCCGGCTGAAGTGCCGCTGTTGTGGATCTAAAAGATTCAATGCGAAACCTCGGAAGCCATAAGAAACTGTTGAGGCCCAATATTAGGCACACAGAGCGGTCTCTCTTGGAGATTATGAACAAATTGGAGTAGAATCTGTGACCTCTCTCTGAAAGGGGAAACAAACGGAATACTCCCAGCTGCAATAGGTGAGTTACAGCAAATTTTCTTCTGCTTTTTCTGGATTCTGGATCAAAAGAACCTCCGAGGAGGTCTGGCCCCAATTCGATTTTGTAACCTGAAGAGATTATCTCCTGGATCCAAGAATCTGATACATGGAGCCTCCAAAGGGGTGCAGAAATTGTCCCCTCACCCAGAAGGGTGCGGGCATCTCTTCATGCCTGAGACGGCTAAGATTGGGGTTTAGCCTTATTCCACCAGAAATATCTGGTTTTGTTCTGGTTTTTAGGTTTATTGCAGAATGCCTATTGGCGTCTAGAGGAGAAAGAACCTTTACCCGAAGAAAAGGTAGAGTATTGGAAGATCTGCGAAAGAGGAGCTTAGACCTCTTTCTATGTGGGAGTCTAGTAGACTTGCCTCCTGTGGCTTTCTTCACAATATCATCCAAATGCCCCCCAAACAGACGACCCCCAGAAGGGAAGTCCCATCAGGGTCTTTTTGGAAGTTGAGTCTGCCGCAAGCCATTTTGCCCATCTCTGAGCCGCCAGTCGGGCTAAACCCCTGGCATTTAGTCTAACAATATGATCCATGGAAGCGATGACATACTTATATATTTCCATGCTGGATTTTATCAACTGACAGCATAAAGTACAGGAGTGACCAGCCCGAATTTGAGAACTCAACTGCTTCCTGCCTGCCAGAGCTGACATAGATGGCTGACCCTACCATAAAAAAAGCATGCTTGAGTATCTGATCCAATCCACCAGCTCTTTTAGGGAAACTGTCTGAAATAGGAATAACAGTGTTCTTGGAGAGCCCTGAAACTGGATTATCCACTTAATCAGGTCTGTGGGAAAAGAGTACTTAGTATCCAGGACTCTAGGAATGGTGGGAAGCTTGTCTGGCTTTTCCTTTTGGATAAGTCTGGTAAAATAAGACTGCTCAGGAAACAGCCACTTCTGCTTCTCGGGTTTGTATGGGTCTCCCTTGTTCCTTTTAGGAACCTTAGCAATCGAGATACCCAAAACATCTAGAATAGAATAAATCAGATTATCCATCTGCTCTTTAAATATAGAAGACCCCAGTTCAGATGACCCTGAATCTGAATGACGCTCTTCCCTACTGCATGAGAGAGAGGCAGCATAAATATCCCCCTCTTTGGAATCTGAAGACTTCATGGAAACTAATGTTTTTCAGATACTTTTAAAGGTTCTCAAGGCTAGAGGACCTTTAGAAGCCTTAGGTTGGAAATAGTGGCTTTCTAAGCGGGCTAATCTTTTCAGGAGCAGACAGAAGCAGACCCAGAGGCTTCCATGGTGGGAAGTACCTCCAGGGGTGACATTTGTCCCCTAAAGCTAGAGAGTACTACTGCCGCGGTGCATTCTGAACAGATAGGACATGGGGCAACACTCTCTGCTAACTGCGGACATCCCAGATGCCTCAGTCATGGATAAGTTAAAGTCTTTAAGTTAAAGTTAAAGACCGAAGCATATGAGGAATCCCGATAGTCACAAGTGACTACTCTGAGACCCATAGGCGTGGACTACAACCTAACATCTTAATCCACAGACAGAAAGAACAATCCAGATTTAAAGGATAGTACACACAACAGAGAACTAAAAACACAACAATTAAAAAGGACTTACCAGATCCACAGAACGAGTGAAGGTGACGCAGAGCCCCTGATCGAGTGACCTCCGATGAAGCAGAGGCCGTCCCCAGGTCCAGAGGCAATGGGCAGCCAGACAGAGGAGCGAGAGAAAGAGGCCAGCTAAGCTGAAAACATCTGCCTGGGATGCGTCGATGAGTCGCAGACAGAGGCCTGAGCTGCAGCCGCCAATGAGCAGGCAGCAGAGACTGCAGAGATGCCGGAGGTTCCTCTCTGCTGAGAAGCCGCAGCATCTATGCCTCCGCATGCTTCACTGCTGCCTCGACCTTAAAGGTGCAAAATTCAAAAACAAAAAACGTCATCCACACTTGTGTTTAATTGTCTTGTGTTGCTGTTACAAGATATTGTTGGAAGAAAAGGCAAAATTTGGGGGAAAATTTTCCCCCATCATCTGCCCTGCAGGCTCACCAGACAAATACCTAAGGCTGGTTGTCCCTTCAGGTGGGAACTCCAGCCCTTGAGGGTCAGCTTTAAAAATAAGGTTAAACCCCACAGTGCCCAAAGGACCCTGCCACTTACCCATAAATCACCCTAATCTGACGCTATCAGCCTAACTACGAGGCATAGGTGGGTCCACCAGATCAGTGGGAACTTGAGGGAAGGGCTAAATCCCTGCTTCCTAAGTAAAAACCCTATAAAAGAAAAAATAAATCTAGAGGAAAATGAATCCAGGCACAACCTTCATAGTCCAGTCAAGCTGCAAGAATGAAACTGGATTGCAGAGAGCAGCCAGAAGTATATATAGTCCAGGAGGTACCACGCCTTTTTATCTTACAGTCTCGCCGTATGGACGATAGTTAACCCATTCGTATCTGATTCACTGATATCCTGGAGTGGAATATGAAAGAAAGGAGCTCTAGTATTCACCATAAAGGTCTTTTTTTCCTGGAACTGTGGAGGACGTGTCCTTGATTGTATTCATCACTTCTGGGTTGTACGGGTATCCGCATGAGACGTTCACTCAATAAGGTTGATTGAAAGTCCCAGCAACCCCCAGCACAGCTTGTCAGTTTGTATAAACCACTAAAAAATTAACCATGAAAAAATGTAGGAACCTTTTCAACTACAAAAAAACATAGACGTTAGTTCTCCCACAGTCATTTTTTTTTTTTGGGGGGGGGGCATGTCCTTCACAGTCCCAGAAGAAGAGACCTTACGGTGAGTGATAAAACATTTTTTCCTTTTTCTTCTGGAACATGTGGAGGATGAAGCCTTGATTGTATTCATCATTTCTGGGATGTCCCATGCAGTAACAATCAGGGTGGGAGAACAGCAACTCAATATAAACCTGACTGCCAACTAATTATTAATAACTATGTTCAATAACCAAGGCCATAATAAAAAACTAATATGAATCTTAAGAACAGAACTCAGAACACAGAACTCAGTGCTGTGTCACAGAAGCAACAGTAACAGTTTGATAAAACTTAGTAAAGGGGTGGACAGATGACGATGTAGCTGCCTTAAACACCTGTGCCACTATGGCCTGGTGACAGAAGGCCCAAGATGAACCAACCAATTTGATAGAATGATTTGTAACCTTAATAGGCATCTGACAAACAGAGATCTATTATTCTTATATCTTAAGTAATATGAAAATAGAACTTTAGAGCTCCAACATTGACGAAGCAATATTTCCTGAGCCTTTGAAGTATTTGGACAAAGATATGCAATCACTATGTCTTCATCATGAAAAAAACATTAAGTCATATTAAATGGAAACTGTTGCTGAATCAAAAAATCTTCTTATGGATGAAACTAATACATAAGTGGAACCGGACCTAATGGTTCTAAAGGACGATGTTGAAGAGTTGATAATACCAGGTTGTAGTACTACAGACATATTTTGTATTGGTTTGATCAATGATAAAAATATGTATACAATTGTTCAAATGATTTGGCATTGTTCAAGATGGCCACAAGCCATGTGCTTATTTAGTTTCATGTATATGTGTCGATCTGAGATTGGATAGTAGGAGAGTAGGCTAGTAGGCTGAATTGCAGGCAATCACTCATTGGATGATTTTGGGGATCTGTGATTGGCCAAGAGGTGTGGCCCTATGTTGAAAAAATGTTATGCGAGTACACAATTGTGAGTTTCCCCCTGCTGCTGAAGCGTGAAGGACCTGAATGATTATGGGACAACCAAGCATCTGAGAAAGGCTACCATTTTACTAAGATAAGTTTTTTTTCTTTCATTTCTTTTTATAAACTGTTAAAACTTGAAAAGGGGATTATAGTTTAATGTTACTTGCAACATTATTTGTTTTTATTGCATCTTTCCCTTGTACCTTTTTTATAAAACTCTTGCCCTTGCTCTTTTAAACTGGTCGGACTGTTTTTTTTGCCTCGGGGTCTGCCTGCTTTCTGACTGCTGAATTAACCCCTTTGTAGTGCATTATCCTCAGAACTCACTGTGGTCGAACCATAAAAGTAATAGGCAACATTTTAGGCAACTTACATTGCATAAATCTGCTATATTTTGTGCCTTAGGAAAACACAGATTAAGGTTGCATGGCTCTGTAGGTTTTGAGAAAATATGCATAGCCCCCTGGAAGAAAAGTATTCAAAATATGCATAGCCCCCTGAAAAAAGTTTTCAGAAACCGGTCTTTGAAAACAAGATAGTAAAGGCTGATATTTGCCCCTTAAGGGTTATAACCGATAACCATTTTTCCAACCAGTTTGTTCAGTATATTGGGTATGGAAACTTGGTGGCATAACATCCATGTGATGAAGACCCTCTTATGAAGGATCTCTTGTATCTATAATATACCTTACTAGACGAAGCTTTTCTTGCCTTCATAAGTGTGTCAATAACTGAGGGCAAGAAAACTTTTTTGTCCTAAGTAGGACTTTTTAATAGCCTTGCAGGCAAAGATAGAGGTTTCAGGTTGGGATGAAGTAGAGGTCCCTGGGACAGCAGGTCCTGCCAAACAGAGAGAGTCACAGTATTGTATAATGATAGATCCACCAGATCTGGATAGCAAGTTCTCTTAAAATTAAAACCATAGTTGTCTTCTCCAAACGCAAACGACTTAGGAGGCAATACATCAGTGGAAGAGGGGGAAAAACATACACAATGTTGAACAGGGACAGGCATCCACTACTAAGGCAAGAGGATCTCTTACTATTACCACAAGGTTCTTAACTTTTGTCTTGGATCTGGATGCAAACAGATCTATGTCTGGGGTGTCCCAATGATCACAAAGGGAGTTGAATATCACTCAATTCAGTTCCCACTCCCCCTGATGTACCCCTTGATGAGTACAGCATTGCACCCAGCGTAGAATACCAGTCAGTATCTTCATCTAATGTTATAGTCAGGGTGTAACTATAGGAGGTGCAGGGGGTGCGACCGCAAGGGGGGCCCATGAGGTCAGGGGGGCCATCATTGTTGCTCCTCAAACTAATTAATAAGATTTCTGTTTACTTGTTATCATTTAATGGAAGCTCCATGTGTCCTGGCTTTTTCAAACTTTAGTTGTCTAGTTACATCCAATAAACTTAAAAGCCAGATAAGGTTAAAAGCTCTGTTAGTCTTACTGGTAACGTAAAATAGTAAAGAAAGAACAGCGCTTATAGAAATGCTCAGCTGCAGCCTGACCGGTTGGCTAAAGCGTGGGGTTGAAAAGACAATAAAGGTGATAGATCTAGCAGACAACAGACAAGCTGCCTGTGGCTGTCAGTCTATCTGCAGGCGCGCTAATTTCTGTAGGATGCTCAGGTGTGATAAGATGGGATGTTTAATCTTATCCTTGTTTTCCAAGTATCCTTAAATATTGTTGTTACTGCAAAGTCAAATGAGATTTTTGCGTTTGCAGTTTAATATTTATTACTCAATACATTTATAAAGTAACATACCTACTATAGAATTGACTCTAAATAGGTAAAATGAAATGGGACTTACCCACCAGGCCCGGCGGTAAACACCTAACCTGGGCCACTTTTGAATATGACTTATAGTTTAAGTAGATGAGGATCCCACTCTGTGATGTAGAAAGACGACTTCTTTTATTCAAATTAAAAGTGGAGATGCAAGACAGACCATGGAACGTGCCACAATCAATAATCTGTCAATTGTCCCAGACTTTACACTTCACTACCAGCTGACTGTGCTGACTGGCTGAAACCAGCTGGAAAGGATTTTATTCATGGACTATTTTATTATCAACTAACGGACTGTGTAGAGCTTATAGACAAGCTCTGAACTTTTGGATACACATCCTGGGACTTCATGCCAGCGCCATATACATAGAGGAGCTGCTGCTGAAGTTTTAAAGGGACCGCTGTATACAATTGACAGATTATTGATTGTGGCACGTTCCATGGTCTGTCTTGCATCTCCACTTTTAAATTGAATAAAAGAAGTCGTCTTTCTACATCACAGAGTGGGATCCTCATCTACTTAAACTATAAGTCATATTCAAAAGTGGCCCAGGTTAGGTGTTTACCGCCGGGCCTGGTGGGTAAGTCCCATTTCATTTTACCTATTTAGAGTCAATTCTATAGTAGGTATGTTACTTTATAAATGTATTGAGTAATAAATATTAAACTGCAAACGCAAAAATCTCATTTGACTTTGCAGTAACAACAATATTTAAGGATACTTGGAAAACAAGGATAAGATTAAACATCCCATCTTATCACACCTGAGCATCCTACAGAAATTAGCGCGCCTGCAGATAGACTGACAGCCACAGGCAGCTTGTCTGTTGTCTGCTAGATCTATCACCTTTATTGCCTTACTGGTAACGGTATTTCTATGAGTCCTTCAGGACGGCCACGAAGAGAGAGCCACTCCTCACCCTGGAGAGGAAACACAAGCTAGGACAGATTAAAAGTCCCACCCCTTACCCCAATCCTTGGTATTAATAAAGAAGATCTAAACCGAAGGACCTTAACATGGGGGTTGTAAGGGACATCCTTAAGGACTAGTAGAAATACTGTTGCCAATAAGACTAACAGGAATTTTCTCCCCACATCATTATAGGTCTAACCTATAATGCTTTTTTAAAAGGTATGAGGAGACAACCAGGTAGCTGCTTTACAAATGTCCTCAATGGAAATGTGGCCACTGCCCTTACCTGAGGTTGCCCTAAACCTCTCAAGTGCAAGACATACTTGCACTTGAGAGGTTTAGGGCAACCTCAGGTAAGCCTGCTCCCAATTTATCTATTGCACTGTATGTCCCAGATGGGCTCTCAGAGATTAGAGTTAGGACTGCACCCCACAGAGGCACTTTGGCGTAGTGGTGCAGCTTAAGCATACTTCTGCAGATGTGTGTGACCGAGTCCTCTGTTTTTAACCAAGTTTAGAGACAGATTATAGGCTGGCCTGCAAGCTAACAGGGTTGAGTGCTGTGGCTCCTTTAAGACTTGTGTGTACTAATTGCCCTGCTAACGTGCACCTCCCAGGTTAGTTATAAAATGGTCTGAGCGGCTGCCACCCCCCCCCTTTGTTTCTTTAGAAACTTATGTATATGCTTACTCAATTCGACAGACGGGAGGATTATCTCCTCCTGTTTCGAGCTCCCTGTACTGCCACCCCTCCAGTGCCAAGGGAAGGGGTAAAAAAGGGGGAGGTAAAGAATTTGGGCAAAGGAGGGCAGTGGATAGTAGAAGGGGGGGGGGGGCTGGGAGAAGAGAAAAGAGAGGGAAAAAAAAGGAGGGGAGGAAAATGCTTATATATCCATGCCTTTTTGCGGGAGGAGATTTGCAAGCCTTACATCACTGCATCAAAACCTCTCTCAGTTCCGGAAACGAGTATTCTACCCAGGTACCCCAAATCTTCATGAATTGCTCTTGGGAATCATTCAGAATGCTGGTTAGTTTTTCGTTAATAAAGATGCCATTCAACCTCTCTTTCACTATCTGGAAATGGATGTTTCCTTTTTTCCATGAGCTGGCGATGGCTAGTTTTGCTGCTAACATAACTTGGGACAATAAGGCATGCTGGGACTTAGAAATGCCCTCTGGCTTCACATGTAACAGGGCGACCCAAGGGTCTCATCGCAGGTTATTGTGCAGAAGGGTATACAATAGGCCAAAGACCCGAGACCAAAACCTCTTGACCCTAGGGCACTCCACCAGATGTGGAGGACCGTCCCTTCCGAAGGGCAACCCCGGAAGCACGTTGCCGGATACTCTGGGACTGGCTTTGCTTTGCGAGACGGTACCAGGTACCATCTCGTCAGCATCTTATATGCCGCCTCCAGCGTAGTAATGTTTATTGAACATTTATTAATCCCTGCCCAGATATCCATCCAGTCTTTCCTGTCTAGAGTTGAGTTCAAGTCTGTTTCCCATTTGATCATATATCCATGCTTTTGATTGATCGGTAGTGCCGTAAGATGTGTATAAATCATCGAGACTAGGCCTGGTGTCGGTGTCCCCCGAAGGCACGCCCTCTCAAAGGTTGTGCTATCTATTCCCGGGGCTTTGTTCTTCCGCAGGGGTGCTAGCCAATGACGGAGCTGGATGTACCTAAAGCATTCAGAAGGCGGTGCACTTACCCTAGATACTAAGGTGGGCCAAGCAATCAATTCCTCCCCCTCTATTAGATGATGGACCTTATTTTAATTACCGCCCGCCTCCACCATGTAAATGCCTCTGAATTCTCCATCCCCGGAGGGAACCAGGGGTTTCTGAATAGTTGCATTGCAGGGAGATGAGGTGAAATCAACTTCCCCGAGTACTTCACCCCATCCCATACATGCAGGGAGTGCTTTAGAATCGGACACATAATGCGGGGCCTATACTGCGGTGGCATCCAGACCAGGCTGTCAATAGGGATGGGGTCACATGCCATGGCTTCCAAGGACATCCAGAGAGGGGTTTCCACTTCAAGATGCAAACTATGAAGTTGCGCGATTTGCGCGGCCAAATAGTACCTGTTCACGCATGGCACCCCCATCCCTCCTTCCCTCCTATGTCTAAACATAGTGGTTTTGGCCACCCTCGGTCTGGTGCCCCCCCCAGACAAACTTATGCTATTTTGCATGCTTCTTATTTGATGTGCGGGGACCTGAACGGGGAGTGTCCTAAAGTGATAAAGCATCTTAGGTAGTAGGGTCATTTTCACTGCGTTTATCCTTCCTATCCATGAAATCCCCTGCCCCTGCCAGGAACCAAGCATAGTTTTCAGTGATCAAAAGAGGGGAGGATAATTGGCTTGATATAGAGAGTGATATTGAGGAGTGACCTTAACCCCCAGATATGATAGTACCCCTGGGGCCCATCGAAAGGGAAAGTTGGATTGGAGCGATCTCAGTGTCTGAGGTGGGATATTCAAATTTAACCCCAGGGATTTCTCCCTGTTAACCTTGAGGCCAGAGATTTGTGAAAAGTCATCCAAGAGGTGGAGGACATTAGGTAGCGAGATGTGGGGTCGCAAGAGGACTAGCATTATATCGTCTGCGAAAAGGCATGCTTTGTGGTGGTAACCTGCAAACTCTACCCCTGTTATATCCGGGTGTGTCTGGATTGCAATTGCTAGTGGCTCCAGGGCCAAGACAAACAATACTGGAGAGAGCAGACATCCCTGTCGTGTTCCTCTGCTGATTGGGAATCTATCAGAAAGATAAGCCCCATACTGGACCTTCGCTGAAGGAGATGAGTATATGGACCGTATCCATCCTAGAAAGTTGCTCCCAAATCCCCATTTCTGAAGGGCCAGAGTCATATATTCCCACGATAGTGAGTCGACGCCTTCTGCATGTCTAACGACAAGAGAAGACTATGGATGTCCCCATGCTGGGCTAACCTAATCAGGTGGGCCACCCTTCGGATATTATCTGATGCTTGCCTATTTGGTACAAACCCCACTTGGTCCTTCCCTATCAGGGTACCTAAAAACTCATTAATCTTAGAGACCAAAATCTTCCCCAGAATCTTAAGATCCACATTGAGAAGAGATATGGGCCTATAGTTCTGTGGGTCTAGGTGGTCCTTGTCTGGTTTCGGGATCATGCTTATAAATGCCTCCAGAGAGGTTTGATTTAATGCACTTCTGTCTTTAAGGGAGTTAAACATGCTTGCTAGGTGGGGGCTAGTTCTGCGGCGTATTTCTTGTAATATAAGTTTGAGAAGCCATCAGGCCCCGGTGCCTTGGAAGCCTTAAAACTTTTAATTGCTCTCAATACTTCTGGGACTGAGATCTCCGCCTCAAGATTGGCCCTGTGGATTTCAGATACCTCAGGGAGCAAGATCGATTCAAAAAATTTAGTGGCTCTTTCTCGAGGAAATGTGTGGGGTGCCACATAGAGTTTGCCCAGCATTTTTCTAAATATGTCGACAATTTTGATAGGGTTAGCAGTATTGATCCCTCCCGTGGTCCTCAACGTGGTTGGGGTCTGTCTCGGCCCTGAAAACGGAGTTTGTTTGCTAAAAGGGTATCGGGTTTGTTGGCCCTTGCATACATCCTCTGCTTGCCCCATCTAAGCTTTCTGCTGAGAGACATTTGATCATGAGTTGAAGAGGAGTGAAGAGCAAAAGGGCCAGATTCAGAAGACTTTGGAACCTTGATCCACCCTGGTGGATTAGATAAGCCACCATAGTCATCTTGTCCGATCTGATTTGAACATCCCTGCTTTTTAACAGAGGCTTGAACTGTCTCAGTACCTCTTCTATAGCTCTGAGCTCCCTAAAATTTGATGAAGAGTTCTTCAATCCAGCTGACCAAATGACAGCGGTATTGCCTCCATGTGTTTCCTTGCTGCAGGTCTACCGTGTCTATCCACCACCTCAAGGTGTTTTTCACCTTTTCTGGCAGTGTGGTGGTATCCTCTAGGAATTCCTGAGAATGGTCCAAGGACTGCAGCACTCTGACATGGAGCTGATCCCATGGAACAGCTGGAATGGCTGCCATAATTAACCCAAGAGCCATCATGGTCTTTCTGAAGAAGACTACTTCTCCTCGAAAGAAATTCTGAGTCTCCAATTTCTCCTGCTTGTCTGAGGGTTAAAGAATCTTTTGTTGGGAACGGTCTAGAAGATATCCCAAAAATCTGCAAGTCTTGGAGGGCACCAGGTTGGATTTATCTTTGTTCACCATCCAACCCAGTGTCCCTAGGAGAGACAGAGTCTGAGAAAGGTCCCGTAGCAGACCCTACTCGGTGCCCGTCTAAATAAGAGATTATGGAATTTCCCCTTGACCTCAGACAGCACATAGGTTCTGCCAGAACCTTTGTAAAGATTCTGTGAACTGATGCAATCCTGACGGGAGTTCCCTGTATTGCTAATGCAGGATCTCTTCTCCCAGAATTACTGCAAATCTCAAAAATGTGCTCAAGGTTTTTGAGCTAAGACGACATGTGGATAAAACCCCCAACACTGTTCTAATAAAGGAACGGCTTTTATGAGCTTCCTGTTACTGAACTCCCAAATGACCTGCAGAAAAGCAGTTCCCTTCTCTCCGTCCCTTAGTGGTTACACTAAAAAAATAATAAAAAACACTACATCAGCATAGACGTTAGTCTAGCGCATGCATGTATCAGCAGTGTCAAAAGAAGAGGGTCTATCTTCTACACTATTTACATTTATGGTGGATAGCTGAAGCGAAAAGATACTCTAAAACAAAACAAAAAATAACAAAAAACAAAAAAAAGTGTCAAGGAGCAGGGGCCAAAGTGCCACATGTTTCCAGCGCTGGTCATCTGTTTGTTTTTTGTTGTTTTCGGACATTTAGAAATTCAGTTATAGTAACACACTGTAATATGCAAGGCTGAATTAACACTTTTGTCCACCCAGTGCAGCCTTATAGATTTTAACTTAGTGAGATATCTTATTTTGAAACCTGATTTATGCAAGCAAATTTTGATTTTTTTAATCTAAATTGGAGGGTGGGAGAGAGTACTGCGTAAAAGGTCTTATATTTTGTATTCATTTTTACCATCCAAGGGATACTAATGCAGACATCCGGCCTGTGGCTTTGAATGGTTCACTTTGCCATTCCTGTTATTGAAAAAAATTTCCAGGTAATAATTTGGCTGTGGGGAATAATGGACATCAGTTGTAGAGGAATTAGCCTGATATATATCTTTGGAACTATAGACTCAATTCAGAGGCACATTCGTCTGGACTTCCGTAGCTGTCTGTGAAAGTTTTTGTGGGTGTTTGTCATTTTTTTTGTTTTTTTTGTTCATTTTCCATTCGGACGAAAGTTCGGACGCTTTCGTATATGCGCTTTCGAAGAACGAAACTAAATCGGATCATTTCCATTAGTTCGGATCATTTTCCCATCAAAATCTGATATTTTGCGTTCGTTCAGATAACTTACGTTGTTGGGATGGGCTTGCGTCTGATTCAGAGAGCTGATTGCCGACGGACCACCACCCTAATAAACCGTTTCATTTGTGATCCACTTACGGGACCTTTGAGGCCTCGGATTGCTATTGTTGAACGTGTTTTGCGGCTACGTGGAGGAGTCTGCGCGCCTTTAGCTTCAAGGCATTGCATGTATCAGCATGGCCGAGGCCATAAATTGTATAGCAATGCATACCTGAATCAATAAATTTCATGTATGCCTTATAGAAGCATTTTAATGTTGACCTTAATTAGTCCTTAGCATGTAAACCTTTATTTTCCCACACATCCATATAATTGCTATATTTTTTTAAACTTATGTCCTTTGTGAATTATATTTGGATTGTTGAACTTGAATCTTAATTTGTTGTAGGAGTTATTGTTTTAGTTGGTTACCTTTGCTTTGTGTAATTATTTTATATTTGGTTGCAGGAACTGCAAGATGTGCCACTCGCACAACATACAAGCAGTGTTTGGTCCAGCTATGCGATTCCTCAGTGTTCTTGCAGGGCATCCAGGGTCGTCCCATGATGCTTATATATTGCAGAGCTCCGGCTTATTTCGTCAGTTTGAGTCAGGAGAATTATCTGGTGGATGGCTCCTGGGTAAGTTTGCTCACATTCCATCAATCCATTTTCACTGTATGGCAATGAATATAGTTGATGACTCATGTCTTAACCTATGGCTGTTTTTAGCCCTTGATGACATGTTAAACAATATTGTTGCTTAGAATGTGTATTTTATGTTAATATTTTTAAATTCTTTCAGGGGATTCTGGATATCCGCTCCTGCCCTTGCTTCTGACGCCCGTTCTTTGCCTGCAGAATGCGGGCCAGGAGTTCTATAATCAGGCCCTATGCAAAACCCGGGCCGTGGTGGCGAGGGCCTTCGGGCTTTTGAAATCCAGATTTAGGTGTTTGGACCATAGGGGGGGGGGGGGGCACTGCAGTATGACCCCAACAAGGTTATACCAATAATTTAATTTACGTTTTTTAATCAGGGTCCTTCAGTTGGTGGGCGAGATGCAGGAGCTGCACGACTCGTTGGGGACCACAGATGAAGAATAATGTTCTGTGGCCTGCCATTGCTATGTATTTATTTTTTTTTAGTTGTAAAAATTTTAAATTTTCTAAATATTTTATATTTTATGAAGAAAAAAAAATGTTAAATTAAAAAAAAAACATTTTCAAAAAAAGGCCAAACAAAAATGGCATTTGGTATTCAAAAAAAAAAAATTAATAAAAGTTTCATTGTCATTTCATTTACAAAATACATTAACACAAAACTAATGGGCCCAGAAATATTTAGAGATGAATATTCACATGACCGATAAGTGATTTGGGTAAGTTTTAGGGGCCGAAAATGGAAGAAGAACCTAACCGGGAAGTGGTTTGGGTAAGTTTTAGGGGTCATACATGGAAGATGTAGGAAAGTGCAAAGTGGTTTGGGTGAGCTTTAGGGGTGAAACATGTAAGATGTAGGAAAGAGCAAAGTGATTTAGCTAAGCATTGTAGCAGAAGTGAGTGAGCCAAATATGTAGGCGAGCACTTTAATTAGTTAAGTTTGTAGTGCGCAGGCGCAAGATCGTAAGGATTTACGTCCGGATGATTATTTATGGTAAAAGGAAAACAGAATTTATCGGGAAACGTAAAGGATTCATGGAAGGAGACGATGGAAAAAGGGCAAAATCGAAAGCCGACGTTGTAACATGAGAAAATGAAACAGAAAAGTCACGCTGGAAAATGACATCCTCGTACTCTGGCATACGAACGGACGGTAACTTTACTGAAGGTTAGCAATGCATGCATAGAATCGTTTGCACACTCATACGAGAGCGGGAAAATTAAAAAAAAAAAAACAGATCGGCACTAAAACGACTGTCTTTTTTTGTCTCTCTGAATCGAGCCAAAAAGTTAATAGTACATGTTTGATCAACCACTGCTCCACAAATGTACTTTTAGTATAATATCAGATACTGGCATACCTTTTCTCCAGTAATTGCTGAATAGTTTGATAGGCCCAGAGTCTCTCCATAAAGTCACCAAATACATATTCTTGCTCCTTTTCTACGTCTTGCAGTTGAACATTTTCTGTGTAGTGTAGTACATTGTCTGCCTGATAATAGACATATATATAAACTTAGGAAGAGTCTGTAAAATCAGGATCTTCACTCACTGAGTCTTGGTCTGCTTTACATCATGATTTGTGATGCCTTTGTGTGTGAAACCCCTGTGATCATCAGTTTGCCTACCTCCCATGCCTAATCCCATGATATTCATGCCCAGTGATAGGTTCTGAATAGAAAAATTGGCAGTCGCTTCAGTCCACCATTCAGACATGCTGCCAGGGATACGCACTTCAGATAGAGGAGTGGGCACTGCACATGCAATCTATTCCTGAGGTGAGTACCATCTGAAACCAGGGTTTTTTTTCCACTTTAAGAATCTTTTAGGCGTGGGCATGGTGTGCAGAGTTTGGTCCTTATCCAAGCTGAAAACCAAAACAGAAACTCACCTTTTCTCCCCCACAGCCTTGCCACCCTAGTCCAGTTCAATAAAACTTTCCTGGTCACAAAATCAAGTCCCGCTACATCTTTGCTTACCAGAGTACATTGTTAAAACTAAAAAAAAATCTTAGGGAAACTCACCCTTTCTCCCCCGCAGCCTTTCCACCTTAGTCCAGCTCAATAAAACTTGTGACTGGCCATGCCCCTTCTATTCACACTACTGCTGTGAATGGATTGGCATTGCCAACCACTGTGACTGACACAATGGGTGGCTTTACAATATCACAGCTGCTATTGAACGGTATTTTAGATCTGTGTGCTTCAGGACTCGATTTAGGGAAGTTTAATTCAACCGGACTAGAACGGAAAAGCTGTGAGAAAAGAATGGTATGTATTGCTGGTTTTGCGTTTTCTTTTTGGCCAGGACTGTCCCTTTAAATATAACAATATGGTAATATATTTTTAACTGCAACATTTAGAAATGACACTAAAAAACATAATATTAATATTATAAATGGGGTATGTACACATGAATGTTTTAATTTTTTTTTCTAGGTTTTTAAGAGCCTTAATACAACAATAGAGCAAGGAAGTTGCATTACAAAGGATCTCTAATTTTTAATGGTTGTCCTTAAAGCGGAAAAAACTCAGGATTTTTACTTTCCTGGGTTTAATACCTTGCCATGAGGGCATCTAGATTTGTGGTCCCTGCTGTGTGAATCTATCCAGATTGCCCAGTACAAAATTTGCCTTTCCCCAGTACTACAGCACATTCATGGTCTCTCGTCCAATCAGTGATGCTTGCTGTGCATATTAATGCTCGGCAAACGACTCTGCGCTTGGCAATCGGGAGCAAGAGTGGCCTCATACCTAGATGCGGGGGCTCTCTCATCCCCATTCTATCTGAATGGCTGGGTGCGGGGGCATGCTTTCAGCCCAAAGATGCCGGAGATGCTACCGCCAATGTTTACATCGGCAAGGGAGCCACCGGAAAAGGTCATTTTTGTGGCATTCACACAGCGGAGCACCCCCATTTGGGATCCCCAGGGAGAAGACCAGTGGCTAGGACCAGCCATGTTGGGTTTTGTTTTGCTTTAAAACCTTTTGGCCAGTTCACACAGATGCAATGCCCTTTGATTTCGGGGCAATGATGATTACTGTGCAATCACAAATGAAAAATTTCCCATAGTAACCTATGGGCCCCTTGATTTATGCCATTGATATTGCACAATGATTACAAATCATCTCGCAGCAGCTATGGAGATTGGAATTGTGATTGCAAAATGTGATAGAAATTTCCTGTATCATGGAAAAACTGGGGTTCTTTTAGGCTAAAAATCTCTCTGTAATCAAGAAATGTTATCTCCCTTTCAGTCCAATAACATCGGAGGATTGATTTATCTTTCTTATGAACCTACACTGGCCAAAATGTGCACTAGTGGCCTTTGTTCTTTAGATGTTGGTGTGATGGGAGGAAGTTGCCCATGTGCTGGGCCATGTACTGGTTTAACATCTGTTTTTTGATCTTGGCAATCATGCCTGCACAGGACTGCATATGCAAAATTGCTTGTTTTGCGTTTTGGCATTGGGTCTTTCAGATGAAAATTTTAAAATTATATTTGTAGACGTTTTTTAACTCTGAAACCAGCAATGTGTTTATCCATACCCCGTCTGCTTTTACATCTACGGAGAAACTGTTTAGATCATGATCCATGATTCGTCCGGCAACTACAATTTCACTGCCATCATAGTAATGTTTAAATCTGTTCTGAGTGAGATTTGCAATGGCATTCTCAGGATATTGCATCTCAACATTTATCAATTTTGGGTTGGCCACTTCAGTATAAAATCCCTAAGACAAAAGAAAGGAATATTAGTTAATGTAACATACTGAACCATATATTACCAACATTTACACACCAATGGCAAAAAAGAGGTGGCATGGACATACCCCCCCCAGCTAAGATCAAAGGCAGACTGAACTGGAGTCCAGGTCATTCGACTGCAGAACGGTAGGAATACAGATCAATTAGAGCCAGATCTGTCCATAATGCATCATGAGGAGATGTTTATTTGTGGTTTATGTTTGTCCAGATTCTAAGTTAGAATTGTACCTCCAAGTAATAGATTTAGGTTAGGTGTACAATTAAAGTGGAGTACATTTTTTCACTAATGAATGTTGGTCAGATGTGGGGAGGGAATTCTCCCTGTGCATATCCCCCCGCCCACTACAAGCCTGGTCCTGGAGAACCATACTTTTACCTCTCTCTGTGATCTGTCAGCTGGGACCTGGCTCCACATGATGGCTAATTGGACAGTCACACAGAGATGTGAAAGGTCATCCGGTGATTGCGATGTCCCATTAGTCTCTCATGTATTTTCTGTAGTGTGTTGTTGATGTTGTTGCATGTTCTCCAATATTTGTCCCTCCTTTCATAAAAACATAGAAAGTTGACAGCAGAGGGAGACCATATGGTCCATCTAGTCTGCCCTTATGAGTGTGTGTTCTCTTTATTATAGGATAGATGTACGATTATCCCAGGCATGTTTACTTTCAATAGGTTTGTGTATTTAGGTTTTTACATTTCCATTTAAATACCAATAAACATAGCTACAGACAGGTACATTTAGTAAGGGTTTACTATGGTATAAATGTTAAATACACTCAGACTAGTTGGTTCAGTTATCTGTTAATATGAGGCATGAATACAGAGATAAGGCAGAAGAATAACCAAGAACATATTGGAAATTGTTTTCAATAAACTCACCGTTTTTGGGTCCTCAAATTGGGACAGTTTAAACCAGTTTGTGGGTGATGGGCATGGTAGGGGTGTGGTTTAGCGTGTTGCTTAATTATGGGTCACATGCTCTAGGAATTGTTGGTCCATAAAAGATGTAGGTGATTTAGCTATTACTCAGAAGTCCATTAATTCCACTACCATCATTCAACCAAAGAGTGAGAGCAGTTGTAAACTATTCAGACATCCAGCACTCTGCATTTGGATAGACAGTCTTCCCCAGGTTTTTGGAGGGACATAGGGCCTCAAAGTGGGACTGTCCCACCTAAAGGAGGGACACCTGGTCAGTTTAAGTTTCAACCAAGTGAAAGAATTTAACAGTATGTGGCATGTTATTGGCATTAAATCTAACCAATATTCTGCCTAAAGGTATACTGTCTAACTGGAAGGAATGAAATCAAGAAAATAGTTGAGGATATAAAAAGGAAAAGATGAAAAATGTAAAAAGGAAACATTAAAGGGGAAGTTAAAGTAAAAAGGGTCTTTTGTGGTAATCAAACAAGCTGATTGTACTGTGATCCTTGGATAACTTAATAATATAATCAAGGGAGATCTAGCTAGATAGGGTATATGCCCCCCCCCCTTTTATGGAGCTGCTTAGAAAAAGATGTACATGTACCAACCTAGAAAAACGTTATAATTGGCTTCTACTATATTGGTATTTACATGTTGTTACAGGGTCTGCTGTTAAGGGCAGACCAGAAGAAATTATTACTCTCCCGGGGAGAGTAAACACAATTTTTCAAATTCCATTACATTCTCCACTTTCTCTCTGGAGGTTTGTTAAGAAAGTGACAAATTTTAGGGATCTAAACACTTCAGATAGTGGAGTCTGCAAGAAAAGTGAGAGCTGGACAACAAATTCCCATTCTGAGTTAAAGTGGATCAATCACCAGGTTTTGGACTATCCTGGTGACTGGTTGTTGCCCTAGGGGCATCCCAAATTGGCATGCTCCCCTACATGAACACCCCCAGATCACCCACCCTACTCACTTTTCCACTGTTCCAACGGCACATATATGGGCACTTGGCCAATCAGCACAGGTTCGGCTTGTTTTTAATTTCAAGGGGCATATTTTAGAGATGTTTTCCCCTACATGGATTAAGTGTCTAAATAAGGGAATTGGATGCGATTCCCAAAGTGATAGGTCCAGAGGGTAGCAGCCAATAGAGTTGATTTGTAGAATTGTTCTCTAATGATCCAATGCAAAATTCTTTTATCTAGTTGGAGGGAATCTAGCTGTGCAATTCTGGATGGGTAAAAATATTCTAGAAAGTCTTCCGGGGTGGAGCCACCGAGCATGGCCACATCTTACTGAGCTCCTGCAAAGCCCTTTAACAATGTATGGAAACAGAGAGAAAATATCAAGCGCTGGAATAAAAAACTAGTGTTTATAGTGCTGCAACCTAGGGGTATAAGCGACCGTTAGCTTATAGTTAAATGGGATAAACGTGGTGCCTTTGTGGTCAAATACTTGGCCACGACAAGCTTCAAGGTTGCGCTCTCTTAAAAGTATGCATCACAGAGACAGCAATCCAGGTTAATGAAGATAACTAGGATGTTAGTTTTTCTCTGGGAGTTTGGTCTATGCTGGATTGCAGGGACTTAACTGGTTCTAGGTTCCAGCCGTGGAAGTATGGAAATTAATCCAAATGGACATGTAAAAATTGATACAATTATTAATTATTAATATTATGACTATTCTATTATAAAGTACATATTACCTTCAGAATAGACATATGGAAGAGCAAGGCACTTACCGCCGCGGCCCGGGGGTGCTTGACCTACCCAGGGCCTCTAAGTTGATATTCTTCAGTTGTAATCGTGTCAGTGAATTGATGCACTGCTGATGGCTTCTTATGCAGGTGTATCCAGGCTGGTGTAATTGAAGGTGTACAAAAATGCCTCTCTGCTCAGAAATCCGGTAGGAAAGTGATTTTATTTTCAATACAAAAGTTATAAAACTTTTATATGGCTAAGGATAGTGGTCCTGGGTGTAGGGCCTGTAAAAGTCCTGTCAGGCCAGCAGCTAATTCAAGGTTCACGGTTAAAAAAGGTCAGCTAAAAACCTGGTAGCTTTCAGTGTCCCATGATAGCCGGTCCTTGTTCGCTGGTATATTTGTTCCCAGACGTGGTAAAAAGTCGATAAAAGGGTGAAGAAAGAATCCTTAGGGTAAATTTCAATAACCGTTATTCACTGCTGGCAGGGGCGCGTTCCAGCGGCCTCTCTGCTGTCTTGAGTTTTAAAAAAGTCACCGGTGATACACTCTGTGATACATACTTTTAAGAGAGCGCAACCTTGAAGCTTTAACAATCTATGCCCGCCGACATTTTCAGGGGCTAATCTGCACACATACAGTACAGGCGAGACCGCAAGGTCACTGAGGAGCAGTGTCGGAGCTTTTTTACTCACCCGGAGGTCCCTGACAATATTCAGCTGCAGTCACGCAGAAAAGGCGAGAATTTGCGCCGGTATGCAAGTACTTGGTAGACACTGGAATGCGGTTTGCCCTTTTTTACCCCGCTAAACTGAAGCTCTTAATAAATTGAGAACCTAAAATATTTGAAGATTCTGCCCAGGCAAAGAGCAAACCTCTCCCACATACTCTGCAGGAAGCGCTTACACGAAGTCCTATTAGAAGTATTCTAAATGAGAAGGGGATTGCAGGCGTACTTAAGTAAACCAGTATTAGTTTGTTGATTACCTTTAGGAAATAAGTGGTTAATGAAGGTTGTGGTAGTGAGTAATGGAGCCCATTTGACACAGCCTCGGGCTACTTGTTTATTTTATTTTTTTTTTAGTTGTTCTGTTAAGGTTTGTTTTAGTGGAAAACAAAACTGAGTTAACTTCACCTGAAACTGAGGGGCATGGTTCTTTGGTAAAGAAAGTTAAAAAAAAAGGGAATAGGCATATTATTTTATGATGGCATTGAAACTGTTTTGCAAAGGGTGAGCTTGAGCTTGCACCCTGGGGTGACACCCTGGTCTATTGCAGTTTCTGTGTCTTGAAACGAGTGGACAGGGGGCCTGGGACAGCCTCTCCATTCAGGTTGAGCTCAAAACTGGTAGATAAGTTCACTGACACTATCCCATCTTTTAGATGACATCAACAGCTGAGCTAATCCACCATTCTAAATTCCACCTGAAGATACTCTCCTGGAATGTGGTGGTGGTGGTGGGGGGGAACTCAACCAACACATAAAGAGGAGAAAGATTTTACAGCACTTAGGACACCTTGGGGCTAACATTGTTTTATTACAGGAGACACAGTAGAAGGAGGGAGAGGAATGTAACCTGAGAGCGAGCTGGATCAATGAGGTAATAGCCACTTACACGTGGTCAACCTGTATGCCCCTAATTTCCCATTTTTCTTTGACCTTAAACAGAAGTTGCAGGACTATCAGGACTCAAGGTTGATGCTGGCAGGAGACTATGGATAAATCTAATGCCCCCTCTTTGGTCAGACCCACATTTTCAGAACCATTTATCCGTATCAACGAATATTTGCCCTTAGTGGATCCATGGAGAGTCCTTAATCCTACTGCAAGGGAATACACCTGTTACTCCAGTGCGTAAAAATCACTATAAGTTATATCCTGACACATGAGTCATTACTCACAGAAGTGCTGGAGACTGATGTTAAGCATATAGCTCTCTCTGATCATGCGCCAATCAAAATCTCTCTGGAAGGCTGGAAGACTCACTTGTATTAGATACTTTTCTTTCGGCAGAAGCTAAAAAAGCTAGTTACCTCAAGATGCATAAATAGTCAGGCTAACTACTGGCCAATATGACCAAATACTCTGGACCTAGGAAGTATATCACTGCAATTAACAACCCAACATCTAACCAGAAATATACAAGAACCGCCGACATTGTAAAATCCTTTGAGGAGTATTTTAGGAAAATATACACCTCTGCCTTAAATAATTCCTCATTAGTGAACCCTATACTCCGCAGGGCGGAACTTACAAAACTATCAGCCTCGCAGAGGGGTCTGTTAAATGGCCCAGTCCCGGAGACGGAAATCACTTGGGCAATTTAGCAATTAAAAAATAATGAACCCCTGAGACACGATGGATCTAAGGGGAATTTTACAAAATGTTAAGCCCTGCTATTTCCCCTATATTGCAAGATCTTTTCAATACAATACAGCATGGGACAGAAATGCCACGTTTCACAGAAGCATATACGACACTGATCCCGAATCCTCCAAAAGATACCTTATTGCACACTTCCTATAGACCAATATCGCTATTAAACAATGACTACAAACTCCTGGCCAAAATCATGGCAGAGCGACTCCAATCAGTTCTGCCATCACTGATTAATGAGCACCAACTGGGATTTATTCATAACAAGCACATAACATTAGGAATAAGGACTGCTATAGCAGCCACTATTGCTGCCCGGAATTCTAAGGAAATTCTCTTGAGTTTGGATGGCGAAAAGGCATTTGACAAGGTGGTATAGCCATGGCTGAACGGCATTCTAGCTGAGAGAGCTTTTGGATTACACTTTACACAATATATCCAGTTTACATATAAAAATCTGCAGACTACCCTATTGATTAATGGGATGACATCCTCTAGAACACAATTAACTTGGGGGACCAGACATGGATGCCCCCTGTCGCCCCTGCTGTTTAACCTAGCACTGGATCCCCTATTGAAGATCCTGGAGGCTGAGTTGGACTTCCAAGGCATTGGTAAAACTAACTTCCTTCGCGGACGATCTCATACTATTTATTTCAAACCCAAAATCGTCCCTACCAAAAATTTTACATTTGATAGACCTCTTTGGCCAGATATAGGGGTAGACCATTAATCTTGACAAGTCATCGGCCCTCTACCTGAGTCCCAAAACCAAACCATACTGGGGAAGTAACTACCCCTTTTCATGAAATAAACATCACGTAAAATACCTGGGCGCCTTCATCCCCAAAAATCCATATGATGTTATATATATGTATAATCTTATATGATTACAATTTAAAACTGGTAATCAAGAACTTGGAAAAGGCCCTCCTTGGCTGGGCCAAACTTGGCCTGTCTTTTCTGGGCAGAATACTTCTTCTCAAGATGATTGCATTCCCTAGGCTTCTTATTTATATCCAAATGCTGCCAATCATTTTCGGGAATATCAGACGTGAAGCATATATATAGGCTCTTTAGAGAGTTTATATGGGCTAAAAAGAGAGCGGTAATGGGCAAAATAATACTGCAACAGGACACAAGGAACGCAGGAGTTAACCTCCCTGACATTGAGAAATATAACCAAGCAGCCTTACTATGCATTTTAAGAGATTGGCTGAATAATCCTAAAACTCACACAAACACAGAATTGGATCAAAGACTGTTGGGCACTATAGCCTCGATTCAGAGACACATTCGTCCAGACTTCCGTAGCTGTCTGTGAAAGTTTGGGTGGGTGTTTGTCATTTTTGGGATTTTTTTCATCCATTTTTCATTCGTACGAACGTTCGTGAATGCGCTTTCGAAGAACGGAAGCAAATCGGAACATTTCCGTTAGTTCGGATCATTTTCCAAACTAAATCGGAAATTTTCCGTTCGTTCAGATAACTTCCGTTGTTGGGATGGGTTTCTGTCTGATTCAGAGAGCTGATTTCCGACGGATCACCACCCTATAAATCCGTTTCATTTCCGATCCACTTACGGAACCTTTGAGGACTCGGATTGCTATTGTTGAACATGTTTTGCAGCTATGTGGAGGAGTCTGCGCGCCTTTAGCACCAAGGCATTGCATGTATCAGCATGGCCGAGGCCATAAATTGTATAGCAATGCATACCTGAATCAATACTTTTCATGTATGCCTTATAGAAGCATTTTAATGCTGACCTTAATTAGTCCTTAGCATGTAAACATTTATTTTCCCACACACCCATATAATTGCTATATTTTTTTAGACTTATGTCCTTTGTGAATTATATTTGGATTGTTGAACTTGAATCTTAATTTGTTGTAGGAGTTATTGTTTTAGTCGGTTACCTTTGCTTTGTGTAATTATTTTATATTTGGTTGCAGGAACCGCAAGATGTGCCACTCACACAACATAAAAGTAGTAATTGGTCCAGCTATGCGATTCCTCAGTGTTCTTGCAGGGCATCCAGGGTCGTCCCATGATGCTTATATATTGCAGAGCTCCGGCTTATTTCGTCAGTTTGAGTCAGGAGAATTATCTGGTGGATGGCTCCTGGGTAAGTTTGCTCACATTCCATCAATCCATTTTCACTGTATGGCAATGAATATAGTTGATGACTCATGACTTAACCTATGGCTGTTTTTAGCCCTTGATGACATGTTAAACAATATTGTAGCTTAGAATGTGTATTTTATGTTATTATTTTTAAATTCTTTCAGGGGATTCTGGATATCCACTCCTGCCCTTGCTCCTGATGCCTGTTCTTTGCCTGCAGAATGCGGGCCAGGGGTTCTCTAATCGGGCACTATGCAAAACCCGGACCGTGGTGGTGAGGGCCCTCTGGCTTTTGAAGTCCAGATTTAGGTGTTTGGACCATACAGGGGGGGACACTGCAGTATGACCCCAACAAGGTTATACCAATATTTTAATTTAAGTTTTTTAACAGGGACCACACGTGCCAGAGTGGCACAACTGAGTGTCAGGGTTCTTCAGTTGGTGGGCGAGATGCAGGAGCTGCGCAACTCGTTGGGGACCACAGATGAAGAATAATGTTCTGTGGCCTGCCATTGCTATGTATTTTGTTTTTTATAGTTGTAAAAATTAGAAATTTTCAAAATTTTTATAAATTTTATATTTTATGATGGAATCCAAAAAAAAATGTTACAGTGTCATTTCATTTACAAAATACATTAACACAAAACTAATGGGCCCAGATGAATATTCACATGACCAAGAAGTGATTTGGGTGAGCTTTAAGGTTCCAAAAGGGAAGATGGAGGATAGTGCTAAGTGGTTTGGGTGAGCTTTAAGGTTCCAAAAGGGAAGATGGAGGATAGTGCTAAGTGGTTTAGCTAAACATTGTAGTAGAAGTGAGGGTGGCAAATATGTAGGCAAGCACTTTAACCCTTACGCTGCCAGCCTACCTGCAGCTTTTGTCACCCTCTGTTTTGTCACCCTCTCCCAGGGGGGGACCCCATTTTCGGGGGGAATTTTAAGGGTTAGGGTTAGGCTAACCCTAACCCTTAAAATAAAAAAAAATGACATAGGGTCCCCCTCCCAGGGAGGGGATCCCATTTTAAAAAATTTTTTTTAAGGGTTAGGGTTAGGCCAACCCTAACCCTTAAAAATAAAAAAAAGACGTAGGATCCCCCTTACCCGTCATAACCAGCCCAGGACCAGCTATGAAGGCTTGTAGGAACAGAGTGGAGGGGCCAGCTTTTGTGGCCTCCCACCCTGCAGCCTACAAGCCCACATACCCTGTGTGGGCCCAGGCTCTTCTCCCCCCCCTGGGCTTTGGGGAGGCAGGTAATTGGGGGTGCAGGGGTTAATGGCAAGTCACCCGCTAGTTGCAGGTGACTTGCCAGCCCCCAGCCTTGTGAACTGATATAGGGGTCTCATGGACCCCTTACCAGTTCACAAAGGGTTAACATTAAAAAAAAACACACCACACAAAATGTCATTAAAAAAAAAATATATATATTTTTTTCTTTACTCACCTCACCCGATTGTCAGCTCCTGTGTCGATCAGCTGTCAGATGCCCTGGTGATCGCTGGCCAGAGGAGGGGGGGGGATCAGAGCATCCCCTGCCCCTCCACTGCTCTGCCCAGTGATCACCAGGGCATCTGACAGCTGAGCCGAGGGGGGCCGGGATGACACAGGTAAGTGACGTCATAAGCCCTGCCCCCAAGGGGCTAGTCATCAAGATGGCGGCGCCCATCGGGAGGCAGGGGGAGAGGGCATTTTGAGCCCTCTCCTGAAGACTAAGCAGCCTGGGGGGGGGGCGATTGGAGGCCCCCCCAGTGAAGAGGAGACCCGGCGGGAGGCAGCGCGACTGCAGGTAAGTAAATGTCTTTTTTTTTTTTTACAGCTAGCAGCTGCTGCTGCCACCGAAGCGGGGTGGGGGGCTATTCTGGGGGATCGGATGGCACCAAATTAAAGAGGAGACCCGGCCGGATCCAACTAGGGGTCAGGTGAGTATTTTTTATTTTTATTTTTTTAACTAGCAGGGGGGAAAGTCAGGCATGTAGATTCTACGTGCTTGGCATTAAGTGACGTAGAAGTGAGCACGTAGAATCTACGTGCTTGGCACTGAAAGGGTTAATGAGTTAAGTTTGTAGTGCGCAGGCGCAAGATCGTAAGGATTTCCGTCTGGATGAATATTTATTGAAAAAGGGAAACAGAATCGAACGGGAAACGTAAAGGATTCGTTGGAGGATACGATGGGAAAAGGGCAAAAACGAAAGCCTACGTGTAACATGTGGAAATGAAACGGAAAAGTCTGGATGGAAAATGACATCCTCGTATTCGTAATCTGCCCTACGAACGGACGGAAACTTTACAGAAGGTTTTCAATGCATGCATAGAATCGCTCGTACGCTCATACGAGAACGGAAACATTTCACAAAAAAAACAAATCGGCACTAAAACGGAAGTTTTTTTTTGACTCTCTGAATTGAGCCTTATGAGTCTGATATACATGATCCACCAACACAGAAACCTCCTTCCATCCCAAGTAGTACAAAACCCCTTGCTATTTGCTGTTTGGAGACTATGGCATACTATCCGTAGGGAAAGAAACTTGAACTCGCGCTCCTCCCTGCTTCTACCGCTGGGGGAAACCTGGATCTCACTGTGGGTAACACAGCCACCATATACAGGACTTGGCAGGGCTCGAGTATTACCTCGATTTCAGCCTTAGTGTATAAGAATCACATGAAAGTTTTGTCCCATGAAATGGCTGTGCAACTATATCTCATACTAGCAACACAGACCTTTGCGTTTCTGCAAGCCACTTCCTATATCAAGAAAACAATAAAAAAATTATCGGGGCACGACTGGTCAAATGATCTAGATGTCCTCCTGGAAAGTACTCCGCCTGAAAGGAGAGCCATATTTATTCACTATGACTTTCTGAGTATTAGGCTGGTATTGGAGAACCAGAAAACAGGCATGATCAAGTGGCTCCAGCACTTCCCAAACCTACCCTTTAGCCGAATTTTAAAATCATATAACTACTTCTGGTTTGTCCTATTAGCTTCTCCCCACTTAAATCCTTCTAGATGTCAGGACTGTACCGAACACCCGTCTGTCTTGAACTGGTATCCCCCAATCTCCGCCGCCACTTCTGCCTATAGACAAGCCCCCGCTTGTAGGAGACGCGGGTAATGCCTCTCCCAGTCGGTTGCCCCCAGGACTTATAAGGCGCAAAGGATACCAGCTTAAGGTGCAGAAAGATGTTAGGCAGGGAATCCCGAATGAGGATGCTGGAAGGCAGAGTCCGAATTACAGGCCGAGGTCAAACCAGGAGGTCACGGGGCGTGGTATCCGAAGGAGGTAACAAAAGGATGGTCGAGGCTAGCCGAGGTCAAATCCAGGAGGTCACGGAGCGAGGTACAGAAGGGTCAGGCAAAGGCGTGGTCGGGCAAAGCAGGAGGTCAGGGCAGGCAGCAAGCAAGAGTAGTCAAAGTCCAAAATCCAAAAGTTCACAAAGACACAGCAACGCACATCCAGAACCCAGAAGCTATAACGGGCACTGGGATGAAGGAGCAGAAAAACTTTATAGGGAATGCTGGCCAATAGGAAAGGGCACACTTGGGGGGAAGAACAATGATTGGAGCATACAAACTGAAATGGGATCGGTCCCAGGAGCTGGGCGGCCCAGGCCAGACAGGCCGACCAGTCCCTGGGCCCGATCCCAGGATCCGGCTGCCCATAGGTCACCTTAACACTCGCCCCCGGCGGGCGCGCTGGAGGAAGCGCCGCCGGGAGGCATAAGAGAGACGTGCTCGCGCGCGCGCGCGAGCACGACGTGAGCCAGGCGCGCCCCCGCCCGGAGGAGGCAGCGTCACGCTACCCGGAGGCCCAGCAGACCGGCGCAGCCGCGCGGAGCGGCCCGCGACGCGGCCATCAGCCGCATGCTGCGCCGACAGCCCCCGGACCTCACAGGGGCGCCGAGGAGACGGACGACCCAGGGACGGCCGAGCAGAGGCCCGCTGGGGCCCCCTCAACGGTGCGCCGCGGGACCCGGAACGGCGAGCAGGTAAGAGTCTAACATTACCCCCCCCCTGAGGAGGGGCCACTGGACCCTCCAAGCTGGGTTTCAATGGATTCTCCTTATGAAATCTCTTCACCAGATTCTGCGCATGAACCTCCCTGGCTGGAACCCAAGATCTTTCTTCCGGGCCGTACCCCTTCCAGTCAATTAAATACTGAAGAGAGTTCCTAAAAAGGCGGGAGTCAAGAATTCGGGCAACTTCAAATTCCTGATGACCATCGACTAACTCAGGACCGGGAAGCTTATCGGGTTCATGGTTTCTAGCAGATTTAAGAAGAGAAACATGAAAAGACCTACAAATCTTCATGGACGAAGGGAGGGCCAATTGGAACGTGACCTGATTAATTTTCCGTACTATGGGGAAGGGACCAATAAATTTAGGTCCTAACTTAGCGGAGGGCTGGCGTAATGCCAAGTTCTTAGTTGAAAGCCAAACCCAGTCTCCCACCTTATAACTAGGGTTAGAGGAACGTTTGCGATCAGAAAATTTTTTCTGCTGAAGAGCGGCTTTAGTTAGATGCTGTTGGATTTTATTCCATACCTCTGGCCATTTGGAAACCCATTCATCCACGGATGGAACTCTAGAGGGTTGATCCGGAAGGCCCGAAAACTTCAGGTCCTTACCATAAACACAATGGAAGGGAGAGACCCCCGTGGAAGAATGTGCCGCATTGTTAAATGCAAACTCCGCAAATGGTAAGAAGAAGGCCCAGTCAGTTTGGGTATCAGCCGTAAAACAACGCAAATACTGTTCCAAGGACTGATTCGTTCTCTCGGTTTGTCCATTCGACTGCGGATGGAAAGCCGAGGAAAGGGAGACAGTGAAACCCAACTTAGTACAGAAAGCCCTCCAAAACCGGGAGACAAACTGGACCCCCCTATCTGAAACAATATCTATGGGAATACCATGGATCCTAAAAATGTGAGTGATGAAGAGTTGAGCTAAAATTTGAGCTGAGGGGAGTTTCTTTAAGGGAACGAAATGAGCCATCTTGCTAAAGCGGTCCACAATTACCCAAATAACAGTATATCCCTGGGAAGGGGGAAGGTCAGTAACAAAATCCATGGCCAGATGGGTCCACGGAGAGGCGGGAATGGATAATGGAAGGAGTGGGCCTTCAGGAGGATGCCTTAAAGATTTACTTCGGGCACAGACTTTACAAGCGGAGACAAATCTTTGAACGTCTCTCCTGAGAGAGGGCCACCAAACTTGGCGCGTTAATAAAGCAATGGTTTTCTTAACCCCTGGATGACCCGCTGTTTTGGTATCATGAAAATGGGACAAAAAGTCAGTCCGGTAAGCAGAAGGCACAAACTGGGCTGAATCAGGTTTCCCAGGAGGAGCCTGGGCCTGGAACTGAGTAAGGTCAGGAAGTTGGGGTTGGATAGCGGCTACCACTAGGGAGCGGGGTAAAATGGGAGAAACCAACCTTTCAGGTAAGTCGGGAGGGGAAAAACTCCGAGACAGGGCATCAGCTTTAATGTTTTTGGATCCAGGCTTATAGGTTATAGAAAAGTTAAATCGAGAAAAGAATAAGGACCAGCGAGCCTGTCTAGGAGTTAATCTCTTAGCAGATTGGATGTATTCTAGATTTTTATGATCCGTAAAGACCGTGACTGGATACTGAGCCCCCTCCAGCCAGTGTCTCCATTCCTGAAAGGCTAACTTGATGGCCAATAATTCTCTATTGCCGATATCGTAATTTCTTTCGGCCGCTGAGAATTTCTTGGAAAAGAAGGCACATGGATGGAGGCGTTCAGGTGAGCCGTAATACTGTGACAGGACTGCCCCAACTGCGACTTCGGAAGCATCCACCTCCACAAGGAAGGGTCGTTGCTCATCAGGGTGGACTAGGACGGGAGCGGCACTAAACACCCTTTTAAGATTCTCGAAGGCCTGAACAGCTTGAACAGGCCATACTGAGGGGTACCCGCTTTTCTTGGTCAGATTGGTTAGTGGTGTAACAAGGGCGGAAAAATTTTTAATGAACCTCCTATAGAAATTAGCAAAGCCCAGAAACCTTTGCAGGCCCTTTAGTTCCCTGGGCTGTTCCCATTCTAAGACGGCCTTCACCTTAGATTGGTCCATGGATAGACCAGATTTAGAGATAATATAACCGAGAAACGGAACCTCTGACACTTCAAATTGACATTTCTTTAACTTAGCATATAAACAATTTTCCCTAAGTTTTTGCAGGACCAAACACACGTGTTTGCGATGTTCCTCAATGGATGAAGAAAAAATTAGAATGTCGTCTAAATAAACAACCACAAAACGGCCAAGATAGTCCCTAAAAATTTCATTAACAAAACTTTGAAAGACCGCGGGGGCGTTGCACAGGCCGAAAGGCATTACTAGATACTCATAATGCCCTTCAAGGGTATTAAAGGCCGTCTTCCACTCGTCCCCCTGCCTAATTCTAATGAGGTTATAGGCCCCCCGGAGATCGAGTTTAGAGAAGACTTGTGCCCCAACCACCTGTGTAAACAGACCCTCAATAAGTGGTAGGGGGTACTTATTCTTTATCGTGATGTTATTTAAGCCCCGATAATCAATACAGGGTCCCCCATCTTTCTTTTCCACGAAAAAAAACCCTGCCCCTGCTGGGGAAGATGAAGGCCGAATAAACCCCTTCTCTAAGTTCTCGGCAATATATTCCCGCATGGCAAGGGTTTCCGTTCGGGTCAAATTAAATATTCTCCCTCTGGGAGGCATGGTACCGGGGAGAAGTTCAATAGGGCAATCCCATGGTCTATGGGGAGGAAGTTTGTCTGCCGCCCTTTCAGAAAAGATGTCAGCAAACTCTAAGTATGGAGTGGGGACCCCAACCGGTGCTAGGTGAGCGACCCTGAGTGGAAATTCTAAGCAGCTCTGAAAACACTGGCGACCCCATTTAGTGATTTGCCCTGAGACCCAATCAATTTGGGGATTGTGCTCCTGCAGCCATGGCAATCCCAAGATTAAAGGGGTACTAGGCATACTTAATACCAAAAAACTGATAACTTCAGAATGATTGGCTCCCACTTTGACTTGCATAGGAGGGGTTTGGAACCGAACTAAACCCCCGGCCACAGGAGTGCCATCAATGGCTGAAACCCGGATGGGAGTCGGCAAGGGCTGGACCATAACTCCTAAAGTCTGCGCTAGTTCGGAGTCTAGGAAGTTCCCAGCTGCTCCTGAATCTAGAAGAGCCTTTAGATTCAAACACTTAAGATTAATCTTAATCTGAACGGGAATCAGAACTGGAGACGATACTTGAGGAGATACCTTACAGCCTAGGAGGGCCCCCTCGAAACCCCCTAGGCTCTGGAGTTTCCCGCCGGCTTCTTTGGGCAAAGTCTGACCATGTGGCCGGTTCCACCACAATACAGACAAAGCCCCTCGGATAGACGTCGTCGCCTCTCGCCTTCAGTGAGCCTTGTAGCACCTAGTTGCATGGGCTCATCCGAAGGTTGTATGGCTGGGACCTCGGACCTTGAAGCAGACTCGGCATGCGACCCTCTTTCTAGGCGCCTCTCCCGAAGCCGACGATCAATGCGGATGGCAAGGTGCATTAGTTCGTCTAGGGTCTGAGGCTCTGGGTAGTTCACCAAGGTGTCCTTGATGGTATCAGCCAATCCTAGCCGGAATTGGCTGCTAAGAGCAGGATTGTTCCAACGGGAATCTACCGCCCAGCGCCGGAATTCTGAGCAGTAGTCTTCGGCTGGACGGCGTCCCTGGCGAAGAGTACGTAACTTGGCATCAGCTGTGGCCCCTTTGTCGGGATCATCATAGAGAACCTCCATCGCAGAAAAAAAACTATCCACAGAGAGACGGATTGGGTCCTGAGCTGATAAACTGAAGGCCCAGGACTGAGGATCTCCTTGGAGAAGGGAAACAATCAAGCCGACCCTTTGCTCTTGTGACCCTGAGGAGACAGGACGAAGCTGAAAGTACAATTTACAAGAGTCCCGGAAGTTGGCAAATTTTGCCCTGTCGCCGTGGAATTTTTCAGGAAGTGGGATCTTAGGTTCCACAAACATTGCGGCCGGAGTCCCCTGAGGACTGGGGACGTTAGGAGCAGGACGGTTCTCCTGAGCCGCAACCCGGTGAGCCAGGTGCTCCACTGCCGCTGTCAAGGCTTGCACCTGCTCCAGGATTTGGTCCATTCTTTGGCCCGTTATAATGTCAGGACTGTACCGAACACCCGTCTGTCTTGAACTGGTATCCCCCAATCTCCGCCGCCACTTCTGCCTATAGACAAGCCCCCGCTTGTAGGAGACGCGGGTAATGCCTCTCCCAGTCGGTTGCCCCCAGGACTTATAAGGCGCAAAGGATACCAGCTTAAGGTGCAGAAAGATGTTAGGCAGGGAATCCCGAATGAGGATGCTGGAAGGCAGAGTCCGAATTACAGGCCGAGGTCAAACCAGGAGGTCACGGGGCGTGGTATCCGAAGGAGGTAACAAAAGGATGGTCGAGGCTAGCCGAGGTCAAATCCAGGAGGTCACGGAGCGAGGTACAGAAGGGTCAGGCAAAGGCGTGGTCGGGCAAAGCAGGAGGTCAGGGCAGGCAGCAAGCAAGAGTAGTCAAAGTCCAAAATCCAAAAGTTCACAAAGACACAGCAACGCACATCCAGAACCCAGAAGCTATAACGGGCACTGGGATGAAGGAGCAGAAAAACTTTATAGGGAATGCTGGCCAATAGGAAAGGGCACACTTGGGGGGAAGAACAATGATTGGAGCATACAAACTGAAATGGGATCGGTCCCAGGAGCTGGGCGGCCCAGGCCAGACAGGCCGACCAGTCCCTGGGCCCGATCCCAGGATCCGGCTGCCCATAGGTCACCTTAACACTCGCCCCCGGCGGGCGCGCTGGAGGAAGCGCCGCCGGGAGGCATAAGAGAGACGTGCTCGCGCGCGCGCGCGAGCACGACGTGAGCCAGGCGCGCCCCCGCCCGGAGGAGGCAGCGTCACGCTACCCGGAGGCCCAGCAGACCGGCGCAGCCGCGCGGAGCGGGCCGCGACGCGGCCATCAGCCGCATGCTGCGCCGACAGCCCCCGGACCTCACAGGGGCGCTGAGGAGACGGACGACCCAGGGACGGCCGAGCAGAGGCCCGCTGGGGCCCCCTCAACGGTGCGCCGCGGGACCCGGAACGGCGAGCAGGTAAGAGTCTAACACTAGATGGGTCTTTCTGAGTCACCTCGGTGTTTGAAGTGTGCTGCAAAATTCGCCTTTCTCTACCATGGGTTGTGGGGTAGCCCAATACACAAGCCAAAATCTGTTAACCTATTATTCTTTATATTCGACTGGACAGATACAGCATTCCATAAAGAATCAAAAGTCGAAACCTTCTTTAATACATAGGAAAGCTTTATTAATAATCTGACTCCAGAACTTAGAAATAGTAGCAGGTGCCCCTACAATTGTGGGAGAGCTAGATGTGGGGTGCCTCCCTTGCCCTCCTCCTCTGCCCTCCACCTAGGTAATTAACATCTGGGGGGGGGGACTGAATTTCTTTGACGGTGTTCATAGAGTTTTAAACTTTTTGGGAACTCGAAGATCGGGATGCAGGATCGGGTGCTATAATGTGCCTGTCCTCAATAAATAACGTTTAAACAAATTAATTTAGAAAATTAGGCACCCCCACGATTCCTTGTGGACTTAGGGTAAACATTGTCTTTTGATCCCCCCTTCTGTGCAGTGGCATATCTACTAAGAACCCTGTCCATGTTCCCTAATACTCTCCCACCTTCTCCCCCTTGGCAACTGTGTCATATTCTGCCTCTCAAAAATTTCAATTATTTGTAAATAGCTTATATATTCTAAGAGATGTTCCTTTTCTTCCCTTAAATTCAGGATCATAGCTGAACTGGAGAGGACATGTCATGGCACAGCTTTATGAGTCATGTTTAAATTCCCTTACTGTTGATTTTTGGACTACGTCTGTGGAAAGTTTGTTCCAAGCATCTACCACTCTTTCAGTAAAATGTTATTTTTGGACGTTGCTGCTGATCTTCCCTCTGACTAGATTCAGGTTGTGCCCCCTAGTTCTATCATTACCTTATTCTATCCTCCTCTTGCTTTCCGCCTGTTGGAGAAACTGTACATCAGACTTCCAGCTTAGCCTATGCTGGAGTGACTTTTGCTAGATTTAGTGCAGGTTAAATTTATGACACGTTATGATACTAGATGGCACTTTGACCAATGCTTAACTGTAGAGTCTATGCATTTTACTGCTGTGTTGTCATTTCCTGCTCTTCCAGTTGCTCTATGGTACTTCCTTTTTTTCCTGTCTGTGTTAGGTGTAAGGTGACATTCTTTTACTGCATGCATGTTCCAGTAAAGCTAGGTCCTGGTATTCCACTAATGTCTATCTGGATTACGATTACAATGCTGCACCCAGTACTCTGCAACAGGTTATAGGCCCAGTGACCGAATTAAGTCCCAGTGACTGAATGAAGCCACAGGGAACAGATAAAGCCCAGTGACACTGCCCAGACATGGCCCTGACAGAGCACAGCTCAGAACTGCAGACAGCATAGCCAATGCAGAGATCGAAATAAGAAAGCTTTCCAGAGAATGTCCAGCAGCTCAGAGCTTAAACTCTCAGTGGCTAGGCTGAACAATGACAATTACCAGCTATGGAAGTTTAAGGTAGAAACTCTATTATTCAGAGATGACTTGTGGGAGGTTATCACTACAGAGAGGCCACAGGATACTTATCAGGACTGAGACAAGAAAAACAGAAAGGCACGGGCCACCATAAGCTTACTAGTGGAAGACAGTCAGCTTATTCACATACACAGTGAGAATACAGAGAAAGACATGTGGGATGTACTGAAAAGACTGCATGAGAGATCCAGTTTTAACAGCAAGTTGTTTCTGCTGAGGAACATTTACAAAATGAGGCTTAGTGGAGAGCAGATCATACATTAATTAAAGTGATCACACAACTCAGATCAGTCGATGAGAATATAACACAGACGCCATTTTGTTGTGCAGCTTGCCCGAGACATACACTGGACTGATCAGTGTGCTGGAGACAAGGCCTGAGACAAATCTGACACTAGCATTTGTAAAGACCAGCCTCATAGATGAGTATCAGGGAAGAAAGGGGCTTGGGCATGACTCCACATAAACTGACACCAGAACCACTCGTAAAGCTACAGACACAAAGATACAAAAGAAGGAAACCAGGGTGTTTTAGGTGCCGCAAACAGGGACACATAAAGAGAGACTGTACTTTATGGAAAGCAGAGTAAATGAGACAGCGTCCCTCTTACACTAAACAGAAAGTCAAAGCCACAATCTGAGATTCATGTGAAGTGAACTGGAATGCTACATTTAAAGTGACAGGCAATCATAAATTTCAAGGCTGGTGCATTGACTCAGGAGCAACCAGTCACATGACAAGTGATAGAAGCTTTTTAACAGAACTTGATCTGAATAACAAAAAGACTATTTACTTTGCAGATGAAAGTAAAATACATGCAGATGATATGGGCATGGAACCCTTGTATGCCCCAATTATGCGGGACACAATTTAGCCATACCAGTGAAGGATGTGCTTTATGTTCCTTAACTTGAAGGAGGACTCTTATCTGTGAAGCGTCTGACAGCCAAAAGGACTCACTGTAAAATTCCAAGGTGACAAGTGTTCTATCCTCAATGGAAAGCAGACTATAGTGAGTGCCAATGGGGGGAGGGGGGTAGCAGGGAGAGAATGCATTCGGAGGGGGAAAAAGGTTTTTCCTCCCTAGAAACTGGCCTGGCTATAGGTATAGTAGGATGTGAATTGTGCAAAAGCTAGCAGGACCCAATTCCAAACACCATTATACAGTAGTCTACTGGGGGAGAATTTGGTTGTCCAGGTTTTAAGATAGCACCAAAGAAATCAACTATCTTCAAATTGCTTGAGAAGTCACCTTGTGCTAATTAGGAACAGAGGGTGCCACTGGCAAAGAAAAGCCATGAGTGTCTCCGGGAGTATAGGGGGTGTCAGATTTTTCACTAGTATACCTAAAAAGGTGTCATCCAACATTTAACATAATTGACCATATCCTCATTTTGCACTTCAGCAGCATTCATAGGTTTCATTAGTGTTGTCTGGAGGCCCCTAGAGGGATATATTCGGAAAAAAAAATAGACAATCCCTAGAGTCAAAGCATAAGTCGGTCTGTGTGTGTGTGTGTGTGTGTGTGTGTGTGTGTGTGTGTGTGTGTGGGGGGGGGGGGCATATTAACAGTGTGGCCTTTTTGTATAAGGAAGATTTTATTATTTACACACACTTGGTTCTTATTTACACACACTTAGATTTTTGGTCTCAAGAGTACTGGCTGAAGGCCATTAAAATAGCTTCCTGACTGAGGTGGATCCTTGGGAATTGGGGGCCAACACCATCAGTTCAGCACCAGCCCAGTTACATCTTAGACCCTCACACCAGTCTCCACAGTTGTTGGCTCCCCTTTGCACTTCTGATTGGAGCATTGTCACCAGCTCACCTTAATGGGTGGCAGCCACAGGTGAGAAGCTGTGAGGCGGCAGTCACGGAAGGGAAGCCTTGGGGCGGCAGCACACGTATGCAGGTGTGGGGGTGCATGCAAATGCACGTGTAGGAGTGCGTGCATGTGCATCTGGAGGTGCTGGTCTAGGCATCCAATGTCGTCTAGTAACGAGGAGAGAGGGAAGGAGCCCAGAAAAGGTGTAGCGAATGCCTGTGTTTGAAGCAGGATTTCAGGCAGACCCCACCAATTATGCTAGTTATTATCACAGACAGAGCCAAGGGCCACACCCTCTTGCTTCAGAGGAGAAATCATAAGGTGAACATGTAAACCTCAATATCTCTGCCAATTGCTTTTCAATTGGGGATACTAGGTGTTACCCCTGATGTGCAGAAAAAGGTAGGACAGGGGAATTCAGCATTTGGTTGGTTCCAGACCTTTAAAAAGTTTGAGACATGTCTGGGTAAGGTGTGATGCATGGACCTCAGAAAAGAGAGACAGAGAGGATCCCCTCCAGGGATGATACAGGAAGAAGGGCCAATGTGCATGCTCCCTGGGGCCTAGGAGTCTGGATTCAGGTTAAGGGACTAGAGAATGACACCGGACTGACCACCTGGAGACACTTTGGACTGGCTGGCCAGAGGAGAGCAAGGGCATGTTGAGTCTCGGAGAGTGGGCCAGAGTAGTACCCCTTCTGAAAGGGACATATCAAAAATGTTGTGTTGAGCACTACCCTGCACCTTGAACAGAGAACACAAAGCTAGAACCAGGTGTTTGCCAACTGAGATGGGAGATGCCAGGAGGATCCACAGGCACTCTTGCGGCTTCTGCAGGAGACTGAGCCTCCTTCCTTCACTTCAGTGGGTGGGTGTGGCCTACATTCAGGTGGGTGTGGCCTGTTGGTGGGTGGTCATGGCTTATGAACAGCTGGCATCCAATCACATAGGCCACACCCACCCATTAAAGTAAGGAATTCAGTGGCGGGAGCCTTTAGGTATGCCGGAATGTGTGTGTATATATGTACACACTGGCTACAATGAGGGATGCCACCCACTGGCTGCAATGAGGGATGCCGCACACTGGCTGCAATGAGGGATGCCACACACTGCCTGTAATGGAGGGATGCCCCACACTGGCTGTAATGAGGAATGCCCCTCACACTGGCTGTAATGGAGGGATTCCCCACACTGGCTGTAATGGAGGAATGTCCCACACTGGCTGTAATGGGGGGATGCCACCCACTAGCTGTAATGAGGGATGTCACACTCTGGCTGTAATGAGGGATACCGCACACTGGCTGTAATAAGGGATACCACACACTGGCTGTAATAAGGGATACAGCACACTGGCTGTAATAAGGGATACCGCACACTGCCTGTAATGAGGGATACTGCACACTGCCTGTAATGGGGGTATTTTACACACTGCTTGGTATGGGGTGATTGGGATGGGGGTTTTTTAGCACACCATTTGGTTCAGAATATTTTTTTTTCTTATTTTCCTCCTCTATACCCTACGTGGGTCTTATGGTAAGAGTAAAAAATATGGTAACTGTGTCAGCGAATAAAGAAGACTGTTAATTGAACTTGAACCTGCTTCTGTTTCCCAAATAGACCTAGGATCACAGGGCATTCCCACCAGAAGACTCCGGGGAACTAAGTACTCTTCACCCAAAAAAAGAGAAAAATAGGTAAAATTAACTATACAGCAAAGAAAAAAGAAAAAAAATATATATATATATATATACTGTATATCAGATATAAAGAGTTATTAAATAATAAAATCAATGCACAATAAAGACTCATTTAAAACCGCTTAAAGGGATAAACAAAGCCAGGCGGCTGTAAGATGTCTAATGGAGTGGGTAGGAAGGGTGTCAAGCAATGCCCCTAGAATAGAACCATAATTTAAAGCCAAAACAGATACCCTCACATATAGCGACAGTACTAACCTGCATCTGCAAGGCTGCATCTGAGTCCTCATAAATGCGACGCGCAATCCCTGAATTTCCAAGAGCAATCTTCTCCAGAAAACCATAATCAAGGTTATGACCAAAGCCAAGACAGTACAATGTATACTTTCCCTGGCTGGCATTCTTAAAATTTTCCTGAATCTTCTCTGGCCGACTTTCACCTTAAATTAAATATGAAGATCAGTGAAAACAACTTATTTTATTCATTTTAGAGGATAATGAAATAGCACAGTTATAAAACAAAACTAGAAATAGGCACACAGTGTCAGGTTGGAGTATCCAGTATCCACAAGTTTAAATACATTTTGGGCCTAACAGAGAAAATCATCCTTGGGGCTCACTCTTCAGCTTCATTGCCACAAAAAAAGGGAAATTTGTGTACTCACCTGTAAACTTCCTTTCTAGTCCTCTTCCATTCCAGGGCACCACCAGTAGGAGCGCGTAGGTTAATTTCAGCTGTAGGCGGAGACTGCAAGATAGAGAAAAACTAGCTCCTCCCGGCCTATATAGGGCAGGCTGTGGCAGAATCTCCTCAGTTAATTAAAAAGCAGTGCAGCCACAGCCCCGGGAGGTGACTCTATGTAAAATGTCTGAAATGCCCAGGTTTAGCTGTTCAATTTAGGCCCTTTTGAGTGTACTGGGAGTTCAGAAAAATATATATGCAAATTTTGTACAGTCCTTGATATCGATATATCAAAGAACAAAACTCAGTCTATCCCCCTTGTACCGACCATATAAATGTATTCAAGTGATGAACATTTAACAATTTACTGTGCTTAAAAAAAATCTATATTTATTTTAATCACACAAATATAATGAGAAGACAAACTTCACACGTGTCATGATTCCTTTTTGTGCAGCATAATCCCAAAGATTTAGTGTTTTGCTTGTATTTCAATTTACTTCCACTTTAAGAACACATTTCGATAAATAAATCTTTTACTTGAGCGGTGACCCATAAGGGTGCCTCCTTCCCCTTGCAGGTGTAGGCTTGTATGACGACCTGCCTGATCTATCTCCCAAGAGCGGACCTGGCAGCCACGAGGCCCCTCCTTGGTCCTTCTGGGAACACAAACAAGACATTTGTCTTATGTACCTCTTGAGTAGTGGCCAATTAATACTGTAATACCCTTACCACATCAAGGGGATGCAGGAGTCGCTTCTTATGGTGAGAGGGACGTGGGCACAAGGAGGGTAGCACTATCTCCTGATAAAGACGGAAGGGAGAGACACAAGAAAGCCAGCTTCAACGTGAGCGTTGTCAGGGAAGCCTCCGACATGGGTTCAAAGGGGGACCCCTGAAGTGCTGATAGGACCAGATTGAGATCCCAAGGCTATCGACTGCCACGGATGCTGATTATGCGCAGCACCCTGCTTGAAAGTGTGTATTAATCTATGCTCCTTGATCTTCAGTTGCAAAATTTTAGAGTTCCAGGCTTGCTTGAGGAAAATTTTGGGTACTGAGAACCTCCTACAGGAGTGGCCCTTAATTTCACACCAAAGGCTTGATTCAGAGAGAAAAAAAAAAGCTTCCGTTTTAGTGCCGATCTGTTTTTTTTGTGAAATGTTTCTCTCGTATGAGTGTACGAGCGATTCTATGCATGCATTGAAAACCTTCTGTAAAGTTTCCGTCCGTTCGTACGGCAGATTACGAATACGAGGATGTCATTTTCCAGCGTGACTTTTCAGTTTCATTTTCAAATGTTACAACGTAGGCTTTCGTTTTTGCCCTTTTCCCATCGTATCCTCCAACGAATCTTTTACGTTTCCCGTTCGATTCTGTTTCCCTTTTTCAATAAATATTCGTCCAGACGGAAATCCTTACGATCTAGCGCCTGCGCACTACAAACTTAACTCATTAAGTGCTCGCCTACATATTTGCCACCCTCACTTCTACTACAATGTTTAGCTAAATCACTTAGCACTATCCTCCATCTTCCCTTTTGGACCCTTAAAGCTCACCCAAATCACTTCTCGGCCATGTGAATATTCATCTTTAAATATTTCTGGGCCCATTAGTTTTGTGTTAATGTATTTTGTAAATGAAATGACACTGTAACTTTTTTGGGGGGGATTCCATCATAAAATATAAAATTTGTAAAAATTTAGAAAATTTCTAATTTTTACAACTATAAAAAAACAAAATACATAGCAATGGCAGGCCATAGAACATTATTCTTCATCTGTGGTCCTCAACGAGTTGCGCAGCTCCTGCATCTCGCCCACCAACTGAAGGACCCTGACACTCAGTTGTGCCACTCTGGCACGTGTGGTCCCTATTAAAAAACTTAAATTAAAATATTGGTATAACCTTGTTGGGGTCATACTGCAGTGCCCCCCCCCCCCCCTGTATGGTCCACTTCAAAAGCCAGAGGGCTCTCGCCAACAAATCAAATATAATTCACAAAGGACATAAGTCTAAAAAAATATAGCAATTATATGGATGTGTGGGAAAATAAATGTTTACATGCTAAGGACTAATTAAGGTCAGCATTAAAATGCATCTAGAAGGCATACATGAAATGTATTGATTCAGGTATGCATTGCTAGACAATTTATGGCCTCGGCCATGCTGATACATGCAATGCCTTGGTGCTAAAGGCGCGCAGACTCCTCCACATAGCCGCAAAACATGTTCAACAATAGCAATCCGAGCCCTCAAAGGTCCCGTAAGTGGATCGGAAATGAAACGGATTTATAGGGTGGTGGTCCGTTGGAAATCAGCTCTCTGAATCAGACGGAAACCCATCCCAACAACGGAAGTTATCTGAACGAACGAAAAATTTCCGATTTTGTTTGGAAAATGATCCGAACTAACGGAAATGTTCCGATTTGCTTCCCACCCAAACTTTCACAGACAGCTACGGAAGTCCGGACGAATGTGTCTTTGAATCGAGGCTCAAGACATGAAGGCCTCCCCATTCCTGTAGAACATTCTAGAGAAGGACTGTTTCTGTGCTCAAATCAAGGTCAGAATGACTGCGGTGGACAAGTAATCAGCCTGCAGATTTTCCAGCCACAGAATGTGAACCGTCGAGATGCACGAAAGTTGCACCCACTTCATGATGCAACTCACTTCCTGGAATGCCTGCCAGCTCCTGGTACCCACCTGATGTAGGCCACAGCGTGGAATTGTCTGACTATACCGTGACCGTAAAGGCTCGGAGCTGGTCAGACCAATGCCTGTGAACCAGCAGAATCACCCTTAGTTCCGACACACTATTTGGAAGACTGCGCTCCCCCTGGTCCCAGAACCATCACCCTGAACCATCTGGTCCAGAACACCGCCCCAACCCGTCAGACTGACGTCTATGGTCAGGATGACCCACCGGACCGACCGGAAAGACCAACCCACTGACAGCAACTGCTGGTCCGGTCACCAAATCGGGGATCGCTGGGCATTGTCCGTCAAGATGAAGCGACAATCCAATGTCTGCACAGTCCTGCGCCGTATCAGTAGGAGCAGCAATTGTAAAGGCCTGTACAGAACTGCCTCGGTGGTTGACACTATAAGGCCAAGGAGACGCATGACTCGCCTGATCTTAGAATGTACGTCTGTCAGCAGTGACCTCTGCGCCTCCTGAAGAGTTGTGCACCTCTGTACCAGAAGAAGGTCCTGTGTCCATTGAGTACCCAATGTCATACCCAGATAAGTCACCAGTATGAAGGGTACCACCAGGGACTTGGGGTAGTTGATCACCCACCCAAAGAGTTCCAGCGTGGACTGGACCATCTGAACATCCCGCAGTGCCTCAAATTGGGACAGTCAGAACGGCAGTGCCACAAATTGGGAATGTTGGGCGCCCACCGCAAATTGCAGGTATTGTTGGTGACCAGGGAAGATCGGGACATGCCGATAAGCATCCTCTATGTCCATCGTGGCCAGAAAATCCTCCTGTTGCAGCGACATCACAACCAACCTTAGAGACTCCATGCAGAACTTCCACACCCTGTTCAGATTTCGGAGATCCAGGATTGGGCAAACAGGCCTAGCCTTCTTGGGGATGACGAATAGTATTGAGTAGAAGCCACAGCCCCACTCTGAGGGGGCACAGGTACTACAAATCCCCGCTCCTGCAAAAGCTCTATTGTGCGGTCACAAGCCTGGATGCCACAAACCTCTGTGGAGGCCTGGTACAGAACTCGATCTTGTATCCGGAACAACCTTCCGGACCCAGGCTTTCCCTAATCAGATCAGGGTGCTCCATCAACCCTGAGAGGGCTTGGCTGGGGGCTTGGGCCAGCTGGCCCCTTGGAGTCTAGTTTTTCTCTGTGGCTTTCGCTTAACCGAAAATCCTCGCATCTGTTGAACCTCCGAATTTCCGGAAATTCATCACATGGTGACCAGCAAGGCCAGCTCCTTAGCCACCAGATGCACCAATTCATCTATAGCCGGCACAATGTGTCTGAAGACCTCCATAGCGAAGGAGTTCAAGCAAAGTGCAGAGGAACGCGAACATCCATGTCGCAAATGCCACTTCTGCCGCTGCTTCCAGACCTTGCCTACTGTAGCAGTCATGGTGTGCCGAGCTAGACCCGGCACTGGTTCATCTACCTCAGGTGGAGCAGACCAAACCTTGACCACCTCATCCAGAAAGGGGTACTTGCCGTCCAGGACCTTAGGAAACGATGGAAGCTTATCCGGTTTCTCCCACTCCCTTGCTACCAGCCTGTTGAAATGGTCAAACCTTGGAAAAACCTGCCTGACCTTGTAGTGTTAACCCTTCTTCATCTGCTGTTTTGGCTAAGTAGTAGAGAGTTGCAGAACCTCCAATATTGCCTCAATAAGCTCCTCATTCTGATCTGTTGGGTGATAGGGAGGGATTCCTGGCGCATGCGCGGCTTCCGGTTTCTCTCTGCTGCCGGACAACACCTCTGCCTAGGATCGTCCAGAACTAGATCCTGGTGGTAGATCACCCAGGGGGTAGAGGGAATGGGGCTCAGTGGGAGTCACGCAGCAGGACCAGCATGCAAGGCCAAGAGATCGGGTACTCTGCGGCGCACTTAGCTGGACCCATGTGCACTCCTTTCACTCTGCACAATACCACGCTATGGGCTTAGGAACCATCTTCAGGCATCTAACAGGGGTCCTCAGGAACACTGCAGCTGGTGATGGGCACACGGTCCCAGTCATCACTGTAACTAAAAAATACAATTCTGTGATTACTCACCTGTAGAATTGGTATTATATGTATACAGCACGTCCTGTTCCAGAAGATATTCCTTACTCTTGGGTTATACATCCAGTAGATGGTGTTGGACAAATTCCCCAGTATTGAAAAGCAGTTAAATGAAACCGGGAGAACTATAACCATTATAAAAAATTAAACAATCACCATAAAGAGGTAACTAAGAATAAAGATAACAAGGGTGGGTGAACAGGACGTGCTGTATACATATAATACCAATTCTACAGGTGAGTAATCACAGAATTGTATTATTCTAAGTATACAGCACGTCCTGTTCCAGAAGATATTCCTTACTCTTGGGACATCCAATAGCAGTGTCCGTAAGGTAGGGTGGGATCCCCTAAAGTAACAGCAGACAGTTTAAACCACTGCCGCCTGCAGAACTTTGCAGCCAAAAGCAGCATCAGCTGAGGCCTTAACATCAACCTTGTAGAACTTAGAAAAAGTATGAACAGAAGACCAAGTAGCGGCCTTGCAAACTTGTTCAACAGAAGCTTGGTGCTGAAAAGCCCAAGATGCACCAATAGCATGAGTTGAATGAGCAGTAAGGCGGAAGGGAGGCTCCTTCCCCTTAGCAGAGTAGGCCTGTATCACAGCCTGACGGATCCACTTGCTGATAGTGGACTTAGCTGGAGCCAGACCCTTCTTAGGTCCAGACAGGAGCACAAAAAGAGCATCAGTCTTCCTGAAGGATTCAGAAGCCACCAAATAGAACTTCAGGGTCCTGACCACATCCAGAGAGTGTAAAACCCTCTCCTTAGAATTACTAGGATTAGGATACAGAGAAGGCAAAACAATGTCCTGATTGAGATGAAAGGCAGAAACAACCTTAGGCAGAAAATCTGGCTTAAAACGAAACGCCACCTTGTCCTGGTGTCTCTCAAAGTAAGGAGGCTTGATGGAAAGCACCGCCAACTCAGAAACACGCCTCACAGAAGTGATGGCCACCAAAAAGACCACTTTAAGCATAAGAATGGACAAAGGGGCTCCTTGCAAGGGCTCGAAGGGAGACCCCTGCAGGGCAGATAAGACCAAGTTCAAGTCCCAGACTGGTAACATAGGCTTACATGGGGGACGCACGTGAGTAACCCCCTGGAAGAAGGTCTTGACCAGGGGATGCTGAGCAAAGGATCTTTGGAAAAAAATATCCAAGACAGAAACATGACCTTTCAGAGTACTGAACTGAAGACCCAGATCCAAACCATGTCGCAGAAACTCCAGAATCCTAGGAATAGAAAAAAAACGACAGGGAAGCGAGTTAGACTCGCACCAGTCAATGTAAGTACGCCAAACCCTGTAGTAGATCGAAGAAGAGGACCTTTTCCTAGCCCTGATCATGGTATTTACAACCGAGGCAGGCAGCCCTTTTTCCATCAAGATGGAGGTTTCAACAGCCAGGCCGTCAAAGCCAGCGTTTGTAAACTGGGGTGGTGTAGGTGCCCCTGAGTGAGCAGATCTGGAACCAAGGGCAGGGCGTAATGATCTATTGCCAGCTGCACGATGTCTGTGAACCACACTCTTCTTGGCCAACAGGGGGCCACCAGTATGGCTGGCACTCTTTCCTGAGCTATCTTGCGCAGTACCCTGCCCAGCAAGGGAAAAGGGGGAAATACATACAGAAGCTAAAACCCCTTCCAAGACATTGCCAGGGCATCCACGGCCAAGGTCAGAGGATCCTGGGACAGAGAGACAAAGACTGGAAGCTTGTGATTGTGACGGGACGCAAACAGATCCACATCCGGCTGACCCCAGCGGTGGCACAGGGAGCGAAACACCTTGCTGCTGAGGGACCATTCTCCCAGATGAGAGGTCCCCCTGCTCGGAGAGTTTGCCTCCAGATTCTCCACCCCCGGGATGTACACAGCTGAGATGCAGGGAACATTCTCCTCCGCCCAGGACAGTATCAGGGACACTTCCTTGAGGGCTCCCTTGCTCTGGGTCCCTCCCTGATGATTGGTGTAGGCAACCGCCGCCTGGTTGTCCGAGCGGACCTGAACAGCCCGACCCCGCAGGTGTGGGGTTAAGTGGGCGAGAACCAACCTGATCGACCTCAATTCCAGAATGTTGATAGGGGCATTGGCCTCCTGAGGGCCCCACTGACCCTGGAATTTCAGGGATTTCCAAAATCCCCCCCAACCTGTCAGGCTGGCATCCGTGGTGACTGTCTCCCAGCAGGGGGCCAGAAAGGATCTGCCCCCCAGCAGGTTCCTTGAGTCCAGCCACCACGATAGAGACCGCCTGACCAGAGGGGACAGGACAAACACCTGATCCAAGGACACAGGGTCCCGATCCCATACTGAAAAGAGGTGAAGCTGAAGAGGCCTCATGTGACACTGAGCATATGGAACCGCCTCGAAGCAGGACACCATCAGGCCCACCAGTTGCATTCCCTGCCTGATGGATGGATGAGGACAAGACAGAAGGAGCTGAGCTTTCTCTTGAAGACTCTTTACCTTCTGCTGAGGAAGAAAGATCTTGACCTGAGATGAATCCAGAATCATGCCCAGAAAAGACTTCACCATGGAAGGAGACAGGGAAGATTTGGGGTGGTTGATTACCCAGCCGAATGACTCCAGTGTGGACACCACCTGCTGAGTGTCCAGCTCTGCCTGATGGAAGGACTGAGAAGCGATAAGCATGTTGTCCAAGTAGGGAAGAATGCGAATGCCCTGAGATCTCAGCAGAGCCATCACTCCTGCCAGCACCTTGGTGAATACCCTGGGAGCCGAGGTGAGACCGAAGGGCAAGGCCACAAATTGGTAGTGCTGATCCTCCAGAGCGAACCTCAGGAATCTCTGATGACTTGGAAAGATAGGTACCGGAAGGTAAGCATCCTTGATGTCTACAGAGGTCATGAAGTCCCCTGGGTGTAGCAAAGCCACAGCTCAGCGCAGAGTCTCCATGCGAAAGTGTCTGAATCTGACAAATTTGTTGAGGAGCTTCAAATCCAGGATGGGTGTGATGGACCCATCTTTTTTGGGAACAATGAAAAGATTGGAATAATAGCCTTTGCCCCTTTCCCTCAAGGGCACCCGGCAGATGACACCTAGTTCCAGAAGGCCTTGGACAGCCAGGGACAGACCCTGAGCTGACAAGGGGTTTTGAGCTAACCGAGATTTGATGAATCTTGGGGGCGGCCAGGCTGCAAACTATCTTGTAACCGGAGGAAACTACCTCCTGAATCCACCGGTCTGAGACATGACGCCTCCAGACATGAGCCAAGAGCCGAAGCCGTCCCCCCACCCGGATGGGTGAGGGCGCCCCTTCATGCCTGAGGGGGCTTGGGAGAGGACTTAGGCTTGGGAACTCAGGAGGGGCCATGGCGGCCACGTCCTTTGCCCCTGCCCCAAAAATCTACACGGGCCCCAGCAAAGGAATCTCCCCGTCTAATTCTGGAGCCCCTGAAGGAAGGAGAAAAGGCACCTGAACCCCGAAGGGACCGGGGCTGCCTTCTACACTGAGGCAACTTGCCTCCCTTAGCAAACATTTGAAGGGAAACCCAGTGAGAGCCTTCTTAGCAGCGCTGTCAGCTGCCCACTGGCGCAGCCAGACCGAGATGCGTATCGCCACCAACAAAGCAGATGCCCTGCCACACATTCTAATGGTATCATCCAAGGCAGAGAGAACATATGTAACAAATTCCTCACAACGCAGAAGAGCTCTATACTCTTCACTACCTGCATAATCAGGAGCCCCATCTAAGAGACCCCTGAGCAGGCTTTTAATAGCAACAGCCGTAAGAGGCACAGACCGGACGCAGAACGGTCCCCACACAGGCAAAGGCATGGCAAGCCAGCTGATCAATGCGCCTGTCCTCCCCATTCCTTAGTGTAGTACAGTCAGGGGAATGCATGACGGATGTGTTAGACAACCCCAGAACTGGTGCATCCACCTCGGGAGGACATGACCAACGTTTAACCATCTCAGCAGGAAAGGGATACATCTTATCCCAACTCTTTGGTACCCCGGGAAGCCTGCTAGGCCGTTCCCACTCTTTGAGCACCAAATTATTAAAATTAGTTTGTTCAGGAAACTCCAAGCTTGGTTTAACAGAATGAAACAGCTTTCCCTGCTGCTGCGGGGCCACGGCAGGAGGAGAGTTACAGAGCTCATTTAAAAAATGTGAGCCAAAAGTCTGTCAGTATCATCTAAAGCCCATGGGTCAGACCCAGACTCAGCATAACCCCTAGGCTGATCCTCAGATGATTCTGAATCAGAGAATAATTCCTCCTCTTCCAGGGGGGTATATCCAGTAATATCAAAAAACTCCTCAGCTTCCACAGGAAAGAGAGTAACACCGGGTGCCAGATGCCACCGCTTAGCAGGAGCCTTACACGGACCAGACCCGGCAATATGCCTTTCAATGCTGGCTACCGGGGCAGCCAAATCAGGTTGAGACTCCCCACTGGTATGCACCTCACAGGGAGTAAGGTGCAAGCATGGGGGGGTAGGCGAAGCCAGAGGGGGCGCAGCACTAGGCCCAGCCGCAGGTAACCCAGACTGCAGCGCAAGCGTCTGCTGGGTGCAGGGTACACAAACCCTGACGTCGTCACTGACAGGGGATACCCCACATGCCACACACAGCCGGGCTTGTCCCGAAGGAACCCCAAGCACATTATCCTGAGAAACCTCCATATGGTGATTATCACGGCACAACAGGCCAATAGGGATTGACGCTAATAAAAGCAACCTGGGATGCCACAATTACCCCGCTAGGGAAGTGGGAGGTAAGGGAATACAATAGCCCTCCAATAAGAGTTAACACTAAATAGAGGGGATAGGACCCGGAGAAACCACAACGTTTGACCCGACTGCAAGGCATAAGCAAAAGGATCCCATAAGCAATATGCAATACAGAGAAATACAAAATAAATCAGCCCGCAGGGGCACTTACGGACCGCGATAGGGAAACGCCAAACACACGCAGCAGAGAGCTAAAATGGCGCCCACATATACCTCGAGGGGCGGGCCGCGGAGACAGTGATGCAGAACGCGTCAGCCGCAAGGCCACCCCCCCCGAAGAGCGCGAAAAACGCGCCGACCTGACAAGGCCAGCCAATGATGGCGCAGCAGAGCCTGAGGCAATGTCGCCGCCGACAGCGGAGCGTAGTACAAGCGTGCGGCGGCGGCAAAAGAAACCAGTGCAATCAATACAAAAGGGATCGTCGCACAACTAAAATAGTCAAGACATGCACCCCCCCCCTCGAGACCTACCAGGGAGAGTGAAGGGGAAGCGACGGCCAGCCTAAAGGGAGCCAACTGCAGGGACAGGGGGCGAGCGGCAGAAGACGCGGGAGGAGCATCCCATAAGGCTCACCATGGGCCTATACCGCCTACCCTTTGGTGGGGGACTGCGGTTGGAGCAGCGCTCCTTAGCACCTAACAGCGGTGCTGCCTACCTTCACCCGAACCAGTGCAGCCTAAGCTGGGAGGCAGTAAAAGGAAACGGGTGGGAATAGTCCTACAGGGCCGCAGGCTAATAGCCCCGCTCACCTGCGAGTAGAGAGAGACATCTTCTAGTCATCGCAGCCCAGACTGCAGAGAAGAACTGGGGAATTTGTGGGAGGTCCCTGGTATATATGGGGCCGGGAGGAGCCACTTTTCTGTCTCTGCAGTCCAGCGCCATCTACTGGATGTATAACCCAAGAGTAAGGAATATCTTCTGGAACAGGACGTGCTGTATACTTAGAATAAATCCAGACCTCTCCCAGTACCTTGCGATTGCAAGAAAATAACTGAGGAGCTCCTGCCACAGCCTGCCTTATATAGGCTGGGAGAAGCTTGTTTTTTCTATCTTGCAGTCCCTGCCTATGACTGAGATTAGCGCATGTGTTGCTACTGGTGGTGCCCCGGAATGGAAGAGATGAGAAAATATTCATATCCATTGAACTTTTCCACATTACATTCTTAAAGTAGGCAAAGGTAATTGTTTCACCATTGCATTGGACTACATTTTGCACTGTCCTAAACTATCTTCTAGTAGAGCGGGACAGGCTTGTTGCTCCCTCTTTCCACATCCTTCTCTGTCTCCTCCAGATTCACATTGGTGTTGACGCAGCCCATTATGCTGATTATTATGCAGCATCACAGATCCCAACTGTGAAACTGTAAACCCTAATTCCTCTGCCATTTTTTCTTCTTCAATTTAAAAAATTGGAAAAGTTTAGAGCAGTGCCAAATGTAGTCTGACACAATGGTGTAACAATTACCTTTGTCTGCAGTAGGACTTTAAGTGTATTTTATTAAGATACTATGTGAATAACACAGGGTAGCAAGCATTTGTGTAGTGTGAAGAAAATTATACATGATACTAGAGATGAGCAAACTGAAACAGTAGAACAGGGATTCGACTCGAACTTCAGTAAAAGCCCTGGCGTTTTGGATCTAACGAACCTTGGTGGGATGTCACTGGCGCCACTCACATGTCACCGAAGGAGAGCAGAGACCAGCTCACATGGTCACTCACATCATCTGACGACATGCATAGGCCCAGCCAATCAGGAAGCTTGCAGGAGAAAGTCATGTGATGGGTGGACTATGCACCATTTTAGAGCTGGCTGCTGAACAGCTGTGTGGAGCTTTTGAAGTTGGACAGAGCTGTTCAGAGCAGGTAGGACAGGGAAATGTTACTATTTTTTGAGGGAAAGACTAGCAGGATAGTGGAGTCAAGACAGCAAAACTTTTTTTCAGTCAGTCTGAGGGGCACAGATCATAGCAGGCAGTGTAATCTGTGATTTTTTGTCTGCAATTCTGCTGTACTAGGCTGTGTCGGTCAGCCATTTGGAGTGTGTTCTGCTCTGCTGTGAATATTACCTTTAAAAAAAGAGCACATTCAATCTTTTTCACCAGACAACGTAATAGGTGGTACACCTTCTTGTTTACAGTTAGCTGGGCCATGACATTCTGTCAATTGGAGTGTGCTCTGCTGTGAATATCCCATTATAACATAACATTATCATTTTCACCAGCCAAGGGGGGTACACCTTCTTGTTTAATGCTTGCTAGTCACATAATATTGTTGTTATCCCCAGCAGGGGGTTGTTATCCTTCAGCTGTCAAGTCTTTTGCTTGCCAGTGTAATTCTGACAGTTGGGGTGTGCACTGCCTTGAATAATATTTTTTTGTTTTGTTTTTAAATACTAAGTAAAATGTCTGGTAAAGGAAGGGTGGGAAAGGATAGGGTAGAGGAAAAGACATACCTGCAAAACCTTCTGCCACTCGCCAAGGGTCAAAGCCGGGTTGTCAGAGAGTTTTTGGTACAGAGGATGAGAGGGGTTCAAGGTCAGGCAGGCAAGCGTTGGTCCAGGCAGCAATCAAGAAATGGTCAGACAAGCAAAGTTGGCAACGGATAACTAAGCACTCGCAGAGGAACTATAACACCCAGCAGCACGCCATCACGGGCAATAACTGAGTGACATGGGATACTTTTATAGGGCATGGGTGCAGAGGATTGGATGGGGCAGCTACGGGCTCATTGGCCCAGAAGTAACATGAGGGCTGCCCAAGCACCAAGTGGGCAATCAGTCCCACCAAGAATGCTGGGGTTCTTTGACTCATTCAATATAGCGTGCATAAACTACACATGCTCGTGCATGTAGAGAGGAACCGGGGATGCGGGAGAAGAAGGAGAGCTGCAGCGCTGCTCGAGCGGGCGTCCGAAGCTGATGCAGCGGGTGAGCAATAGTGAGTTCATCACGCTATCCGGGCCGATGCCGCTTGGAAGGAGGTCGGGCTCGGGTTGAGGTGGTAGGCGGCGGGGAGATTCTGACTTACTTATTCATTGATCTATATTTCTTTGGTACATTGTATAGACATTGAAGGTATACATATGGTTTTTGTATCGGAGGGAACAATGCTAATTATGAACAGTTATCTCTTGAATTAGGGTATTGTGTATTCACATGTTTAGTGGACTTCACATAATCGGTTGTTTATAGGACTCACGCATAGTATATATTTATATTGACTATATTTATATTTTTATTGTTTATATTTATTACTGCACTGGCACTTTAGATTGTTTTGGATTGGACGTGGGTGTTGTAATTGGGGTAGATAGAGCATATGATCTCCTTAGATCACATTGGTTATCAGTTATAGGTTGGTTATTCTTTTGTATTTTCACCATGTACTAAGAATCCAGATCATAGGCAGGGATGTATTAGTATATAAAGGTTTGTTTATTGATTGTTGGTTAGTGTATTAGGTGTTTAGATCTGCTTCAGAGATATTTATTTATTTAATAATTATGTATACCCTCTATTTATATTTATTTATTATTTTAGATGTTTTTAAAATGTTATCTTTTCATTAATTGATTGTTACAACAAAGACGTGAATTACTGTTAATTGGTAACGGTGTGCCCCCCCCTAAGGATTCTTGGTCTGCAGTGGATTTTTGGCAGGCGGTCGAGGATGCCGCAGGACCAGGGAGCGGGTAAGACCATCTTGACAAGCAGCATCAGCAAGCCAGAGTTGTCCATTTCCTCCAGTGGGCATGTTTTTTTTCAGACAATACATCCATTGTGGACTGATTGACTCGCTCATCTCAATTCTGGCATGATGACTGAGCCAGATTTCAGTGGATACTTCCTCCACTACAGGAAACCTTTCTGACCTTTCCCTTCCATCTCTCTCTTCACTGCTCCTTTCCAGCGGGACACCACCTCCTCTCCAAAGAAACAGCACCCCTGTTGCTAAGGATTTGGATAGTGATGAAGAGAATTTGTTTGAGGACAGTCACCCTTTGCAGTGTGTAGAAGAGGAGGTGGGTGGGGTGTCCCAGATGCTTAGCTGTGGTAGTGGGGTTGGTGGTAGGTAGAGATGAGCGAACTTTTGAAAAATTCGATTCGACTGATTCGCCGAATTTTCCGACAAAAATCGTTTCGACCCGAATAAATTTGCGACGAATCGCTATTAAAAACGGCTATTTCTGAGCCTCCTAGAGCCTCAATAGGGTTGTAAACCATTCTGCCTTGCTGTAACACGCACAGGATGCATGCTGGGTTAGTTAAATAATACTTTGAATAAATATCACATGCAGATCAGAGGCATCGCTAATAGAATCGCAGAACGGCACAATTGCAGAGAGTTGAAGTGGCATCACTATGAGGGGCAGGAGCCCAAACATTGCTTTAAAGAGACACTGGAGTTGGCAGCAGCAGGAGCCCAAAAATTGGATGAATCACACCCTGGAGTTGCAAGCAGCAGCAGGAGCCCAAACATTGGCTGAAAGAGACACTGGGGTTGGCTTCAGGAGCCCAAAAATTGGATGAATCACACTCTGGAGTTGCAAGCAGCAGCAGGAGCCCAAATATTACTTTAAAGAGACACTGGGGTTGGCTTCAGGAGCCCAAAAATTGGATGAATCACACCCTGGAGTTGGCAGCAGCAGGAGCCCAAAGATTACTTTATAGAGACACTGGAGTTGGCTTCAGGAGCCCAAAAATTGGATGAATCACACCCTGGAGTTGGCAGCAGCAGCAGGAGCCCAAATATTACTTTAAAGAGACACTGGGGTTGGCTTCAGGAGCCCAAAAATTGGATGAATCACACCCTGGAGTTGGCAGCAGCAGCAGCAGGAGCCCAAATATTACTTTAAAGAGACACTGGGGTTGGCTTCAGGAGCCCAAAAATTGAATGAATCACACCCTGGAGTTGGCAGCAGCAGCAGCAGGAGCCCAAATATTACTTTAAAGAGACACTGGGGTTGGCTTCAGGAGCCCAAAAATTGGATGAATCACACCCTGGAGTTGGCAGCAGCAGCAGCAGGAGCCCAAATATACACTGGAGTTGGCTTCAGGAGCCCAAAAATTGGATGAATCACACCCTGGAGTTGGCAGAAGTTGGCAGCAGCAGCAGCAGGAGCCCAAACATTACTTTAAAGAGACACTGGGGTTGGCTTCAGGAGCCCAAAAATTGGATGAATCACACCCTGGAGTTGGCAGCAGCAGGAGCCCAAATATTACTTTAAAGAGACACTGGGGTTGGCTTCAGGAGCCCAAAAATTGGATGATTCACACCCTGGAGTTGGCAGCAGCAGGAGCCCAAATATTACTTTAAAGAGACACTGGGGTTGGCTTCAGGAGCCCAAAAATTGGATGATTCACACCCTGGAGTTGGCATTAGCAGCAGCAGGAGCCCAAATATACACTGGAGTTGGCTTCAGGAGCCCAAAAATTGGATGAATCACACCCTGGAGTTGGCAGAAGTTGGCAGCAGCAGCAGCAGGAGCCCAAAAATTACTTTAAAGAGACACTAGGGTTGGCTTCAGGAGCCCAAAAATTGGATGAATCACAACCTGGAGTTGGCAGAAGTTGGCAGCAGCAGGAGCCCAAACACTACTTTAAAGAGACACTGGGGTTGGCTTCAGGAGCCCAAATATTGGATGATTCACACCCTGGAGTTGGCAGCAGCAAAGCCCAAACATTACTTTAAAGAGACACTGGGGTTGGCTTCAGGAGCCCAAAAATTGGATGATTCACACCCTGGAGTTGGCAGCAGCAGCAGGAGCCCAAATATACACTGGAGTTGGCTTCAGGAGCCCAAGAATTGGATGAATCACACCCTGGAGTTGGCAGAAGTTGGCAGCAGCAGCAGCAGGAGCCCAAACATTACTTTAAAGAGACACTGGGGTTGGCTTCAGGAGCCCAAAAATTGGATGAATCACACCCTGGAGTTGGCAGCAGCAGCAGGAGCCCAAAGATTACTTTATAGAGACACTGGAGTTGGCTTCAGGAGCCCAAAAATTGGATGAATCACACCCTGGAGTTGGCAGGAGTTGACAGCAGCAGCAGCAGGAGCCCAAATATTACTTTAAAGAGACCCTGGGGTTGGCTTCAGGAGCCCAAAAATTGGATGAATCACACCCTGGAGTTGGCAGAAGTTGGCAGCAGCAGCAGCAGGAGCCCAAACATTACTTTAAAGAGAGCCTGGGGTTGGCTTCAGGAGCCCAAAAATTGGATGAATCACACCCTGGAGTTGGCAGAAGTTGGCAGCAGCAGGAGCCCAAACATTACTTTAAAGAGACCCTGGGGTTGGCTTCAGGAGCCCTCCTCCTCCTCCTCCTCCTCCTCTTCCTCCTCCTCCTCCAGTTCAGCTCCAACGGGGTTCATGTGGCCGTAAGATGTAAACGCCATGTCTCCAGTGCCCTGACCAGCCATGGTTTCCAACATGTGCTGTAGTACATGAAGCAGTGGAATCACGTCGTTCATCCCGTAATCCTGCCGACTGACAAATAAAGTGGCTTCCTCAAAGGGCCTGAGCAAACGGCAGGTGTCACGTATGAGCTGCCACTGGTTGACATTGAAGTTACACAGGGGAGTCCCCCTATCTGCTTGGATCATCAGGAAATCCGTGATGGCTTTTCTCTGTTCATATAATCGGTCCAACATGTGAAGGGTGGAATTCCAACGGGTGGAAACATCGCAAATCAGACTATGTTGGGGGATACCATTCTGACGCTGTAGCTCAAGAAGGGTGTGTTTGGCGGTGTATGAGTGGCTGAAGTGCATGCAAAGTTTCCTTGAAGTTGTTAGGATGTCTTGCAGATGGGGGGAACACTTCAGAAACCGCTTGACAACCAGACGTGAGCCATGCAGGGGGCATGGGTCAGGCTTCCTTGGCGCAGCGCAGACAAAATGTTCTTCCCATTGTCGGTAACCATGATTCCCATTTTAAGTTTTCTTGGAGTAAGCCATGTTTGGATTTCCTGATGAATACATTTAAGCAGTTCCTCCCCTGTGTGACTCCGTTCGCCAAGACAAACCATGTGAAGCACTGCGTGACACCTCCGTGCCCTGCACACATGGTAGACTGGAGGGGCACTGAGACTTGAGCCTACAGTGGAGGGTGAGGAGATGGCGGAGGATGAGGAGGCCGAGTCGCACGGTGTCACAGGCCCAACGGGCAGGGAGCGCGGAGGCCGAAGCGGCGTGACCTGTCCAAGTTGCTGCTGCTGCTGCAAAGGGACCACATTCACCCAGTGGGCCATAAACGACATGTACTGTCCCTGACCGTAGTTACAGCTCCAGATGTCGCCGCTGCCATGCACTTTGCTACACACCGACAGGCTCAAGGACTGGCCCACCTTCTGTTCAACAAAAGTGTGCAGCGCTGGTACTGCCTTCTTGGCAAAGAAATGACGGCTTGGGACTCTCCACCTTGGCTCGGCACAAGCCATCAGTTCTCTGAAAGGTGCAGAGTCCACCACCTGAAAAGGGAGCGACTGCAGCACCAGCAACTTGGACAGGAGCACATTCAGCTTATGCGTCGTAGGATGAGTGGGCGCATACTGCTGTCTCTTGGACATGGCTTCGCTGATGGATTGCTGGCGGGATGCATGACTTGGAGGAGGAGGAGCAGGAGCGACAGAGGATGGGTATGACGCACAGCTGCCTTCGGCTGAGGTGCTGGAGCCTTGGCTGGCAGAAATTGGGAGCTCACTTGGTGAGGAAGCAGACTGGACCACCCCTTGGGAGCCTCGGTTCTCCCAGGTCGCTTTATGGTGACGCATCATATGTTGACGCAGGGCCGTGGTGCCAACATTTGGACCCTGGCCACGCTTCACCTTCTTCCTACATATCTTGCATGTGGCCATGTTACCCTCCTGCGGATGCTTCAGAAAAAACTGCCACACTGCCGAGTAGCTACTTTTCCCACCCCCTGGCCTCACTGATTCAATGCTGCTGTTGCCAACTCCAGGAACCCCTGCTCCACTACCTCCCGATAAGGTAGACTGCCGCACAGCAGGTGCTCTACCCCGGCCCCGGCCGGCTCCAGCCTTTGGAATTGTGCCCCCATGCTGACTGCTACCACCTTGCTGCCTCAGCTGCTGACTCCGGGGCAACCTGCGCCCCTCTTCTCCTGATGATGACGATGAAGCCCCTTCATCACCCGGCTCCCAAGTGCGATCGGCTTCATCGTCATCATCATCATCACCGAGTTGTGGCTGTACGTCACTGATGTTCATGGATTCGTCAACAGTGTCTGGCGCAGGAGCTGGAACACTCGCAGCACCCATGACACTGTCCACATCACTATTTGTCTGCCTAGCTAGAGAAGCCACCTCCATTTCTTGGCTGGGCAGTAGCTGCTGACTGTCCTCTATCTGATGGTCCTCCTCACTAAAGAGTGGAGCTGAACCCAAAGCATAGGATACGTCGCTGGGGGAGGGAACGGCGTAGGCCAGAGGCAATGGGAGGACAGGGACTGCTCTCGGGGCATGCCAACTCAGGGTTGTGTCAGAGGAACCTACCGACCCTAGACTGGGGGTCTCAGACGTAAGTTGTGATGATGTTGTTGATGAGCGCGTCAACCAATCTACCACGGCAGATGCGTTACTGGTGGAGACCCGACCGCTAGCAGATACTGGCAGATTAGGTCTCTCAGCGTGACTCCTGCTGCTACTGGCCCCCAGTCTGATGCGAGCTCTGCCTGCCGAATCTTGGCCTCTGCCACTCCTCTTTTCACTTCCAGGCACTTGTCTGCCAGACATAGTCTAACTGGCGTGGTAGTAGGTGATATTTTAAGAACCCCCGGGCAGCGGTGGGTCTATATGAAACAGAATATAATGCACACCAAAAGTGAGCAGTAACACTCAGCCTCCAACAGGCCTGCTTAGTGTAACTAAGAGAGCTGCTTAGTGTAAATAAAGAGGGGTATGGTATGTTACAGAATGGGATGCCCCAACAGAAGTGCACCTGGCAGGCAGCAGTAAGTCTATGCACAGCAAAAGTGTCTTTATCAGGCCTAATTTCAATTAGAATAAGTGCAAATGGTTATATGGTGTTAAACAGAGGCTGCTGTAGTCACAGAATGGGATGCCCCAAAAACCAGCAGTACACCTGGCAGGGACAAGTAGTGCTATGCACAGCAAAAGTGTCTTTATCAGGCCTAATTTCAATTAGAATAAGTGCAAATGGTTATATGGTCTTAAACAGAGGCTGCTGTAGTCACAGAATGGGATGCCCTAAAAACCCAGCAGTGAACCTGGGACAAGTAGTGCTATGAACAGCAAAAGTGTCTTTATCAGGCCTAATTTCAATTACAATAAGTGCAAATGGTTATATGGTGTTAAACAGAGGCTGCTGTAGTCACAGAATGGGATGCCCTAAAAACCCAGCAGTGAACCTGGGACAAGTAGTGCTATGCACAGCAAAAGTGTCTTTATCAGGCCTAATTTCAATTAGAATAAGTGCAAATGGTTATATGGTGTTAAACAGAGGCTGCTGTAGTCACAGAATGGGATGCCCTAAAAACCCAGCAGTGAACCTGGGACAAGTAGTGCTATGCACAGCAAAAGTGTCTTTATCAGGCCTAATTTCAATTAGAATAAGTGCAAATGGTTATATGGTCTTAAACAGAGGCTGCTGTAGTCACAGAATGGGATGCCCTAAAAACCCAGCAGTGAACCTGGGACAAGTAGTGCTATGCACAGCAAAAGTGTCTTTATCAGGCCTAATTTCAATTATAATAAGTGCAAATGGTTATATGGTCTTAAACAGAGGCTGCTGTAGTCACAGAATGGGATGCCCTAAAAACCCAGCAGTGAACCTGGGACAAGTAGTGCTATGCACAGCAAAAGTGTCTTTATCAGGCCTAATTTCAATTATAATAAGTGCAAATAGTTATATGGTGTTAAACAGAGGCTGCTGTAGTCACAGAATGGGATGCCCTAAAAACCCAGCAGTGAACCTGGGACAAGTAGTGCTATGCACAGCAAAAGTGTCTTTATCAGGCCTAATTTCAATTAGAATAAGTGCAAATGGTTATATGGTGTTAAACAGAGGCTGCTGTAGTCACAGAATGGGATGCCCTAAAAACCCAGCAGTGAACCTGGGACAAGTAGTGCTATGAACAGCAAAAGTGTCTTTATCAGGCCTAATTTCAATTACAATAAGTGCAAATGGTTATATGGTGTTAAACAGAGGCTGCTGTAGTCACAGAATGGGATGCCCTAAAAACCCAGCAGTGAACCTGGGACAAGTAGTGCTATGAACAGCAAAAGTGTCTTTATCAGGCCTAATTTCAATTAGAATAAGTGCAAATGGTTATATGGTCTTAAACAGAGGCTGCTGTAGTCACAGAATGGGATGCCCTAAAAACCCAGCAGTGAACCTGGGACAAGTAGTGCTATGCACAGCAAAAGTGTCTTTATCAGGCCTAATTTCAATTATAATAAGTGCAAATGGTTATATGGTGTTAAACAGAGGCTGCTGTAGTCACAGAATGGGATGCCCTAAAAACCCAGCAGTGAACCTGGGACAAGTAGTGCTATGAACAGCAAAAGTGTTTTTATCAGGCCTAATTTCAATTAGAATAAGTGCAAATGGTTATATGGTGTTAAACAGAGGCTGCTGTAGTCACAGAATGGGATGCCCTAAAAACCCAGCAGTGAACCTGGGACAAGTAGTGCTATGCACAGCAAAAGTGTCTTTATCAGGCCTAATTTCAATTAGAATAAGTGCAAATGGTTATATGGTCTTAAACAGAGGCTGCTGTAGTCACAGAATGGGATGCCCTAAAAACCCAGCAGTGAACCTGGGACAAGTAGTGCTATGCACAGCAAAAGTGTCTTTATCAGGCCTAATTTCAATTAGAATAAGTGCAAATGGTTATATGGTGTTAAACAGAGGCTGCTGTAGTCACAGAATTGGATGCCCTAAAAACCCAGCAGTGAACCTGGGACAAGTAGTGCTATGAACAGCAAAAGTGTCTTTATCAGGCCTAATTTCAATTAGAATAAGTGCAAATGGTTATATGGTCTTAAACAGAGGCTGCTGTAGTCACAGAATGGGATGCCCTAAAAACCCAGCAGTGAACCTGGGACAAGTAGTGCTATGCACAGCAAAAGTGTCTTTATCAGGCCTAATTTCAATTAGAATAAGTGCAAATGGTTATATGGTCTTAAACAGAGGCTGCTGTAGTCACAGAATGGGATGCCCTAAAAACCCAGCAGTGAACCTGGGACAAGTAGTGCTATGCACAGCAAAAGTGTCTTTATCAGGCCTAATTTCAATTATAATAAGTGCAAATGGTTATATGGTGTTAAACAGAGGCTGCTGTAGTCACAGAATGGGATGCCCTAAAAACCCAGCAGTGAACCTGGGACAAGTAGTGCTATGCACAGCAAAAGTGTCTTTATCAGGCCTAATTTCAATTATAATAAGTGCAAATAGTTATATGGTGTTAAACAGAGGCTGCTGTAGTCACAGAATGGGATGCCCTAAAAACCCAGCAGTGAACCTGGGACAAGTAGTGCTATGCACAGCAAAAGTGTCTTTATCAGGCCTAATTTCAATTAGAATAAGTGCAAATGGTTATATGGTGTTAAACAGAGGCTGCTGTAGTCACAGAATGGGATGCCCTAAAAACCCAGCAGTGAACCTGGGACAAGTAGTGCTATGAACAGCAAAAGTGTCTTTATCAGGCCTAATTTCAATTACAATAAGTGCAAATGGTTATATGGTGTTAAACAGAGGCTGCTGTAGTCACAGAATGGGATGCCCTAAAAACCCAGCAGTGAACCTGGGACAAGTAGTGCTATGAACAGCAAAAGTGTCTTTATCAGGCCTAATTTCAATTAGAATAAGTGCAAATGGTTATATGGTCTTAAACAGAGGCTGCTGTAGTCACAGAATGGGATGCCCTAAAAACCCAGCAGTGAACCTGGGACAAGTAGTGCTATGCACAGCAAAAGTGTCTTTATCAGGCCTAATTTCAATTATAATAAGTGCAAATGGTTATATGGTGTTAAACAGAGGCTGCTGTAGTCACAGAATGGGATGCCCTAAAAACCCAGCAGTGAACCTGGGACAAGTAGTGCTATGAACAGCAAAAGTGTTTTTATCAGGCCTAATTTCAATTAGAATAAGTGCAAATGGTTATATGGTGTTAAACAGAGGCTGCTGTAGTCACAGAATGGGATGCCCTAAAAACCCAGCAGTGAACCTGGGACAAGTAGTGCTATGCACAGCAAAAGTGTCTTTATCAGGCCTAATTTCAATTAGAATAAGTGCAAATGGTTATATGGTCTTAAACAGAGGCTGCTGTAGTCACAGAATGGGATGCCCTAAAAACCCAGCAGTGAACCTGGGACAAGTAGTGCTATGCACAGCAAAAGTGTCTTTATCAGGCCTAATTTCAATTAGAATAAGTGCAAATGGTTATATGGTGTTAAACAGAGGCTGCTGTAGTCACAGAATTGGATGCCCTAAAAACCCAGCAGTGAACCTGGGACAAGTAGTGCTATGAACAGCAAAAGTGTCTTTATCAGGCCTAATTTCAATTAGAATAAGTGCAAATGGTTATATGGTCTTAAACAGAGGCTGCTGTAGTCACAGAATGGGATGCCCTAAAAACCCAGCAGTGAACCTGGGACAAGTAGTGCTATGCACAGCAAAAGTGTCTTTATCAGGCCTAATTTCAATTAGAATAAGTGCAAATGGTTATATGGTGTTAAACAGAGGCTGCTGTAGTCACAGAATGGGATGCCCTAAAAACCCAGCAGTGAACCTGGGACAAGTAGTGCTATGCACAGCAAAAGTGTCTTTATCAGGCCTAATTTCAATTATAATAAGTGCAAATGGTTATATGGTGTTAAACAGAGGCTGCTGTAGTCACAGAATGGGATGCCCTAAAAACCCAGCAGTGAACCTGGGACAAGTAGTGCTATGCACAGCAAAAGTGTCTTTATCAGGCCTAATTTCAATTAGAATAAGTGCAAATGGTTATATGGTGTTAAACAGAGGCTGCTGTAGTCACAGAATGGGATGCCCTAAAAACCCAGCAGTGAACCTGGGACAAGTAGTGCTATGAACAGCAAAAGTGTCTTTATCAGGCCTAATTTCAATTACAATAAGTGCAAATGGTTATATGGTGTTAAACAGAGGCTGCTGTAGTCACAGAATGGGATGCCCTAAAAACCCAGCAGTGAACCTGGGACAAGTAGTGCTATGAACAGCAAAAGTGTCTTTATCAGGCCTAATTTCAATTAGAATAAGTGCAAATGGTTATATGGTCTTAAACAGAGGCTGCTGTAGTCACAGAATGGGATGCCCTAAAAACCCAGCAGTGAACCTGGGACAAGTAGTGCTATGCACAGCAAAAGTGTCTTTATCAGGCCTAATTTCAATTATAATAAGTGCAAATGGTTATATGGTGTTAAACAGAGGCTGCTGTAGTCACAGAATGGGATGCCCTAAAAACCCAGCAGTGAACCTGGGACAAGTAGTGCTATGAACAGCAAAAGTGTTTTTATCAGGCCTAATTTCAATTAGAATAAGTGCAAATGGTTATATGGTGTTAAACAGAGGCTGCTGTAGTCACAGAATGGGATGCCCTAAAAACCCAGCAGTGAACCTGGGACAAGTAGTGCTATGCACAGCAAAAGTGTCTTTATCAGGCCTAATTTCAATTAGAATAAGTGCAAATGGTTATATGGTCTTAAACAGAGGCTGCTGTAGTCACAGAATGGGATGCCCTAAAAACCCAGCAGTGAACCTGGGACAAGTAGTGCTATGCACAGCAAAAGTGTCTTTATCAGGCCTAATTTCAATTAGAATAAGTGCAAATGGTTATATGGTGTTAAACAGAGGCTGCTGTAGTCACAGAATTGGATGCCCTAAAAACCCAGCAGTGAACCTGGGACAAGTAGTGCTATGAACAGCAAAAGTGTCTTTATCAGGCCTAATTTCAATTAGAATAAGTGCAAATGGTTATATGGTCTTAAACAGAGGCTGCTGTAGTCACAGAATGGGATGCCCTAAAAACCCAGCAGTGAACCTGGGACAAGTAGTGCTATGCACAGCAAAAGTGTCTTTATCAGGCCTAATTTCAATTATAATAAGTGCAAATGGTTATATGGTCTTAAACAGAGGCTGCTGTAGTCACAGAATGGGATGCCCTGAAAACCCAGCAGTGAACCTGGGACAAGTAGTGCTATGCACAGCAAAAGTGTCTTTATCAGGCCTAATTTCAATTATAATAAGTGCAAATGGTTATATGGTGTTAAACAGAGGCTGCTGTAGTCACAGAATGGGATGCCCTAAAAACCCAGCAGTGAACCTGGGACAAGTAGTGCTATGCACAGCAAAAGTGTCTTTATCAGGCCTAATTTCAATTAGAATAAGTGCAAATGGTTATATGGTCTTAAACAGAGGCTGGTGTAGTCACAGAATGGGATGCCTCACAGCAGACTTAAGATCAGTTCAGTATATATGCACAGTTAGTTAGTATAAGCAGCCTGAAAACGCTAACAAAGCCTGTCAGCCAGCTAGTAACACTCAGGCTGGATGAAAAAAAAAAAAAATCTCCCTGTGACAGCCTCCGATTTTTCCTACCTTTCCCTGTTTTTCGCTGACTTTCTGTCTGTCTCCTGTCTGTCTCCTGTCTGTCTCCTGTCTGTCTCCAGCCTGTCCCTGTCTGTCCCTGCCTGTCTAACTGCCTCTCTCTCTCACTACAACGTTCTGTCTCTCACGAATGCAATAGAGAAATGAGGAAGGAAAAGCAAGATGGCCGACTTAAATAGCGCTGTGACGTCACTGGGCTTGCTGGCTGCTGATAGGCTGCATGTGACTGCCCCAGCTTGTACTGGCGCGGGATAGATGTCCAGACATGTCCTGTCCGCCATCTTAGAATGCCTGTAAATGTAAATGAACGGATGTTAAAGGAAAACTTCGAGCGATCGAATCGCGGGGAAATTCGGATTCGATCCGAATCGAATTTTTCCTGAAATTCGGATCGAATCCGGGTTCGTCCGGATCGATTCGCTCATCCCTAGTGGTAGGCATGGACATACTGGTGGTTATGAAGGTGATTATGATGTACAGGGCAAGTAGACCATGAGACATCAAGTGGCGTGGATCAGGAGGAGGATTATGTTGATGATTATGTTTTGGACAGGACTTGGAGACCAGGCAACACAGAGGCTGCTTCATCAGAGCAGGAGGGTAGTTGTGGCATTGGCAGCGATAAAGAGCCAAGCCCATCTGCAACCGCCAAAACGTAACAGGGCTAGGCCTGGTGGTATGGTCCGCTCAGGAGAAAGTGACGGCGGCACTGCTGCTACTTTTGCAGGCACCAGAAGAATGCCTGCCAAAGGAGTAGCAAAGTTGGATGGTGGTGGAAATGCCAGATCTTTTTTACGGTACCCTGTGGCAAATCTTTTGTACCTTCCCAGATCAAAACCTGCCACAGTGCCAGATCTACAAGCAGAAAGTTAGCCGTGGCCAGGGCACAAATCTAGGACTAGAAATTATGGCTCCACATAGGCACCTGGAGAGGCATCACAAGGCTGCGTGGGACAATCGAAATGCCCTTCTTCACTTTCCAGGAAGCCAATCCTGTTGCTACCCCCATAAAAATGGGGCCACTGCCAGTCTTACACACCACCACAGGTCTGTCCCACGATCTAGTGTTTCTTCAACAGCTGTGCCTCTGCTAATGCTACTACTATCTCCAACATCACCTCCGCTGCCATCCTCTGCTATTGCTGGGCCTACACAACTGCTGTTTAAACCTGTGATGCCCAAAATGTTTCAGAGACAGTTTTAAGTTGTGGATTCTTGAAAGGATTGCTGCACAGCATAAGGTTGGATTACAACAGCAGCGGTGAGAAGCTCCCCCTCCTCCATATATTCCTGACTATTCTGACCACTGCCTGTACCAACCTCAGCCTGAATCTCAACCACGAACCCGTCTCATCCCTGGTGCCTCAAAGCTCTCTGATCTCTTGGTTTAACCATTGGCGTGACCTCTGACCTTGCCTGTTTTCTCCCTCGGAGTTCCCAGAACTGTGTTGCTGTACTTACCCTGGCTACCTGAGTTCGCCCAGTCTTACCTTCGGTTCATCCATCTTCACCCCTGTGAGCCTACATCCTTTGAGCCAATAAGTCCTGGGGGCAACCGTATCCGGCGAGGCGTTTAAAGCGTCTTGTCGGAAATTTTTTGGGGATCGCGCAAAATTTTCTAACTTCAAGAATTCCTGTGAACTGTACTTCAGATTACCGCCTAACTCCTCTGGCACAGAGGTACAGAGGGTAGGTCTGATTATCTGCTTGCTTCGAGGAGACCCACAGTCCTCTGTGTTTGGTTTAGCACCCACCGAGACCTTGCAAACCATCTCAGCCTTCTTCTCAGCCATGGAGATTCTGTATGCAGACCCTGACAGGGCTTCAACCACTGACGCTAAGCTCCGAAGCCTAAAACAAGGGAAAGGTTCGGCTGAGGAATACAGTGCCGAATTCCGCTGTTGGGCGATCAAATCACGCTGGAACGATCCTGCTCTCAGCAGCCAATATAGAATTGGGCTCTCAGAGAGCATAAAGGACGCTTTAGTGAATTTTCCTCAGCCTAAATTCTTGGATGAGTCCATACAGATGGCTATTAAAATTGACAGACGGCTCATCTCTTGGGGTCCCTCTGTCAAGAGTCCTCACCTTTCGATGCCATCTCTTTATCAACCTCAGAGGAGCCCATGCAACTCGGGACTACTCACTTTTCCCAGGATGAAAAGAGAGAGAGACGTCGCACCCTGGGCCTGTGCATGTACTGTGGGAATCCAGGTCATCTGGCCAAGACCTGTCCCAATAAGAAGCCGTCGGCGGAAAACTTCAATATCTAGAAATGGTTAGGAGAACTTGTCTAGGTGACCAGGTATCCCCTCACATTATTAAACTGTTGTTGCCTGCCACTGTGTTTTGGGAATCCTCCAGAAAGTCTGTCACTGCCTTTGTCGATAGCGGGGCGGCTGGCAACTTTTTGGATAAGTCCATAGTTTCCGCCTCAGGCATCCCTTTAATCTCTCTTGAGAGTCCCCTTCAGGTTTTGGCGATTAATAATGAGCCTATTCAAGGAGGAACTGTCACCTCCAAAACCCCTTTGATAAAGTTGGTTGTCGGTTCCTGTCATCCTGAGGTCTTAGAATTTTTTGACTTAGATTGTCATGACACCCCAGTTGTCCTAGGGTCCCCCTGGCTGAAGGTTCACAACCCCACCTTCAATTGGGAAACTGGGAATTTGAAAAGATGGAGTTTGTTTTGTGTGAACCATTGCTTAGAGTGACTCAAGTCTCGCTAGAAGGGTTACCTCAACCCTATGCTGATTGGGCGGATGTGTTCTCTGAAAAATCGGCCGATTCACTTCCTCCTCATAGAGCCTATGATTGCCCCATTGATCTGTTACCAGGTACTATGCCCCCTAGGGGTAAGATTTACAATCTCAACCAACTTGAAGAGCAAGTGATGAAAATTTCAGAGAATTTACAAAAAGGGTTTATCCGTCCTTCTACCTCTCAGACCGGAGCAGGGTTTTTCATTGTTGAAAAGAAAGACGGAGAATTACGACCTTGTATTGACTATAGGGGTTTCAACAAAATCACTGTTAAAATCAATATCCATTTCCTCTAATTGAAGATCAGTGTAATCGGGTCATTGGGGCACAGATATTCACGAAACTTGATTTGAGAGGTGCTTACAATCTAATTCGTATTCATCAAGGGGACGAATGAAAGACCGCTTTTAATGTCAAAGATGGGCACTATGAGTGCCTAGTTATGCCTTTCGGGTTATGTAAAGTCCCAGCGGTCTTCCGGGATTTCGTTAATGACGTTTCTCATGAATACCTGGGTCAATTCATGGTCATTTATCTTGATGATATCCTCATCTTTTCTTGATCATTGGCACCGGCAACATATTAATGCAATGTTGCAGAAACTGCAAGAGAATAATCTTTATGCCAAGTTATAGTGTGTTTTCAAGGTCTCCGAAGTTTCATTCCTAAGGTCTTTGATCTCAAATAGGGGTTTGGTTATGGATCCCTCCAAAGACTCAGCTGTCTTAGAGTGGGAACAACCAAAAACCCTGAAGGCCTTGCAGAGATTTCTTGGCTTCGCCAATTTTACAGGCGTTTCATTAAGGGATTCTCTGCTATTGTGGCTCCCTTAACTGACCTCACCCGGAAAGGGGCTTTTGTGGAGAATTGGACTCCCATAGCTATTAAGGCCTTTCAGACCTTAAAAGAGGCCTTCACGTCAGCCCCAGTGTTGATTCACCCTGATGTCAATCGTCCATTCTTTGTAGAAGTAGACGCCTCTTAACTTGGGATGGGACCTGTCCTTTCTCAATATTCTGGTTCTCTGGAAAGACTATACCCATGTGCCTATTTCTCACAAAAATTCAGTTCTGCAGAACATAATAGGCAATCGAGAATTATTGGGAATAAAATTGGCTTTTGACGAGTGGCGCCATTGGCTGGAAGGTTCTTTACACTCAATTACGGTTTACACTGATCACAAGAACATTGAATATATTGAATCCGCCCTTTCTGGGCGCTCTTTTTCTCCCGCTCTTTTTCTTGTTATCTCCTTTAAGCCTGGAGCAAAGAACACCAAAGCAGATGCTCTTTTCATGTAACTTTGGGGAATGTAAGGGTAAAAGAACCTATCTTGCCCTCTGGCTGTGTAATCAGAGTCCTACTTCCAGATTTATCTAATTCTTTAGTGTCATTCCAGGTAGACTTGCCAACAGGTAAACCTTCCGGTTGTCAATTTGTTCCACCACACCTGCGTCTTGCTGTATTACAGGAGATTCATGATGCCGAGACTTCCGGGCATTTAGGCTACCGCAACACTAGCTCTTGCCAGACGCCATGTGTGGTGGCCAACGATCATGCTTGATTTTATCGCCTTTGTCGAGGCCTGTTCTATATGTGCCCAAAACAAGGGGTCCCATAAATCTCCAGCGGGCTTATTGATTTCCCTGGAGACCCCTGAGGAACCATGGACCCACATCTCTATGGATATTATTGTTAATTTGCCGCAATCTCAAAATAATACTGTAATCTGGGGGAGGTTGACCGATTCAGTAAGGTGGCGCATTTCATTCCTCTAATGAAACTCCCATCAGCAACTGAATTGTCTCAGTTATTCATTAAACATGTGTTTCATATCCATGGCATACCACAGAATATTGTCTCTGATCGAGGAGTTCAATTTATTTCTAATTTTTGGAGGGAATTTTGTGTGCTTATGGGGATCAAAGTCTCGTTATTGTTGGCATATCATCCACAATCGAACGGGCGAACAGAGAGGGTTAACCAATATTTGGAACAGTATCTCTGGTGTTTCGTCACTGATTGTCAGGAACAGTGGTCAGAATTTATTAAATTCGCCTAATTTGCGCCCAGTGAATCAACAAAAATGTCGCCGTTCTTTTGTAACTTACGGAAAAATCCCCATGCTTCTTCTCTCTCCGGTCCTTCTTCCAATTTGCCGGCCTTGGAGGAATGGCTTAGAGAAAGAACGACCATTTGGTCTAAGGTCCAAGGAAACCTCAAGGAAGCTACCAAAAGGCATAAGACTTTCGCACGACCGATATACGTCCTGAGAATTTCTGTTTCAAGTGGGTGATCTAGTTTTGGTATCCACCCGGAATATTACCTTCCGTCAACCTTCAACTAAGTTGTGTCCTAAGCTTCCTCCATCCATGAAAATTCCTAACGCGTTTAATGTATCTTTGTTGAAATCCGCCGGAAATATTCAGGTATCTTCACCTCCACCTGTTATTGTGGAAGAAGAACCTGAATATGAGATTAATAAGATCCTTGACTCTCAAATTTTACATAATTCATTGCAATATTTGATTGATTGGAAGGGATTTGAGGAAAGATGTTGGGTACCAGCTAAGGATGTCCATGCTAATGCCTTGATTAGAAGGTTCCATCGTGACAATCTCAATAAGCCTAGTAAGGGTCCTAAGGCCCCTCATGATGTGGTGAATAGTGTCACGGTAAACATACCTGGAAGCCGGTCCACGGTGTCTCCAGGCGGCGTGGGCTTAGGCTGCTGGCCGGGCTTCCTTCCGCCACCACGCTCCCGGCTTCTGTGCTTGTGTGCGCGCACGTGCACAGCTGACTTATGCCTTCCGACAGCGCTGCACACAGCACTGCCGCCGGGCCAATGAGCCCAAAGTGTGTCTGGGCAAAAGGTCTAAAGGTTTATACTGGGCTAGCCCAGAGGTTATGTATGCAACAATCACAAACATTTCCCTTGTCCAATCTCATCAGGGTTATCCATATAAAGGTTTTTCCCTTCAATCTGTCACTGCCCATGATAGCGTTTAGCTGGGTGTGCTATTCCTGAGTTCCTGTATTGTTACCCGTTGCCGACCTTGCTAGTCTGACTATCCTGACTGCCACCTGTACCGACCTTTCCATCATGAACCCCTCTCATCCCTGGTGCCGCAAAGCTCTCTGATCTCTTGGTTTAACCATTGGTGTGACCTCTGACCTTGCCTGTTTTCTCCTTCAGGGTTCCCAGAACTGTGTTGCTGTACTTACCTTGGCTACCCGTCTTCACCCCTGTGAGCCTACATCCTTTGAGCTAATAAGTCCTAGGGGCAACCGTGTCCTGCGAGGCATTTAAAGCGCCCCAACAAATGGGGGCTTGGCTAAAAGTGAAGCTAGCTGCGGAGATTGGGAGTTGTAGGCTCACAAAGAAGATGGGTGTCCCCGGGGTTTGACAGCCCGACAACAAATGACCTTGCCTGAAATATCACTTTAGGGCCTTTATCATATTTTAGCTGGTAAGAACGTGATCAACATCTTTGGGGTTTAGCTACTGCTAGATGCTAGAAATAATTAGTTAATGAACAATGGCTTGTAAACATTTCTTGAGTTAGTGAGTGAGTGAGTGAGTCAAGTTCACTTACCCGTGTTGGCCTCACCATCTGTCAGCAAGATGATCAAGGAGACACTGTTTTCTGGGATATGAGATTTAGACAATATTTCCACAGCCTTTAGAAGAGGATCATTAATGTTTGTACCTACAAAAGAGGTTTTAGCAATTAGCGGAAAAAAAACAGACCTATCATTTTCATTACACTCTAAGCTACGGAATGTTATACTGTTCAGACCTACTTCTAAATTGAGGCCCTGTACAAATCCATTTCTGTTGTCTTTGTTTACTTCTTGCCAGACTTCTCTGTAAGCCTGCCTAGAGGTGTCACATGCTTTTGCCAGGCCAGTTTTCACCATTTTGCGCTACACATGTTTGAAGGAATGTAATTGTTTTCGGGTGAAATACGTGAAATAAAGAATACTATTTATTATATTTTGTACCTTTTTTTATTAAAAAAATGTACGTTTTCCAAGGAAATCATATTGCGTGTAAAAGCCCCATTCTTTCAGACAACTACAGAAGTAAAATAGTGGAAATCTAGCGATGAGTCTAAGCCTGTATTTCTGATAGGAATACCTCGGTGATTCTGTGCATGTGGTGTCAGGGTCACTGCTTGCCGGGTTGAGTGACTCACTACAAGTGAACGTGCACCAAACTGTTGGAGATACTGTGCAACAGATTACAGCTTGTCTGTGTGTGTGATCTGCATCTCTATTGCTAGGTTAATGCAGTTTACATTTATGACAATAGATAGCGCTGTTACACATCTATGTGTAGTCTCTGTTGTACATTCTCTGCTGTATGTTGTGTTTTCTGTACATGGAGGTGATCTGTGTTGTCCACTATGTAAGGTGACCTTCTCCTACTCCTCCTGTTACACCACAAATGTCTATCTGGATTTGATTCAGCTGCACCCAGAGCTCACACTCTGCAACAGGTCAGGAGCTCAGTGACCAAATGAAGCCCCAGTGACCAGTGGCCCAGGCAGAGCAAAGCCCCGAACGGGAGACAGCGGGGCCGATGCGGAGATTGACATAAAGAAGCTTCCACAGAGACATCTTCTGAATACGTGGATTGTTCTTATATAAAAAAAGGGAGAATAGCCAGCAGCTCAAAGCTTAAACTCTCAGTGGCCAAACTGAACAATGATAATTATCAGCTATGGAAGTTTAAAGTGGAGATGCAATTATCCAGAGATGACTTGTGGGAGGTAAAGAGAGGCCACAGGACAATAATCAGGACTAGGACAGGACAAAAAAGACAGGCTTGGGCCACCATAAGATTAGTAGTAGAAGACGATCACCTCATTCACAAACGCAGTGAGAATACAGTGAAAGGCATGTGGGATTTACTGAAAATACTGCATGAGAGATCCACAAAAGCAACAGCAAGTTGTGTCTGCTGTGGCTTAGCAGACAGCAGGAGCATATAAATGCCATGCTAGAAGTGATCACACAACTCAGATCAGTTGGTGAGAATATGAAGCGTGTCACGCTGCAGCCATGTAGTCGTGCAGCTTAACCAATACATACACTGCACTGATAAATGTGCTGGAGACAAGGCCTGAGACAGATCTGACAGTAGCATTTGCGATAAGTATCAGTGAGCAAAGGAGCTTGCGCATGACTCCACAGAAACAGACACCAGAACAGCTCTTAATGCTACAGACACAAGGTTACAAAGGAGGGAAACCAGGGTGTGCTTTAGATGCCACAAACAGGGAAACATGTAGAGAAACTGTACTATATGGAAAACAGAGCAATTGAGACAAAATCCCTCTTATAATAAACAGAAGGCCAAAGCCACAATTTCTGATCCATGTGAAGGAAACTGGAATGCCACAAGTGAAAGGCAACCATGCATTTCACGGCTGGTGCATTGACTCAGGAGCAACCAGTCACATGATAGAAACTTTTTCACTGAACTTGATCTGAATAATAATGAGACTATTTACCTTGCAGATAGAAGTAAAATACATGCAGGGGCATATGGGCATGGAACCCCTGTCTGCCCAAATGATGCGGGACACGATTTAGCCATACCAAATAAAGATGTGCTTTATGTTGCTTATATATTAGTAGGACTCTTATCTGTGAAGCATTTGACAGCCAAATGAGTCACTGTAAAATTACAGGGGGGCAAGTGTTCTATCCTGTGTGGCAAGCAGACTATAGCAAGTGCGAAGCTGGATCACATCAATCCAATAGAAAAAGGGGAGACTAGGCACCCATAAACACAATGACTGTAAAAATATGTGGCACAGGTGCTTAAGGTCACAGACACCCAGAATGCATACAAGAACTACAAAAGGGGAATCTGACAAAGGATCTAACAGTATCCCCTCGTCCAGTTACTGCAAAGTGTGAATGATGCATCAAACCCAAAGCTACAAGAGCCACACTTCTTAAAGTCAGTCATAATAGAGCTGCAAGACCACTTGACATAGTTCACAGTGATGTATGTGGTCCCCTAAACCCACCTATACCCGGAGGCAACAGGTACATAGTGACTTTCAGAGATCATTATTCAAGATACACAGTCACTTACCTAATGCAACACGAGTGAAGTACTCGACAAATTACAGGACTATGTAGTAAAGACAAGTAACAGATTTCAGAGTAAACCTCTCAAACTTTGTGTCCTGTGAATTCACCTCCATTATCATTCCAAAGTATGAGATTACTTAAAACAGAATGGAGTCGTGCATCAGCAGACAGTTCCATGCACACCAGAACAAAATGGAGTAGCTGAACAAACTGAACCCTGACTGAAATGATCAGATGTACGTTGACAGACTCTGAACTACCACAAGAATACTGTGGTGAGGCAGCAATAACAGCCACTTATTTGTAGAACAGACTTTTTTCTAGAATTGTTGAGAAAACTCCATATGAATTGTGGCAGAATGAAAACCGTTTATGGATGCAAAGCATTCATCTACATTCCACAGGATAAATGCACCAAACTCCAAAACAGAGCATTTGAAGGAATCTTTGTTGGATACAGCGACAATGTTAAGGGTTACAGAATCCTAAATCCCAAAACAAATAAGGTTACCATTAGCAACAGCATACATGTATGTCTTTCAGACAAGACAAGCACTACCAGAACTAATGAACCTGCAATTTGGGAAGACATATCTCAGCTTTCAGAATGGGAAGCCAGTAAATGAATAAAGGCTGCAAAGGAAGAGATAAAATCCATGCATGACACCAAAACATGGACACTTACAGAACTACCACCTGGAAGGAAAGCCATAGACTGTAAAGTGAAGTGCAATGCAGATGGCACAGTAGAGTGATACAAAGCAAGATTCATAGCCAAGGAATATTCTCAAAAATATGGAGATGACTATGACAAGACTTTTGCTCTAGTAGTCAAACATGCTACAATAAGCACTTGGCTGACAGTTGCAGCCACAATGAAAGGGCAAGCGAAACACTTTGAAGAGAAAATAGCGGTTCTATACGGGGAGTTAACAGAAGACATCTACGTGGAACAACCACCAGGATTCAAAGATGAACAAAGGCCAGACCTAGTATGCAAACTACAGAGGAGTATATATGCTATAAAGCAAGTTGCCAGAGCATGAAATATGAAAATGAATGCAGTGCTTGCACATGAGGACTTTTAGAGAGCGAGGCAGACCCCTGCTTATACACAAAGAAATTGTCAGACAGATGGATCTATGTGCTCATTTATGTGGACGATTTCCTGATATTTTTGAGCAAGAACGTAATGAAGCAGAAATACTGCAAACCCTAAATCAGCATTTTGAGACCAAAGATTTTGGAAACAAAGAATTACCTCGGGATTCAGATTGTGAGAGAGGAAGATGACAGCTTTTTTTCTGAACCAAAAACACAATATACAAGTAATAATTGAAACTTTCGGAATAGAAGATGCAAAACCAGTAAAATCTGTCTAAAGGAGATAAACAGCCAAAATACTGCGCTACCAACTAACATTCAGTACAGGAATGCAATAGGGAAATTGCTGTAAGTGGATGCCGATGTGAAGTAAGCATATACACCAAATAGTGTTGGTAATATTAAATTGCACCAAATGTATGAGTCAGTCATAGCTTTAACTTACTGCCACGAACGTAAATCTGCTGGACAAACTTTTTGGCTTCTTCCACATTTTCGGAAGTTGCTTTCACTAATGAATCTCTCCATAATTGTAAATCCGAGTCAAACAGTATAAAATTAAAATGATCATGCTCCGGTGTGTCTTTCAGGATTGCTATTAGGGATTCCTTTGTCTAAAAAAAGACACAATACATGTAAGCTTATCTGTAAAGAAACATGCACTCAAATTGTAAGAATCAGTAGCACCAGCCATTTGCCCAGGCCCAGCCATAGTAGTGGCAGCATCCATTCTCAGCAGCCTGGTTGCTATGGATATTGATGAGAATGTGTTTGACGACAGTCAGCCTTTGAAGTTTGTTGCGGAGGTGGCAGAGGTGTAAGGGGTGTCCAAGACGCATAGCTGTGGCAATGGGGAAGGTGATAGACATGGACATACTGCCATTTATGAAGGTGGCTGTGTTGTGGGGGGATGTAGACCTAGTAGAACAGGGAAGTGGAGGAGATCAGAAGGAGGAGTGCGATGATGTCATTTTGGACAGGACCTGGGAACCAGGCAACAAGTGACATCATCAGAGCAGGAGGGTACCTCTGGTACTGGCAGCGACAAAGAGCCGAGCCGAAGGAGGATTAGATCATCTGCAAAAAGTTGTTGGTGGTGCAGTTGCTACCATACCACCTGGTTGAATCCTCTGCCTTTAGGCAACTAAAGGGGTGGTCCCAGGCCAGGTGGCGTGTTCCCAGTCGCCATTTCTTCTCCAACAAGGCTGCCTTGCACAGTTACGTGAAAGGGAAAACTGTCAGTGTTCAGCACAATGCATGCGACAGTAGATACTTGGAGCAGTAACTACGGCCAAGGGCAATACATGTGTGTCATGGCCCACTGGGTCAACCTTGTGCAGCACGATGCTCCGACGACGCAACAAGGTCTTTGATAGTTTAAAGCACATTAAAGCAACAGGGTTGGCTTTGCTGGAAAGTCAAAAGAAGTAATTTTTTTTACAAGCGTTGAAAAATGTACCCTTTATGGGCATCACAGGGGGTAGGACCTGCAGTTGTGTAGGCTTGGCAGTAATGAGCAAGCCCTCATAAAATTGTCCCATTTGCAATGGGGGTAGCAGTGGGATTGGCACCCTTAAATGTTCGCTGAAGAAGAAGCAATGGCTTTGCTGAAAAATGTGCCCATTTTGGACCTCACAGGGTTGACCTGTGTGTGTTGGTGCTAAAAAACGTGCCCATTTTGGTTGTGTGTGTTGGCCTGGGAGTAGCAGAGGGTGGCAGGCTAGCAGCGGAGGCGCTGATGGTGGTAGTAGTAGTAGCAGCATTAGCAGTGGCTGCAGCTGTTGAAAAAAGACTAGCCTTTGGCACAGGAAACTTGTGGTGGTTGTGTAGGCCTGGCAAAAAATTGTCACAATTGTAAAGGGGGTGGCAGTGGGTTTGGCATCCTGACAATTTAGTTGAAGAAGCAATGCTTTTTGCAAGTCTTGAAAAAATGTGCCCATTTTTGGGCATCACAGGGTTGACCTGTGTGTGTTGGCCTGGTTTTTGAGGACATTTTCCCAGTCAATGTGAGTTAGGGCATCTCTAAGCTGGTCAAACTTTGCCTTTCTCAAAGTGTCCAAGGACCCATATCCTTGTTACTTAGTATTAAGTCCAAGATGGCCTTCCCCCTTGTTGGTGCTTGCACCTGTTGGGAAAGGTAGCCACTTTTTTTTTTAAATAAACCTTTTACATTTATAAGATCCACAGTCCCCTATAATAACTGCCTCATTTAAATTAGTGGCTTCATCCATTTGCCTTAGCATCAAGTTTTTTTGTGGATTCTGATATATCCGGAGGCTTGTAGCAAACCTTGATCAGTATTTTTTCCCTCCATGTATTTTTACCCATACAGGCTCCACGTGTTTGTTCCCCTCACATATATCCTCCGTGTGGGCTGTAGAAAGAATTTTACAAATGCAAAATCTACCCCCTTGCCGTCCTTATAGTGCCTCCTAAACACACAGTAACCCCATAGGTTTACAGACCAAAGACTATAAGAGTCTATCCACCACGCTGTAAATCAGTTCCTAAAGCAGAATAAAGCACTTCCCTCTAGGGCATTCCAGATTGGGGTGTCCCTGCTGAGTAAAACACCCTGGGGTGCCACAACACTCACCTATTTCTGGGTGCCCTTACCGTTGTACACACTGGCGGCCACTGATAGTGAGTCACTATCAGTGATGTTAAAAGATGATCATATTGATAAATTACAGACTGAGGTAAATAAAGTGCTGGAGATTGTTACATTGCTTAGGAAACAGTCGATCGACAAACAATCTCAGCTCTTGTACAAAGAGCAGTCCAGATTAGCTATTAGATCAAAAGTACTCTCACCAGGAGGAGTACTGAAAATAAGGCCCTTATTTAACAAGGGATAGCGCCAAGTAGCGACTGGTGAGCGACTGGTAATGATGGGCACCACCACGAGAACGCCGGCTCCCCACCACAATCACACATTTATCAAGCCAATCCTGCTTAGCGACTGAGATAGCGCCAGATAACCACTCATTCATCATTATTCCATCCTCAGCCCACAGCGCCAGCGTCCGACCTTGAACAGCGACAGGTGTGACCTCTCGCTACCTGGCGCTCTCCAATGCATTTCAATGGAGCAATCTTTAAATATTCATAATTAATTGTTATTTTTTTTTTTTTTTTTTAATTCAGTGACCACTTCTGCAATGTTAGATATTTTTTTTAAGGTAAAAAAAAAAAAAAATTTGTGCAGAATTGATATTAAAGGTCTGATATTAATGTATTCATATTACAAAATGTTTTTATAAACTTGTTTTTTTTGAGAATTCCAAAAATTACAAATCTGATCTCTCAGCAGTAACCCTTGAAAAGTATAAAGCAGTAAATAAATCATGTAAGCAAGTAATAAGGCTAGCAAAAGCAAAAAATGAAAGCGATGTTTCGCCCTAAACGTTTCTTTAAATACATAAACTCAAAGAAACCAAAATCAGGTCTGGTAGGTACCCTAATTAATGGTAATGAGAAGTTGGTCCCTGGGACTAAGAAAAGGCAGAGATGCTCTTTAGCGCTGTGTACACAAATGAGGCGCAAGGTACCAATCTTTTCCTCGAGCATATTTTTTAACTGGTATTGTACCAAGGGATTGGCACAGAACAAATGTGGTGCCCATTTTTAAAAAAGGTTCTAGGTCTTCTCTGGGTAATTACAGACCTGTAAGCTTCACATCCATTGTGGGGAAATTGCTTGAGAGACTCCTAATAGACTGCATACACAGATATGTGTATAATATGTAATGTATAATATGTATATGTATAATATCCTAAGTGACAGCCAGCATAGTTTTACTAAGGGCAGAATCTGCCAGACTAACCTGATTGGCTTTTGTGAGGAGGTGAGTAGAAGCCTGGGAATAGGGTCAGCTGTAGATATCGTTTTTCTGGATTTTGTAGAAGCATTTGCCACTGTTCTTCATAGACACTTATTGGGGAAATTGAGGTCTTCAGGATTAGAACATTGGATTGAAAACTGTCCGAAGGATCGTGTGCAGAGAGTTGTGGTTAATGATACCTACTGAATGGTCCCTGGTTGTAAGCGGTGTACCCCAAGGTTCAGTGCTACACCCTCTATTATTCAATTTGTTTATAAATGCTATAGAAGATGGCATGCAAAGCACTGTCTCTATTTTCACAGATGGCACCAAGATATGTAGCACAGTGCAGTCTTTTCAAGATGTTCTCAAGCTTCAGGCTGATTTGGACACTTTGAGTGTCTGGGTATCTACTTGGCTAATGAAGTTTAAAGTGGATAATTGATGCACTTGGAGCCTAATAACCTGAAGGTCACATATGTCCACGGGGGGTGGAAACTAGGAGAATCATTAATTTAGAAGGATCTGAGGTTGCTGGTAGACCACAGGTTAAAAAACAATATGCAATGCCAAGCAGCTGCTTCTAAGGCGACCAAGACATTATCATGCATTAAAAGAGGCATGAAATCACGGGATAGGGATGTAAGTTTGCCTCTTTACAAGGCACTGGTGCACCCTCACATGGAGTATTCCGTCCAGTTCTGGGCACCAGTTCATGAGTTCATGGAAAGGGTGCAGAAGAGAGCCACCAAACTGATAAAGGGAATAAAGAAAGATTACGGGAATTAAATCTGTTTAGTCTTGAGAGGAGATGTCATGATTAACTTATATAAAATATAGAAATGGGCAATAAAAAAATATGGAGAAAAACTAAAATCTCTAAAGACAAGGGGCACTCCCCCCGTCTGGAAAAAAAAAATTACATCTCCGGAGGCGACAATCTTTTTACAATAAGAACTATAAATCTTGTTACAGCATCAATCAGAAAGGATTAGATGCTTAAACTAGCAAAAAATAACATAACCAGTTACTATTAGCTGTTATCAGTTAAAAAACACATATGTCTTTTTTCCACAGTACTAACTATGTAACTATGTCCCGGCCGGTTTAAATCTTAGCAGACTTACTACATGGGATATTTTTTTCTCTTTTTCCCATGATATGATAATAGTAAACTGAACTTCTTTTAAATGTTGCTCGGAATATATTATAAATAGTGATGAGCGAGTAGTATTCGACCGAGCCGGTATTCGATCGAATACTACGCTGTTCGTCATACTCGATTTCGATCGAGTACAGCGGCGATGGCGCACTCACAATTCGTTTCCCCTCCCACCTTCCCTGGCGCGTTTTTTACACCAATCACCATGCAGGGGGGTGTGGGACAGGTCCTGGGAGGACGCTGGCATCGCGAAAACGGCGTCTACACGCATTGGCTGGAAAAACCATGTGACCTCGAATATACAAAACTCAGCACTTCCTCTTCGTCAGCATTAGCAGCTTGAACTTAGTGAGGGACAGACGATCACAGCAGGGAAAGACAGGCTGTCGCTGGCAGGGCCCCAGAAGCTCGGAATATCGCTTTTACCACCATCTATACCAGCTACCAGAAGACAAGACAGTCCTTAAGAGCCCTTATTAGGGCTGCTACGCTGAACAGTATATAGCTCATATTCTATGTAGTCAGGCAGGGCCCCAGAAGCTCAGAATATAACTTTTACCACCATATATACCAGCTACCAGAAGACAAGACAGTCCTTAATAGCCCTTATTAGGGCTGCTATGTTGTACAGTATATAGCTCATTTTCTATTTAGTCAGGCAGGGCCCCAGAAGCTCAGAATATACCTTTTACCACCATATATACCAGCTACCAGAAGACAAGACAGTCCTTAATAGCCCTTATTAGGGCTGCTACGCTGAACAGTATATAGCTCATTTTCTATTTAGTCAGGCAGGGCCCCAGAAGCTCAGAATATACCTTTTACCACCATATATACAAGCTACCAGAAGACAAGACAGTCCTTAATAGCCCTTATTAGGGCTGCTACGCTGAACAGTATATAGCTCATTTTCTATTTAGTCAGGCAGGGCCCCAGAAGCTCAGAATATACCTTTTACCACCATATATACCAGCTACCAGAAGACAAGACAGTCCTTAAGAGCCCTTATTAGGGCTGCTACGCTGAACAGTATATAGCTCATTTTCTATGTAGTCAGGCAGGGCCCCAGAAGCTCAGAATATACCTTTTACCACCATATATACCAGCTACCAGAAGACAAGACAGTCCTTAAGAGCCCTTATTAGGGCTGCTACGCTGAACAGTATATAGCTCATTTTCTATTTAGTCAGGCAGGGCCCCAGAAGCTCAGAATATACCTTTTACCACCATATATACCAGCTACCAGAAGACAAGACAGTCCTTAATAGCCCTTATTAGGGCTGCTACGCTGAACAGTATATAGCTCATTTTCTATTTAGTCAGGCAGGGCCCCAGAAGCTCAGAATATACCTTTTACCACCATATATACCAGCTACCAGAAGACAAGACAGTCCTTAAGAGCCCTTATTAGGGCTGCTACGCTGAACAGTATATAGCTCATTTTCTATGTAGTCAGGGAGGGCCCCAGAAGCTCAGAATATACCTTTTACCACCATATATACCAGCTACCAGAAGACAAGACAGTCCTTAAGAGCCCTTATTAGGGCTGCTACGCTGAACAGTATATAGCTCATATTCTATGTAGTCAGGCAGGGCCCCAGAAGCTCAGAATATACCTTTTACCACCATATATACCAGCTACCAGAAGACAAGACAGTCCTTAAGAGCCCTTATTAGGGCTGCTACGCTGAACAGTATATAGCTCATATTCTATGTAGTCAGGCAGGGCCCCAGAAGCTCAGAATATACCTTTTACCACCATATATACCAGCTACCAGAAGACAAGACAGTCCTTAATAGCCCTTATTAGGGCTGCTACGCTGAACAGTATATAGCTCATTTTCTATTTAGTCAGGCAGGGCCCCAGAAGCTCAGAATATACCTTTTACCACCATATATACCAGCTACCAGAAGACAAGACAGTCCTTAATAGCCCTTATTAGGGTTGCTACGCTGAACAGTATATAGCTCATTTTCTATTTAGTCAGGCAGGGCCCCAGAAGCTCAGAATATACCTTTTACCACCATATATACAAGCTACCAGAAGACAAGACAGTCCTTAATAGCCCTTATTAGGGCTGCTACGCTGAACAGTATATAGCTCATTTTCTATTTAGTCAGGCAGGGCCCCAGAAGCTCAGAATATACCTTTTACCACCATATATACCAGCTACCAGAAGACAAGACAGTCCTTAAGAGCCCTTATTAGGGCTGCTACGCTGAACAGTATATAGCTCATTTTCTATGTAGTCAGGCAGGGCCCCAGAAGCTCAGAATATACCTTTTACCACCATATATACCAGCTACCAGAAGACAAGACAGTCCTTAAGAGCCCTTATTAGGGCTGCTACGCTGAACAGTATATAGCTCATATTCTATGTAGTCAGGCAGGGCCCCAGAAGCTCAGAATATACCTTTTACCACCATATATACCAGCTACCAGAAGACAAGACAGTCCTTAATAGCCCTTATTAGGGCTGCTACGCTGAACAGTATATAGCTCATTTTCTATTTAGTCAGGCAGGGCCCCAGAAGCTCAGAATATACCTTTTACCACCATATATACCAGCTACCAGAAGACAAGACAGTCCTTAATAGCCCTTATTAGGGCTGCTACGCTGAACAGTATATAGCTAATTTTCTATTTAGTCAGGCAGGGCCCCAGAAGCTCAGAATATACCTTTTACCACCATATATACCAGCTACCAGAAGACAAGACAGTCCTTAAGAGCCCTTATTAGGGCTGCTACGCTGAACAGTATTTAGCTCATTTTCTATGTAGTCAGGCAGGGCCCCAGAAGCTCAGAATATACCTTTTACCACCATATATACCAGCTACCAGAAGACAAGACAGTCCTTAAGAGCCCTTATTAGGGCTGCTACGCTGAACAGTATATAGCTCATTTTCTATGTAGTCAGGCAGGGCCCCAGAAGCTCAGAATATACCTTTTACCACCATATATACCAGCTACCAGAAGACAAGAGAGTCCTTAAGAGCCCTTATTAGGGCTGCTACGCTGAACAGTATATAGCTCATATTCTATGTAGTCAGGCAGGGCCCCAGAAGCTCAGAATATACCTTTTACCACCATATATACCAGCTACCAGAAGACAAGACAGTCCTTAAGAGCCCTTATTAGGGCTGCTACGCTGAACAGTATATAGCTCATATTCTATGTAGTCAGGCAGGGCCCCAGAAGCTCAGAATATACCTTTTACCACCATATATACCAGCTGCCAGAAGACAAGACAGTCCTTAAGAGCCCTTATTAGGGCTGCTACGCTGAACAGTATATAGCTCATTTTCTATGTAGTCAGGCAGGGCCCCAGAAGCTCAGAATATACCTTTTACCACCATATATACCAGCTACCAGAAGACAAGACAGTCCTTAAGAGCCCTTATTAGGGCTGCTACGTTGAACAGTATATAGCTCATATTCTATGTAGTCAGGCAGGGCCCCAGAAGCTCAGAATATACCTTTTACCACCATATATACCAGCTACCAGAAGACAAGACAGTCCTTAAGAGCCCTTATTAGGGCTGCTATGTTGTACAGTATATAGCTCATTTTCTATGTAGTCAGGCAGGGCCCCAGAAGCTCAGAATATACCTTTTACCACCATATATACCAGCTACCAGAAGACAAGACAGTCCTTAATCCCTTATTAGTGCTGCTATGTTGAACAGTATATAGCTCATTTTCTATGTAGTCAGGCAGGGCCCCAGAAGCTCAGAATATACCTTTTACCACCATATATACCAGCTACCAGAAGACAAGACAGTCCTTAAGAGCCCTTATTAGGGCTGCTACGCTGAACAGTATATAGCTCATTTTCTATGTAGTCAGGCAGGGCCCCAGAAGCTCAGAATATACCTTTTACCACCATATATACCAGCTACCAGAAGACAAGAGAGTCCTTAAGAGCCCTTATTAGGGCTGCTACATTGAACAGTATATAGCTCATATTCTATGTAGTCAGGCAGGGCCCCAGAAGCTCAGAATATACCTTTTACCACCATATATACCAGCTACCAGAAGACAAGACAGTCCTTAAGAGCCCTTATTAGGGCTACTATGTTGAACAGTATATAGCTCATATCCTATGTAGTCAGGCAGGGCCCCAGAAGCTCAGAATATACCTTTTACCACCATATATACCAGCTACCAGAAGACAAGAGAGTCATTGAGAGCCCTTATTAGGGCTACTATGCTGAACAGTATATAGCTCATATGTAGGCAGGCAGGGCCCCAGAAGCTCAGAATATACCTTTTACCACCATATATACCAGCTACCAGAAGACAAGACAGTCCTTAATCCCTTATTAGTGCTGCTATGTTGAACAGTATATATCTCATATCCTATGTAGTCAGGCAGGGCCCCAGAAGCTCAGAATATCGCATTTACCACCATATATACCAGCTACCAGAAGACAAGAGAGTCATTGAGAGCCCTTATTAGGGCTGCTATGTTTTAAAAATTGTGTGGAGGCCCAAGAGCTGAGACCTTTTAAAAATTGTGTGGAGGCCCAAGAGCTGAGACCTTTTAAAAATTGTGTGGAGGCCCACGAGCTGAGACCTCTTAAAAATTGTGTGGAGGCCCAAGAGCTGAGACCTTTTAAAAATTGTGTGGAGGCCCAAGAGCTGAGACCTCTCAAACATTGTGTGGAGGCCCAAGAGCTGAGACCTTTTAAAAATTGTGTGGAGGCCCAAGAGCTGAGACCTTTTAAAAATTGTGTGAAGGCCCAAGAGCTGAGACCTTTTAAAAATTGTGTGGAGGCCCAAGAGCTGAGACCTCTTAAAAATTGTGTGGAGGCCCAAGAGCTGAGACCTCTTAAAAATTGTGTGGAGGCCCAAGAGCTGAGACCTTTTAAAAATTGTGTGGAGGCCCAAGAGTTGAGACCTCTTAAAAATTGATTGTATTAAGCCTAAGAGGTGAGCCATAATTTTTTTCATTAATACAGCAATTCTACGGCGGTTAAGGAGGAGGAGGAGGAGGAGGAGGAGGAGGAGGAAATGGCACTTCATACAGATGGCACTTCACTCTTGGCTGCTTTCCACTGTTGTACAAGCAAAGTCCGGGTCAATCCACTTGCTGTTCATTTTGATTAGCGTCAGCCTGTCGGCACTGTCGGTTGACAGGCGGCTGCGCTTATCGGTTATAATGCCCCCGGCTGCGCTGAACACACCCTTTCTGATAGCACGCTGGCGGCAGGGCAGGCAAGCACCTCCAAGGCGTACAGGGACAGTTCCAGCCACGTGTCCAACTTGGAGACCCAGTAAGTGTAGGTCGCCGAGGGATCGGGGAGGACAGGGGTGTGGTCTGCCAGGTAGTCCCGCAACATCCGCCGATACTTGTCCCTCCTGCTGATAGCGGGCCCCGCAGTGATGGAAGTTGCACGAGGGGGTGACATGAACGTGTCCCACACCTTGGAGAGTGTTCCCCTGGTGGCTGTGGGCCTGATTGATGTTGTCAGACTCTGGGAGACACTCTCCTCTCTGCCGCCAGCGATGCTGGGTGGGAAAATCTGCATCATGTTCTGCAAGAGTTCCCTCTGGTATTCCAGTAATCGATTCGTCCTCTCCTCTACCGGAATAAAAGAGGAGAAGTTATCTTTATACCGGGGGTCCAGGAGTGCGAAGACCCAGTATAGTTTGTTCTCCAATATCCGGACAACACGTATGTCCCGGGAAAAGCAGCCCAGCATGAAGTCAGCCATGTGTGCCAGACTCTGAGTAGGCATGACGTCACTGCCCCCACCAGAAGGATCATTTTCCATTTCCTCCTCTTCCTCCTCCTCTCCGCCCCATCCGCGCTGAACCAATGGGACGCACACAGCCTGACTGCTACCCTCGCCGCCAGCATCCTCTTCCACAGCCACCTCCACGTTGTCCTCCTCCTCCTCCTCATCCTCCTCCTGCAGCTGCCACCGAGCAGCAGACAAAAGTGTGGTCTGACTGTCTACCTGCGTTGCGTCTCCTCCTACCCCCATCTCCTCTGTGTGCAATGCGTTCTCCCTTATTGCGATGAGCGATTCTTTAAGGACGCCTAGGAGCGGGATGGTTACGCTCACTATAGCGTCCTCGCTGCTGACCTTCTTAGTGGACTCCTCAAAGATACGCAATACATCGCATATGTCTGCCATCCATGGCCACTCGTGGTTGGCAAACTGAGGGAGCTGAGTTGGAGGCACGCGTGGATGCATCATCTGGTACTCCATCAATGCTTTCTGCTGCTCACACACCCTGGCCAACATGCAATAGGTGGAATTCCAGCGAGTGGGCAGGTCGCACAACAGCCGATGTTGAGGCAAATGGAGGCGTTGCTGGATTTTTTTTTAAGCTAGCAGCAGCTACAGTTGACTTCCGAAAGTGAGCGCACAAGCGCCGCACTTTGACCAGTAGCTCTGCCAGGTTGGGGTAAGTCTTTAGAAACTTTTGTACTACCAAATTAAAAACGTGGGCCAGGCATGGTACGTGATTAAGTTCTGCAAGCTCCAGAGCCGCCACCAGGTTACGGCCGTTATCGCACACGACCATGCCTGGTCCTAGCTGCAGCGGCGACAGCCACATCTCTGTCTGCTGCAATATGGCGTGCCTCACCTCTGCGGCGCTGTGCTTCCTGTCGCCCAAGCTGATGAGCTTAAGCACCGCCTGCTGACGTCTCCCCGTGCCAGTGCTGCAACGCTTCCAGCTAGGGGCTGAGGGCGATGTTAAGGCAGAGGAGGAGGAGGAGGAGGAGGAGGAGGAGGAGGAGGAGGAGGAGGAGGAGGAAGAGGAGGAGGGTCTATCAGAACCTGTGCTGGCAATCTTGGGCGGGGGTGGTATGTAGGCCGTCCCTGTTTGCGACCCCGTCCCCGCTTCCACAACATTCACCCAGTGTGCCGTCAAAGAGATGTAGCGTCCTTGGCCGCAAGCGCTTGTCCACGAGTCGGTGGTCAAGTGGACCTTTGCGCTGACTGCGTACCTCAGGGTCCGCCTGATGTTACGCGACACGTGCTGGTGCAGGGGGGGGACGCCACACCGGGAAAAATAGTGGCGGCTAGGGACGGAATAGCGAGGTGCGGCAGCCGCCATCAGGTCGCGGAAGGCCTGTGTCTCCACAAGCCTAAACGGCAACATCTCCAGGGCCAGCAGTTTGGAGATGAGGCAGGTTAAGGCTTGGGCTTGGGGGTGACTGGAGGCGTACTTCCGCCTGCGGTTGAACGCCTGCGAGATGGACAGTTGATGGGACGAGGAGATGGAAGGTGCAGACGAAGATACGGGGGAAGGGGGGGCTGAAGGAGAAGGCCCCAAAGTAGCCGAGGCAGAGGCAGATGTGGAGGTGTCCTGGCTGGAGGTCTGGACCGCAGTGGCAGCACACAACAAAGGGGAAGAGGCAGTGGCAGCAAGACCGGGCGCAGGTTGTATTGCGTTTGCTCTCTCCCACTCAGCCCAGTGCTTGAATTCCAAGTGACGGCGCATGCCTGAGGTGGTCAGATTGCTCTTCTCAGAGCCCCTACTCAGTTTTGAGTGGCAGATTGCGCAAACCGCGCTCAGTTTGTCATCCGCGCAAACATTAAAAAATCTCCACACCACAGAAGTACGAGGTCTCGATGGGGGAGCTTCGCGCGACTGCCTGCTGCCGGGAAGAGCTTCGGCCCTGCTGGCTGTGGCCTGCCTTCTCTGTCTGGACTGTCCTCTGCCTCTGGACTGTCCTCTGCCTCTTGCTGCCTTATTCGGTGATGCGCAGACCGCATCTCCACTGCTTTCCCCGCTGGACATCACCCCTGTCCAAGTGGGGTCGGTCATTTCGTCGTCCACCACCTCCTCTTCCACTTCCTCTCTCTGCTCCTCCTCCTGCCCACTGGACATTCCAACAGCCTCCCTTGATGGCAACTGCGTCTCATCATCATCGCTCATGATAGCAGATGCTGGTTCCGGGTCCACATCACTAGCAGATGGCGGATACTCAAGTGTTTGGGCATCACTACAAACAAATTCCTCTGCTAGCTCCTGGGATTCTTGCAGCACATCTGGAAAAGGACCCAAAAAGAGGTCCTGGGAGGGGTCAAGGGTGGGCTGACTCTGTTGGCCAGGTTGGGAGGAAGGAGGGTCAGAGTGAGACTGTGTGGATGACTGGGTGGTGGACAAGTGACTGGAAGCGTTATCGGCCATCCATTGCACCACCTGTTCACGCTGCTCAGGCTTTAACAGAGGTGTACCCCGCCCCCCGCATAACTGTCCCATAAAGGCAGGGAAGCTGGATGAGCGTAATGCTGGCTGCCCCTCACCAGCACGCATTGTATCCCCACTGGCTTCAACGCGGTTTGTGCCCCCACCAGCATTTCCGCGCCCCCGTCCTCGTCCACGTCCCTTTGCGCTAGCCCTCCGCATTTCAGACGTTTTACTTTTTTGGCCACGCGTTATGCCAAATATAAAAATATTTTTAAGAAGAACACCTGGCTATACAGCCGTATACTGCCAGAAGGTGAAATGGTGCCTATACGCACCGGGTATATAACAAGGTTTTGTTGGTAAAGAGGACACAAAACAGTAGTGCCAAATATAAAAAATATTTTTAAGAAAAACACCTGGCTATACAGCCGTATACTGCCAGAAGGTGAAATGGTGCCTATACGCACCGGGTATATAACAAGGTTTTGTTGGTAAAGAGGACACAAAACAGTAGTGCCAAATATAAAAAATATTTTTAAGAAAAACACCTGGCTATACAGCCGTATACTGCCAGAAGGTGAAATGGTGCCTATACGCACCGTGTATAAAACAGTGTTTTGTTGGCACAGAGGACACAAAACAGTAGTGCAAAATATAGTTTTGTATATAGGTGCTAATACACCACTGAAGTCTTTCTGTCCCTATTCCACCATCAGCAGCTACCCCTCGCTAAAGCAGCCGTTTTGAGCAGAGTGTATATAGTTTTGTATATAGGTGGTAATACACCACTGAAGTCTTTCTGTCCCTATTCCAGCAGCAGCAGCTACCCCTCACTAAAGCAGCCGTAGCTGCAGCACTAATAAGTGCTCAGCTCTTGGGCCTCCACACAATGTTTGAGAGGTCTCAGCTCTTGGGCCTCCACACAATGTTTGAGAGGTCTCAGCTCTTGGGCCTCCACACAATTTTTAAGAGGTCTCAGCTCGTGGGCCTCCACACAATTTTTAAAAGGTCTCAGCTCTTGGGCCTCCACACATTTTTAAAAGGTCTCAGCTCTTGGGCCTCCACACAATGTTTGAGAGGTCTCAGCTCTTGGGCCTCCACACAATTTTTAAAAGGTCTCAGCTCTTGGGCCTCCACACAATGTTTGAGAGGTCTCAGCTCTTGGGCCTCCACACAATTTTTAAAAGGTCTCAGCTCTTGGGCCTCCACACAATTTTTAAGAGGTCTCAGCTCTTGGGCCTCCACACAATGTTTGAGAGGTCTCAGCTCTTGGGCCTCCACACAATTTTTAAGAGGTCTCAGCTCTTGGGCCTCCACACAATGTTTGAGAGGTCTCAGCTCTTGGGCCTCCACACAATTTTTAAAAGGTCTCAGCTCTTGGGACTCCACACAATTTTTAAAAGGTCTCAGCTTTTGGGCCTCCACACAATGTTTGAGAGGTCTCAGCTCTTGGGCCTCCACACAATTTTTAAAAGGTCTCAGCTCTTGGGCCTCCACACAATTTTTAAAAGGTCTCAGCTCTTGGGCCTCCACACAATTTTTAAGAGGTCTCAGCTCTTGGGCCTCCACACAATTTTTAAAAGGTCTCAGCTCTTGGGCCTCCACACAATGTTTGAGAGGTCTCAGCTCTTGGGCCTCCACACAATTTTTAAGAGGTCTCAGCTCTTGGGCCTCCACACAATGTTTGAGAGGTCTCAGCTCTTGGGCCTCCACACAATTTTTAAAAGGTCTCAGCCCTTGGGACTCCACACAATTTTTAAAAGGTCTCAGCTCTTGGGCCTCCACACAATTTTTAAAAGGTCTCAGCCCTTGGGACTCCACACAATTTTTAAAAGGTCTCAGCTCTTGGGCCTCCACACAATTTTTAAAAGGTCTCAGCTCTTGGGCCTCCACACAATGTTTAAGAGGTCTCAGCTCGTGGGACTCCACACAATGTTTGAGAGGTCTCAGCTCTTGGGCCTCCACACAATTTTTAAAAGGTCTCAGCTCTTGGGCCTCCACACAATTTTTAAGAGGTCTCAGATCTTGGGCCTCCACACAATTTTTAAGAGGTCTCAGCTCTAAGCTTCCCTTACTGCTGGGGTGACACACTGTAACAAACCTCCTCCTGTAAGCTTCCCTGACTGCTGGGGTGACACACTGTAACAAACCTCCTCCTGTAAGCTTCCCTTACTGCTGGGGTGACACACTGTAACAAACCTCCTCCTGTAAGCTTCCCTTACTGCTGGGGTGACACACTGTAACAAACCTCCTCCTTTAAGCTTCCCTTACTGCTGGGGTGACACAATGACACAAGAGGACATGTCTGACCACATCACACACACACACACACACACACACACACACACACACACACACACACACACAATGACAATTAGGGGTGGGGTCTATTTATTTTCCCCCTTGCCTATGCCATCTGTGGTTGTCATTAGGCAACGTGATTTTAAGGGGTGCAGAATTTTGTTCTTTTTTGTACAGTTTGGCTTGGGGTCCATGGCAATGTAGAGGAAAGAAGGTTTCCTTGTCTTGTCTCACTTTACGTAGAAGTAATATTGTGTTTGGAGTGTATTGTTGAGAGGCTGTGATAGTGGCGTAATAGTGCGACTTGGGCGCGTTATATGCACCCAGACATGCTTCCCCTGCTGTCCCAGTTGCATTCCAGCAGTGTTGGCATCATTTTCTGATGTTTCAGGGTGGACTTGGTGACCTCCAAGTGGTCGAATTGAGATTTCCAAGTGTCGAGCATTTTTTTCCCATAGACTATAATGGGATTCGATATTCGGTCGAGTAGTCGAGTAACGCGGTCTATTCGAATCGAAATTCGAAATTTCGAATATTTCACTACTCGCTCATCTCTAATTATAAAAGGTGTCATAGGTCCCTTGCTTACTGTTGCTAGTATTTCATTTTTACTGTGTTTTGTTCTCTGACATTACTAAGTCACTGGAATTTTATTACCAATAAGTAGCTAAAATGAATTTAGTGTATATATAACTTTTTTGTTTGTTGTAGAATGTATCGGTCATTGGTGCTGTTATGTTCGGCACTGTTTTAACATGGTTAAGATGTCAAACCTCAACATCTGTGACTAATGCTTAAAGCGGACCAACACCCGCACAGCGTGGTGTTGGTCTCCGCTGCTATATGACAGGCTGGGGGGTCATCCACATAACCCACCCCAGAATGCCCTTAAATCTCACCATAAAGAGGAAAACCACACAAGAATTTCATTTTCCTGCATGCTGTTCTTCTGTGCAGTGGCATCCTGAATTGGGATGTCCTGCTGTGTATATCCCCTCCAGGTCACCCCGTTTCACTCACCTTCTCTCCACTCCCACTGCACAGACTCAGGCGAGAGCGTTGATTGGCTGAGCATGCTCGCTGTCACTCGGCTCCCTTCTCATCCCCCGCCACCTTGCAGCCGTGGCGTGCCCGCGCTGTTTATTCAAAAAAGCCAGGCAGCGCGCGGCTAGAGGTGAGTGGAGATGTGGCCAGAGTGTACAGACGTGGCAAGCGCTCCAGGAGAACGGTGATGTGCTAAAATATCCCCTACCAATCACCCCATTATAGACAGTGCACAGAATTCCCCCCGATCCCACCATTACAGACCCCACATTACAGGCAGTAAGCAGTATTCCCAATACAAGCAGTGTGCTGGCATCCCCAATACAGGCAGTGTGCTGGCATCCCCAATACAGGCAGTGTGCTGGCATCCCCAATACAGGCAGTGAGCAGGCATCCCCAATACAGGCAGTGTGCTGGCATCCCCAATACAGGCAGTGTGCAGGCATCCCCAATACAGGCAGTGTGCAGGCATCCCCAATACAGGCAGTGTGCAGGCATCCCCAATACAGGCAGTGTGCAGGCATCCCCATTACAGGCAGTGTGCTGGCATCCCCAATACAGGCAGTGTGCTGGCATCCCCAATACAGGCAGTGTGCAGGCATCCCCATTACAGGCAGTGTGCTGGCATCCCCAATACAGGCAGTGTGCGGGCATCCCCAATACAGGCAGTGTGCGGGCATCCCCAATACAGGCAGTGTGCAGGCATCCCCAATACAGGCAGTGTGCAGGCATCCCCAATACAGGCAGTGTGCAGGCATCCCCAATACAGGCAGTGTGCTGGCATCCCCATTACAGGCAGTGTGCTGGCATCCCCAATACAGGCAGTGTGCAGGCATCCCCAATACAGGCAGTGTGCAGGCATCCCCAATACAGGCAGTGTGCTGGCATCCCCAATACAGGCAGTGTGCTGGCATCCCCAATACAGGCAGTGTGCTGGCATCCCCATTACAGGCAGTGTGCTGGCATCCCCAATACAGGCAGTGTGCTGGCATCCCCAATACAGGCAGTGTGCAGGCATCCCCATTACAGGCAGTGTGCTGGCATCCCCAATACAGGCAGTGTGCCGGCATCCCCAATACAGGCAGTGTGCTGGCATCCCCAATACAGGCAGTGTGCAGGCATCCCCAATACAGGCAGTGTGCAGGCATCCCCATTACAGGCAGTGTGCTGGCATCCCCAATACAGGCAGTGTGCAGGCATCCCCATTACAGGCAGTGTGCTGGCATCCCCAATACAGGCAGTGTGCCGGCATCCCCAATACAGGCAGTGTGCTGGCATCCCCAATACAGGCAGTGTGCAGGCATCCCCAATACAGGCAGTGTGCAGGCATCCCCATTACAGGCAGTGTGCTGGCATCCCCAATACAGGCAGTGTGCAGGCATCCCCAATACAGGCAGTGTGCTGGCATCCCCATTACAGGCAGTGTGCTGGCATCCCCAATACAGGCAGTGTGCAGGCATCCCCAATACAGGCAGTGTGCTGGCATCCCCAATACAGGCAGCGAGCAGGCATCCCCAATACAGGCAGTGTGCTGGCATCCCCAATACAGGCAGTGTGCTGGCATCCCCAATACAGGCAGTGTGCTGGCATCCCCAATACAGGCAGCGAGCAGGAATCCCCAATACAGGCAGTGTGCAGGCATCCCCAATACAGGCAGTGTGCAGGCATCCCCAATACAGGCAGTGTGCAGGCATCCCCAATACAGGCAGCGAGCAGGCATCCCCAATACAGGCAGTGTGCAGGCATCACCAATACAGGCGGTGAGCAGGCATCCTCAATACAGGCAGTGTGCGGGCATCCCCAATACAGGCAGTGTGCTGGCATCCCCAATACAGGCAGTGAGCAGGAATCCCCAATACAGGCAGTGTGCTGGCATCCCCAATACAGGCAGCGAGCAGGCATCCCCAATACAGGCAGTGTGCAGGCATCCCCAATACAGGCAGTGTGCAGGCATCCCCAATACAGGCAGTGTGCTGGCATCCCCAATACAGGCAGTGTGCTGGCATCCCCAATACAGGCAGCGAGCAGGCATCCCCAATACAGGCAGTGTGCTGGCATCCCCAATACAGGCAGTGTGCAGGCATCCCCAATACAGGCAGTGTGCTGGCATCCCCAATACAGGCAGTGTGCTGGCATCCCCAATACAGGCAGTGTGCAGGCATCCCCAATACAGGCAGTGTGCTGGCATCCCCAATACAGGCAGTGAGCAGGAATCCCCAATACAGGCAGTGTGCTGGCATCCCCAATACAGGCAGCGAGCAGCCATCCCCAATACAGGCAGTGTGCTGGCATCCCCAATACAGGCAGTGTGCTGGCATCCCCAATACAGGCAGCGAGCAGGCATCCCCAATACAGGCAGTGTGCTGGCATCCCCAATACAGGCAGTGTGCAGGCATCCCCAATACAGGCAGTGTGCTGGCATCCCCAATACAGGCAGTGTGCTGGCATCCCCAATACAGGCAGTGTGCAGGCATCCCCAATACAGGCAGTGTGCTGGCATCCCCAATACAGGCAGTGAGCAGGAATCCCCAATACAGGCAGTGTGCTGGCATCCCCAATACAGGCAGCGAGCAGCCATCCCCAATACAGGCAGTGTGCTGGCATCCCCAATACAGGCAGTGTGCTGGCATCCCCAATACAGGCAGTGAGCAGGAATCCCCAATACAGGCAGTGTGCTGGCATCCCCAATACAGGCAGCGAGCAGCCATCCCCAATACAGGCAGTGTGCTGGCATCCCCAATACAGGCAGTGAGCTGGCATCTCCAATACAGGCAGTGAGCTGGCATCCCCAATACAGGCAGTGTGCTGGCATCCCCAATACAGGCAGTGTGCTGGCATCCCCAATACAGGCAGCGAGCAGGCATCCCCAATACAGGCAGTGTGCTGGCATCCCCAATACAGGCAGTGTGCTGGCATCCCCAATACAGGCAGTGAGCAGGAATCCCCAATACAGGCAGTGTGCTGGCATCCCCAATACAGGCAGCGAGCAGCCATCCCCAATACAGGCAGTGTGCTGGCATCCCCAATACAGGCAGTGAGCTGGCATCTCCAATACAGGCAGTGAGCTGGCATCCCCAATACAGGCAGTGTGCTGGCATCCCCAATACAGGCAGTGTGCTGGCATCCCCAATACAGGCAGCGAGCAGGCATCCCCAATACAGGCAGTGTGCTGGCATCCCCAATACAGGCAGTGTGCTGGCATCCCCAATACAGGCAGCGAGCAGGCATCCCCAATACAGGCAGTGTGCTGGCATCCCCAATACAGGCAGTGTGCTGGCATCCCCAATACAGGCAGTGTGCTGCATCCCCAATACAGGCAGTGTGCAGGCATCCCCAATACAGTGTGCCGGCATCCCCAATACAGGCAGTGTGCAGGCATCCCCAATACAGGCAGTGTGCTGGCATCCCCAATACAGGCAGTGTGCAGGCATCCCCAATACAGGCAGTGTGCTGGCATCCCCAATACAGGCAGTGTGCAGGCATCCCCAATACAGGCAGTGTGCAGGCATCCCCAATACAGGCAGTGTGCTGGCATCCCCAATACAGGCAGTGTGCAGGCATCCCCAATACAGGCAGTGTGCAGGCATCCCCAATACAGGCAGTGTGCAGGCATCCCCAATACAGGCAGTGTGCTGGCATCCCCAATACAGGCAGTGTGCGGGCATCCCCAATACAGGCAGTGAGCTAGCATCCCCAATACAGGCAGTGTGCAGGCATCCCCAATACAGGCAGTGTGCTGGCATCCCCAATACAGGCAGTGTGCGGGCATCCCCAATACAGGCAGTGTGCTGGCATCCCCAATACAGGCAGTGTGGGCATCCCCAATACAAGCAGTGTGCTGGCATCCCCAATACAGGCAGTGTGCAGGCATCCCCAATACAGGCAGTGTGTGTGGCATCCCCAATACAGGCAGTGTGCTGGCATCCCCAATACAGGCAGTGTGCAGGCATCCCCAATACAGGCAGTGTGTGTGGCATCCCCAATACAGGCAGTGTGCAGGCATCCCCAATACAGGCAGTGTGCTGGCATCCCCAATACAGGCAGCGTGCTGGCATCCCCAATACAGGCAGCGAGCAGGCATCCCCAATACAGGCAGTGTGCAGGCATCCCCAATACAGGCAGTGTGCTGGCATCCGCAATACAGGCAGTGTGCTGGCATCCCCAATACAGGCAGTGTGCTGGCATCCCCAATACAGGCAGTGTGTGTGGCATCCCCAATACAGGCAGTGAGCAGGCATCCCCAATACAGACAGTGGGCAGGCATCCCCAATACAGGCAGTGTGCTGGCATCCCCAATACAGTGTGCTGGCATCCCCAATACAGGCAGTGTGCAGGCATCCCCAATACAGGCAGTGTGCAGGCATCCCCAATACAGTGTGCTGGCATCCCCAATACAGGCAGTGTGCAGGCATCCCCAATACAGGCAGTGTGTGTGGCATCCCCAATACAGTGTGCAGGCATCCCCAATACAGGCAGTGTGCAGGCATCCCCAATACAGTGTGCAGGCATCCCCAATACAGGCAGTGTGCTGGCATCCCCAATACAGGCAGTGTGCTGGCATCCCCAATACAAGCAGTGTGCTGGCATCCCCAATACAGGCAGTGTGTGTGGCATCCCCAATACAGGCAGTGAGCAGGCATCCCCAATACAGACAGTGGGCAGGCATCCCCAATACAGGCAGTGTGCAGGCATCCCCAATACAGGCAGTGTGCTGCCATCCCCAATACAGGCAGTGTGCAGGCATCCCCAATACAGTGTGCAGGCATCCCCAATACAGGCAGTGTGCGGGCATCCCCAATACAGGCAGTGTGCTGGCATCCCCAATACAGGCAGTGTGCAGGCATCCCCAATACAGTGTGCAGGCATCCCCAATACAGGCAGTGTGCAGGCATCCCCAATACAGGCAGTGTGCAGGCATCCCCAATACAGTGTGCTGGCATCCCCAATACAGGCAGTGTGCAGGCATCCCCAATACAGTGTGCTGGCATCCCCAATACAGGCAGTGTGCAGGCATCCCCAATACAGGCAGTGTGTGTGGCATCCCCAATACAGTGTGCAGGCATCCCCAATACAGGCAGTGTGCAGGCATCCCCAATACAGTGTGCAGGCATCCCCAATACAGGCAGTGTGCAGGCATCCCCAATACAGGCAGTGTGCTGGCATCCCCAATACAGGCAGTGTGCGGGCATCCCCAATACAGGCAGTGTGCTGGCATCCCCAATACAGGCAGTGTGGGCATCCCCAATACAAGCAGTGTGCTGGCATCCCCAATACAGGCAGTGTGCTGGCATCCCCAATACAGGCAGCGAGCAGGCATCCCCAATACAGGCAGTGTGCTGGCATCCCCAATACAGGCAGTGAGCAGGAATCCCCAATACAGGCAGTGTGCTGGCATCCCCAATACAGGCAGTGAGCAGGAATCCCCAATACAGGCAGTGTGCAGGCATCCCCAATACAGGCAGTGTGCAGGCATCCCCAATACAGGCAGCGAGCAGCCATCCCCAATACAGGCAGTGTGCTGGCATCCCCAATACAGGCAGTGAGCTGGCATCTCCAATACAGGCAGTGAGCTGGCATCCCCAATACAGGCAGTGTGCTGGCATCCCCAATACAGGCAGCGAGCAGGCATCCCCAATACAGGCAGTGTGCTGGCATCCCCAATACAGGCAGCGAGCAGGCATCCCCAATACAGGCAGTGTGCTGGCATCCCCAATACAGGCAGTGTGCTGGCATCCCCAATACAGGCAGTGTGCTGCATCCCCAATACAGGCAGTGTGCAGGCATCCCCAATACAGTGTGCAGGCATCCCCAATACAGGCAGTGTGCAGGCATCCCCAATACAGGCAGTGTGCTGGCATCCCCAATACAGGCAGTGTGCAGGCATCCCCAATACAGGCAGTGTGCAGGCATCCCCAATACAGGCAGTGTGCGGGCATCCCCAATACAGGCAGTGTGCAGGCATCCCCAATACAGGCAGTGTGCTGGCATCCCCAATACAGGCAGTGTGCGGGCATCCCCAATACAGGCAGTGAGCTAGCATCCCCAATACAGGCAGTGTGCAGGCATCCCCAATACAGGCAGTGTGCTGGCATCCCCAATACAGGCAGTGTGCGGGCATCCCCAATACAGGCAGTGTGCAGGCATCCCCAATACAGGCAGTGTGCCGGCATCCCCAATACAGGCAGTGTGCCGGCATCCCCAATACAGGCAGTGTGCAGGCATCCCCAATACAAGCAGTGTGCTGGCATCCCCAATACAGGCAGTGTGCAGGCATCCCTAATACAGGCAGTGTGTGTGGCATCCCCAATACAGGCAGCGTGCTGGCATCCCCAATACAGGCAGCGTGCTGGCATCCCCAATACAGGCAGTGTGCAGGCATCCCCAATACAGGCAGTGTGTGTGGCATCCCCAATACAGGCAGTGTGCAGGCATCCCCAATACAGGCAGTGTGCTGGCATCCCCAATACAGGCAGCGTGCTGGCATCCCCAATACAGGCAGTGTGCAGGCATCCCCAATACAGGCAGTGTGCAGGCATCCCCAATACAGGCAGTGTGCTGGCATCCCCAATACAGGCAGCGAGCAGGCATCCCCAATACAGGCAGTGTGCAGGCATCCCCAATACAGGCAGTGTGCTGGCATCCCCAATACAGGCAGCGAGCAGGCATCCCCAATACAGGCAGTGTGCAGGCATCCCCAATACAGGCAGTGTGCAGGCATCCCCAATACAGGCAGTGTGCTGGCATCCCCAATACAGGCAGCGTGCTGGCATCCCCAATACAGGCAGTGTGTGTGGCATCCCCAATACAGGCAGTGTGCAGGCATCCCCAATACAGGCAGTGTGCTGGCATCCCCAATACAGGCAGCGAGCAGGCATCCCCAATACAGGCAGTGTGCAGGCATCCCCAATACAGGCAGTGTGCTGGCATCCCCAATACAGGCAGTGTGCTGGCATCCCCAATACAAGCAGTGTGCTGGCATCCCCAATACAGGCAGTGTGTGTGGCATCCCCAATACAGGCAGTGAGCAGGCATCCCCAATACAGACAGTGGGCAGGCATCCCCAATACAGGCAGTGTGCTGGCATCCCCAATACAGTGTGCTGGCATCCCCAATACAGGCAGTATGCAGGCATCCCCAATACAGGCAGTGTGCAGGCATCCCCAATACAGTGTGCTGGCATCCCCAATACAGGCAGTGTGCAGGCATCCCCAATACAGGCAGTGTGTGTGGCATCCCCAATACAGTGTGCAGGCATCCCCAATACAGGCAGTGTGCAGGCATCCCCAATACAGTGTGCAGGCATCCCCAATACAGGCAGTGTGCTGGCATCCCCAATACAGGCAGTGTGCTGGCATCCCCAATACAAGCAGTGTGCTGGCATCCCCAATACAGGCAGTGTGTGTGGCATCCCCAATACAGGCAGTGAGCAGGCATCCCCAATACAGACAGTGGGCAGGCATCCCCAATACAGGCAGTGTGCAGGCATCCCCAATACAGGCAGTGTGCTGGCATCCCCAATACAGGCAGTGTGCAGGCATCCCCAATACAGTGTGCAGGCATCCCCAATACAGGCAGTGGGCAGGCATCCCCAATACAGGTAGTGTGCAGGCATCCCCAATACAGGCAGTGTGCTGGCATCCCCAATACAGGCAGTGTGCAGGCATCCCCAATACAGTGTGCTGGCATCCCCAATACAGGCAGTGTGCAGGCATCCCCAATACAGTGTGCTGGCATCCCCAATACAGGCAGTGTGCAGGCATCCCCAATACAGGCAGTGTGTGTGGCATCCCCAATACAGTGTGCAGGCATCCCCAATACAGGCAGTGTGCAGGCATCCCCAATACAGTGTGCAGGCATCCCCAATACAGGCAGTGTGCAGGCATCCCCAATACAGGCAGTGTGCAGGCATCCCCAATACAGGCAGTGTGCTGGCATCCTCAATACAGGCAGTGTGCTGGCATCCCCAATACAGGCAGCGAGCAGGCATCCCCAATACAGGCAGTGTGCTGGCATCCCCAATACAGGCAGTGAGCAGGAATCCCCAATACAGGCAGTGTGCTGGCATCCCCAATACAGGCAGCGAGCAGCCATCCCCAATACAGGCAGTGTGCTGGCATCCCCAATACAGGCAGTGAGCTGGCATCTCCAATACAGGCAGTGAGCTGGCATCCCCAATACAGGCAGTGTGCTGGCATCCCCAATACAGGCAGTGTGCTGGCATCCCCAATACAGGCAGCGAGCAGGCATCCCCAATACAGGCAGTGTGCAGGCATCCCCAATACAGGCAGTGTGTGTGGCATCCCCAATACAGTGTGCAGGCATCCCCAATACAGGCAGTGTGCAGGCATCCCCAATACAGTGTGCAGGCATCCCCAATACAGGCAGTGTGCAGGCATCCCCAATACAGGCAGTGTGCAGGCATCCCCAATACAGGCAGTGTGCTGGCATCCTCAATACAGGCAGTGTGCTGGCATCCCCAATACAGGCAGCGAGCAGGCATCCCCAATACAGGCAGTGTGCTGGCATCCCCAATACAGGCAGTGAGCAGGAATCCCCAATACAGGCAGTGTGCTGGCATCCCCAATACAGGCAGCGAGCAGCCATCCCCAATACAGGCAGTGTGCTGGCATCCCCAATACAGGCAGTGAGCTGGCATCTCCAATACAGGCAGTGAGCTGGCATCCCCAATACAGGCAGTGTGCTGGCATCCCCAATACAGGCAGTGTGCTGGCATCCCCAATACAGGCAGCGAGCAGGCATCCCCAATACAGGCAGTGTGCAGGCATCCCCAATACAGGCAGTGTGCTGGCATCCCCAATACAGGCACTGTGCTGGCATCCCCAATACAGGCAGCGAGCAGGCATCCCCAATACAGGCAGTGTGCTTGCATCCCCAATACAGGCAGTGTGCTGGCATCCCCAATACAGGCAGTGTGCTGCATCCTCAATACAGGCAGTGTGCAGGCATCCCCAATACAGTGTGCAGGCATCCCCAATACAGGCAGTGTGCAGGCATCCCCAATACAGGCAGTGTGCTGACATCCCCAATACAGGCAGTGTGCAGGCATCCCCAATACAGGCAGTGTGCAGGCATCCCCAATACAGGCAGTGTGCGGGCATCCCCAATACAGGCAGTGTGCAGGCATCCCCAATACAGGCAGTGTGCTGGCATCCCCAATACAGGCAGTGTGCGGGCATCCCCAATACAGGCAGTGAGCTAGCATCCCCAATACAGGCAGTGTGCAGGCATCCCCAATACAGGCAGTGTGCTGGCATCCCCAATACAGGCAGTGTGCTGGCATCCCCAATACAGGCAGTGTGGGCATCCCCAATACAAGCAGTGTGCTGGCATCCCCAATACAGGCAGTGTGCAGGCATCCCCAATACAGGCAGTGTGTGTGGCATCCCCAATACAGGCAGTGTGCTGGCATCCCCAATACAGGCAGCGTGCTGGCATCCCCAATACAGGCAGTGTGCAGGCATCCCCAATACAGGCAGTGTGTGTGGCATCCCCAATACAGGCAGTGTGCAGGCATCCCCAATACAGGCAGTGTGCTGGCATCCCCAATACAGGCAGTGTGCAGGCATCCCCAATACAGGCAGCGAGCAGGCATCCCCAATACAGGCAGTGTGCAGGCATCCCCAATACAGACAGTGGGCAGGCATCCCCAATACAGGCAGTGTGCTGGCATCCCCAATACAGGCAGTGTGCAGGCATCCCCAATACAGGCAGTGTGCAGGCATCCCCAATACAGTGTGCTGGCATCCCCAATACAGGCAGTGTGCAGGCATCCCCAATACAGGCAGTGTGTGTGGCATCCCCAATACAGTGTGCAGGCATCCCCAATACAGGCAGTGTGCAGGCATCCCCAATACAGTGTGCAGGCATCCCCAATACAGGCAGTGTGCAGGCATCCCCAATACAGGCAGTGTGCAGGCATCCCCAATACAGTGTGCAGGCATCCCCAATACAGGCAGTGTGCAGGCATCCCCAATACAGGCAGCGTGCTGGCATCCCCAATACAAGCAGTGTGCTGGCATCCCCAATACAGGCAGTGTGTGTGGCATCCCCAATACAGGCAGTGAGCAGGCATCCCCAATACAGACAGTGGGCAGGCATCCCCAATACAGGCAGTGTGCAGGCATCCCCAATACAGGCAGTGTGCAGGCATCCCCAATACAGGCAGTGTGCTGGCATCCCCAATACAAGCAGTGTGCTGGCATCCCCAATACAGGCAGTGTGTGTGGCATCCCCAATACAGGCAGTGAGCAGGCATCCCCAATACAGACAGTGGGCAGGCATCCCCAATACAGGCAGTGTGCAGGCATCCCCAATACAGGCAGTGTGCTGGCATCCCCAATACAGGCAGTGTGCTGGCATCCCCAATACAGGCAGTGAGCAGGCATCCCACAATACAGGCAGTGAGCAGGCATCCCACAATACAGGCAGTGTGCAGGCATCCCCAATACAGTGTGCAGGCATCCCCAATACAGGCAGTGTGCGGGCATCCCCAATACAGGCAGTGTGCTGGCATCCCCAATACAGGCAGTGTGCAGGCATCCCCAATACAGTGTGCAGGCATCCCCAATACAGGCAGTGTGCAGGCATCCCCAATACAGGCAGTGTGCAGGCATCCCCAATACAGTGTGCTGGCATCCCCAATACAGGCAGTGTGCAGGCATCCCCAATACAGTGTGCTGGCATCCCCAATACAGGCAGTGTGCAGGCATCCCCAATACAGGCAGTGTGTGTGGCATCCCCAATACAGTGTGCAGGCATCCCCAATACAGGCAGTGTGCAGGCATCCCCAATACAGTGTGCAGGCATCCCCAATACAGGCAGTGTGCAGGCATCCCCAATACAGGCAGTGTGCAGGCATCCCCAATACAGGCAGTGTGCGGGCATCCCCAATACAATGTGCAGGCATCCCCAATACAGGCAGTGTGCAGGCATCCCCAATACAGGCAGTGTGCAGTCATCCCCAATACAGGCAGCGAGCAGGCATCCCCAATACAGGCAGTGTGCAGGCATCCACAATACAGGCAGTGTGCTGGCATCCCCAATACAGTGTGCAGGCATCCCCAATACAGGCAGTGTGCAGGCATCCCCAAGACAGGCAGCGAGCAGGCATCCCCAATACAGGCAGTGTGCGGGCATCCCCAATACAGGCAGTGTGTGGCCATCCCCAATACAGGCAGTGTGCAGGCATCCCCAATACAGGCAGTGTGCTGGCATCCCACAATACAGGCAGTGTGCTGGCATCCCCAATACAGGCAGTGAGCGGCATCCCACAATACAGGCAGCGAGCAGGCATCCCCAATACAGGCAGTGAGCAGGCATCCCCAATACAGGCAGTGTGCAGGCATCCCCAATACAGGCAGTGTGCTGGCATCCCCAATACAGGCAGTGTGCTGGCATCCCCAATACAGGCAGCGAGCAGGCATCCCCAATACAGTGTGCTGGCATCCCCAATGTACAGGCATCCCCAATGTACAGGAGCCCCAATACAATGTGCAGGCATCCCCAATACAATGTGCAGGCATCCCCAATGTGCAGGCATCCCCAATACAATGTGCAGGCATCTCCAATTCAATGTGCAAGCATCCCCAATACAATGTGCAGGCATCTCCAATGCAATGTGCAAGCATCCCCAATACAATGTGCAGGCATCCCCAATACAATGTGCAGGCATCTCCAATGTGCAGGCATCCCCAATACAATGTGCAAGCATCTCCAATGCAATGTGCAGGCATCTCCAATGCAATGTGCAGGCATCTCCAATGCAATGTGCAGGCATCTCCAATGCAATGTGCAGGCATCTCCAATGCAATGTGCAGGCATCTCCAATGCAATGTGCAGGCATCTCCAATGCAATGTGCAGGCATCCCCAATACAATGTGCAAGCATCTCCAATGCAATGTGCAGGCATCTCCAATGCAATGTGCAGGCATCCCCAATGTGCAGGCATCTCCAATGCAATGTGCAAGCATCCCCAATACAATGTGCAGGCATCTCCAATACAATGTGCAGGCATCTCCAATGCAATGTGCAAGCATCCCCAATACAATGTGCAGGCATCTCCAATGCAATGTGCAAGCATCCCCAATACAATGTGCAGGCATCCCCGATGTGCAGGCATCCCCAATGTGCAAGCATCTCCAATGCAATGTGCAAGCATCCCCAATACAATGTGCAGGCATCTCCAATACAATGTGCAGGCATCCCCAATACAATGTGCAGGCATCCCCAATGTGCAGGCATCTCCAATACAATGTGCAGGCATCTCCAATACAATGTGCAGGCATCCCCAATGTGCAGGCATCTCCAATACAATGTGCAGGCATCTCCAATACAATGTGCAGGCATCTCCAATACAATGTGCAGGCATCTCCAATACAATGTGCAGGCATCCCCAATGTGCAGGCATCTCCAATACAATGTGCAGGCATCCCCAATGTGCAGGCATCTCCAATACAATGTGCAGGCATCTCCAATACAATGTTCAGGCATCTCCAATACAATGTTCAGGCATCTCCAATACAATGTTCAGGCATCTCCAATACAATGTGCAGGCATCTCCAATACAATGTGCAGGCATCCCCAATGTGCAGGCATCTCCAATGCAATGTGCAGGCATCTCCAATACAATGTGCAGGCATCTCCAATACAATGTGCAGGCATCTCCAATACAATGTGCAGGCATCTCCAATACAATGTGCAGGCATCTCCAATACAATGTGCAGGCATCTCCAATACAATGTGCAGGCATCTCCAATACAATGTGCAGGCATCTCCAATACAATGTGCAGGCATCTCCAATGCAATGTGCAGGCATCCCCAATACAATGTGCAGGCATCCCCAATGTGCAGGCATCCCCAATACAGTGTGCAGGCATCTCCAATACAATGTGCAAGCATCTCCAATACAATGTGCAAGCATCCCCAATACAATGTGCAGGCATCCCCAATACAATGTGCAGGCATCTCCAATACAATGTGCAAGCATTTCCAATACAGTGTGCATGTGCAGTGTAGCACCCCCCCTCCCATTCCCCATATAGGCAATGTGGCATCCCCCCTCCTATTCCCCATAGAAGCAGTGTGGCACCCCCCCCCGTTCCCCATAGGCACACAATGATAAAAAAAAAAAACAACTCACATGTTACTGGCGCTCCCGTGTTGCTGGCCAGGCTGCCACACTGGGATGCCAGAAGAAGATGGAGACGCGTCCCCGCCACTCCTTCTTACTGGCCGGGCCGCGCAGACACCCGGCCCCGTGAATCTGGTGGCCTGCGCCGCGTCGCGTGCACCGTGTCGGCGCAGGCCACACCCACCCATTCTATGGAGCCAGGTGTCTGCGCTGCCTGGCCAGTAAGAAGGAGCAGCGTAGACACGGCCAGCTGCTCCTTCTTCTTCTCCGCTGCCTCTTCTGGCAAGGGCAGGAGCGAACAGCCGGGTTCGTGCAGCAGGTGGGCGTGGCCTGCACCGACTTGGTGCAGGCCACGCCCACCTGCTGCACGGAGCCGGGTGCTCGAGTGTGCCCCGACTGGAAGAGGCAGCAGCTGGAGGACAGGAGATGATGCGCTGTCTCTGTCCCTGCGGGGATGGGGACAGAGCCCGCAGCTCCTCTGTCTTCTTCTGGCCTCCTGCAGTGCAGCAGGCAACGCGATAAGGCGCACTGACATTTTCCCCCCACTTTTGGGGAAAAATAAGTGTGTCTTATAGGGCGAAAAATACGTATATTACTTGGCTTTATTGCATTTTTCCCTTTTCTCAAAGAAACATTCCAATTGTTCTCGCAAACTAGTCAGACTTGTTTTTCTTTGTCGGGGGTCTTGCCTGCTTGCTTGTGAAGTAGTAATAATCTGTAGTGCATTTATCCTCAAAACTCAAAGTTTTAAATGAACTTTTAGACAAACGAGGCGTAATTATAGAGATATATATGTATTTGAGCTCTTAGGTTGCCTTATATATTTGAGGGCTGCAAATATACTTGTGAATTTTAGCTAAATTACGCCCAAGCAGAATGGGTGTGACATCATAAACCTGATAAGATAGAGTGGCAAACTTTACAGCACCAATGACTGATACATTGGATGTTGGTCCGCTCTAATGAGTACTAGTGTCAGAAAATGTCATTGAAATGTAAATACTGTATCACTGTTTTCCAATAAAAGCACAGAGCAAATTGCAAAGCTTCAGGAAGAAAGTGGCAATAAAAAATGAGTATTCCACCGCTTTGTATTAACCTTCTCACATCTAGGTGCTCACCACCGATTTAGGAGATTCTTACCAGACAAATATGAGGGTAAGGCCAAAGAAATCAATAATCTGCATCCAGATAGTTTAGACATCCCCATAAACAGCACTCCCTACTTCCAACAAAATTCAAAAATGGAGGCATGCAAGGGAAAAAACGGTGTCAGGAAATAGCGTGATACCGTTAGTAGGGGGCAGGGGTGCGTGCATGTGTTGCTGGAATGAATGTATAAAGATAAGACTCAGATAAGACACTTGAGAAACAGAATAATTCATACCCTCTCCATTCCCTTTCCCCACTCTCTATCTTTCTCTTCCACCCTACACCCCTGTCCCCTCTGCTTCGGAATTGCTTTAATGTAGATCATATTCCTTGTACATAAAGCACATATTTAACAGCCATTATTTTACCATCAGTCGTCAAGCACCTCAAAAATCAAGAAGATAGCAGAATGGTTCTCATTGTTACCATTTGATTTGTTCTTTTTGATTCACAATGTGGGCTTCTAAATGTGCTGTGTACACATCCTGAAGAGCAGTATTCATCCTTGAACAGAAGTTCATGCAGTGCATTCATAGCACAAGATTTACACTGAACAGCATTGGAGCACATTATTCCTAATTTGGGGAAAGCAAGTCCCTTTATAATCTGAGGAATTTACAAGTAGCAGACAGTTGAAAAGACAAGACAGTCAAATAAACACCATGTGAATTCAAAAGGTAAGTACTTACAGCTACAGCAAGCTTTGAGAGGCACCATAACACAAAGCAGAATGCTATCACAGGCAATGATAGCGTGAGCTGGGAAAACCTATATAGGGCTGGAGTGGACAGGATTGGCCAGGGGGAACTTGGGCTCATTGGCCCAGCTACAACCCACAGGCCCAATAATTAAGGGCACCTTGCCCCACAAGCAACAATGAGGCTCATTGGCCATTTGATTGGGCTGCCGAAGACGCCGGGGAGCAGGTAAGAGGATCATTGTAACAGTTGGACAGTATGTTTTAGGATCCTGAAAGACAAGGGGTCAAAGTTTGTCTGTCTTGATAAAGGGATCTTTCAGGGCCCCAAAATGTTGACCAACTATTGGTATTCTCTGTGGATTATATTACAAGACATTTGATCTACCATTGGAGTGCTGGTCCTTTGTACATGTGGCTGTAATTAAAATGGCGGGGGAGCTGCAGTAAAACAACAAAACACAGAATGAGAGCTCCTGACCAGCCTCTATCAATGGCACTCGAGCACATGTGAAAAGCCAGAAACAAGGTTTTTTTTATAAAGTTTAAACAGACATGCACATGAAAATAGTGTAATTAAACTTTAACTTAGATGAAGGGCTTGAATGCTGCACCAAAGAAGCCCACAAAAGGCTTACTTCAGGCCTGTTTTCAGGCTTGTTGGGTTTGGCTCAGAAACAGGACATCCCGAATTTGGGGAGGCCAGACAGCAGACCTAAAGTATTATTTGACTTTTGGTCCCATCTAACCTTCTCTACTTGGTTAGCTTTCAAAGAAATAGACTGACGATGAAACATGAGGTTCTTACCTGCTCAAGCCTTTTGCCCCACATTGAACCACTTCTGTCTATTACATAAATTACATTTTTCTTAACATTTGGTAATTTAGCTGGTGCAAAAAAGTGAACAAAATATCCATTAACAACCTGAAAATATAAAAATATAATATATTAGATTTTAAAAGTAGAACTCAATTTCCTGTTTCCACCAACTATTAGAGTGATACAGCTTTCTCTGTAGATGGAAATGGGAGTATCACATTGGGTTTTTCCCCTCTTTCTACCACCTCCAACACTCTCAGAATACAAGAAAATGGCCTATACTTGCTAAAATATCAATCCATAATTTATATATGCCATTCACTAATAATAAATTAATTAAAAAGGGGAGATTTTTATTATATATTGTTTCATTTTATCCAACACATTTAACTCAGTAGTCCGTTTTCTCAAGGATGTAATGACCAGGTAGAAAGGCTGTTACCCCTGTCTAAAAAATGGGAATGATTGCTTTCTTTATCACGAAGGTAATCTAATTATTTTAATATGTAAATCTTTACACTCTTTTTGTGATAGGCCTTAGATCAGGATAGAATACACTTTGGTAATAAAGTAATGCCACCTAATACACAGTTGCTTCACTCATCATACACCAATTGTACACACAAAGAATATATATTTTTCCCTTTGCGTACATTATTATCCATTTTTTCCTTTGTTAGTTGTGTCTTGCATTTTGTTTATTGCTCATGATTTGTGTATGTGTGATGGGTGGAAACCATGGGCAACACTTAAAGTAGAAAACATTAGAGCCCTGTCAGTGGAGTAGGCCCTGATAGTGAATAGGAACCATTAGTTAGAGTAGTTAAACCTGTTGGATGCAGTTCTTATGCCTATTGCGTCATGAAACCACATGTTGGCAGTATTGCCTAGGGAATGGACCGAACAGTAATTTAATGGTCTAGAGCCCTTCTTGTAAATAGAGACTAAGCCGGATGGCATTGGCAACATTCACTGTCCTGCCATTGGTTGGGACTCGCAACAGTAGTTGAAAAGGAAACAGTAATTTAATGGTCTAGAGCCCTTCTTGTAAATAGAGACTAAGCCGGATGGCATTGGCAACATTCACTGTCCTGCCATTGGTTGGGACTCGCAACAGTAGTTGAAAAGGAAACAATACCAAGGTTACATAAGGAGGAGACCTACCCTTCTAGAGTGTTCTAGTTCTAGATTTTGCTATGAGGGGATGCAGTACAATGTAGTGTGGAGGAGCTGAGAGACAGCCATAGAGGCAACCATTACCATTGACTGTTGCTGTAACCTGTGGATCATGCTGTACTAACTGTTTGCTGTGTTTGCCATGGAAGGAAGCCGACCAATAAAGACCGAGTTGAGTTCAACCATGAGTGTCATCTCTGGATCCAAGCAACGTTCGAGCCAGTAAGTGCACCTCCACCCACACATTCGCACTGACATGGGATGCCCTACCCTAGGTCCAAGAACCCCCCTTGCTCCCCAGAGCGTGTGCCCCTGGCCAGGCACGCACCCGCTACATATGTATGGATTATTTCACTTTTGGTCTTTGTATATTCACTATTTTTTCTTTATCCTTGGATTTTTGTGAAACTCCCGAAGAGCCTTCACTGTACACTAATTATTGTTCAGAGTTGGATTTGCTGGTGGATCTATTGTTTGGGCGCTACTCTGAGGAACTTTTCCCCTCTCTTGTGGAACAGTGGGGCATTATCCTTTGAAGAATCATTCCCTTCTACTGCACCATCAACAGAGCTTGGTTTTGTTGCAGCCTGGACCCACAGTGCTCACTGTCATTCTGAAAGGACCTATTTTTCTGCTAATTTAGGTCCACTTTGACATGTCTTTCTGAGGAATTATCCCTTTTACAGTTGTATTATTGAAGGGTTTTTGAGTTTGAAGCAGCTAGAACTTGCCAAAAACTTTATTCATAATGCTTTTTTTTCTCCGCCTGAGGATTGACTTATTTAATTTAGGTCCACTTGGACATCACCTTTTTACTTCCCTTACTGCACTACTAATGATAAAACTTGGTTTTGTTGCAGTTTGGATATGTTAGTACTCACCGTTTCTTTTGTAAGCAGAGGTGCACCTGTAATGAGGCCATGTGAGGTGGCCGCCTCAGAGGGGAATGCAATTGACCTGCTCTTTTATTTATTTTCTATTAAAAATATATTTTCATTTTAAGTCAAATTCTGTAGACATCCTCACACCCCCTGCATTGTTTTGTTGGGGAGTGGGGGCATCTTTCTACAGTTCGCCTCACAATAAGGGTTGGTATCATCCTTTCCATTGTTTTTTCATTGAAAGAGTTTGAATGTGCTGCAATGTGAAACTACGGTGTTTACAGTGTAAGGACATAAGCCTCGATTCAAAGATACATTTGTCTGGACTTCCGTAGCTGTCTGTGAAAGTTTGGGTGGGTGTTAGTCTTTTTTTAGCTTTTTTTCGTTCATTTTTCATTCGTACGAGCATTCGGGAGAATGTATATTTGCGCTTTCGATGAACGGAAGCAAATCGGAACATTTCCGTTAGTTCGGATCATTTTCCAAACAAAATCAGAAATTTTTCGTTCGTTCAGATAACTTCCGTTGTTGGGATGGGTTTCCGTCTGATTCAGAGAGCTGATTTCCGACGGACCACCACCCTATAAATCCGTTTCATTTCCGATCCACTTACGGGACCTTTGAGGCCTCGGATTGCTATTGTTGAACTTGTTTTGCGGCTATGTGGAGGAGTCTGCGTGCCTTTAGCACCAAGGCATTGCATGTATCAGCATGGCCGAGGCCATAAATTGTATAGCAATGCATACCTAAATCAATACATTTCATATATGCCTTATAGAGCATTTTAATGCTGACCTTAATTAGTCCTTAGCATGTAAACATTTATTTTCCCACACATCCATATAATTGCTATATTTTTTTAGACTTATGTCCTTTGTGAATTATATTTGGATTGTTGAACTTGAATCTTAATTTGTTGTAGGAGTTATTGTTTTAGTTGGTTACCTTTGCTTTGTGTAATTATTTTATATTTGGTTGCAGGAACCGCAAGATGTGCCACTCACACAACATACAAGCAGTCTTTGGTCAAGCTATGCGATTCCTCAGTGTTCTTGCAGGGCATCCAGGGTCGTCCCATGATGCTTATATATTGCAGAGCTCCGGCTTATTTTGTCAGTTTGAGTCAGGAGAATTATCTGGTAGATGGCTCCTGGGTAAGTTTGCTCACATTCCATCAATCCATTTTCACTGTATGGCAATGAATATAGTTGATGACTCATGACTTAACCTATTGATGTTTTTAGCCCTTGATGACATGTTAAACAATATTGTAGCTTAGAATGTGTATTTTATGTTATTATTTTTAAATTCTTTCAGGGGATTCTGGATATCCACTCCTGCCCTTGCTCCTGATGCCCGTTCTTTGCCTGCAGAATGCCGGCCTGTGGTGGTGAGGGCCCTCTGGCTTTTGAAGTCCAGATTTAGGTGTTTGGACCATACAGGTGGGGGGGGGGAGGGGGCACTGCAGTATGACCCCAACAAGGTTATACCAATATTTTAATTTAAGTTTTTTAACAGGGACCACACGTGCTAGAGTGGCACAACTGAGTGTCAGGGTCCTTCAGTTGGTGGGCGAGATGCAGGAGCTGCGCAACTCGTTGGGGACCACAGATGAAGAATAATGTTCTGTGGCCTGCCATTGCTATGTATTTTGTTTTTTATAGTTGTAAAAATTAGAAATTTTCTAAATTTTTAAAAATTTTATATTTTATGATGGAATCCAAAAAAAAAAAAAAAAAGTTAGTGTAATTTCATTTACAAAATACATTAACACAAAACTAATGGGCCCAGAAATATTTAAAGATGAATATTCACATGACCGAGAAGTGATTTGGGTGAGCTTTAAGGGTCCAAAAGGGAAGATGGAGGATAGTGCTAAGTGATTTGGTTGAGCTTTAAGGGTCCAAAAGGGAAGATGGAGGATAGTGCTAAGTGGTTTAGCTAAACATTGTAGTAGAAGTGAGGGTGGCAAATATGTAGGCGAGCACTTTAATGAGTTAAGTTTGTAGTGCGCAGGCGCAAGATAGTAAGGATTTCCGTCTGGACGAATATTTATTGAAAAAGGGAAACAGAACTGAACTGGAAACGTAAAGGATTCGTTGGAGGATACGATGGGAAAAGGGCAAAAACGAAAGCCTACGTTGTAACATGTGAAAATGAAACGGAAAAGTCACGATGGAAACTGACATCCTCGTATTCGTAATCTGCCGTACGAACGGACGGAAACTTTACAGAAGGTTTTCAATGCATGCATAGAATCACTCGCACACTCATACGAGAACGGAAACATTTCACAAAAAAAACAGATCGGCACTAAAACGGAAGTTTTTTTTGTCTCTCTGAATCGAGCCTATAGACCTACTAGGACTTCTTTTTGCATATACTAGGACTTTTTTTGCATATTTTTCCTGACAATTTAGGGTCATTTGGGTCTTGATTGTTGGATTCTTCTCGCTACAAAAGCATTATGGAACCATTTGTATCACATAATTGATATTTTTGATAACAAACTATAGTTATGCTAATAAGCGTGTTGTTCCCTTTAGAATACGAAAGTAATAGGTTATCTTATCCAGTTATGATTAAAAGGACTCATAATAATTTTATTTATAATTAAATAATTATAATTAAATATATTTTATTGTTTCAGTGATATTGTATAATTGTTATAATATATGTTTTGTCTTTATTTACACAATCTTAATTCATTATGCCGTGCCTAGTGGAGCGTTTGCTGCTTAGGCTTTTACAGCTGTGAGCAGCAGTGGGTGTTTTTGTTGTTTTGATGGGAGGTTTCTCCACCACAGTAACGCTGATGCCCCTTGTGATATCACTGGCTGGGGCATCACATGGGAGTCTTCACCCTTCAGGCTCCACATGTGGGCACCACACTAACTTCCAGCCCTTACTGAAGCAGAGTGGCTTGTGCCAGTGCTGACAGGAGACTTCCTGTTAACGAGTTGTGTGCGCCCTCCTTTGTTTCATTGGCTGGCTTTTTGGATAAAAAAGTCAAAGGCTTCACAGTGTTGTTTATCTCCCTGACAAAGTTGCCAGAAATGACAGCAGAACACGTGGGAGTGGTGAAACTGTTACAAGCTTAGCAGCACCTTTATGTTTTAATTATTTCAGGGCAGTATAATTATTTATTTTTCATGTTTTGATAAATCTTTTGCAGTTTGCACTTTGATATCAGAATATACATGGTAATAGTGATGAGATGTGAGCATCTAATTTTACACTTTAATGCCCAGTTTAGGGCAGTATGTGAGCATCATATTGTGTATTTTACACCATTATCTCTTATTGCACATAGTGTTTTTGCACATTTTTTTAGTACAAGCCATTTTGGAGAAATATATGCTTATTGTTTGACTAATTTGGAATTGAATCACAATATTGATAGATATATAATTTTTTACCCTTTTTGTACACTTCATATAGGATGTCCTGGTACGATTTAGTATTAGCTTCGCTGGTATGATTTTAATTTTTCTGTCATGTAATCTTTTTCTTTTTAATATATTTTTGTAATTTGAATAATAATTTTGGCAATAGTGGGGTGTATTGTCTCTGCTATGATAATTTTAAACTATCAAAAATGTATCTCTGATTTACAGAAAAAACCCCAGTTAGACTTATCGGTAATGGGATTTCCAATAGTCCTCCAGAATGGCTAGCCACCGAAGGCAAGCAAACACACAGCATTCTACCTCAGGGTAGGCAGACTGCCCTTAGCACCTTTCTGAATTTTTGCTGGTCGCAATCCCATAATTCCACCTTATAATGCCTCACAAAGGTGTGTTGAGATGACCAAGAGACAGCTGTACATATTTCTTCCAGTGAAATGCCACCGTTATGAGCCCATAAAGCTAATACTGCCATAGTTGAATGTGCCCTTACTCCTAACAGGGCCGGGGAACCCACAGCTTGATATGCCAGAACTATAGCATCCCTTATCCACCTTGCTATGAAAGCCCTAGATGCCTGCAAACCTTTGGTCTTCGCTCTGAAGGAGACAGACTAACAAATGATCCGATTTCCTCTACTCGGCTGTAGTTTGTAAATACAGAAGAATGAGCTTTCTAGAATCCCGGAGTTCTAAAGACCTGATCTCCTGACCTGACAGGGGCGATTCCCCCACAGGTAACAACTTCCTGTGACCTGTGAAACTTTGATGCCAAATATATGGGATCTGGTCTCAGGAGAAGTTTGTCTGGAAACTACCTTATGTACGGCTCTTTGATGGACATAGCTTGTCACTAACCCACCTGGCCGATGTAATTGCTAGGATAAAAACGACCATTAAGGATAGCATCTTCAAGTTGCTCTCTCTATGAGTTCAAAAGGATGTAAAGTTAGACCCTGAAAAACTAAGGTCAGATCCCAAATGGGAAACATTTTGGTTTTAAATGGCTGCTTCCTGGGAATGGAAATAAAAAACCTGTCTTTCAGGGGATTGTCTCTAGGTCGCTCTCTAGGTCGTGCTGAAACCTGGACCTTAAGGGTGCGTACAGCTAAGCCTAGCTCATAACCCTCCTGAAGGAATTCTAAAACCGAGGCTACAATACTTCCTCCAGACACAAGGACCAAGTAGAAGTGAAGAATCGGTAGCGCTTCCAGATTTTACAGTAAATCTTTGGGGGATTATTTTTCTACTCTCTTTACTGACTCATCTAACCCATCTTCCTCACCTGCTCCTGGGGGGAAAACCCTGGGATTTACTTGGAGAAACAACTAGGTTCTGGACCCTGGCTTGGGCAGCCCTACTGGTAATCTGTCTGGGAGCAAAAAGACTGGGCAAAAACTTGATCAGGCCTCGACTTGTAGGATGCAAATGTATTTTCCATTCCCCCTTTCAGGCACTCCAGAAAACCTGAAATCAGGGGATTAAAAATAGTGACAACGTCCTGGAAACGAGTGCATAGCTGGTTGTTCCAGTTGTCAGGTAAAGGCATTTGGCAGTTTGGGCGAGCTCTGGGCAGTGGCCTATCCCTAGATTCCTTAGAGGGTTTAGGCTTCCGAACCTCCTTAGCTCCCTTAGGCTCCTTGAGCTTTAAAAAACTGGGCTTTGTAAGTATGTGAAGAGCCTGTCCATCCTGTAACAGTAGAAATAGAATACTAGGTTTTTTTCTTTCCATCCCGCAAGATAAAGCATATCCAACCTGTATGTTTCCTGGAGATTCTCTTTTAACATCATATGTGACTGTGAAATCCCCATCCAGTGAAGTAGTGGAACATGTAGCACATGATCGTTGCTGATCCAAGGTCGGCTTGAAGGAAACATAGCCCTGAAATAGAAAAGGGACATTAGTCTTCTACAGCATGGTTTCATTAAAGCTTATTGCAATATAATGTAAAGAATTATACATTTTGCTTTATTATTACTGCCAAGATGTAATTTACAGTGAGCTGCTGGTGTGGAATAATACCATAAATCTTAGCTAGGTTAAGCCGTCTGCCCAGTGTGTGACTGTATGCTACAAACCTTTCACCTCTCTCTCTTTCCTTGACTGGGCTCATAAGATCAGAGACAAGGTCATTTGAACAGCTTTATTATTACAGCCTTTAGCACCTTCCCAATTGTGTTGTATTGAAGTAGAAATGGTGCAATGCAACAAAATCAGGTACAGAATCCTGGCCATTGAAATCAAAGGATGCCTTCAAATCTATGTGCTGCGTGGTGGCGCGTTTTCGGAAACGTTGCATGCAGTGTTTGCCCGGCAACACAATCACAATGCAACCTATGAGGTCTATGGGCAGGGCATGTAATATGCATTGCGCTTTACATGTGCTGCATTGCAGGTCATACTCACCACTGCCTCCTGGTCCATCACAGTCTTGCTAGGTCATGCTCAGGTATGCATATAAGCTGCCTCAGGGGTCCTGTTCAGGTCCGTCCTGTCCTTGCTGCCGAAACCTTCTCTTTAAGCATGATCATGAAACAATGTTATGCTGTACTGCAATAGAGGCAAACAGCAGTACACAAAAGTCAATGCACTAGTGTGCTTCCACTGCATTGTGCAGTGAGAAAGGGCCATAAACTAGAAGAGGCACCACAGTGACAGAGAGACTGTTTATATATTTTACTTTCTGGCCATTCTTTTTCTACAATAAAGCCCCCCATGAGTCTACAAACTCATTGGCACCCAATGTCTGGGTCCTCAACACTCTGAAACAATCTTGGGGTAAAAGTCTGGACTCTGAGCAATAGATAATAGCATGTCATATAAAAATGCAACAAGCTGTTAACAGTCAGTATAACCTTAACCCATGTGGTCTATATCTATTAAAGTTAACCTCTGATGTGGCTGTAAAAATGAAAAAGGAAAAAATAGAAAAATCACTTGCAGTACCATCTTACTGATAGTTCAGGAGATTTTAGCAACAAAAAGAACACAACTCCAGTAATCAGATAGCAAATCCAGGTGAGGGTTGAAAATGTGGGTTACTGCAGATTCTTCACTATCAAGCTGGTCCACTTTACTGCTAGGCAACTTGGCTTCAAAAAGGTCTGAACCCTCCAAAATGGTTTAAGAGATAGTGTATCTTTAAGAAAGTGAAAACCCACATCTTCTCTTTTAAGATATGGGCAAGAATATTCTAGCTCTTTTCTTAACAGGAAAGCCAATCTAAACTATACTTTTTTTCCCAGATTCTCATACAACGAGCAGGAACAGGCTGCTCCAGTAGAGGACAATGCTCTCATTAGTGCGCTATCCAAGCAGCAATATGTGTGCACTGGAACTTTCCAGCCTTTCCACACACAGGTAGTTTATAGTCTGTCCTTAACGCACTTCCAGTCAGAGGTGGTAGGCATCTACTGAGCAGCACATGCTATGAATTCAGCCAGAGAAACAACACTCGAACCTCTACTTGAGTTTGTCCCTGAGTACTCATAATGAAAAAAGCATGGCAGGCAGCTGAAATCATATTCTGTGATCTCAAGTAAAAGCTATCCAGTTCAGCAGACTACAGAGATCCTCTCCACCTGAAACTTAAAGCGGACCAACAGTCAAAAATGACTTAAACCAGACCAACACAACAAACAGTGCTCAAATACATCCCTCCCCAGGGCAATGTAGTGAATTTTAGAAACAAAATGGAAGCTCATGCATTTGCAGGCCACCTGCAAACAGGAAGTGCTGCTGGGCTTCCTGTTACTGTGCATTGTCAGGTATGTCAGGCAGCAGCATGGCTGAGATGCTGGGAGAGGAAGCTTCAAAATGGCCGCTGTGGCTAACTGTGCCAGGTCGTTGTTCTGGTTTAAGCACACTGTTCCTCCTCCCCTCTTCTCTTCTTTCCTAGAGCCTGCTGGGAAGTTACCCTTGTAACTCAGGCAGCTCTGAAAGTGAAACTGTACTGTTGTTATTAGTACAGTGTAATCCAATCTCTGCGCAGTCTAAGTACACACACTTAACAGACAGCAGCAGTATATGATGGTGAGTTTACAGAACATTATATTAGAAACACTGCCAGCATTCTTATAGAATGCCCATTATATAAGCATTGGGCAATTGTGTTTTTTTTCTTAAAATTAATAAATCATAAAATACCTTTTTATCAGAGAAGGTCTTATGGATGGCCGGTAACAAATCATTTGTTAGGAATGTTGCTTCGGCATTCAGAAAGCTGATACCTTGTGGTTCATAAATGTTTACTTCAATCTGAAAATGTATAGAAATACAATGAAGTAACACAGTAGTATATTTACCAACCACCTTTATGTTGTGTCAGGTGTTTAGGCCAGGGTGCTCTGTAGCTTGAGATTGAATAAAATGACTTGACTTGTCCAACATCTCTTCAAGTAAGGACAAACCTAACAAATATGTAGCATATTCCTCTGGTGTTCACATTTTTGGGAGTTTGAGGTTGAGGCTTATAATATGTACAGAGGTAACAAAGTTCAGAGAGCCATATTTTGAGATTAAAACCTTGGGATGGAATATCTCTCCCTCCTGCTGGAGCTATACAAACACAATTGCAGTGGCCCGCACTGAATGCTGCAACAGCTGCCTTACAGCTGAAGGTTTGTCATAATTGCACCACAGTGCTTAATGCACATTTGCCATGCATTCGTAGGTTTTAAGTATAAAGGTTTCCCCCCAGTGGTTAAGAAGTGTATTACATGTCAGGCCAATGCCACATACTATATGTTATTTATTGGTTCCTCCAACTGTCGATTAGCTGATGCAAAGTGAAGTCTATGACTCCTCTGTCACCTGACCATGCCAACCAATGGAAGGCCAGAGGAAGCCAGTTCCCTCCAGTCAGTCAGCCCCTGGTGGGCGAAGGGGGAGCAGCTCCAGCCCCTGAGCTGGCTGCATGTGTTCCAGCTTTCTTCAGAAAACCTATTACAGGCTTAGGCCTATGCCAGCCTTATTCTCCTACTCATCTCTACCTGTAACCAGTCACCCAAGGATGTTCACAGGACAGTTCTACCTCAGTAGGATAACTTTATTGCGTAAGAAGCCTACTGTCTGGATCGTCTGGAATTTGAGGGTCTCCCGCCAGCGACCAAAACTAGTCTAGCTTCCATGCTAGTAGTCCACGCGCCTCTATGCGGTCACCGTGTACGAGAGCAGCTTCATGTTCAGTAATTCTCAAGTTAAGTAACTCAAGTCGTCTCTACCTGTGCCCTTGTGGTGGGAATATAGATCTACTGGATCAGGTCTGTAAACTCTTTTAAAAGTCTTCTAATGTCATCCCTTGATAGTACTACTACTCTCAGCATCTCTACAGCCCTAAGGCTTCAGTATAGACTCTCTCACTCTGCATCAGCAATCACTAAAGCTGTTTAAACTTGCTAAAGTTACCCTGGTTGCATCCAGAGGAAAGCACTGACTCTCGTTCCAGCAATAAAAGCAACGTTGTTTATCCGAACCCTGGCATTGCTTTCTGTAGTGGGTGCCTTGACTAGGATACAGCGGGAACTACATTGGGTAACTATCCCTGGGGTCAAGACTACTAGCCACCAAACCCTCGAGCCATACACCGTGACAAGTGTACTTCATAGGCTATCCCCAGGGGGTTATCACACAATGAGTGATTCTGAAAAGCCTGCCAGCTTCCTGCTGATAGGTCCATTGTGTTACATTAAATAAGTCAAATGCCAATTCATTTATCTTAAAGCAGGCCAAAAGTCAAAAAAGCTAATTCAGTGAATTGCACCCCTAAAGCCCCTCTCTGGTAATCATTAATCATTAAAACAATAATGTTCAAATGTAGTCCTATCTGTTACACTGGGATTCCTTTCAGTGTTTACCTCTCTTGGATCTCCATATACTCTTCTTCATCTTGCATCCCATGGCGCACTTTTGTGTCACCGGTGAAGCATGGCATGGAGTAAGTATGCTGTGGGGTGCTGCAGCATTCATGTCTGCCAGACTTGCAGAATGAGAATGTAGATGCTGAGCTGTGCATGCACCATGGGATCCAGGATCTCTGGGGGTTTCACTCCATTGTGCATGCCAACTATAAGGGATCTCGTAGGCATTAAATCTCCTAGAGCCCAGGGCTGGCCTAATTGTGTTTTATCCACTTTTATATAAAGTTGAAGAAATAGAAGAAATAAGGAAAAGAAACAGATAACACTGTAAATACATATACCCAATACAAGCCTTACATTCTTTAAAGAGAAACATCACTATGGATTTTCACTCTCCCCGGTGTTGTTCCTCTGCAGTGGGGCAACTCATTTGTGATGACCCACTTTGTGAAAGCCTCTGGATCGCCCATTACAAACTCACCATCTGGTGATTCCATGTGCGGGTCACCAGCCATACAGGGCTCATGCTCCATTATGCCACTGGCCGCACCTCAGTAATGCTTTGTAGCATATGCCTTACATAGAGGAACGCGGGGCTTGCGCATGTTGCTTGGGCTCATCGGCTCCCTGAGTATACCGGGCTATTGTGGGGGGAGAGGCAGGTGAGGAGATTGGCCTTTTAGAATCCAGGGGAACTGATATTTCTCTTTAAAAGATTTGAATCTGCTGTTTTTACTTAACATGATTTTTATTTTTTTGCAAACTATTACTTTCTAATATACCTGGAAGTTTCTGACAAGTGTCTTTGGTTGGACCTTGATAAACATCTCATATTTCCCAAGTTGACGCTTTAGCAATTCTTCATAAACCAACTCAAAAGTGACTTTGCTTTGTGCAGCTATATTGACCGATACAGTAAATTTCTCAGTCTTCCTTCCAGATGCTCTAAATAATCACAAATTGGCAACTATTAGGTATAATGAAATGAGACACTTCAAAGACATAACATTTTTTTTCAATCTATGAGACTCACCAATTTTCCCCCATAGGTGGAGGGAAATGTCGGTGCACCTTACAGAGCAAATGCTGCCTGTCAGCAGTTTGACCATCTCTGGCAACCTGGACACAGGGACACACAGCATAAGGCACTGACCAATGGGAGAGAGGAATGCTTTGAGTCTCACCTGTTGCTGTGTTTTTTGTAGCCCTGAGAGGCAGATGTGACTGGTCCCTGCTCTGGAGGACAACATGCCAATCAGAAATGGTTTTCAGATATGTGGGGGGGGGGGGCTTCCAAAAGGATTGAGGAGTGCTGAGTATGCCACTGGAGACCACTAGATCGAGCCCCGAGGTGAGTATAAGACAAAACCAAGAAGTTTTACACAATGAAGTATCCCAAATCTGGGATATCCTTAGAACAAGCTTTTAGACTCTTCTCCTTAAAATCAAGACTGCTTTGGCCCTGAGAAGGGGGAGGGAGAACTACTTCCATGTTCCCTTAGTGTAGGCAGACAGTCTGGGGTGATAGTGTGACTGCGCTGGCATGCATACCCCGCAAACCTAAATGTTCATATGGGATGCCAGACCAGCTGGCAGCAGTGAGTACACATGGAAGTGACAACTAGTTCTGCAAGGTCTCATGCTATCCCAGGGTGTACTTTATGCTAAAGGTGCTGTAATTTTAATTCTGGTTCAGAATATTTTCCTTTCTTATTTTCCTCCTCCAGACTGGGCGTGTCTTATGTCAGATGCATCTTATATGGTGAAAATATGGTATTTCCCTTAGCAATTAAATAAAAGGAAAGCATTTTCTACTTATGGTAGGAAGCAGTTTGTGTTTTGTGTCATTAGGGTTGATTCATGACCATGAGTAATTTGCAAGTTAAGCACCATATTTAGCTGTGCAATTTGTTTAAAAAAAACAAAGAGCCTCCTGGCTCTGATACCATGGTTGGATTGAGTAAGGCCATAATAATAATAAAGCTCAGGTATGCATTATGACTGCACACTCTACAGTACTGATATCTTTATTTCAGGGGTTTACTGGTGTACATCAGTGGTCCTCAACCCTGTCCTCAAGGCCCACCAACATGTCATGTTTTTTGGATCTCCAAATAGCCAGCTCTATTGCTCTGCAGCTGCACTAATTACTCCACCTGTGCATCTTTGTGGAGATCTGCAAAACCTGGCCTGTTGGTGGGCCTTGAGGACAGGGTTGGGGACCACTGGTGTACATGACACTGCTGCAGGATGGCTCTCATATAACAACTTTCATATTTGCACCATAGCATGCTATTTTAGTGTTTCTAGTTCCTCAAATGCCCTGAGAGCACTGTAAGCCTCATGTTTGTTAGGGGTACTAAAGCATGTGTGTGGGGTCCCATAGGATTGCTGCTGGTGGATAAATAGTAGGCATGCAGCTGGCTGTACAGTGGAGGGAATGCATATTTCACCCAGGATGCTGGCTTGGGTGAGATAAGACATCCAGGAGGCTCTTTGTTTCAGTGCTTTTAGTGCACTGATACCTTTTGTTAAGATTTGTTTTCTATGATTCTGATTTCTATGGAATGGTAGGTAGGTTGGTAGTGGGACCTGCCATTCCTCTCCCTCCAGGCCGGAGTTTACTTACCTGCCTTAGCCTGCACAGTTGCCTGAGGCTGGCTTGTCACTGGGCTACAAAGGGTTGCTGCTAAAAGCAATCTGGGGGAAGTTGTGTGATGGGACATGGCCAGTCACTCCTGTGAAAGAGATGCTGTGCTACATGTCCAAACACTGGACCTACTAGTTTGGAGAGAAACTGAATTCTGTTTGCTTTTAACCCCGGAAGAGAAGAACTTTATATTGCATTTACCCTGCACTTTGCTTCTATGATGAAATGCAGTGAACATTTGTTGGACTTATTGCACGATTTGATTTCACCATAAGGACTATTTCCAGAGTTGTCATTGCCATTAGCAACCCCCTAACAGTAGAAATAGTGTGTTGGGAAAGGCTTTATTTGTGTGTAGGTGATATTTAAAATATGTTACTATCCATGACATAAAAATATCAAATAATGAGTTATTGTGATGCTTTTAGAACAGACCTCTAGTCAAAGTTAACTTAAACCGGACCAACAGTCTGGCACAGTTGAAAAAAGCAGCAGCAGCCATTTTGGAGCTCCCTCTCCCAACTGACATAACTGAAATGCATAGTAACAGGAAGCCCAGCATGACTTCCTGTTTGCAGGTGGCCTCCAAGCCCATGAACGTCCATCTTGTTTTTAAAATTTATACTAGTAGTCTTTAGAAAAAAGTAAATTCTTTTTTACGTGCAGAAATCTAAATTGTCCTGGAGAGGGATGCATGAACTGTTTGTTGTGTTGGTCTGATTTATTTCATTTTTGAATGTTGGCCTGCTTTAAGGTCCCTTGTGGGAATATTCTAATTTTTGAAGCACTTAAAGAATCACACTGGGGTGATTGCAGGACAATAACCGTGCAACGACCAATGAAATGCTGCCTAGGAAAAAACTATGGGCTCCTTCATATACTTGTGAGCAAAAACCTCTCTGCTTTTAGCACATTTAGACAGATTGTAGGATTTGTTGTGGGCTGGTGACTGGTGTCGTTTTGTCTGTGGCTCATTGCCTAATCCTATGCACGCTGCCCAGTTCAGCTATAAATTGAAGGTGAAGCTTGCCATTTCCTTTCTTTTACATGCTTGCAGGGCGATCACACGAAAAAGCCCTTCATGCTGTATTTTAGTACATACAGATGACAACAGGAGGACGTGCCGCTGATGCATGTGTGTTCTGTTGTTTTGTGCCGCCCCCCCTAGGATAGAGCTTTGCTGGAAAGAGGTGGGTATCTTTCCAATGCAGGGCTCAATGATGGTAAGGAGTTTGGGTTAGTTTAATGGCCGTTTAACTTGGACCCTCCCTCGCACAGAGTTGCCAGAGAGAGGTGTGGGCCCACTTTAAACAGAAACAGGAAGATGCACATGAATCTGCAATACATTGTTTTTCCTAACATTTGTGATTATTTTCTCTGTAAGTGTAAATGAGAAACATGCTATTAATGAATTAATACAACAATGAATTAATGAAATCAAGGTCATGCAACATATACAATCTATATAAGTAACCAATAAGTAATGAACAGTACTTGACAAGTCCAGCAGTTTGGCCCCTTGAGACAGCTGCTTCATACTGTTTCTTTGCTGCTTCTTTTTCTTTAATTACTCCTGAATATGCTTTTCCATCAATGATCCTGCATAAAAAGAAAAAGGAAGAATTGATATGAGCAGTTCAATTAATTTTAAAACTTCCTATAATATAAAGTATTTTTTCACATACCCCCATCAGCAAATTACAAAATAAAATAAAACCCAGAAAACTAGAGTGAATTAAACAGAAAAGGCTAGAAATGATCAGTTATGATTTATATCTGTAAATAAAGCTCACAACACAAGTTTACATCTCATAAAGATGTTTTGTTTGTAAAGTTTTGTGAGCTTTCCACTTCAGCACATAAAACAATTTTTTCTTTTTAATTGTAAAATTCTGAAAACCTGACTGGAGTTTTTAAGGTGGGTTTATATCCCATAGGGAAATAACTGTCTCCTATGGGGTATTCATGAGTGTAAAGAACTTGCCACGTGGGAAGGCTAGCTCACTCCATAAGACTGTAAGTTCTCCCACATTAAATAGAATGTTGCCATATTTAGTAACTAGTCACCTATGAATGGTGGTGCTCATGGACACTTTCTTTGCATGGCAAGCAAGATTTCTGCTGGCTGCATGCAACCAGGCCTAATGCAGTGTGCTAAGACGAGGATTGTAAATGTGAAAACCTGAGAAAAGAAATTTGGACAGCTCACAGGTCCATAAAGATAAGCCACATATTCTTAGGGCCTTATTCATGAAGGGATAGCGTCAGGTAGTGGCTGGTTAATGAGAGGTAGTGACAGGTAGCGACTGGTGAACGCCGGACACGGCACGCAATTACACATTTATCAAGCAGAATCTGTTTAGCGACTGGGATAGCGCCATGTAGCGTCTGATTCATTATTTTCACAGCCTCAGCGAACAGCGCCGGCGTTCAGCCCTCTGGTATGACCTCTCGCTATCTGTCGCTCTCCCATACATTTCAATGGAGGATCCTTTTCTTCTCTTTAAACTGTGTTTTTGTTGTTGTTTTTTTTTTTTTTAAATCTCAAATAATTCTGTGACCTCTCCTGGCATTGAAAAAGCTGTTTTTTTCACTTTTTTAAAGTTTTTATATATTTCTTCAGAAATGACATTACAGGTCTGCCATTAAAGTGTTCATGTTACAATGTTGCTACAATGTAATTCCATATGTTTTCGCTTTGTCACTAGTGGATAAATGCTGAAAAACAGACTTTAAACACACAGCCTCCTGCGCTCTGGGCTTCAAACAAGCATATTTCAGCGCCAGAGATTTGTGAGGCTGTTTTTTTGCTGAATATGGTGTGAGTCGGTCGCTATGAGCAGTCGCTTAAATGCGCTCCCATACAGCGCTGTACTGGTCAAATAGCGACTCCTCACAATGTATTCAACATTACTGAACACGGCTGAGCACAGTGACTACTAGCGGGCGCTCTGAAAATGCCTGCTACAGACGCTCATCTGTTGCTACCTGGCGTTAGTGATGAATCAGCCTGTAAGTTAAAGAAGATGACATCATTGCAACAATGTACAGCCTTGTGATGCATTTCAGGTATGCTATCATGCCCTTGATCATACAGTTGACAAATGGATTTCACATACCTTATTTGATGGAGAGAACTGTGGTCTGTATCCTCCCCGCTTCTGCCAAACCCACTGCCCCCAGGCAAAAAAGAAAACTGTGACTGTATGAAAGAACATATAGATAGACTTGTGCTACTTCACCAGATTGAAGATGTGAAAACCCGTCTGTCAGACGTATGGCTGCATATTAAATCCTTTGTAAATCCAGTTAGTCAAAAAACATTATCTACCTGAATGCTTAAAGTCTGAGCCAATGCTGGCAGATTAGTATGTAGTATGTAAGTAGTGTGTGTGGGGGGGGTGTCAGATCATGTGAGGGGGTGGGACAGTTTTGTGTGTGTGCGTGCATGGGGGGGGGGGTTGGGTGACAGATTGGCATGCTTATTGGGGGGCGACTGACTAGTGTATGTGCCAGATTGGTGTATGTATGTATATGAAGGCAGTGACCGATTAGCCAACCTAAACCCTGTGAAGAGGGTGTCTTGGTTCACAGGGACACTGAACTAGCCCCTCAGAAGCAACCTCTCATTGCGAACGCCAGCTGTAAACTACATGTTTCTAAGGTAATACTGTACCCTCCACGGTTGATTGTATAGTATGCTTACCATCTAAACAATATTTACATACAAAAAAAAACATGAGGATCAATAGTACTAAATGGGATTATACATGTGTTTATTTATCTAATTTTAAGAATACAGTAAGGTTGTAGGAACACCTTGCCAAGTGAGTTAAAAATTCAAATTGAAAGTGTAACCTTGTGCCTACATCAACACATTAAATACAGCAGAGGTAGAGCAGAAGATGCCTGTAATACTCACATGCTAAAGTTTGTTATAAACGCAGTTTTTGGCAGATCCACTTTGAAGACAGCTTCTTTGGAGACATTTGCTCGGTTAACAGCTCGGCTTGTGATGACATTATGAGCAAAGCGTGATGTCACCTTACTGTCAACATTAATACTGTAGACTTCTATATCTTCTGCTGGCTGAAGAGCACAAAAAAGATCAGTTACAGTTAAGTAAAGATTTAAAGTGATATTCCATGTAGGGGGAAGAATAAAAGATGATATTTTGACATAGACTGTGGCAGAAAAGTGGCCTTACTAGATACAGAACATTAGAACACTAGAACATTCTGTGGCTTTAAATGAGATTTAGTTTAAATGGTCTTTGGTAATTTCCACCTTAAATAGTTAAAGGGTAATTCCATTTTCAATGGCATTTTTAAAAGTTTCCATTATGGGGAAAGCATTATGTCTTCAATACTTATTAGTTATTTTTTTAATTTTCTATTTGTTTGCAACTCTGTGACATGGGTGATTGCTTTAACGCATTCTGCTGAAATCCAACTTCTTCAGTTTGGAAGGGTCACAGTCTTGTGTTCCAGTAGTAAGGGTTAATGGCCGGGTTCTCAAATGGATAGGTTATTAGGCTGCTTAGACATAGCCAAAGCTGCCAAAGAGTTCACCTGTTACATTGGAAGAATTGTGTCCCCTCACCTTAGATACAGTTTTTGAAAATTCTTACCTCTGAAGTGCTTCTTCTCTGTAAGAACAAAAAGAAAGAAAATCATATGAATCTGCATAAATGAAAATCAAACCAACGTTCCAACCTCTTTGCTTCTCGTGAAATTGAAATAAAAAACAAATACTTTAGGTCACTTTCAACATCCATTCTGGGGTACTTTGATTTTAGGATGCCCCTCCAATCAAGACTAGGAAGCATCAAATCAGGCAAATGACACACTTGTAGCATGTGATCTCAAGCAGCCCTGTACTACAGCAGGGTGGATGTTCAGGCTGACGCAACGCACACCATAGATGTCTGCTTTGACTGAAAGGTTTACAGATTTATTATTTGTTTTGCTTGTTTGCTTGTTCAGATTCAGTTTTCCCATTTTGTTGGTAATTTTCTGATGCTGCCCAACCATTCAAGTCCACACGGGATACAAATTGGTTATTTGTTCTGGTCTCTGCAAGGCAACTAAAGCAGACCAATGTCCCCACATTGCATTGGAAGAACTAAATTATAGAGAGTATTTGTATGCAGCTCCAAAAGCTCAAGCCTTTTTTATAAAGCTGGAGGCCAATGCACGACAGGGCTGCTGCTAGCTCCCCTAAAACCCCATAGGTAAAGTGAATAAAAAAATCCAAAGTCCATCCAGGGTGAAATAGAGAAAAGTTAAAAGATTTGAATTTGTTTTAATTAGTTGAAAAACTATATGCTTTCATCAGAATACACATGGGACACTCAATCCTCTGATGCAGTTTTTCTATTTCTTGTGCTGGACTTTTGTTTTTGCATTTAGTAAGAACACCACACATTTAAAAACATTGATCTTTAGTCAAATAACATATTTTATGTGAAATCCCAGTAAATAATTTGCAGATAATGGCAGGGTTCCCCTACAGGCAATTGTATTTCTATAGAGAAAGTTAATAGTAAACTTTAGTTGCCTTTTTACTGTTGCCCTTTTCTGTTTGATTTAGCTACTGGAAAGTTTAAAGGGGCTTATCAGAACTAAGAAGTGCTTCAAATGCTGGCAAATGTATATTTAGAAGAAGAAAAAAAACTGACCTGGATGTTTCTCAATCCATCAATTACAAAGTCACTCTTCACTGGCAACAGAACACAGAAGAGCAAAGTAAAACCCAGCAGATGGCCCATGACTGAAATGGGCCTTCTTGAGGCACACACGTGAATTATAGGCATTATTAGAATACAAGTTAATAATTGATTAAAAAACGCCCACAACTTTATTTGTTTGCCGAAAAAGGGTTCAAAGTTAAACTGCGTAATACCCAAAAGAAATAGAATCCCTTGGCAGAGGGATATTACACAAGTACTGTATGGCATGTAAGAGAGAAAAACATGAATAAACAGCTACAATTCAAACATTATATTGTCTAGAGTTGAGGTGTTGGTAACTGGATAGGCGGAACTTGGAGGGATCAGAATCCTCCCTTAGATATGTAGTTTATTCATTAGTAGGGATGAGTGAACCCGGGTTCTCTCACCCGAATTTGGGGTTTGTACAAAACAGCTGGTGTCCTGGTGCTTGAACACGTACATGGACTTCTCCTGGAAGTCTGTGTATATAAAAAAAGCATAAAAGGTGGAGGGGCCTTAAACTAACGCAACACCAAAAACAAAAGTGGTAATGTGGTTAATGCACTTGTTTACTCCTTTATTTGTTCAATATTTAGAATACAGGCTGCCTACTTCAATAACTGATACCGAAAACCAAACTACAAAAATGCTCAGTATATACACCTCCCCCCCCCCCCCAAGACAAATGGCTAAAATAAAAATGTAAAATGCACGGGCCTCCAGAAACACATGCCACAACACGGACACCCGCCACACAGACCTCATAGCAGGACACACTTGCTGACCAGTGGTGGTGGGGGGGGGGGGCACAAAGTTGCCACCAGAAAACCACTTAAACTGTGCCTGTAGTCAATGAGGGAAAATTAAGGCCTATCAGATAAGCAGAAAGTCACACTGGGTACAGTATAACTTGCAGACTTACATGAGGATCAAGGAATATGCAGCCATTAGTATGACTTGGTGAGACCAGAACTTCAGCTCAGGCCGTCAGCCGACAATTGTTTGGCTCCAAGGGACCCTGACAAAGCTCCAGGCTTGGAGCGAAATGTACGTCGCCTGACAGTAGCCTTAACACACTCGCCGGCTCGTACCTATATGCCTATCACTAAGGAAAGGCCGTGATGTTTGGCTGACTGAATGAGGTTACACACTTCAGGCCTCGAGAAATAAAATGTGGAGGTGTCAGATGGCACTGGGTCCTGGTCGGTCAAGCTGGGGTCATACACTGGAAGGCAGTCCTCACAATTCGTGGTATCAAGGGGAGTAGCAAGATAAGGGCCAACGGTCAAGCTTGGTGGTCAGAGGGCTCGCAGTACAGAGGATAAGACGGATTCAGGCTCAAGCAGGCGTCGGTCCAGGCAGCGGTCAATGGAGTAGTCGGGGAAGCAAGTCACCCAGCAATATGCTATCATGGGCAATAAATAGGAGAGCTGGGATTACCTATATAAGGCTTAGGTGCTGGGAATTGGCTCATTGACCCATGAAGTATCTGTGGACTGATGTGCCCAAAAACAATATGTGCAACCTGCCCTACAATAAACATTGGGGCTCATTGGCTGTCTGCAGCACCACTAGAGGGCATATTATAGCTGTGCTCCCACTAGTGCATGCAAGCACGGTCAGAGAAGCAATGGATGCGGGCAGAGGCGGAGGCTTGCAGCGCCGCTCGAGCCAGAGCTGCTGACATGATGGCCGGGTGACGGGGATCCCGGCACGCCACCTGAGCGGGTAGTCGAGGATGCCATAGGACTGGGAAGAAGGTAAGCGCATGGTGACAATACTACTGGCTGCATGTTCCTTGATCCTGTCTGGCTGAAGTTATACTGGGCTTATACTGGACCCAGTGACTTTCCGCTTATCAGACCTTAATTTCCCCTTCATTAACTACAGGCACAACTTAAACCGGACCAACACCCCCTTTTTTCTTTAAAGGGTGCTGGTCCCACTGTCTGTTCATCACAACAAGCTCTGGGGGGGGGGGGCATCCAGAATGCTGGAGCTCCCATCGCAGATAACCTCCCAGACCGCTCGTAATACTCACCTTATTATGAGGCAGCGACAGGAAAGGAGTCCCCTGAATGCCAGCCGGGCGGTCACATGGGCCATAGTCATGTCCTCTGTGCCGGCCCCCGGCAGGACCTATCCACGTGACCTCCCGAGGCCAATCACGGGACTCCTTTCCCGCCACTGGCTCGTAATGAAGGAAAGTATTACGAGTGGTCTTGAAGGTCATCTGCGAGGGGGGCTCCATCATTCTGGATGCCCCCCCCCCAAGCTTGTTGTGATGAACAGACAGCGGGACCAACATCTGTTAACCCTTTAATCGCCAGCCTACCTTGAGATTTTGTCTCCCTTTGTTGCCAGACCATTTTGCACTATTTTGCGCTCCACACGTTCAACTGTGATTTTTGAAGGGATTTCCCAGGAGAGTGAAATATGTGAAAAAAAAAAAAAAAAAAAACATTTTTTACAATTTGTAGTGTTTTTTTGTAATAAAAATGTAAGTTTGTCAATAAAATCTTATTGCGTGTGAAATACCAATTTCTCCCGGGTACAGCGGTACCACATATGTATTGGTAGACACCCTTTCCTGCCCAGGAGGAAACAGACCTTTGGTAGAATTTCAGATAAAATACAACTATGCTAGACTCTATGCGCACCTTGCAGTTTTGCAAGAAAAACAACCTTTACATTTGAAATACCCCCAACAAACTATATATTCTCTGGAAGTACACACCTCAAGCTTTCTAGCAGTACCAGGCTTGTTGATATGGCCTCAGTTTTCTGGAACTAATCCCTCAATGTATTCTTTGGTTGCACAGGGTTTCCCTAAAAAAAGAATAAAACAACAAAATCAAAGCCATATTTTCCTAAAAAAAACTATATGCAAACAAGAAAAAACCTGAAAATCTGAAAAAGCAAGGTCCCCCAAACAGAACAATACCCAACATGCATAGCTACTGTCAAGGGAAGAGTTGCTAAACACCCCAAAGTAAAGTGTGTGCGTAACGATAATTTTACTTGAAAATTTTAGCTCTGCAGACAAAGTGCGCACCTTGCCCTTTTTCTACCAAAACAACCCTTTACATTTGGAATACCCCCATAAACCATATAACCATAAACCCCTTTCCCTGAAAGTACACATGTCAAGCTTTCTATGCATACCTAGCTTGTTGTAGTGGGCTCATCTTTCTGGTAGTAATCCCTTGAAGAATTCTAAGTTGCATAGGGTTTCACTAAAAAATGTATAAAAAAGCAGAATAAAAAACACCTTTTCCTAAAATATCAATATGCAAACAAGAAAAAAACAAGCTAAGTCTGAAAGCGTATGGTCCCCCGAACAGAACAATACCCAACATGCATAGGTACCTGTAATCTTTTAACTGCCAGCCTACTTGAGATTTTGTCACCCTCTGTTGACAGGATATTTTTCACCATTTTGCGTAATGTTTAACTGTGATTTTTGCAGGTATTTCCAGGAAAATGGCATATTTTCTTTTTGCGGCAGAGCTTAGGCTTTAATATGAAATGTCTTGTTTGTATTTTTCTACTGTTTTTTTTTTTTATATTTTTAAGTAAATAAGTAAAAAAAATAAAAATATATATATATATTTTTAAATGTTCTCCTTTATTTTAACTAAGACGTTTATTTTATTAAAGAAAACCATATTGCATGTGAAAGCCCCATTTCTCCCGATTACAATGATATCACATATGTATTGGTAGCCCCCCCCCCCCCATTCCTGTCCTGAAAAGAGCACTTATAACATTTACAAATAAAATGCTAACTACTATAAAGGGTTAAATAAAAAGAAAATTGGTGTGGGGTCCCCATTCCAGGGGGGGGGGGTTTCTTGGTGGAATTTTAAGGGTTAAAAAACCCTAAAATTCTCAAAAAAAGTGGCGTGAGGTCCCCCCCACCCAGCCTAACCATAACCAGCCCAGGCACCAGCTATGGGGCTTGTAGAACAGGGTGCAGGGGCCAACTTTGATGGTCCCCCGCCCTGCCAGCTAAAAGTCCCAAAGCCTAATAGCCATGGGCTCTTCTGCTTCCCCCCCCCCCGGGCTTTGGGCAGGCAGGTAATCGGGGGGCTCGAGGTTAATGGCAAGTCACCCGCTAGCTGCAGGTGACTTGGCAGCCCCCGAGCCTTGTGAACTGGTATAGGGGTCTCATGGACAAAGGATTAACAGTAAAAAAAAAAAACACAATACACTTTGATTTTATTTAAAAAAATTTTTTTTTTCTTTACTCACCTCCGATCGTCAGCTCCTGTGCCCCTCGGCGATCCAATGCCAGTGATGGCTGGCCAGAGAAGGGGGAGGCAGGCGATTGGAGGATCGCCTACCTCTCTCCTCCTCTGCCCAGCCATCACCTGGCATCTGAAAGCAGAACCGTCGGGTGCCAGGACGACGCCCGCCAGGTGACGTCATCCGCCTGAAGGGACGGGGCTAGCAGTAAAGATGGCGGCGGCCGTCGGAGCTACAAAGGGTGTGGGGCTGCCAGGCCCTCTCCTGAAGGGGGGTGATCGGAGCCCCCCCGTGAAGGGAAGAGCCGGCGGGAGCGATCGGGCACGAAGGTGAGTAGCTGCTGAAATGGGGGGGACGTATTTTGGGCACTCCCCTGCAACCGGGGGAGCCCCAATGGGTGATCGGAGCCCCCCTGGTTGAAGAGGAGACCCGGCCGGATCGAATGAGAGGTCAGGTGAGTTCCTTTTTCTTCTACTTTTTCTGCTAGCAGGGGGGAAAGTCAGGCACGTAAAATGTACGTGGCTGGCGGTTAACAGCAGGGGAGGCAGCCACATACATTTTACGTGGCTGGCGGTTAAAGGATTAAAGAACAAAATGGGTGTTGGTCCGGTTTAATTGGTGTTGTGGTGGCAACTTTGTGCCCTCCATTATTGCCAGTTGTGAGTGTGTGTTGCTGTGAGATGTGTGTGTGGCGGGTTCCATGCTTTGGCATGTGTGTTTGGAGGCCCTCATGTTTTTTTAGTGGACAATGTGGTCTAAATTTTTAACTTAGGTGCTTGGAAGTGAGAGTTTTTTTGTGGGGGGAGGAGGAGGTTTGTATATATTGAGCATTTTTGTTTTTTGATATGAATTATTGAAGTAGGCGGCTTGTATTCTAAATATTAAACAGATAAAGGAGTAAAGTGCCTCAATGCCTTAACCATATTAACCCTTTTGCTTTTTGGTGTTGCCGTGTTCATGTCTAGAGTTTGGAAGCCGAATTGGGGACCATGAGGGACCACAGTGGCAAATTCAGCCCGGGGGAGGGGGAGGGGAAGCCTGAGCTATCCTAGGTGGGCATGTTCCTTCCCGATGGGAGAACAGGAAGGGTCGGGGCATAGACCTACCCTGGGTGCCTTCCTCACACTGGTGTCCTCTCTTCTTCTCCTGACTGCACCCCCCGACCTTGGCTCCTCCTCAAGGAGTAGCTTCTACCATCTCTCTCTTCGTCTGTCTCTGTCAGGATGGATCCTTGGCGTCCATGATGCCTGACTCTGCTGAGTCCCCAGCAACAGGGACTATGACTTCCCAGGGTCCATACCCACATTTATCCCCAGACTGGCCCTCTGAGGCCGAGGAGGACCCTGGACCACCAGGGGTTAGGGGTGTAACTGGGCTGGGTCAGGGAGTATTAAAGGAAGGACATTGGTTGTCATTGCTGTTCTCGGGGATCAGTAATTGAATTGACAAACTGGCAAATACCTTGTTATTTGCCATGGTAATAATGTTAAATATAAGTGTTAAATTAAGTGTTTTGTTTTTATCCAATGAATTTAACATAAAAGTATACTTTTCCTGCTTGTCCTGAAACAAATCCCACATGATCCTGTTGTTTTATTGGGTTTAGAAGATTATCATTCCTAACCTATCGCTTACGGCAATAAGCTGCAGCAGGCTCAGCTACACACATCTATACAACCGTTTGGGGTTATTGTTATCTGTAAAAATTATAGTATTCATAGATAGAGAAGGGAGGAGCCTTTGGCATCATGAACATTCTGGTCCCAGTTATTTCAAGTGAAATGGACACTAAAAAGACCCCTCATCTTACATACAGTTTTTGAAAATTCTTACCTCTGAAGCAGGGCTGTGGAGTTGGTAAGCCAACTCCCCAACTCTGACTCCAACTCCTTCATAACTGGCTAGCAATAATTAGTAAGAAATTTCCTGTAGTGAAATTGTAACAATTGGCTCACCATTATATAAGCAATAGGGCTACTTATATTGAACATAAAGCATATTTATTGGAATACAATTTATTGTAAAACAAATAACTGAGTTATACTAAAGGCAAGATCGATTGTTGTTCCATTGTCTCGGGCCACACATTGAACCCTGTAGTTCCTACGATGCGATGTGATGCACACTATGTGCTGTACATGTATCATCATAAAAAAATAAGTGAATTGTTGTGCCTCTAGTTATTACTGCCAGCACATAGTGTGACCAGAAAAAGAGGATTAGAGATGCTGCGAGAGAGGCAGCCAATCAGGACGGGAGGGAGTGGGGGGTGTTTCATGTCTCTGTCCACTGAAGGTTGATTGACGCTTTAAAGCAGGGGTGCTCAACGTTTTGAGAAGCGTGCCATATAAGCGACTTAAAAACTGGTCACGGACCAGGTTCATAATTTTAAATAGTATCACAAAGATTTTCTACACCAATCAAGATACCCACTGTCTCCACAAACTTCATAAACTTTTTTTTACTTGTATGTCTTTTCACCACACCACCCCATTACCATATTTTTATCTAACAATCCCCACATGCTATCAATAGACATGACATGACTTACCTCTCCCAATATATGTCTCCCATATTTATAGCCCATCTCCCTAACAATCCCAAATCGCAACTGTTTTCCCAATACTCAACCCATGTAACGCCCGCCTATGCTAAACATACAATTAAACATAGAAAAAACTCTTAGCTTATTATGGTGCCAGGGATCTCACCTAGCTGTCGTGTTGCATCATTGTCAAACACCAAACACAATAAAGGACAAGTGGTTAAACGTGGGGCTGGCACTTATGGACTGATAACTACTATTGATGCCAAAGAAAAACAAAAAGTTTATTAAAACAATTGCACATAGCCACTGGCACAACAATAGAAAAATACACACCCAAGACAAAAATATAAAAACACAATGTTGTGTATACTAAAAAATTATGCCCCCCCATGCACACCAAGCTCCCCCACGCTGAAGAAGGTATTTGAAGGCTGTAGAGCTATGGCATTAGGATAGCCACCTGACCCAAGTTCCTACCAGCTCAGCCCGGAAATCCTAGCTCCCGTCTTGTTCATGTTGCCCCCTCCTGTATATGGCTCGCTCGGGAAGCCAGGACATTCAGCAGAGGCGATTCTGTCATTACTTACCTTCCTTCCTTTAGGAGCCGCTAGCCAGTGTAAGGCAGGTCTTGACTATATTTGAATTTCTCATTGAGAACCTTCTACTTGTGAGAATTGGGCCAGCCAGCACGAGTATTGTGTGAGTAAGTGTGTGTGGAGGAACTTGGTGTGCATGGGTGTCAAGGGGACTCCTAGACCAGTTCACCGGGTTAGGGGGCAGGCATGTCACCTGCCGGCATTGAAGGGTGACATGCCGGTAACCCTCCCTATTACCCCGCACATGCTGAAGAGCACAGTGCCCATTGGTATGGGAATGGGGTTCTTCCAGGGGTGCTGTGATCATATCGAAATCATACCGAAGGGCTTAACGGCTGGTAACTGGCAGGACCGAAGGGTTACCATAAGATCACAATGAACAAAACTGTGTCAGCTGTTATTTTCATAAATAAAATGTTATCATTAAATACATCATAAAATATCATGCTGGTTAAAGCAGCATGGTATTTATCAATGAAAATAAGCATGAAAGCTAGAGAAGCCAGCATTTTTTTTATAGCTTAGATCTGCCAGCGGTGAAAACGCAGTCCCACCAAAATGTCCTGGGGGCATCTTGATTAGTGCTCCCACAAAGCCCAAAACCCTAAGAAGCCCCCACAGTCACATACTCACCTAATTTTGTAATCCTGCGCTGTTCAACAACAGAGGGGCTTTCCTTTTGTAGTTGTATCTCTGCTTTCTCTGGGTCTGCCAGTGGGGCACATATGGTGGAGGGGTGGCCACATTCGAACAGTGTGGGATCTCAGAAGTAGATCTTAGCCCATATAACTAATTATCCCTTAAGTGATATAGATATTGTATGTGGATAGGCAGTACCCCTGTACATAGCCCCTGGTGGGGTCAGGTGGTGCAGTTGTAAATAAATGTATATAGTCTTTCCATTATGTGTTATTATATTAACAAGTGATGTTTCTGCTGTGGATTGTGATATCCATAGTGTGAACTTGGAGCTGTACTGTACATTGTATCAAATCTGAATCAGCATGTCACTTGTATCATACCATGATGTCTGGCATTCCAAGTGGATTGCATACTTGTAATGTATCTTTATTGTTGTTACATCCATGTCAGACACTACTGCCTGTATACGATACTTTACATTGAAAAGTGTTACAATCTGTTGGAGTGATCACATCTGTATTACAATATGTATCTGAATGTAGTCTAAATACAATTCACATTTTACGTATTTTCTTTTACCAAGATTTTATTGAAGTTAGCAAAAGGTTCACATTGCAAGTCATAACAGTTGTACATAATAATATGCAAAGAGTAATCACTTTATGCAGGCATAGTCAAACAAGAACTGGATGTAAGGCGAGAAAAATCGACTTGAAGAAAATAGCTGGAGATATGTATAGTTATAGACAGAAAAAAAAGGGGGATTACATTGCAATAATCATCACTTCCAATATTGTAATGATACCTTTAACTGATGTACAACATTTACTGACCGCCAATTAAAACTATTATGTAGACAGTAATTAGATGTAAGTACCAAGGATTTCTTATTGACAACATTAGAACGGGAAAAATTGGGTCCGTGAGGTTTTTGGGTATATCAATAAACTCCATCCAGGGATTCCAGGTGGGATAAAACTTATCATAGCTATCATTTCTGACAGCTGACATCTTTTCATTGCTCATTATGTCCGAAATCCTATTCTGGACTTCAGTCCACACCAAGGTGGGCAATTTCCAATTCCTAGCAATGGTTACTCGCACTGCAGAGAAGATGTGCTGCATTAGTCGCCATTCCTGCTTCGTATATATGGCTGATTTGAAAGAAAGTAAAGATTCCCAGGGGTCCCCCACTATTTCTATATGGAGGATATTGTGCATTTTTTCCCATATGGCCCTAACTACCGGGCAATGCCACCATATGTGGGACATGGTCCCCGTCTCCTGGCATCCCCTACATTTTACATATTTTCATGTATATTGTATGCATCTGTGACCCCCAATTCAGTGCAGCAAATACCTACGTCATACCAATATGCCTTGCATTTGTATATTGATAGGAAATCCAATATAAGTAAGAGGGAATCATTCATTGCAAAGAATATTAAAAACGATATTAAAGGATCATTATAATGTCTGAAAAACATGTCTGTAGCTATCAAATCAGATTTTAAAACATTCTTGGGAGACAGGTGACACTCCTAGGAAGAGCTCAAAATGGCAGTAAGGGGAATTTTCTGTGTGGTAAAACAGATGAGTCTGAGGTGTCGCCTAGCAACATCTACAGCCCTCTCTTAAGCCCTGAGTGACAGGACTGCACTACTGAATAATGGAACATTCTGAGTGCTCCATTATTAAAATGAATGCTATGACTGTTATTCTAAGTATGTCACACACCCCGCTTCAAGAAATTCATAACGTGTGGGTAATACTGACCTGTAGAGGGCGATATGGAGAGATGCCAGGAAAAAAGAGAGCCCCTCCCGATCCATAAATACCTGGGACCTCCCACTCATTACCCAGTCTTCATCTCTGCAGTCGGCGAGCAAGTCAGAAGATGTGGTCTCCTCCTTGCACAGGGGGATTTCAGGTAGCCGGGATGACTCCCGGCCCTTTAGTTATCTATTTCCGCCTGGATCTTTTTTTTTTTTTCCGTTACCTCATGCCTCCCAGCCTAGGCTGACGGTCCGGGTGAGGGTAGAAAAGCACCCTTGGTGCTTAAGAGCAAATGCTCTCCCGAGAGACCCTATATAAGAGGGTAGGCGGTCATCCGGGACGGTGACCCCGGTTTGGGATGCCCCGTCCCTTGGCCTTACACTTTGGGCGGTCCCCCCCTTTGGGTAATGCCCCTCTCTCTAGCAGGATAGCGGAGGGTAGGAGCAGGGCCCCTTATTCGGTGTTAGGTCCAAATTTTGTAATCATTAATTCTTAATAATGTTTTAATGTATTAATTTATTAAATTATCCTCCCAATAGTTATTAACTTATTTATTACTTCATAACAGCGTGTATTTCTCTGTCAAAACGGCGCTGTTGCCGCCATTTTTATGCAGGCTTTCTCCCTGAGGTAAAAGGGGCGGGGCCGGGCGTCAGGGTCAAAGCCACGGCCCGCTCCCCTCCTTCTGTCTCTTCTGAGACCGGCGCCGCGGCCGCACATGGCTGCGGTGCTGGCCTTTTTGCATTCTCCCCTCACGCTTTCACTCTTGGGGGCGGGGCCGGGCTTTCCAGCGCTGCGGCCCGCCCCTGTGTCACAGGCACCGCTGAGGTGCTTTTCTCTGTGCCTGTTTCCTCAGAAGGAGCTGGCCACGCCCCCCTTCTCTCCTCAGAGCTGCTCTTTACCTCACGGAGAGAGGAAGCTGTCTTCAGGACCACAGTGAGTGGCCCGGTGGGCCCCCCTTCTGTCCCATCACCTATAATTATATATTTTTATGTCATATATATATATATATATATTTTATACTCCGCTTTTCTTATTAGCCTTTTTTATTATGTCTTTCAGATATAACCTACAGTGGTGTTAGGGGGTTTCTCCCGGTCCTAGGGTCCCTAGGTTCTTAATTGGCTTATTGCAAATCCTCCCACTTGGGACATTAAAGGGGCATCCCGGGTTGCTTATATGCGTAATTCCCTCGGTCATTGCGACCAACTATAAGTTCACCTTATGGAGGCATCCCCAGATACTGGGCTTGGGCTCCCCTCGGGGCAATCCCGGAAGTGTATTGGGTGTGGGGCATCCCTTACTGGCGATGATGTATATCTGTGTATACCATGCGCACAGCAGACTATTACGCAGCAGTCCGGACCCCAGGCGTCTGGTTCAGCGCCGCCGGTCTCTCCTCCCCCCCCTCCCAGTTTGATCCGTGCCCAGTCTGACGTTGTCATGGGCGGGCAGTTGCAATTGGAGATGTGTGCCCGATTGGCCAATCTTAAAAAATTATTCTCCAGCACGGTCACCAGAAAGGCTCCGGCTAAGAGAAAGCACTTGTCGCCGTCTTCAACGGCGGCCGACTTGGATGATCTTGATAATCTGGACTGGTCTGATTACTCCCAACTTGAGGAAGGGGAGGTATATGAAGAATCAGATAATTCAGACGATCAGCAGTTTGTGGGTGCTGATACCGAGCGGGGCTTGGGGAGGTCTTCGGATACTCCTAATGTTCTGGCTCAGATGTTTGAGGTTTTGGCTATTTCTCCTCCTGAGGCAGTTCCACAGCAAAAGGGGGAATTTTTCTAAGAATCCAGGCCGCACTTGGAATTTCCTAACCAAAAGCATTTTGATGGGATTATTGCTAAGGAATGGGAGAGGCCTGCCCGGCTCCCAGGTGTCCCTCAGGGTTGGGACAAAAAATATCCCTTTCCCTTGGATACGGTTAAGCGTTGGGTGTCCCCTCCCGAGGTGGATGCACAGATTCTGGGTTTATCCAACACTACTGTTTTAAATTCTCCTGATTGCTCCACGCTTAAAGATGGTGAGGATAAACGCATTGACCAAATGGCTTGTCATGGTTTTGCCAGTGTTGGGTCAGCCATGAGGCCGGTTTGTGCTTCAGCGCTGCTGGTGGTGGCTACCAGGTCGGTGTTCAGGGACCTGTTGACTTCTTCCGGGTTAGATCCGGATAGTGACGAGTTCCTTGGCCTTAAAAGGTGTGAATTGTTTTTGTCATTTGTACTAGCCGCTTTGGATGACACACTGATGATGGGTGGCAGAACGTCGGCTCTATTGGTGACTATTCGGCGTTCGGTTTGGTTGCGCCAGTGGCCGGCTGATTTTGTGTCTAAAAAGTCGCTGACCGCTCTTCCCTTTGTGGGATTTCGGCTCTTTGGTGAGAAGTTGAATCCAGTTGCCAAGGGTGGTAAGTTAACTCAACGCAAAAAAACAGCGTCGTCCCTTTCGGGGGGCGGGTTCCTTTGCTCCTTCCTTTCGTGGGGCTAGAGCTGGCAGAGGAATTGTTTTCCCCACAACCAGAGGAGATTCCTGGAACAGGGGCAGAGGACGTGCCCGCCCAGGATACAGCTGGGGCTCTAAGCCCAAACCCGCTGCCAAGCCAGCTCAGCAATGAGGGGGCGCCCTCACCCATGTGGGTGGGGGGACGGCTGCAACACTTCTCCCAGGTCTGGGACCGGGAGGTCTCGGATAGATGGATCCGGGAAGTGGTGACTTCCGGCTACAAGCTGGAGTTCGAGCTCCGGCCCCCTCCCAGATTCCTCAGGTCTCGGGTGCCTTCAGACCTTCTGGCCGCGCAGGAGCTCCAGGCGGCAGTAAAGAGTTTGTTGGATATGGCAGTTATTTGCCCAGTGCCCCCCTCAGACAGGGGTCGGGGCTTTTATTCCAATCTGTTCACGGTGCCCAAGAAGGACGGCTCGGTTCGACCCATTCTGGATCTAAAGATCCTCAACAGGTTCGTTCGTCCATCCGCGGAAATTTTGCATGGAAACGCTGCGTTCAGCTATCCATTCTCTTCGGCAGGGGGACTTTCTGACGTCCGTAGACATCAAGGACGCCTATCTGCATGTGCCGATTTTTCCAGCGCATCAGAGATTTCGTGGTGGAGGATCGGCATTTTCAGTTTGTGGCACTTCCTTTCGGTCTTACCTCGGCTCCAAGGGTTTTCACCAAGGTGCTGGCCGGGTGATGGCTCTCCTCAGAGCCCAGGGTATTCGCATTGTCCCTTATCTGGACGACCTTCTCATTATGGCATCTTCCTTCAGCCAAGCGGTATTGGACACCAGAACTGTGGTGTCCACTCTGGAGAGATTCGGGTGGGTGATCAACTACCCCAAGTCCTCCCTTTCCCCGTCCAGGTTAGTGTCTTTTCTGGGTATGTCCCTGGATACTTCCCAGGCCAGGGTGTTTCTTCCTCAGTCCAAGGTTCTCTTGATTCAGGAGTTGGTTCGACTCGTCCTGTCTATCCCTCGTCCGGCCATCAGACTGGGGAAGAGGCTGGTGGGATTGATGGTAGCCTCCTTCGAAGCGGTTCCCTTTGCTCAGTTCCACACAAGGACACTCCAGCTCCATCTGTTGGCGGCCTGGGATGGGTCGCCACTGTCGTTGGATCAGTCCTTCCTGATGACCCCCCAAGTTCGGTGCTCCCTTCAGTGGTGGCTGGATCCAATCAATCTGTCGAGGGGCAGATCCTTTCTGGCCCCTTGTTGGGAGACGGTCACCACGGATGCCAGTCTATCAGGATGGGGGGGGTTCTGGAAGGATCGTCAGTTTCAGGGACTGTGCGGGCCTCAGGAGGCTCACGAGTCCATCAATGTTCTGGAATTGAGGGCCATCAGGATGGTTCTGTTTCGCTTGACTCATCAGTTGCAAGGATTGCCGGTTCAAGTCCGGTCGGACAATCGGACGGCGGTCGCCTACATCAATCGCCAGGGAGGGACTCGCAGCAGGAGTTCCCTCAAGGAAGTGTCTTTGATTCTGGCCTGGGTGGAGACCCACGTCCCGTGCATTTCAGCAGTTTACATTCCGGGAGCAAAGTGTTTCGCTTGATTTGTCTCAGGTGGGGGTCCCCGGTGGTGGACCTCTTTGCCTCTCGTCACAATCACAAACTTCCGACATTTGTGTCTCTCTCACGGGATCCACTGGCTCTGGCAGTGGATGCCATGTCTCTGAACTGAAGGGATCTGGGGTTTCTGTATCTGTTCCCTCCGTTTCCCTTGGTGGCCAGAGTGGTGCGCAAGCTGGCCCTGGAGGGTGCGTCAGCAATTCTGGTGGCTCCAAGGTGGCCAAGACAGGTTTGGTTCGCAGATGTGGTAAGGTTAGCAGAGGATCAGTTCGTTCTGCCCCTGCTGCCGGATCTGCTCACCCAGGGTCAACTACGTTATCCCAATTTACCAACGCTGGCTTTGACGGCGTGGCTGCTGAAACCTCCATCTTGAAGGAGGAAGGTCTTTCCGATGCTGTGATTCGAACTCTCATTAGTGCTAGGAAGCGGTCTTCCTCTAATATCTACTATAGGACTTGGAGGTCTTATATTGATTGGTGTGAGATCAGGGCGTTGCCTTGTAGGGAATTTTCCATCTCCAGAATCCTGGAGTTTCTTCAACATGGTCTGGACCTGGGGCTCCAGCTTAGTACTCTGAAGGGGCAGGTTTCTGCCCTGGCGGTGTTCTTTCAAAGGTCATTTGCCCTACATCCTTTGGTTAAGACTTTTTTCCAGGGAGTCACGCACGTGCGGCCTCCTAGAAAACCTTTGCTCCCTGTTTGGGATTTGAATTTGGTTCTTTCTGCTCTTCAGGATTCTCCTTTTGAGCCCTTGAATGATATTGCCTTGTCTTCACTTACGCAGAAGGTGGCCTTTTTGGTAGCCATCACTTCGGTTAGGCGTGTCTCTGAGTTGGCGGCTTTGTCCATTCAAGCCCCGTACTTTGAGGGGCATCAGGACAAGGTGGTTTTTCGTTTCAAGTCCAATTTCCTTCCTAAGGTTGTTTCTGCCTTTCACCTAAACCAAGACATTGTTCTGCCCTCTCTGTGTCCTAATCCCAGCAATGACAAGGAGAGGGCCCTGCATTCTTTGGATGTGGTTCGTGTTGTGAAGTCTTATTTGGAGGTAACGTCTTCCTTTCGTAAGACGGATGCCTTTTTTGTGGTGCCCTCCGAGCCCCGAAAAGGCTTGGCGCCTGCCAAGACTTCCATTAGTAAATGGACCCGTCAGACCATAGTTGGGGCCTATTCTGTCAAAGGGAAGGTACCCCCTTTTCGTGTTACTGCTCATTCTACTCGTGTGGTTGGGACGTCCTGGGCTTTTCAGCACCAGGCCTCTGTTGAGCAAGTTTGTAAGGCTGCTACTTGGTCTTCTGTTCACACTTTTTCCAAGTTTTACAAGGTTGATGTTCGGGCCTCAGCGGATGCTGTGTTTGGCCGCAAAGTTCTGCAAGCTGCAGTGGTTTAAGTTTGTGCCTTGTTTTGGATCCCCGCCCTTTATGGACACTGCTGTTGGATGTCCCACACGTTATGAATTTCTTGAAGCGGGGTGTGTGACATACTTAGAATAATACCATTTTGTGAATACTCACCTGTAAAATGGGTATTATAAGTATGTCACACACCCCGCTTCACCCTGCCCTTTTGTATTCTGGATCCTTTATATGGTGAACTTTGCGCTGTTATGCTTTGTGTTGGGCTCTTCCTGGTCCCTTACCTTACTGCTGTTCTTATACTGGGTAATGAGTGGGAGGTCCCAGGTATTTATGGACCGGGAGGGGCTCTCTTTTTTCCTGGCATCTCTGCATATCGCCCTCTACAGGTCAGTATTACCCACACGTTATGAATTTCTTGAAGCAGGGTGTGTGACATACTTATAATACCCATTTTACAGGTGAGTATTCACAATTTTTTTTTTACCTAAAAAATGTGCAATACAGGTCCTTTAAGGTAATAGTATGTTATTTATAAATATGTAATGCCCGGAAAAATAAAAGACAATTTTTACCCAGACAGGCACTGCACACAGACCCAACAGAGGAGGTGCTTATTTTATTTACCTCAGATGCAGACACCTCCAAAATAATTGATTTTTGTGTGCAGTTCTTGAGCTTAAAATGGGTTATTTGTGTGTTTCCTGTTGTGCTTGATTTTGACTGACAACCCATATGTATCAACATATTTACAAAATGTTAAGTGGTACTTGCTGAAAAAATGATTGGGAGCCCCTGGACTAGGACATCAAGTCACTTTTTCTATAATATAGCAGCTTATAGCTTTTGCCAGTGGTGAACATCAAATGGAGCCCTTTCACAGATCATACAGTAAACTTTTATCTGTCTTTTAACTCAGTTGGGTGCAACTAGACAACTAATGACTGAAACAACATAAACAAGTGGCGCTTCCTTAATCTAGATGATGCCAAAGGAGAACAAATATGATAAATAAGGTAGAGGAGCAACAATGATGGGCCCCAGGACCTTCTGGGCTCTGGTGCGGTATACCCCTTGCACCCAAGTTACGCTCTTAGTTACTCCGTTTATGTTTTACCTTTTGTAGTTCAATTTTCTTTTGTTTTTTAACCGTTATGAAGCAATAATATTTGTTTTTTTCATTATTTGGATAGTGGGTGGTGCAGTGTTTGTTGGAGATTTGAAGGTTCTTTTTTCTCTTACATAGGTTTTTGATCATATCTCTGTACCTCAATGTGCAAGGCACATCCTCTTTCTAATATTTACTATAGTGGTGTACAGCTTTTTTTTGTGTGTGTGTTTGTTCTATTTTTTTGTGTTCTATTTTTATTTTGTGTATTGTGTTTGTTCTATTTTTACACCTGTTGGACCTGTGAGTTAGGATCAGAAATCTTGTATCCAGTGGCAAGCAGCAGCAAATGGGGCAGGCCCACTGCACCTTGGAGGGCCCAATCCAGCATTGGACTGGCATCCCTTGGTGGGGCCCAGGTATCAAGGCTAAACCAGGTATCTCCAGGTTTCTACAAACCAACACCCAAGACCATAAGTTAATGTTAATAAGGCACTTGTTTGCACGAGGGCCCCCCACACTCAAACCAAGCATGGTACACAACACACACACCTTTCACCAGCATCCACACTTGAAGAATAAAGCTGGAGGGGGTCAGAGCAGCGATGTTGGGGCTGCAAGTGGGGGCCATGCTACTGAGCGCCAATGTCTCAACCACGTGTACGTGGATCCAATCTAGGACTAGGTGAAAGGCAGCACCACAGTGGTCTTATCACTCCCTAGATATGCAGCATCCTACTACGGTTTAGTCAGCGGCATCCTCTTCTCCCAGCATCGGCATACAGGCAGCGAGCAAGCTGAGTGGGGAAAGGGCTGGGCAGACTCCGGCATATCAGTGATCATATCCTAACTCTCCCATCCAGCCGCTCAGAGAATCCGCCACATCTGCCAATATTTTGCTACACCCAGGAGGTATACACATACCACAATCCTCCTGGTGCTTGATTCCAATTCCACTTGTAATGGCCCATCCATTTTCATTCAGGATGTGGATTTGAAAGCTGAAAACATGCACAGCTATCCGTCAGTTGATGTAGCGCAGATATCTGAGCTACATGAACCTGAAAGCCCTGAGGATGAGTTAATAGTAGTCAGCTTTGTGCTGTGGGAGTATCTGGAGCTGTGCCAGGAAGGTGAGTAAGTCCATTGTGCTTTTTTTAATTTTAAGACTTTAAGCAAGTGCACATAGGCACACCCTTGTGTACATATAAATAGAAAATGGGTTAACATAGAAGGTGCTCACAATGCTTGCACATAACAGAAGCTATGTCGAAATCTTGTATGCCAGCTTGGACCTCCTCTGTGTACCTGCTGGTAATGTTGTTGTTTGAAGGCTGGGTAGACACTGGTGAAGAGGCATAAGAAGAGCCTAGCACAAAGGGAAGGATTTAGGAAATCAGGCCCAAATGTGTACCACTTAATACATCTTTATTTAATAACATGGAAACAATACAGAATATACAGTATATTTGAAGACAACGCTATAGCTTCAAGAGGTAAAGCGGTAGCAACCACACTGGGGCCCAGAAGGTCACGCTGTCATTTATTTTGTGCCAGAATTCATTATCTATTATTCCTGCAATTTATAATGGACCAAAACTTGTATTTTGCTTATCCCAAAGGCTAGAAAGGGTTTTGGTCCTCTTTAAGACTATGTTAAATTAGGGCGATACATTCACTCCAATTTTGTTAAAAACATGCTATGCCTGATAATAGCTGCCTATGTAAACTATAAAAATAAGTGGTGTGCTCATTGTAATATAAAACTACATGAGAGGCGTGGAAATTGTGAAGTTACTAAAAGATAGTTAAGCCCTTTAATACTAAAGACAGGTAGATTATACTTTTGTTAAGCGATACTGAAGATATCAGGTACAATGTAGTCCTTATGGGTGCCATCAATAAGTCCCTCTCCATTGGAATGAACAAACCAGCAAGCGACCTTGTTACCATCTCTGTGCGTGTTCCGGTAATCTCGCTGTACACCCCTAGAAGAACAGAAGGCACATACTGTATGTACGAATTGTGTACTTTCCAAAGTGATGATTAACATTCTTTAAACAAAGTGAAATCAGTCTGCACACTGTCATCGTCCAAAATAAATAATGCCTAGAAGGGGCAAGATCTCCATTGTAGAATTGTTATTCTTTGCCAAAAGGGCTATAAGTTCAGATCTGATATTGTTCAATGTGGTTAAAGTCTCTTTTCTGGCCATTACTGCGTGTAGTGTTTGTAATGAGCTGATTCTCAGTAGGATAGTGGAAATTTAGTTCTGGCTTCCCATGCAGTGTGGGCTATAGCTTATAGCATTCACATATTAAATCGGGTTGCATGTCATCTGTTTTGTATTTGAAATAGTCATTTAGTACTTTAAGTGCTGGTCTTTAAGCACCATGAACTATATGCCTTTCTTTGGGTATCCCAGGCCATAGTTAGTGCATGATCAGAGATTGTTATGGGGCCAATTATGTATTAGAAAATGCGGAGAAGGGATGATTGATGTAGACAAAAATAATCAATTCTAGAGTATGTATTATGGGATTTGTAGAAGCATGTGTAATCCTTTTCACCCGGGTGAAGTGTCCGCCAAAGATCTATTGAATGTAATGCTGTAAAGTGTTGCCAGAGAGACAGGTTTTGTCCTGTACTGGGTCGTCAATTAGATTTAAATTCCCACCCCAGATCAGGACCCCTTGCTTGACTTTATCTATTCTTTAAGAAGTTTAATATGAAATGAGCGTAACTTCCCCTCTTTTTTTCTTTTGCATGCCTTCTGTTTTAGTTTGGCCCTTATGAGCAGCAGTACAAAGGTAGACATTGATTGGCTCGATTTGTGGTTATCCCTAACTTGATTTCCTAGGTCATGTTAGGGATATACTATCTCTAGTAGCTTGACCCTGCATCTCAGGAGTCTGATCTAAGCCTTGACTGCTGTGCTCAAGTTCGATGCTCGACCAAACACAAAAACTGGGAATCTGGCTGACTGGCTGCTCAAACTGTCATCTCAAACTGTCCTTAGGGAACCTAGAAAACAGACAGCATCAGTGAGGGACAGCTAGGGAGAGAGACATAGCAGCACACCTGCCTGTTCTCATTGCACACAAAGGATGGGCAGCTGCTGGGGCACATCTGGCCATGAAATACAGCTCATCCGTGGGCACCACCTGCTTTATACTTTTTTGGGCTTTGTTAAAACTACTTGCTTTTTGTCACCCCTTGCATTATACCTATTTGGGGCATGGCTAAAACTAGTTATTTGTTGGCACACTTTGCATTAGACAATTTTGGGCTTTGATAAACCAACATACTTGTCCCACCTTGTATTAAACCCTTTTGGGCTTTGTTAAAACGACTTACTTTTTGTCACTTAAAAGCCTAAGGGGGAATACTCTGCTAATCCTAAGAGTCTTTATCTGGCCTCTCTCTCATTTTACCTTATAGCGTTTAAAAGACTCAGCAATTAGGAACCTCCCAGCTTGCTTATTAATTGAGCTTGGGGAGGGATGCCTCTACCCCACACCAGACATCAGAATGGCGGATCAGGCAGGGTAATCCTTGCAAGACCCTGCTCTAGCATCTACTATGGGAGACTATGCTGTGGATCCACATCCTTCCAACCTGATTAATCCAATTTAATTGGAAACTCCATCGGCCACTTAGTCTGGGAAGAAGGGGTCCAGCTCTTCTCCGGTAAGTCCTTTTTTTATTTATGGGCATGCTCTTGTAGTTTTAAGGGCTACCTTGAATTATATTTATGTAATTGTAAGGTTATGTAGGCTCCTTACAGCCTACTACTTCCCCTTTTTTTAGACCAAGCCCTCTAAGGAAGTGTCCAAAACTTGAACTGGCTTCAAGGCTAAGGGTAAAAGTAGGAGATACCCGATACGTGAAAGCAAGCTACTAGATTCCTATAGGAGGCCTCATTGCAAGCCCTGTACTGATAAGGTCCTAAGTAAGGTGTGTCAGCCCAGCATGACAGATATGATAAGAGTTCTGAAGGATCATATTTCCTCTTCCTTTGAGAATCTTAGGACCCCACGGCACTCGGCTGGAGGTAAGGAGTTTGTTGGGTATCCCCTAGATCCCCCTTTTTTGCTAGAAGATAGGGGTCAGGTCTCTGGTATCACCCTTTCTGAAGGGGGTGAGGGCCTTTCCTCCTCCTCCTCCGAGGGCCCTTGTTCTGATTCAGTTTCACCAATGAAATTCCTTTTTACTCCAGATGATTTACCATATCTCCTGCATATGGTTCATCTTTCTATGGGCATTGAGGATGGGAGTTGTACCCCTAAGTCTAAACATGATGAGTTTTATCATGATTTTGTTCCTGATTCCCCTGACCTTCCCCATTCATAAGTCAGTTAAGGAGGCTATCCTTAATGAGTGGGAGGATCCAGTTAAGAAGGTTTATAGACCAAAGGGCTCTTAAGAGGGGTTAGCCGTTCATTGAGGAAGACTCATATTTTAGGTAAAAGCCTCAAACTGGATGCCCCCTTTTCTAAAGTCTCCAAGGGGGTGGATTTAGCCTTTGAGGTCTTTGGTATCCTCAAAGATCCTTAAGACAAGAAGGATTCACTCTTGTAGAAAGCATGGCAGGATGAATCTTGTACTCTCAAACAGATTCTAGCCTCTACTTGCGTTGCCAGGAATCTTAAAGCCGTCCTTCACTCTGAATAAGAGTCTATTTATATGTTTCCCACACCCTGTACATACAGATTGCTCACATTAAAAATCATCCTACCTGCATCTACTGCATGTTATGAGCCTTTAAACATCCAAGATGGCGGCTCATGTAACATCAGGCAGCCTGCAAACAGGTAGTGCCTTCTGACTGGGATTGCTGACCTTTTCCTGACGCCAGGTCTGCTCTGTCTGAGCAAAGCACAGCTATAACCCATCCCCCTGTACTTTATCCCACTCTACTCTCCTCAGTAAGTGTGATGCTTCTGAGTCAAGATGGTGGCACCCGTATCCTAATGTCCTGAACAGAGTTGCAGCCCAGTGGGGGAAAGAATAATAAGTAAGTGACTAAAAACTTAAACATATTAACTTTAGATGCCGGGGAATCATTTTTTAAGGGTTTGGGCTTTTCAATAAATCAGGGTGAAGGTCTGATTTAAGTATTGGCTTCAGCAGCTTAAATAATGTCGATCAGATTTTTAGCGTGGGCCATGGCCCTCACCAATCCAGTGCGTAGGACTTTGTGGCTGCATACTTGGTCAGGGGATACAGGTTCAAAGTTGCATATATGTGCCATGCCCTTTTTACCGGGGAATTCCTCTTTGGCCCAGAACAAGAGCTGTTAGACAGGTCTACTGACAGAAATAAGTCTTTTCCCTCTAAAAGTAAGGATTTCAGGAATAGAACATTTTTTTCTAGTCAGCCAGTCATAGACAGCCCTTTCTTAGCAAAGACTCGTCTAGAAAGTCTATAGGGTCCCCTCCTACTTCAAGGAGAGGCAAGTTTAGAGGATCCACTCTGTTTGATACCCAACAGTCAGTCTCCAAGAAGCAATTATGCTGGGTCCTGAATAGGTGCCCGGTTAAAACAATTCTACATTTGGTGGGAGACTCTACTGGATTGCCCCTTCATCTTTCCCCGCTGGAAGATGGGGTCAGCTACACTCAAGGACTATACATCTGCATATTCTAAACTCTTGGGACAGGTCTCAGGAGTCCATACACAGGATAATTGAAGTCCCAGGTTTAGTGAAGGAATCTCTGAGTTGGTGGCAAAACAAGCACAGGTTTGCCAGTGGCCTATCCTGGTCGGACACCAAGGACATGGTAGTGACGACAGATGTCTCTTCATGGGGTTGGGGCGTCCATTGCGGTTTTTCAGATCTCTTAAACTACTGGTGTCTGGAGTAGAAGCTAAAGATTTTGAGTATTCTGGTGCGCATGTCTGGTGCTTGGGGCAGAGCCTTAATAGCTCAGTGGTGTGCTGCCCGTTCAGATGTTTAGAAAATAAGTTACCAGGTAACTAACTTAAGTTTTACAGTTTGCTTTGCAGGTTGCTGGCCATGGACATGGTGAAAATTATTCAGTTTGTACAGCGCCACAGAATATTATAGCACTCTATAAACAATAATAATAACTTTGTTTGTTTGCTTTGCAGGTCCCTGGTGATGGACATTGTACAGAGATTAATCCAAATATCCCTCTTCAGTCACTGGTAGCACAGCCTGCAAATAAGCTAAGACTTGTTTCTCAGTGCACTTTTTGAATAAATGCCATGCTGGTGAGATCTTTTGAGACAGCTTTTTCAGTGCTCAGTCCCTGGGCGTGTGAAACAGTAGTAGCAAGGGGCTGACGGGCTGATGGTTTGCACTCTTATTTCTCTTCTGCTGACTGTCTGGGGCTGCATGGCCACCACCTTTCCACCAAAATCTGATTGCCACTTTTAGTCCGTGTTGGGTCAAGGACTTCATCATCACCCCTCGGATCATCTTCCACCCACTCCTTCCCACTATCCGCCTAGTTGCAGAAAGTTGCAGCGCTTGTGTTTCATCCTGATTGTAGATGTCCTGTGATGGTCCGATATCCACGTCCTCATCCTCCAACACATGTTGTTGGGCATCTGGGAACCTCTATGTTTGCAACTGGGGCAGAGACAGGTGGATAGACCATGGAATCACAGCTAGGAGTGTCATCATACAGCATTAGTGACTGCTCAATGACTTGTGGCTGAGACGGCTTTGCTGATTTGAACGGGGGGGGGGGGGGAGTGGAGGGCTCTACAAAAGTGGAATGGGTTAAAGACAAAACAAAGGGTTCCTGGGCATGGGCATGGTGAAGTTTATTCAGTATCTCACCCTTCTGCAATTTTTAGTTTGTACAGTGCCACGGAATACAATCGCACTCTATAAATAAACAATAATAATATTATTGTTTTTGTTTGCTTTGCAGGTCCCTGGTGAACGGGGACTTGAAGCACTGTGTGCCATCTTATCTTTCATTGCATCAACTTGGTCTGACCTCACCATTCTGGCAGCAGTATTGGGGCCTACAAGAAGACGCTGCAAACCCTGGGGCCTACCGGCATCAGAGGAAGCTGTAGCAGGCAAGGATCTAACACGCCCTGTTCCTGCAGCACCAGCTCCATCACCAACAGAAGCACCAGTGCCAAGTCCCTGTCCCTTAACTTCATTATTGAAGTTACTGACAGTGGCCTGTTCCCCTCAGTATATCAGCCACCTGTCCCTTGAAGTGATCTGGGACAATTAGCAGAGTATCCTTAGTCCCTAGCTGTCCCTCAGTATTTGAGCCACCTGTCCGTGGAAGAGCAATGAAATGGGCAGTTAATTTTGGAAATGGATCCCCCTTTACTCAGCATCAGTCATCATATTTATTCTCTAATTTTTTAAGTTTTGTCTTATTATTTTCAGTACTTTCCCTACCCCATTTTTAATCACTCTGGTGTTACCTCCAAATTGCCCTCTTAGTCTGACACCTGTTAAAAAAATAAATATTTTATTTTAATAAAAATAAAAAAATATCCCGAAAAGAAGTCTGAATTAAATTAAAGTGTAATTTAAAAAAGAGGCAGAGGCCTAATCTAGACCTAAAATGTAAGGCCTGTTCTGCATTCAGCAGTGACCCTTGGGTGAATGACCACCCCCACATCAGTTTCATTGCCTACAGCATGGCCATTCCATTCATTCCAGTGCCAGGCCTCCACTGCCTGAAATTCGGACACTATAAGCCATTCTGTGGGTGATGGGCATGGGGGGGGGGGGGGGGGGTTAGGGGTGTGACTTATTTACAGACTTTTGAGGAACAAATATCTATTGCATTCCATGCTATTTATGTGTGTAAGTAGGTTAGCTCCACCCCCAGTCACAATCTCCATGGATCTTCAGTCCATATAAGATGTTGGTAATTGAGCCAATGCTTAGCTAATCCATGTATTCTCCTACTACCTTTCGGAAAAAGAGTCAGAGCAGTCGTAAACAGACCAGAGATCCTGCCAAAGTGGGACATTTAGGTGTCCCCAGAGTTTTCATAGACAAAATGCCCCAAAGTGGGACATCTGGTTTAGTAATATTCTCTCTTCTTTAAATTTTTTAATTTTTAACGCTTAGCCTGAAATAAAACATGAATATATTCCTGCATTTCTGGAGATTTGTTTAGGAAACATTTTTTGAATTAAAGGCATTCTCTTTGCTGTCTGGGATGCCTGAAAAGCAAGCTGTGAAGAAAGTTTAAAAGAAAAGTCTTTCGAAGGCATTTTTACAAGTTTCTATTACTGTGTGCCAAAATGATGCCCTAAAAGTGCTGAGCTTATCTGTTAACTTGTTTCTTTTTTATTTGTTTGAAACTCTGTGTTAACAAAAGAAAAAACATTTTCTCTAGCAGCCTAGCATTTTCTCTACACAGACTAAAGGGCAGCACATGAAGTATATTTTCTTTTATGTTAACTTAGATGAAAACTGGTCTCTCTCAGCTTGTTTATTAATAAACAAGGCAAATGATCAAGTAACAGTATATAAAACGGTATACCCTCTGAAACAATACTTACCTCGTAACTGTTAGTAGGTTATTCTTTACTTTCATTGTAGCATCTGGTTTATCTGGATTACTTGTTTTATGGATATTGGAAATGTCATATTCAATCCCATGAAAAAACTGACCTACAAAATATAACATTTATACTCATATGAACAAGCAGTACATGTATGATTTAGGGGCGTGTATACTATAGAGACAGGGGAGGCAGTCCCAGAAGCTCTGTGAATGGAGCACTGGGGGAAACGATGTGCTGGTAGCTTAGTTCTGCTCTGTTCAACATAAGACGCTGACCCCCCTGTCATTCCCTGTAGACACTGCGCAAACACTGTGTCCTGCACTGTCATCAAGAACAAGAAACAGATCACTTTGGGCTCCATTGCTGCCACCCCAGGCCAACAGCAGTCTGCACAATTAGTAAAACCAAATTTTTCTGTGGGGGGGGGGGCTCTGACTTTTGGTATAGGGTTCTGTAAAGCCATTGTAGACCCCAGATTTGAGTCATAGCATTACAATCCTCATCATTTTCACTAGCCTTAGTTAATTAGCCACAACAGTGCATTGCTTGCTTGATTTCAGATGCACCGCATGCATACAAGCTCCTTCTGCTTAAAAGGGATGCTCATACTGTGCCCAATAATATTTGGCCACACAGAGCGGGGCCGACTGCATGCTCTTTTCCAATTATTATTTGGAACCTGGGGGCATATGCTTTGATTTTCTGCTAAGTTTTAGAGTCTGGGGTTCTATTAACTGGCTGGGGACTCTTTAGGTCTCTGCAGGTCTACCCTCATACTTGGTGTCTCGCAACATAATCCGAGCCTGCCGGGTCAGGGAGGCCTTTATCCCACACAGGAGGAATCTCTCCCATGTACTAATGATGTTACTGGAGGTGAGGGACATGGAGGGATAAAAGTGTAGAATGGAAAAGAGAAGAGATTAGAACAAAAAATGGTTTGCTGTCTTCGTGCATCCTTTTGTGTGCTCAGAGAGGTGCAGGTTGTATTTCACATTGAAAATTTGCCGAATTTGCATCACCAAATAATTAGCATGACCACGGTTCAGCATCAGTTATGAAAAGAGCACTTCTAAAGTATTTGTATTTGTTTGTTATTCACAACCAAATGTGCACCCAGAGTTGAACTTGCTTCATTAAATCTTTAGCATGACTCGCATTTTTTGCTTAAGAAGTGTGGGGGGGGGGGGGGGCGGGTGAGAGTTATGCTAAAGAACCAAGTGCACATTGCGGATTACATAAGTTTTGGGTAACTTTTTTTTGTATGTGTGAACATGCTAATTCTGAAAATGCAAACTTCCGGCACACCTGCTCAAACACGAGTGGACACTGTGGACATGGTATTTTTCTACCTGAAAATAAGGTCAGCACCCAGAAGTGCGCCATGTTTTTGCAGGTGTGCACTTTTACTTCTCATGTAAAAATCACAAATTGCACATGGTAAGACTCTGGCAATATCAGCTGAGCCATATACTTTTCAGTGGGAGAGTACAGCATTGTATAAGGCCAAAATTCAGTTTAGCAGCAGGAGGCGGAATTGCAGTGCACAAAATTTGGGCTAATGTAGCCAGTTTGTGCAATAGTCAGTTTACAACCAGGTTCACACCAATTAGCATGTTTAAATTGGACCAAAACCGAGGATTTTGACTATCCTGGGTTTTGGTCCTTTGCCCAGGGGCACCCGAATTGGGGGTGCCTGGCTGTGTGAAACCCCCCAGATCGCTGCAGCCAACTCACCTTATCCCAGTCCCGCGGTGAGTCTAAGAACAGCGGCTCTGACGGCCGCATCCTCCGCTTCCCTCTAACAGTGCGCATGCCCATGCCAGGCATTTGTGAATGACTTTTCTTCTGGCATGCATTCAGATGCACGTAGCAGCTCACAGCTTTCGTGGGCAGCAGAATGAACTATATGCACCTTTTATTATTAAGGTGCATGTAGGTACTCTAAAGTGAACCACAATATGTGAACAGTGTAATTTTATGTGGACCGCAAACTGCTCATAGTTTTGCTGTCGGAAATATATGTGAAATATTTATGTTCTAATTTTTTCCAAAAACTCACCTACACCTCTGATTAGGGATGAGCGAACCGGTTCGGACGAACCGGAATTCGCTCCGAATTTCAGGGAAAATTCGATTCGGCACAAACCCGAATTTTTTTTGTTTCGTGCCGATCGAATTTTCCCTGAAATAAAAAAAATAAAATGCCGGCATGGTGGGAGCGGGCAGGCCGGCTACGCTGCCCGCTCCCACCATGCCGGCATTTGTTTAAAAAGCAAACACCTACCTGCATGGTCGGAGCGTGGAGGCCGGCGCCGCTCTCAGCTGTCATCAGAGGACGCGTCATCAGAGGGCGCGTCATCAGAGGGCGCCTGAGAGCGGCGCCGGCCTCCACGCTCCGACCATGCAGGTTAGTGTTTGCTTTTTAAACAAATGCCGGCATGGTGGGAGCGGGCAGGCCGGCTGCGCTGTCAGCGGGCCGGCTTCCGCCGCCTGCTGACAGCGTAGCCGCCTGCCCGCTGCCACCATGCATGCATTTTTTTTTTCAGATGAGTGATTCGTGAAAGTTCGATTGGGGCGAACCCGAATTTCTTGGGGAAATTCGGCGAATCGCCCGAATCGAACTTTCAAGAAGTTCGCTCATCTCTACCTCTGATGGACAGGATGTTACCTCACATTTTAACATGTGAGGTATTTATTTATGCAGAACAATTTGGCAAATTCTTTAGCAAAGCCCATAGGGTGCTTTTTTCCAAACTTATAAAAATCCTTACACTATTGGAAAAATGTTGTACCCCACCTGTAAAAAATGCCCCATAACATGGAAAATTTTGAAGAATTTTTTTTAGTATGTGTAAGTTAAAAAGCTCACTTACTTCCCCAGAGCTTTAGCATGACCCCCATTATAAACTTGACACAGAGTGATAAAGGACAAACTTACTAATTCAGCAATTGCCACTTCCCATAAATATAAATTATTTTTTGTCAATTTGATGGGAACAAACATCTTACCTAAAAGACCATGGACCCCTCCAGAAAATTTGTGATGATCAATTGTATAGAATCCTAAGAAATCTCTGTGTAGAGGGTGACCTTTCCAAACCTTGTGTAAAAGGATAACAAACTTTGCCCCTTCTCCAAATGAAAGTGTAACATTGTTCTTGTTAATTGTCATATTAAACCTGCAAGAAGAAACATTTGATATCCTTAGAGAAGAACTGGATGAAACATAATTAAAAAGGTTGCTAGCACAAAAACAAGCCCATAAAACCGGGAATATGTTGCTTCATCTGAATAATAAACAAAGCAGAAATAAGGTAGGTCTGGACTAAGTCATATATATATATATATATATATATATATATATATATATATATATATAACTGTGAGTGTATTCTTAAAACAAGACTATTGGGACCATGTGCTGGTTCATGTTTTATTTTCTTTTGTTGTGTGGACATGCTACATTTTTCAAACTTGAGTGCAAGCTTCAGCACATTTTCACACACTTGGGAGCACACTGTGGATAGTCATTTCTTTGGGGTAAAGGTCTGCACCCAGAAGTGCTCTCTCCTTCTCTCTACTCCTGCTCTCTACTTCTCCAATGATACGCCGACCACCCATGCCTTGAACTTCATCACCTTCAACTATGTACAGTGTGTCCATATGGCTGTTGACACCATCAACGTGCCCTAATGTATCCAGAGATCACCTTTTACATCTAATTGATTTTTCTTTTATTTCTTTTTTGGGGTTTTATTTACATTTTAAGTGATTATTTATTCCTTATTAGAGAGCAAGGATTTTCAGTCTATCATGGTGGCACTTGTGTAATAAAGAGTTTTTCTATATTGCCTATTTAGAAACATAGAAGGTTGACGGCAGAAGGAGACCATATGCTCCATCTAGTCTGCCCTTATGTAACTGTATGTTCTCTTTATCTTAGGATAGATGTGTGCTTATCCCAGGCATGTTTAAATTCAGTGACTGTTGATTTTTCAACTACCTCTGCTGGAAGTTTGTTCCAAGCATCTACTACTCTTTCTGTAAAATACTTTTTTCTAACATTGCTCCTGATCTTCCCCCCGACTAGCTTCAGGTTGTGCCCCCTTGTTCTATCATTAAGTTTCTTCTTAAAAACACATTTCCTTCCTCAACCTTAGTTTATCTTTTACCTTATTTAATGGTCTCAGTCATGTCCCCTCTCTCCCTTCTTTCCTCTAGACTGTACAGATTAAGTTCTTTAAGTCTCTCCTGTTAAGTTTAAAGTTCTACCATTTTTGTTGCCCGCCTTTGGACACATTATTTGAATAATGTATTTTTCTGTCTCCAGAACTGCACACAGTATTCTAGATGTGGGCTCACCAGGGCTCTATACAGAGGCATCACAACCTCCCTCTTCCTACTGGTGATGCCTCGAGCTATGCATTCATTTAGAGACATTAAACTCTAGTTTCCACAGTTTTGACCATCTATCCAGTAAAGCTAAATCATTTTCCATGTTACAGACTCTGAAGAATGGGGCTCAGGACAGAGCCTTGCGGCACACCACTTGTAACTCGCCTTTGTTCAGATTGCACACCATTAAGCCTTTCAGTGCCAAGCACTTAACACCTACGTGCTCGCATGTCCGTGCCTTAAGTGCCAAGCACGTAGGTGTTACGTGCTAGATTTACCCCCCTGCTAGTTAAAAAAAATAAATAAATAAAAATACTCACCTGACCCCTCGTTGGATCCGGCCGGGTCTCCTCTTTAATTTGGTGCTATCCGATCCCCTGTGGGACTCCAGGAGAGCCCCCAGGATAGCCCCCCCCCCCCCCCCCCGCTTCGGCAGCAGCAGCTGCTAACTGTAAAAAAAATTAAAAATAACATTTGCTTACCTGAGGCCGCGCTGCCTCCCGACGGGTGTCTTCTTCACTGGGGGGGCCTCCGATCGCCCCCCCCAGCCTCTTCCGTGGCGAGGAGAGGGCAGAAATTGCCCTCCCCCCCACTTCCTGGAGCGGGGCCAGGTGACATCATTGTGAAGTCACCAGCAGCCGCCTCTTAAGTCCAGCACCCGAGACAGAAAATCAGTCTGCTCGAGTGGTTGGAGGAGAGAGGTGGGGAGGAGGAGAGGGCTGAGATCACCCCCCTTCCCCAGGCTCTCTCTTCCAAACACCCGAGCAGACTGTCATCGCAGATCGCCGGGGGACAGAGGATCGGAGGTGAGTAAAGTAAAAAAAAAAAAAAAAAAAAGATCATTTTTTTTTCTTATGTGTCTGTGTCTTTTTTATTTTACATTTAACCCCTTGTGAACTGGTAAGGGGTCCATGAGACCCCTTATACCAGTTTACAAGGCTGGGGGATGTCAAGTCACCCGCTAGCCGCAGCGGGTGACTTGCCATTAACCCCCAGCACCCCCATTACCTGCCTCACCAAAGCCCAGGGGGGGGGCAGAAGAGCCCGGGCCCACACAGGCTATGTGGGCTCATAGGCTGCAAGGTGGGGGGGGCCACAAAAGCTGGCCCCCCACTCTGTTCTTACAAGCCCCCATAGCTGGTCCTGGGCTGGTAATGCTGGGTAAGGGGGACCCCATTTAATTTTTTGGGGGGGGATTTTTAAGGGTTTTTAACCCTTAAAATTCCAAAAAAAAGTCATTTTTTTTTTTAAATTAACCCCTTATGTTCTGTCGCCCAGCAGCTAAAAAAGGCTTCCAGCTGCAGCAGGAGAGCAGAAGTCAGATTGATCAGCGTTGGACACAGGGATGGATGGGAGGTTAGTATTAAAAAGTTTAAAAAAAATAAAAATAAAATATTTTTTCTGCTTGTTTCTGTGTGTTTTTTTACACTTAACCCCTTGTGAACTGGTAAGGGGTCCATGAGACCCCTTATACCAGTTCACAAGGCTGGGGGCTGGCAAGTCACCTGCCGCTAGCAGGTGACTTGCCGTTAACCCCCGGCACCCCAATTACCTGCCTCCCCAAAGCCCAGGGGGGGCAGAAGAGCCTGGGCCCACATAGGCTATGTGGGCTTGTAGGCTGCAGGGTGGGGGGCCACAAAAGCTGGCCCCTCCACTCTGTTCCTACAAGCCCCCATAGCTGGTCCCGGGCTGGTAATGCTGGGTAAGGGGGACCCCATTTCAATTTTTTGGGGATTTTTTAGGGTTTTTAACCCTTAAAATTCCCAAAAAATGGGGTCCCCCCCAGGAGGGGGGACCCTATGTCGTTTTTTTTTAAATTAACCCCTATGTTTATAGTGTGGATAGTAGTATTTTATTTGTAAATGTTATAAAGTGCTATTTTCAGTTTGGGGGGTCTCCTGGGCAAGAATGGGGGCTACCGATACATATGTGGTACCGTTGTAATTGGGAGAAATTGGGCTTTCACATGCAATATGGTTTTCTCTAATAAAGTAAATGTTTTATTTAAAATAAAGGAGACAATTGTCTAAAAAATATTTATTTATTTATTTATTTTTACACAAAAATATTAAAAAAAACTGTAGAAAAATTACAAACAAAACATTTCATGTTAAAGCCTAAACTCTGCTGCAAAATATATGTCTGTAATTTTCCTGGAAATTCCGGCGAAAATCACGGTTAAACATGGCACAGAATGGGGAAAAATGACCTGTCAACAAAGGGTGATAAAACTTCAAGTAGGTTGACAATTAAAAGGGTTAATAGTACCTATGCATGTTTGGTATTGTTCTGCTCGGGAGACCTTGCTCTTTCAGATTTAGCTTGTTTTTTCTTGTTTGCATATTAATATTTTAGGAAAACATGTTATTTATTCAGTTTTTTTATTCATTTTTTTAGGAAAACCCTGTGCAACCTAAGAATTCTTGGAGGGATTACTTCCAGAAAGGTGAGCCCACTACAACAAGCTGGGTACTTTTAGAAAGCTTAACATGTGTACTTTCAGGGAATATATGGTTTATAGGGGATATTCCAAATGTAAAGGGTTGTTTTGGTTGAAAAATTGCAAGGTGCGCATTTTGTCTACAGAGCTGAAATTTTCAAGTAAAATTACTGTTATGCGCATGCTTTACTTTGGGGTGTTTGGCGACTCTTCCCTTGACAGTACCTATGCATTTTTAGGGAAACTTTGTGCAACCAAAGAATACATTGAGGGATTACTTCCAGAAAACTAAGCCCATGTAAACAAGCTTGGTACGCCTAGAAAGCTTGAGGTGTGTACTTCCAGACAATATATAGTTTGTGGGGGGTTTTTTAAATGTAAATGGTTGTTTTTCTGGAAAAACTGCAAGGTGCACATAGCGCAGTTGTATTTTATCTGAAAATCCCCTAAAGCTCTGTTTCAGTTTGGGGGAGTCTCCTGGGCAGGAAAGGGTGTCTACCAATACATATGTGGTACCGCTGTGACTGGGAGAAATTGGGGTTTCGCACGCAATAAAATTTTATTGACAAACTTACATTTTTTATTACAAAAAAAACACTACAAATTGCAAAAAATAGATTTTTTTTATTTTTTTTTTTTTGCACATATTTCACCAAAAAGTATTGAGAATACACTAAAAAAAGGCCAAACAAGACATTTCATGTTGAAGCCCAGACTCTCTTGAAAAAAACAATATATCATTTTCCTGGGAAATCCCTGAAAATTCTTTCAAAAATCACAGTTGAACACGTGTAGCGCAAAATAGTGAAACATGGTCTGGCAACAGAGGGTGACAAAGGCTGCAGGTAGGCTGGCACTTAAAGGGTTAACAACAACTCTCTGATATCGATCCGTCAGACAGCTGGAAATCCACTGAATTATCCAGGGATTGAGTCCTACCTTCAAGAACCTATTTATGAGCTCTTTATGTGGTACAGTGTCAAAGGCTTTGCTAAAGTGACATTGTCAAAGAAATCAATAAGGTTGGTCTGACATGATCTGCCCTCAGTAAAGCTGTGCTGTTTTGGGTCGTTAATTTTTAGAGAGTGTTTCCATTGATTTGACCACTATAGATGTTAAACTAACTGGCCTGTAATTACTGGCTTCTTCTCTACTCCCCTTTTTATGGATTGGTACGACATTGGCCATTCTTCAATCATCTGGAACCTCACCAGTTGAAAGGGAATGGTTAAGTAAATCAGTCAGAGGGGCTGCAATCACAAACCTAAGTTCCCTTAGAACTCTGGGGTGGATTCCATCTGGACCCATCGCCTTACTTACCTTTAGATGTGCCAGCTCGGATAGGACATCAGCCTCCAGAAACTCCGGAGCTGTACCCTCCCAGCTGGATGTTGTGCTATGGCCATGCTTGCTACTATCTGAAAATACCGAACAAAAGTAGCTATTCAGATGGTCAGCCACAGCCTTATCTCCGTCAGTACAATTATTTTCCCTATTTCTATTTTTTGAGACTACATTGTTTTTCTTCTGTCACCAATATATCGGAAAAAGGTTTTATCTCCCCTCTTCATAGATTTGGCTATTTCTTCCTCCTTTTGCCCTTTAGCAGTCCTTATAACCAGTTTTGCTTCCCTCTGTTTAATTTTATACGCCTCTCTGTCAGCTACACTTCCACTTACTTTATACTTCTTATAGGCAGACTTCTTATCTTTTATGATAGTGCTGACTTCCCTAGTAAACCATAATGGTTTCTTCTTCCTTTTAATCTTGCTAGTTTGTTTCACATATTACTTCTGCTACTCTGTTCCACTCACCTAATTTTCTTTCTACATACTCCGCCATTTCCTTGAAGTTTGTTTTCTTAAAGTCTAACACTTTGGTTCTGGTGTGTGATTGCACAATGTCTGTTTTTATTCTGAACCATAAGCATCGATGGTCACTGGAACCCAGATTTTATTCAACCCTGACGTCACACACCAGATCCTCATTGGTCAGAACTAAGTCCAGAATGTTATCTCCTCTAGCTGGTAATGTCACAAGTTGTTTTAGAGATGCTCAATTAAGGGCCTCTAGTATAGTCCTGCCCTTGCATGTCGATGCACTTGGGATATTCCAGTCCACATCGGGCATGTTGAAGTCACCTGTAATTACAATGTCCTCCTTCTCTGCCATTCCAGGGGATGTGTTATCCTGCCTTTCTTCCCCGCTCCATTACCCCAGCTGAAATGGAACTGAAAGTATATCATTCAAAGGTACATTTTATTGCACAAACCTTTACTGCTTCTCTTTCTTACTAAACACCCAGTACAACTAGATAGATTGGAGGGAGTGATGTGCTGGAGGATTGTAATGCATGACCGGTGTGATAGTGCATCAATGTGACACTAAGGGAAATCGCAAGAATCTTTTAAAATGGACCTCAAGAGCCAACAAGCACTCACTGTGCAAACCCCATTGGCCACCAGCAATCACAAGGGAGGCATTGGAGCATATACAGTAACTATTTAACCCTTTAGACTGTAAGCTCACAGGGGCAGAGCTCTCTCTCCTATTGTATCTTGTATTCAGAATATTCATTGTACGCAACACTGCATTCGTAATAGTCTGTACTGTATGTTTCTACCCTGTCTGTAATTACTACTTTGTACAGGGCTACGGAAGATGATGGCGCTATATAAATAAATAATAATAATAACCCCGCAGTAAATTTTTGACTTGAAGTCCACTTTAACCGTAATACACATTAACTGTTAAACTCTTACCCATTTTTGCTGAAAGATGCTTTCTTCCCCCATGTGTAACTTTTCTTGTTTTTACCATTTATAATGACAATTTTGTTAGTGGACACCTCAATTCCCACTTTCATTTTTCGGTTTACAATCCCTATCTTTCCAAAATATGTTTCATTTGAGGCAACACTGTTTCCGGTTTTCTTGTTCCCAATAAGTTCTCCGTTGACTGCAATACCTATATATGAAAATACAGGATTCCACTCAGATACATGATTATTAGTAGAGAAGACAAGTGTTACAACCAAACTGCAATCCCATGTTGGATGACAAATTTTAATCCAGGGTATAATCTAAGTACTGTAGATCAATGGTGTGCGGACCCTTATTGCAGCATTATCAGCTGCTGATCCATTCTTCTGTCACAAGAAGTATCCGACAAATTAATCACCGTGGCCTCTTTTGGCCATTTTTTAAAAGACTGATTTGATTAGGATAACATCAAGCATAGACACCAAATCCGATTATTGTAAATTTGTCTTTGATAATGGGCTCCAAATGTATCTTAGCTTACATTCAGGGCCCATGCAGAGAAACATTTTGCCAAACCATTGTGTCTCTGTGCACCTGGGACGTCACAAATAGGCCATGCCACACGTAGTTTGATTTTAAAGGTATCACAGGCAGCATAGGTTAGGCAGTGGCGTTTGCTTAACGGCTTAGCCACCAATGACTTTCCATTTAAAAAGAAAAATATATGGTGCAGCTGAGTGGGGAATTGCGCCAATTTTGTCTTAAAGGCCTGTTTGTCATGTGGCTGAGTACTGCCTATAGTAGAAGCACAAGTGGCACTGATTTCTTCATACATCACCCTTTAAGGGGCACAGTCCAGGCAAATGGAAATAATAAAGCAGCAAGTAGCTGTTCTGAAGCCTGTCCCATGTGCCCCTCCTCCATTTCCTGCAGTACGCTGTAGATGTTTTCCCAACCACACTTTAAATGTCACAAGGCTATCACTGTCCCTCAGCTCTCCCAGTGTGAGCAAGCCTGGAAAGCCACACTGGTCACTCTTACTAGGCTTATTCATGCTGGGAGCGCCAAGTGACAGGGGCAGCTGTGCAACCACATTCAGAGCGTGATTATAGAGGAATTATATGGCCTATAAGGTCAAACTTATACAGCACCAATAATGCCCTGCAGGAAAGGAGGAGAGGCACATTGGACAGGCTTTAGGTGACGCCTTATTATTTGCTTTGCCTAAAATGTCTTTTAAGATAGAATATTAAGACAGCCTCTGGTATTACTATAAATGTATTACTGTTTTTTTACTACAGGGTGGACCCCAATACCAGGTGTTCAATAGGACACATAGCCCACATCCAAGAATTGGGACAAACAGTCATACACTAACTCACTGGATGCTGATTCTGGAAATGGTTAACATGTAGTTAACTTCCATTCTTAACAAACAAAATCCCTGACCTGAATCCAATGCAACTACGTATGGGGGTCATGCTAAATATTTGGTAACGCATGGTGCCCCAGCAGTGTGCCTTGCAGTGTGAATTGCAAGCTGCATCTCACTGAGACTTTTTGTTTTAACACACAAGAATACCATTCAATGCCACTTAGCACCAGTATTTTAGCCTCAGCAACACAGTGCACGATTTAACAAACAAATACAGTCAGCGCTGATGTGACCGCCAGCCTGCAGCTAATTTATCACCGGTGCCATATAATTCTTCTTCTCAAAGTTGTGCTAGTTTATAGCGGCACTGTAGATAAACAAACTTAAGACTTACATGTTGTTAAATGTAATTTTATTATTTTCTCGTAAAATCGTTTTTAAGGCTTGTTTTTCTTATCAATCTGTACTTTGGACCACAACTAAACTAAAACTAAAAACAATATCCTATAACTGTAATGAAGAAACCCTGACCAACGCCTCAATCTTTTCCGCGCCTCAATCTTTTCCGCGCCAAAAAAGATTATATACAGCATCCAGTGCCTACAAATTGGAGGTACAGAGTGATGCCCACTGTGGCGCTGTTATTTTCAGCATAACAGGCACTGACACAAGCCGGTCATTACCTAGTGTCCCAATCCAAGGTTATTATTTAACATTGGGCTTTGTGACTTGCAGTGCCATTCTGTAACTATAATAACACCAAAATATAAATAGATGCCGACACTCCAAGGCAGATGCTTATGCCTGCAAATTGACACGAAAACTTAAAAAATATGGCTCTTTGTTTAAAGCAGGGACAGGCCAGGTGACCACCTACCATTTTTTTTATCAGTGGTGGAAGGCCATGTGGGTTAAAGTTAAAAACAAAAAGATAATTTGATTGAATAATTTTTAGTGAAAACAACAAATGGAGTTCAGGGTAACAATACCAGTTAATACTAGCTGTTGTATAAATATATGGCTCATGCGCTAGTATATGATTTTTCATTAATTCCTTAACATATTATAACTGCAAAACCAACTGGTACATTTAGATATACACAATGAAGTAAAACTATTCATAACTGTATTATTTTCATGTACCCATACATGAATGTGTTTCACTGTTTCTGCTTTATTAATAGTTGTACAACAGTTCTGAAGAAGTGGAAACCAAATGGATGTCCAATAAATAGTTGAATCAAGCTGGATATGATCTTGTTCTTTGTATATAACAAAACATTTTGATGGTATATGCACGTTTTTATATTTTGGCAGTTACATTTTCAGGTTGGCGTAGCAGATCAAAGCATCTATTGTTAATTAATCAGCTTGAATTGGTATACAAGGTTTCTCCCTATCCGCCAGCCTGTGTCATTGCCTGTTTGTGTAACTAGGGACCATTATGCATATTTTAACTCCGTTTCACCAATTTAAAGACGTCATATGCCATATTTACTAACATGAACCCTTTCCCTGCCAGACTACCTGGAAATGTTTTAAACCTCTGTTGCCAGGCCATTTTTCAACATTTTGTTGTATATATGTTTAACTGTGATTCATGCGGGAATTTCCTGGGATTTTTAGGAAAATTATTTATTGTTTTATTCGGCAGAGATTGAGCTTGAACACCAAATGTCTTGTTTGTAATTTTTTTAATGCTTTCTGAAATTTTTGGGTGAAATATGTGAAAACAAAATGATATTTTTCACATTTTGTTGCATTTTTAAAATAAAATTTTTTTTCAAGAAAATCATATTGCGTGCAAAAGCCCCATTCCTCCAAGTTACAATGGTGCCACATATGTATTGGAACACACCCTTTCCCGCCAAGGACACACCCCAAACTGAGACAGTGCTTTAGGAGATTTTCAAATAAAAAACATTTACTATGCACACCTTGCAGTTTTTCAAGAAAAAACAACCTTTAAATTTGAAATACCCACAACAAACCACAATATTTTTCACCCCATAAGACACACTTTTTCCCCACGAGGGGGGAAATGTCAGTACGTCTTATTGGAACAATGTAAAAAAAAAACCTCACATTCCCGAGCTCCTATGTCGCAACCTTATTCCACCAACCTGAACACATAGAGAGAGAGAGCGAGACACACACAGAAAATCTGTTGCTGTCTTCCGCTGCCCGCCGCCTTCTGCTGCCATGTCCGCTGCTGCCTGCCGCCTCCACGTACACATGTTCTCTGGATGCCGATTCCACTGGCAACCAGGTGGACGTGGCCTGTAACTCGTGCCAGCGTCCAATGATACTGGCGTGAGTCACAGGCCATGCCCACCCGGAAGTCGGAACCGGCATCACGGGAGCTTGATTATGTGCAGGCGGTGGGGAACAGCAGCTGTGATAGTGGATGGCACCAGGCATGGGAAGCGGAGAGCGGTATGTATCTTCTTTGTGTGTGTCTCTCTCTCCCTATGTGTTTAGATTGAAGGGAGATGGCTGCAGTGTGTGAATGGAATGGGATTTTTCTTTCTGTTTTTGGGGGCATGCTGCACGCTGCCTGTATTTGGGATGCCATACACACTGTCTGTATTTGGGATGCCTCACACACTGCCTGTATTTGGGATGCCACACACACTGCCTGTATTTGGGATGCCTTACACATTGCCTGTATTTGGGATGCCATACACACTGTCTGTATTTGGGATTCCTCACACACTGCCTGTATTTGGGATGCCACACACACTGCCTGCATTTGGGATGCCACTCACACTGCCTGTATTTGGGATGCCATACACACTGTCTGTATTTGGGATGTCATACACACTGTCTGTATTTGGGATGTCATACACACTGTCTGTATTTGGGATGCCACACACACTGCCTGTATATGTGATGCCACACAAACTACCTGTATTTTGGATGCCACACACACTGCCTGCATTTGGGATGCCACACACACTGCCTGTATTTGGAATGCCACACACACACTGTATAATAATGATTGGGAGGGGGTTTTAGCACACCATTTGGTTCAGATAATTTTTTTTTCTTATTTTCCTCCTGCAAATCCTGGGTGCGTCTTATGGGAAGTTGCGTATTTTGGTGAGAAATATATGGTATATATTCTCTCAAAGTACACACTTCGAGCTTGTCATGGGCACAGTTTTCCCTATGCAACCCCCAAGGAATTCACTGGTTCCACACGGTTTCCTAAAAAAATATTTTTAAAAAAGCAGAATAAAAAACAAATTTTCTTAAAATATCAATATGCAAACAAGAAAACATGTTTAACCTGAAACCTCTGAACAGAACAATACCCAACATGCATAGTTACAGTACTTTGAACAAACAGAAAATATTGGTGGTGTATTTAACAGGAGCTGATTGGTGTTTCTTCATTACAGTCACAACGTATCACTGTTGTGAACAAAAGGACCAGACTTTAGAGTGTGATTAGGCTCCTCTTTAGTTGTTGTGCTCAAAAGAACACAGTGGCAGGAAAAAAAATGGAGTGAAATAAGATTTTTTAAGAATTAATCAAATTTAATTTGCCTTTATCTAAGTCCTGCATTTACAATTGGGACAAATTGCCAAAACAAGTTCTGTAAAAATAAATGTGTTGAATGTTATAAGTAAAAGAACACTGTGATACAGTTCTGCACAGTGTGCTCTATGGCAGCATAAAGTGGACTGTCACCCACCCCTGATCGGCCTGGGAATCTATAAGATTCTGTCAGAGCGGCGTGCGGGAGGCGGCGGCGGGCGCACTGCCTTGTCCGCCGCTTGTCCGTGGCTACGTGGGAGCGTGGTGAGGTGAGTTTTGGGGGCTTTCTGGGGGGTTTTACACAGCGGGACACCCCTAATCGGGGTGCCCCCCTGAAGTGGACCAAAACCCAGGATAGTCAAAATCCTGGGTGTTGGTCCACTTTAAGCTTCAGCACCACTATCAACTGGCACTGCTTCTACAAGAGCGCTGGTCACTGGTTGCGCTAATTGGTGCTTGTTTCCTAAATGAAGCATAAAGTGATGCTGGGCCCAAATCCTTGGTGATAATTCCATTTTGTGATTACTCACCTGTAAAATGGTTATTACAAGTATGTCACACACCCCGCTTCCGAATATTCATGACACTTGGGTAACTGTCCTGTAGAGGGCGATCTTGCAGAGATGACATGAAAAAAAGGAACCCCTCCCGGTCCATAAATACCCGGGACCTCCCACCATTCCCCAGTATAAGACAGCAGTAAAGAGACCAGGAAGAGCCAAATGTAAACAGCAAAGAAAAAAGGTTCACCATATAAAGGATCCCAGAAAACCAAAAAAGGGCGGGATGAAGCGGGGTGTGTGACATACTTGTAATAACCATTTTACAGATGAGTAATCACAAAATGGTATTATTCCCAGTATGACACACACCCCGCTTCCGAATATTCATGACACTTGGGACATCCAATAGCAGTGTCCATAATGGGTGGGGATCCCAAAAAGGCAATAATGCAAACTTAAACTACTGCAGCTTGCAGAACTTTGCGGCCAAAAACAGCATCCGCTGAGGCCCGCACATCTACCTTGTAAAACTTAGAAAAAGTATGAACAGAAGACCAAGTAGCAGCCTTACAAACTTGTTCAACAGATGCCTGGTGCTGAAAAGCCCAAGATGCTCCAACAGCACGAGTAGAATGAGCAGTAACCTGAAAAGGGGGAACCTTCCCCTTGGCAGAATAGGCCCCAACAATGGCCTGTCGAATCCATTTACTAATGGAGGACTTAGCGGGCGCCAGACCTTTCCTGGGCCCGGAGGGCACCACGAAAAGGGCATCCGTCTTACGAAAAGGAGAAGTAGCCACCAAATAATATTTCACACATCGAACCACATCCAAAGAATGTAAGGTCCTCTCCTTGTCATTGCTAGGCTTAGGACACAAGGAAGCGAGAACTACATCCTGATTGAGGTGGAAGGCCGAAACCACCTTAGGAAGGAAATCCGTCTTAAAGCGGAAAACTACCTTGTCCAGGTGCCTCTCAAAGTAAGGAGCCTGAATTGACAAGGCCGCCAACTCAGAGACACGCCGAACAGAGGTAATAGCCCCCAAAAAGGCAACTTTCTGAGTGAGCAGAGAAAGAGCAGTATCATGCACCGGCTCAAAAGGAGGCCCCTGGAGAGCCAACAGAACCAAGTTTAAATCCCAAACCGGCAGCAAGGGCTTTCTAGGGGGCCGCACATGAGTAACCCCCTGGAAAAATGACTTAACCAGGGGATGAAGGGCAAAAGACCTTTGAAAGAAAACCGCCAAAGTATTAAGCTGGAACCCCGAGTCCAGACCATGTTGCAGAAACTCCAGAATTCTGGGAATAGAAAACACCCTACAAGGCAAGGCCCTAGCCTTGCACCAGTTAATATAAGACCTCCAAGTCCTATAGTAGACGTTAGAGGAAGATCCCTTCCTAGCTCTAACAAGAGTCTGAACCACCGCATCAGAAAGACCTTCCTCCTTTAAGATGGAGGTCTCAGCAGCCACGCCATCAAAGCCAGCGTTGGTAAATTGGGGTAGCGTAGCTGACCCTGGGTGATAAGATCCGGAAGAAGAGGCAGATATAACTGATCTACTGCCAGCCGCACGATGTCTGCGAACCACACTCGTCTTGGCCACCTTGGAGCCACCAGAATTGCTGGTGCCCCTTCTAGAGTTAGCTTGCGCACCACCTTGCCCACCATGGAGAAAGGGGGGAACAGGTACAGAAACCCCAGTTCCCTCCAAGTCAGGGACATGGCATCCACTGCCAGGGACAGAGGATCCTGAGACAGAGACACAAAGGCAGGAAGCTTGTGATTGTGACGTGAGGCAAAGAGATCCACCTCCGGAGTCCCCCACTTGTGACAAAGGGACTAGAATACCTTGGAACTGAGAGACCATTCTCCTCGGCGAGAGGAACTCCTGCTCAGGGAGTCTGCCTTCGTGTTCTCCACTCCCGAGATGTAAATGGCTGAGATGCATGGGACATTGCTCTCTGCCCAAACAAGGATCAGAGATACCTCCCTGAGGGCACTCCTGCTGCGAGTCCCTCCTTGGTGATTGATGTAAGTGACCGCCATCTGATTGTCCGATCGGACTTGAACTGGCAATCCCTGCAAGAGAAGAGTCAAGCGAGACAGAACCAACCAAATGGTCCGCAGCTCCAAAACGTTGATGGGGGTATGAGCCTCCTGAGGCCCCCCATAACCCCTGGAACCGATGTTCCCTCCAGAAGCCCCCCCAGCCCGACAGGCTGGCATCCGTGGTGACCGTTTCCCAACAAGGGGCCAGAAAGGATCTGCCCTTCAACAGATTGCTTGACACTAGTCACCACTGAAGGGACTGCTGAGCCAGGGGAGACAGCAGACAAGACTGATCTAATGACAGCAGACACCTGTCCCAAGTCGCTAGAAGATGGAGCTGAAGCGTCCTCATGTGAAACTGTGCAAAAGGAAGCCACCATCAAACCTACCAATCTCATCCCTAGCCGGATAGACGGGAAAGGATTGGATAGTAGAAGCCGAATCAAATCTTGGATCAGAAGAATCTTGGGCTGAGGAAGGAACACCCTGGCCTGAAAGGCATCCAGAGTCATGCCCAGAAACGAAACCTCCCTGGACAGGGAGAGGGAGGACTTTGGATAGTTGATCACCCAGCCGAACCTCTCCAGTGTGGACACCACAACTCTGGTGTGAGAGAGGAAGCCAAAATGAGAAGGTCGTCCAGATATGGTACAATGTGAATGCTCTGAGGAGGGCCATCACCCCCGCCAGTACCTTGGTGAACACCCTCGGAGCCGAGGTAAGCCCGAATGGAAGGGCCACAAACTGAAAATGTTGATCTTCCACCACGAACCTGAGGAATCTTTGGTGTGCCGGAAAGATAGGTACATGCAGATACGCATCCTTGATGTCTATGGACGTCATGAAGTCCCCCTGACGAAGAGACTCGACGGCTGAACGCAAGGTTTCCATGCGAAACTTTCTGAAGCGGATAAACCGATTGAGGAGCTTCAGATCCAAAATGGGTCGAACGGAGCCGTCCTTCTTGGGCACCATGAATAGATTGGAATAGAAGCCCAAGCCCCTTTCCGCGGAAGGCACTGGGCAAATGACAGCAAATGACTGCCACCTGGAGCCCCTGTGCGGCCAGTGGATCCGAAGGCACTCGAGACCTGAAGAATCTGGGAGGAGGCCGGATCTCGAATTCCAGCTTGTAACCAGAAGACACCACTTCCAGAATCCATTTGTCTGAGACCTCCTGGTCCCAGACCTGGAAGAAATGTCGCAGCCGTCCCCCCACCCGCAAGGGTGAGGGCGCCCCCTCATTGCTGAGCTGGCTTGGCAGCGGGCTTGGGTTTGGAACTCCAATTGTGACCTGGACGGGCACGACCTCTGCCTCTATTCCAGGAATCACCTCTATGGGTAGAGAAGGCCAAAACGAAAGGAAGGGTTAAAGGAGGGAATGGGACGACGTTGCCTCTTACGCTGAGGTAACTTCCCTCCTTTCGTGACTGAATCTAATCTTTCTCCAAAAAGCCGCAACCCCACAAAAGGAAGTGCTGTAAGCGACTTTTTGGCCACAAAATCAGCCGCCCACTGGCGCAACCACACCGACCGCCGAATAGCCACAAGCAAGGCCGAGGTTCTACCACACATGACCATGGTGTCATCCAGGGCGGCAAGCACAAAAGACATGAACAATTCACACCGCTTAAGGGCGGCGAACTCATCACTGGCTGGGTCAGGCCTGGAAAAACTCAACAGGTCCCTAACAACAGACCTGGTAGCCACTGCCGTAAGCCCCGAAGCACAAACAGGCCGTAAGGCTGAACCAACACTAGCAAAAGCGTGGCAAGCCATCTGATCAATGCGTTTATCCTCACCATCTTTGAGAGTGGTGGAATCAGGAGAATGCAAAATAGAAGTATTAGATAACCCGAGCACCGGGGCATCCACCTCGGGAGGGGACGACCATCGTTTTACCACGTCCACCGAAAAGGGATACTTCTTATCCTAACCCTGAGGAATACCTGGAAGCCAAGTAGGCTTCTCCCATTCCTTAAGAATAATGCCATCAAAATGTTTTTGATTTGGGAATTCCAGGCGCGGCTTAGAAGTCCCAAAGAATTCCCCCTTTTGCGGAGCAGCCTCCTCTGGAGGAGAAATCGCCAGAACCTCAAAAAGGTGAGCCACAGCATCCCCCTGCCCTTGCTCAGTATCAGCACCTACAAAGTTCTGATTGTCAGAACCATCAGAATCCTCAAATAATTCCCCCTCTTCTAGCGGAGAATAATCAGACCAGTCAAGAATCATCAAACTCAAAAGCTGGCGCGGCTGGAGACAAATGCTTTCTCTTAGCCGAGGCTTTTCTGGCAACAGAGCCGGAAATAAATTTCTCAATATTAGCCAATCTGGCACACACATCAGATTGCGACTCCCTGCCTGTGACCACATCACTAGGGGTACGGATAAGGCAAGGTGGGGAAGGAGAAGAGGCCGGGACCACGGACCCAGACGCCTGGGCCCCCGACTGCTGCGTTATGGCCCGCTGAGCACAAGGTATGCAAACAAGTACATTATCCCCCGCAAGGGATGCCCCACAACCCACACACTGCCGAGGTTGCCCCGAGGGGAGCCCAAGCCCGGTATCCTGAGAAGCCTCCATATGGTCATTTTTAATGTAGTCGCAATGACCAGAGGGGATTATGCTGTTAAAGCTACCCGGGATGCCCCTTCAAGTCCCAAGTGGGAGTTTTTGTTTTTTTTTATTTTTTTATTTTTAGGAACCCTAAATTAAATTCTAAGGGACCCTAGGACCAGGAGAACCCCCTTTTTAAAGATCAAAAGAAGGGATCCCACCTGGAAGACTTGAGAACAGGGAGTACATAAGTGTCAACATGCACATAACCCAACAACATATATAAAAAGATAAAAATGGGGAAATAAGAAAAAAATTACTCACACCACAGCAAACGGCGACCGTCAACCCTCACAGCAGCGAGGGAATGAGAAGACAGAGAGCAGCGAGGCCGGAAGAAGAGGGGCGGGCCAGCGCACAACACGCGCCGCGCCTGGCTCCGGCCCTGCCCCCTCACGCAGGGCCCGGCCTCAGCCAGCACCAGAGCGCCTCAGTGGAGCCGACCTCAAGGGGGGGCGGGCCGCGACGAGCACGCCGAGTTCCCGGCCCCGCCCCCTCCTTAACTGCACCTGAGAGAAGCAACCGGCCCAGCAGCAAACAACGGCCGCTCAAACACACCACATGTACACACACACATACACACACCTTTTCCCCCAAATAAAGTCAAATAACCCACGGGAAAAAAGGCCTCCCCCCCCCCCCCAGGGGCACAGAGGGACACGGTAGGGGGGAGAACCCACACCAATAAGTGAAAGGGCAAGAGGGACGGGGCATCCCAAGCCGGGATCACCAACCCGGACACCGCCTACCCCTTTGTATGGGGTGTCATGGGGGAGCTAGCTCCCATATACACCACATGGTGCAGCCTACCATTGCCTGGACCTTCAGCCTAGGCTGGGAGGCATACTGCTATAGTTTAAATTAAAAAAGGTTCAGGTAGCAATAGAAACAAAAGGCCGGGGGGTTACCCCGGCTACCTGCAAGGAGGAGACAGCCATCTTCTAACTTGCTCGCCGACTGCAAAGACGAAAGACTGGGGAATGGTGGGAGGTCCCGGGTATTTATGGACCGGGAGGGGCTCCCTTTTTTTCATGTCATCTCTGCAAGATCGCCCTCTACAGGACAGTTACCCAAGTGTCATGAATATTCGGAAGCGGGGTGTGTGACATACTGCGAATAAGTGGATTTTTCCTTCAATAATTATACAAATCTCTACAACAAGCCAAAATAATCATAAGTGGATACAATCTGAACTTTATATACCATATTAAGCTAAGACATTTCTAACAATGAATGTTCTGTATAAATAAATACAATGCAATTCTGTACAAATAAACACAATGCAAGTTCTGTATAAATAAATGTGTGTAAAATTATTTATAAGCATAAAACACTGCAATCCAGTTCTGCCCATTGAGATCTATGGGTTCTTGACCTGCAGCACCACTTTCAACTGGCACTGCTTCAGAGCGCCTGGCACTGCAAACTTTTGGGCGCCAGTGTTAAATATCTGGTGGCCGCATCAGAGCTACCAGTTTTTGTTTCTTAAGTCACACGCTGAGTGCCGCTGAGTGGGTCTCTCGAGTCTAAACTAATCTCAATCGTTTTTTCTGCTACTGGTACACTCCCTTCATATTTCCCATATTGATTTAAACTGCTGTTGGTTATTTACCAATATACTGACCATTTTTTTATTCGTCATCAGCCGATTCATCTTTAATTTAAATTGAAGTATGGAGAAATCAGCGCTCAGGTAGCTAAAAAGGTGGCTCTTAAGGAGAGGGTTGGAGAACACTGCTCTAAAACAATTTACTGCCTCCTCCTGACTCATTTTACCTATTCGCACTGGAACTAGATACCATCTTAATGCGACCTTGACCTTTGCCTCCAGGCCTGAACTATTAAGGGGGGAGCCCTCTATCTTTCTCATGCTTTTCCCCCACTATCAGAGAAATATCCTCCCCCAGGTCCCTAAGTGGATTTTAATGGCACGGACGCTTCATAAATCAGCCTCCCTATTGTGTGCTGAATTGGAGAGGCTCTCAGAATTTGAATTCCAATCATAATAATATTTCAGTTAACAATCATTTCTATTGAAATTATTTATGGCAGTCAATGGAAAGATACAGATAGTACATGTACAGTATGTGTAGGGTAAAACAGACAGTGACAAAGGAGCCATGTATTCTCTTACCCAGTTCTTGGTCCTCAACAAGATTTAGCACCACTCCAGGCTCTTCTTGTATATTAAAACATAGGAAATCGTTCTTACTTGGGACATGTATCACAAAATGAGGATCAGAGTCAACTGTAAAATGAGACATTATTGTAATGATTCCCTATTTTATGGTAATGGACTATTGTAGGAGCACTATCGCAAAATTATGTAATATTAAAAATCCATATAAACACGTCAGGTAATGAGTGGGGGGGTTTATTCCAGGCTTACAAAAGTTACTTGGAATGATCAGCCTCGCCTGCAGGCATCCATTACCTTTGTGCGCAAAGAAATCATGGGATGAGGCACGGCTGTGAATGCTCAGTTCACAAGTGTAGACGAATAGACAGGAAACGCCAGCCTTGATCCAGTTGAAAGGATAAAATATCCGCATTTATTGTTCCATACAAAACTTCTTTAAAATCATCCCATCCATCAACACAAGTCAGAATACAGCATAAGGGAGCAGTTTAGTAGCCAACGCGTTTCGGGCACGGACTCAGCCCTTAATCATTACATAACTGTCTGATCCCATAAGACACATTTAAATACTCAAAGTATGCATGTGTTTCTCATTATCTCACACCCAGAGCTGATTGGATCAATACAAATCAAGTGAAAAAATCTTATTCCTCCTAGGCACTTTAAAATACAAAAAAGTTTTTAAAGAAAAGTAATTAAACTACATATAGGTTATTATGGTGGAAATCTAGAATTTTATTATAGGGGCTGTTCTGTAAAGATTGTAACAATAGAACAAGTATAAAGCTATTCAAGCCGCTAATTCAAAAAAATGATCCACAAGCTGCAGGATGTAGAGATAAGAGATACATTGTATTGCATAAACAAACATTACATTCATTGATACATGTTAGTGAGAGCGCTGTCATTTAACTTTGTAACCTCTCCCTCGTCTGCCTGAAACTACCATTAGAAAGATACATTGTATCATTTACCTCAGGCATATCCTGCAGAGTAAATAATGCCATTGAGGCCATTCTGGTAACGCAGAATCTATAAGGGAGCGTTGGCTACTAAACTGCTCCCTTATGCTGTATTCTGACTTGTATTGATGGATGGAATGATTTTAAAGAAGTTTTGTATGGAACAATAAATGCGGATATTTTATCCTTTCAACTGGATCAAGGCTGGCGTTTCCTGTCTATTATTCCAGGCTTAGTCTATCAGGGGTGACACCTCGGATTTCCTCTTCCTTCCATTGAAATAAAAAAAAAAAACAAGCCTAGTTTGACATTTCCTGCCAAAAGTGACCTCTCCTCTCACCATCCAGCATTGGGCAATTTTTCGCAATAGTGCTCCTTTGTTGATAATGGTTTGAAAAGGATTCATTTTGTCAGGGCAAAAACAACAAACCACAGATATTCAATTATATAGCTTGAAACTTACTGGGGTCAGCGACCTCATCCCACCCATCCCAGCAGCCCGGAGCTAAGCAGCTGTCCGTTGCATTATTCAGTGTACTAGCCATGCCCACTACATTCACTACAATGGAGGATTGTAAATAAATGGAGCAGAAGTAGCTAGTCGCTGTAACTGACAACAGGGAATGGTGAGGAGGAAGCAAGGTGACCACAGGGCATAGTCATGAGCAGGGATGATGTGATCTCTCTCTCCATCGGAGGCTAGTTTGAAACTACCAGAATAAGGCAGATCAGCTGTGTGGGACTATTGATGAGTATCTGTTGTTTGTTGTTTTTGCCTGGACAGTCCCTTTAAGGTCTTTTAGTTATCATTCCTAATTTTCCAACACCAAGCAAGTGAAACATAAATAGCAAAATGAAATTACACTGCTCCCTTTTGTAAGTAAGGGGATTGTTCTTCCCCTGTGCCTACATAACTCTTTGTACCTTTTACAGCTCGCTCTATCTCTTTGAGTGGCTAGAAAATAACTTTTACATTTACTTTTAGATTTATGAATGGTTAGAATTTGTTTTCATGCAACCTCTAACCAAATTATGTGATCTTTAGAAAATTTCTCTTATTGTTAATTGTTATTGCCATCTTTACGTTAAAGGGCCGGGTGGGCAAAGTGATTCAGCAGCCAAATGAAAAAAACAAAAGGGTACTTATCTTTTGGCCCACACTGTAGATCGGTGCTAGTCCAGTGCTCAGCAACTCTCTGTATCCAAGCCCCTGACACAAGAGCCACATCCTCAGTTGTCCGGGGCAAATACATGTGGTTGAGATTGAGGGTGAGTCGAGTTCACAACCTATCATCAGCCACAGGCTGCCATGCCCTCTCCATTCATTGCAATAGAGGAAGTGTGCAAATTCCTCCATCATTGTGAATGGAGAGGGTGTGGCCATGCCCCAGTGACTGATGGGGGGGTGGAACCCGGCCTGCAAGTGGTGGTGAATAAGATTCAGGCCCCAGGGGCGAGGTATAAAGTGACACAGGAGCTCAGATTCAGCAATCAGGCGAGTTACTGATCATCGGGTTACCACCAATCAGCTGCACAGGATAGAAGGTGAGTACCCTTTGGAAAGAGGAAGAATTAAATTCTAGAAATATGAATTTACCTATTAGAATATTAAAATTGACAGCATATAAGAATTAAAGACACAAGAAACTGCCATGTTATCTTCACAAACCAAGCTATAGGGCCTGATTTATCAAGCACTTACGCTAGACAGTGCCACATCAGTGCAAATTAGAGTAGCGAAAAATATCATTTATCTTTTTTTTGACACTTGCACATGTTGCTGCACTGCAAGAAACACATTTGCTAAAATGTAAGTGTTGTGGCAACATGCTGATTACAATAAAATTCACAATATAAAATATATGCAGTACTTGCATTTAATTCCACAATATGTTGTGAGACCCTGTTATACTTTAAAAAATATACATACATACATTCTATTTTATTTCTTACCCCAGTTATAAGATGGTGCTGAAAGGTAAATAAAAAACATAGATCATTAAAGAATGTTGCAAAGAATAAAAGCTGTCAATATGTGGTATCATTTTAACATATTCAGAACTAAGACTAAGGCCCTTATTTATGAAGGAATAGCGACAGGTAGCGAATGGTGAGCGACCGGTAATGACGGGCACCGCCACGAGAACGCCGGCTCCCCTCCGCAATCACACATTTATCAAGCCAATCCTGCTTAGCGACTGAGATAGCGCCAGATAGCCACTCATTCATCATTATTCCAGCGTCAGCCCACAGCGCCAGCGTCCGACCTTGAACAGCGACAGGTATGACCTCTCGCTACCTGGCGCTCTCCAATGCATTTCAATGGAACAATCTTTAAATATTCCTAATTAATTGTTATTAATGTTTTTTTTTTTTTATTTTTTTTAAATGTGAAAAATTCTGTGACCTCTTCCGCCATGTTAGATAATTTTTTTAAGGTAAAAAAATAAAAAAATAAAAATTGTGCAGAATTGATATTACAGGTCTGGTATTATTGTATTCATATTACTAAATTCTTAAAAATGTTTTTTTTTTTGGGTTTCCAAAAATATGGTGGTTTGGGGGTTAAAAAACTACTTTTAACACATCGCCGCCAGCGCTCTGGGGTTTAAACATGCATTTCACAGCGCGAGAATTTTTTGAGTGTGATTTTTTGATGAATATGGTGGGAGCCGGTCGCTAGGGCCAGTCGCTATCATGCGCTCCCATACAGCGCGGAACCTGTCAAATAGCGACTCGTCAACCTGTATTCAACATTACTGCAAACTGACTGAGTCGCTATCAACAACCGAACAATGGCCAAGCACAGCGACTACTAGCGGGCGCTGTGAAAATACTGCTACAGTCGCTCAACTGTCGCTACCTGCCGCTATTAATGAATCGGCCTCCCCGTTTTAAAACAAAGCATTAGCAACTAGTTGGTCACAGAATTATTTATAAATGGAGTTTACAAGATTCAGATGCTGGGAAACCGCAAAGCTGCATTTTACAGCTCCTTGACCTTGAGCTAATCTTCCTGCAAATTGTGGCAGTGATAAAGATGTGTCCAGCTTGCATTTAAAGGGTTTTTCAGGCAAATGGTTAAAAAAACATCTTACCTTGCCCAGCGTTCCTTCAGTGCTGTTCCTCTTCTCAGCTTGCTGCCCTGAATGAGGAAATATACTTCCTAATCTGCCCTTCAGTAACTCCCTGCAGATATGGGCCACCAATTCTAGCTTGAGGAGCTAGTCCAGACCATGCCCCCATCTGAATTCATAGCTTGAAGCTGCAATGTGCACCTGAATCCACACCAGGAGCATGCTAATTATTATGGGCCGTGATGTAACCCGACTAATGAATGATCCACAATTGGGAACCTGGGTCTTTAGCATGACCCTATTTACTAAATGACTGTCCTTCTGTCCTGAACCTCATAGACTGCAGTGATATTAGATAAAAAGATTGCTAAATAGCGTGCTGGCTGGTGATAGTGTAGCAGTGGTGTAACTAAATGTGATGGGACACTGGTGCGAACATTAAATGGGGCAATTTCATGACTCAAACAGTAAACTTTTTTCTGTCTTTTAACTTGTTGGATGCGGCTAGACAATTCAAGACTGAAAGAGCAGAGACAAATTCTTTATCTAAAAGAAGCCAAGTGAGCACAAATATTATAAATAAGATGGAAGTACAACAATGATGCCCCCTGACCTTCTGGGTCCCTCTGAGTTTCTGGGCCCCAGTGAGGTCGCACCCCCCTCAAGTTACACCCCTGTAGTGTGGCTATGAAAGGCAGAACTTAGCTCTTTTTACTATTGGTATACTTACTGTAATCACCTGAACTCCAAAACCAAGGTAAATAAATATAAACACAAAATCTTACTAATTTCTTACCCCAGTTATTAGATGGTGCTGAAAGGTAAATAAAAACATACATTATTAAAGAATCCTGTGTTACATAAATTGTGAAGAACAGTTTATATCACCAACTACCCATTTTTATAAAGTGGACCAAAACGCACATTTTTAACTAGCATCCCCTGAATTGCTCTCACCATGAAAAGTACCTTTTGCCTATTTTTACTGCTCTTGCGTCATTCTAATCCCAGATAATGGTGCCTGATTTAGCTGTAATGCTCCGCCTCCTCCATTCATCTCCACTGTTGTGTGTGGCAATGTCATTGCTGCACTTATGTAATGAATGATCACCTGCCATCTTACAGAGAGAGAGACAGCCAAAATAAAAGTGTTCCAGGATGATTCGAAAAGCAAAAGAAACAGGAGAATGTGGCCCTTCAGAGAAAGCCCTGATCCAGTGATCCTATCTGATGGGCAGGTGCAGTCACTTGGCTGCTGACATGTCCAAAATGAAAAAATAGCCTCTGGTTCTTAACGGGTTTGTCTGGCGGTCCATAAAGTTCCTGTCCAGGCAAGCACTAACTTCCTCCCACCTCATCCCCCATGGGAAAAGGACCTGAACATCTCTGATGTTATGTAAATACCTCATGTTATCTAGGTGAAAACAATTTATTTGCTTCAGGTTTTGGGTTTGTGGATGATCTGGAAAGTGCATGTCATGGTGCAGCTTTATGAGTCAAACATGCTGTGCTGTGGTCTGAGACAGCTGTGGGACCACCATTGATTGCTGTGTAAAAACACTGAGAGCACCAAAAAAACAAAGTGGCTGAGGACCACGTGGTTCTGGAGAAATTCAATTGAAAAAAAGGCAAACTTTGGAGCCCTGCTACAGCTTCTGCCTTGCGCTGCAGGAAATGGAGAGGCATATGGGACAGACATCAGGTGAGCTGCTTCCTGACTAATTATTGTTGCTGGGTCTAGAGTCCCCTTATGTTGCCAAAGATTTAGGGTCCAAAGTCTTTTGTTCGGGCCCTATACTGTTCTGGGGTCATAATGGCAGCTACCTATTTAATAGGGCAAAAGCAATTGATTCAGAACTAAGAAGATCACAACATTCCTGCCAAGCCGGATGATTTACAAATACCCTATTCTTTTTTCCATTTAAGCAAATAGGTATCATGGAAAATATACATTATTGTGGAACCCCTCTCATCTGAAAAAATCTGAATGCAGAAGTCTTACAGACAACCAGTAAAAGGCCCCTATGAAACCCACATTTCTGGACTTTATTAAAAACTAGTTGCTGACCTATGCCCTTATAATGAATTATAGGCAGAATATCTAACCTGCAAAGTAATACATTTTACACCAGTTCTCTACGTACAGTAGTTGACTGTGCATGTGATTTGCAAGCGATACAAATTGCAATCGCAATTCAATGCGAATGTGATCACAGGCTTTGGCAGGTGATTTCGCCACTAAAACACAGCATGTGCGACTTTCGCACAGCTGTGACATGAAACCGCTCATAGGTTACTGTGGGTAGCCCTTTCACTGCGTTGCTGATTTTGATAATCCGACAAAAGCAATGGGCCCCGAATTAAAGAGTTGAAAAAAATTGCCTTGGTAGTAAAAAAATCACTTTTTGAAAAAAAAAGTCTGGGAATGTCACTGCTGCTGAATCCCCAGCTAGGAAGACAATGAAAGTCAGGGCCTTTTTTCAGAAGTGCTAACGCCATTTAGTACCACGTAGCGTCAGATGAACGTCGGGTGCAGTGTGTGAAAACCATATATATATGAAAGTCAAACTGGTGAGCACCTCTAATAGCGTCATGTAGCGTCACTATCAAGTATCACTAGCGGTGGCTCAGTGTAAATTGCCAGCGCTGTATGTTCAGCTGCGCCATGTAGCACCAGTCGCTCAGTAGCGCTCTCCCATACAATTCAATGGTCTTTAATTTGTTTGTGAATAAATAGAGTTTGGATCCCCTTTTTCCCACTATTTTATCATATGATGATTGTTTTGCCTCTCCTGGCCATCAACCAAAGACTTATATTGTCATATATTTACATTTTTTATTTTTGTTAGAATTGTATGTGCAGGTCTGACATTGCAGTGTCAGTGTTACAGTGTAGAAACAGTGTCATTCCATGCATTTTCGCTCTGGTGCTGGTGTATATGTGTTCAGAAACAGACATTTTTTATATTACATCTGGCGCTCAACGCTAGAGCGTTCTGTTTTATAGCGCCGACACGAGCTTTGTGATTTTTTTTCCTAAATATGGGCTTCAGCAACGAGTGCAGGACATACTTAACTGCCGCTGCCTATTGTTCACTGCAGCGCTGTCCTGTTACATGTGCTCACAGTTAAATTTTTGGTTGGTTCACATTTATTTGAGTGATTAATTGGTTTTGTATTTGTGGTAAGCACAGCACAGGGTCATGTGGTGCACGGAGTCCATCCCGGATGTAACAGGGTTGACTTGCTATCAAGAACGTGGTGTCGCTTCCATCTGGATGAAAGCATTGACCGTTGGCTCCTGTAAATTAGCACCTTGATGAAGAACACAGAGGAAATCTTATGAAGCAAGATGGCGTTGGTGCTTGCAAGTCCCCCGACAGCCCGAAAAATGAGCTTTAATTATATGAAAGCATGGACCTCTGGCTCCTGTAAATCTGCGCCTTGATGAAAAACATAGTGGAAATCCTGCGGAGCAGGATAGTGATGGTGTTTACAAGCTGCCTGATAGCCTGAAGGCAATTCTGGATGTTTGCGGAGCTGTCAATATAGCAGAACCACTGGGTCATAGAAATGCTATTGTGTTTTGGATCCTCTTGAAGTTTGGCCCGCTATTATAATCAGTGGAGGCAAAATGCACTGGAGGGGCTGCTGTAGGCCTCCAGTGTAGCATCCCTTCTGGCGCATATTGTATAGGACCATTCTCTTGTACCCCCTGTACCCCTTTTCCCTAATATGTTTGTGTGCCTCCCACCGGTGCACTTCCTGCATGTAACTGTGTCCCGGCATGCAGAAAGGCCCGCTTGTTTGAATTAGTTTAGTAGTAATTTTAGTAATCATCCCCTATAAATCAGATTTTAGGGTTCCAGCCTAGGCATATTGAAGCAGTAGTATGTTCATTACTCATTGTATATAGTGGCTGTTTTGTCTTTTATTAGATTGCATACATTTGTTATATAGTGATAGTTTATTAGCATAGGTTTATGTAGTTCGTGTCATTTTAACTTGGGTGCATACTTACCTGTGTTGGCTCCTATTTATGGTGTCATCATCTTTCACCTGACTATTCTCAGTGAGTGGCGCTTCATAGTTTCCACAAGTAGCACAATGTGGCTGAACCCCCTTTGGGGTGTTGGTGTGCCTGTGCTGACTACAGCTGTTGGACTGCACGCGCATCCCCGCTTGCTATTGGCAAGATATGACAGGGGCGAGTGAATGCGCGCACAGGAGCTGTCAATGTTGGTTCCTGTATGCGTCACCAAGCTATGGGGCCTCTCTTTGGTTTAGCCAGGACCGCCCCGGATTGGGCTTCGGCCCTGACATGCGCATTATGCACCACCGCCGTCTCCTGCTCTGGCGCGCCTCCGGCCGGGACGCGTCAGAGCAGACTTCCGGGGGCTCGCCATCGGCCGGGGCGCGCCCGCATACTACGGAGGCGGGATGACGATGCGTTTTGGCAGCAGGTGCGCGGGATTTTGTCCATCACTGGGGCGTGGAGTCAACACAGGTTAGTGTGTTTAAATAGAGGGTAGGGTTAGGCTTTGTGTGGTCCTGAGGAAGTGACGCGTTCTGACGTCACGCAACGCGTAGACGGGCGGGGCCGTGGGCAGGTGGTCGTTTACACATGTGAGTTTACTGTCTCTGCATATTGGGGACCTTTTCCTTGGTCCTCCCTGGCTGTGTCCTTATCATTTATTTCATAAGAGTAGGTAGTGTTAGTTTATTGTTAGGTTAGTATCACATATGATTATCTTTTGCGGATTATGCACTACACGTGATTTGAGGTTCACATGATATATATATATATATATATATATATATATATATATTTTGGTATTGAGGTAAGATTAATTGTTTTTAGCACTCACGCACTTTTTTGTCCAGCCAGGTTTTACTCATCCATATGGATGGCGATTAGTCTTTATTAGACTCCTCTTCCCACTGCCCCCACTAGATGTCTCCCTTCCTTTTGTCTATTGTCTTCAATGTTTTTTAAATTTGTCTAATGTTTGTCATATTTTCTATCAATTACAAATAAAAATCATTTATTTTTAATAACAATAGCGGTGGTGCTATGGTTTAATGGGTGGATTGGCATGCAGTGGGACTTGTCCTAATAAATTTTCTTAGAGTATTGGTCACCCACCTGTGCACACCGCCCTTTGATTGATTTAAGATTTAAAATTACAGGCTCCGGTGCAGTCTCAAACTCCTGTCTAGTCCTGTTACATGTAGCGTCGCCTTCGGCGGCTTTTCCTCCAGACATCACACTTATCAATGGTGGACAGGATACTACAGCGTCACTTGTCTACGCTAGGTTAAAGCACCAGACACCCATTTGCAGCGTCCTGTTGCGGACGCTCTAAGCGCCACTACATAGCCACACAAATACAAGTCTAAAATCAGCCTCTGAATAGTGAACTTTTTCTCTTTTTTACACTGTAATAAAAATTGCCATTGCCTTTCATTGTTCTCCTAGCTGGTGATTCAGCAACAGTGACATTCTGATTTTTTCACTGAATGTACATTTTTTACTACCAAGAGTAGTTTTTTCAACTCTTGAAAATCGAGGCCATGGTGTGAAAGTACCCTCAGCTTTATAATGACTGCACAGACTGCAATGTAGTAGTTAAAGGATAAGTCCACTTTAGATTCAATTTTTGGAAGTGTATATTTTTGTGTGGCAAAATGGTGTCTTAAAGGTGCTGAGCTGATCTAGCATTTTTATTTTTTTCTAATGTTAGCAAATGTGTGTTTTAAGGAAACAGTTTTCACTGTCTGCAATCTGTTGCTATTGACAATGTACAGAAAGTGCAGACTTGGTGCACATTGCCAGTAGCAACAGATTGCAGATAGTTGCACTGAACGCTGCTGCTGGGCATGTGTAAGGTTGTGTGAGCTCCCTCACCTCAGCAGTGGCCATAGCAGAAGTCTTCTGTGTGTACAGGGCTCACTTCCCTCTTACTGGTGTACAGACTTGCTATACGTTGCCAATAGTAACAAGCAGGTAGTGAAAACTGCTGCCACAAAACACACATTTTCTAACATAGGAAGGAGTAAATTAGATCAGCTTAGCACCTTGAGTACATTCTTCTGGCACAAAAAAAATACACTTTCAAAAATTTCATGGAAATTGAACTTACCTTTTAATGTGATTGCCGAATAGTACGGCTGGCTGGTGATAATGTGGTTATGAAAGCCATAAAATAGCCATATTAATACATAACTATGTATGATGTCACCCAGGTATGTTAAATTGGATAAAAACTTTTTTCTCAAAATATGTTATTTTTAACTATAACTCTTTTTTTATATACGGTAACTCTATTTTTTTTTTTACAAAATGTAAATGTGTATGCTGATAAATGCATCTTAAAAAATATATGACATTTAAAAAAACCGCTAGTATATTTGGTATGCCAAGATATGTTTGAGTTGTGAGCTTCTAATGAGCTTCTAATGACACCCTGGTACTTCCTAGGTAAAGAATTGGCTTCCTTATTTGTCACTAAACGGAGAACAATCCAAATAATTGCAAACAAAAATGTATATATATAGCAACAATGGACACAACAGAAATATTATACAATAATAATAAGTCTAACAAATATATAAAAAATGTCAGGGGCATCTTGCATTACAATTTTGCTTCATAGCAAACTCATATTATATAAAATATGAAGTAAAGATTAATATTAAACTCTTACCCATCATATACGAATATGAAGGAATGTGCCCTGAAGCTGTAAAAAGAAAAATATTTGTTATTAAACAAAAAAAAAACAGTTTGTTATTAAATCATGAAGTACTTTTGGCAGCACCATTTAGGTTCTGTTCACACCTCTCCATTGCCTTAAAGCGGACCAAAACCCACATTTTTACTTAGCATCCCCTGAATTGCTCCGCCCATGAATAGTACATTTTGCCTATTTTTACTGCTCCTGCATCACTCTAATCCCAGATAATGGCACCTGTTATAGCTGTAAAGCTCCACCTCCATTTCCACTGCTGTCTGTGGCTATGATATCATTGCCACACTTATGCAATGACTAATCACCTGCAATCTTACAGAGAGGGACAGCAAAAAAAGTTTTTGATAAGCGAAAATATCCTTTTTCTAGTTCTACACCCTAAGAAGAAAGTATCGGCAGGCGATTTGGTCGAATATATTTAACAAATTCAGTGGGTTTTGGTCCGCTTTAAGAGCAGGCATTTTGTAAGTATGCCAGAGTTGCATTGTATCAAAACAAATGCTGTGTTTTTATGTGCTGGCAATGCATTTGCACTGTGTTTGCTTTGTTATACATGGGGTTGCACTTGCATTGCCATAGACTTCTATTGACCTGCACTGTTACTACGTTGCGCTGAAAAACGTGTCTGCAGTGCTCAGTGTATATGTTATGTAATGCATCGCAGATGTGTGAACTATCCCATCTAGAATTATGTGCACTATTTTTCTGCATTGTAACTGCATTGCAACACAGCGCAAAGCAAAGAGGTGTGAAAACAGCCTTAATCAATATTTTGTGTTCACATCATTCACTTTGCGTATAATTATGTGAAAAAATATCCAAGTTAGTCACCTGGTAACTTCTTTTGATAGGAAGCTTCCAGGGCAATATAAATGGAGAGAGCAAGCCGCGCCGACAGCAACAGGAAACACCTCACGACCAATAGCTAAACATTTTTTTGACCCCCTCCTACTCAGTTATATTGTAGAAAAATGATAATTAGGAACATTCCAACTCTGTACAGAAATATTTTTATTTCCCTTGTAAATATATATATATACATATATATATATATATATATATATATATATATTCATATTTGGAACTGCCCTGGAAGATTCCTAGAAAAGAAATTACCAGGTAACTAAATCCTTTGTCTTCTATGTAAATTACTTAAACTTCATCAGGAGAGACCTAAAGAACTCAATTTGCATGGTCTGTAGAACAAGGGGAGAGAGGAGACATGATCAAGATTTAAATATGAAAGGATTGAATAAGGAAGTTGTCAGTACTGGCAGAGATGGGATCTGGAACCAGCAATCTGCCGCCTTTCATGGCTCCAAGTCTGCTGCTCTTACCACTGAGCCACTTACTATTGTACTCATGTGTCTCTGCTGGATTTGTGTGATTCTCCCCTGGATCCTAATGCTCTATTATTTTCCATCAGCTGGGTTTTATCATCCCCTTTGTCTCTCCTATAACCGCCTGTACTTTCAGAGTGACGTGTAGAGGAATTGGGCAGCAATGAACGTTAATTACCACAAAGACAGTTAGATCTCGGCTGTCTACCTTATTATACCTACATACTGTACAGATAGGTAATGTTATTACTGCAGACATTCCACTGGCATTAATCCTGCAGCCTACAATTACCAGAAAGCAACATGTGCTTTCAAAAGAAGGTGAGTAACTTAAAGTAACCACTTGTATACTTGCTTTAAGTTAAAATAATGGCAACTTTACCATAAAGACGAGGGTTGCAAGTCACCCCATGACCTAGCATAAAAAAGATCAGGCCCTCTATCAAAAGGCCTCTCATCCTTAATAAAGGGGAAACACAGTCAACATAAGCAAATCATGAACACGAACCTGTAGCAATACGTAAAAAAACTACACAATAAATATTAACAAATACATACTATGTCACTAGAGTAATCTTTTTATATCTAAGCTGAACATTTCACCAATAGAAGATTAAAAACAACAAATTATGCACTGTAGTATTATAATAGATCTGTAAGTAATAAACGTCTTGCACAATATAACCTAACAGGAAGAATAAAACTAAAACAAAGATAAAATAATAGGGGTATAAATAAATTAAGTTATACAAATAAAGAAGGAGGAAGAGAAATGATGAGGATAAAGGGTAAGGAAAAGAATAAAAGTCATACACATTTGCCAGTTTATCACCTAGAGCACCTAGAATTAAACTATACTAACAAAGGCTTATAGTATTGGCGATAGATGAAACATACATCCTATGTAATGCATTCCAAGGATCCCTGATTTTATTAAATTAAGGTATTGAATCTGTAAGAATATTTTATCGTTAAGATCTGTTCCATTCTATCCCTTACATATTTAAATAGTAAAGCATGGGATTTCCAGGATTTAGCTCTGGTCTATTATGTGGCTGTGTAGACATGTATCATCATTATATGTTGGGCTGTTGTTATCTTTTCTGGTTTTTGGTTGAGGAGCGCTATGGAGCGCTCATATGGACTCTTTCTAAACGTGGTCCGAAATATAGAATATAACATCTGGTACGAGAGATTTAGGTCCTGATTTATCAAGCACTTCTGCCAGACAGTGCCACATTAGTGCAAATTAGAGTAGTAAAAAATATAATAAAATATTTTTGCCACACTTGCGCATATTGCTGCACTACAAGAAGCACATTTGCTGAAACATTAGCAGTGCAGCAAGATTCTGCAAAATGTATAAATCATATTTGCACTTAACTCTAATTTGCACTTAATTGGCATTATCTGCCAGAAGTGCATGATAAATCAGGCCCCTAGCTTTGGTACATTGCCCCCAAATATGTAAATATTCAGCCAAGCATCCCTTAAAACATTTGCTAGAGTAACCTAGAACAAACAGCGACACTTGAGTAGGAACTAAATACCATGAATGCAGTAATTTAAGATTAATTTCCACACCATGGCTGTGGATATGGAGGCTTGAGTGGAGTATTTCCAAATCTGCAGCCACTCATCCTCATCTGGCAGAGGTCCTAGTTCTGTATCCCTATTTGTCGTGTATGGGAGTTTCATATTTTCCACTGAGTTAGATAATTCAGCATATAAGAGACATTAAAACCTTTGGGTTAGCATTCGATAGGTATTGGTGTGCAAATTCAGTGACATTATCCAAGTTATTTCTCCCCCTAAGTATGGACAAAGCAAAGTGTTTTAGCTAAAGATAGCAAGAAATGTAGGTATAGATTTCTCAGACATTTAAGTTTGAAAGAAAACTACACCATTATTCACCAAAAGATGAGAAAGATGAGTTATTCCAGTTGCAACTTATGCCAGAATCGACTTTGCCGAATAGTAACCTGGGTAAAAAATGGGGCAAATGAATAATTTATCTAGGGGCATATGCAGTTACGTAAGATTTTCTGAGTATTTTACTTTGTCCCAGTGTTTAATCACAAGATTCAAAATTAATGGTTGAGATGAAGGAAAGGGGGAGCATGTGCAATCTGCGAGGCTAAATAATAGGGTTGATTCAGAGCCCCTTTCTCACCTTTTTTTTGTGTGAATATTTCCATTCTCGTTATTTTTTTCCCCTCGTCTGATTCAGCAAAGCCTTTTTTCTGCGAGAACTTTAGTGTGAAATGTTTTCATTTTTGCATGATTTTTCGTTTGGTAGCAAGACCTCCATAAAAATGATGAGAAAGGGGATCTGAATCAACCCTAATATCTAGATAATAAGGCATCTCCCCATTTCCCTGACTGTTTGCACCTATACTGAACTGTCTTAGAAACACTTGGCTTTTTATCTTGCCAGATTTAAAGTGGACCAACACCCAGGATTTTGACTATCCTGGGTTTTGGTCCACTTCGGCGGGGCACCCCGATCGGGGGTGCCCCGCTGTGTAAAACCCCCCAGAAACCCCAAAAAACTCACCTCTCCCCGCTCCCACGTGAACGCCGCAGCCAATCCCCGCCAACGTCCAGGCGGGGGACAGGAACGCCCAAGCCGCTTCCGCCGCCGCCGCCTCCCGCGCGTCACTCTCGGCGCGCGTGCGCCCCCGCCGGCCATTCACAGAGGGCCGGCGCGGGCGTGCGCACGTCTGGAGGGGCGCGCGGGAGGCGGCGGCGGCGGAAGCGGCGGCGGATCAGGTAAGATCTTTTTGGGGTTTCTGGGGGGTTTCACCCCGCGGGACATCCCGATCTCGGATGTCCCGCGGGGTGGGAGGTGATCGGCCCGGGAATCTTATAGATTTCCGGGCCGATCAACCCTGGGTGTTGGTCCACTTTAAGATAAGATTCTACCTTGTACAAAACTTAAGAAATCAGATGGTATATGTATCAGGAGAACTCTAAATAAATAAAAAAGTTTAGGTAAAATAGTCATTTTAATGGCTGCTATATGAGCTAGCCAAGATATATGGTAATGATTCCATGATTCTAAAAGTTGCTTAATGGTTCTGAAATGATATGGATAATTAGCTTGGAACATATCACTATAACATGTGGTAATATATTTTTCCATCAGTTTAATGACATATTGTTCCCATTGGTATGTGAAGGATGATTCAAGAGGACTCTAAATTGCGATAGGAAGAAAAATATTTAAAGCCTTTGAATTAGCGGTGTTTACCACGAAGCAAGAGGCTGCCCCAGAAATCTCAAGAATTTTGTGTAGATTAGGCAGCGATACAATATGGTTGGTGATGATTAATAGCATGTCATCAGCAAACAAGTTTGTGCTGATAATAAGTTTGTCAATACCAACAATGTTAATGTTGTTTCTAATATACATAGCTAGTGTCTCTATGGCCAGAATAAAGAGCATAGGTGATAAGGGCCAGCCCTGCCTGGTACCACATTTTATTAAAAATTTGGCAGAAGAGAAGCCTGCATATAAAGGCTTGTGGGGAATGATGAAGAGTCTGTATCCAACACAAAAGGTTGTTACCAAAGCCCAATTTCTCCAATACTGCAAATAAGAAAGGACATGAGGCATTGAGAGTCATACTAATTATTTGGTGGTGCCAGTGTGACTTGCAGTGTGCATTGCGGTGAAGATTGTAATCTGCATCTCGGTGAGCTTTTTAGAGGTTAGACAAAAAACGTGCAAAACAAAATTTTTTTTCTACCTTTTTTTCCCCCAAAATGACCTGTACCTTTTATGGAGGATTTTTACAGGTTAGGTACATCATATTTCCTATGAGTTAAGGATATTTTGATAAAGATTGAAAATTTGCATAGCCCATAGAGTGCTGTTGTTTCCAAACTAAAAAAAAAATCACCTTTACCTCATAGGAAAAAATGTACCTCACCTGTGAAAATACCCCATCACAGATACAGGTCATTTTGGACGAAAAAAAAAGTGGAAAATGCATTTATTTTGCACATTTTTGTGTCTAAACTCTAAAATGCTCACCAAAATGCAGGTTGCAATGTGCACACCAATGCACACCAGAAGTCACACTGGCTTCACCAAATAATTAGCATGGCCCTCAGTGTCAAACGCCTTTCCTAAATCATTGCGGTGTGGATTGCAACCTGCATCTCGGTGAGCTTTTTAGCTTTTAGACACAGTTTAAAAACAACAGAACCCTATGGACAAATCCAACCTGATCATGGCTTGTTCATTTATGAAGGCCATAATTTAAACATACTGCTAATAACTTTGTCAATATTGTAATATCAGTATTTAACAAAGATAACAGCCTATAATTAGACCAACTAATAAGATCTAAACCAAGTTTATGAACCACAGATAATAAAGGGCCTGATTTATCAAGCCACATTGATGCAAATAAGAGTGGTGCAAAACATAAATTTATATATTAAACTGCAAGTTGCTGCATTGCTAGATGAAAAAATGGTTGGGAACCCCTGCTCTAGGGAGATTTATAAGATCAGCTTAAGTCACTCAGCATAATTATAACTTACTGATACAGTAAATATTTACTTACAGTAAATATTATATAAGAAATTATTGTCTCAGTCGTGTCTTGAAATTAAAACAATGGTAAGCACACTCCAAGGATTAGTATCACGTATATGATATTTAAGCAATATAAAGTATTGAGCAATGGGTGCATCAAAACTATAGGTGGGTCATTCTCACCCCACCACTGTCTAAATAAAGAACTGTATAGAGACACAGATAAATATAATTTTTTTTCTAATCTAAGATTGGTGTGCTCCTCTTTATAATTCTTTGAGCCTTATTAATGGACCTAGCTGCGTTTTATCCTAGTGCCAGTGAGCGCCACTTGGTTCCACCAGTTTCCAGCACTTCACAGAATATTTATGACTCTTTTCCTCCTTGAAATCGTTGGAGATCCGCATGTCATCATTACAGTTACAAGAAATCACTGCTGGGGTCAAGGGGGACAAACTATACAGTGTGTTTAGGCTGCATTTTAGTTGTTGTCCAAATCACACATTGTAAAGCAAAAGAGACCATGAAAATCAATTTTAATATACCCTCCCAAAAATACATTTTGTGACATCTAGGTCCTGTGTTTTAATTACTGACAAATCACAATGCAAGTTCTGTACAAATACATGTGTGTAATATTAATTATAAGCAAAAAAACACTTCAATCCAGTTCTTGGGGATCTTGACCTACAGCGTCAGGTTTCAACTGGTCAGCTCTGCAACCTTTTTGGTTCTAGTGTCAAATAAGACGCTAGCTGGCAGCAGCATTTTTTAAATTCTTAAATAGCATGCTGAGTGCCGCTGAGGCCAAAATGTGGAGTTGTGTTGCATTGAAGCTTTTTTAAATAAGGCTCTTTACTCAGTCTTATCTTGAATAATCCCTAAAACTGTAAAACCGATAATGTTTTTTTGCAATACTATAATAAATTACCACAACTAGAAGTACACCTAAAAGGTATATTTCAAAAATAACTGGTTTAGTAAATATCAGAAGTAGTCCTTTCTTAACTTATAATAAAGAATTATGGTGACCTGTACAAAAATTAATTATAGTCCAAATCTTAAAAAAAGGCAACAAATAAAGCATAATGCCTTCTAATTTATCCCTAGAGGAAAGAACAATCTAAAAGTGATAAAAATAACAATAATAAATACCGTGTTCAATAATACTTAAGAGTGAAGAGTTCATTTATCTTGCAAAAAGATGAGCCAGGTATTTTCATCCCGGATCTGACTGTACTGAACTCAGCAATGAAGAGGTCTTCTGCTCGAGGCATGATCTTTTGCTTCTAGTTTTCTTATCTGGCAATTTCTTTGCAGTGCTTGTATTGGTTTGATCGCTCTGATCACCACCTGGAGAGCTTTGCTTTCTTCCAGTTGAAGTGAGGTTAAGAGAAACAAGAATGCTGTGTAGTTCATCTGGGCTTGTTGCTGAGAATGGTTTGTTCTGATGATAGAAATTAAGGTGCAGAAGAACCCCCCACTTTTTTCTTATCAGCTTTTCTTGAAGGATTGTAAGTTGGGGCTTAAATTCCCTCTTCTTTGAAAAGTAGCTGGAGCTAAATCTGATACGCATGCCCCTGGAATATTAGGTTTTCTTTATTTCTAGAGGCCTGGAAGATTAGATCTTTAGTTTTATAGTAGTAGTAGTAGTAGTAGTAGTAGTAGTAGTAGTAGTAGGAACTTAACTGTATTGCCCTTAGGGGGAACCCCAGGTGACCTTTTTACCAGCGCCCTATGGATTACAGCAAATTTTAACCTTTCATATGGAATGCTTGGGACTAGATCTTGAAATAATGATTGTTGCTTGGAGATCTTTAATGGATTCAGGGAGGAATGGCACTTCCGAGGTGATTCCGAGGTAATTACTCCACTTCTGTCTTCTCCAGTGTCCAGAGTTCTTACCGTGCTAAATTAAGTGTAGCACTGCATGAGCACTGAGGAAGTAGGCCCCAGGAAAAATGGCATTTCTGAGGTTACATCGCCCCCCCAACTCCCACGGTGTCCAGTGCGCTTACCACATCATGTCAAGGTTGTCCTGAACTCTGTGAGCTGTGTTCTATTGGAGCCTGGTGTGTAACTATCACTGCTCAGTAAGAGTTCCAGCGCTGCAACCATCTGTTGCTGTGTTACAGTAACGAAAGCCCGCTTGCCCTTACAGTTCCTGCCATTTTCTTATTTTGGGTCTTTCCAGTTCTAAGCTGAGATAAAATTGTGAGACAAGTCTCCGCTATGTGTCACACCAGAACTAGGTGTTCAAGCTATTCCAGGAAGGCTCCCTCATTCCCACTTGGTGAAGAGCTTACTCAACAAGCTGCCATTTTGTTGATAGCACCAAACTCTTACCAGCATGAGGAGCTTTTATTTATATACATCTTATGCAATAGTGGTTTATCATTTTTGTACTTTATGGTTACTGCTGCTTGAGTTTGGTCTAACAAGCCAAAGACAGGGTCTGATCCAACCAGGCCATTCTTGCAGGTGCTGTGGCTGATCAGCATGTAGCTCTCAGCACATCTGCAAAGCCTCACTGCAATCAGTTAGGCTGAACCAGCAGAGACACGGGTATAAGGTTACTCTTAAAGTAGCACAAAACCTCAACTGGACAGTCAGTTGATCTCTTCTAGACTTTCCCAACCTTTCCAGGTGGGATTGATATCTGGAGCAAGTATAGTTTATACTGGGAGAACACACATTCTAATTCTAAAGGAAAAAGGCTACCGCAAATTGCTCCCCCAGACTTGCCACCAATGGCTGCATCCACCGAGAAATGACCCAGACACTCAACCTCTCTGGTAGAGAAGAATCTGGAGCCTACAACAGATCTTCCTGCTGCCTCCCAATACAGAAGCCATGCCCCTGTTTTTGAGTCTCCACCCACACTTTTACTCACAGTGGTGCAAGCTCTCCCCTACTTCTCTTCTCCTGATGGGCACACATAATCCTGGGGAATCTAGCAAGGTTTTTAAAGGAGCCCCCTCCCTCTGCCACCTCCTTACCAGCATGTCTTCAGTCGGGGAAAGGGGGTTTCCTGGCCAGCACACCTCCAGAACTATAATTGGAACTACTTACCTGACCCCAGTTCAATCACCAGGAATCTGGCCACCCATAGGTAATTCTCGGGAAATCTAGAAAGGTTTTCAGGGAACCACAGTAGTAATTCTAATGGCTCACAGAGTTTCCTGGCCAGCACACCTCCAGAACAAACATTTTAACTACTTACCTGACCCCAGTTCCATCGCCACAAATCTGGCATAGTCAACAGTTCTGTGGAGCTGATGATATGTCCTGTGCAAAGCAGTAAACACAATAACTAAGGAGAAGGGGTCAAGTAAAATCTTGTATCTGGTGCAGATTATTTTTTATTGAGTTAGATATTTTTTTTTATAAGGAATGTAAACTCTTTTTTAAAAATTAACTAAAATCAAAATAAAATATCTTACCCACCACAAATGTGGATTTTTCATTTAAGTCTACATTTCATTGGATCTTCTTGTGAGTTATTACGCTCCTCAAAACCTGCCTAAATCAAATACTCTTAGCCACAATGGGGCACAGATAATGAAGGATGGTAGGCACAGGACAGACAACAGCACAGACAATGGAAAGATGTGGTCCCAGCACAGACTACAGCAAGGACAATGAAAGACTTTGGGCTCAGCACAGACAACATTATGGACAAAGAAGGCTGTGGGCCCAGCGGAGGCAACATCACAAACAATGAAGGGCCGTGGGCCCAGCATGGACAAAGAAGGATGTGAGCCACAAAACAGCACAAGAAGGGCGAGGGCCCCAAGACAATATACAAGACTAGATAGACCAGCGGGTTGGAGAGCAGAGGGACACTGGAGAGAGGGCACAATCTTTCAACAAAGGGCAGGGCCAGCCACATGAAGGTGATGGTTAAACCAAAATGTGCGAAAACAAGGGAGCTCACAAATCCAGCAGACACAGACTAGCACCATAGCAAGTAGTGCAGTGGTAAGAGCAGTGGAGCAATGCTAGATGGTGGATCACTGGTTCAAGACCATGCCCATGCCAGACCTTAGAGTAGATAGGAGCTGCTGCATGAACAATGTATGGTAAGGAGCAGAAGGCATTGGATAAGAGTGCACTCTATAAAGAGTCTAGCTGGAGCATTGGAAGCAATATCTTGGTTGCATCTGTACATTATCTGCCCTGCATTCTTATGACCAATCTATTGGCCTCAATCTTAGCACCATCTTGTTCAACCCTTTTGCCACCTCCTTCTAGAATTATATTTAGACCATCCTGTCTTTTCTTTGAAATAACAATTGTTGCTGGGACTTCACTACACTTCCCAGCCCCTTGAAAAACACTAGCCTCCCCCAAATTGCCACAATAAACATTTCCTTAAAATATGTAGCCATAATTTGTCCCAAACCCTATCTATTGTTCTTGTTACCCCAACTTGCACCTTCTAACAGTGGTGATTTTTTTTTAACTGTCCCCATGTAAAGTGCTGTATTATTTCACCATCCTTTTGTCATACGGCGACAGGCATATGAAACCAAAGAGGATCCACTTGCGATAGCTATCCCGCCCTTCTAAACAGTAACACCAACGGCCGTGGTGACTGGAGTCGGGTGAGAGCCTCGCCTATCCTTAAACAAGCGATTTGTCACTTTTTAAATGTGAGTGCGCACTTGTAGGTTGCATTTTATAATTTTTAACATTAAAAAGCGGGAATACACTAGATTTTCTCTCTTTTGTTTTATCCTACACCTGTACTACCCTGGTGAGCTGAAATCTAGTGCAACCAGCACCTATAGCCCCTAATTGGATATCTACACAGAGGAGAGAGATCTAAGAGGAGTTAATATATACAGCTCTATATTCATTCACCAGCCGGTAAGAGTACCTAGCAACGGTGACGGGCACAGTGGTGACTTTATAAGTTTATGGGCACTGAAAATACTGTATAAGAAAGAACTACAGCCAGATATCACTTTGAATGGAAGAGGAAGAATTATAACTCTACCACTATATAAACAAGGACTATTTAAAGAGCCAGTGTCACCTGTTAAGAAAACTGCTAGTAGCATTTCTCTGTAGTTTTATATTTACAATTTGAACTTTGATACCTGAGGTGCTAAAGGTGCAGCGTTCTAAGAATGAGCTCTGTATTCCTAATTTGAATTTTGACACTAGAAGTGTTAAAGGAGTAGTGTCTCTAAGAATAGGAGCCAACCAAGGAGCCAATACCTCCTAATTAGACCTAATAGAGGCATTCTTTCTGCTCTGTGTTTATATATTTATCCTTTTGTCATAACTGATGCTTTGTACCTTACCTCAGACCACCATGAGGAATTACTTGTATGTATGTAACATTGATATCTGATTCTAAATTGGTAGAGCTTTACTGTTGTAAGGGGACCAAATCACACTCAGTCCTGCTCCTAGCGAATCAGTCCCCAGACCATTCAGGGGTAAACTCTCTCAGGTCAGACACCCCACATCTGTTTTTTCCTTCTCAGCTAGAGTTCCCTTCTCTGCCCCTCTCTCCAGGTCCCCACAGGGACACTTACAGGATTCTCTTCAGGTCTCCATTCTCTCTCTGCAAGTTTTTGGATTGTGGGTAGAAGGTGACAGGCCACACCCTTGAAGATGAGTTTTTGTGGGTTTTATCTCTGCTAGTGTACAAGCTGTGGTGTCTCAGCAATGGAGCTAGACTGGGGACTAAGACAAACAATGCTATCTGATGTCAATGACTGCAGAAGTAATCTCCCTGGGGTTATGTCTCTCCAGTGGTTCCCAGGATACCTGTTCCTGTAGTATTTTTCTCTACATGATGGCAGCATTTAAAGAGGAACAACGGAGCTGTTGTTTGTCTCAGAACATTCATCCCCCTTCCTGCACTGCCTTTTTGATGTCAGGGTTAACTAAAACACCAACATCTGGCTACATACATGTCCCCTTTCCACCCCCTCACCTTAGCCCTCACCCCTTTGTCGGAAGCTCTTCTCGCACATATTTGCGCCAAGTGTCATTGCAGCATATGCAATGAAACTGTGCATGCCCAAGATTGGAGGGGTGGTGTCTATCAGGAAGCCAAAGGCTTCCAAGATGGCTCTGCCCTATGGAACATTGCAAGGGAGTGGAGGGATGCCAGAGACAATGCCAGAGGCAAGTATTAAAGTGGGCCAAAACCCAGGATTTTGACTATCCTGGGTTTTGGATCTTTCCCCGGGGGTGCCGAGCTGTGTGAAACCCCCCAGGATGCTGAGACCAGCTCACCTCTTCCCGGTCCCACGGCGCGTCCAAGAGAAGCACCCTCCGCTTCTCTCTAACAGGGAGCGTGCCCAGCTAGAGGGGTAGTGGGATGCAGCCACTGCTATTAGATGCACAGTGGGACTGGGAAATGAGGTAAGTGAATGGGGTGACCTGGGGGGTTTCATACAGCAGGGCATCCCAATTTTGGATGCCCCAGGGGGGAATTGATCATCCCGGGAATCTTATAGATTCCGGGGCCGGTTGAGCTGGGTTTTGTTCCAATTTAAATAATGAAAGGCTGAACAGGCGGGGCAAGGGCATGGCAGTTATGGGGAGTTTTTATTACCTATACCTGCAATGTTCCTTTTCAACACCAGCAGGCCTAAGGATGTGGGTGATGATCTGGAAAATGATGGCAAAGCTCCTGGCTCTCTGTAACTTGCAGTTTGGTTATTGTTTGAGCAGTTTACCTCACACAGGGACTAGAAAATCCCTGTGCCTTGCATGAGGAACTATTTATTCTGAAGGGGGTCCTACATGATCAAACTTTTAATAAAACTGGAGTTGCTGTCTGATGTCCCCCTCTAGACAAGCTCTATTATAAAATGTGTAAGTTATGTGACCACTGCCCAGCTTTGTTGTAAAAAGAAGGGGTACATAATTTATGGGTCATATAGAAAAAAACACCATTTTATTTGCTTACCCCATGTTGGATACTGTGCTGCAAAAAAAAACAAAAAAAAACAAAAGATCATTGCAGAATAAATACTTGGAAGCAATTTATCCTAAGGTGACAAAGACGAGCAGCAGAGTACAATAAATAAGACTAAAGATCGATGAGCTTTTGCTGAATTCTGAATGCAGGGAATAATACAAGGAATTATGGATAAGCTATTCTCCCCCCACAGTTAAATATTAAAAGGTGTCTATAACCAGCAACCAGGTGTTGTCAAAAAATCTCCACTGTTGCTGCATTACAACGAAAGCCTGACTCCCCTTACAGTTCCTGCCTATTTGGGTCTTTCCAGTTCCAAGCTGAGACAAAATAGTGAGGCAAGTCTCCACTATCTGTCACACCAGAACCAGGTGCTCAAGCTATTCCAAAAAGGCTCCCTCATTACTGCGTGGTGAAGAGCTCACTCAACAAGCTTCCATTTTGTCGAGAGTGCCAAACTCTTCCCAGCACGAGGACCTTTTATTTATATCCATCTAGCTTATGCAATAGTGGTTTATCATTTTTGTATTTTACAGTTACTATAAACTGCTGAACTTGGTCTAACAAGCCAAAGACAGGGTCTGATCCAACCAGCCCATTCTTGCAGGTGCTGTGGCTGATCAGCGTGTAGCTCTCTCAGCACACTTGAAAAGCCTCACTGCAATCAGGCTAAACCAGCAGAGATGTGGGTATAAAGTTACTTTTAAAGTGGCACAAACCTCAGCGGGACAGTCAGTGCAGGGTTGATCTCTTCTAGACTTTCCCAACCTTTCCTGGTGGGATTGATATCTGAAACAAGTATAGTTTATACTGGGAGAACACACATTCTAATTCTAAAGGAAAAAGGCTACCGTAAATTGCTCCCCCAGACTTGCCACCAATGGCTGCATCCACCGAGAAATGACCCAGACACTCAACCTCTCTGGTAGAGAAGAATCTGGAGCCTACAACAGATCTTCCTGCTGCCTCCCAATACAGAAGCCATGCCCCTGTTTTTGAGTCTCCAACCACTCTGGTCAGGAAGCTCCTGGCTCTCTGTAACCTGCCAGTTTGGTGATTGGTTGGGCAGTTTGCCTCACACAGGGACTAAAAAATCCCTCTGCCTTGCATGAGGAACTATTTAACCTGAAGGGGGTTCTACATTATCAAACTTTTAATGAATCCGGAGTTGCTGTCTGGTGCCCCTTCCAGACAAGCTCTATTGTTAAACATATAAGTTATGTGACCACTGCACAGCTTTGTTGTAAAAAGAAGTACATAATTTATGGGTCATATAGAAAAACACCATTTTATTTTCTTACCCCATGTTGGATATGGTGCTGCAAAAAAACAAAAACAAAAGATCATTGCAGAATAAATACTTGGAAGCAATTTATCTTATGGCGACAGAGAACAGCAACAGAGTACAATAAATAATATAAGACTAAAGATCGATGAGCTTTTACTGAATTCTGAATGCAGGGAATAATAAAAGAATTATGGATAAGCTATGCCCCCCCATTGCCCCAAAACAGCACGTTTACTTTTACTAAAGCACTTGCCCAATATTCTGGACAACACAAACTGGATGCAGTCGGACATATTGCTCCCTTGCCAAGCTGCTCCACACCCTGGTACTTTCCATTGATGATACAGTACACACAGCTCAGCATTATTAATTTTAATAACTGCAATAAATCTGAAAGCTTCAACCTAACTGCTATTGGGGGCAATTCAGAGCCAGGGGAAAATTCTCACTTCTTTTTTAGGCGAGAAAACCACCATTCACCTTCATTGTCTACCAAGCGTAAATTTTCACCTGGCTCTGAATCAGCCCCAAGGTAGACAATGAAAGTGAACGACAGTTTTCTCTCTAAAAATAGAGTGAGAATTCTCAGCTGACTCTGAATTGACCCCATTATGTGATAGTTTAGCTTGTAACTGAATAAATTAGCATATGGCTGCCATTTGGACACCATTCTGTTTCCTGTTTTTATGAATATTGGGCAAAAGCTTTGGTAAGAAAAGAAAACAAAACAAGAAAAAGAAACACAGGCTGTTTTGGGGCACTGGGCTGGGGATAGAAGGTGACGGCATAAACTTCTTTTCTGGGTAAAGGATAACTTTAAGCAAAAGCCATTAGAGGCATGGAAGGCTGCCATGTCTAGAACATCATTTTGAGCTTAAACCTGCCCTCTAGCATGAATAATAATAGCCTGGCTTCCGGACTAAACATCATTCACCATTTCTATTAATACAGTAAAAGTATATGACTAGTTCCTCCACCATTTAGTATCATAGCTGCCACACAAGCATGTATGTTTCATATGTCAAACATAGCAGAAGTCTCCAAAAACACAAATAGCCCAACTGTTTAACTGCAACTGCAACACAATTGTTCTTATTCATGAAGGCACTGCAACAATGATTTACTAATCTTTTTTCAACAACTGGTGTAAGTCAATAGAACTAATTCATTCTAAACGTAAAAGACCACATCAGAAAAACTGGGCGCATTTTGTTGCAGAAAGCCCTGCATATGAATTAATTCTGAAAACAGACCAAAACCCTCTAAGCCTCCAAAAGCTGTTAGTATATATTTTAAATGTTAAAAAATTATATTTCTTTCTCCTATGTTGGAAATGCTTGAAGGTAAAACAAATAAACAAATTATCATTACAAAATGAATTGACTCTCTCAAGGTCCCCCTATATTATTTGCTAGTAGAAGACATGTCAGCTAATGGCAGCTATGCTATCCCAGCATCGTATTGTGAGCTATTAAAGTGGACCAACACCCAGGGGTGATCGGCCCGGGAATCTATAAGATTCCCGGGCCGATCACCTCCCTCACCGCGGGGGCATCCGAGACCGGGATGTCCCGCGGGGTGAAACCCCCCCAAAAACCTTACCTTATCGGCGACGGATCAGCTGCCGCCGCCGCCTCCTGCGCGCCCCTCTAGCAGGGCGCGCGCCCTGTAAGAGGGACGCGCGGGAGGCGGCGGCGGTGGCTTGTCCGTCGCCGAAAAGGTACGTTTTTGGGGGCTTTTGGGGGGGTTTCACACAGCGGGGCATCCTGATCTCGGATGCCCCGCTGAAGTGGACCAACATCCAGGATAGTGAAAATCCTGGGTGTTGGTCCACTTTAAAGGGGACCCTATGTCCTGCTACTAGTTTCAGCTATAACTCATTTTTGGGGATTTTTTAGCAAAAATACCAATGACATATAAGTCCGCCAAGCCATGTCCAGAATGGTATTTGGAGCTTTCTACGTTTATAAATCTGGCCTCAAAAGCTGTCTATAAACCTTGCAAGCTAATACATTTTTCACCAGCTCTCCAAGTATTTGACTGACCCTTCCACACGCCAGCCTCATAGTTGGTGCATGGACTGCAATAATAGATAAGATTGCTAAATAGCTTGAAGACTGGTACTATCACAGTTATGAAAGACATGGAAATAACAGCTAATAGTTTGATATGGTAGCAGAAGTCTCCAAAAGAGCAAATAGCACATTCGTTCCCTGCATTACACATTTCAGCTAGTTCTCCAAAATGTTTCTATTTCTGAAGGTGCTGCAACAATGTTTACTAGCCTCCATTTCCTGGGTTTTGGTCCTTTTCCCCGGGGGGGACCAGCTCAGCTCCTCCCGTTCCCACGGCGCGTCTAAGAGCAGCGACTTTGAGCACTCCGACAACTGCATCCTCCGCTTCCCTCTAACAGGGAGCGTGCCCGTGCCAGCCATTCACAAATGCCTGGCGCAGGCATGCGCCCTGCTAGAGGAGCAGTGGGATGCGGCCGCTGCTCTTAGACGTGCCATGGGACCAGGTAACGAGGTAAGTGAATGGGGCGACCTGGTTTCACACAGCGGGGCATCCCGATTTTGGATGACCGGGGGGGTAAATCGATCGGCCCGGGAATCTTATAGATACACGGGCCGATTGAGTTGGGTTTTGGTCCACTTTAAACATCCGAGGACAGTCAGTAAACAAATAAATGAATTTCAGCCCAAACTGGGCTGGAGTTGTACAAACCCTAGATTTGATTAGACCATTTCTTTGTTTGTAACATGTGAAGAGGGGGAGTATATGCAAAGCTGGGGTTTAATTATTTTTTGGGGGGCATTTATGACTCTGCATTTAACCCATCCATGAAGTGAGACAAACATAAGCAGTGAGTGAATACATGCCAGTAGTGGTAGGGCCTCAATACTGGCACCTAAGGTACCTAAATGTTAGAATCAAGGTACTAGAAATTCACACTCTACAATTCCACATATTACCAATATACTAATTTCTCGTTACAGAAAAAGGCTAGCAACATACTGTGAATATACTATTGAGAGCATAAAATGTATAACTTTATAACTCTGTATCCCACTAAACATAAATAGAAAAGTGTAGTAGCAGTATGAGGGGAATGCATAGTCCTCAGCACTATAAGTAGGATTCCTAAGACCATCCACAGCTAGTGTGTCAGCCAGTAAGCTTCTAGGGGAATCAGGATTAGCAATAGCCGCTACCGGTTGAAGTGGGACAAATCTGAGAGAAGATACTGTCGCCATCCCAAGACTGGGAGAGACAGTGAGTGAGATAAGTGAGACCATTAGTTATAATGACTGATCCAATTACAACTGCAAAATCCAGAGCATTTACATGTATCTAAGGCTGTATAAGTAACCTGCATATGTAGTGTTACTGCCAATGAGTATTAAAACAAGGTTGCAGAAGTAGGAGGAGATTGGTATAGAAGCCTAGAATAGAATGTGTGGTTGCTGAGAACATCGTAGGAGATGGTGCAAGCAGGAGCTGGAGTTATTAGATAAAGCCAGAGGAAGATGGGAAGCCAGGAAGCTAGGAAGCTAGAGCTATGCAAGAGAGGATTCTGTGGTCACCAAATGCTGGACATAGTGATCAAGTGGGCTTAGAGTGAAGTTGAGTCCAAAGAGGTATAAATGCTAATATACTTGTACAGGTGGGGCTGTTCCCTTGTGACCCAGCTTGTATTTGTGGAAGTGGGGAAGCAGTGCATGCGAATGTAAACAAAACACAGTCATAGGTATATATATATATATATATATATATATATATATATATATATATATATAGATATATTGATAGGGTTAAACAGTTATTCTGTTAACCTGAATGAACACTTTTGACTTTTGAGCAACAAGCATCTGGTGATTTTCTTAAGAATGTCTATTATCTGTACTTTATTGTGTGAACACCACTTCTTCTCTTCAAGGTTTTAGCCTTCACAGCATTATTAGCCAAAATACAGCTTGTGACGCCATAACTCATATCATCCCAAGAAATGTTTTCATATTTTGTACTTTTCCCAGGTCATGACTTGGGAGAATGTCAGACAAACAATAAAATTACAAGAAAAAGTCTGACACTCCCTATGGGGTGTATACTGGGAAAGGAGCGTGTCAGATGACCAATGAAAATGCTTGAATTTGTATCTGTATCTGTATGTGTGGCAACACCCACCCATATCATTGTATATTAGCAGCTGAAAATAAACAAAGGGGCGTATTTGCTTCAGATGCCCTTTGAGTCTTTACTACACAGCAGTGTCTGTGTCTTATTCACTCTTAGAATGATTTGGACTCTGACAACAGAAGTAGAAGCTGTGCCCACTTGGGGTACGGACCTAACAATATATATACACACACATATGTATACATATATATATCCTGCACCACAAACAGTGGCCCTGACTCATGTGAAGAAAACATGATGGCCAGGATGAAGGTACCCAGTGCCTTGCTCATCCTCCCCTAGAAACAACCCTGCTGACAAGATCCCTATCCGATCTGACCTGTTCTGATAAAGTGCAATAAGAACCTTTTTTTGAAAGTGTTTGCTCCCCACCCCATGTGCAAACTCTCCCCACTGGGTTTACTCCCAAACTCCAGGTTCATGCTCACACGGTCTTAGTTTCTTCAGAGATTCCAGCCACTCGGAGAGACCATGGGGAGGGGCAGTGCAAGTAAGTGAAACCAAGGTTTGCATGGAGGTTCAGGAAATCTGGATGCACTCCCATGCCTAGCAGATTGGTGGACATGACTTATTGTATCAAAAATGAGTGTTGGATCCATCCTTCCCCCCTGTGCTAAGCCAGCTCACCTGATCCTCCTTTACTCCAGAGGAGGGGGAGTGGCTGATGGTTCCCTATAGAAACTGTAAACTGACCTTGAATAACAGGTCAATCACACAATCCTTGAAGCAGTATGAATGTGGTATGTGTCTAAATCAGGCTTAGGAGCACATGAGAGAGAAAAGCGGGGAGTGTGAGGGGAAAGGCAAAAGACTGGGCTTCCCCTTTAAGAATGGGTATGACATATTTTAAAATATATTTTGGTTACAAGTGAAATATTATTAAATAGCATTTTTATTTACCTGAGTTAGATGATGAGGAATCAACTGTTAAAAGAAAAAATAAATGCAAAAATTACTAGTCATACATAAGGGTTCTCTTCAAGACACATTTATAGCACCACCATCATGATACTCTGCTGCTGACCACATGGTAAACAAACAAGACAATAAAATAAGTATTTCAAAATAAATTTAACAAAAGCATCACTATAAAGACAACTTTCTCTGTCCTCAGTAGAGCAATAAAAATACCAAGTAGTCAAGCAAAAATCATTTATTAAAAGTTCTCCATATTTTTGAGATTTTTTTTTTACTAACCTCCGTGCAACACAAACCTGAATAGATTTAGTGATTCTACAGGTGATTTACCACGTTTATCCAAAAAGGGAGATTACTTTTATGCTTATGTGTATATATATTTATATATACTAAATTTGAGGAGCCTCCCCATCCTAAGAATATATGCTTGATTTACTAAGTGTGCCAGCACAGACAGGTTAAGCAGCCCACTTGGTGGCCAGTGCTGACACTAGTTCTTGCATAATGAGGCTTAGGTTGGCAAAAAATGCACATAGGACAGCTCATAGTAAGCACAATACAACATAACAATAATCACAATAAACAATGTAATTCATTGTATATAACATTGGTCAAGCTCATGCCATGCCATGTGCTCTTCATGTATCATTTCTAAGGCTCAGAAAATTGCCTTTGTTATAAAATCAATTTTTTAAAATTGTTACATATGGACAAATCTTAATCGTTTAACCCTTTAAGTGCCAGCCTACCTGCAGCATTTCCCACTCCCTGTTGCCAGACTGAGTTTCACTGTTTCGCGCTACACATGTTCAACTGTCATTTTTGAAAGGATTTCCAGGGATTTCCCAGGAAAATTATATATTGTTTTTTTCAACAGAGTCTGGGCTTTAACATGAAATGTCTTGTTTGTATTTTTTAGGTGTATTCTCAACATTTTTGGGTGAAATGTGTGAAAAAAATTAAAAAAAATATATTTTTTTACAATTTGTAGAGTTTTTTTGTAATAAAAAATGTAAGTTTGTCAATAAAATCTTATTGCGTGAGAAACCCCAATTTCTCCCGGTTACAGCGATACCACATATGTATAGGTAGACACCCTTTCCTGCCCAGAAGCCTTTTATAGCTGCTGGATGACAAATGGTTAATTAAAAAAAAAAAATGACATAGGGTCCCCCTTCCCGGGGAGGGGGACCCCATTTTTTTTTGGATTTTTAAGGGTTAAAAACCCTTAAAAATCCAAAAAAAAAAATGACGTGGGGTCCCCCTTACCCAAAGTAACCAGCCCGGGACCAGCTATGGGGGCTTGTAGGCACAGAGTGGGGGGGCCAGCTTTGGTGGCCCCCCCACCCTGCAGCCTACGAGCCCACATAGCCTATGTGGGCCCGGGCTCTTCTGCCCCCCCCTGGCCTTTGGGGAGGCAGGTAATGGGGGTGCGGGGGTTAATGGCAAGCCACCCGCTAGGGCAGGTGACTTGCCACCCCCCCAGCCTTGTGAACTGGTATAAGGGGTCTCATGGACCCCTTACCAGCTCACAAAGGGTTAATGTGAAATAAAAACACCACACAATAATAAAAAGTATTTTATTCAAAAAAAAAAAAAATTTTTTAACTGTACTTACCTTCGATTGCAAGCTCTTGTCCCTCGCCGCTCAGCTGACAGATGCCTGTGATCGGCATCCAGAGAAGGAGAAGGCAGGAGATCAGAGGATCTCCTGTCACCTCCTTCCAGGGCACCGATCACCGGCATCTGAGAAGCTGAGAAAGCTGAAGCCGGTGATCGGGACCGGGATGACGTCATAAGCCCCGCCCCCAAGGGGGCGGGGCTTAGAGGCAAGATGGCTGCCACCATCGTGAAGAAGAGAGGAGAGAGCCTCCCAGGCTCTCTCCTGAAGATCGGTAAGTCCTGGGGGGGGATCGGAGGCCCCCCAGGTGAAGAGGAGGGACAGCGGGAGCCAGCGCACACACAGGTAAGTGAATGTCATTTTTATTTTTTATTTTTTTTTACAGTTAGCAGCTGCTGCTGCAGAAGCGGGGGGGGGGGGGGCGGCCTATTCCGGGGGCTCTCCTGGAGCCATCCGACCCCCCACGGGGGATCGGATGGCACCAAATTAAAGAGGAGACCCGGCCGGATCCAACAAGGGGTCAGGTGAGTATTTTTGATTTTTATTTTTTAAACTAGAAGCGAGGAAAGTCAAGCACGTAACACCTACGGGCTTGGCACTTAAGGCCCAGCCAAGCCAGCACGTAGGTGTTACGTGCTTGGCAACAAAAGGGTTAACGTATTATACACAAGCTACCACAAGAAAGTCAGATGCATTAAAGAAATGCTGATGGAGTCACAGCAGGTGTGGCGGTGGCAGACTGGGGACCTGCCCATCGGGAGCGAAGGTAGGCTGATGCCTCACACTGAGACTATAGGAGGGGGGGGGTTACAGCCCACTACTCCTCCAATGAAAGCCCCACGACCCCTGAGCCTGCAAGCCTGTTGGTCTGAAAGCAGATGGGGCACTTATGGGATTCTCCACAGCGCTTGGAAAGCCACAGCTTGAAGGGTCTGGAAATAGTGGAACCGCACACAGTGAAATCAGAAGCCACCATGGGCCTTCCCCAGAGGTTACAGGATCCGCAGTCACCGGGGGGACTTGGCCCCAGGCTCATCCTGGTGCAGACAGAGGTGCACAGCTTAGTCCTAAATGGCTTAAATATGGACTACCCCCCAACCTCAAGATGGGTCCTCATCTCAGTCTCCAGGACTCACAGCCCCCAGAGGGGTCCATATCCCCCTCCAGTGATGGAAGTTTCAGCCCCGGTATGTGCAGCCCTGAAGGGATTGTGCTAACTTCGCTATATCTGACAGGATCAAACTGCATGTCCCCCGATCCCCTTCCTGAGCAGAAGCAGGAAATAATAGCAATGCAGCAAGCCATGCCTACTAAAGCAGACCTAGAGGTGGTAGACTTGAAGGGTCCCTCCGACACGACATAGATGACCTTCAGCAGAAAGCGGGACAATACGATCTCAATCTTGCCAGACTTAACCCGAAATACTCTGCGTATGAGGTGCACGCAGCACCCCTTGTGAAAAAGTATCAAGACCTGTGGGTGACATACAAATGGGGCCATCCCTTCCACCTGGTGGTTCGCAAACAAGAGTTGTCCTAATTCCACTACTCACTTTTCCCTTTCCTTCTTTTTTGCGGTTGCTATGGAGATCAAATGTAACAAGACTACTACTTTATGCGCCTCCCAGACTATCATAGGGGAGGATTAATCTTTATTCAGTGTGACGTAATCCTTAACTAAGTCAGTTATTTTAGCACAGGAATCTTTGCTAGTCAGGAGAGACTTGTTAAGCCTTCATTTCAGCGCCTGCTGAGGGGGGGGGGGGAGGAGCACCAAATTGCCACCAGTGAACAGTCAGACCATGAGGTGGATGTAATCTTTGCTTTAGCTATTGCCAAAATAAAATTAGCTTTGACAAATATGTGATCAATACGACAAAAAGTCATGAGGATTAGAAAAGAAAGTGTAATCCTTTGTGCTATGATTCAATTTCCTCCAGGCATTAGTCTACAAGTGGCCTGAAAAAGTATGTCCCTCACTTTTTCTTCTTGCTGGGTTGCTGGCATTGGTGTCCTCCTGATACAGGTCTTGAGCGATCTAGTTTAGCGACAAGTAGTATATTTGAGTCCCCTGCTAAAATCAAAGCACCCTGGGCACAGGATGCAACTTACGCAATAAGTGTGTAAAGAAATTTGGCTGGTGGGTATTGGGTGCAATAGTACAATAGTACATACATCAAATAGATCTCCAACCAGATCAATTAACGCACTATGGGGTCTGCATATTGCTGTTCACATTTAAATTGCCGACCTTTCCTGAATGCAATGGCAACCCCTCTATGTTTCCCTGTGCTGCAGGCTGTGTAGAGAACAGGATAGTGTCCAGTAAAAAATTATGGGCACTGAAGCTTCGATAATCTGGTCTTCTGCATGCATACTTTATCATTGATGTGTAATAGAAGGCTTTTGACCTTTTGTTGAGGTAATTAAAGCCTTGTATGTTATGAGAAATTATATTTAGATTAGATGCCATCTTAAAAGAGTTTTGTTGGGTCTCTTTTAAGTTGTTAAGATCTTCTCATAGATTATATTTATCGTGATTGGTTCCTCTGGGGGAGAGGATGCCATTTTAGAAGAGTTTTGATTGGTCTCTTTTAAGTTGTTAAATGGAAGTGGTAGGCTCCTGGCTAGGACTCTCCACCCATAACACCACGCTCATAGCAGAAACGTGTAGGGAGTAGTACAGCTCACTTTATAATATGAACGCTAGCCCCACGAGCCCCTCTGCTATAATCTGAAAAGCTCACAAATTATATCTAAGATACTCACCAACCCTGCATGCCGAAACAGGAGGCGGAAGAACTAGAGGAGCCTTTTAAAGGTGCAGGAAATAGCCCAGCAGTTAAAGAGATACCAGCTGGGAAAAGCCCCAGCCCTGATGGATTTCCCCCAAATTCATATTCATTCATTTATTCAATACCCTCATAAACCCATTCCTAACAAAGGACTTTAATGCAGTGGATGCTGGGTGCCCCTTTAAATCCCTTTAGGTATTTTGGTGATCCTCAAGCCCGAGAAGGACATCTCAGTCTGTGATAACCACAGACCGTTTTCATTAATAAATGTGAAATTGTTTGCCAAGGCCATATCACTCATCCCTAAAGTAATTCATTTGGATCAGGAGGGGTTCATGTTGGGATCCAGGGGACAACACAAATAAACAATTTGAAATTTGACCCGATCTCCTTTGTCACTACGGATAGAATTCCGTCCTGCCTTTTGTCTTGTGATGCTGAAAAGGCGTTTGACAGGATGAGCTGGCCTTTCCTCTGGGCGTCCTTGCGACAGATTGGTGTTGGCACATCCCTCATGTCCAAAATCTTATCTTTATATGCCAACCCCTCGACGGCAGTGAGAGTGAATCGCCTTCTCTCTCTATCCTTCTCGATTAATAACAGCACATGCCAGGGATGCCCACTCTCCCCCTTACTATACATCATCATAATGGAGCATCTGGCCACTGCTATTCGCAGGAAGCCAAACATCAAGGGGATTCTGGTGGGTGAGCGGCAGTACAAAGCATTGCTGTATGCAGATGATTTACTACTACAGCTCACTTCTCCTCTCACCTCATTCTCAGTAGTGCTTAAAGATTTTGAGGGCTTTAGCCCCCAACTTATCCCTTCCCTTGCAGACCAGCTTCAAACTAGCTTCCTATTCAGGTGGAAGACCTCCTACATATAATATCTGGGTATTCAGATTCCTAGGGACCTTACCCTGGCTTATGACCTTAACTACTCCCCGCTGTTGACCAAGACCCTGGACGATCTAAAATCCTATAACCAATGACATCGCTTGTGGTTTAGAAGGATCAATGTGCTGAAAATGGATATCCTTCCCCGATTTTTGTACCTCTTCCAAACCGTATTAATTAGACTTTACAATTTTTTTTTCAGAGAATGAGGGCTGCATTCATGAAATTTGTATGGGGGATACACAGACCTAGGATTAGGTTTAGTGTCCTTGCAAGGCCAAGTTTAAGGAAGGGACAGGCCTCCCAGATTTAAAGATGTACCATGCTGCTACAGTCTTTCTCCAGCTACTGTACTGGTCCCAGAGAGCGAGAGACAAACTGTGTGTCAACCTGGAAAGAGCGATTTCCCCTTTCAACCCGGGTTTCCATGCATTTTGGAGGGTGTCCAAGCACCTCCTGGTGGTATGGTACCATATTGGCCATAGACAGCAACTGGTTCACAACCCAGGACCCTTTTGATAATCCGGCATTTGCTTCATGAGTCTTGTCAGGCTTGTTCATCAATTAATCCGGATGATCGAACCCTTCTTGGTATGGAGGGGCCCCACAAAAAATACCATAGCAGAAATCCTAAAGAACAGGGTCTGGAGACCCTAAAAGAGGCAGTACAAACAATCTGTGTCATATGCCAGGTTTACTACAGTTGTTTGAAAAACCTTATAAAAAAAGTTGAATTAAAAATAAAAAAGCAATTTGAAAATAGTATCATTAGTTGTTTTCCAATTTTTACTATTTAGACAAGTATCATTTGAGGACAATTTTCCTTTTAAGTATGTAATGTGTAGGTTTTCATTGGTGATTGAGTAGTTTGGGGCCATGTTTACACTCCCCAAGCTAAGAGCGATGCTTTGTGAGCTCCCAACACAGGCAGGAGGAGAGCAGCGAGCTGTGAACGGCAATAAATCTTCAGCAGTGACTGAGCAGAGCTCTCTCCTAGCACTGCTACACAGATCTCTACTCGGAGGCACGAGTTGCAGGGTGCTGAAAATGTATTGCCCTCCAGCTAGCTGCTCTCCTGTACAGAATACATATGCATAGAGTTGAAAATATACTTACATTGGCCTGGTGATGATGAAATGATAAGGATGTCAGTGCACGGCATTTGAAAGTGCATAACACATAAGAAAAAAATAAAAAAATTCAGTTAGGTGAAATAACAACTTGTAGAAATGACACTGCTCCATAAGTTGAATGAATATATATATATATATATATATATATATATATATATATATTCAGAGTGCCTGGTCTAGGTTTTCAATAATTACCCAGCCTCGAGACCTGGGGACTTTATAAACCTAGATCTCGGGTTGTGGATGGTGTACTACATTGGACTGCAGGTCTAGCAAATTGTTGAGGATGGTGGTGCATATTGACCAGTGCTGGGAGTTTTTAACACTGTAGATGGGGTTAATGCAGAGTCAGTCAGGGGGAGAAGCAGGCCAGCTTATCTGGCTCAGCAGCTTCTAGTGGTACACTTGGTATTCCAGATTTTCCCCAGATTCATGTGATGCTTGTGCCACATGCTTGGGCCATGCAAAGGTGGACGTTTGGAAACTGAGTTTAGTGTTTCTGCCTGATTCTGCCCTTTAAACTGAGGAATCCACGTGTGTGTTATTTTTATTTTTAAGCATCCAAATCATTTAAAAACAATGGTTTTGTCATGAAGCCAAATTTTGCTGAAGACTAACATGTTTTGCATTAATTATTTCTACTGAAGACATGAGATGTTGGACCCAGCGAAAATAGAAGTTTATATGCTTCTGAACTGTAAATTATTCCCTGCCCCCAAAGGGTCTTTAAGTGGTGTAGGGTTAGAGACAGTTTTATTCCACTTTAGAAAGAAATGCCTTGATTTATAACTGCAGGTTTATAATGACCTGAATAACCTGCATATACACCCTATGTCATTTTTTAAGGTTTAAACACTTAAAATGTAAAAAAGAAAACACACACACAAAAACACATTCCCTTCTTCAGGAGGGGAGAACTCCTCAGCAGCCCGGCAGGGAGGGGCTATTTATAGTGGCAGTGAGCTGTAACATCAACTCGCTCCCACTATAAAAGCCCCTCCCTGTGGCAGGGAGGCCAGCTATGAGAAGCCTAGCCGGGGCTTTAGATGCTGCAGAGACCTGCGGGTCTCCAACTCCCCTGCTGAACTGGAGCCCATGAATGCATCTTTAGGTGTGCATAAGGTCAATTCCACATCATAATAGAAGTTTATTTTATGTTATTCAAAATTAATAGTTGGTCATTAGGTCACAAAAAAAGGATTTATATTCTGTGTGACACAACAGAGAGTTAATATAGTTTCACTTATACAGGAAATGTATGTTTATTAAAAGATTGGAAACCAAAGAAGAAGTGATAATTTCCCCCAGTGATGTAGCAAACTGTACCAATTTAGATTTTTTTTAAAGATCTTGGCAGTCTGTCAGTACATAAAAACTGGTTGGGTGTTTACATACGGGGGGTCATGCTAAATATTTGGGAAGCAAGTTTTGGATGTCCTTTTGGGTGTGAATTGCAACATGCTTTTTAATTTCAAACACAATAAAGTGTTCTGATGTTTTCTTAAACCTGTACTATTTTTGTTGTGCTGTTTCCTCCCCCCCCCGTACCTGTGATAGGGCATCTTAACAGGTGAGGTACATTACTTTTCCATTGAGGTAAGGATATAATAGGAATAGGGAAGTTTCAAAACACCAGTACCCTTTGGGATTTGCAGAAAAATGATGGAGAGTGTTTCTGCATAGCTCTTGGGTGCTGTTTCTAAATTTTAAAAAATCCTTACCTCAATGTACCTTGCCTGTAAAAATGCCCCATCATGAGTCTTGTCAGGCTTGTTCATCAATTAATCCGGATGATCGGCCCTAAACCTTTTTTTGAACTCAGAGGTTGTGGCCTTGCTTCGTGCTAACTATACTTGACAACAATGGGGATCAAACTTACTCCAGATTATGGTACATTCCATGCTGCCAATTATCCATTCCTAATTAGACATTTGAACACTCTACTAGCATTGTGGACCTACCTACTGTAGGTCTTAGTGAGGGAAAATTAACATTAACATCAACATCAGTGCCATCACTATGACCTTGATTCAAGAAAAACCCGTTCTCAACGCATTTTCCCACTCTCCCGATTCAGCAGATCCTTTTTTGGGAGCAATATGATTTTTGGTAGAGGATTTTCGCTTTTTGTGAGAACAGGACAATTCACCCAAAAGTAACAACTTGTTTGATTCAGGGAATGTTTTTTACACAACATTCTGAGGAGAACAGGGTTTTCTGTCAGATCTTCTATGCCAGCTTCACTAGCTGGCATGCTTATTTTTATTGCTAAAAGCCATACCATAAAGCCAGCACAATTTATTTTTGTTTTTAATGATTTTTTTAAAGCGTGCATACCAACGGGCACCAGGCTCTTCCGCACCCCTGGTGTCCCAATGGGCCCCTTACCAGTTCACTCGCAGTCAGTAAAAAAAATACAAGCAATTTACACATAATTTAATGTTTTCAATTTTACTACTTATCAGTCCCCATCTTCTTTCTTCTTTCCTGCGGCACACAGTGTCCTCCTCTGGTCCAGCAGCTCATCCAGGGATGGGTCCCCTCTTCATCTTTGGGGGTCTTCTCTGCCTCTGTGTCCCTCCTTCTTTCATCCTCAGTACCATTGAAGGGAATTAGTTTTGGTCATGGGGAGGCTTATACAGATAGACAGAGCCTCTCTGGGATCTCCCAGAGGGACATGGTGGGGGTTTTTCCCAGGAAACCCACATCCATGCCCTTACCCTCCTGTGATGTGTAAGTCAAGTGGGGGAGATCCCTGAGAGGCCTCTTCCTGTCACTCTAAAAGGCCGCTCACTGCAGCTCTTTATGGATTCCCTGGCCAGGAGCCCCATTGGGGGGGTGGCTAATTTAGGGTTTTTTTAAAAAAAATCAGCCCCTCCACCACGTGTCAATTTTTAAATAGAGCTTACCAGCCTGGCAAACCAAGCATAGGGGCTTGTAATTACTTTAAAGTAGGCAAAGACCCGGGATTTGGACTATCCTGGGTTTTGGTCCTTGCCCTCAGAGCACCCTGATCAGGGGTACCCCATAGTGTGAAACCCCCTGGTTGCCCAGTCTAAATCCTTTCCCTGATCCTATGGCACATGAGTGTCTGCTCATCCAATCAGTGAGCTCAGATCTGCTCATCTAAACTTGTCTAGGCTTGTCTAAGCTGCAGTCTAGCTGAGCAGACCTGAGTGCGTCAGCGTCCGCATTCCCACTACCCTCTAACAGGGAGCGTGCCCATGCTGGCCATTCACAAATGCCTGACGCAGACGTCCGCCCTGCTAGAGGTAAAGCAGGGAGTGGCTGCTGCTCCTGCATGCATCGCTGGATCGGGGGAGAAGGTGAGTTTACCTAGAGACCTGGGGTTTCACACAGTGGGGCATCTCGAATCTGGATGCCCCAGGGCAGGGAATCAAGTGGCCATGGAAGCTTATAGATTTTGGTCTACTTTAAGAAGAAGAAATAAGATAGGGACATTCAGATACAAAATACAGAGTTTAGCACTATGACAAATTGTAACAATTTCCAAAGTATCATGTACAGGCAGTAGTCCATGTTAGGGCGAGCGCCGCGCACCCATCTTGCGCCGCTCCCCGCTCTCCCTCCTTACCAGCTTCGGGCGGCGGTCCCCCGGCTTCCGGCGCGGCGGTTGGCCGCGCGCCGACTGCTCTCTGCCATCCTCCACCTCGCTCTGTCTCCTCCTTGGTGCGCGCATGTCCCCGTCCACTAGGGGGCACGCCCGACGTTTTTTTTTACATTTAAAGGGCAAGTTCACCTTTGATTGGTGGCTGCTCATTCCACTTCCCCTATTTAAAGGGGCACTTCCTTCCATCAAGTGCCGGATCTTGGTCTTCCTATGGTTACTGAACGTCAGTTGTTTCCAGTATTGCTCACTCGTGTACCGACCTTTGCCTGTCCCCGACTCTGAACCTTTGCTGCCTTGGCTACTTACCTTCGACCTCGTGATTGTGCTGCCAGCCCTGACCTCCGCTTGAACTTGAATTCGCCTTTTGCCTGCCTCCTCGGTACCACGCATTACCTCAGCTGACTGTGTGTCTGAGTCGCTGTTGGGGGGTAGCGACCTGGGGGTCACTCGCCGCTACAAGTCCAACCTGCTTTGCGGCGGGCTCTGGTGAATACCGGTGGCCTCTTAGACTCCGCTCCCCTGACACGGCACTAGCTATCAGTACACAGCTGTGCCGCCACACCCTGCCCATGACAGTAAGATCCGGCCATGGATCCCGCTAAGGTGACACTGCCTGATGTCACTGAACTACCTACTATAGTGGCTATGCAGTCTCGCCAAATTAACCAGCTCTCCGCCATGGTTCAGCAGCTCTTATCGATTCAGCAGCAGCAATTGCCACCATCTGCTCCAGTGTCGCCGCCACAGCCTCAAGTAGCATCAACCTCTAGAATCCATCTCTCCTTGCCGGCTAAGTTTGACGGGGATGCCAAGTTATGCCGAGGCTTCCTTACCCAGTGTTCCATGCATTTGGAAATGTTGGCGGACCAATTCCCCACTGAACGTGCCAAGGTGGCCTTTGTTATTAATCTGCTCTCAGGAAAGGCGCTGGCCTGGGCTACCCCATTATGGGATCGCGAGGATCCAGTTACTTCCAACGTACTCGCCTTTGTCTCCGAGTTCCGCCAGGTCTTCGAGGAACCAGCCCGGGCCTCGTCTGCAGAAACGGTCCTTTTGAATTTGGTCCAGGGCAACCTGTCCGTTGGTGAATACGCCATTCAGTTCCGTACCCTGGCATCTGAATTGTCTTGGAATAATGAGGCCTTATGTGCCTCCTTCAAGAAAGGACTGTCTAGCAATATTAAAGATGCTCTAGCTGCACGTGATTTGCCTACATCTTTGTCTGATCTCATTCATTTGGCCACACGCATCGATGTACGTTTTTCTCAGAGACGTAAGGCACTCCGCCTGGAAAGAGACTCTCAGTGCCCTAGGAGGGCATCCCGTTTGGCTCCTGTGTGTCAACATCCTTTGTCCACACCTGCGCCGTCAAGCGAGAAGGCCATGCAGGTGGACCGATCTCGCTTAACCTAGCAGGAGAGAACTCGCAGGAGGAATGAATATCTCTGCCTGTATTGTGCTGGCTCTGAGCGCTTCCTGAAAGATTGTCCTATTCGCCCGCCACGACAGGGAAACGGGCGTACCTAGTAAATGTGGCAGAGGCGTCCCTAGCTGTGTGTGCTACCTCTCCACGGTTCTTACTGTTGCAGCTACCATCTCCTTGAACTTGTCTGCCTTTTTGGATTCTGGCTCTGCAGGAAATTTTATCGAGGCCTTCTTGGTTAATAAATATAACATCTCTGTGAACCCCTATTTATGAGCTCCTATTTATCACTTCGGTCAATGGTGATAGGCTTGATTGCACCGTGCGTTATCGCACAGTACCCTTCCTTTTAAAGATTGGACTTTTTCACCAAGACATTGAGTTCTACGTGCTCCCTCATTGTACCTCTCAGATTCTTCTCGGCCTACCCTGGCTTCAACGTCATGATCCCACTCTTGATTGGAGTACCGGCGAAATCAAGAGTTGGGGTGCAACCTGCTTCCAGAAGTGTTTGAAGTCCGTTCCTGTCAGACATGTTACTGCTTCTGCTCCACTTACTGGCCTGCCTGCGATCTATCAGGCCTTCTCTGATGTGTTCTGCAAAAAGCAAGCGGAGGTACTTGCTCATCACCCCTATGATTGCCCCATCGACCTCCTGCCGGGTACCACTCCACCTCGTGGCAGAATCTATCCCCTCTCGGCTCCTGAGACACAGGCTATGTCAGAGTACATACAGGAAAATCTCCAAAGGCGCTTCATATGGAAGTCTTCCTCTCCAGCAGGTGCAGGGTTCTTCTTTGTGGCCAAGAAAGATGTCTCTCTTCGCCCCTGCATTGACTATCGTGGCCTCAACAAGATTACCGTCAAAAATCGATAGCCTTTATCTTTGATCTCTGAATTATTTGATTGACTTCGTGGTGCCAAGATCTTCACTAAACTCGACCTGAGAGGGGCCTATAATCTGATACGTATACGTGAGGGTGATGAGTGGAAGACTGCCTTTAACACCCACGATGGCCACTTTGAATCAGGGTGGATTTGATTTAAATCTAACTGATTTAAATCACGATTTAAATCACGATTTAAATCACTAGTCAGTAAGGCTTGATTTAAATCAGTGATTTAAATCAAAGTTTTTACCTAAACTAGTTCTTGCTATTTTAACATGCAAGTAGATGAAGATTTTTAGAATCACTTTTTATATTACTTTTTTCTCCCCAGTTTAATGGGTTAATCATTCATATTTGGACACCGCTGTTCTGTTGTACTTAGGAAGGAGAAAAATAATCCTGACCTTAATAACAATTTAAATAGATTTATTCAACTGAAACAATAACAACATTACAGCATAAGTTATTTGCTTAAACAAACATCCATGTTTTGTTAACTAATTTGGCTAAACAAAATATATATATATATATATTTTAAGAAACTTAGACTGTCAGCCCAGCCGACACATGAAAAACTTAAATACTACTGTCCCTGCTGTCCTCTGTAGCTCACTAGTCATAGGTTTGTAGAACAATAGGATTAAGGTCTTTTTCTCAACTCTGTTCATGTTGTAACATTTTTGCTGTGAAGAAGAGGCTGGGACCTCTGCGGAGTCAAATTCAGTTTTGAGAACTGCGTAAGTAAAGCGAGCGTCTGTGATAATATAGGAGAGAAACTGCCCACTAATCCTACAGAAACCTCTGGAAGAGCATGGCATTGTGAATGTTACACATATACAGCCTTTATTCTACTGAGTTAAACAACTCAGCTTTATCTCATGATGGAAGAACCTTTGGATGGTAAAATATTTTCCTCAAAAAGCAGTTTATTGAAAAAAAATCCGATTTAAATCAAAAAAATCCGATTTAAATCAAAAAAATCCGATTTAAATCAAAAAAATCCGATTTAAATCAAAAAAATCCGATTTTTTTGATTTTTTTAAAAAAAACATTGATTTTTATCCACCCTGCTTTGAATACCTAGTGATGCCCTTTGGGCCTTTGCAATGCACCCGCCGTATTCCAGGAATATGTGAACGACATATTCCGGGACTTGCTTTACTCCTGTGTGGTAGTGTATCTGGATGATATACTCATCTTCTCTTCTAATCCTAAAGAACATCACCGCCACGTCCGGCAAGTCCTGTCTCGCCTCCGCCTACATCGCTTATACGCCAAGTTGGAGAAGTGCATATTTGACCATACCACTCTACCATTTCTTGGGTACATTGTTTCTGGTCGAGGTCTCCAGATGGACCCCAGCAAGTTAAAGGCAGTGTTGGATTGGCCACGCCCTTCTGGCCTACGGGCTATCCAACGCTTTTTGGGCTTCGCTAATTATTATCGCCAGTTCATTCCCCACTTTTCGACTTTGGTTGCGCCTATTGTGGTTCTCACGAAGAAGAACATCAATACTAAGTTGTGGCCTCCTCAGGCTGAAGAGGCCTTTAACACTCTTAAACATGCCTTCTCTTCTGCTCCGGTGCTTTCAAGACCAGATCCAGCTAGACCTTTTGCCCTTGAGGTAGATGCCTCCTCCATTGGAGCTGGAGCCGTGCTTACTCAAAAATCCGCTACTGGCAGGACTCTCACCTGCCGTTTCTTTTCGAAAACGTTTTCTCCGGCAGAGAGGAATTACTCCATTGGAGATCGGGAATTACTCGCCATCAAGTTAGCATTGGAGGAATGGAGACATCTTTTGAAAGGTTCTGCCCATCTTGTTTCCATCTTTACTGACCACAAAAATCTGTCTTACTTAGAAACTGCCCAGCGATTAAACCCGATGGTCATTATTTTTCGCCCGTTTCAACTTTCAAATTCACTTCCGTCCAGCTGCCAAGAACATCAGGGCGGACGCCATTTCTCGCTCTTCAGACGTCTCCGGGTCCAAATCCACCCCACAGCATATTATCTCTCCTGAGTGCCTTGTCCACTCTGCTCCCGCTTCTTTGGTACAGGCACTACCTGGAAAGACCTACGTGCCTCCTCGCCAACGAGGCAGAATATTAAAATGGGGACATTCTTCTCATGTAGTCGGCCATGCTGGTATCAGAAAATCTTTCTCTCATTTCCAGATATTATTGGCGACCCTCTCTAGAGAAGGACGTGACGGAATTCATTTAGGCTTGTACCATCTGTGCACGTGACAAGACTCCTCGCCAAAGACCTGCAGGTTTACTTCTTCCCCTACCTATCCCAAATTCTCCATGGTCTCACATTGCTATGGACTTTATTCTGATCTTCCTTCTTCGCATGGCAACACCGTTATTTGGGTAGAAGTGGATAGGTTTTCTAAGATGGCGCATTTTACACCTTTGCCTGGCCTTCCTTCGGCTCCTTAGCTAGCAAAACACTTCCTTATGCATATCTTTCGTCTTCATGGGCTGCCTACACACATCGTGTCTGACAGGGGAGTACAATTCGTTTCTAAGTTCTGGAGGGCTCTTTGTAAGCAACTAAAGATTAAGTTGGACTTTTCCTCTGCTTATCATTCCCAGTCTAATGGTCAAGTGGAAACAGTTAATCAAGTCCTCGGCCATTATCTTCGCCATTTTGTTTCTGCGCGTCAAGATGACTGGGTCGACCTTCTGCCCTGGGCGGAATTCTCATATAACTTTAAGGATTCCGAATCTACGAGAAAATCCCCGTTCTTTGTGATGTACAGTCGTCATCCTTTTCCGCCGTTGCCATTGTCCACGTCTTCTGTAGTTTACGCCGTAGAAGAACTCACACAGGATTTTTCCACTATCTGGCAAGAGACTGAACGTGCTCTTTTTCAAGATTCTGCTCGTATGAAGATTAGTGCTGATAAAAAGAGAATAGTTCCTCCCATTTACTCTCGTGGAGATAAGGTGTGGCTTTCGGCGAAATACATCCGCTTCCGAATTCCCAGCTACAAACTGGGTCCCCGCTACCTGGGCCCTTATAAGGTCAAGCAACAGATCAATCCGGTTTGCTATAAGCTTCACCTTCCAGCATCTCTTCGTATCCCTAACTCCTTCCACGTCTCTCTTTTGAAGCCAGTGATTTGCAATCTTTTTTCTCCGAAGATCTTGGTGCCCGCTCCAATTTCTGGTACCGCGGACGTTTTCACAGTGAAAGAGATCCTGGCCTCTAAGGTCTCCAGAGGCAAAAGATATTTTTTGGTCGACTGGGACGGCTGTGGCTCCCCGCTCTCCCTCCTTACCGGCTTCGGGCGGCGGTCCCCCGGCTTCCGGCACGACGGTTGGCCGCGCGCCGACTGCTCTCGGCCGTCCTCTGCCTCGCTCTGTCTCCTCCTTGGTGCGCGCAGGTCCCCGTCCACCTTTGATTGGTGGCTGCTCATTCCACTTCCCCTATTTAAAGGGGCATTTTCTTCAATCAAGTGCCGGATCTTGGTCTTCCTATGGTTACTGAATGTCAGTTGTTTCCAGTATTGCTCACCCGTGTACCGACCTTTGCCTGTTCCCGACTCTGAACCTTCGCTGCCCGTCCCGACCTTGGCTACTTACCTTCGACCTCATGATTGTGCTGCCAGCCCTGACCTCCGCTTGAACCTGACTTCGCCTTTTGCCTGCCTCCTCGGTACCACGCATTACCTCGGCTGACTGTGTGTCTGAGCCGCTGTTGGGGGGTAGCGACCTGGGGGTCACTCGCCGCTACAAGTCCAACCTGCTTTGCGGCGGGCTCTGGTGAATACCAGTGGCCTCTTAGACTCCGCTCCCCTGACATGGCACTAGCTATCAGTACTCAGCCAAAGCGGATCCACACCTGTGCCGCCACACCCTGCCCGTGACAGTCCAACATGTGCAATAAGATGTATGTAACAAAAATTAAGATACATCATATTTACAAGATCCACTTGGAAAGCTGTCAGCAGTAGTTTGATACAAATGACTCACTGATTCAGATTTGATAAGCTTGATTCACAGTCTCTCTTGCATGTATTCCTGCCTGTGAATGACATCAAAGTACTGTATTTGGGCTATTTTCCATGTCGGGTGATTCTGAGCCCTGATTTAGTCATTTTTGGGCCTATAAAATTTATAGGTTTCCGATTCAAACTTACGCCCTAATTTTGCTAGTGGGAACCGGCCTACGCACCTGCTATGGAGCTCCTTGATGAGCTCTGTAAAGAGTATGAGCGTGTGCAGAAGTGGGGGCTGTTAACCATGTACCTTGCAGAGCTTAGTCATACCTTTGCTGAGCCGCGCCCTGAAAAATCTCTCCATCGATTGTCCCTGGTTGCTAATCAGGAGTATATGTTTTGGTACGTTTAGGTCTACATTGCTCCTCCTTCTTGTCCACTCTCCTCTCTGTAGGCTAGCCTTGCTGCACCTACCCTAAACCAGCGTTCCTTTTTCTTGTTACTTTTAGGGGATTTCCGTTATCCCTTGCCTCCTTGGCTCTTGACGCCTTTTTAAGGCCCCAGAATGCTGGCCAGAAGACTTATAATCTGGCCCAACGATGCACACGGGCAGTAATGGAATGTGCCTTCGGCCTCTAGAAAGACAGTTTTCGATGTCTCAAACCACACTGGGGGTACTCTGCAATATAAGCCGGAAAAGGTAATCAAAATAATTTTGGCATGCATCGCCCTCCACAATTTTGCCTTGACAGAGAGGGTGGCAGCATATGTGGAGGAGGCAACCCCTGCTTCTGATCCTCTAGAACCTAGGTTCTAGATTTTCTTTATTCAGGCACCCAGGGCCATGCTGCCCAAAGTATTTGCCAGCATTTGGCGAACTCCTCTTTTTCTTATTTTTTTATTTTTTGCCCTTATGTCATTTTTGAATTAGTCTACATATTTTGCTTTTCTGGGCGTGATTAAAAAACATCAAAGTTCATGTATTTTGTAATTTATTGTAGAGACCCAGTGTTGAGGGTCACAAGTTGTTGGGTTATGGCACAACTTTGGATGCAGGTAAATATAAAATTGGTCATAATATGTGCCTGTCCAGCCCTCAAAAAGTTTGGGGATCCCCCCACACCCCAAAGTCCTAGTAGCTGGTGGGGCTGCTGCTGCAGAAGGAAGATCTTGTTGCTGGAAATAGTGGTGATGCTCAGTGTCCGTGGTGCCAGCAGCTGGTGGAGGTGTACAGAGGATATTGGGGGTCTCATACCGATTTTTAGAGTGCCCTTCCCCCAGCTAACATGTTAGGGGTTACATTTATAGACTGACAAATCACCTTGGTTTGTGTTGTAGGCCAACAAGCCCTCAAAATTAGGTGTCCATGTGGGCACTCAGTTTGGTGGGTTTGGTTGGCCTTCTCCCCCCTGTGCCAAGTTACAATTAGCAATGCGCGGCAGGTACCGACAGATGAGCGTCTGTAGCGAGGCATTGAGAGCGACCGATAGTATTCGCTGTGCTCAGCCATGGTTCACTATTTCAGAGTGAATCAGTCGCTGGCCGGCATTGATGAATATATTGCGTGAGTCGCTCTAACACCTGTACGGCGCTGTATGGGAGCGAACGGTAGCGCCAGCTCAGCGCGATGGACTCACACCATCTTCATCAAAAAATAGCCCCACACAGCGCCAGCGCTCAAAATCGGGTAGTTGTAGCCCAGAGCGCCAGACGCTGTGTGATTAAAGTCTGTTTTTGAACATGTATCCACTAGTAACAAAGCGAAAACATATGGAATTACATTGTTATTACATTGTAACATGAATACTTTAACACCAGACATGTAAGGACAATTCTGCATAAAAATATTAAAAATCAAAAAAGTTTTCAAAAATGACTGTAATTAGGCCAGGAGGGGTCACATAATTATTTGATCATCCATTGAAATGTATATGAGAGCGACAGGTAATACCAGGCGCTCTGGAAGTCACAGCGCTGGCGGTATACGGTGAGCCGTATGTGATGATGAATCAGTCGCTACATGTCGCTGTTAGAGTAGCTCACCAGATTCGCTTTGATAAATGTGGTATTGCGTGCCGTGGCCGGCGGTCATCATTCGCTACCTGACGTTACCTGTCGCTGCCAGTCATTACCTGGCGCTATGGCTTGATGAATAAAGCCCCAAGTCTCAACACTGGTTGGCACATGTCGACCATATTGTCCGACACCCCCTGATAGGTGTTGGGGTGGAGCATCTCCGCCACCCACTTCTTAGCATAGGTAAATTGAATAGTCTTGGGGAGGCTCCCACCAGTTTGAAACCTAGAATCAAATAAAGGAAAGGTTGGCTTTAGAGAGCTGTCCAATGTTTCAGGAACAAACCTCCCTCTGGTTGATCACCTTTGTGGGCAGTTTCTGCCGAACCACAACCTTCAGGTCATCCCACTTTTCCTTGGCCTGGGCACCATCCTTGGGTTCTGGCTCTGCCCCGTCATGTTGTGGGGTCCACACAGGGCTCTGACCATCAGTTGGTCCGTGATGGGCAGTGCCAGGATCCTGGCGAGCCCTGGTTGTGTGACTTCCCCTGCTTATGCCTCACACTGCTGCTGGTGACCCGCTCAAAGTGGCTAGTGTCGGTATCAACAGGAGGATGCCTGCGGGACGAACAGTGAGGCCTGTGGCTAGAGCTGCGATACCTGGTCCGGGTGCTGCGGGCTCCTTGGCCAAGCATGTTTTCCAGGCTCTGGGTGCTCCGTAGTTGTTTGGTGGGGGATAGTGAGCTCCTTATTAAGCACTGCCATGAAAATCTGAGGCTCATCTGTGTTGTTTTAGACATATGTGGGTGGTTAATTGGACATTTTTAACAGGCCGGCATGGGCACCAGCAAACTATAGGCTACATGGATGTATGGATGCAAGCACACTTCCGGGGTCTGCCGGGGCACGTAGGTGCTGGTGAACCTCAGCGCAGGGGTGCGTCACACAGTCAAAAGAGTAGACATACAAGGCAACCACCCTAATAGTCCTTATAGACCCTGAAAAACCACAGTATTCCCTAGGTACCCTGTTTCCCCGAAAATAAGACATCCTCCGAAAATAAGGCCTAGTGCCTGCTTTCGGAGGATATCGTTATATAAGTCATCCCCCGAAAATAATTCCTACCCGAAAATAAATCCTCCCCCGAAAATAGGGCCTCACCGTTGGTACAGTTCCGTCCACGAAATGTTGCAGAAGGATCCGGAGCTTCTACCGTAGAGACCGTTGGGGCGGTGGCACCTCGCAGCTCACTGATTGGCTGCAGCACTGTGGAGCAACGCGAGACTTCGGCCGGGTATTTGCTGAGGGACGGTGCGCAGGGGGATGTCAGAGAGCCCGCGTGAACCTGAGGAAAAGCTGCCGCCGCCTGCTCCCTGTGACCGCGCCGCCGAGTGAGCCCCAGCGAGACCTGGACCGAGACAATACGGTACCGGTAAGCAGGCCCGGATTAACGTAGGGGCGGACGGAGCTGCCGCTCCAGGCCCCTACGTTAAAACAGGCCCAGCAGCCTGCAAACACGGCCCGCATAGGCCGCCCGGCGGCTGCCGTGCGGGTCCCGTGAGACTCTCACAGGCTATAGCAGGCATACTCAACTAGCACAGCTGAGCAGCCTGATGCTCTGTGCAGCCTGGTATTGTAACCACTAGGGGGCGTAATGATGGGGCACGTAAGGGGGGAGCTCCAGGGAGGTGGAGGAGACGCACGCTGCCTGTCTTCTGTCAAGACATCCCCCGAAAATAAGGCCAAGTGCCTTTTTCCGGGGAAAAATTAATATAAGACAGTGTCTTATTTTCGGGGAAACAGGGTACCTAGTTCTAATAAGTTCAGACAGTATATTAATTCATGATCATTTTTTCATATGCATCTAGATTTTGCTTCAGAAATCCAGCATTGACGAAAAAATACAATTCTGTGATTACTCACCTGTAGAATTGGTATTATGAGTATACAGTACGTCCTGCTCCAGATAAGAATCATTACACTTGGGTATTACTCCGCCAGAGGGCGCTGGACTGCAGAGACCGCGAAATTGGCTCCTCCGGCCCCTCAAATACCCGGGACCTCCCACAAATCCCCAGCATTGAAAAGCAGTTAACGAGAAGCCGGGAGAAAGATAAAAGAATCAACCAGTAACTATAACTATGATAACAATCACCATACAGGGGATCCTAGGATAATGCAAAACCAAGGGTGGGGTGGAGCAGGACGTACTGTATACTCATAATACCAATTCTACAGGTGAGTAATCGCAGAATTATACAGTACGTCCTGCTCCAGATAAGAATCATTACACTTGGGACATCCAATAGCAGTGTCCATAAAGTAGGGTGGGATCCCCAAAGGTAACAACAGACAGGTCAGACCACTGCCGCCTGCAGAACCTTGCGGCCAAAAGCAGCATCAGTTGAGGCCCTAACATCAACCTTGTAAAACTTTGAAAAAGTATGAACAGAAGACCAAGTAGCGGCCTTGCAAACTTGTTCAACAGAAGCCTGGTGCTGAAAAGCCCAAGAGGCACCAATAGCACAAGTGAAATGAGCAGTAAGGTGGAAGGGAGGATTCTTCCCCTTAGCAGAGTAGGCCTGAATCACATCCTGATGGATCCATTTGCTGATAGTAGATTTGGCAGGAGTCAAACCCTTCCTAGGACCAGAAGGGACCACAAAAAGAGCAGTAGCCACCAGATAGTACTTCAGGCACCTAACCACATCCAAAGAATGCAAAACCCTCTCCTTAGCGTTACCAGGATTAGGGCACAAGGAAGGAAGAACAATATCCTGATTCAGATGAAAGGCAGACACGACCTTAGGCAGAAAGTCTGGTTTGAAGCGAAACACCACCTTGTCCTGGTGTCTCTCAAAGTAGGGGGGCTGGATGCAAAGCGCCGCCAACTCAGAAACACGCCTAACAGAAGTGATAGCCACCAAAAAGACAGCCTTGAGAGTAAGAATGGCCAGGGCAGCATCCTGCACAGGTTCAAAGGGAGCACCCTGCAAGGCAGACAAGACCAAGTTCAAATCCCAAACAGGCAACAAAGGCTTACGTGGGGCACGCACATGAGTAACCCCCTGGAAAAAGGTCCTGATCAGTGAATGCTGGGCAAAGGACTTCTGGAAGAAAACAGCCAGGGCAGAGACATGACCCTTCAGAGTACTGAGTTGGAGCCCCAGCTCCAACCCATGCTACAGGAACTCCAGGATCCTGGGAATAGAGAACACCCGACAGGGAAGAGACCTAGACTCACACCAGTCAATGTAGGCATGCCAAAACCCATAGTAAATGGAAGAAGAAGACTTCTTTCTAGCCTAGATCATAGTATCAACAACAGAAGCAGACAGCCCCTTCTCCATCAAGATGGAGGTTTCAGCAGCCAGGCCGTCAAAGCCAGAGTTTGTAAATTGGGATGACGTAAGTGACCCTGAGTAAGCAGGTCCTGCACCCTGGGCAGAACGTACTGATCTACTGCCAGCTGCACCACGTCTGCGAACCACACTCTTCTTGGCCACCTGGGGGCCACCAGGATTGCTGGCACCCCCTCCTGAGCTATTTTGCGCAGAACCCTGCCCAACAGGGGGAATGGGGGAAAGACATACAGGAGCTGAAAGCCCCGCCATGACATTGCTAGGGCATCCGTGGCCAAGGCCAGAGGATCCTGGGACAGAGAGACAAAGGCCGGGAGCTTGTGATTGTGACGGGACGCAAACAGATCCACATATGGTTGGCCCCAACGGTGGCACAGAGATTGAAACACCCTGTCGCAGAGGGACCATTCTCCCAGGCGAGAGGTCCCCCTGCTCAGAGAGTCTGCCTGCAGATTCTCCACCCCCGGAATGTACACAGCTGATATGCAGGGAACATTGTCCTCCGCCCAGGCCAGAATCAGAGACACCTCCTTGAGGGCCCTCTTGCTCCGGGTCCCTCCCTGATGATTGATGTAGGCAACCGCCGTCCGGTTGTCCGAGCGGACCTGAAAAGGCCGGCCCCGAAGGTGTAGTGAGCCAGAACCAACCTGATCGCCCTCAGTTCCAGAATGTTGATAGGCATGTGGGCCTCCTGAGGGCCCCACCGCCCTTGGAACTGGAGGGACTTCCAGAAGCCCCCCCCAACCTTTCAGACTGGCATCCATGGTGACCGTCTCCCAGCAGGGGGCCAGAAAGGATCTGCCCCCCAACAGGTTCCTGGAGTCCAGCCACCACGAGAGGGACCGCCTGACTAGGGGGGACAGCACAAGGAGCTGGTCCAGGGACGCAGGATCCTTGTCCCATACTGACAAGAGGTGGAGTTGCAGAGGCCTCATGTGAAACTGGGCATAAGGGACCGCCTCGAAGCACGACACTATCAGGCCCACCAGCTGCATTCCCGGCCTGATGGAGGGATGAGGGCAAGATAGCAGGAACTGAACCTGGGCCAGCAGACTGTCCACCTTCTGCTAAGGAAGAAAAATCCTTGCCTGAACTGTATCCAGATTCATTCCCAGGAAAGGAGTCACCAAGGAGGGAGACAGGGAAGATTTGGACACTATTAGCTGAGTATCCCGCTCTGCCTGTGGAAGGAACTGAGAAGTGATGAGAATGTCGTCCAAATAGGGCAGCACGTGAAAGCCCTGAGACCTGAGCAGAGACATCACTCCTGCCAGCACCTTGGTGAACACCCTGGGAGCTGAAGTGAGACCGAGTGGCAATGCCACAAATTGGTAGTACTGATCCCCCATAGCGAACCTGAGGAATCTTTGATGACCTGGAAAAACAGGAATATGAAGGTAAGCATCCTTGATGTCCACGGAGGTCATGAAGTCCCCTAGACGCAGGGAACTGATGGCAGAGCGCAAAGTTTCCATGCGAAAGCGCCGGCACCTGACAAATCTGTTGAGGATCTTCAAATCCAGGATGGGCCTGCCTGACCCATCTCTTTTGGGCATGGTGAAAAGGTTGGAATAGAAACCCTTGCCCCTTTCTAGAAAGGGGACCCGACAGATGACCCCCAGCTCCAGAAGGCTTTGCACTGCCAGAACTAGAGCCTGAGCTGACATGGGATCCTGAGACATCCGGGATCTGATGAATCTTGGGGGCGGCCGGGTAGCAAACTCTATCTTGTAACCGGAGGACACTACCTCCTGAATCCACCGGTCTGAGACATGAAGCCTCCAGACGTGAGCAAATGCTGAAGCCGCCCCCCCACCCGGATGGGTGAGGGCGCCCCTTCATGCCTGATGGGGCTTGGGAGAAGACTTAGGTTTGGAGTCCCAGGATGAGCCAGGGCGTCCACGTCCTCTGCCCCTACCCCAGAAATCTCCTCGGGCCCCGGTAAGGGAGACCCCCCTCCCCTGTCTGGCTCCACGGTAGGGGGAAGAAAAGGAGCCCTGGCCCCGAAATGGCCGAGACTGCCGCCTGCGCTGGGGTAACCTGCCTCCCTTAGCAAACAGGTCCAGGCGGTCCCCAAACAGGCGTAGTCCTTTGAAGGGGAAACCAGTGAGAGCCTTCTTGGCAGCGTTGTCAGCAGCCCACTGGCGCAGCCACACCGAGCGGCGTATAGCCACCACAAGGGCAGAGGTTCTGCCACACATCCTAATGGTATCCAAGGCAGAGAGGACATAAGTCACAAAGACCTCACAAGGAGAGAGAGCATTAAACTTCTCACTAGACCCATCATCAGGAGCACCATCTAGTACACTTCTCAGCAGGGTCCTAATAGCCACAGCTGTAATGGCAGAGGCACAGACCGGGCGCAGGGCTGTCCCCATGCAAGCAAAGGCATGGGACGCCAGATGATCAATACGCCGGTCCTCACCATCCCGCAGCGTAGTAGAGTCAGGGGAATGCATGACAGAGGTGTTGTACAACCCTAGGACCGGGGCATCCACCTCTGGAGGGGATGACCAGCGCTTCACCACATCAGCAGGAAAGGGATACCTCTTATCCTAACTCTTAGGGACACCGGGAAGTCTGCTGGGACGCTCCCATTCCTTGAGCACGAGGTTATTAAAATGGGCTTGCTCTGGAAATTCCAGGCGTGGCTTAGCAGTATGAAACAATTCCCCCTGCTGCGGGGGGGCCACAGCCGTGGGAGAGATAGATAGCACCTCAAAAATCAGTCAACAGCCTATCAGTATCATCAGGGACCCAGGGGTCAGAGCCAGAATCATCATGACCCCTGGGCCTCTTATCAGAAGACTCTGAGTCAGAGAATAATTCCCCTTCTTCCAAGGGGGTGTAACCAGACAGTTCCAAAAACTCATCAGCCTCCATAGGGAACAGAGTGGCATCAGGCGTCAAGTGCCGCTTTTTAGCAGAGGCCTTACGCGCCAGGGTATTAGCCAGCAACTTCTCAACACTAGCCAGTCTGGAAGACACATCAGGTTGAGAATCCCCACTGGTATGCAACTCAATAGGAGTCAAATTTAAGCTTGGGGGAGTAGGTGAAGCCATACGTGGCGCAGGCCCAGCTACTGGTTAACCAGGCTGTAGCGCAAGCACCTGCTGGGCACAAGGTACACAGACCCGCACATTGTCAGCACTAGTAAGGGACGCCCCACAAGCTACACACAGCCGGGCTTGTCCCGAAGGAACCCCAAGCACATTATCCTGAGACGCCTCCATATGGGGATTATAGCGGCACAATAAGCCGATAGGGATTCACGCTATAAAAGCAACCCGGGATGCCCCAATAGCCCGCTAGGGAAGTGGGAGTAATTTACACACTAGGCCTCACAAGTTTATTAATTAAATAGAGGGAGAAGAGCCAGGAGAAACCAATAGAGCTCGACCCGTCTGAAAGACATAAGCGAAGAGAACCCCATAAGTGACATGTAAAATGACATAGGGTAAATAAAGCCGCCCGCGAGGGCACTCACGGACCGCGGTAGGTAGATGCCAGTCACGCAGCAGCCGAATCCAGCGAAAAATGGTGCCGGGTATACCTCGAGGGGCGGGCCGTGGAGACGATGACGCGGATCACGCCAACCGCGGGCCCCGCCCCCCCGAAGAGCGCGAAGCAGCACACGTGACAAGCAGCCAATAACCGCGCAACAGCCCCTGAGGTAATGCCGCCGCCAACCGCTGAGCCCAAGAAGCGCGGTGGCAGCATTTTCAAAACGCAACCAGTGCAACCAAGTCAGCGCGGAGGCACCGAAGGAAGCACACAACACAGTGAAAACACCAAGGCATATAGACCCCCCCCCCCCCGGAGAGCTACAAGGAGGGCGAGGGAGGGCAGCGGCCACTTTACAGAGGGCCCACCGATAGATAGGGGCAAGGGGCAATAGGGCGGGAGGGGCATCCCATAGAAGCTCACCATAAGCCTATACCGCCTACCCTTTGGTGGGGGATTGCGGTGGAGCAACGCTCCTAAGCACCTGACAGTGGTGCCGCCTACCATCACCCGGACCAGCGCAGCCGAGGCTGGGAGGCACATTAATAATGGAACGGGTGGGAATAGTCCTACAGGGCCGCAGGCTAATAGCCCCGCTCACCTGCGAGAAGAGAGAGCCATCTTCTTGTCCTTCGCAGTCCAGACTGCAGAGAAGATCTGGGGATTTGTGGGAGGTCCCGGGTATTTGAGGGGCCGGGAGGAGCCAATTTCGCAGTCCCTGCAGTCTAGTGCCTTCTGGCCGAGTAATACCCAAGTGTAATGATTCTTATCTGGAGCAGGACATACTGTATACTAAAAATAAACAAGTTATAATAATAAGTAATGCATAAAGTGGTGATAGTTTTGTGACTGGTTTAATCCTTTACATGACATCATAGTCAGGCCCTTTGGTTTCCACTTGTAGGTAACAACAATATCTTATTCAGAAGCTCCGTAGTTGCTTCTGAGCACCTGAAAGTGGAAATTGATATTATATTCTAAGGGTCTCTGTGTGAAAAAGTCATATTGTACATCAAAGTTAAATTGCTTCACCTACCTTGATTTGTATTTACGTTGTCAGTAAGAATCATGTGGAGAATTGAGATGGCAGGCACCCTCTGCGGGTGAGCTGTCACGAGTGTCACGAGCTACTCACCCAGCCTCCGGTCCCGCGCCGTCTGCGGTCGGTCAGCCGGAGCACTGGTGGGGCGGCGTCCTCGGCGGGCGGCTGTTCGGCGGCTTCCGTCCCTGACGGCCGCTCGGCTGTTTCCGCCGCGAGCGGCGCCTGGAGCGGCCGCGTCCCCAGCATCGCGGCGCGCTCCTGACATCCTGCGTCGTGCTCGCACGCGAGCACTCAGTATTTATGCCCTCCGGCGGCGCTGCACACAGCGCGCCCGCCGGAGGTAATCAGTTCTGGGCCTATGAGCCCTATGGGTGTGCGGGAGGCTCCGGGTTTGGGCCAATGAGCCCAGGGTGGTTCTGGGCGGAACGCCCTATACTTTGAATTAGCAAATCAGTCCTAGTATCCTAAGTGCACCAATCATGTCCCTCTATCATGTCTGCTACTTCCTATAAAGGTGTTTCCATCACATTTGATCCTTGCCCGTGATAGCGTGCTGCTGGGTGTGAATTGGTGTCTGCTCTGTCTTCGTTTATCCTGCTGTGTATGACCATCCTTGATTGCTGCCTGGACCGACCTTAGCCTGTTTTCCTGACTACGATTTTGCCTGCTCCACTGTACTGCGTACCCGTGATCCCCCGGTTTGACCTTTGGCTCGACTTGACTATTCTTCTGTCTCATCCTTGTGTACTGCGTTTCATTGGACTGATCTTCCGTGTATGACCTCTGCTTGTTGACCTTGCCCAGTCTCCTTCCTGGTTCATCTGCCTTCCCCTTCATAAGTCTGCATCCTTTGTGATATAAAGTCCTGGGGGCAACCGTGCCCGGTGAGGCGTGTTTAGCGTCCCGGCAGACGGGGGCTTGTCTATAGGCGAAGCTAGCAGTGGAGATTGGGGGTTGCAGACTTATTTGGAAGGTGGGCGTCCCACGGGACCTGACATTATCACGGGCCAAGTTAGTGCAAGTTATGGCCACCGCCATCAACCAACTGGCCCAACGAGTGGCTACGCAGGAAAGCCGCCAACTACCTGTGCCACTGGATCCTGGGTCTTCAGTCAAGCCGAAGATTCCCCTTCCAGAAAAATTCTTTGGGGAACGGTCAAAATTCTCTAACTTTAAGAACTCATGTGAACTCTACTTCCGCCTACGGCCCCACTCATCCGGGTCAGAAACTCAACGAGTGGGCCTAGTTATATCACTACTTCAGGGTGACCCTCAGACCTGGGCGTTTGGACTGGCGTCTACAGATGAAGCCTTACAATCAGTCTCCGCCTTTTTTGCTGCCATGGAGCTTTTGTATGCTGACCCAGACCGGGCTTCAACGGCAGACTCTAAACTACGGAGTCTTAGACAAGCGAAACGGTCGGCTGAAGAGTATAGCGCAGAGTTCCGTCGATGGTCCATTGACTCCAAGTGGAATGACCCAGCCTTGTGCAGCCAATTTAGAATTGGACTCTCTGAAAGTATTAAAGATGCTCTTGTGAATTATCCGCTACCCAAGAGCCTTGATGAATATATGCAACTGGCAATTAGAGTGGATAGACGTCTCAGAGAAAGACGCCTAGAAAAAGTCAAGGATCAACCTTGGGGATCCCCTCGCCAAGAGTTCAGCCCTAGGGGTGCTGCTGCCTCATCTCCTATGGCAACCGAAGAGCCCATGCAGCTTGGCGTGACTCATCTTTCTCGGGCAGAGAAAGTACGACGCAGGTCGCAAGGTCTTTGCCTGTACTGCGACTTTGCCAAGAATTGCCCTAACAAGGCCCCGGTGGCGGGAAACTACAGCGCCTAGATCCAGTTGAGGGACTTCATCTAGGCGGTCAGGTATCATTCCCTCATGTAAATTGATTACTCTTACCAGTTATGGTCTATTGGGGCCTTTCCAAGACTTCTGTCTCCGCCTTCAATGACAGTGGAGCGGCTGGCAATTTCTTGGATAGGTCACTTGCCTCCACCCTTAATATCCCATTGATCCCGTTAGAAAATTCACTTCGGGTCCTGGCTGTCAATAATGAACCAATCATGGGAGGATTGGTTTCCTTTAAGACCCCCTTGGTGAATTTAGTTGTGGGATCTGCCCATTCTGAGAAATTAGAATTTTTTATTATTGAAAGTCCTGTATCTCCTATTGTGTTAGGATTCCCATGGTTAAAAACCCATAACCCGGTTATTAATTAGGGATCTGGGGATCTTGTTAAATGGAATCCATTCTGTTATGAGCATTGTTTCTCTACAGCCCTTAGGTCCTCACAGGTCATCCTTGATGGTTTACCACCTGTCTACGCGGATTGGGCGGATGTTTTCTCCGAAAAATGACACTGACACTCTCCCTCCGCATAGGGCCTATGACTGTCCCATCGATTTGCTTCCAGGTACTATGCCCCCTAGGGGGAAGATATACAATCTCACACGATCTGAAGAGCTGGCCATGAAAAATTATATTACGGAGAATCTCAAGAAGGGATTCATCCGTCCTTCCACCTCTCCTGCTGGTGCTGGTTTCTTCTTTGTCGAAAAGAAGGACGGCGGTTTACGCCCCTGTATTGACTACCGGGGACTAAACAAAATTACGGTCAAGAATAGATATCCGTTACCTTTAATCAATGATCTCTTTAATCAAGTATCTGGGGCTCAGATTTTTTCCAAACTTGATCTTAGAGGGGCATATAATCTTATTCGTATACGCCAGGGAGATGAATGGAAGACAGCCTTCAATGTCAAAGATGGTCACTACGAATACTTGGTTATGCCTTTCGGCCTATGTAATGCCCCTGCAGTTTTCCAAGATTTCGTGAACGACATTTTTCGCGATTTCTTGGGTCGATTTTTGGTGGTCTATTTAGACGATATACTTATTTTTTCCAGTTCCCTGTTGGAACACCGTCAACATGTAAAAGCGGTGTTACAAAGGTTACGGGAGAACCATCTGTATGCTAAAATTTCTAAATGTGTATTTGAAGTTTCTGAAATTCCATTTTTAGGATATTTGATCTCTAAGCGTGGGTTGGTTATGGATCCCTCCAAAGTATCCGCGATACTGGAGTGGGAGCAACCAAGAACCCTAAAGGCGCTTCAGAGTTTTTTTGGATTTGCAAACTTTTATAGACAATTCATAAGGGGGTTCTCTTCCATAGTGGGGCCCTTAACTGACCTTACTCGGAAGGGTGCTTTTGTTGAGGAGTGGCCTCCCTCAACAATAAGCGCTTTTCAATCACTGAAAAAGACCTTTACTTCAGCTCCGGTGTTGATCCACCCCAATATCAATCACCCGTTTTTGTTGGAAGTCGACGCTTCCGAACTTGGTGTGGGAGCAGTCCTCTGTCAGTATTCTGGTAACCCGGAGAGACTGCATCCCTGTGCCTTCTTTTCACGTAAATTTTCTCCTGCTGAACGTAATTATGACGTTGGTAATAGGGAACTATTGAGTATTAAACTGGCCTTTGAAGAATGGCAACACTGGCTGGAGGGTCTCTACATCCCATTACTGTATATACTGACCACAAGAATCTAGAATATATAGAATCCGCCAAAAGGCTCAATTCCCGTCAGGCTCGCTGGGCACTCTTTTTCTCTCGTTTTAACTTCATTATCACCTACAAACCCGGGAAAAAGAATACCAAAGCAGACGCCCTGTCTCGCAATTTCGGAGAGTGTAAGGATCGATTCGATCCTGCAGAACCGATTTTACCCTTAGGTTGTATTGTGGGTGCCCTTCTTCCTGATTTGTCTAGTTCTTTGACTCCGTATCAGTTTGATACTCTCTCTGAATGCCAATTTGTTCTCGCCGTTTTACAGGAATCTCATGATGCCAAGTCCGCCGGTCACTTAGGGGTTCGGAAGACATTGGCTATCGCCAAACGCCATGTTTGGTGGCCTACCATCAGACGCGACATAACCGCCTTTGTTGAAGCATGCCCTGTATGTGCGCGTAGTAAGATGACCCATGGATCTCCAGCGGGATTATTAGTACCTCTGGAGATTCCTGGTGAACCATGGTCCCACATATCCATGGATTTCATTGTCGATCTACCTCAATCGCAGGGGAATACTGTAATCTGGGTGGTGGTTGACCGCTTCAGTAAAATGGCGCACTTTATTCCTTTGGTAAAACTTCCGTCGGCGCCGGAGTTGGTGCAGTTATTCATTAAGCATGTTTTCCGTCTCCATGGTATACCACAGAATATTGTTTCGGATCGGGGGGTTCAGTTTGTATCCCGCTTCTGGAAAGCTTTTTGTATTCGGTTGGGCATAAAAGTTTCCCTTTGTACAGCCTATCATCCCCAGTCTAACAGACAGACTGAGCGGGTGAATCAGAGTTTAGAACAATACTTGCGCTGCTTTGTATCGGATCGTCAAGAACAATGGGCGGAATTTATCGAGTTTGCAGAGTTCGCCTTTAACAATGCGCCTAGCGAGTCGACCAAGTTTTCGCCATTTTTCTGTAACTATGGCAAGAATCCCAAGGCATCTTCCTTCTCTGGTCCTTCCTCCAACCTGCCGGCCTTGGAGGAATGGTTAAGGGAAACTAAGGTATGGTCTGAAATACAGACGAACCTTAGGAAAGCCTATATGAGATATAAAGTGTTCTCGGACCGACATAGATCGCGGGAACCACCATTTCAGGTGGGAGACTGGGTCTGGGTATCCACTAAAAATATAGCTCTTAGACAACCCTCGCCTAAGTTGGGTCCTAAGTATATCGGTCCTTTTCCCATCACTAATAAGTTGAGTGATGTTACCTTTAAAGTTAAGCTACCTATGTCCATGAAGATTCCGTCTACTTTTCATGTTTCCCTACTGAAATCCGCCGGAAACGTTCAGGTGTCATCTCCTCCTCCAGTTGTAATGGGAGATGAACCTGAGTACGAGGTTAACAGAATACTCGACGCTCGATTGGTCCGAAATTCATTACAGTATTTAATTGATTGGAAGGGTTTTGGTCCTGAGGAGAGATGTTGGGTACCGGCCAAGGATGTTCATGCCAGAACTTTAGTCAATAGATTCCATCGTGAGAATCCTGATAAACCTGGTAAGGGTCCGGAGGCCCCTCGTGAAGGGGGGGTAGTGCCACGAGTGTCACGAGCTACTCACCCAGCCTCTGGTCCCGCGCCGCCTGCGGTCGGTCAGCCGGAGCACTGGCGGGGCGGCGTCCTCGGCGGGCGGCTGTTCGGCGGCTTCCGTCCCTGACGGCTGTTTCCGCCGCGAGCGGCGGCTCGGGCAGTTCCGCCACGAGCGGCGCCTGGAGCGGCCGCGTCCCCGGCATCGCCGGAGGTAATCAGTTCTGGGCCTATGAGCCCTATGGGTGTGCGGGAGGCTCCAGGTTTGGGCCAATGAGCCCAGGGTGGTTCTGGGCGGAACGCCCTATGCTTTGAATTAGCAAATCAGTCCTAGTATCCTAAGTGCACCAATCATGTCCCTCTATCATGTCTGCTACTTCCTATAAAGGTGTTTCCATCACATTTGATCCTTGCCCGTGATAGCGTGCTGCTGGGTGTGAATTGGTGTCTGCTCTGTCTTCGTTTATCCTGCTGTGTATGACCATCCTTGATCTCTGCCTGGACCGACCTTAGTCTGTTTTCCTGACTACGATTTTGCCTGCTCCACTGTACTGCGTACCTGTGATCCCCCGGTTTGACCTTTGGCTTGACTTGACTATTCTTCCGTCTCATCCTTGTGTACTGCGTTTCATTGGACTGATCTTCCGTGTATGACCTCTGCTTGTTGACCTTGCCCAGTCTCGTTCCTGGTTCATCTGCCTTCCCCTTCATAAGTCTGCATCCTTTGTGCTATAAAGTCCTGGGGGCAACCGTGCCCGGTGAGGCGTGTTTAGCGTCCCGGCAGACGGGGGCTTGTCTATAGGCGAAGCTAGCAGCGGAGATTGGGGGTTGCAGACTTATTTGGAAGGTGGGCGTCCCACGGGACCTGACATGAGCCTAATGTATAGTATGTATATATTATATTCTAGTATTATATTCTAGTGGTTTAGGAACATTTGAATGAGAATAAGGGGTGGATTTTATTCTTACCTTGAAGGGTATGTGGTTGGTGTTTGCCAAGTATCAGCATTGCTATAGACATCGGCAGGAGTATTCTTCTCCTGTTTAGGAGAATTAAGTAACTTTCCACTAGTGGTCCACAGTTTGTAGCAAATATGAGGGAAATAACCCACTCAGTCTGTAGCAAGTTGAAAGAGGCAAGTTTATGTCTGTTGATATATTAAAAAGATATTAGTTTTGTGCTCATGGTGGGTTCAGAAGAGGTGGCTAGTTAGTTGTCATATAGGTTACCCTGTTCGTCCTGCAGTGGATGTTTCTCTTGTGTTTTTCTAGCGGGTGCTGCTGCAAACAGATGGCACTGGCAGGGAGTTCTCCTTGCTGGTCACGCGCTGCTTGGGTTGTTAAGGGGAAGTTTTTCTTATTGAAGCGCTGTAGATTGGGGTGGGCTGCACCTGTGTAGCCGCAGCGGCCCCTGGTGGAAACGCTGCGCGCGTTCCACCCCTACATCTCCTATTCCCCACACTGTGTGGGAGTGGAGTTCAGTCCGTCTAATGTACTTTGGTACCAAGGGGCCTCTGCAGCTGCAGGGTGTCGCTCCACCCGGCAGCACCATTTTTTTGGTTACATCAGTGCTATGCTGTGGATGACGCAGCTGCTGATTGTTGGACTTATGTGACACTGCCATATTTGTGGTCCCAATTAAGTATTCTTGGTTTGCCACTGCCTCCTATGTTTGTTTCAGCAACACTCCCCAACCAAACAAATTTCAAAGTATGTAGAAGGACATGCACACTACATGTGATGCCCTAGATGCGAGCAGAGGGGAGAAGGTAAGTATGTAGAAGGACATGCACACTACATGGGATGCCCTAGATGCCAACAGTGGTGAAAAGGTAAGTATGCAGAAGGACATGCACACTACATGGGTACACTGGCGGAGGACAGCGGGAAGCAACTTGAAGTAGCAGGGAAAAAAGGCGTACACCGGAAAGCAACCAAAGGACACGGCACACCGAGAACAATGGCCGAAAACAGGTACAAACTCACCTTCCAAGACGAGTTCGGCAACAAATACCGTAAATGCTCAGTTAAACCGTATGCATACGCAAAGCAAATATGGTCACGTACGCAAACAAACTTTTCTCGGAACACAGCTCTCAATATTACGAGCATTCGCAGATTCCCGATTTTCAAGTGCAGTTCCCAAAAAAATGAGCATTCATGGCAGGCTCTGAATGTATAGCTCGAAGGTCACACTTTGGATATTACAATCCACTGCAGAAAAACTACATGGTAAATATAATACCAAAAAAAGAAAAAGCTATATACATTTACATATACACTTACATTTATATACACCTATCTAACCCCCCACCCTCCTACTGCTGTAATCTACCACTCACCTAACCTCTTCACCTCTGCCGCTGGCCTCTAACGCTCACCTAGCCCCTCCACCCCCTGTCGCTGTACTCCACCACTCATCTTACCCCTCTGCCCCTGCCGATATCCTCTACTGCTCACCTAACCTCTCAACCCCGTGCCGCTGTCCTCTATTGCTCACTTAACCCCTCCATCCCCTGACGCTGTCCTCCACCACTCACCTAACGAGTCCACCCCCTGCCAATATCCTCTAACACTCACCTAACTGGTCCACCCTCTGCCACTGTCCTCCATTGCTCACCTAACCCCTCCACCCCCTGCCGCTGTTCTCTACCACACACCTAACCCCTCCATCCCTGCCGCTGTTCTCTACCATTTACCTAACCTCTCCACCCCTGCCGCTGTTCTCTATTACTCACCAAACCTCTCCACCCCCGATTGCTGTCCTCCACTGCTCACCAAACCCTTCCACCCCCTGCCGCTGTCCTCCACCATTCACCTATCCCCTCCACCCATGCCGCTGTCCTCTACTGCTTATCTACCGTTTCTACCCCCTGGCACTGTCCTCTGCCATTCGCTTTACCCCTCTATCCCCTGCCACTGTTCTCTACTACTCACCTAGCCCCTCTACCCCCAGCTGCTGTCCTCTATCACTCACCTCACCCCTCTCTGCGGCCACTGATCTGCACCTCTGACCTAACCTAGCAGAAGGCATAGCAGCATTAAAAACCCATCAGCAGCAGAGGCTTTGCTCAGCAGCCCCTGCAGAGTGCATTCCCTGTGAAGCTGACTACAGCTGTCTATTACGGCAGCAGATAGGTATCCCAATTGGAGAGGGCAAAAACTGGAGGATCAGATAGGGGCAGCGAGTACCAGAGGGAAATCAGCAGCACAGAATGGAGACTGACAAGGATGAGGAAGTGGTGGTGAGTAAAAAGAGGCTGACCCATAATCCAGTGCAGCGCAGGTAACTGTAAATAAAATTAGCTCAGTGTGCAAATAGGGAAATTTAAAGACAAACAATCACCAGGATTCTCATTATCCTGGTGACTGTTCCTCTCCAGCAGGGCCATCCCGATTTGGTGAGAAACCTCATTGAAATATTAAAAATGTATACATTTTTGGTGATCCCATGGTGCATGAACATGCTCTCCTCCAATCAGTGCATCAGTGCCTAGCGCTCAATTCAACTTTACTAAGCCAATCTATTTGGAAAAGGGAATAAGTGGGCCCCGGAGTCCCCCCTCCTGGGCAAAATCCTACGTGCACCACTGATGTTGGTTCCTTATTCTTCCAGTATATAATACGCATTTATTTTACTTTCGCAGAAAAAGTCTTTTGTTATATACCAGCGCTCGACACACGCCAAATGACAAGCCTGACAAGAACTGTTTTATATGAATATGTTTGCCTCCACTCTTGTGGACCTTTTGTATGCTCGTATTTCTGTGCGCAGTGCATGTCCGTTGCAGGCTAAGTTGTTAAGCCCGATATGCCTATGTATACTGTAGGTCCCATTATTATTTGCAGTTTTTGAATGTGTAAGTTAAAAAGCTTGCTGATATGCAGATAGCAATTCACTACCAAATGCACACCCAAATATAAACTTCCTTTAGCAAAAAATTATCATGACCCCTAAAGACATAAAACAAAAAACAAACAGATAACCATAACATCTGGTTGCCAAAAGTTGTTAATCTGCCACTGCACATCTTAGAATATATATTCTATCTGTATATTGACATGACTTTATTGTGACCCTCCAGGTAAATAAGACTGGAGGGTTCCAAAGTAAGCAGTGGATAGGGGACATCGCAGGAAAACGAAACCCCACTCTGAATACTGGGACTGGAAGCCTGGATCCTGTCCCTGTAACTCTGCTGTTTTCATAGTCCCACATAGCTTCATACTGTAGGCCCACATGACCAATGATGTGAGTGAGGTTCACAAGCAGGCTTGAACAATGCTGTGCGCCCATCTCCCCCCCCCCCCCCCCCACTCACTGGTTGCCAGAGGTCACGGCACCCCAGACTAGGGGAGGCAGAAGTACTTTAGGTGATTATTGTGGCCAGGGATCAGGCTTTCAGCTCATTGAGATGCCCCCTAATTCCTAGTTCAGGGACCCTCCAGTCTTATCTGGATCGAGGGTCACCTTAATGTTAAACTGATGCAACTGAAAGAATAAATATGAGAAAATAACACACTTACGTTCTCCTGGTAAATGAATGGATTGTCAAGGCAAGGCATTGAGGAGAAAATGTATACGAAAGAAAATAGTGAATGCACATTTTTGAACTTTATGTCATTATCTCTGTATTACAAAACATAAAATATGGCAATACAAAATTGTTGTTTTTAAACAACACCAACTAGTATAAGAATAATTGACACTAAACTACTAGTGTATTTGAGTCATTAGGTATATGTACAGTAACTGATTTTTCAGAGTGAGCAGCAGTAAGATGTTATACACACTCAGTACACAAAGTGAGATAACAAATTAATTCTATTTTAAAATCAAAATCTCCTGCACCCATGATGGGGACATTCTACGGGTGAGGGACAGATTATTTATATTTTAGGTAGATGTTTTACTTTAGAGTCTGAAAATAACAGCAGCTTATGGGAAAACAATTGTTTTTGAATTATCATAGGCTGCTATTATTTTCAATCTTCTAAAACAAAATATCTACCCCATTAAAAATGCAACTCACCTGTAGAACTGCTCCATTGCAACCCCAATGGATTTTGATTTATAAAACAAAACTATTTTTCATTTCACTTATTTTATTGTGTGTAGGGAAAATTTCCCTCAGACTGAAAATCAGCTGGAAAATACCCATAATGGTAAACAATTTTTTGATTCATTCATTTTTGATGAAGTGAAAGACATTAGTAAATATTATTAATGTTAGCAGTAGTAGCAGCAGCTGGTGAAAATGCTGATTTAGGCTGAGAAAACAGTTTTAGTATTCAACGTGAAGGTCTTTTCTTCTGGAACTGTGGAGGATGCGGTCTTGATTGTATTCATCACTTCTAGGTTGCAGCTGTACATGAGGTGTAGCAGACTATCTGCAGGCATTATGCTTTAACAAAAAACCATCATGCAAAACAACTTCACTGTGCATCTCAGCATTAAATCCCATTAAAATGAATTAATTGTTTTAAAGAATCCATAATATATATATATATATATATATATATATATATATACACACACACACACACACACACACACACACCACCATATATTGGCAATTGTGTATTAATTTTCTTATGTATTAGACTGGGATCGCTGGCCCTAGCTGCAGTGAGAAATAAGGGCATCACACTCTCAGAGGGAGCGACCTGAGGTGAATGAGGGAACCAACAGTCCCTACCTCACAGAGACTGTCCAAACAGCGCAGTCTGAAGTGAAAGGCCGGTACCTAGACAATTCCAGCACCAACTCAAAAGAAAAACACGGTAGCCCCGCCTGCAGCACTGTGCTGTAGCGGAGTACAGAAAAACTACTGCCACCATTAAAAATATAACTGCATCGCTACTAAGCAGCAAAAGCCACAGACATCAATAATTAAAAACAGCGTCTCTGCCATTAGCACCATGCCTTATATAACAGGAGCAGCCACAAAGGAGTACAGAATACATTAAGTGTAATCAGCCTCTGAAGAGAAGGAATAATAAAAAAAATATCCTCAGCTGAAATTAAAATTGCAGCACATACTAATTAAGCAGCAAAGGGAAATAATACTGAATAGCAGCAAATTATACAATAAGCATGATAAAGTCTGCTCACAGTCTGGTTCGATTTAAAGGTGTGGATACCTATAAGCACATATTTTTTAAATGTGTACTCACTGACCCATTCGTTTTCCACAAACGGGAGCCTCACATGCCTTGAGGACGTTCCCCTACAAACCTTTTGTGAGGGGAATTGTCAGTGGCATTCGGGACAGGTGGGACTGTGGTGAAAATAGCTGAATAAACATAAATATATGAATACATTTTGAAAAAATAAAAATAATAAGATAAATGCATAGCTAGCTCTGCTTGTGTCCAATCTCCTCAGGACACTCTTTGAAAACTGACAAGCTGTGCTGTAAGTTGCTAGGATATACTGACTTTCAATCAACTTTATTGACAAGAGTACATCTCCTGTAGATAACCTTACAACCCAGAAGTGATGAATACAATCAAGGCCGCATCCTCCACATGTTCCGGAAGAAAGAAAGTTAATGTTGGGGCTGAGAGATTGAGAAAGAGAAAAAAGCATGTATGCCTTATAAATATGCTACCTAATTATATAAGGAAAAAGCAAAAATACAATTCTGTGATTACTCACCTGTAGAATTGGTATTATGAGTATACAGTACGTCCTGCTCCCGATTGGATTACTTACACTTGGGTATTACTCCGCCAGATGGTGCTGGACTGCAGAGGCATCGAAAACAGGCTCCTCCCGGCCCTTCAAATACCCAGGGACCTCCCACAATCCCCAGCATTGAAAAGCAGTTAACGAGAAGCCGGGAGAATTAAAACAAACCCAAACTGGTAACTATAACAATGATAACAATCACCATACAGGGGATCCAAGATAATGCAGGACGTACTGTATACTCATAATACCAATTCTACAGGTGATTAATCACAGAATTGTATTATTCTTAGTATACAGTACGTCCTGCTCCAGATTAGATTACTTACACTTGGGATATCCAATAGCAGTGTCCATAAAGTAGGGTGGGATCCCCAAAGGTAACAGCAGACAGGTCATACCACTGCCGCCTGCAGAACCTTACGGCCAAAAGCAGCATCAGCTGAGGCCCTAACATCAACCTTGGAAAACTTTGAAAAGGTATGAACAGAAGACCAAGTAGCGGCCTTGCAAACTTGTTCAACAGAAGCCTGGTGCTGAAAAGCCCAAGAGGCACCAATAGCACGAGTAGAATGAGCAGTAAGGCGAAAAGGAGGATTCTTCCCCTTAGCAGAGTAGGCCTGAATCACAGCCTGACGGATCCATTTGCTGATAGTAGATTTGGCAGGAGCCAAACCCTTCCTAGGACCAGAAGGGACCACAAAAAGAGCATCAATTTTCCTGAAAGGTGTAGTAGCCACCAGATAGTACTTCAGACACCTAACCACATCCAAAGAATGCAAGTCCCTCTCCTTAGCATTACTAGGATTAGGGCATAAGGAAGGAAGAAAAATGTCCTGATTCAAATGGAAGGCAGACACTACCTTAGGCAGAAAAGGATTAAAGCAGAACACCCCCTTGTCCTGGTGTCTCTCAAAGTAGGGGGGCTGGATGGAAAGCGCCGCCAACTCAGACACACGCCTAACAGAGGTGATAGCCACCAAAAAGACAACTTTGAGAGTAAGAACGGCCAGGGCAGCATCCTGCACAGGTTCAAAGGGAGCACCCTGCAAGGCTGACAAAACCAAGTTCAAATCCCAAACTGGCAACATAGGCTTACGTGGGGGACGCACATGAGTAACCCCCTGGAAAAAAGTCCTGATCAGAGAATGCTGAGCAAAGGACTTCTGGAAGAAAACAGCCAGGGCAGAGACATGACCCTTCAGAGTACTGAATTGGAGCCCCATCTCCAACCCATGCTGCAGGAACTCCAGGACCCTGGGAATAGAGAACACACGACAGGGAAGAGACTTAGACTCACACCAGTCAATGTAGGCATGCCAAACCCTGTAGTAAATGGAAGAAGAAGACTTCTTCCTAGCCTTTATCATGGTATCAACAACAGAGGTAGACAGCACCTTCTCCATCAAGATGGAGGTTTCAGCAGCCAGGCCGTCAAAGCCAGAGTTTGTAAATTGGGATAGCGTAAGTGACCCTGAGTGAGCAGGTCTGGCACCCTGGGCAGAGCGTACTGATCTACTGCCAGCTGCACCACGACTGCGAACCACACTCTTCTTGGCCACCTGGGGGCCACCAGAATTGCTGGCACCCCCTCCAGAGCAATCTTACGCAGAACCCTGCCCAACAGGGGGAATGGAGGAAAGACATACAGAAGCTGAAAGTCCTGCAATCACATTGCTAGCGCATCCGTGGCCAAGGCCAGAGGATCCTGGGACAGGGAGACAAAGGCCGGGAGCTTGTGATTGTGACGGGACGCAAACAGATCCACATCTGGATGGCCCCAACAGTGACACAGAGATTGAAACACCCTGTCGCAGAGGGACCATTCTCCCAGGCGAGAGGTCTCCCTGCTCAGAGAGTCTGCCTGCAGATTCTCCACCCCCGGGATGTACACAGCCGATATGCAGGGAACATTGGCCTCCGCCCAAGTCAGGATCAGAGACACTTCCCGGAGGGCCCTCTTGCTCCGGGTCCCTCCCTGATGATTGATGTAGGCAACTGCCATCTGGTTGTCTGAGCGTACCTGAACAGGCAGGCCTCGAAGGTGATGAGTCAACTGAGTTAGAACCAACCTGATCGCCCGCAGTTCCAGAACGTTGATAGGTGTGTGGGCCTCCCGAGGGCCCCACCTCCCTTGGAATTGCAGGGACTTCCAGAAACCCCCCCAACCTGATAGACTGGCATCCGTGGTGACCGTCTCCCAGGAGGGGGTCAGAAAGGATCTGCCCCCCAACAGGTTCCTGGAATCCAGCCACCATGAGAGGGACCGCCTGACCAGGGGGAAAGCGCAAAGACCCGGTCCAGGGACGCAGGATTCTTGTCCCATACTGACAAGAGGTGGAGTTGCAGAGGCTTCAAGTTGAACTGAGCATAAGGCGCCTCGAAGCACGCCACCATCAGGCCCACCAACTGCATTCCCTGCCTGATGGAGGGATGATGACAAGATAGCAGGAACTGGACCTGCACAATCAGACTGTTCACCTTCTGCTGAGGAAGAAAAATCCTTGCCTGAACTGTATTCAGATTCATTCCCAGGAATGGAGTCACCAAGGAGGGAGACAGAGAAGACTTGGGATGGTTGATCACCCAGCCAAAAGACTCCAGAGTCGACACTACCAGCTGAGTATCCAACTCTGCCTGATGTAGGGACTGGGAAGTGATGAGAATGTCGTCCAGGTAGGGCAGCATGCGGATGCCCTGAGACCTGAGCAGAGACATCACTCCTGCCAGCACCTTGGTGAACACTCTGGGAGCTGAAGTGAGACCAAAGGGAAATGCCACAAATTGATAGTGCTGATCCTCCAGAGCGAACCTGAGGAACCTTTGATGACCTGGAAACACAGGAATATGAAGGTAAGCATCTTTGATGTCCTCAGACGTCATGAAGTCCCCTTCATGACTGATGGCAGAGCGCAGAGTTTCCATGCGAAAACGCCTGCACCTGACAAATTTGTTGAGGATCTTCAAGTCCAGGATGGGCACGGTGAAGAGGTTGAAATAGAAGCCCTTGCCCCTTTCTCTTAAAGGGACCTGGCAGATGAACCCCAGCTCCCCAGGGGGCTTGGGAGAGGACTTAAGCTTGGAGCCCCAGGAGGAGAAAGGGTGTCCACATCCTCTGCCCCTACCCCAGAAGTCTCCTCGGGCCCCAGTAAGGGAAATCCCCCTCCCTTGTCTAGCACCACGGTAGGGGGAGGAAAAATAGCCCTGACCCTGAAAGGGCCGAGACTGCCGCCTGCGCTGGGGTAACCTGCCTCCCTTAGCCAACAGGTCCAGGCGGTCCCCAAACAGGCGTAGTCCTTTGAAGGGAAAACCAGTGAGAGCCTTCTTGGCAGCTTTGTCAGCAGCCCGCTGGCGCAGCCAAACGGAGCGGTGTATAGCCACCACAAGGGCAGAGGTTCTGCCACACATTCTAATAGTGTCATCCAAGGCAGAGAGGACATAAGTCACAAAAACATCACAACGAGAGAGTGCATTAAACTCCTCACTAGACACATCATCAGGGGCACCATAAAGGATACTTCTGAGCAGGGTCCTAATAGCCACAGCCGTAATGGTAGAGGCACAGACCGGGCGCAGCACCGTCCCCACACATGCAAAGGCATGGGACGCCAGCTGATCAATGCGCCGGTCCTCAGCATCCCACAGCGTAGTAAAGTCAGGGGAGTGCATGGCAGAGGCGTTAGATAACCCTAGGACCGGGGCATCCACTTCAGGAGGGGATGACCAACACTTCACTGCATCAGCAGGAAAGGGATACTTCTTATCCCAACTCTTAGGTACACCGGGAAGCCTGCTGGGGCGCTCCCATTCCTTGAGCACAAGATTATTAAAATGGGCTTGCTCAGGAAATTCCAAACGTGACTTAGCAGTATGAAACAATTCCCCCTGTTGCCTGGGGGCCGCAACTGGGGGAGAAATAGACAGAACCTCAAAAATCTGAGCCAACAGCCTATCAGTATCATCTGGGTCCCAAGGGTCAGAGCCAGAATCGTCATGACCCCTGGGCCTCTCATCAGATGACTCTGAGTCAGAGAATAACTCCCCTTCTTCCAAAGGGGTATAGCCAGACAGTTCCAAAAACTCATCAGCTTCCATAGGGAAAAGAGTGACATCAGGCGTTAAGTGCCGCTTTTTTTACACGCCAAGGAATTAGCAAGCAACTTTTCAACACTAGCCAGTCTGGAAGACACATCAGGCTAAGAATCCCCACTTGTATGCAACTCAATGGGAGTGAGATTTAAGCTTGGGGGAGTAGGTGAAGCCATACGAGGCGCAGGCCCAGCCACTGGAAAACCAGGCTGAAGCGCAAGCACCTGCTGGGCACAAGGTACACAGACCCGCACATTGTCAGCGCTAATAGGGGACACCCCACAAGCTACACACAGCCGGGCTTTTCCCGAAGGAACCCCAAGCACATTATCCTGAGACGCCTCTATATGGTGATTATAGCGGCACAATAGGCCGATAGGGATTGACGCTATAAAAGCAACCCGGGATGCCCCAATAACCCGCTAGGGAAGTGGGAGTAATTAAACACTAGGCCTCACAAGTTAAATGACTAAATAGAAGGAGTAGGGCCGGGAGACGCCAATAGGGTTCTGCCCGCCTGAAAGACATAAGCAAAAGGGAACCGTAAGTGACATGTAAATGACAATAGTAAATAAAGCCGCCCGCGAGGGCACTCACGGACCGCGGTAGGTAGATGCCAGTCACGTAGCAGCCGGATCAAAAAAAAAATGGCGCCGGGTATATCTCGAGGGGCGAGCCGCAGGGACAGTGACGCGGAACGCGCCAAACGTGGGCCCCGCCCCCCCCGAAGAGCGCGAAACCGTACACGTGACAAGCAGCCAATAACGGCGCACCAGCACCTGAGGTAACGCCGCCGCCAAGTACGGAACACAGTGGAAGCGCGTGCGGCGGCAATTTTAAAAAAGACAACCAGTGCAACCAAGTCAGCGCGGCGACTGACACCAACCATAAGAGCATAATACAGTGAAGCACAAAGGCAAATACACATACACACCCCCCCTCCCCCGAGGGCTACAAGGGAGGCGAGGGAGGACAGCGGCCACTTAACAGGACCCACTGATAGACAGGGGCAAGGGGCAAAAGGGCGGGAGGGGCATCCCATAGAGGCTCACCATATGCCTATACCGCCTACCCTTTGGTGGGAGATTGCGGTGGAGCAGCGCTCTTAAGCACCTGACAGTGGTGCTGCCTACCATCATCCGAACAGCGCAGCCAAGGCTGGGAGGCACATTACTAATGGAACGGGTGGGAACGGGTGGGAATAGTCCTACAGGGCCGCAGGCTAATAGCCCCAAGAGAGAGCCATCTTTTTGTCCTTCGCAGTCCAGACTGCAGAGAAGATCTGGGGGATTGTGGGAGGTCCCTGGGTATTTGAGGGGCTGGGAGGAGCCTGTTTTCGATGTCTCTGCAGTCCAGCGCCATCTGGCGGAGTAATACCCAAGTGTAAGTAATCTAATCTGGAGCAGGACGTACTGTATACTAAGGCCCTTATTTATGAAGGAATAGCGACAGGTAGCGACTGGTGAGCGGCAGGTAATGACGGGCCCCGCCACGAGAACGCCGGCTCCCCACCACAATCACACATTTATCAAGCCAATCCTGCTTAGCGACTGAGATAGCGCCATATAGCGACTCATTCATCATTATTCCAGCCTCAGCCCACAGCGCCAGCGTCCGACCTTGAACAGCGACAGGTATGACCTCTCGCTACCTGGCGCTCTCCAGTGCATTTCAATGGAACAATCTTTAATTATTAATTAATTGTTATTAATGTTTTTTTTTTTTTTTTTTTAAATGTGAAAAATTCTGTGACCACTTCTGCCAAATTAAAAAAAGAATTGTACAGAATTGATATTACAGGTCTGATATTAATGTATTCATATTACTAAATTATTTAAAAAACATTTTTTTTTGTTTTCCAAAAATATGGTGGTTTGGGGGTTAAAAAACTACTTTTAACCCATCGCACCCAGCGCTCTGGGGTTTAAACATGCATTTCACAGCGCGAGAATTTTTTGAGCGTGATGTTTTAATGAATATGGTGGGAGCCGGTCGCTAGGGCCAGTCGCTATCATGCGCTCCCATACAGCGCGGAACCTGTCAAATAGCGACTACTCACCTAATATTCAACATTACGCCAAGTCGCTATCAACTACCGAACAACGGCCAAGCACAGCGACTACTAGCGGGCGCTCTGAAAATGCCGCTACAGTCGCTTAACTGTCGCTTAATGAATCAGCCTCTAAGAATAGTACTACTAAAAGACAAAATAATAGGTAGGAAGAAAAAGGGAACACCTTTAAGTTTATACATTGTATTACCTTCCACAAGTTTGTCAGCCACTAATGATTCTTGCTCCTTCTCTTTCTCCTCAGGTTTTGTAACCACCATAGATGTTAAAGGAGTCACAAACTGATATTTCAAGGAGAGATCTAGAGCTTGCTGCTTAAGACTCTCCTTTTCGGAAGCATCAGCAGAAACTCTGAATAGCAATAAGACACAGTAAGTGCAAATTTAAAATTTAGGCTTATCAAACATTATCCTGTTTTATAATGCCTGCATAATTTATGTGATTTTTGCCTTGAATTGTAACACACAGTAATACATGGTAAATAGCCATCCCCAGAGTGGCAAGTCTATGCTGTGGGCATGCATTAGTGAATGTGACTCCTGATCTCTTTTGAGATTATTAGCAATCTTGCTGACATTGACTACCCACTCATCTGGAATCTGTCCATTCATTCAACCACCTAGGCAATAATATCATTAGAAATCATTATGAGTCATTGGCAACAGTCGAACCTGCTGGATAACATTTACAAGCCACTCTTTGGCCTGAACCAAGAAGGATGGCTGCCTTTATTTGTCTTTATTGTGGTTAAAAGTAGTCCCTTGCTTATAAGCATGCTCCAGTCACGGTGATGAAGGGGGAGGCACCAGTCTCCTTTATGTTTTAAATAATTTATTGAGGCAGTAAACAAGATATTTGCAAGACCAATACAGCTTCTATGTTTTTTAGAAATTTGCAGTCAATATAACTTTTTAACATTTTATGGACTCAGCAGTATGTCAATATATATAGTGTATAACAAAATCAGTAAATCTTATTACACTACATGTTATCTCTTCATTTTCTTTCAAGGTATAACCTTGAACTATTTACAGTCTAGTTTACTGAATATCACACGTCCTTTAATTTTTATGCATTTTGGTAATTTGACCAAATCTAAATGTGTCAAACCTTGTTTTGCTTACATACACATCACCCCCACCAAGTCTGGCAAAAGAAGAACCATGGCCATCATAATTTATACAGGCGTACCTGCCCAAAGCAAGCCACCAGGCTTTGTTGGAGGCCTGGGGGGGGGGGGGGGGGGGTCAAAATATAGCTCTCCCATGTTTACATTTTTTGTAATGCCTTGTTCCTTTAAGGAATGAAGGAGGCTATAATCCATTACATTCTCAAAAAAAGTTTGTATAGACAAACAGTATCACTGAAGGGGTTGTTAAGTAACATATATGCCATGAAACACACACACAGGTACGTTTCTCTGTCGGTTGAATTTTCCAGCCTAATTCATTTTTGAGTTCCTGCATATACCAGGGCCCTTAAAGTTCCTCTGCCCTAAAGTGAGGTACTCTCTAGAGCAGGGGTGTCAAACTAATTTTCAGCAAGGGCCACATCCACATTCTGGTTGCTTTCAAAGGGCCAGTTAAAAAACACAAAACAAAATGCAAACACAGCCAATCAAATGTTTGGTTACAGACACGGAATACTTTTGCTCAGGACAGATGTAAATGCTGAATTATATTGCTCAGATGCACAATTATTTTTCCCAAGACAGCCATGGAATTATTTTGACCAAGACAGCCATGGAATTATTTTGCCCAGGACAGATGCATACACTGCACTGTTTTGCCCAGGCCAACACTACAATCATGTTTTCCCAACTTAACTGCCAATAGCTAGCAATAACCCCCGTAGCAGATGTTGAGTGTTTTAGTTGGGCTCCCATTATTTGGTGGTTGCACATATACACAATACAGTTGCAGACACTATTCTCTTTTCCCTCCAGAACATTAAAAATGTGCACAACAGCCATTTGTTAGGCAATGCGCCTGGGGACAGGATTGTTAGGCGGTAATGTGCTCCACAGTGGAATGTCACACCTGCTGATGGTGTCAGAAACCTAGTAGTAACTCGGTCACCTAGAAGGGCAGCCACCCAGCTGCTGCCATCTGGAACCTGGCAGAGGGCCACATAAAATGACTTGGAGGGCCACATCCGGCCCCCGGGCCTTTAGTTTGCCACATGTGTTCTAGAGTGTTGTATGACTATTTAGGTTGGATTGTCCACTACTGACTGAGGGGGAAGTTCTTTAAGTAGGCGCAAGAGAGTCAAGCGGTAATTTCGTCTATATGTACATTAGTAAATCTAGAGATAGCATGGATCCAATCATTTACTTAGACATTATAGGTCTTCAAAAATTGATACCCCAATTACTTTTGATGTTTGCAATATTAGGTTTTTCCCACAAATACAATTATTATAAAGCTGGTTTGATCCCCAAATACTCGATCACATGTTCTTTCCAGCTGAACCCATAGGCATCCGCCCTGCAAGGTTCAAGAAATGTTTGTGCAAATTGCTAAAATGTACTTGAATATATGAAAGTGGAAGTCCATTCACCCAGATTATTGCTTCCAAAGCAGCCTTTGATAGAACAGCTAATGTATGGTAAAACAAAGTTATACTTAAACTGTGTTATTTTTAAAAGCCACTGGGTGATTGTAGGACTACAAATTGTGTGCAACAAGCCAGACTCAGTTAGTCAATCTGAGAATAAAACGGCCTTAGTTTTTGTGAGTGGCTTATGCACCTTAGTATACTGGTATAGAAGCACACTTGTCACGTTGAAATATTTCTAGAAAGCAAAACCCTCCTACCCTGACCCCCCCATGAAGGGTCCCTTTGGGCAGCTTCACTCTGCTCCCCACTAATGCCATTACTTTTACTCCTGCCACCTTGAGTCATTGCAGCTGTTTTGAGTGACAGCTGATGTCATTGCAGCACCTGTGCAATGACCGATTGCCCGCCATCTCGCATTGTCGCAGCAGAGATCTCAGGCACCCTGACATCCCAGTTTTCTCAAGGTAAAGCCACGGCTCATGCATAGGATCCACGGCTGTGGAGTCTGTAAGACAGAGCTTGACTCCTCCCGGCCCCTCAAATACCCGAGACCTCCCACAAATCCCCAGCATTGAAAAGCAGTTAACGAGAAGCCGGGAGAAAGATAACAGAACCAACCAGTAACTATAATAATGATAACAATCACCATACAGGGGATCCAAGGATAATGCAAAACTAAGGGTGGGGTGAAGCAGGAGGTACTGTATACTCATAATAACAATTCTACAGGTGAGTAATCACAGAATTGTATTATTCTTAGTATACAGTATGTCCTGCTCCATATAAGAATCATTACACTTGGGACATCCAATAGCAGTGTCCATAAAGTAGGGTGGGATCCCCAAAGGTAACAACAGACAGGTCAGACCACTGCCGCCTGCAGAACCATGCGGCCAAAAGCAGCATCAGCTGAGGCCCTAACATCAACCTTATAAAGCTTTGAAAAGGTATGAACAGAAGACCAAGTAGCGGCCTTGCAAACTTGTTCAACAGAAGCCTGGTGCTGAAAGGCCCAAGAGGCACCAATAGCACGAGTGGAATGAGCAGTAAGGCGGAAGGGAGGTTTCTTCCCCTTAGCAGAATAGGCCTGAATCACAGCCTGACGAATCCATTTGCTGATAGTAGATTTGGCAGGAGCCAAACCCTTCCTAGGACCAGAAGGGACCACAAAAAGAGCATCAGTTTTTCTGAAAGGTGCAGTAGCCACCAGAGAGTACTTCAGGCACCTAACCACATCCAATGAATGCAAAATAGCGTTACTAGGATTAAGGCACAAGGAAGGAAGAACAATGTCCTGATTCAGATGAAAGGCAGACACGACCTTAGGCAGAAAATCTGGCTTGAAGCGAAACACCACCTTGTCCTGGTGTCTCTCAAAGTAGGGGGGCTGGATGGAAAGCGCCGCCAACTCAGAAACACGCCTAACAGAAGTGATAGCCACCAAAAAGACAACCTTGAGAGTAAGAATGGCCAGGGCAGCATCCTGCACAGGTTCAAAGGGAGCACCCTGCAAGGCAGACAAGACCAAATTCAAATCCCAAACAGGCAACATAGGCTTACGTGGGGGACGCACATGAGTAACCCCCTGGAAAAAAGTCCTGATCAGAGAATGCTGGGCAAAGGACTTCTGGAAGAAAACAGCCAGGGCAGAGACATGACCCTTCAGAGTACTGAGTTGGAGCCCCAGCTCCAAACCATGCTGCAGGAACTCCAGGATCCTGGGAATAGAGAACACACGACAGGAAAGAGACCGAGCCTCACACCAGTCAATGTAAAAGAGGGGGGGGGGGCTGCCAGCTCAGACCCAAAAGTCCACACAATCAGCCGCTCAACAGAAATGCCGGTCAATTACTGGTTGTATCAATCAAAAAACTTTATTTAGTAATAGCCTAACACATACCTAAAAGCAATTAAAAACATAAAGGCTGGGCCTGGAGTGTGGCGGACTATTCACAATATTTGACAATCATATAATATCAATTGGACATTAAATAAATTCTATAGTACATACACCTATGCCCAGGAGTCTCGCCTGTGAACTGTGCCCGTGATGTGTGCAGAGTAGCACCAAGATGTAGAGAGAAATAGATACTAAGTGTTAAAACTAATAGAGAGCCATATAAGGCCAAGTGCAAGTCACAGTGCAAGGCATATAGCAATAGAAGTTAAAGTGCTAGGTGCATAAAGTGCAAAGTGCATTTAGAAAAGAAAAGGGGCGAAGCTCCAGGGCATACATACTAAGGATAATAATACAATAACACTCAATCAAACATGATTTAGAATAGTATCAAAAGACAATCTACATTACCACATAGTCACATAATCCAGTCCTATTCCGCCTCACATGCCCAGCATGTCAGTCCCACTGACGCGTTGCGTGGCAACCAAGTTCTGCCACTTCATCAGAGTGTCTCACACCAGTCAATGTAGGCACGCCAAACCCTATAGTAAATGGAGGAAGAAGACTTCTTTCTAGCCTTTATCATGGTGTCAACAACAGAGGCAGACAGCCCCTTTTCCATCAAGATGGAGGTTTCAGCAGCCAGGCCGTCAAATCCAGAGTTTGTAAATTGGGATGGCGTAAGGGGTCCTGAGTGAGCAGATCTGGCACCCTGGGCAGAGCGTACTGATCTACTGCCAGCTGCACCACATCTGCGAACCACACTCTTCTTGGCCACCTGGGAGCCACCAGGAAAGCTGGCACCCCCTCCTGAGCTATCTTGCACAGAACTCTGCCCAACAGGGTGAATGGGGAAAGACGTACAGGAGCTGAAAGTCCCGCCATGACATTGCTAGAGCATCTGTTGCCAAGGCCAGAGGGTCCTGGGACAGGGAGACAAAGGCCGGGAGCTTGTGGTTGTGACGGGATGCAAACAGATCCACATCTGGTTGGCCCCAATGGTGACACAGAGATTGAAACACCCTCTCGCAGAGGGACCATTCTCCCAGGGTGAGAGGTCCCCCTGCTCAGAGAGTCTGCCTGCAGATTCTCCATCCCCCGGAATGTACACAGCAGATATGCAGGGAACATTGTCCTCCTCCCAGGACAGGATCAGAGACACTTCCTTGAGGGCCCCCTTGCTCCAGGTCCCTCCCTGATGATTGATGTAGGCCACCGCTGTCTGGTTGTCCGAGCGTACCTGAACAGGCCGGCCCCGAAGGTGATGGGTCAGGTGAGCCAGCACCAACCTGATCGCCCTTAGCTCCAGAATGTTGATGGGTGTGGGCCTCCTGAGGGCCCCACCGCCCTTGGAACTGCAGGGACTTCCAGAAGCCCCCCCAACCTGTCAGATTGGCATCCATGGTGACTGTCTCCCAGCAGGAGGCCAGAAAGGATATGCCCACCAACAGGTTCCTGGAGTCCAGCCACCACAAGAGGGACCGCCTGGTTAGGGGGGAGAGAACAAGGACCTGGTCCAGGGACACGGGATCCTTGTCCCATACTGACAAGAGGTGGAGTTGCAGAGGCCTCATGTGAAACTGTGCATAAGGCACCGCCTCGAAGCACGACACCATCAGGCCCACCAGCTGCATTCCCTGTCTGATGGAGGGATGAGGGCAAGAGAGCAGGGACTGAACCTGCACCAGTAGACTGTCCACCTTCTGCTGAGGAAGAAAAATCCTTGCCTGAACTGTATCCAGATTTATTCCCAGGAAGGGTGTCACCAAGGAGGGAGACAGGGAAGACTTGGGATGGTTGATCACCCAGCCAAATGACTCCAGTGTGGACACTACTCGCTAAGTATCCATCTCTGCCTGTTGGAGGGACTGAGAAGTGATGAGAATGTCATCCAAATAGGGCAGAACGCGAATGCCCTGAGACCTGAGCAGAACCACCACTCCTGCCAGCACCTTGGTGGGAACACTCTGGGAGCTGAAGTGAGACCGAAGGACAATGCCACAAATTGGTAGTGCTGACCCTCCAGAGCGAACCTGAGGAATCTTTGATGACCTGGAAAAACAGGAATATGAAGGTAAGCATCCTTGATGACTACAGAGGTCATGAAATCCCCTGGACGCAGGGAACTGATAGCAGAGTGCAACGTTTCCATGCGAAAGCGCCTGCACCTGACAAATTTGTTGAGGATCTTCAAGTCCAGGATGGGCCTGACTGACCCATCTCTTTTGGGCATGGTGAAAAGATTGGAATAGAACCCCTTGCCCCTTTCTCGTAAGGGGACCTGACAGATGACCCCCAGCTCCAGAAGGCTTTGCACCGCCAGAATTAGAGCCTGAGCTGACATGGGGTCCTGAGACATCCAGGATCTGATAAATGTTGGGGGGGGGGCAGGCAGCAAACTCTATCTTGTAACCGGAGGACACTACCTCCTGAATCCACCGGTCTGAGACATGAAGCCTCCAGACGTGAGCAAAATGCTGAAGCCGTCCCCCCACTCGGATGGGTGAGGGCGCCCCTTCATGCCTGAGGGGGCTTGGAAGAACACTTAGGCTTGGAACCCCAGGAGGAGCCAGGGCGTCCACGTCCTCTGCCCCTTCCCCAGAAATCTCCTCGGGCCCCGGTAAGGGAGACTCCCCTCCCCTGTCTGGCTCCATGGTAGGGGGAAGAAAAGGAGCCCTGGCCCCGAAAGGGCCGAGACTGCCGCCTGCGCTGGGGTAACCTGCCTCCCTTAGCAAACAGGTCCAGGCGGTCCCCAAACAGGCGTAGTCCTTTGAAGGGAAAACCAGTGAGAGCTTTCTTGTCAGCGTTGTCAGCTGCCCACTGTCGCAGCCAAACCGAACGGCGTATAGCCACCACCAGGGCAGAGGCTCTGCCACACATCCTAATGGTATCATCCAAGGCAGAGAGGACATAAGTCACAAAAACCTCACAACGAGAGAGTGCATTAAACTCCTTACTAGACACATCATCAGGAGCACCCTCTAAGAGACTTCTAAGCAGGATCCTAATAGCCACAGCTGTAATGGCAGAGGCACAGACCGGGCGCAGCGCCGTCCCCACACAGGCAAAAGCATGGGACGCCGGCTGATCAATACGCCGGTCCTCACCGTCAGCGTAGTAGAGTCAGGGGAATGCATAACAGAGGTGTTAGATAACCCTAGGACCGGGGCATCCACCTCTGGAGGGGATGACCAACGCTTCACCACATCAGCAGGAAAGGGATACCTCTTATCCCAACACTTAGCGACCCCTGGGAGCCGGCTGGGGCGCTCCCATTCCTTGATCACAAGGTTATTAAAATGGGCTTGCTCAGGAAACTCTAAACGTTGCTTAGCCGTATGAAACAATTCCCCCTGCTGCCTGGGGGCCGCAACCGGGGGAGAGATAGACAGCACCTCAAAAATCTGAGCCAACAGCCTATCAGTGTCATCTGGGGCCCAGGGATCAGAGCCAGAATCATCATGACCCCTGGGCCTCTCATCAGATGACTCCGAGTCAGAATAACTCCCCTTCTTCCAAGGGGGTATAACCAGACAGCTCCAAGAACTCATCAGCCTCCATAGGCAAAAGAGTGACATCAGGCGTCAAGTGCCGCTTCTTAGCAGAGGCCTTACGCGCCAAGCAATCAACTTCTCAACACTAGCCAGTCTGGAAGACAAATTAGGCTGAGAATCCCCACTGGTATGCAACTCACTAGGAGTCAAATTTAAGCTTGAGGGAGTAGGTGAAGCCACATCGGTGTAGGTGTCAGCACTAGTAGGGGACCCCCCACAAGCTACACACAGCCGGGCTTGTCCCGAAGAAACCCAGAGCACATTATCCTGAGACGCCTCCATATGGTGATTATAGCGGCACAATAGGCCGATAGGGATTCACGCTATAAAAGCAACGCGGGATGCCCCAATAGCCCGCTAGGGAAGTGGGAGTAATTTACACACTAGGCCTCACAAGTTTAATAGCTAAATAGAGGGAGTGGGGCCGGGAGAAACCAATAGAGTTCGACCCGCCTGAAAGACATAAGCGAAGAGAACCCCATAAGTGACATGTATAATGACATAGGGCAAATAAAGCCGCCCGCGAGGGCACTCACGGACCGAGTTAGGTAGATGCCAGCCACGCAGCAGCCAAATCCAGAGAAAAATGGCGCCGGGTATACCTCGAGGGGGGGTCCGCGGAGACGGTTACACAGAACGCGCCAACCGCGGGCCCCGGCCCCCCGAAGAGCGCGAAGCAGCACACATGACGAGCAGCCAATGACCGCGCAACAGCGCCTGAGGTAATGCCGCCGCCAACCGCGGAACACAGTGAAAGCGCGCGCAGCGGCGGCAGCATTTTTAAAAACGCAACCAAGTCAGCGCGGAGACTGACACCAACAAGAAGCACATAATACAGTGAAAACACCAAGGCATATACACCCCCCCCCCCCCAGAACTACAAGGGAGAGCGAGGGAGGTCAGCGGCCACTTTACAGAGGGCCCACCTATAGACAGGGGCGAGGGGCAATAGGGCGGGAGGGGCATCCCATAGAGGCTCACCATATGCCTATACCGCCTACCCTTTGGTGGGGGATTGCGGTGGAGCAGCGCTCCTAAGCACCTGACAGCGGTGCTGCCTACCATCACCCAGACCAGCACAGCCAAGGCTGGTAGGCACATTTAAAAATGGAACGGGTGGGAATAGTTCTACAGGGCCGCAGGCTAATAGCCCCTCTCACCTGCGAGAAGAGAGAGCCATCTTCTTGTCCTTCGCAGTCCAGACTGCAGAGAAATTCTGGGGATTTGTGGGAGGTCCTGGGTATTTGAGGGGCCAGGAGGAGCCAATTTCGTGATCTCTGCAGTCCAGCACCCTCTGGCGGAGTAATACCCAAGTGTAATGATTTTAATCTGGAGCAAGACGTACTGTATAATAAGTTTACTTACATTACGCGCATGCTGTCCCCGATCTGCTGCCGCCACCGCCTCTTTGGCTGACACTAGGGAGTTTGTGTGAGCGCTCACTGACACCCGAGAGGCAGGGGCAGTGCTGGAAGTCAGAGCAGGGACACAGCGTCCCTGCTCTGGCTTCCGGCGCACCACTGCTTTTCGTGTGTCAGTGAGCGCTGACACAAGCTACTAAGCTGTCAGTGCGCTCTGGCCCGAACGGCGATGGCGAAGCTGAAAGCCAGAATGGGGATGTTGTCTGTCCCCGCTCTGGCTTCCAGCTCTGCCACCGCCAATGAGGGAGAACAAGTGATTCCATCCTCCATCAATCGGCAGACATGGTGGCGCCCATTGCTATGGTTTTAACCCTTTAAGTGCCAAGCACGTAACACCTAAGTGCTGGCTTGGCTGGGCCTTAAGTGCCAAGCCCGTAGGTGTTACGTGCTCGACTTTCCCCGCTGCTAGTTTAAAAAATAAAAATGAAAAATACTCACCTGACCTGACCATCATTGTGATGTCACCAGCAGCCAGCTTCTTCTGTCCAAGCCCCCGAGACTGAATCAGTCTGCTCGGTGCTTGGATCAGAGAGCAGAGGAGGAGGAGAGGTGTGTGAACGCATCCCCCCCCCCCCTCCCCAGGCTCTCTTCTTCCAAAAAGCAAGCAGACTGTCAGCGGAGATCACCGGGGGACACAGGATCAGAGGTGAGTAAAGTTATAGAATAATATTAAATAATAATAAAGATAATTTTTTTTTTATTTGTGTCTGTGTTTTTTTTTCAACATTTAACCCCTTGTGAACTGGTTAGGGGTCCATGAGACCCCTTATATCAGTTCACAAGGCTGGGGGGGGTGGCAAGTCACCTGCCCTAGCGGGTGACTTGCCATTAACCCCCGACACCCCCATTACCTGCCTCCCCAAAGCCCGGGGGGGGCAGAAGAGCCCGGGCCCACATAGGCTATGTGGGCTCGTAGGCTGCAGGGTGGGGGGGCCACAAAAGCTGGCCCCCCCACTCTGTGCCTACAAGCCCCCATAGCTGGTCCCGGGCTGGTTACTTTGGGTAAGGGGGACCCCACGTCATTTTTTTTTGGATTTTTAAGGGTTTTTAACCCTTAAAAATCCAAAAAAAATGGGGTCCGCCTCCCCGGGAAGGGGGACCCTATGTCATTTTTTTTTAATTAACCCTTTGTGTTCTGTCATCCAGCAGCTATAAAAGGCTTCCAGCAGGTGAGCAGAAGCCAGTGATCGCCGAGGGACACAGTGCTCCAGGAATAATTTTTTCTTTTTGCGTGTGTGTGTTTTTTTTTTTTTACATTTTACATTTTTAACAAGGCTGGGGGAGGTGGCAAGTCACCTGTGACTAGCGGGTGACTTGCCATTAACCCCTGGCACCCCCATTACCTGCCTCCCCAAAGCCCAGGGGGGGGGGGCAGAAGAGCCCGGGCCCACGGGCTATGCGGGCTTGTAGCCTGCAGGGCCAGGGGCCCCTGTGCACTGTTTCCACAAGTCCCCCTCAGAAGAACTGCCATAGCAATATGCTGTGCAGCAAAGGCTAGCCCAGGGGGCAGACACTTAGTCGAGCAGTCAGTCCTTATACAATCCTAATCCTGTCACCCCTCATTTTTGTTCTCTGTTCTCTGTCAGTGAGGATACATACAGCTTACAAGCTGTGTTTAAAAATTCTAACCTAGGTTTCCAGGCTATATACTAGCCTAGTGAAATTCATATTTGATTTCTTATTGGAAATCAGTTATACTGGAATTTACTGGTCTATATGGCAAAAGCAGCCCCTTCGGTACCAATTATTTTATCTTGCATAGCTAGCTATAGGTTTTGAAGACTTTTGAAGTTTTGGACCTGTTTTATCCCTGGGTACTGTGGGTTACTATGCCATTTTATCATATGTAGAATCTTACTTCTATACATATCTCACACACTGGCATACCTTTTTTCCAGTAACTGCTGAATAGTTTGATATGCCCAAAGTCTCTCTGTAAAGTCGCCAAATATGTATGCTTGATCCTTGTCCTCGTCTTGGAGTTGAACCTCTTCTGCATAGTTTAGTACATTGTCTGCCTGATGAAGGAAAACAAAGTATTGTTAGCATACCTATAAAAGTATTTAGTATGTACAACATAAATATTGAGAATTGACTGTATGAGTAATGGCAGTCTATTCATTTGTTATAATCAAATCTATCCTAGCTACTTAGTACAATCCTGGCACTCTCTGGCACAGGCCAGAGTGTAGAGCCTGCATACAGCAGCATGCAAAGCCTATGTTGTGGAGGTGTAACACGCAGATGCCCCATGCTGCACTGTCATTTACGCAGTTTTGTTCTGAAATTTGAGGTAAGCTGGTGCACACAACAGTAATTCCTGCCCCTTTAAATTGAAGCATTTTGGCGACCTTGGTAAATTACACCTCTAGTTTACATTTTGTGTTGTTTACAAAATAGCCACGTATTACAAAATGAAGGTCATAGGTTTGAAAACTTGGCTTAATAAACCTGTGAGTACCAGCTGTTGTATGTACAGTATTATAATATTGTATAGATCTTGGGAACAGGCTCTTTTCTTGATTGGCAGCAGGGTGTGCATTCACTGCTAACATGCTTCTAGCTGTGGACACATGTATGAGCTCGGGGTGGGGGGGGGGGCAGGAACAGCCTCTGGACTGACAGTTTTGAAACAGGACCACTGCATACCCACAGGACTACGAGGGACTGAGCCTGTGAACTGAGAGATTAGGTGATTTTTATTTTTTAGTAGCCTGGGCAGCCATCGGAGCTCCTTCCCTACTAAACACTCCACTTGGTGCGTGCCCACTGTCTTAAAAAGTATGCTTATTTTTACCAGAATTGTGGGAAGGTTTGAATAGGGTGGAAGATATTTGCAGTCCACATGTGTCCCATGTGTCCTGCGGGGTTCCTGCTAAAATCTGCCTGTTATGTCCCTTCTCACAAATGCCCCTTCTTCTAATGTGGCATGCCACACTGGGCAAAACCCCCACAGTTCAACTACCTCTATCAGGTGATCCCATGGTGCATGTGCAGCACTCGCTGCCATTGCTGCAGTGTGGACTATCCATGCATGGCAGTCTTAGGTGTCAGTGGAGGTAGCAGGAGATCGGGCAAACGTTTTCACACAGCGGCATGCCCCCACCACAGGCAATGCCCCACCCCTGGAGTCTTCTAGATTACTGGGACAGGTGGACCAGGTTCTGGTCCGCTTTAATTGAGGGCACTGAGGAGGAATTTGTTTACACTATATCAATTGTGAGCCCCAGGTTAGGGTTCCCTATTAATTATGGGTCCACTCACATTTTGTCTGTTGATTGTAGGCCCTGCGGGGAGGAGGTCAGTTTACATTCTGCCTATTAGTTGTAGGCCTGAAGGTGATCTACTTGCAGTCTCTACTTGCATAATAATTGCAGTCTCTGGGGGGGGGGGGGGGGGGAGAGTTCACACTCTGCATACTTATTTATGGAGGCTGAGAGCCAGTTCAGTTTTGTATATCAGATAAGTACATAAAACATTAGAGTAGAGCAAAACCTTGAGTGGCAGGATTTTGACTATACCAAGTTTTGTTCCATGCCCTGGGTACATAACAATTTGGGGTGACCCACCCAGATGGCCCAGTAAAACTCACATCTTTCCAGTTCTATGGGGCATGCACAGACTCAGAGTGGTTTGCTGTGCATAAGTCATTCGGCAAATGTATCTGCCCTTCTGCGCAAGCAGCTGCATCCCCGCATCTTTGGGCTGTGTGTGCATTCCCACCCCAAGCCATTCATATAGGCTGGGTGGGAGCGCACATGCTGCTGGGGATGCACCCGTTTGCGCTCCCTATTGGAGCTGAATTACATATGCACGGCAAACAGCTCTGACTGGACAAGAGCCTGTGCATGCGCCATAGGGCCGGAAAATTTTAATTTTAGTGGCCGATCTGGGGGGTTTTCCACAGCGCGACATCCCGATTTGAGATGCCCCAGGGGAATGCCAGAGACTGGCCCTGGAATTTAAATATATTCAATTCTAGTCTAAAAAAATAATGCAAAATGGCTACATTGAAATGGAAGAAATGGAACAAAATATATATAACCTTATAGTAATTAAATTATACCTACCCCATCTGCTTTTACATCTACAGAGAAGATGTTTAAGTCATTATCAATGATTCGTCCAGCAACCACAATTTCACTGCCATCATAGTAATGTTTAAAGCTGTTCCGAGTAAGATTCGCAATGGCATGCTCGGGATATTGCATCTCAATATTCATCAATGTTGGGTTTGCAACCTCACTATAAAAACCCTAATTAAGAAGAAATTATCTCATTTTAAACGTTGGACATTTATCAAAGAGAACATAAATCTGATACATTATGTTACAGGAATTTACATTCAGACTGGCATGGCAATTGAGATATTAAAGTGGAAGTCCGGGCCCCCAATCCCTCCAGGCACCGCCTTCCTCCCCTGGGGCTGGGACAAGAGGTTACAAAAAAAATAGCTTACCTCGCCTGGATCCAGCGCCATTAGCGGTGCTCCTGCAGCAGCCTCGCAGACAGTGCACCATCTGCCGCTTTGTGTGCCCTGTCCAAGATGGCTGCTCCCAAGAACCAGAATCCCAGGAGAACAGTGCAGGATCCTAGTTAATGTAACCGTTTTTTTCTTCTTATAACCCCCCCCCCCCCCCACCCTGCCTTGGTGCCAGGGGAGGGAGGCAGGATGGGGGAATGATTGGTAGATTGGACTTCCACTATACCAAACATTACCAATAGTACACCAAACATTACCAAAAGCTCTAACAGAGACCTTTTTCAGGGGATAACCAACGCAGTAAATAAATGTATCTGGCATAAAAAACATAGAACTAAATATAACAACTTAAGCAGGAAGTCAGAAGAGGGTGGATTAGGGACTCCACACTTAAAACTATACTAATTGGCTTCTATAATACAGCATATTGAGGCTTGGACATACCTAAAAGTTAACAGTAGCTGGTGAGAGCTGGAAACTAAAGAGATAGATATTAAAGAAGTTAACTCACTTAATCTTAGACTCTTAAAAAAATGCAGGGACCCATTTGTAACCCCCATATATAAGAATTTCCTAAAGATACAAAACCATAAAGAAGCATCACCCTTCCCTGACTGGCTACGATCTATCACCAAGAACCCAAAGTTTAACCATTTAAGTGCCAGCCTACCTGCAGCTTTTGTCACCCTCTGTTGCCAGACCATGTTTCACTATTTTGCCCTACACATGTTCAGCTGTGATTTTTGAAGGGATTTCCAGAGATTTCCCAGGAACATTATATATTGTTTTTTTCAGAGTCTGGGCTTCAACATTAAATGTCTTGTATGGCCTTTTTAAGTGTATTCTCAATACTTTCGGGTGAAATATGTGCAAACATTTTTTTAAAAATCCATTTTATTTGCAATTTGTAGTGTTTTTTGTAATAAAAAATAAGACTGTCAATAAAATCTTATTGCGTGTGAAGCCCCAATTTCTCCCGGTTACAGCGGTACCACATATGTATAGGTAGACACCCTTTCCTGCCCAGGAGACTCCCCCAAACTGAAACAGCGCTTTAGGGGATTTGCAGATAAAATACAACAGTGATATGCGCTATGCACACCTTGCAGTTTTTTCCAGAAAAACAACCCTTTACATTTGAAATACCCCCCACAAACTATATATTCTCTGGAAGTACATGCCTCAAGCTTTCTAGGCGTACCAGGCTTGTTTATGTGGGCATAGTTTTCTGGTAAGTAATCCCTCAATCAATTCTTTGGTAGAACAGAGTTTCTCTAAAAAAGAATAAAAAGGAAGAATCAAGCCACATTTTCCTAAAAAAAACTATATGCGAACAGCTATGGGGGCTTGTAGATCAGGGCGCAGGGGCCAGCTTTTGTGGCCCCCCACCCTGCAGCCTACAAGCCCACATACCCTCTGTGGGCCCGGGCTCTGCTGCTCTCCCCCCCTGGGCTTTGGGGAGGCAGGTAAGTGGGGGTGCCGGGGGTTAATGGCAAGTCACCTGCTAGTTGCAGGTGACTTGCCAGCCCCCAGCCTTGTGAACTGGTATAGGGATCTCATGGATCCCTTACCAGTTCACAAAGGGTTAAATGTAAAAATAAAAACAAAGACACATAATAAAAAATGACATTTATTTATTTCTCTTTACTCACCTCCGATCCTCCTCTGTCCCACCGCGATCCCCGATGACAGCTGCCGGGTGCCGCTCGCCCCCTCCACCCCTCCACCCCTCCAACCTCTGAGCACCTGGCAAGACTTATCGTCTCGGGTGAGGGTGAGAGAAGCCAGCTGCTGGGTGACATCATAGTGACGTCACCCAGCCCTGACCCAGGAAGTGATGGAGAGGGCAATTTCTCGCCTCTCCTCACCACGGAGGAGCCGTGAACCTATGAAAACCATTACTTTCTGGGTCCTAGAGGTAAAATTTTCTTTTGTTTAGTTACATGTGAAAATGTCAAGTGCTGTCAATGACATGTGCTGTCAAGATTTGTTTCTACAACTTTACCACATTATAACAGTTTTGGGTGTGCATAAGCGAAAGCTTATGTGAATAACGCCCTCGACATGCTGCGATTGCGGGGGTCCTTGTCCTAAAATTGCAAGCTCCCTGCAATTGCTAGGTGTAAAACCAGCCTGAGGGCCAATTCTTCCTTGTTATGGCATTCGTGATTGGATGTGAATGTTCCTCTCAGTGATATATATACAGTATGTACATTGCCAATTCCAAAAATGTTGGGATAACGTGTAAAATGTAAAGAAAACAAGAATGAAATCATTTGGAAATCTCATAACTAAATTGTATTTACATTAGAACATGGAACACACATCAGTTGAAAGTTCAAAAAATATAAGTACATTTTGAAATAGATAACAGCAACACACCTCAAAAATAATGGGACTGTCACGGACCGGGTGTGGAGGCACAGGTGTGGATCCGCTGTGACTGTGATGCTGATAGCGAGTGCCGTGTCAGAGGAGCGGAGTCTAAGAGGCCACCGGTATTCACCAGAACCCGCCGCAAGGCAGGTTGGTCTTGTAGCGGCGAGTGACCCCCAGGTCGCTACCCCCCAAAAGCGGCTCAGTCACACAGTCAGCCGAGGTACAGTGTGGTACAACGGAGGCAGGCAGAGGAGATGTCAAAGTTCAAACAGAGGTCAGGGATGCCGGCACAATCTCGAGATCGAAGGTAAGTAGCCAAGGTCGGAACAGGCAGCGAAGGTTCAGAGTCAGGGACAGGCAAAGGTCGGTACACGGGTGAGCAATACTGGAAACAACTGACTGTCTGCAACCATAGGAAGACCAAGATCTGGCACTTGATAGAAGGGAAGTGGCCTTTAAATATGGGAAGTGGAACAAGATTGGGTGATCTGGCACCAATCAGTGGTTCACTGGCCCTTTAAATTGTAAGATCCCGGAGCGCCCGCCCCCTAGAGGACGGGGACGTGCGCGCACTGGGTCATCAGAGTGAGGAGAAGGAGGAGGAAGAGAGGCCGCAGACGCCGACCCGCCGACAGGAGCGAGCAAGGAGGGGGGACGAGAGGCGCCGTGAGACGGACCCACGGCGCCCAACGGAGGTAAGGGGAGTGCTGTGAGATGGGCGCGTGGCACTCGCCCTAACAGTACCCCCCCCTTGGGTCTCCCCCTCTTCTTGGGACCAAAAAAATCCGAGATGAGACTATGGTCCAGAATGTTCTCCTCGGGTTCCCAAGATCTTTCCTCTGGACCACAGCCTTCCCAATCGACCCACAAATATCTTTTGCCTCTGGAGACCTTAGGGGCCAGGATCTCTTTCACCATGAAAACGTCCGCGGTACCAGAAATTGGAGCGGGCACCAAGATTTTCAGAGAAAAACAATTGCAAATCACTGGCTTCAAAAAAGAGACGTGAAAGGAGTTGGGGATACGAAGAGATGCTGGAAGGTGAAGCTTATAGCAAACCGGATTGATCTGTTGCTTGATCGTATAAGGGCCCAGGTAGTGGGGACCCAGTTTGTAGCTGGGAATTCGGAAATGGATGTATTTCGCTGAAAGCCACACCTTGTCTCCGGGAGAGTAAACAGGAGGAACTCTTCTCTTTTTATCAGCGCTAATTTTCATACAAGCGGAAGCTTGAAAAAGAGCACGTTGAGTCTCTTGCCAGATGGTGGAAAAAATCCTGTGTGAGTTCTTCCACGGCGGGTAATTCAGAAGACGTGGACAAGGGCAGTGGCGGAAGAGGATGACGACCGTACACCACAAAGAACAGGGATTTTCTCGTAGATTCAGAATCCTTAAAGTTATATGAGAATTCCGCCCAGGGCAGATGGTCGACCCAATCATCTTGACGCGCAGAAACAAAATGGTGAAGATAATGGCCGAGGACTTGATTAACTCTTTCCACTTGGCCATTTGACTGGGGAAGATAAGCAGAGGAAAAGTCCAATTTAATCTTCAGTTGTTTACAAAGAGCCCTCCAGAACTTAGAAACGAATTGTACTCTGTCAGACACGATGTGTGCAGGCAGCCCATGAAGACGAATGATATGCCTAAGGAAGTGTTTCGCCAGCTGAGGAGCCAATGGAAGGCCAGGCAAAGGTGTAAAATGCGCCATCTTAGAAAACCTATCCACTACAACCCAAATAACAGTGTTGCCATGCGAAGAAGGAAGGTCAGAAATAAAGTCCATAGCAATGTGTGACCATGGAGTATTTGGAATAGGTAGAGGAAGAAGTAAACCTGCAGGTCTTTGGCGAGGAGTCTTGTCACGTGCACAGATGGTACAAGCCTGAATGAATTCCGTCACGTCCGTTTCTAGAGAGGGCCACCAATAATATTTAGAAATGAGAGAACAAGATTTTCTGATACCAGCATGACCAGCTACATGAGAAGAATGTCCCCATTTTAATATTATGCAACGTTGGCGAGGAGGCACATAGGTCTTTCCAGGTAGTGCCTGTACCAGAGAGGCGGGAGCAGTGCCAGTAGCGGATTTTTGAGTAAGCACGGCTCCAGCTCCGATGGAGGAGGCATCTACCTCAAGGGCAAAAGGTCTAGCTGGATCTGGTCTTGAATGCACCGGAGCAGAAGAGAAGGCATGTTTAAGAGTATTAAAGGCCTCTTCAGCCTGAGGAGGCCAAGAATTAGAATTGACGTTCTTCTTCGTGAGAGCCACAATAGGTGCAACTATAGTCGAAAAGTGGGGAATGAATTGGTGATAATAATTAGCGAAGCCCAAAAAACGTTGGATAGCCTGTAGGCCAGAAGGACGTGGCCAGTCCAACACTGGCTTTAACTTGCTGGGGTCCATCTGGAGACCTCAACCAGAAACTATGTAGCCAAGAAATGGTAGAGTGGTATGGTCAAATATGCACTTCTCCAGCTTGGCGTATAAGCGATGAAAGCGGAGGCGAGACAGGACTTGCCGGACGTGGCGGTGATGTTCTTCAGGATTAGAAGAGAAGATGAGTATATCATCCAGGTACACTACCACGCAAGAATACAGCAAGTCCCGGAATATGTCGTTCACGTATTCCTGGAATATGGCGGGTGCATTGCAAAGTCCAAAGGGCATCACTAAGTATTCAAAGTGGCCATCGCGGGTGTTAAAGGCGGTCTTCCACTCATCGCCCTCACGTATACGTATCAGATTATAGGCCCCTCTCAGGTCGAATTTAGTGAAGATCTTGGCAGCACGAAGCTGATCAAATAATTCAGAAATCAAAGGTAAAGGGTATCGATTTTTGATGGTAATCTTGTTGAGACCACGGTAGTCAATGCAAGGATGAAGCGAGCCATCTTTCTTGGCCACAAAGAAGAAGACTGCGCCTGCTGGAGAGGAAGACTTCCGTGTAAAGCCTCTTTGGAGATTCTCCTGTATATATTCTGACATAGCCTGAGTTTCAGGAGCCGAGAGAGGATAAATTCTGCCACGAGCTGGAGTGGTACCCGGCAAGAGGTCGATAGGGCAGTCATAGGATCGATAAGGCGGGAGTACCTCCGCTTGCTTTTTGCAGAAAACATCAGAGAAGGCCTGATAGATCGCAGGCAGGCCAGGAAGTGGAGCAGAAGCAGGAACAGGGCTGACAGGAACGGACTTCAGACCCCTCTTGAAGCAGGCAGCACCCCAACTCTTGATATCGCCGGTATTACAGTTAAGAGTGGGATCATGACATTGAAGCCAGGGTAGACCGAGAAGAATCTGAGAGGTACAATGAGGGAGCATGTAAAAGTCAATGTTCTCTTGGTGAAAAAGTCCAATCTTAAAAAGGAGGGGTACTGTGCGATAACGCATGGTGCAATCAAGCCTGTCACCATTGACTGAAGCGATAAATAGAGGCTTTGTGAGGCGGTTAACAGAGATGTTATATTTAATAACCAAGGAGGCCTCGATAAAGTTTCCTGCAGAGCCAGAATCCAAAAAGGCAGTCAGGTTCAAGGAGGTGGTAGCTGCAACGATAAGTTGCACGGGAACCGTAAGCCGTGGAGAGGTAACACACACACCCAGGGACGCCTCTCCCACATTTACTAGGTGCGCCCGTTTCCCTGTCGTGGAGGGCGAATAGGACAGTCTTTCAGGATGTGCTCAGAGCCAGCACAATACAAGCAAAGATTCTCATTCCTTCTGCGAGTTATCTCCAGCTGCATGGCCTCCTCACTGGAAGGTGCATGTGCAGACAAAGGATGTTGAAACACAGGAGCCAAACGGGATTCCCTCCTAGGGCGCTGAGAGTCTCTTTCCAGACAGAGTTCCTCACTTCTTTCAGAAAAACGCACATCGATGCGTGTGGCAAAATGGATGAGCTCAATCAAAGATGAAGGCAAATCACGTGCAGCTAGAGCATCTTTAATATTGCTAGACAGTCCCTTCTTTAAGGTGGCACATAAGGCCTCATTATTCCAAGACAGTTCAGATGCCAGGGTGTAGAACTGAAAAGCGTATTCACCAACGGACAGGTTGCCCTGGACCAAGTTCAAAGGGACCGTTTCGGCAGACGAGGCACGGGCTGGTTCTTTGAAAACCTGGCGGAACTCGGAGACAAAGGTGAGTACATTGGAAGTAACTGGATCCTCGCGATCTCATAATGGGGTAGCCCAGGCCAGAGCCTTTCCTGAGAGCAGACTAATAACAAAGGCCACCTTAGCACGTTCAGTGGGGAATTGGTCCGCCAACATTTCCAAATGCATGGAACACTGGGTAAGGAAGCCTAGGCATAACTTGGCATCCCCATCAAACTTAGCCAGCAAGGAGAGACGGATTCTAGAAGTTGAAGTTACTGGAGGCTGTGGCGAAAACACTGGAGAAGATGGTGGCAATCGATTAGAGCTGCTGAACCATGGCGGAGAGCTAGTTAATCTGGCAAGACTGCATAGCCATTATTGTAGGCAGTTCAGTGGCATCAGGCAGTGGCACCTCAGCGGGATCCATGGCCGGATCTTACTGTCACGGACCGGGTGTGGCGGCACAGGTGTGAATCCGCTGTGACTGTGATACTGATAGCGAGTGCCGTGTCAGGGGAGCAGAGTCTAAGAGGCCACCGGTATTCACCAGAACCCGCCGCAAGGTAGGTTAGTCTTGTAGCGGCTAGTGACCCCCAGGTCGCTACCCCCCAAAAGCGGCTCAGTCACACAGTCAGCCGAGGTACAGTGTGGTACAACGGAGGCAGGCAGAGGAGATGTCAAAGTTCAAGCAGAGGTCATGGCTGGCGGTACAATCTTGAGATCGAAGGTAAGTAGCCAAGGTCGGGACGGGCAGCGAAGGTTGAGTCGGGGACAGGCAAAGGTCGGTAAATGGGTGAGCAATACTGGAAACAACTGACTGTCTGCAACCATAGGAAGACCAAGATTGATAGAAGGGTAGTGCCCTTTAAATATGGGAAGTGGAACAAGATTGGATGACCAGGCACCAATGAGTGGTGCACCGGCCCTTTAAATTTTAAGAATCCGGCGCGAGTGCCCCCTAGAGGATGGGGACGTGCACGCACCAGGTCATCAAAGCGAGAAGTAGGAGGAGGAGGAGCGGCCGCAGCCGCCACGCCGAAAGACGCTGACAGGAGCGGGCAAGGAGGGGGGACGAGAGGCGCCGCGAGACGGACACGCGGCGCCCGCCCGGGCAGGGGAATCAACAACGGAGGTAAGGGGAGTGCCGCGAGATGGGCGTGCGGCACTCGACCTAACAGGGACAGGGCCATGCATACTATTGTATAGCATCTCCTCATCTTTTCACAACAATCTGAAAATGTCTGAGAATGGAGGATACAAATGGCTGTCATTTTGGGAGAGAAATGTTATCCCATTCTTGTCTAATGAAGGGTTTTAGCTGCTCAACAGTGTTTTTGTGTCAAAATGTGCTGACTGTTTTTATTGGAGACTATGCCTGGATGGGAGCATATGTTGCTCTTAAACCTTGATTCAATGCTCAGCACTGATAATGTCATTTAAGATGTACAGAATAAGCTGCCTATGCCACAGACACTTATGCAACCACATACTACAGATCATATGCAGGCTTTTAAACTGTGCCCTAAAAACAAGCTGGATGCTGCCTTTTGAGTATGAGACACTCAAAAGAGCAGTTTTTTGTGTTGTCTCAGTCCATTGAAATGGAGGTCAAGGCCCCAAGATTGGGCCCCAAAGATCTCAGCAAAAAGAAAGATAGGATGTGCTCATCCAGTAAATATATAGCAGTCAAGAGGTGCTAGAGGGGTGTGACCACACACTAAGCAAAAAATAAACCCTCTGCACGCTCATACTATTGAAAAACCTAGCTAACACTTAGTTAAGAACATGGACTGTTAGTTAACATAGATTGCAATGAATGTAAAAGCGAGGTAGCCGCGTCAAGGCTGTCCAATTTGTACCCCGTCCCTAACATTACTAAGTTTAAAAGTTTGTGCAGACATTGCTACTTCTTTACTTGTGTGTGCACAAGCAATGCAATACATGAATCAGCCTGTCTAAAGACATTGCAATAACTTAACTTGCTTGCACACACACAATGAAAAATGCTTTATTTGCCTGCACAGTGTTACAGTTCAAAAAGGGTTTTTTTATGTAGAGGCCAATTGGACTCCCTGTTACATTGGGAGAGCTACAATCCAGCAGATCTGGCCACTGACCTGCAAATGCAACAGCAAAAAGAAAGATAGGACGTGCTCATTCAGTCAATATATAGCAGTCAAGAGGTGCTAGAGGGGTGTGACCACACACTAAGCAAAAAAGAAAGTTAACCCTCATACTATTGAAAATCATGTATTGCATTGCTTGTGCACACACAAGTAAAGAAGTAGCAATGTCTGCACAAACTTTTAAACTTAGTAATGTTAGGGACGGGGTACAAATTGGACGGCCTTGACGTGGCTACCTCGCTTTTACATTTATTGCAATCTATGTTAACTAACAGTCCATGTTCTTAACAAGTGTTAGCTAGGTTTTTCAATAGTATGACAATCTTTTGCACTGAAGTTGGCCGGCACATGGACCAAGCCCTTGCTAAGTTCCTAAGTATGTACAGACACAAATAAATTGGATGGCCCTGAATTAAAGAGCAGTATAAACATATTATATAGATAGAGGAGGGTTTATTTATACACAATTACTAACCTGCATCTGTAAGGCTGCATCTGAGTCCTCATAAATGCGACGAGCAATCCCTGAATTGTCAAGAGCCATTTTCTCCAGAAAGCCATAATCAACTTCATAACCAAAGCCGAGACAGTACAGTGTGTACTTGTTTTGGATGGCTTTTTTAACATTTTCTTCAATTTTGCTGGGTTCTGTTTCACCTTATAGAGGAAGAATAAAACATGCAAATATTGTATATAACATAAATAACTATTAGTGTTTCCAATATTGGTCCACATTTGCTTTAAATATTCATTGTAAGTATGGGTATGCCTCATCCAAACAGCTAATTTAAAGTGGACCAACACCCAGGATTTTGACTATCCTGGGTTTTGGTCCACTTCGGTGGGGCACCCCCGCTGTCTGAACCCTCCCCCGAAAGCCCAGAAACACTCACCTCACCACGCTCCCACGTGACCGATCCAGCCAATCACAGCGCTCACAGCTGCTGTGGTATGCGCGTCCAAGGCGTCCATAGCAGCTCAGCGGCTCTGAGCGCTGGAGGCCGCGTCTAGCGCTTCCCTCTAACAGGAAGCGTGCCTGCGCCGGCCATTCACAAACGGGTGCGCGCCCTGCTAGAGGGAAGCGTGAGACGCGGCCGCGGCTCGCACATGCGCCGATGGAACGGGGCTGAGGTAAGGTTTTTGGGCCTCCTGGGGGGGTTCCTCCCCGCGGGACATCCCGATTTCGGATGCCCCGCGGGGAGGGATCTGATCGGTCCGGTAATCTTATAGATTTCCGGGCCGATCCCCCCTGGGTGTTGGTCCACTTTAAGAAGAGAAATTAGGGATTGAGAATCTCCCTAAAAGAAAATTAAGATGCAATCATCTTTTGTAAGTGACCTACTATTATAGCTAAAGTATGTCACCCATATAAAAACGTTTTCCCACTCTAACTAAAAATATTAATGGCATATTTCATTTTATACTTGCAGTTCACTGCTATGGAAAATAAATAGTATACACCAGTCATTATGTCCCCTTGTTACTTACGTATACTGCTTATTTATTATCTCAAATAATGTAATTTTACTATTTTATCACTTACCCATATTGGCTTTACCATCAGTCAGCAGGATTATTAAAGAGACACTTTTTTCGGGGATTTGTTTGAGTTCTTTAGCTTTGTCCAATAATTCCACAGCCTTTAGGAGCGGATCATTAATATTTGTGGCTAAAAAAATATAGTGATATATTTTTAGAATTTGTGGCAAGAGAAGTGTCTGTAATTCATGACGCATTAATTTCATTTTGTTGCTGGCTAGCATTTCAAGTTACAGTGGGTATAACCAAAAGTCTACATACCAATAGTAAAAAATGCCAGATTTTTGTTATATTAAAAAAAAGACAAATTATTTCATATGTACTTGTACTTTCAATGTGACCCATAATCTGCACAGTACCATTGAAAAACCAAATTAAATTATTTAGAGGAGAAAATAAAGCTGAAATAATGTATTTGCATAAGCATGAAAGGGTACCAGAAACATTTTCCAAGGCACAATAAATACCATTGAATGCACAACCTGTGTCCCGCACTGCTGTTAGTTGTGGACCCCAGTAGCCCCAGGGAGTTAGAGAGCTGAGCCTGTCTTGCCTTGCCTGCAGTGCAAATGTCTGTCCACTTGAGGACAGTGTATCACTAATTCCAAAGCAGGAAGTAAGGCACAAATGACATTTTCTGTACAGGTGACATCTGTGCTACAGGTGTTTTTTGTGTTGGGTGTTTGGAGATGCCTGTGTAGACTCATCCCAGCTCACATTAGCTTATGTCTTCCCACCTTACTGTACTCACTTCCCCTCCATATACCTCTGCCTACCTGTGTTAGCCTGGTCCCACCTCATCAATTCTCATCTTGTTGTGACGTACCCTCCTGGAGACCATGCAGATGTAGATACAGGCAGCTGCCAGCAATACTGCCTGTGGTCTCCCCAGAGAGTGAATGCTGGGGAAACTCAGCGGAGGGGAGGGCCAAGGTCAAGTTTGATGGTGATGATGATGATGGATCAGGAACATCAAGCAGGATCTGGAAGACAATAGCAGGCCTCTTTTTAAAGACCATTTGGTGGCAGTAATTGCCCGCCACGCATACAGGCACTCAGCAGTGTGTATGCGTGGAACCCCACGGTTCAGGGGCCATCCGGGCATATGTAGACCAGCACACCCATCACCTTAGTAACTGTGCACGCCTCCGTCCACGCACTGCCTGAACAGAAACACCCGGGGGGGTGAACGTGCTTGTGCTCACGTTGACAAGTGCACGTCCGCCAGTGCATGCAAGTAAGATCAGGTCTCCTACCATGACACTGGCCCTCCAAGGGATGGCCTGCGGATTACCTCTGGTGCTGGCCTATCAGGATAGTCTTGATGGAACCTTCAAACAAGTAGCATGGATCATGGATGTTTCTTGTGAGTTCCCAAAAATTCTTCTCTTTACCAAAACCTGACCACTTAATGAGATACTGTAACCCACGCCCGCGACTTCTTGAGTCAAGGATCTCTTCCACCTCATACTCTGGAATGCCTTCAACCTCAACAGGCTCTGGGACAGAAGAACACAGGACGGATCTAATAGGAATGTGGTTGCTGAGGCTCGAAAGCCATATTCTTTTTTTCTTGATTTGGAAAGGACCCATGAAATTAGGTACAAGTTTTTGAGAAGGTCTTAGCAATTTCAGGTTCACTGAAGACAGTAGACCAGTCACCATCCAAAAATAATGGATCAAGATTCCTGGCGATGTTTGCAGTTCTCTTATATTTTTTCTGGACTTTCTCAATATTCTCTCAAAGTTGCTGATGTAACTGAGATAAATGATTGGTAAGATCTTGAACCACCGATAGATAGATATCCACAGGGGAATCGGGAATCACTGTGGGATGGTACCCATAGTTTGCAAAAAATTGAGAAAAAATTTAAACAATAGAGATGTTAAAGGCGAACTCGGAAAGCAGCAGAAGTGAATGCCAACTATACTGAACATAAGTGGTTTAACAGAAAATGTACTGTTAAAGTATCTGGTTAGTCCTCTCTGTTTACCGTTGACCGGATGATATGCCGGGAATAAAGATAGAGACATTTTCATAGTCTTACACAGGGTTGTCCAAAATTTTATTGTGATTTAGGACCCTCTGTCAGACATAATATTGTCAGGGAGGCCATAAAGATGAAATATGTGCTCAAAGAAAACTTTCACAAGAACAGCTGCAGTTGGAAGACCAGGAAAAGGGATGAAATGTGCCATATTTGAAAGTCGATACACCACCACCAGGATAGTATTGTTCCCCTCAGACACCGGCAATTCAACGATAAAGGCAATATTGGACCATAGGCGATTTGAAACAGGAAGCAGTTGTAGTAGGCCTGCTAGACAGGAGATCTGAGTTTTGCATCTGACACAGATTTCACAGTTGTTAACATGATCTTTGTAATCTGAATTGATTACCACCAAAAAGATCACATAACCAAGTCTCTATTTTTGCACCCTTTTTCTGAGACAAAATGGCACCAACCACTGATTCAGAAGCATCTATTTCGATGATAAAGGGGAGCTGAGAGTTAGGATGTTTCAAGAGTGGAGCACAATTAAAAAGATGTTTCAATTTATCAAAAGTTTCCAGCGCTGCTTCGGACCATTTGAATATAGATTGTTTCTTAGTTAGATCTGTGGTAAGCTTGATGACCTTCAAGAACCCACAGATACATTTTTTGTAGATATTGGCAAATCCCACAAAACTCTGGACTTTTTGCGGGAGCTGGGAACAGGCCATTCTAGGATTGCCGAGACCTTACTGGGATCCATAGCAGTTCCAGTAGCAGAGAGTACGAAACCCAGGAATCGTACAGAGTCCTTTTCAAATTCACACTTCTCCAATTTAATATAAAGGTGATCTTGCAGATATTGTAAAACCTTCTTGTCATAGACCCGATGGAGCTGAAGATTAGCAGAAAAGATTAGTATATCTTCAAGATACACTGCAACGAAAATATCCAGGTATTCTCGCAGGAAGTCATTAATAAAGTGTTGAAAGGTGGCAGGGGCGTTATATAGCCCGAAGGGCATCACTAAATACTTGAAGTGCCCGTGAAGACCTTGGCAGAGTTCTGGAATTAACAGAAAGGTTACCTGTTTTTAATGGTAATTTTGTTTAAGTCCCTGTAATCAACAGAGGGCCGAAGGGACCCATCTTTTTTTCAATGAAAAAGATTCCTGTGCCAGCTGGTGAAAAAGACCGGCAAATCAACCCTTTTTGCAGGTTTTCCTCAATATATTCATTCAAGACTTTTAATTCTGGTTCAGGTAATTGGAAAAGACGACCAAAAGGAATGACAGCACCGGACAACAATCATATTCTCGATGCAGTGGTAATGTGTCCGCCCCCCTTTCGTCAGCCACGTCTTGGAATTCAATGCATGACTCGGGGAGGGAAGTTTCTGTTTCAATCTTTTTATTGTAATTTTTTTGGTATAAAAATTAAACAGTATGACATATTCTTATACAAATGAAGAGAACACAGAATACAAATTGTCATTCTTAATACACCTTCACATGTATATAAGTCATCATTAGTGAACCATTAAGGCACATATAGGGTATTGAGAGACTTCTAGGGAGTAATGGCGCATAAACATAAGCACCTTAAAATTAGCGCCTAGAAAACTTATGTACATCCTTACTCAATTTGACAGACGGGAGGATTATCTCCTCCTGTTTTGAGCTCCCTGTACTTCCACCCCTCCAGTGCCAGGGGAGGGGGTAAAAAGGAGGGGTAAAGGATTTGGGCAAAGGAGGGCAAAGGATGGTAGAGGGGGAGGGGGGGGCTGGGAGAAGAGAAAAGAAAGGAAAGAAAGAAAGAAAGAAAAAAAAAGGAGGGGGGGAGGAAAATGCATATATACTCCTACATTTTTGCGGGAGGAGATTTGCAAGCCATACATCACTGTGTCAACACCTCTCTCAGTTCTGGAAACGAGTATTCCACCCAGGGACCCCAAATCTTCATGAATTTCTCATGGGAATCATTTAGAATGCTGGTCAGTTTTTCATTAACAAAAATGCCATTCAGCCTCTCTTTCACCATCTGGAAAGGGACGTTTCCTTTTTTCCATGAGCTGGCGATGGCTAATTTTGCTGCTAACATAACTTGGGACAGTAAGGCATGCTGAGACTTAGAAATGCCATCTGGCTTCACATGTAACAGGGCGACCCAGGGGTCTCGTCGCAGGTTATTGTGCAGAAGGGTATACAATAGGCCAAAGACCCGAGACCAAAACCTCTTGACCTTAGGGCACTCCCACCAAATGTGGAGGACCGTCCCTTCCGAAGGGCAACCTCGGAAGCATGTTGCCGGATACCCTGAGACTGCCTTTGCTATGCGAGATGGTACCAGTTACCATCTCGTCAGCATCTTATATGCCGCCTCCAGCGTGGTAACGTTTATTGAACATTTATTAATCCCTGCCCAGATATCCATCCAGTCTTTCCTATCTAGAGTTGAGTTTGAGTCTGTTTTCCACTTGATTATATATCCATGCTTTTGATTGACCGGTAATGCCGTGAGATGTGTATAAATCATCGAGATGAGGCCTGGTGTCAGTGTCCCCCGAAGGCACGCCCTCTCAAAGATTGTGTTATCTAGGGGCTTTGTTCTTCAGCAGGGGTGCTAGCTAATGATGGAGCTGAATGTACCTGAAGCATTCAGAGGGCGGTGCCCTTACCCTAGATACTAAGGTAGGCCAAGCAATCAATTCCTCCCCTTCGACTAGATGATGGACCTTATTAATTCCCGCCCACCTCCACCACGTAAATGCCTCTGAATTCTCCATCCCCGGAGGGAACCGGGGGTTTCTGTACAGTCGCATTGCTGGGAGATGCTGTGAAATCAGCTTCCCCGAGTATTTCACCCCATCCCATACACGCAGGGAGTGGTTTAGGATCGGACACATGATGCGGGGCCTATACTGCGGTGGCATCCAGATTAGGCTGTCAATAGGGATGGGTTCACATGCCATGGCTTCCAAGGACACCCAGAGGGGGGTTTCCACTTCAAGATGCAAACTATGAAGTTGCGCGATTTGCACGGCCAAGTAGTACCTGTTCACGCATGGCACCCCCAGCCCCCCTTCCCTCCTATGTCTAAACATAGTGGTTTTGGCCACCCTCGGTCTGGTGCCTCCCCAGACAAACCTCATTATGCTATTTTGCTTGCTTCTTATTTGATGCGAGGGGACCTGAACGGGGAGTGTCCTAAAGTGATAAAGCATTTTAGGTAGCAGGGTCATTTTCACAGCGTTTATCCTTCCTATCCATGAAATCCCCCGCCCCTGCCAGGAATCGAGCATAGTTTTTAGCGATCGAAAGAGGGGAGGATAATTGGCTTGGTATATAGTGTGATATTGAGGAGTGACCTTAACCCCCAGATATGATAGTACCCCTGGGGCCCATCAAAAGGGGAAGTTGGATTGGAGCGACCTCAGTATCTGAGGTGGGATGTTCAAATTTAACCCCAGGGATTTCTCCTTGTTAACCATGAGGCCAGAGATTTGTGAGAAGTCATCCAAGAGGTGGAGGACGTTAGGTAGCGAGATGTGGGGTCGCGAGAGGACTAGCATTATATCGTCCGCGAAAAGGCATGCTTTGTGGTGGTAACCTGCAAACTCTACCCCAGTTATATCCGGGTGTGTCCGGATTGCAATTGCTAGCGGCTCCAGGGCCAAGACAAACAATACTGGAGAGAACGGACATCCCTGTCGCGTTCCTCTGCTGATTGGGAATCTATCATAAAGATAACCCCCATACTAGACCTTCGCTGAAGGAGATGAGTATATGGACCGTATCCATCCTAGAAAGTTGTTCCCAAATCCACATTTCTAAAGGGCCAGAGTCATATATTCCCACGATAGTGAGGCGAACGCCTTCTGCATGTCTAACGACAAGAGAAGACTATGGATGTCCCTCTGTTGGGCTAACCTAATCAGGTGGGCCACCCTTCGGATATTATCCGATGCTTGCCTATTTGGTACAAACCCCACTTGGTCCTTCCCTATCAGGGTACCTAAAAACTCATTGATCCTAGAGACCAAGATCTTCCCCAGAATTTTAAGATCAACGTTGAGAAGAGATATGGGCCTATAGTTCTGTGGGTCTAGGTGGTCCTTGTCTGGTTTCGGGATCATGCTTATAAATGCCTCCAGAGAGGTTTGATTTAATGCACTTCTGTCCTTAAGGGAGTTAAACATGCTTGCTAGGTGGGGGGCTAGTTCTGCGGCGTATTTCTTGTAATATAAGTTTGAGAAGCCATCAGGCCCCAGTGCCTTAGAAGCCTTAAAAATTTGAATTGCTCTCAAAACTTCTGGGACAGAGATCTCCGCCCAGATACCTCAGGGAGCGAGATCGATTCAAAACATTTAGTGGCTCTTTCTTGAGGAAACGCGTGGGGTGCCGCATAGAGTTTGCCCAGCATTTTTCTAAATATGTCAACAATTTTGATAGGGTTAGCAGTATTGATCCCTCTCGTGGTCCTCAACGTGATTGGGGTCTGTCTCGGCCCTGAATATCGGAGTTTGTTTGCTAAAGGGGTATCAGGTTTGTTGGCCCTTGCGTACATCCTCTGCTTGCCCCATCTAAGCTTTTTTTCTGTTACCTCATCCAACACTAAGTTGCATGCTAACTTCATCCACTTTCTTCTTAAGCTCCCTTATGGGGTTTGCTTTCCAACAGCTTGTAGCTGTTCTAGACTGGTTGTTAGTTGGGCAATCTTTCCTGTTCTGCTTTTTTTAAGAGAGGTGGCTAACGCAATGAGTTCCCCCCTCATCACTACTTTGTGGGCCTCCCATACACTCACAAGGGTTGCTGAATTGGCATTGGTAGCAAAATAGTTTTTAAGTGACTGGAGGATCTGGTCATGGGTCCCCTTATGTGTAAGAAGGGAGTCATTTAGTCTCCATTTGAATGGTCTGGTGGTGGGTGGAGTGGCCGCAAATCTCATGAGCACTGGGGCATGGTCAGACCAGGGTGTGGCCAAGATGTGACATTTGCTAATCACAGGTATGACACTCTGGGGCACCATGATGTGGTCAATTCTACAAAATGAGTTATGGGGATTTGAGTAGAAGGTGTAATCCCGTGTTTTGGGGTTCAACTCGTGCCATAAATCTACCAGGGTCGCATCCTTCAACATGGTATTGATGCGGTTTGGGGGTTGCTGCATGGACGGTGAGAAGGAGCCGCTGCCTTGCTGGGGTGACCTGTCTAGCTTAGGGTCAAATGCTATATTAGAGTCCCCTGCCATAATTAATAAGCCTTTGCTGTGTTCTTTTACTTTTTTCAAAAGGTGTAAGAAAAAAATTGCCTGATAAGTGTTGGGCGCGTAGTACGATACCAGGGTTATCTGTGTATCATTTAGGCTTCCTGTCACAATCAGGTACCGACCAGTCGGGTCAGCTATTTGCATCTCGCATTTAAATGGGACGTTTCGCTGGAATGCGATAGCGACCCCCCTGGTTTTTTCCTGGTTTTTGGTCCGCTTGTGTGGAGATTTAAAACCCTGCAAATTGTGTGAAAGCAGTTTAAAATTGAGATCAACTGCGTTTGACATGCTTTGGGATTGGCTCATGGTCACAGTTCCACCAAAACAGGCAAGGCCAAGGGCTAAGAAGAGTGGGGGAGGGGAGTTATTCCAAGAGAAGAGGAAAAAGAGAAAAAAAAAATTAGGGGAAATAGGCAAGGAAGAGAAGGGTGGGGTGACTGACTTCAGGGAAAGATTAGGGATTGCCAAGTACGCGTTGGGTAGGAGGGGTGGTAGTGGGTGTTACAGGCAACTGAAGGTAGATTACCCCGGATATACCCGGTGTAGTACGGGGGTACCGGGGGTCGCAGTTTCAGGTAGTGTTCCTAGAATGAAGGAACAAGGGGGAAAGGGATTGGTGACTCTATGCGAGTCAGTGGTTGCCTTCCGGGGCTATCCCACAACCGGAAGCTTTCTGGGTATCTAGAGGGGGGTCGCCTCTGGGTGGGGAATCGCCTGCAATTGTAAGATTATCTGCAGCTGTTCGGGGCCAATACAGTATGCAGTAGAATATGGAGGGGGGGAAAGGGAACAAGCCCAGCCAGACCGCAGTCCAATCAGGGCCTTGTACTCATACACATTTAGGTCATCAGGTAGTTCTATGCTACTAAACAACAAATTCGCCTTAAGCCAATGCTTGTGTACCTTAAATCTTTGCGTTTCACAAAACACTCCGTCGGGAACCAGTCACTACGGTCTGCGAATGTCACATTCCACATGACCAACCTTTCGACGTGGTGTAAAATTATAAAACATTTAACTCAGATTATATACCAAGGACTCTGTGTAACCAGCGGTCCACCCAGAGGGGCCGCCATCATCATGAGTGCTCACAAGGCGGGGAGGGGGGGCAGGGCAGCTGAAATCACTGCCCCTCACCGCGGCAGGCCCATGACCGAACTACGCCATCAACAATTAAGCGCCCATGCAGGCCAACAGTGTAACGATTTAGAATGCACAAAGAACAATAACCGCCCTATGGCAACAATCAATTTTGCATTCAAAACGTAGAAACCAGACATTTAACAATAAACTTTCCGTTGGTGGGGGCTCCCACCCCCCGCCAGTCCAAGGGAGAGGAGAGGAACACCTCCCCTCCCTGGCAGCAGGTGAGCGCCCCCAGCCCAACCAGATCAGTTACCTCCATGCAGTCCACCGAGGGTCCCAATGACACCTATAGGAGGGAATGAGAATAGGGGGGGGATGGGGTCCCTCGGGGGGAAATGAGCTATAAGGGCCAGGGCAAAGTCCCGGAACATTACATGTGGTCATTGTATGTCCGGGTTCTTCTGGCACTATTTGTAGGTTGTTCAATTTCCTGTCCCGAGTCAATTGTTATCAGGGTGGTGGACTGTTGCAGCTCGCGATGAAGTCGAAGCCGGATATGGACAGCCCACGTGCGCTGCTCCTGGGGTGGCCATGGTGTTGATAGCAGTTCAGCCATGGTGGTTAAGCCCAAGCGTTCCAATAAGTCGGAGGCCTCCTCCGGGGTTGTAATTGCATATGAGCGGCCCATGTATGTGAAAGACAGTCTAAACGGGAAGCCCCATTTGTAGGCTATCTGGTGCGACTTGAGGACTAGGAGGTGCGGCTTCAGCAGGCGACGCTTCTGCAGCGTCACTGGGGCTACGTCTGAGTAAATCTGGTAGTTGTGAGTTTGGAAGACCAAATTGTTGCGGGTTCTGGCGGCCTGGGCGATCATTTCCTTGGTGTTGTAGAAAGTAAACTTAGCAATAATATCCCTGGGCTGGCCATCTGCTCTAGGAGGGCCCAGGGCGCGATGGACCCTGTCCATTTCCAGTCGTTCGATCGGGATTGCTGGGACCAGTTCTTGGAGTAGGGCCGTGATAGTAGATTTAAGGTCAATGATAGGTTCCGGCAGCCCCCTAAAGCGTAGATTGCTATGTCGGGACCTGTTCTCCAAGTCTTCCAACTTTTGGAGGGCTGAGGACAGTTTTTCTTCTAGGACAGAGGGGGTGTCGGTAATTTGGTGTTCCAGCTTCGATGTGCGGGACCTCAGGTCCCTAAGCTCTGCTTTAAACGTAGCAGAGTTTCTCAGTGGCCGTTTCCAACTCCTGTTGTAGGACCAATTTTAATCTATCCAGCAATTCTGCATCCCTTATGCCAGGGTTAGGCTGCAGTGATGGAGGGGGCTCTGGGGTCATCGCCCGGGATCCCAGCTGTGACTCAGGCTGTGACTCCAGTAATTCTGGAGATGGTATCGGGGATAATTGTAGCCTAGGTATGGGGCCCACCGAGGTAGACATCCTAGGGCCTGCTGTGCGTGCCGAGGGCTTAGGGTCTGTGCCTGCTTACCCCGATCCCTGCGCCCCATTCGCTGCCTGAGCGCACTTGAAGGGCACAAAGGGGGGAGTAATGAACCCCGTATTGCTGCTGCTGCTGCTGCAAGGGTTATGGCACCTGGGGTGAAGGGTGAAATGCTTAGCCTAATGGAGGCCATGTTGAAAAGAAGACTCCATTTTGTATTCTATAATCTGATATTAAACTTAGTTATATAGATATACATGTAATATGGTGAGTTCTGGGCATAAAGCTAACAGACGTTTTAGTGTGTAGGAATGTCCTTCTCTCAGTGATTTATCTAGATGTAGGTCACGGGAATCCCTTGAACTTCATTATCAGCAAATGTATAGGAAAATGTTTCCCATAGGAACCATTACCAATGTTTCCCATAGGTGTGAAGGTAAGCACGCCTTGAATTACTGTGTAATATGGGAAGAATGATAGCAAATCTAAACCTTTGATAAGGGGAAACTTGTAAGAAATTTGTAATTAGAATATCGAAGTCTGATTATTATGTAGATCCATGGGTAGTTCCAGTCCATTTCAACGGCATGGAGATAATGACAAGTTTCACATGGATATAATGATTAAAGGTTTATGTTTGGGTGATCAATAGGCGTTCCCCTATTATCAAAATTGGGATAAAGATTTTATGAAGAAGGGAGGTGAAAACTGGCTAGAATATGCTCCCTATTGGTTTAGAAGGATGACTAAAAGTGCCAAAAGGACATCCAATTCAGGAGACAAAAGAGTCCCCTGGATTTCATGCCCTGGAACACAAGCTAGGATTAAATTTAAAATGTAAACAAAAGTCTAGGCCTAAAACTAAGGTCCACACTGGCCTTATGTACCACCTAAGAAAAACAGCCTCTATCCCTCTTTTACCGAGGAAGAGATAGAAGTTTTAATAACCTCTGATGTCAGGAAACAAATGGGCAGTGATAGACAGAAGCTGTCTGTTGATCAGCTTATCAGCTAGGAATAGAGGAACCCAAAGAGTAAAAGGAGCTAGGGGAAAGTGACAGCTGGACTTCTTATGGGGGTCCCGCTGCAAATACTAGGAGCAAATTAGTTGAAAGAGTTAATATAGAAGCCCCTTTCCCAACTGCTGAAAAAGGTCAGGATACTATGAGGAAGAATTAGAAAAGTTTGAGAGTGCTTCTCCACATAAATCTTCTCTGTCTACTGCCATAGCTGGTAAACAGAAAGTGAGAGTATCTGTCTCAGATTTCTTTAAAAGATTCATAGATGTATGGTCTACCGCTTTTTATTCAGACCTTCCTGGGTAATCTGAATCCGAGATATGTTTTAACTGTAAAACAACAAATCATAGATGCTTTGATCCACATCAGTTTGGAATTGGGATAATGTGAAAATTATTTTAGAGATATGCCATGCTGTGGGGAGCGTATGGGTTAAAAACACGCAAACTGGCAGGAACGAAATGTGTGAGTGGAAAAGGGTCACAGATGGAGATGAAAAGTGCAGAAATTTGCAGTTTTTTTTACGAGGGCTCAGCCCGCGCTACGCTTTGATAATAGAGCAGCATCAGACTGAGTTTTTAAAGGAAACCGACAGTGAAAGAAGCTGCGGGATGATTTTGATCTCCCTAAATTAACCCCTATGATGAGGAAGAAATAATTAACCTTGCAGCCTCTGCACCACAGCCAGTCAGCTCTCCCTAGCATGATGTCAAATAACCTGCTTAGCTGGCAGCAACACCGCCCTTACTGATTTCTGACCGCCTCCAGGCTAAACTGGGAATCAGACCTAGTTGCAGACTTATTCCAGGGTGTCCTATTAGCATCCTGAGCAAGGACCTGCTAGGCAAATCACAATAAAACTTAACAGGAAAGGGGGGTTGTATGCAGACTTTAACCAGATAAGCATATAGAAGGCTTGGATTTCTTGCCTCTTGACGGATGACATGGACATAGATCCGCAGCTGTGGGCTGAGGGCTCACTGGATGTGGGATTTTTCCCCTGCACGCCTTACAAAGCCACATTGAAACTAGGAGATTTGTCCAGGACCCCAGGCCCATAAGTGGTCTAATGACACCAACTGACCCAATAATGCCTGATGGTTTCTGTGCCATTTCTTCTAACCTCCATTCCTCATGACACGGGCTGGTAAGCATCCCAGTGGATGAGGAGACACAACGCACCTTTCAGGTCACTTTTTGCTCCAGGGCTATGTGTATTGGCTAGTAGTTTACTCCAAGCCACTCTTAAGGCCTGGACACCCGGCCATGGTTACGTCCTACTGCAGACAGCCTTCTCCTCTGCAGTTTTGCATCGGGAGGCCACCCTGGGGAATGAGAGGAATATTGTCAAATGTCTTTTTGAACGTGGTCATAAAGTGTCTAAAGAAAAGTTGCAATGGTGTCAGAAAAGTTTGAATACCTGGGTTTTGTGCTTTCCCAGGGAATACGAGAAGTGAGCCATTAGAGAGTAGCTGCCGTTGTGGGTCTGCCCCGCCCACTTACCAAGAAGGACACGCTAACCTTCCTTGGTATGATTGGTTACTGCCGCCAATTTCAGATTGTTCATAATGTGACAGCATATTGAGAGCTCAGACGTATCTTGATAAACCTGACACCCTGAAATGGTTAAATGAAATGCTTTTGTGTATTTGAAAAATGCTATGGTGACAGCCCCTGGGTTAGGTTTTCCCGATTATGGCAAGATGTTTCACTGATTTGCCAAGGACAAAATGTAAAACCATGGCAGGTGGTCCGTGCACAAGGGCATGGAGGTGCCCTGTTTTTTTTTTTCCTCGAAGGTGTGCCCTAGGCAGGTACAGGGCATATGTGTCTCAGAGCCCTGGCCTCGTGTGCAATGGTGGTGGAAATGGCCGCACCCTTTACATTGTGACATGTAAATGCTCATGTTAGCACCAGAAATACCCCTCCTTGACTAGACCTTGACTGACTTACAAAAATATGCTAGTACAGAAGGGAAAGGTAAGAGTGCACAAAGACCAGAATGGACTTTTGTGCAAAGAGGGGGAAACTAGTGAAAACTAGGGAAACAGTGCAACAGCTAGTGCACCTCTTTTTATTTCCCAATATCATGGTGTAGGACACAGAGGCGGGAAGACGACATGTAGACATGAGCCCCTGACATATCCAACAACCTGATTCACACATCTGCAGATTGATTTTACTCACATGCCTAGATTAGGAATAGACAGGAGTACCTTTTAGTGAAAGTGGATATGTTCTCAGGGTGGGTTGAACTTTTTGTGATGACAAGGGAATTTGCCAGGACTGTGGTAAGAATTCTCACACAAGAGATTATTCCTAGATGGGGATACCCTTTGCAGATAATTTCAATGGCCTGTGCTTTATCATGAAGGTATGTCAGGATATAGTAGAAAACCCTCAGGATAGAGTGGAAGTTTCATATCCCCTACCACCCTTAGAGCTTAGGAATAGTTAAAAGAATGAATTGGACCAAAAAGGATAAAATCAGAAAAGCCACAGGGGGGAGGGGAACTTATGCTAAATGGAAAAGGGTCCTTCCAGGAGTAGGATTGTCAGTAAATAGGATGACCCCTTCTAAAGTAACTGGGTATTCACCATTTAAGGTTTTAATGGGAAGACCATTACCCACCCCCTGGGTTAGGGTGCCTGTTTATGTTAGAAAGAGGGGACTTAGACCTGATACAGGATATGTGAGGAAGCTGATTAAACTTTGGATAATGTTAAAGAAATGTGGCTTGCACCTCTGTCTCGCATCTCTTTTTCTTCACAGGACACCACCCATCCTTTTGAAGTAGGTGATGCGGTTGTGGTCCTGTAGCTGAATCACAGAAAGAAGCAAGACTACCCCCTTTGTTTCCCCTGCCACGGTGATCGCAGTGACCAGAACCACGATCTTGTGGAGAACTGCCAGTCGTGGATACATGCTTCCAGAGTGAGGAGGATTCTGAAAAGAAGGGTCAGACACTGCTACCTAGAGCAGAGGACAAGCAGACCGTGCTACCTAGAGCACAGCAAAAGCAGGAAAATGATGACCAATGCGGGGGATCTAGGGTCCCCAAAGAAGGAAAAACAGATTAAGAAGCCCCAGCCCTTGACCAGACCTTCCTTGTTGGACTCTGGGACTGAAATTGCTAAACTTTTGATAGCTGCATTTAACATATGTGCTTACTTCATGCATTTCCGACCCACATTTGTTGGGCCCCAATGTGAAAAAAAATAGAGTAGGTCAGAGAGAGAATGGTAAAGCTTGGGATCAGTTCTCAAATCAATTCCAGGTTCAAAGTTGCACCAATCATCTACTCCATTTCTCTCAGTGTTTCTATTGGTCAGCCATCTTTTAAATAAAGTTTAGCCCTGACCCGTTGTGCGTTATAGCTAGTGCTGCTCAGGGTGTGACTTTATCAGTGCTGTACTTGAGATTGACCCTAGTTGACCTTCGGCTAGTATCCGACTACTCTTCGGCCTCATCCCTGTGAGTAGACGTACTACTAGTAGTCGGACTGATTTCCCGTGAACGACCTTGGCCATAGTATAACCTAGTGTTCCTTCCATCTTCACTGTGAGCTGGCATCCTTTGCGCCTTTAAAGACCGGGGGGCAACCGTGTCCGGCGAGGCGTATCGTGCATCCCGGGGGCTTGGCTATAGGCAGAAGCGGCGGCGGAGATTGGGGGTTGCTATCTCTCATAAGGTGGAAGACTCACAGGACATTACATTAAGTATGCATATGCCTGGAAGTCAGGTTATGACAAAGGTTGGATCTGTAAATGACACCCTGAAACATCACAGGTCCCTTTGATAGCTATGCCTTTGAATTTCACTCAAGTCTTTAATCAAAGTTATAACAACTAAATGAAAAATGTGAGTTTTGCTAGTAGCCAAAGCAGAATGATTATGTTTCACATCCAATATAGGAAACACAACCCAGATTGGTGTTTTCAGGTTGGAAAATCTAATAAGATTGTGAAAACATGTGCCCAATCCTAGTTTAATATCTCTAAGCCAACTGAGAAAGGTGGGATCTATTTTAAAACGAATAATGCTTAATACAATGTAATTGGCTGGAATATAACCCACTCCTGACTAATTTCTGCATAAGATTTCTGGTAGAGGAGAAAGATATTTTGCCCAAAAATGGAGAACTTTTGGTAACCTAGGTAACTTTGGAGGAATTTTCAAATGGTTAAGAGATATGGCCATCAATGTCCTTGTAGTCATTTTTGTGATTATTATGCTTTTCGTTTCCTTCAAACTTATTATGTGCCTGATTGCAAGCTGTAGGACAGAGAGCCCAGATGCTACATATATGGCTTACCTAGCCCATAGGCACAGAACGTGAATTAAGGAGATCATCCAGAGATGATCTAAGAGGGGATTGAAGGGTGAAATGCTTAGCCTAATGGCGGCCATGTTGAAAAGAAGACTCCATTTGTATTCTATAATCTGATATTAAACTTAGTTATATAGATATACATGTAATATGTTAAGTTCTGGGCATAAAGCTAACAGACGTTTTAGTGTGTAGGAATGTCCTTCTCTCAGTGATTTATCTAGATGTAGGTCACGGGAATCCCTTGAACTTCATTATCAGCAAATGTATAGGAAAATGTTTCCCATAGGAACCATGAGATTTATTGCCAGCTTTATGTGTGAAGGTTTTTAGTTACATCACAAAGGTGGGGGCTAAATACTCCTTTTTGTGTGTGACATTCTGTATAAAAATGCATTGATTTCTGAATAAACTTAGATCAGTCTTTGAACCGTACCTAGTGTACAAGCTCGTGGTTCTTAGTATCTGATCTCAAGCAGCTTCTGACGGAACACTGACAGACCTTGGGCGAGGGAGGCCAGACAACCCTTAGAAACCCCAACATGGGGTAAGCTCTGCGTGACGGGGGGGTGCCGTGTTCAGGCTGCGGCCGCCATCTTGAATGTTGCTGGGGGTCCTGGACAGCTATACTGCGTCCTCACTGCCCAGCTCCCCTCCTCTCATAAACAGATCCAGGGTGTTCCCAACGTGCCCGGGGGCCAGACTGACCTGGGTTCGCTGTTCCTGCGTGGGCCGCTTCAACGCTGTAGGGGCTGGCTGGAGGCTGAGCTGATGCCTGGGAAGTGCTGGCTCATTGCGGCCGCCATCTTGGATTCGGCGCCTGTGTGAAAACCGCGGTGCGCTGCAGGGGGCCGATTCCCTCTGCTACCTGGATGGTCTGTGGGTGTGCTCGGGGGGTTCCCCCTCCCTGCTGGACCGTAATCGCCGCTTCAGCGGCTGCTGTGTCGACATATCTCCCCACCCAGCAAGGAGCCGGTTCAGGCTGCAGCCATTATCGTCGGCTGCTCACTAGCGCCCCTCAGGGAGGGAAGTTTTAGAAGAAACAACACAGATAGTCTACAAGGGAGATGAAGGTTCAGGAATTTCACGACTGTGAGAGCAATAATCCAAGTTAACTGTTTCACTGCCAGCCTCCCTAGAGTTTTCGCACTCTTTTGCCAGATCATTTTTCACTATTTTGCGCTACACGTGTTCAACTTTTTGAAGGGATTTTCAGGGATATCCCATTAAAATCTATATATTTTTTTCAGCAGAAATTGTTTGTTACTTTTTAAATGTATTCTTAATATTTTGGAGTTAAATATGTGCAAAAAAATTCTATTTGTTACAACTCTTAGTTTAATACAAAAACGTTTTTTCCATAAAATTGCATGTAAAATCCCCATTTCGCCCAGTTACAACGGTACCACATATGTATTGGTAGACACCCTTTCCTGCCTAAGAGATGCCCCCAAACTGAAACAACGTTTTAGGAGATTTTCAGATACAGTACAACTGCTATGTGCACCTTGCAGTTTTTCAAGAAAAACAAGCCTATACACTTAAAAATACCCCCACAAATTATATATTCTTTGGAAGTACACGCCTCAAGCTTTCTAGGTGTACCAGGCTTGTTGATGTGGGCACAGTTTTCTGGAAGTAATCCCTCAATTAATTCTTTGGTTGCACTGGGTTTCCTTAAAAAAGAATAAAAAAGCAGAATCAAAGCCACATTTTCCTAAAAAAAACAATATGCAAACAAGTTAAATATCCAACATGCATAGGTACTGTCAAGGGAAGAGTTGCAAAATGCTACCTGTCCACTGGGTGGTGCAGAGTACGATTTGGCGACTAAAAAAAAAAAAAAAATGAAGCTGACCAGCGATGACACCTATTAACCCTGGAGCTGCAAAATTAGCCAACCAGTGCACAGCAGCTGTGCTGCTGCTGCATTGATTGGATGACCAAGCTGTCAGCCACAATCAGGGAAACATATTATAGCACTGAAGCACTGCTCCTGACAGGGAAACGACCATCTAGCACCGGTAAGGTGCTTATTATTTTTAATAGACAAATTGTGTTTAGCAAAGGAAAGGTAGCTGCAGTTATGGCTGGTCATTTTTATTTCGCACCCGAAATCTACAAATTCTATTTGGTTTGACTAGAGGCTAGCAATGTTGGGCTTCAGATGTCAAAGTTAAATTCCACCAGAATTCCTAAAATTTGATTGGATTTGGGAAAATTCAGGCCCAATTAGACAAGCTCTGTTTTTTGGTAAAAAAAAAGTTTTTAATACCAGTAAACTGTTGATAATAAAAGTTAGCCATTTAATGCACTTGAAAGTGAAAAATGATAAAGGGAACATCCTTTGTAGATGAGCAACATCCCCCTTGATTCTATAAGAATATTGTGGGGGCTGCTCTAGTTCTTTATGGGGTATCTCTGCTGTCTGAAAACCCCTTAGATCACCTGATTTGACTCACCAGTCCAACATGCCTGCACTGCGTCTCGGTGTCACAGCCACATCACTGGCATACCCCCAGCTGTTGGTACACTGGTGCCAGGCCTTTGTATGGGAAGCACAGGCACGTGTGCTGCTTGTTCTTGCACGTTTAGCAAGTTTTGGGCCATTCATGAGTATACACAGAGTGGGGAATCCCAAATTGGGATGCCCACCAAGAGAGCAACAGCACCCAATAAAGGTTTTTTTTTGGCTGTGTTCCTTTTTAACTGTAGTAACTTTCTGAATTAATGTTAGAGGTTAAAGAAAAATGTTTTTATACAGTGAGAGAATAATCCATCTTAAACTCCTATAATCATCTCTATGGAAAGCTAGAGGGCCCTTTCACAGAATCATGTAATGTTAGAGCAGAAGAATTTTCCTTTTTTATGGTATAACATCTGAATATATAGCAAAGGATACAAATGTATTAGCAACTGTTACATTTTATCATTAAGTGTTAGGGTTGTAATACCAAAGAGAAGAAGCCTTTGATGGTTAAATAAGGTGAAATTTTAGTAATTTCCAAGAAAACATTATAGTATTTTTACTCCGCAGCCAGGGTTTAGAGGAGGAAAATAAAAAAGAAAAATGTTCTAAACCAAATAGTGTGCTAAAATACCTATCTATTACAGACAATGTGCCAAATCCTATTCCTCTATCGCAGCCAGCGTAATGACCCCCCCCCCTCCCTCCCCCGGAACTCTGGACAACGTCGGAGCAGCGTGCGTACAAGTTTGCGTACAGATCAATTCCTGTCTCCCTGCTGCAGCTGCTGTCCCGCCACTGATCATACAAGCTTTCAATGTTACTGGCGCTTTTCACGTTGCTGCGGCGAATCCATTGCTTTCACTGGATGCCAGCCATACAGGCCATGCCCACTAGCCACACAGAACTGCTGCAGCAACTCAGAAGGGGCAGGTAAGTTTGTAATGTGTGTAAGTGCAGTGATAGCAGCAGCGGCGGGCAGGCAGGCAGGGATCAGTTACCCTGCCCACACGCTTCTTCATCAATGTACAGAGTTGGGGGGTGCTGGACATTTGCTCCATAAGACAGTGGAAAATTGCATCCAATCTGACTAAATTGCATTGCCTTAGCTTTACCCATCTCAGACATTAGTCTTACTCATCTCAGCCTTACTTAAGTAAAAAAAAACATTGCCACGCAGCACTTATTTATGTTTGACAGCAAGAATTAATCAGGGACCTGTAAAATATCTCCCATAATAATTCAACACAATTTGACTTGCTAGATATTTCTTACTTGCAGATGTTTCACCAGCAGTTTGTGGCCACCAGCACCGCCGCTAAAATGACTGTGGGGGGGCATTGAGAATGTTGGAGCCCCTCCCGCACATAAGCCCCAGAGCACCCATAAACCTTAACTTAACCTCACCCCAATGAACAGAGCAGCCAGGAAGGAGGAAGGCTGCTCTGTGATGATTGTTCCCTGCTGCATAAAATGTGAGTGCTGTGGTTGTGCCACATTTAGGCTATATAAAAGCCTGCAGAGCTTCAACAGGGGTCAGTGAAGTGTCCTTGGTTCCTGCTGTCCCTGGTATCTCTGAATCTAACCTGATAATAATTTGCACGTAACAACTCATGTTTGTTGTCTTTACTATTTAAAGAGACAGTCTGGCCCCCCAGGACACTTACCTCCCAGACCGTAAGCTCGAGTTCAGTGGGCTTCAGCCCTTTGCTTTTAGTGCTTGCTTCTCTGCCATCTTCATACTTTCTGACTGGCCTTGGACATCCCGCACCATATACAACTCATTAGGGATGCTGCAGGAGCAGTCATGCGACACGTCCCTGCTGTCAAACAATTATTAAGCCTGCTACCTTGTTACCAGCAGCAGGGACATGCCACATGGGTGTCAGAGAAGCACGTTGTTGGCACTGCATCAAGCCTACAGGCTAAGAAGTAAGTGATCTTTATTTTTTATCAGGAACCAGAAAAGTTTAATAGGGACCTAAACAAAAACATGACATTTGCATTTAACACACAGGTATACACTCTGCTCCGCCCACCCTTCTCCTTTGCTTCCTATGTTTTTCACTCTTCATAACGTCATTAGCGTGTGTAAAAGCACGGAACAAAACCCAGGATTTTCACTATCCCGGGTTTGATGCCAGGGGCATCCTGATTTGGCATGCCCCTATATATGTAGCCCCCCAATCATCCATAAAACCTTACCTTTACATAGTCACAAGATGCATTTGCGGGCTCTCGTCCATTCAGAGTGGAATGCCGTGCATATTGATGTCTGATGGCTTTGTTTAGAATCAGAGGTCGCCAATTGGGAGCAAGAGTGGATGCACGCCCCAGTTCTCTTTAGTCTGGGGAGCACTCCCGCCCTCAGCCTGAATGGCTGGGTGTGGGAGTGTGCCTCAGCGCAGAGAGGCTGGAGAGCTGGAGATGTGGCCAACATTGTTTACCTCAGCGTGGGAGCCAGTGAAAAGTTGGATTTTGCGGCATCCCGTGGGAGTTCACACACTGGGGCATCCCTGTTAGGGCAAATCTGTAAGAGTGATCAATCTGCCGATAAGTCTTAAAAAGTGACTTATTTATTAAAGCAAAATAAAATACAAAACAAGTAGCAGAATGTCAAAAATAAAATGCAGCCCTCCTCAGAATTCTATCCCTTGCTTATGATATTGGCAAATATATTCTATGACGTGACGTCATAAATCACAATTTAAGGTTCCTCTTATGATGATGGAATGAACTTGCTGTCCTGTGTTTCTGGGGGTCCATACTTATATTGATTAAATCAAAAGTCTTAAAGGAGCCACAGCACTCAACCCTGTTAGCTTGCAGGCCAGCCTATATTCTGTCTCTAAACTTGGTTAAAAACAGAGGACTCGGTCACACACATCTGCAGAAGTATGCTTAAGCTGCACCACTATGCCAAAGTGCCTCTGTGGGGTGCAGTCCTAACTCTAATCTCTGAGAGCCCATTTGGGACATACAGTGCAATAGATAAATTGGGAGCAGGCTTACCTGAGGTTGCCCTAAACCTCTCAAGTGCAAGCTTTGTTTCTTTTGAATTTGTGCAAGCACATGGTGTGTGGGGTCTAGGCTGTATTGCAAGGTCTTTGACCCTTCCACCCCATGGCTTACACTTGAGAGGTTTAGGGCAACCTCAGTTAAGCCTGCTCCCAATTTATCTATTGCATTGTATGTCCCAAATGGGGCTCTCAGAGATTAGAGTTAGGACTGCACCCCACAGGGGCACCTTGGCATAGTGGTGCAGCTTAAGCATACTTCTGCAGATGTGTGTGACCGAGTCCTCTGTTTTTAACCAAGTTTAAGGACAGAATATAGGCTGGCCTGCAAGCTAACAGGGTTGAGTGTTGTGGCACCATGTTTTTCTGTTGTTTCAGTAGTTGTCTAGCTGCATCCAATTGAGTTAGAAGACAGAAAAAAATTTACTGTATGATCCTTAAAAACGATTGGTGGTGAACTGCTGGTGAGGGAACACAGAAGCAGGTGAGTGCATCTGTCTGGCATCAGGCTTACTGCTAGGTTATGTCTGGCAGGGCATCCCAAATTGGGATGCCACCCCCCACTTCGGCTAAGAGGTTAGCAGCGATCCAGCAGTCATTTTTAACTATTTATTCCACTTTAATGCAGCTAGCACGATAAGAACGATAGGACCTTAAGCTAGATCCTTTTTACTTAACCCAGATATCACGTCAAACATTGTTTATATTAAAATCTACAACTTTTAATAATAAATACAAATATAAGAAGGTCCAAGTCTATATTTGAAGATGGTTCCAGTGCAAATCCTCAACATACAGCACTTTAAAGCAGCCCAAAACCCTTTGATCATGGCCCCAGGAAACGTACCTTCTACCTTGATCCCATGGTTAATGCATGGGTCTCTAGTAGTATCCCCTGCACTCCTTTATCCTTTGTGCACATTTACGCCATGCATAAATGAATGGCTGGCGGCAGGTTAAAACAGCCCGTGGGAACAGCCAGAAAAAGGCACCCGGCAATGTTCATTCAATGCTGGGCATTAACATGCAAGGCAATCATTCTGACGCATGTGCCATGGAAACGAGGATTGAAATGAGTTACTGGGTGAACTGGGGGGGGGGGGGTCACATTTGTTATACAAAAATATCTTTTATTAGGGCCCCCAGACACAATTTTGCATGGGGCCTCAGAAATGACAAGCCCATACCTATCATACTGCTATTATAGCAATAATAGTAGAAAAACACAGAGATGGTTTGTTTTGTGCAAAGTGGTGAAGTAATCCCGAAGTGCATGCGTGATGACACACGTCTCGTGCCGGCCACCAGTATCACAAAGATCTTACCGAATCAATAAATGATAATTGCATTCAAATAGTTAATTCCATCTGCTTCAAAAGGCAATATTTCAGCCTTCCTTAAAAATGCAGCGATATAACTTTTAGAGGAACTCTAATTTTAAAACTCCATACAAGCCAGAAATGGTAGCTCCAGATAATTGCATGCAAAAGGAAAAGAAGGAAGAAATCTAGTGCAACATTGCTAAATTCCAAAAGCACACCACTTTTATTGTATATCAGAACACTCACAAACACGGAGAAGTTATCAGCGTATAATAAAACGTTCGTGAACAGCTCTCACCTCTGCCGACTGGTAAACTGAGAAGTACTTGCAAGTATTCAGAACGCTTCTAGGAGAGAAGCCCCGAGCCTCCGACGCGTTTCGTCGCTCTTCCGGGACTTTAACTAGGATGCTGCATAACCTCCTGTATTTATACCGGCAACACACGGAAGCGAGGGCAAGCTTGCCCCGCCAAACAGCATCAGCAGCTACGGCAGCTGGGATATTGGGAATCACAATTCATTGACAGTAATAGGTGGCCCTTATTAAAGCTATGGCGTTGTTACATAGACGACGTGATCGTCATATGGGAAGGACCACTTGCTAGTCTTAAAGAATTTTTTGAGGAAGTGAACAGGAACACATATAACCTTGAGTTTACAGCTGAAATTGACCCAGTTAAGGTAAATTTTTTGGATTTGACCATTATGATTGAGGATTCTACCTTAATTACTCTCACCTATTTCAAACCTACGGACAGAAATGGTTACTTTCCTGCCCAAAGTTGCCACCATCCAAATTGGTTGCGCGCCATTCCGTGTGAACAATTTTTGCGTCTGCAGAGAAATTGCACTCATTTGGGGGGCTACGATCAACAGGCAAATATTCTTACCCAACGCTTTGTTGATAGGGGATATGCAATTAGAGAAATTTCCGATCAGGTGCAGCATGTTAGAAATTTGGATCGCCAATCTATTCTGAATGGTCCAAAGTCTAGGGGCTCTGGACACACCAGCGATGGCAGGTCCCAGTTCTCTTTCATTACAAATTATAGTTTGCAGCACCGTGAGGTGAAAAAGATTCTCGATCGACCTTGGTGTCGGGGCCTCTTTACCTGACCGACCCATTTATATATATAGACGGGCACCGACATTAAGGGATCATTTGGTACATAGCCACATACGGGTTGCAAGTTCTCTTTACCAATGACCAAATCTACAAAGTTTTATATGGATTCACGTACAGGAAAAAGACATAGTATTTCCATGTTTATTTCCTGTAATTCTAAGCATGTAGTCTACTTGATATGGTGCCCTTGCAACTTACTGTATGTTGGAAGGACCTCCCAAGAACTTAAAACACGTATACGGGTGCATATCTACAATATACAACGTGGATATGATGCACACAGTCTTTCGCCCATTTTAAAGCTGTACACGCCTCTGACCCTAGTTGCTTATCCTTTATTGGTTTGGAGCATATTGAGAGTAATTGGAGGGGCTCCCATTTAATACGAGAGTTGAGTCAATGTGAGAGCCGTTGGATTTTTAATCTGAATACGTTTTTTCCTTCAGGCTTGAATGTTGAATTTGATTTAAATTTTATTGATATGTCATGATTGTATTCTGGATTAATGTATTGGCTAATTATTGCTGTTTAATCTTTTAGGTTGTAGGTGTTATCAATATATATTTTTATTTATGTTTGTGATGTTTATGAACAGCTTTCACCAGCTCATTTTAGAATGATCTTTTGAATCAATTTACTTCTTTTAATCTGTTTAGGTCCACTTTAGAGACATCTTGTCTTTTCATTTTTAAGATACAGACTTCTCATTTGGTCCGAACAAAGATTTTGATTTTTATATTTTTATATTTCTAAATTTATTGCTGCTAATAATTTTAATCAATTGTTGGCGGTGTTTCTTTTTTACTGATATGTCCAAATTTGTATCTGGGGTCCGTTTGCTGTATTTTCTGTTCTTTTGGCTGCCTGTTTTTATTTAAGGGGCCGCCATCGAAAATGTGCTGCTAGTTCCCTTTTGATATTTGAAATTATGTTGCTACTATATTGCTGCTATAATCCTTTTATCGATCGGTTTCTCTGTCCCTTTAAGAATAAACTACAGTTACAGCCTTATGGTTATAGCACAGCTGCACTTTATTTCTTGTTTTCTGTCTTATATTTTAGCTTGAGTATGCTGCTATTATTAAGATGCTGCTATTCTGATATGGAAATCTTCTTCTTTTAATATTTGTAATCTTTATTTTGTGAGCGGCGGTGATCCGTCCTTTTAATATGCTGGTTTACGGATGGTCCCCTGTAGTTGGGGCGGGACTGTGGCTCTGCCCTGATCCCCGCCTTTGCTCACGTAGCTGCTGATGCTGTTTGCATCAGCGGATGGGCGGGGCAAGCTTGCCCTCGCTTCCGTGTGATGCCGGTATAAATACCGGAGGTTATGCGGCGCTGAGCATCCTAGCTAAAGTCGCGGAAGAGCGACGAAACGCGTCGGAGGCTCGGGGTTTCTCTCGTAGAAGCGTTCTGAATACTTGCAAGTACTTCTCAGTTTACCAGTCGGGAGCGGTGAGAGCTGTTCACGAACGTTTTATTATAGATACGCTGATAACTTCTCTATGTTTGTGAGTGTTCTGATATACAATAAAAGTGGTGTGCTTTTGGAATTTAGCAATGTTGCACTAGATTTCTTCATTTTTTTCCTTTTGCATGCAATTATCTGGAGCTACCATTTCTGGCTTGTATGGAGTTTTAAAATTGGAGTTCCTCTTAAAGTTATATCGCTGCATTTTTAAGGAAGGCTGAAATAGTGCCTTTTGCAGCAGATGGAATTAACTATTTGAATGCAATTATCATTTATTGATTTGGTAAGATCTTTGTGATACTGGTGGCGGGCACGAGACGTGTGTCATCACGCATGTGCTTCGGGATTACTTCACCACTTTGCACAAAACAAACCAGCTCTGTGTTTTTCAACTATTATTGCTATTTTGGACTTTTCATAGACTTGAGTCTTACACGCTGAGCTTATTATATGTGTTTTGTGTTAAATTAGCACAGTATTTGTCAAAAAACTTGTTTTTTTGCTATATGTATACTGCTTATACTCTTATGGGATATTTCTTCTTCTGTGGATTTTCTATGAACATAAGGAATAGTTAAATAGAAAAATATGCGAATTAGATGAGTCTACAACGGTAGTCTTCTGGCAATAAGCAGTCCTTTCAAATTCTCTGAAACTCTCATCTGGGGGGTGGTACATCCCCTAAAACCAGAACCCGAAATTCATCTCTTTTGCAGTCCTCTTCTGAGTTCCGCTCCCATATGACAGCCAGTGGCCAATTGCTATTCCCGCCCCCGCTAATTGTAGCAGTTGTGCAGTTGTGGGGGGAGGAGGCATGTAAGTATGGCTGCAGGGGGTAACTTGGCCATAGCCAAAACAGCTGAACTGGCATTCTATGGGTAGGATAGAGAGGTTGGCCTGCAGTGTGGCTGCAGAGGAGTGGGGGTGTAAGTGTGTTTGGGGGCCTAAGTAGGCCTGAAGGGTGTAAGTGCGGCTGCTGGTGGGATCAGGGGGGTGTAAATGTAGCTGCAGGGGAGTGAGGGTGTAAGTGTGGCTGTGGGGGGGGGGGGCAGGGGGTGTAACGGCTGTGGGGAGTTGAAGGTGTGCATGGGGGTTGTGGGAGTATAAGTGTGGCTGCTAGGGGGAGTTGGGTGTAAGAGTGGCAGTAAGTGTGGCTTCTGGGAGAACAGGGAGTGTAAATGTGGCTGGTGGGGGGATTTGCAGGTGTAAATGTGGCTAATGTTAGCTGGCCTCTGCCTGGGTGAATGTGCTGTTCCAGAAGTTTGGATAAGAAAGGGAGCAGTGATATAGGACAGTAACTGGCAAGGACAGAGGTCCAGGGAGGGGTTTTTTTGAGAATTAGGGTTATGGCTGAATGTTGGAATAATAAGGGAAGGTGCCCAGTGGCTGATTTTAGGATTTATGGCCCATATATTCTCCCTTACTTGGAGTTCCCAGTTCCCATCCAATATGGCTGTATATATGCTAAGAATCTTAGTTATTGTCCAGGCTGGGGTTAAATCTTACCATGCAGGTCCCTTTGCCTGTAGTGCTGCTGACCTCAGTGTTTGCTTTCACTTTCAGCCCAAGGGTCACTCCTTTCTGGGCTCGGTTTGGCAACCCCCTCCGAGATACCGGAGTTTACAGGTTCAGCTAATGGAATTCTCTTTTTCATCCGGTCCCTCATTCAGCTCAGCAGAGCAGGACAGGATTGCCGGTCCCTCCCTCCTCCTCCAGATTCATCACATTGCTGTCAGTGCAGAGAGCTGATTATTATGCAGCATCACAGATCCAAGGTCCAAGGATTCAAGGACCACGTCCACTTTTTTTCAGAAAAGAAATTATGAGCTGAACCTGTAAACCTCAATATCTCGGCCATTTCTTCTTCAATTTAAAAACGGAAGAGAAATGCATAGGACAGTGCCAGATGCAGTCTGATGCAATGGTGTAACAATTACCTTTCCCTGCAGTAGTCTGCTATGCATGGTGAGTGCGCAGAACAGTCATTCAACACCAGTGCGTACACCCTTGGATTGAAGTGAATATATAATTATAAGTGAATAAAAGGGTTTCACATTGTGGAGCATTTTAGATCGGGATGTCTCTTCAGGGGATTTCCAGAGGAACAACCCATTTATATGAGTTTTGTTCCTCTTTAACCACTGCATCAATCATTTACAGCATGTGGCTAGACTACTTATGTTATAAAAATATATTTTTACCTGTTTCCATAATGTAAGCCATACAGTAACAAACACATAACACATACATTTATGCTAAACCTTGTAAGTAAAATGCATGTAATAAAAAAAAAATTAAGAAAATGTTCAATCTGCTTTAAAAAAAAGTTTCAAACATTCTGTACTTAAAGCGGATCAAAACCCATAAAAAAGGAAGGAAAGGAAGGAAAGGAGCTCAGAAAAAGAGAAAAAGATTGAAGTAAGGTAGAAAATAGACAAGGAAAAGAGGGAGAAAGAAGAAAATAAGGAAAAAGAGAAAGTAGAGACAAGGAGAATTGGAAGAATCTGGATAACAGAGATAAAAAGAACATTAAAGTGGACCAACACCCAGGAATTTCACTATCCTGGGTGTTGGTCCACTTCCGCGGGGTACTCCCATCAGGGGTGCCCGCTGCATGAAACCCCCCAGAATGGCAGAAAAAACTCACTTCACCCCGCTCCTACGGCACATGCGTGGGCATCATCCAATCAGCGCGCTCAGAGCCGTTGTGGAATGCACATATAAGGGACGGACAACCACAACTAACAGCTAGAGGGAAGCGTGAGATGCGGCCGCAGACCGCGCATGCGCCGTTGGAACGGGAGTAAGGTAAGGTGAATGGGGCATCTTATAGATTCCCGGGCAGATCAGCCTGGGTGTTGGTCCACTTTAAAAAAGAGGGGGAAGGAGAAAATGTGGAAAAAGAGAGGAAAACATAGAGAAAGTGGAAGGAAAGTGACAACATAAAAAGATGAATGGAAAGCAGAAAAGTGAAAAAAGAGAGTAAGATGTAAGGAAGGTTAAAAAGAAGGGAGAAGTTGACAATATAAAGAGATTGAAGGAAGGTGATAAAAGATATATGAAGGCAAAGTGCAAAGAAGGAGCATAGGAAGGAATATGAAAAGGAGAGAAAGTAGGCGAGAATTTGGAAGAGAGATGGAAGGAAGGTATAAACAAAAAGGTGAAGGAAGGAAAAAGAAAGACACACAAGGTAAATGAAAAGGGAAATAGAAGGAAGGTGACCAGAGAAAGAGATGGATGAAATGTGGAAGAGAGATGGAAGGAAGATGTAAACAAAAAAGAGATGGCGAGAATTTGGAAAAAGAAAGGCAGACAAGGTAACTAAAGAGGGAAATAGAAGGAAGATGACCAGAGAAATGTGGAGGAGAAATGGCCGGAAGGTGTAATCAAAAAGGAGAAGGAGGGAATTTGGAAAAGAACAAAAGGAGAATAAGGAGGGCATGTGGAAATTAGATGAAAAAAGAAGGGAATAAGGACAGAGGGAATGAAAGACCGACAAGGTGAGAAAAGGTAAAAAAGAAGCTTCTGAATGGTGTTCCCAAGCACCCCTATGTAGTCGCACAGCTTGTACACCCAAAAGAACAACCATGGTCACATGCATTTTTTTTTTTAATTATTATTATTTAACACAAGTTTTTTCACGGTATTAGAAGTAAACATCCTGTACTGTAATGTAGCTGTATGCAAATAGCAAAAACATTTTTCAGTCCCTCTACTCTAAGTACATTAATCGTATTCCCTGAATTCACTGATAAAGTGACAAAGCGCTATGAAGCAGACCACAGAAAAGGCACCTTTATAAAATGACATTAAATCTTTAAAGGGAAAATCCACTTTCAATGGAATTTTTGAAAGTGTATATTTTTGTGCCAAAGGGATGTGCTAAAGGTGTTGAGCTGATCTAGTATTTTTTCCTATGTTAGCAAATGTGTTTTATAGAGGCAGATTTCACTACCTGCAGTCTGTTGCTATTGGCAACGTACACCAAGTCTGTACACCAAGAAGAGAGAAGTGAGCCCTGCAAACACAGAACACTACTGCTATGGCAGCTGCTGAGGTGAGGGAGCTCAGTTTATCTTACACATGGCCAGCAGCAGTGTTCTGAGCAGCTATAAGAAAACTGTTGCTACTGGCAACATACACCGGGAGGCCGATTCATTAATAGCGCCAGGTAGCGACAGATGAGCGACAGTAGCGTGATTTTCACAGCGCATTTTGTAATATGAATACATTAATATCAGACCTGTAACATCAATTCTGCACATTTTTTTTTTTTTTTTGACCTTAGAAAAAAGATATAACATTGCAGAAGTGGTCACCAAATTTTTGACATTTATAAAAAAAAAAAAAACATTAATATCAATTAATTATGAATATTCAAAGATTGCTCCATTGAAATGCATTGGAGAGCGCCAGGTAGCGAGAGGTCATACCTGGCGCTGTGATGGGATTAGCAGCGGCGCTGTTCGCTGAAGTCTGCAACATGATGAATCCCGCGCTAGCTGACGCTCTCGCCGGCGCTAGCCTCATTTAGCGTGATAAATGCGTGATTGTGTTCGCAGCCTGGCGTTCTGGAGTCGGTAGCCGCCGATAGCTGGCGCTACCTGGCGCTAGTGAGACACTACCTGGCGCTATCCCTTGATAAATAAGGCCCCAAGTCTGCACTTGATGTACATTGCCAATAGCAACAGGTTACAGATAGTGAAAACTGCTTCCATGAAACGCACTGCCTGATTTGTCTGCTCCCTGCGGCTGCATGGCACCTTGCCCATGATCATCAGGGATGCTCCTGGGAGCCTGAGCATGTGTCCTAGCATCACCAGATCCAGTATCGGGTGAAACAGGGGTTTCCCAAAGCCGGGCATCTTAAATCGGGATTCCCCCATAAGGCAGACCAGAACCTGGAGGTGAAAAATCCTTAGTTTTGGTCAGCTTTAACAGATAATAAATTGTTTTCACTTACCATATTCATCGGTAATCTTCCTGACAAACTTCTTTGCTTCTTCCAGGTTTTCTGGAGTGGCTTTAACTAAAGAATCCTTCCAAATTTCAATGGTATGGTCAAATGTTATAAAATTAAAATGATCATGCTCTGCCGTGTCTTTTAGGATCTCTAGAAGGGCTTCCCTTGTCTAAACAAAGATACAAAATGCCGTGATAATTCAGATTCATGGGAAAAATCGAATTGTATGTGCATGGTTAAAATGCATTAAATTCATTTTTCCTCTTTTGTAGTGTTAGTGTCTAGTCCTGATTTCTTTCTCTACTACATTACTACGCTCAAAATCCAGTTGTTTTATAATGAATAACAAATGATGCATAGGTGAAGTGCTGACAGACAGGTAGGTTCATTAAAGCTCTACCAACATGTTATAATGTGTGTCTGTATGATTTGCTCCATATCATATTACACGTGTGTGTGTTGTGCCTACGCAAGTTTGTAAGATGCAGCCCCTGACAGCCAGTGAAGGGCCCTTTAAGATATGAAATAATCCCCAGAATGAGATGTTTTAGTTTTAGGCTTTATTGTTTCACATAAACTTATCCAGTGCTAACTGCTGTTAGTTATGGTCTGCAAAATGAGCTAATAATTCTTACCTGTTGGATTTTTCTGCCCGCCATTGAACCACTTCTGTCTATTACATAAATTACATTTTTAGGGACAGTAGATAATTTAGCTGGTGCAAAAAAGTGAACAAAATATCCATTCACAACCTAAAAATATAAAAAGAGTATTAGATCAGTCATCTGAAATCTCCTGTATACAGTGAATTAATATTTCCCTGGGGTGCCTGTAAACTCCCACAACATTGCAGTTGCCACATCCCTGGCTTCCCAGTGGCGCATCTCCGCGCCCAGCCCCTCTGAACAGCTTGCTGGGGATTTGGCCAACCTTTCTGAATAGCTGGGTGCAGGAGCTTACACGCCCCGAACAGCGTGCTGGGAATGCGTCTAGCTGGCTGCACCTCGTCACAATGGCACTTTTGAGAGAGCCAATGGGAGATTGTCTAGGAACTAGTCAAAAAAGCTGTCTAGTATATGGCCACCATAAGTACTTGTAAAATTAAATTCAAAATGTGGTCAACTCTCAGCCTCATCTTTATCGCTTTATTTTATGTTCTCTTCACCAATCTTTATTAAATACAGGTCAAGTGAGACAGTAAAATCTCCATATATAGCATTCCCACATTAGTTTAGTTTAAGTTAGCATGAATTGATTAATATTCATGAAATATACCTAAAATAAATAGCATCTTCTTCTCTCCACACAAAATAAGGTTTAGGGTTAAAGGGCCTGTCCAGGCAAACTCTAGCATAGTAGAACTTACTGGGCCAAGAGATCAAGTACTGTGATGTGCCATCCTCTGATCACCAGCAACATATGGGATAATTGCCCCCCCTCCGTGTCAGTCACAGTATCAGAGTGTCACACCACCTAAATAATGGTATTTTGATACAGTTAGCAATAGATGTGAAGGCTGATTCATTACTAGCGACACGTCTCGCCATGTGAGCAAGACTACACACACACACAGTGTCAGCGCTCTAAAGCTGGGCGCTGACGCTGTGTGATTAATGTCTGTTTCTGAACACATATACACCAGTAACAAAGCGAAAACACATGGAATGACAATGTTTTAACACTGTGACAATGACAGTTTAGTGCCAGACCTGCACATACAATTCTGCATAGAAATATAAAAAGTAAAAAAAATGTATAAAAGTGTTTGTTTGCAGCCAGGAGAGGTCACACAATGATTGGAGCAAAAAATAAATAAATAATAATTGCCAAACACCCTATTTTAACACAACCAAATGAAAGCCCATTGAAATGTATGGCAGAGCGACACTGACCTGACGCTGAATACCTGACGCTCTTGAACCTAGAGCGCTGGTGCTATACGCTGAGATGCCTCTAGTAATACATGTGACGTTACATGGCGCTGTTAGAGTCGCACACCAGATTCGCTTTTCTTGAATGTGGTTTTTGCGTGCAGCGTTCACCATATGCTGCCTGCCGCTACGAAGCACTACCTGGCGCTAGCCTTTCTTAAATAACCCCTTACTCACTCTTGCTTACTAATCCTCTGATTTCAAATACATATCAGAAACTTCCTAACTCTGGCTTGCTAATCATCTGATTGGCTAGGGCAGGTGCAACAGGCATACTTCTAAAAATGTAATGTCTTCGGTTTGGAAGGATCACAGTCTTTTGTTCTGGATAGTCTGTATGTTGCTTAGAACTAGCCAAAGATTCTGATTAGCTCACCTGTTGCATTGGAAGAATTGTGGGACTTGTTGTCCGTTGTTTTTACTCAAGGCCATGAAACCACCCCCTCTGTAGCAAAATGGGAGTCCCAGAATATGAGACATTTGGACACAGCACGCTGATAAGTAAATCACAGGTCTGGGGCACAACCCTAACACAAATGATTATTTAACATTCCAAAAGAGGAAAACAATAATGCAGAACACCAAAAGCCTAAAGTCCCCTTAGGCTGCTTTTTTTTCTCTACTTCTAAAATAAAACCTATATCCTCCAAATTATTTCTTACCTGGATGTTTCCCGGAGATTGTCTATTCACATCATATGTCACAGTAAAATCACCATCTAGTAACGTAGTTGGACAAGTCTCACAAGAACGTTGCTGATCCAAGGAGGGTTTAAAGGAAATATAGCCCTAAAATGGAGAGGGAATCAGTAGATCTCTACATTGTGGTTTGAATACATTACATTTCATTCCATTCCTCTAGTTTCTTGGGGTGGAGGACTGTGGCACAGACTAGTTTAGAGGAAGCTTTTGTAATCTAGACACTTATCCCCTGCAAGTCTCTAACTCATCCTGAACCCCTAATGGAAAATGTTTACACTCCCTTGGACCAGGTCTCCTTGGAGTGACATCTTAGAATCAGCACCAGGGCAGGTAGGTCCAGATTCCTCTTTCATTGCCAATGCTCTAAACAGTGGAATGTATAAGGCAAAAATACTCGGGAGTTTGCAGCTGTGCTATGATGCCTACCCTGCATCTGGTTAAATGCCACTACCCCCCCCCCCCCCCCCCCCGCACCCTTTTCTTTTTCTGCCTATTGTGGCTACTTTGCTTTTATGCTCTTACCTTAAACTAAATACATGAAAATACCTTTTTATCAGACAAGGTTTTATGGATAGCTGGTAACAAGTCATTTGTTACGAATGTTCCCTGGGCATCTAGAAAGCTGATACCTTGAGGTTCATAAATGTTGACTTCAATCTGAAAATATAGAAAAGTACAATTAGATAAACATACATTTCTGTACTAAAGCTAGTATGCATATTTCGGGCTTAGAAAAGGCAACTAGAAATTAATATTCACAAGTCTTAAAGGAGCCACAGCACTCAACCCTGTCAGCTTGTAGGCCAGCCTATAATCTGTCTCTAAACTAGGTTAAAAACAGAGGACTCGGTCACACACATCTGCAGAAGTATGCTTAAGCTGCACCACTACGCCAAAGTGCCTCTGTGGGGTGCAGTCCTAACTCTAATCTCTGAGAGCCCATCTGGGACATACAATGCATTAGATAAATTGGGAGCAGGCTTACCTGAGGTTGCCCTAAACCTCTCAAGTGCAAGCCATGGGGTGGAAGGGTCAAAGACCTTGCAATACAGCCTAGACCCCACACACCATGTGCTTGCACAAATTCAAAAGAAACAAAGGGGGGATGGCAGCCGCTCAGACCATTTTATAACTAACCTGGGAGGTGCACGTTAGCAGGGCAATTAGTACACACAAGTCTTAAAGGAGCCACAGCACTCAACCCTGTCAGCTTGTAGGCCAGCCTATAATCTGTCTCTAAACTTGGTTAAAAACAGAGGACTCGGTCACACACATCTGCAGAGACAGATTATAGGCTGGCCTACAAGCTAACAGGGTTGAGTGCTGTGGCTCCTTTAAGACTTGTGTGTACTAATTGCCCTGCTAACGTGCACCTCCCAGGTTAGTTATAAAATGGTCTGAGCGGCTGCCATCCCCCCTTTGTTTCTTTAGAAATTAATATTGTTTTACTTTATACATCTGTGCAGTGTTCCGGGGCAAACCTTCAGGGGGCCTATTGCCTGCTTATTTTGGTACTATTTATAATGAATCACCCACTTTTGGCAATTGTTTGGAACTTCTTGTCCCTAGGGGGTACTTTGCATAAAAAGGTTGAGAACCACTGCTCTAGAGAAAGTCAATAACAAAGTCAAGTGGACATTATCACTAGAAAATAAATGATCACAAATGAATGATCACATTCAGAAGAGAAAGTTTGATATCTCACTTCCACTGAAGTTCACCAGCATTTTAAATTGCATGAAAGCAATCCTTGGGTTCACCTCTGTGCACAGAAGTTGTACTTTTATGGGTCGAATCGGCACCAGATGAGTCACTCCTTTTTTAGGAGAGAAAATTTGCATTCAATTTCATGGTCTACATTGGGGCTGATTCAGCACCAAGTGAAAATGTAAAACCCGTTTGTCGAATCATCCCCAAGGTAGACCATGAAAGTGAGAAATTTTCTCTTCTGAAAAAAAGAGTGACTTTCTCATCTAGTGCTGTACCAACCCCTAAATTACAGCATGTGAACTTTTTGTTTTATGAACCAGGCCTACCCAAGTCCCACCTCTAGACTTGCCAGTTTACCAGTTCTTGTGCTTTTATATTGGGGGGCCACAAAAATGTCGGAACTTCTTACAAAAGTGTAGGATATAACAAAACGACTGTTACCTCCTATTATCTTATTTTTTTCATTCTATCATTTTTATTTTGTGGACACTGGTTTCTTTCCTAAAATACCTGGAAATTTCTGACAAGTGTCTTTGGTTGGACCTTGATAAACATCTCATATTTCCCAAGGTGACGCTTTAGCAATTCTTCATAAACCAACTCAAAGGAAACTTTGCTTTGTGCCGCTATATTGACCGATACAGTAAACTTCTCAGTCTTTCTGCCAGATGCTCTAAAATAAACACAAATCAGTGATTTTTAGGTAGATTTCATTAATACGTCAAAATAAAAACATCTGGTTGTGCCCTGTAATTGGATAGCAATGCTCTGGTGTGATCCATGTCTCAGCCCCATCTGGATATTCCAGAAGTTTGTTTTTAAACAATAGTTTCTGAGGAATCTGATGTAATATGTACACTGCAGGAAACATTGACTAATAGTGTTACAACATTTACATTTTCTAAATTTCAGCTGCCATTAGGACACCATATCACAGTTCAAGGACATAGCTTGTTTGTGTTTACTATCTGCACCTAAAGCAATTAGATTTGTAGCCAACACATTTAGTACATATTTATTTTATAGTCACATGTGACTTCAAAGGGGAAGTCCAAGCTTTCTGTAACCCCACAGCCAACCCTCCCTCCTGTTCTGCTAAGCCTGTTTTGGGTGTTAAAATACTCACTGGATGGCCAAAATCTATAGACTTCAGTGACAGACTCAAGTGACCGACAAATACAGCCACACTGCTGCATGGGATAGTTTAACTGACCTGTCGTTCTAAATCCTAGCTTCAGCTTTCAAGCTGATTTCCCTCCCCTTAGTGAGTGTTTTGTATGTTATTGCCCAAATTGTGTTTGGCACAGGGGAACGGAAAATGCTTATGTTGCCCCTCCATGTCCCACACCTCCCTCACACCCATATCATGCTGCCCCTCCATACATACTACTCTCTTTAATTGCTATTTCATTGAAAACATGGAACCATATGCAAACATAAAGTGGCTGCTTTAAAGTGATGCTATACCCAAAAAGGATGTTTATGTTTTCACCTTCTAACTCCAGCCCAGTGCCCCAAAACAGGCTTTTGTTTTTACTAAAGCCTTTGCCCAATATTCATAAAAACATGAACCCGATTCAGTCGGCCATATTGCTCCCTAGTCGAGCAGTCCCGCGCACTGGTGCTTTCCATTGGTGATAAATTTAACTACAGCACAAACAGCTCAGCATTGGAGGACCGCCTCATCAGTTACAATAACTGCGAAAATCTGAAAGCACTACAAGCCATTATGTGACAGTTTAGTTGTAACTGAATGAATTGGCATATGGCTGCCATTTAGACATCATATGGTTTCCTTTTAGTGTTTAATGGATATTGGGCAAAGATGTGGGGATAGAAAGGGATAATATAAACTTCCTATCTAGGTATAGTTTGACTAGAACAAAACCCTGCTCGCCCAACCCCAGGAATCTTTTAGGCCGCCGATTGCGTCTAACTTGAGCATCCCAATTTGGTATGCTCTGCTATATGATGTCAGAACCAAATTCTTGTGTGGGAGTGGCTAGTGGCTGAAAGGATTGCCTGCAGGAATTAAGGTGAAGGGACAGAGAGAGGTCAAAAGCGGTTTTGTTCCGCTTTAAGGGGGTCAGTATATGGAGTCATTAAATTACAAATGTATTAAAATTGAAGGCATCTGTTACGATTACTAATACATTCCTATATGAATAATTTATCTAAAACATTCTATGAATTAATTCAGGCTGATTCATGGCGTTATCCCATGGCGTTATCCCAGAATCCGCTTGATAAATGTGTCATTGCGTGCCGTTTCCGGCGTTTACCAGTCGCTACCTGTCATTTACAAGGCACTACCTGACGCTATCCCTTCATGAATAAGGCCCTAAATGTATTATTTAACAACATATCTATAACAAACGTCAATATTAATAATAAAAAAGTTATTTACTTGACAAGTCCAGCAGTTTGACCCCTTGAGACTGCCGTTTGATACTGTTTCTTTGCAGCTTCTTTTTCTTTAATAATGCCTGAATATGTTTTTCCATCGATTATCCTGCAAAACATTAACATAAGAAGAAAAATGTATTCTAGTAAGAATGTTCATAAACAACTTGACTTTGCTCTTTATAAAAAAAGCATACAGTAAAAGGTAACAGTCCAGAAACTGACAACCTAACAACTTTCAACAATTTGGAGCGATGAATAATATCCAGAAAGGATGGTAAATGCTGAATTAAAGGGTAAGTCCACTCTCGATGGAATTTTTGAAAGTGTATATTTTTTGTGCCAATAGACGCAAGGAACATTTCCTATGTTAGCAAATGTGTGTTTTATGGAATACATTTTCACTACCTGCAATCTTTTGCTATTAGCAGCGTACACGGGGAGGCTGATCCATTACTAGCGCCAGGTATCGGCAGATGAGCATCTGTATAGCGGCATTTAAAGCGACTGCTGTATTGGGCGCTGTAACCTGGCCGGCATTGATGAATGTGATGTATGTTGGGCGCTCTAACACCAGTACAGAGCTGCAGCGAACGAAAGGTAGCACCAGCTCAGGGCAACCGACATGACTCACACCATATTAAAAAAATCATACAGGCTGATTCATCATTAGCGGCAGGTAGCGACAGATGAGCTTCTGTAGCAGGCATTTCAGAGCGCCCGCTAGTAGTCGCAGTGCTCTGCCGTGGGTCACTAGTTCAGAGCGACTCAGTCACTGTGCAGCAATGATGAATACATTGTGGGGAGTCGCTATATGACCAGTACAGCGATGTATGGGTGCGAATGTTAGCGACTGGTCAGTGCGACCGACTCACAACATATTCATCAAAAAAACAGCCTCACACACCTCCGGCGCTTAAAAATGCTTCGCTGTAGGCCAGAGCGCCGGAGGCTGTGTGATTAAAGGTTGTTTTTTAACATGTATCCACCAGTTACAAAGCGAAAACATATGGAATTACATGTAATAACATTGTAACATGAACACATTAATGCCAGACCTGTAATGTCAATTCTGCATAAATATATAAAACATGAAAAATATTTACAAAAATGGCTTTTTCTATGCCAGGAGAGGTCACAACATTATTTGAGATTAAAAAAAAATTAATAAAAACCACCTGTTTAAAGAGAAATAAAAGAACGTCCATTGAAATGTATGGGAGAGCGGCAGGTAGCGAGAGGTAATGCGTGGCGCTCTGCAAGGCTGAATGCCGGCGCTGTACGCTGAGGCTGGGATAATGATGAATCGGACGCTACATGGCGTTATCCCAGTCGCTCAACAGAATCTGCTTGATAAATGTGTAATTGCGTGTCGTGTCCGGCGTTCACCTGACGCTACCTGTCATTTACAAAGCACTACCTGACGCTATCCCTTCATGAATAAGGGCCTGAGCGTAGGCGCTCTGGATCTGGTCGCTATAGCATAGAGCGGCAGACACTGTGTGATTAAAGTCTGTTTTTGAACACATATCCACCAGTAACAAAGTGAAAACACATGGAATGACATTGTTGTAACATTGTAACATTAATACTAATGCCAGACCTTTAATGACAATTCTGCATAAAAATATAAAAAATCAAAAAGTTTTCAAAAATGACTTTTTGTAGGCCATGAGAGGTGACACAATTATTTGAGAGAAAAAATTAAACACAAAAACCCTGTTTAAACAGAAGAAAAGGAACATCCACTGAGATGTATGGGAGAGCGACAGGTAGTGACAGGTAATACCCGGCGCTCTGGAAGCTAGAGCACCGACGCTACACGCTGAGCTGTCTGTAATGACGAATCGGACGCTACATGGCTACATGGCTCACCAGATTCGCTTTCAGAAATGTGGTTTTGTGTACAGCGCCTGGCGTTCACCAGACGCTGCCTGCCGCTACGAGGCACTATGTGCCGCTATCCCTTGATGAATAACCCCCAAAGTCTGTACACCAAGAAGATAGAAGTGAGCCATGTACACACAGAACACTGCTGCTATGGCCACTGCTGAGGTGAGAGAGCTCACTCAACCTTACACACGCCCAGCAGCAGTGTTCGGTTCAATTATCTGCAATCAGTTGCTATTGGCAACATACATGTGGTGGCTGATTCACTACTAATGGCAGGTATTGCCTGATGAGCGTCTGTATAGAGGCGCTTAGAGCGACCACTAGTAGATGCTGTAAGCGGGTATCGGGTGCTGTAACAGAGCGTCTCAGTCGCTCTAGTAACTTGGCCGGCATTGATGAATGTGATGTGTGTTGGGCGCTATAACAACAGCTGCAGCGAGCGAGAAGTAGCGCCAGCTCAGTGCGCCTGGCACTTAGCGCTCCACACCATATTTAACAAAACACTAGACACACACAGCATCGGCGCTCTAAAGCTGGGCACTGTAGCATAGAGCGCCATACGCTGTGTAAGTCTGTTTAGAACACATATACACCAGTAACAAAGTACACACATGGAATGACATTGTTTTTACACTGGGACATTAAAACTTTAGTGCCAGACCTGCAAATACAATTCTGCATAAAAATATAAAAAGTCCAAAAAAATTTATAAAATTGCTTGATTGCAGCCAGGCCAAACACACTATTTATCCCTTTCGCTGCCACCCTATCTGGAGATTTCCAGGGATTTCCCAGGGAAATTATATATTGTTTTTTTTTCAGCAGAGTCTGGGGTTTAACATAAAATGTCTTGTTTGTCATTTTTTAGATGTATTCTCAATATTTTGGGGTAAAATATGTGCAAAAAATAAAATAAAACATTTTTTTACAATTTGTAGTGTTTTATAGTTTTGTGATGTAGTGTAATAAAAAATGTACGGTAAGTTTGTAAATAAAATCTTATTGAGTGTAAATGCCCAATTTCTCCCGGTCACAGCAGTACCACATGTGTATTGGTAGACACCCTTTCGTGCCCAGGAGACTCCCCCAAACTGAAACAGCGCTTTAGGAGATTTTCAGATAAAATACAACTGTGCTAGGCGTGCACCTTGCAGTTTTGCAAGAAAAACAACCCTTTCCATTTGAAATAGCCCCACAAACTATATATTTTCTGGAAGTACACACCTCAAGCTTTCTAGGCGTTCCAGGCTTGTTGACATGGGTGCAGTTTTCTGGAAGTAATTCCTCAATTCATTATTTGGTTGCACAGGGTTTCCCTAAAAAAAAGAATGAAAAAACAGAATCAAAGGCACTTTTTTCCTAAAAAAACAATATGCAAACAAGAAAAAACAAGTTAAATCTGAAAAAGCAACACCCCCTGAACAGAACAATACCCAACATGCATAGCTACTGTCAAGGGAAGAGTTGGCAAACACCCCAAAGTAAAGCATGTGCGTAAGAATAATTTTACTTGAAAATGTCAGCTCTGCTGACAAAGTGCACACCTTTTACATTTGGAATACCTCCCACAAACCATATATTCCCTGATAGAACACATGTTAAGCTTTCTAAGTGTACCCAGCTTGTTGTAGTGGGCTCATCTTTCTGGAAGTAATCCCTTAAAAAATTCTTTGGTTGCACAGGGTTTCCCTAAAAAATGTATAATAAAGCAGAATAAAAAACACCTTTTCCTAAAATATCAATATGCAAACAAGAAAGAACAAGGTAAATCTGAAAGCGCAAGGTCCCCCGAGCAGAACAATACCCAACATGCATAGGTACTATTAACCCTTTGAATTGCCAGCTTACTTGAAATTTTGTCACCCTCTGTTGACAGGTCATTGTTCACCATTTTCCCCCATGTTTAACTGTGATTTTTGCAGGAATTTCCAGGAAAATTATATATATATTTTTTGCAGCAGAGTTTAGGCTTTAAGATGAAATGTCTTGTGTGGAATTGATTCTTTCAGACAGTTTTTTAATATATTTTTAAGTAAAAAAACTAAAAAATTATCATTTCTTTTAAATTGTCTCATTTATATAAATAAACAATTCATTTTACTAAAGAAAACCATATTGCATGTGAAAGCCCCATTTTTCCTGATTACAACGGTACCACATATGTATTGGTAGCCCCCCGTTACTGTCCAGGAGACCCCCCCAAACTAAAAAGAGAAATTTATAATATAATATCCACACTATAAAGGGTTAAATTAAAAACAAATGTTGTGTGTCCCTTCCTGGGGGGGGGGGGGATTTTTAGGGTTAAAAATCCCTAAAAATCCCCCCCAAAAAATGGTGTGAGGTCCCCCCTACCCAGCATAACTAACCCTGGGACCAGCAATGGGGGCTTGTACAGGGCGCAGGGGCCAGCCTATGGCCACGGGCTCTTCTGCCCCCCAGGGTTTTGGGGAGGCAAGTAATGGGGGGCTCCGAGTTAATGACAAGTCACCCCCTAGCCGCAGGTGACTTGCCAGACCCAGAGCCTTGTGAACTGGTATAGGGGTCTCATGGATCCCTTACCAGTTCACAAAGGGTTAAATGTAAACAACACACTCACAGAGTAATACTACCTACTTACCTACCTACTTATCTCCCATCCATCCCCGGGCACTGTGTCCCACACTGATCACTTTGGCTTCAGCACTCCTGCTGGGTGACAGGTAACATATGGTTTAATTTAAAAAAAAATGACATAGGGTCCCCCCTCCCTGGACCCCTGGCCCTGCAGGCTACAAGCCCACATAGCCTCTGTAAGGCATGGGCCCTTCTGCCCCCCCCCCGGCCTTTGGGGAGGCAGGTAATTTGAGGGGCCAGGGGTTAACGGCAAGTCAACCGCTAGCCGCAGGTGACTTGCCAGCCCCCAGCCCTGTGGACTGGTGTAGGGGTCTCATGGATCCCTTACCAGTTTACAAAGGGTTAACAGTAAAAAACACACCACACACATAATTAAAAACTTTTTTTGCTTTACGCATCTCCGATCGTCAACTCCTGTGTCCCTCGATCCGATGACAGATGCAGTCATCACTGGCCAGTGAAGGGGGGAGGCAGGCGATCAGATCATCGCCTGCCCCTCTGCTCCTGTGGCCAGCGATGATCGCATGTGAAAGAACAACAGCCGGAACAAATAAATCACAGGTCTGGGGGTACAATCTTAACACAAATGTTTATTTTACATTCCAAAAAAGGAAAACAATAAGACAGAGCACCAAAAAAATGTCAAAAAGGGAGTTTTCCTTTAATCTTTGGGCACAGAACACTTGTTATTGAGTTCAATTGCAGTTGTGATACTGCTACTTATATATTAAAGGTATTTTGCCTTAGACTTTACATGCCGCTATAAATAGCGTTACTGTTAGAGTTAGATAGTATTCATTCACTCCCCTACTTAGATGTATGGATATCTAGTAGAGAAAGATGGCTGCGATTGTGATTGTCTGCAACCCTATGTGATGTTTGCAATCTGCAAAGTACCCCAAGCTTCCACCGTGTTCTCTCCCTTTGAGTTGGTTGTCACCTTACAGAAGTGTCATAGAGCATATGGCTCAGATGCAGGACCGTATTGCTACAGTAAGGCCGATTGTAAAAGAACACCTCCAGAGGGCACAAGAGATCCACAGCTGGATCTATAAACGCTCTGCCATGATCAGTAACTCTAATCCGAGAGATAGTGTCCTGGTGTTAGTCCCCACAGTAGAGAGTACATTTTTGGCAAAGTGCAAGGCCCATATGAAATTGTTGAGGACGTGAGTGAAGTAAATTACAAGGTGCACCAGTCTGACAGAAGGAGGCACTTTCAAATCTACCATATAAACTTGCTCAAACCTTTGAGAGGGAGTCGCTAGTCACCTCTAAGGCAGAGAAGGATAAAATGCCAGAGATCCATCCATCCGCCTCACAGAAAAGTTAAAGAGTTTCTTCAGCAAAATAGACACAAGTTTTCTGACCTTCCGGGGCATATCCACTTCATTAAACATCACATAGTTACCGAGTCGGGGGTGTAAGGTCAACCTTAAGTCGTACAGAATACCAGAGGCCCACAGAGAGGTAGTATCAGCAGAGGTTAAACATATGTTAGAGTTGGGAGTAATTGAGGACTCCCGAAGTGAATAGGTAAGCCCAGTTGTCCTGGTCCCCAAACCTAATGGTACTTGGAAGTTCTGTAATGACTTCTAAAAGTTAAATGAGATTTCAAAAGTGACCATGGTGACCAAAAGTGATGGTTCCTGTCACTGCAGAATTATAGCTTTACACTAAAGCATAGGCCAGGAAAGCTCCCGGGGAATGCGGATGCGGATGCTCTCTCTCTCCAGAGTTCATTGCATGTGGGCTAGAGTTCCATTGCCCCCGAGTCAGGAGAAGGGGGGGGGGATATGTAGGCATGCAGCAGTCTGTACACTGGAGGGGATGTACATTTTTCCCAATGCTAGCAAGGGTGAGATGAGAAGTCGAGGAGGCTTTAGGACACTGAAGCATATTCTTTAAAGTGGTCTAACAGGTAGCATTTGGTTTTCCTATATTTATGATTATAGAAGCATTTGTTGACCGTGACAAAATCACATCTGTTTTATCAATAGTATTTCCATGTATTTAAAGTGGACCAAAACCCACTGAATATGTGAAATATATTTGGCCAAAGCCCCTGCCGACAATCCCTTCTTAGGGTGAAGAACTAGAAATGAATATTGTTACTCTTCAAATCGTCCTGGAACAATTTTTTATTGCTGTCCTTTTCTGTAAGATGGCAGGTGATCAGTCATTGCATAAGTGTGGCAATGACATCATTGTCACGCACAGCAGTGGCAATAAATGGAGGAGGCAGAGCTTTACTGCTAAAACAAATGGCATTGTTTAGGATTAGAGTGAAGCAGGAGCATTAAAAACTGGCAAAAGGTGCTGTTCATGGGTGCAGAAATTCAAGGGATGCTAGTTAGTGGGTTTTGTGGGTTTTGCTCTGCTTTAAATTAAAGGCTTTTTAACCTATATGCTACTGTCTGTGCACTTAAAGTGGACCAAAACCCACCATGATGGGCCAGGGAATTCATAAGATTCTAATCGATTCCATCTCCTCGGGTCATCCAAAACCGAGATGGAATCGATTAGCCCGGGACTCCCCACATCCCCCATACAGTTACCTTGTTTCCCGGTCCCGGCCCGCATGTGTGAGGGCATTCCCCGCTATCCCTCTAGCAGGCCGTGTGCCCACACCAGGCATTTTTGAATGGCCGACGCAGATACGCTCCCTGTTAGAGGGTAGCAGGGGATGCGGCCATCAGTGCGCTCAGAGCCACTGGCCTTAGTGAACATGAAGTCAGCTCCGAGCGTGATGATTGGACAAGCAAAGCACATGCGCCGTAGGACCGGGAAGAGGTGAGTTGGCTTCGGCGATCTAGGGGGTTTCATGCAGCTAGGCACGATCAATAGTCAAAATCCTGGGTTTTGGTTCATTTTAAACAATGTGACCTATGAACTAATGAATTGTGATTACAGTGTCTTCTGGTTCATTCCATGATTTCATTTTTAACTTTCTCATCATGACTTCCAGTGGAACCAGAACAAATATACCCAACTAAACAGGCTATCTCAGGCTTCCCTTAATCCCTCCATTGCTGTTTTATAGAATAAGACACCTGCATTCCATTAGGATATACACAAGGGGCTCACTTAGATTAACGGAAAAAATGTATTTGATTCAATTTTTATTTATTAAAGAGGAACAACACACCCGGTTTTCACATTTCGAGGTGTTGTTCCCCTCAGTGGGGGCATCCCGATGCGTGTATGCCCCTAGGTCACTCACCTTCCTGCCGCTTCCAGGCAACAGACTCGGGTGAGAACGAGCTTGCTGATTGGCTGAGCGGCCCATTGAACCAATCAGCGTGCATCCCCCGCTCACCTCCTAGCCGTCGCGTTCCTGCGCTGGCCATTCACAAAGGCTAAGCGTGGGTGCGCACACGGCTAGAGGTGAGCGGGGATGCGGTTACAGTGAGGGCTCCCAGACAAGGTGAGTGAAACAAGGCCTCTGGGGGCTTTTACACAGTGGGGCAGCCCAATTCAGGATGCCCTAAGGAGTGGAACTCGGGTGTTCCTCTTTAAGATATAACTGTTTGCTGTACTTCAAGTCCCCGAACTTTGAGGGGGTTCGCGCATCCCTAGTGATTAGGCTTTACTATTAGCTTGCCATCATTATTATCCACCCCACAAAAAGAAAGAAATACCAGCGGTAACAACAATCCAGAAAATGGCAGTCTAAATATTTGCATAAAGTATATGTAATACTCACATGCTGAAGTTTGTTATAAACGCAGTTTTTGGCAGATCAACTTTGAAGACAGCTTCTTTGGAGACATTTGCTCGGTTAACAGCTCGGCTTGTGATGACATTATGAGCAAAGCGTGATGTCACCTTACTGTCAATATTAATACTGTAGACTTCTATATCTTCTTCCGGCTAAAGAGTACAACATGTTAAGTTTATTAAAAATACAATTCTGTGATTACTCACCTGTAGAATTGGTATTATGAGTATACAGTATGTCCTGCTCCAAATCTTACTTACAGTTGGGATATACCCCGCCAGATGACGCTGGAATGCAGAGACATCGAAAATAGGCTCATCCCGCCCCCTCAAATACCCGGGGACCTCCCACAATCCCCAGCATTGAAAAGCAGTTAATGAGAAGCCGGGAGAATTAAACAATCCAAACTATCAACTATAACAATGATAACAATCACCATACAGGGGATCCAAGATAATGCAAACCAAGGGTGGGTTGGAGCAGGACGTAATGTATACTCATAATAACAATTCTACAGGTGAGTAATCACAGAATTGTATTATTCTTAGTATACAGTACGTCCTGCTCCATATCTAATACTTACAGTTGGGACATCCGATAGCAGTGTCCATAAAGTAGGGTGGGATCCCCTAGAAAAATCAGCAGCAGACAGTTTAAACCACTGCCGCCTGCAGAACCTTTCGGCCAAAAACAGCATCAGCTGAGGCCCTAACATCAACCTTGTAAAACTTTGAAAAAGTATGAAAAGAAGACCAAGTAGCAGCCTTGCAAACTTGTTCAACAGAAGCCTGGTGCTGAAAAGCCCAAGAGGCACCAATAGCACGAGTGGAATGAGCAGTAAGGCGGAAGGGAGCCAAACCCTTCCTAGGACGAGAAGGGACCACAAAAAGAGCATCAGTTTTCCTGAAAGGTGCAGAAGCCACCAGATAGTACTTCAGACACCTAACCACATCCAAAGAATGCAAAACCCTCTCCTTAGCATTGCTAGGATTAGGGCACAAAGAAGGAAGAACAATGTCCTGATTCAAATGAAAGACAGACACTACCTTAGGCAGAAAGTCAGGTTTGAAACGAAACACCACCTTGTCCTGGTGTTTCTCATAGTAGGGGGGCTGAATGGAAAGCGCCGCCAACTCAGACACACGCCTGACAGAAGTGATAGCCACCAAAAATACAACCTTGAGCGTAAGAATGGCCAAGGCGAGGGGGCGTGGCCGGCGATGAGAGAGTGAAGTCGCACACTACCTGAGCTCCCTCCGGCCGACCTGTTATACCGGCGATTTCTGGGGCTTTTCCCCACCCGGACCTGCTATTAGGCATAATGGCGAAAGGCAAGAAGGGGGCAAAGCCTAAATCACCCCCGCTGCACAAAAAAATAAGCGCTTACCTGGCCCCGGACCGCACGAGGGGCGGAGGTGAGGAGACATCCAAGATGGCGGCGATGGAGGATGGCGGGGCCGCGACCCGCGGCACGTGTGGAGACCCCACCGATCAGGGAAGAGGAGAGAAGGCTCCTGCGCCGGTGAGTGCCCGGGACGGAGACGGAGCAGCCCGGCGCTGGCGTGGGCGGAGGAGAGGTTGCTGCGGGGAGACTCTGGCCCCCGCTGCCGGCGGGGAGCGCGAGCAGCCAGATACTGACGGAGGCGGAGGACGGAGAGGAGTGCCGCCCCGACCGGCGCTCCGCAGACAGGAGCAGTGGCTTGGAGCCGGCGAACTCCCTAGAGATCGGTTCTCCCTCGAGGCCTGGTGAGAAGGGAATGCATGATAAGGAGAGCTGTGCAGGCAAGGGGGGGACAGGCCGGGCATTTACCCCTGCGCCACCTGCGGACTCAGAGGAGGGAGGGCAGAGGAGCCCAGCCTCAGGGGGCCATACTGAGGATCCAATAAAGAGGGGGGGCATACATATAAGATCCCCTGGCACCCCACCACTGCAACTGCCCGGGAGGGGACTCAGCGAGCAGACAGGCCCCACGGGACTGTGGGGGGCCGACATGTGGCCACAAGAAACGGCTGCATCCCCTCATCGTGGGAGAGGCCCTGCCAGGCAGTGGGGAGGCTCATCCCCCAAACCAACGGTTAGCAGCGCAGCGCCTCCCGGACCCAGAATCTCCCCTCCAAGCCCAGAGTCCATGGCTATGGATGGGCCGCCGCAAAGCCCCCACAGGGACTGGTTTTCCCTCGGAACCCGAAACGAGACACATAGATCCCCACTGTGGCTTTCACGCAGCAGCTCCGTGGGGCCCACATGGTGCACGAGCAGGGAGGGCCTGGAGGTGGGCGCGGGGCCTCCTGCTTCGCCCTCTATTCCCGGCGAGATACCCAAAAAGTTGCCAAACCTCGCAAGGGAAGTTAGAAGAGAATACATCACCAGTGACCAGTCCAGACCCCTTGCAGAGGAAGGGGGCTCGCGCCCTTACAATACACCTGCGGTGGGGGGTAGCCGGCTGATCGTGTGGTCGGCGCCTCTTCCGCCTGCCTCTCCCTCACACGACCCAATCCTGGCAGATATTAGGGCGGAACTCAAAGCCCTCCCGACCAAGGCGGACCTTGAATCCTTTATTTCAAGAATAGAGAGTTCATTTAAGAAAGAGATATCCAACCTGCAAAACTCTGTGGAAGGCTTGGGCACTTCAGTTGCCGGTCTAGAACATTCCCACCTTGCGACCATACAAAGAATTGAAGCTCTGGAAAAGAACAACAAGCTATTTCTCAAGCTACGGTCCTTCACCTGGACGACCTTGAAAATAGGAGCAGACGCAACAATATCAGGGTGAGGGGCCTGCCTGAGGCGACAGGCCAGGATCAGCTTCTGCCCACAGTCGTGGGCATCTTCAACGGCATTCGCCCTAAGATATCGCGCCGACCTTCCGGATCTGTTTGCCTTTTTGGACTCCCCCCCAATGGAGGTACGGGACTGGTTGGACCCCTCCCCTTTGCCCCCCCAGGCCTTCCTGGGCAGCGATCGCCCGCAGAGGCCACGAGCGAGGAGAGCTCCATCTGCCTCGCGCTCAAGACGGCACAGAAGACCCCCTGAGGGGCCAGCTCCGCTGCCGAACGAGCCTTGACGAGGGTGGGCGTCACATGTTATGATACGGGACTGTTTGGATCCCCTGATATCCTTTGCCTCTTATCTGTGTTTCTATGCCTGACGCATTATTTGCCATTGTTCTGTTGCCTATTGACCATATGATTAACCATATTTCTTCACGTTGCTCTCCACCTGGGGTGCGCTCCTTTGGCGCTCTCCTGTGCGGCCGGGCGGTCCCGCTCCTGCCGCTTGCGGCGGGTGGCGGGGCGGCCGGGCGGCGCTGGGGGCGTCTGGGAGCGCATCTCTATATCTCTATCTCCTAGGTTTCACGGGTGGACGATGCCGCAGGGTAGCTCCTCGGGGCCCACGAAAGGGACTCCGGAGAGCCCAGCATGCACCGCATGGGTCGGCTGGAGGGGCTCTCCGTGCCTCTCTGACCCGTCGCGTTCCCACATTAGACCGTTACCCCCCCTCCGCGCCCTTGTGAAGCGAGGTGGGGGTGAATTTTTTTTTTTGGGAAACAATAACTAGTTCCCCAACCGGGTGGTGGCGTCCATAGGTTGCTCCCGACCCGGTTTAGTTGGTTAGTTTTTGTGTTTTTGTTTTTTCTTTCTTTTTTTATATTTCCTTTCTTTCTTTTATTATTTTAAGTGTTTCCCTCCCCCCTCCGCGTCTTGTCTCTTCCCCTGTAGTCCACTTGTATCCCATCACTTCTTCCCATCTAACCTACCCCGCCCCCATCTTTGTATCCCCCGCTTGGACCGGCGTACTGATCTGAGCTCCCCCAGTGATACGAGAGGGGAGAGTTCGGGGGTCCTGGTATGTCCCGGGTGAAGCTCACTTCCCTCAATGTAAAGGGACTTAACTCCCCTTTGAAGAGAGCGGTGGTCCTCAGGGAATTGAGGCGCCTGCATGCCCAGGTCGCCTTCCTGCAGGAGACTCACCTCAAGGTAGGGAGAACACACAATGTCTCCAACCGCTACTATAAGACCCAATATCACTCCCTTTCTCCAGACTCTAAATCTAGGGGTGTAGCCATCCTGCTAGCTGGGTCCCTGCCGTGGACTCACCTGGCGAGGCTTCAGGATCCTGACGGTAGATTTCTGTTTGTGCGGGGCACCCTCTTCTCCCTGAAGGTGACACTGGCAACATGCTACTGCCCCAATACCAACCAATCCAAATTTATACGTTCCACCCTGAACAAACTTGATGGGTTTGTGGAGGGGGTTCTCCTGCTTGGGGGCGACTTTAATACGGTTCTTGACCCGACCTGGGACACTTCCCGTGGATCCTCGCATGCCCCCTCTTCCTCCCTGAAAGAACTCAGATCGCTGCTCTTCAAGCACCAGCTGATGGATGCGTGGCGGATCCTTAATCCCCGGGGAAGGGACTATACGTTTTTCTCCGCTCCCCATAACTCCTACTCGCGCATCGACTGGTTCTTGATCCCGCACAGGTTCCTACACCTTGTCACCGATATGGATATTGGGCAGATAGCTGTCTCAGACCATGCCCCTGTCTCCCTGACCATCACCATCCCCGATACGGCCCCCTTGAGAGGTCAATGGAGGTTGAATGGCTCCCTCTTGCAGGACCCAGAGGTAAAAGCTGACATCCATAAGGCTATCACAGAGTACTTCACAACTAATGACACAGGAGAGGTTTCGCGGATGTCCCTGTGGGAGGCCCACAAGTGCGTGATCCGGGGCGTGTTGATTAAGCATGGTGCGCGTCTCAAGAGGGAAAGGAACAAACAAATTGAGCTTCTGACCCGAGAGATTTTTGAGACTGAGACTAAGCACAAGAAGTCCCTGGATGCGGCGCTAGGCGCCAAATTGACGCGCCTTCGGGAATCCCTCAGGGACGTTTGCCTCACCGAAGCCAAAAGCACGGAGGCCAAGTGCCGGCGATTTTTCTACGAATATAGCAACAAATGTGGCAAGGCCCTGGCTAGGGCTCTGAAAGCGCAGCGAGCTAGAAATTTCATTTCCCACGTCCGGGACCGGGGGGGGTAGAGGACTCCATTTGACAAAGGACATAGCGAGGTCATTTAGGGAGTTCTATGAAAACCTATATAACTTACCATCGAGTCACCAAGCCCCTGCAGTGACCAGCATAGAAAGGTACATCCGAAAGTCTGGTCTCCCTCGACTCGGACGTGAGGTGGCGGAGGCTCTTGAGGGAGACATAGAGCTGGGGGAATTCTTGGGAGCCATCAGGAACACCAGGCCAGGCAGAGCCCCGGGCCCTGATGGATTCAGCTTAGATTACTACAAGGAGTTTGCTGGTATTTTGGGACCACACTTTATCACATCGTTTAGCTCCCTGAGGGACGGGAACCCGCCTCCTAGAGATACCTTGAGAGCAAACATTACCATAATCCCCAAACCTGGGAATGACCCGGCGCAGTGCGGGGGTTATAGGCCCATCTCTTTGTTGAACAGTGATATCAAGCTGTTCAACAAGATAATAGCAGACAGGTTAGCACCATATATCCCTTCCCTCATTCACTGGGATCAGGTTGGCTTCGTTCCCTCGAGAGAGGGAAGAGACAACACCACTAGGGTCATCAATCTGATCCATCAGGCCCATGCGGGGGGGGGCGGCTGCGATGCTTCTCTCAACGGACGCCGAGAAGGCTTTTGTTAGGGTGAGCTGGGCCTTTATCTCCGCTACCCTACGTCAGGTTGGCTTAGGGGAGAACATGACCCGTTGGGTCATGGCTTCCTATTCGTGCCCCTCGGCGTCCGTCGTGGTTAACGGAATGGCTTCGGAGCCATTCATGCTGGCGAACGGGACCCGTCAGGGATGCCCCCTCTCCCCCCTGATATTCATCCTGACACTCGAGCCCTTCCTGCGATATGTAAGGAAAAACGATGACATTGCTGGTATCAAAGTAGGCCGAGGGGAACACAAGGTCGCGGCTTACGCCGACGACCTGATATTTTTCATCTCTAGACCTGAGACATCCCTCCCCATCCTCCTAGCAGAACTCAAAGCCTTCCAAACAGTCTCCAATTACAAGATTAATTACCAAAAGTCCTCTGCCCTCAACATCAGCCTGCCCCCTGGGAGATTAAAGCAGATCGCGGAAAATTTTCCATTTAAGTGGGAAAGAGAAGCCATAACGTATTTGGGGACCCAGATACCGGTCATTCCACAAAAATTATACAACATGAACTTCCCTCTATTGTTGAAGAGAGTGGAGGAGGACCTGCAGAGATGGAACAAAAACGCCTTCTCTTGGTTTGGCAGGTCCAATATCATTAAGATGAACATCTTGCCAAGGGTTCTATATCTCTTCCAGGCCCTCCCGATCATGGTCCCACATACTTTCTTCAAACGCCTGACAGGGATCTGTTCCAGGTTTGTCTGGGCGGGTAGACCGCATCGATTGGCGGCCCCCCTCCTAGCTCTCCCCAAGGAGAGGGGTGGATTGGGCCTCCCAGATTGGAGGGCGTACTATGCGGCAGCCCATTTATCACGGGTAGCTGACTGGTGTAGACACTCCTCTCTGAAGCAATGGACGCATGTCGAACAAGAGGCCTCGGAGATCCCCCTGCCGGGGCTCCCGTGGATTCCGCTCGATCGGGTCCCCGCCCTGAACAAACATCCCACAATAGGCCCTACACGAAAAATAGTGAGTAGATTCTTCCCGAGGTTGGGCATCATTCCCTCTGCTTCGCCCATGACCCCTGTTCTGGGACACCCGGACTTCCCGGCAAGCCTAACTGATAGTACCTTCCGCGCTTGGATAAAAAGGGACTGCTTCAGGGTTTTGCATTTTCGAGAGGGTCGAGATTGGGTTGGGGCGGAGGTCCTGGCGGCAAGACATTCACTTACCCCCCTGAATACCTGGCAGACTATGCAGATCTCACACTATCGGAGCTCCCTGACCAGAGCTATGGAAGGCGTGGGCCCTATCACCCCCTTTGAACAGTCCTGCATGGGTAGCGGCCACTTCAGAGGAGCCTTGTCTTATGCATATTCCCTGCTGATGGCCCCCCCTGACTCTTACAAACCCCCGTATATAGAGGCCTGGGAGAGGGAGCTAAATAGGAGTTTCACGAAGGAACAGACACAGGCCATGCTGCAGGTAGTTCACAAGTCATCTATGTCGTGTAGATACCAAGAGGCCTCCTATAAAGTTCTGTCACGCTGGTACCTGGTACCGACCAAGTTGGCGAGAATATTCCCCTCCTCCTCCCCCTTGTGTTGGCGGTGTTCAGGGGCCAGGGGCACATTGTTACATACCTTCTGGGAATGTGGGGCATTAGCTAGGTTCTGGAGCAACGTCAGGAAAATTATCCTGATTTTGACTGATATAGATTTGGGTGAGGACCCGGCGGGATACCTTCTGGGCTTGGCTCCTACATCCCTCAGGAGGAGGACTAAAGGCTCGATTCAGAGAGACACAAAAAAACTTTCAAAACGGTGCCAATGTCGTATTTTTTTCAAATGTTCCCGCTCTCGTATGAGCGTTCGAGCGATTCTATGCATGCATTGAAAACCTTGTGTAAAGTTTCCGTCCGTTCGTACGGCAGATTACGAATTACGCGGATGTCATTTTCCATCCAGACTTTTACGTTTCATTTCCACATGTTACAACGTAGGCTTTCGTTTTTGCCCTTTTCCCATCGTATCCTCCAACGAATCCTTTACGTTTCCCGATAGATTCTGTTTCCATTTTACCAAAAATAATCGTCCAGACGGAATCCTTACGATCTTGCGCCTGCGCACTACAAACTTAACTCATTAAAGTGCTCGCCTACATATTTGCCACCCTCACTTCTACTAAAATGTTTAGCTAAACCACTTAGCACTCCATCCTCCATCTTCCCTTTTGGACCCTTAAAGCTCACCCAAACCACTTATCACTATCCTCCATCTTCCCTTTTGGACCCTTAAAGCACACCCAAATCACTTATCACTATCCTCCATCTTCCCTTTTGGACCCTTAAAGCACACCCAAATCACTTCTCGGTCATGTGAATATTCATCTTTAAATATTTCTGTGCCCATTAGTTTTGTGTTAATGTAGTTTGTTAATGAAATGACAATGTAACTTTTTTAAATAATTACCAGCATCAAATATGCATTTTTTAAAAATGTGTTAAATTTCAACTTTAAACAACTATAATAAATTAAATACATAGCAATGGCAGGCCACTGAACATTATTCTTCATCTGTGGTCCCCAAAGAGTTGCGCAGCTCCTGCATCTCGCCCACCAACTGAAGGACCCTGACACTCAGTTGTGCCACTCTGGCACGTGTGGTCCCTGTAAATTAAAATTTGGGTATAACCTTGTTGGGGTCATACTGCAGTGCCCCCCCCCCCCCATATGGTCCAAACACCTAAATTTGGACTTCATAGGCCAGAGGGCCCTCGCCACTACGGGCCGGGTTTTGAATAGTGCCCGATTAGAGAACCCCTGGCCCACATTCTGCAGGCAAAGAACGGGCATCAGGAGCAAGGGCGAGTGGCACATCTTGCGGTTCCTGCAACCAAATATAAAATAATTACACAAAGCAAAGGTAACCAACTAAAACACTAACTCCTACAACACATTAAGATTCAAGTTCAACAATCCAAATATAATTCACAAAGGACATAAGTCTAAAAAAATATAGCAATTATATGGATGTGTGGAAAAATAAATGTTTACATGCTAAGGACTAATTTAGGTCAGCATTAAAATGCATCTATAAGGCATACATGAAATGTATTGATTCAGGTATGCATTGCTATACAATTTATGGCCTCGGCCATGCTGATACATGCAATGCCTTGGTGCTAAAGGCGCGCAGACTCCTCCACATAGCCGCAAAACATGTTCAACAATAGCAATCCGAGTCCTCAGAGGTGTCGGAAGTGGTTTTACAAATAAACGGATTTATAGGGTGGTGAGCTGTCGGAAAACAGCTCTCTGAATTTTTCAATTTTGTTTGGAAATGTTCCGAATTGCTTCCGTTTATCGAAAGCGCATATACACATTCTCCCGAACGTTCGTGCGAGTGAAAAATATACGAACAAAAGCCAAAAAATGACAAACACCCACCAAAACTTTCACAGAAAGCTACGGAAGTCCGGACGAATGTGTCTCTGAATCGAGCCTTAAGTCTTTACTGGCTCCTCTTCTGAATGCGGCCAGGACTTGCATTCCATCCTGCTGGAAATCCACGGCTCCTCCCACGACGGCCATGTGGCTCACCAGGGTTGCCGATATTGGTAGGATGGAGGAGATGACGGCCTCGCTGAGAGGGAAGGTAGACGAGCATAGAAATCGCTGGCGGGTGTGGGAACAATTCACTTTATCGGCATGTTCCCAGGCTAGGGAGCGACCTTCCCTTGGGGTCTTGGGCCTCCCCCCTTCCCCTCCTCCACCCCCATCCCTTGCCCCCCCCTTCCCCTGCCCCACCCCTTTCGTTGTCTCTGTGTCGTCTCGTCCCCCCCCCTTCTGTGTGTCGGTTATGTTACCTGTAGTTGACCTTTTGCTCAGTTATTTCATGGTTTTCAAAAGGAAAAAACTTTGGAGACGTGGTGTACGGATTACACGCTTTATTACAATTTAATGCTTAGTATGAGTTACGCTTAAAAATGAGCACCCCCCGAGCTTTTGCCCTGAGGGTTGAGGGGGACTGCCAGCACCTAAGGTCATCAAGCACCTTTCTTTTCCACAGTTCCTCATCTTGGCCCCGGTTGGCGTCCGCTGTAGGCCGGGTTGTTCTTACAGTTTCATCGTTTTCACAGTTTTTTTTTTTTATTTACTGCTCGATGTACCTGTATCCATCTATATTGTTAACCGATGTCTGACTATGCTGATCGTGTTCTGTAACATGCCATGCTTCTTCAATAAAAAAACTACAATAAAAAAAAAAAAAAAAAAAAAGAATGGCCAAGGCAGCATCCTGCACAGGTTCAAAGGGAGCACCCTGCAAGGCTGACAGAACCAAGTTCAGATTCCAAACAGGCACCATAGGCTTACGTGGGGGGTGCACATGAGTGACCCCCTGGAAAAAAGTCCTGATCAGAGGGTGCTGAGCAAAGGACTTCTGGAAGAAAATAGCCAGGGCAGAAACCCGACCCTTCAGAGTACTGAGCTGGAGTCCCATCTCCAACCCATGCTGCAGGAACTCCAGAATCCTGGGAATAAAGAACACACGACAGGGAAGAGACTTAGACTCACACCAGTCAATGTAGGCAAGCCAAACCCTGTAATAAATGGAAGAGGAAGACTTCCTAGTTTTAATCAAAGTATCCACAACCGAGGAAGACAGCCCCTTCTCCATGAAGATGGAGGTTTCAGCAGCCAGGCCGTCAAAGCCAGAGTTTGTAAATTGGGATGGTGTAGTGAGCCCTGAGTGAGCAGATCTGGCACCAAGGGCAGAGTGTACTGATCTACTGCCAGCTGCACCACGTCTGCAAACCACACTCTTCTTGGTCACCTGGGGGCCACCAGAATTGCTGGCGCCCCTTCCAGAGCAATCTTGCGCAGAACCCTGCCCAGCAGGGGGATTGGAGGGAAGACATACAGGAACTGAAAGTCCTGCCATGACATTGCTAGCGCATCCGAGGTCAAGGCCAGAGGATCCTGGGACAGAGAGACAAAAGCTGGGAGCTTGTGATTGTGGCGAGACGCAAACAGATCTACATCTGGTTGGCCCCAACGGTGACACAGAGACACCCTGCTGTATATGGACCATTCTCCCTGGCGAGGGTTCCCCCTGCTCAGAGAGTCCACCAGGCGATTTTCCACCCCCGGGATGTACACAGCTGATATGCAGGGGACATTGGCCTCCGCCCAAGTCAGGATCAGAGACACTTCCTGGAGGGCCTCCTTGCTCCGGGTCCCTCCCTGATGATTGATGTAGGCAACTGCCGTCTGGTTGTCCGAACGCACCTCAACAGGCAGGCCCGGAAGGTGAGTAGTCAAGTGAGCCAGAACTAGCCTGATCGCCTGCAGTTCCAAGACATTGATAGATGTGTGGGCCTCCTGAGGGCCCCACCTCCCCTGGAACCGCAGGGACTTCCAGAAACCCCCCCCAACCTGACAGACTGGCATTCGTGGTGACCGTCTCCCAGGAAGGGGCAAGAAAGGATCTGCCCCCCAACAGGTTCCTTGAGTCCATCCACCGCGAGAAGGACCTCCTGACCAGGGGGGAGAGCACACAGACCCTGTCCAGGGACGCTGGGTCCTTGTCCCATACTGACAATAGGTGAAGTTGCAGAGGCCTCAAGTGGAACTGAGCATAAGGGACCGCTTCGAAGCATGCCACCATCAGGCCCACCAGCTGCACCCCCTGCCTGATGGAGGGATGGGGACAAGCTAGGAGGGACTGAGCCTGTGCAATCAGACTGTCCACCTTCTGTTGAGGAAGGAAGATCCTTGCCTGAACTGTATCCAGATTCATTCCTAGGAATCGAGTTACCACGGAAGGGGACAGTGAGGACTTGGGGTGGTTGATCACCCATCCAAATGACTCCAGAGTGGACACCACCAGCTGAGTATCCAACTCTGCCATATGTAGAGACTGGGAAGTGATGAGAATGTCGTCCAGATAGGAAAGCACACGGACGCCCTGACATCTGAGCAGAGACATCACGCCAGCCAGCACCTTGGTGAACACCCTGGGAGCTGAAGTGAGGCCAAAGGGCAAGGCCACAAACTGGTAGTGTTGATCCATCAGAGCAAACCTGAGGAACCTTTGATGACCTGGGAACACAGGAATATGAAGATAAGCATCTTTGATGTCCACAGAAGTCATGAAATCCCCTTGGCGCAGGAAACTGATGGCAGAGCGCAGAGTTTCCATGCGAAAGCGCCTGCCCCTGACAAATTTGTTGAGGATCTTCAAGTCCAGGATGGGCCTGACTGAACCATCTTTTTTGGGTACTGTGAATAGGTTGGAATAAAAGCCCTTGCTTTTTTTCTTAAGGGGACCTGGCAGATGACCCCCAGCTCCAGGAGGCCTTGCACTGCTTGCACTAGCTCCTGAGCTGACACAGGGTCCTGAGGAATCCGGGATCTGATGAATCTTGGAGGGGGACAGGCAGCAAACTCTATCTTGTAACCGGAGGACACTACCTCCTGAATCCACCGGTCTGAGACATGAAGCCTCCAGACGTGAGCGAAGTGCTGCAGCCGTCCCCCCACCCGGATGGGTGAGGGCGCCCCATCATGCCTGAGGGGGCTTGGGGGAAGATTTTGCTTTGGGACCCCAGGAGGGGCCAGGACGCCCACGTCCTCTGCTCCTGCCCCAGAAATCTCCCCGGGTCCCAGGAAAGGAAACCCCCCTTCCCTGTCTGGCACCACGGTAAAGGGAGGAGAAGGAACCCTGACCCCGAAAGGGCCTAGATTGATGCCTGCGCTGGGGTAGCCTGCCTCCCTTAGCAAAAAGGTCCCAGCGGTCCACAAACAGGTGCAGTCCTTTAAAGGGGAACCAAGTGAGGGCCTTCTTGGCAGCGTTGTCAGCAGCCCACTGGCGCAGCAAAACCGAGAGGCGTATAGCCACCACGAGGGCAGAAGTTCTGGCACACATTCTGATGGTGTCATCCAATGCTGAGAGGACAAAATTTACAAAAACATCACAACTGGAAAGTGCATTAAACACCTCACAAGGCAAATCATCAGGGGCACTATCAAGCATATTTCTGATAAGGGTTCTAGTGGCCACAGCAGTTATGGCAGAGGCACAGACCGGGCGCAGTGCAGTCCTCGCACATGCAAAGGCGTGGGATGCCAGCTGGTCAATGCGCCAGTCCTCAGCATCCCGCAGGGTAGTGGAGTCAGGGGAATGCATGACAGAGGTGTTAGATAGCCCTAGGATCGGGGCATCCACCTCGGGGGGGGGGGATGACCAACATTTAACCACCTCAGCAGGAAAGGGATACTTCCTTTCCCAACTTTTTGGAACCCCGGGAAGTTTACTGGGGTGCTCCCATTCCTTGAGCACAAGGTTATGGAAATGTGCCTGCTCAGGAAATTCCAAACGTGATTTTGCTGTATGGAAAAGCTCCCCTTTTTGCCTGGGAGCCGCAACAGGGAGAGAGATGGACAGAACCTCAAAAATCTGGGTCAATAATCTGTCAGTGTCATCCGGGGCCCAGGGGTCAGAGCCAGAATCGTCATGACCCCTTGGTCCCTCATCAGATGAGCCTGAATCAGAAAAGAGCTCCCCTTCATCAGACGGGGTATAGCCACAAAGATTCCAAAACTCCTCAGTTCCCATAGGGAAAACAGTGACATTAGGCGTCAAGTGCCGCTTCTTAGCAGGGGCCTTACGCGCTTAGCAATCAACTGCTCAACAGTAGCCAGTCTAGAAGACACATCAGGCTGAGAATCCCCACTAGTATGCAACTCAGCAGGAGTGAGGTTTAAGCTTGGGGGAGTAGGCAAAATGAAAGGAGGTGCAGCCACTGGCAGGCCAGATTGCAATGCAAGCACCTGCTCAGCACAGGGTACACAGATAGGGAATAACGCTGTATAGCAACCCCGGATGCACCAATAACCCGCTAGGGAAGTGGGAGTACTATTTTTACAAGGCCTACAAGTTATATACTAATACAGGGCCGGGAGCAGCCAAAAGGGTTCACCCCGCCTGAAAGACATAAGCAGATAAGACCTGTAAGCACACAGTATACAAAAGTGAAAGATATAAAGCCGCCCGCGAGGGCACTTACGGACCGCGGTAGGTAGGGGTCCGTCGCGCATGGGCCAACCAACAGGTTAAAGATGGCGTTGGTATACCTCGAGGGGCGAGCCAGTATCAGCGATGACGCTGAGCGCGCCATAAACGGGCCCCGCCCACCCACCCCCGAAGAGCGCAAAGCCAGAACGAGCAAGCAGCCAATGACGGCGCACCAGCGCCTGAGGTAATGCCGCCGCCAAGCGCGGAACAAAGTCAGCGCGCAGTGGCGGCGGCAATTTAAAAAAGACAGTGAAGGCAAGTCAGCGCGGCGGCTGACACAAGACTAAACAGAATGGAAAAAGAGTGTAAAACACAGAATGCATAGCATACATATTTACACCCCCCCCTCTTTTCCCCCGAAGGCTACAAGGAGAATGAGGGAGGACAGCGGCCACTTAAACAGGGCCCACTGATAGGCAGGGGCAAGGGGCAATAGTGCGGGAAGGGCATCCCATAGAGGCTCACCATAAACCTGAACCGCCTACCCTTTGGTGGGGGATTGCGGTGGAGCAGCGCTCCTAAGCACCTAACAGCGGTGCTGCCTACCTTCACCCGACCAGCGCAGCCAAGGCTGGGAGGCATATTACTAGTGGAACGGGTGGGAATAGTCCTACAGGGCCACAGGCTAATAGCCCCGCTCACCTGCGAGTAGAGAGCCATTTCTCATCCTTCCCAGCCAGGCTGCAGATAAATTTGGGGGATTTGTGGGAGGTCCCCGGGTATTTGAGGGGCCGGGAGAAGCCTATTTTCGATGTCTCTGCAGTCCAGCACCAACTGGCGGAGTATATCCCAACTGTAAGTATTAGATTTGGAGCAGGACGTACTGTATACTAAGAATAGTAATTTGGTTTGCCAGCAAGATATTAAATGTGTGGTCCTTATCTCTTTATACTTTCTATTATGTATTTTAGTTAACTAAATACTATTTTCTCAGTCATAATGTAGCAGGCCTCTGCCTTGCCTGTGGCAGAGGCTATAAGGAGTGCTGGGTCTCCAGGAATGACACTTCTTATAATCAAACAGTCTCTTTATTAAGGCCTTCAATGTAGCATAGTAGCACATCCCAATACAGATGGTACACTTCAGCATATATATTCCACGGCTTCCCTCAGCATTCTAGTTCCACTTTAGACTCTGGTCATGATGGTCTTAATCCCATAAATCAAGCGCACAAGTCTTGTTAGCTTGTTGGGCCTTTTGGCTGAAACCAAAATATAGTCCCTTCACTCTGGCTGGCATAAGCTGGACTCTCTCTTTGCTGCTGCTGCTCTTACTCCTCAGCAACAATGGTTGGGTCCTCCCTTATATAACTCCCTATATGTTGCTTCTCCTAACCATGTATCTAACCATATCGATGGCAAAGCAGGTGATGTTGCCATCTTGCTTAACCTCTATTTACCTAACTATAGGGGCACATTGGACTAATCAATATTAACTTCTCTCATCATGTGGATTTTTGACGCAATGACACCCAAGTCCTGCAATTTATCTATTACTATATGAAACTATTGTCTAAATGGACTAATCTATCTCTCTCATGGCCACTTCTATTGAGAGGGTTCTAATCCTTTTTTACCTGTACTGTTTTAAGTTGTCCCTACCCGTCACAATAATATGCAGTAAAGTTGTAGTTTTATAGATATGTTTTATGTCGGATGCTAATAATACTAGCTAATATTTTAGTGCTGGTGCTCTTTTCTACCAATGATAAAGTGATCATCAAACAGCATTGTTTTAGGGATCCCACTATTATATAGGATCTTTGCAATAATCAATAATCTTATGTGTGTCGACATTCCTTCTTTACACCCTGCTACAGTGATGTTAAAAAAATAATCCCATCAGTGTAACACAACTTGTATTTTGCTCCAGAAAAGGTACAAAACATGAGCCCAAAATAAAACAAAAATAATTCAAATGAAAAAGTTTGCTGCCAGGCCTGTATTGTTTTGAGGACTGGCAAGATCCTGCAACTAGAGGGTTTGCCTAAAAAGTAGAGGCAAGCATGGATTATGTAAGGATTTGTATAGACAGCCCATTTGTATGAGCCAAACCTTTTAACAATGCAAAAATAATATGTTCTTGTATGTTAAGATGGAACAAAACCCACCAGTGGCCGGTCTGAAATCTAAAATTTTCAAGGGTTGGCCACTGGCTTTCCCCCAGGGCATTCTGAGTCAGGATGCCCCGCTGTGTGAAACCCCCCAGGGTGCGGATAATCGCTCGCTTTTCCACGGTACAACAGCGCATGTGCGGTCTCTCATCCAATCAGAGTCACCTGCTGAACTGACATAATTCGGCAAGGCGGCTCTGATTGTTTACAATGGGGAGTGAGAGTGGCCACATCCCCGAATCCTCGGGTTGTGCAGGTGTTCCTGTTTTAGCCAGTCAGATAGGCTGGGGCACGAGCAAGGGGCAGCAGGGTATGCAGCTGCCGTCGCTCCCCATTCACTTTAATCAGAGCCGCTCGCCAAATTACAGCTCTGATTGGACCAAAGCCTGCGAAGGCTCAGTTGGACTGGGAAGAGATGAGTCTGAATGGAGCGATGGCGGGGGTTTCACATAGTGAAAATGCTGGGTTTTAGGAAGCATTATGTTTTTGCAACATGTTGAAATTAGCATAATTCCCTAAATACAACTACATTATATAAATGATTTAGAATAATATAGAAAGAAAAATACATCTTTCCCCTATATACAATACAATTACAAAAATCCCTTACCTCTGCATCACTTCTCTTCTGTAAAAACAGAGAAAGAAACCACATTAATTTGTTTGTCAGTCAATTATTGTTTGTAAGTCAATTATTAGTAATCCAAATATTGAAGGAAACTAGGGGGTCAATTTAGCGCCAGCTGCTTTTTTAGAATAAAAAGTTGAATTTTGGTAAAAAATTAAAAAAAGTGTTCCTTTTGGTGTTTAATCAACTCTTAAGTGTAGAAGATCACTTCTATTGTATTTTTTACCTAAAGTGTATTGTTTACTACACTTTTTGCACCTGTTGCCGAACTGACCCTTAAATGTGCATTCAAACTACAAAAATGTATACATTGTATGTACCATAATGCTTTTAAATTTTATCTGAACCCCAATGAAGGCTTAATTGCCCGTAAACACCCCACTGGGGAGATCAGGTGTCATAGGAACCAGAGGGTTGTCTCTGCTAGGAACATGGGTTGATCAGACCTCGTTCATCTGATCAAACCGGCCAATCGTACTCCACGTGTGTCACCGCAATGTTAAGATGTAATTCATTTGGCAACACGCATGACTATAAAATGCTGCCACCAAAATACGAAAAAAGTGTCATATTCTCCATTATCTAAGCCACACACAACACAATCAGATTGGCCAAACTGATCGACCCTGCATCACTTCCAGGCAGGGGGCGATCGAGTGCCCTAGGCAAATAATGTAGCCAGGCTCTTCAGAACTAATGTGAGCTGTTTAGAACCTTAATTCAGAGCATCAGTTACTCTCTGCTGTATTCAGAATTTATTTAAAAAAAAACAGAAAAACAACAAGAAACACTGTGCAAGGTGATAAAACAGGATAAACAGGATAAACTAAAAAACACTGTACAAATAAGTAGATATCAATACAGATAAAAAGGGAAAAAAATACTTTAGAGTCTGTATGGGCTGTGGTTCGATCGAATCAGTTGTCTCTCAGTCCTCACAAGTCTCCCAAGGACCAGTGGTTCCTGGTCTCCTACAATAAAGTGTGTGTCACTCTTGATGGTAAGATTCAAGTGTCTCTGACCCCTCCTATTGGGCAGAGAGATTGGAGTCACCCACTGTTTGATTGGTGCATCTGGGATTCTCCATCTTTGGCTCCTGAAAGTTGGTCCATATGATATCCCCCATCGGTCCTGGGACTCCACAGGGAGGAGAGCTGAGAAGAACATTCCATGGAAGGGGGCAGGGGCAGGATATTGGCCCTGTCTCTGCGTTCTATGGCAGGGTGATTTCTGATAACCCTCACTCCATTACTTTGTTCATACTGCTGAGTTTTATGAGGGGAGAAAGTCATCCCAGCTGACCCTGTGTGCATGCAGGGGGTTTTATGGCTGGCAAGTAGGAGGAGGGAGACATGAGGAGAGGTATACAGGTCACACCTTCCCCCCATGATGCGAGATGGGGATAGTGACTCAAAGTCTCTTTCCCCAAAGCGCACACAAAGCGTAAGGAGAGGTCTCCAGTCACCTTCCTTCCTAGTGCCACCAGGATCCACAGGGGATTTCTTCTTTAGCACTGGGGCTTCCAGGCCTAATGTTGGCATCTGGGGGACTGTGTTCGAGGCAGGAAGGAACACACCATAACCAGGGCAGCAGCATGACTCAGGTTTACCATTGCAACTGAATTATTAGGCAACACCAGTATCTGGCTGTCCTTGTTTCCAAGGAATCCATTCTTTACGGAGCCCTGCACAGGAATTGGAAGGATTCCTGTGATCAGGACATCAGCAGCCTTGCCTCCACGTGTTGGAGAATAAGATGAGGGGGCCCATAATGGCCGAAATGACCCTAATGTTAGACCAAGGTGTGGTTAACCCATCTCCTCGATCCTTCTGGCATCTCACTCAGCTTTTGTAGGCGCTGCCCTGGATCTGCGCCACATAGCAGATCCCAGGAGCCACAGCCCCAGCTTTGGGATGATTCAGGAAGTCTGCGGTTAGACGTAGCCACCCCTGATTCGGCCAAAATGCTTGGTCACCTTGCTTTCCCAGGGAGCTGGGAGCTAGGCTTCCGAACTGCCTCCCGGAGTTGTACATCTGCAGAGCGGGCTGCAAGGTGGCACTATAAGTCCCAGTCCACTGCCCCGGGGCGACCAGGTTTGATTGGTGCATCTGGGATTCTCCATCTTTGGGTACCTGAAGGTTGGTCCATATGATATCCCCATCTGTCCTGAGATTCCGCAGGGAAGAGGAGAACATTTCATGCAAGGGGGGCAGGGGCACGATATTGGCCCTGTGTCTGCATTCTATGGCTGGGTGATTTCTGATAACCCTCACTCCATTATTTTGTTTATACTGCTGAGTTTTATGAGGAGAGAAAGTCATCCCAGCTGACGTTTTATGGCTGGCAGGTTGGAGGGGGGGAGACATGAGGAGTGGTATACAAAGCAGAGGAGTCAGCCAAGGTCCATATACATTTATATATATACACACACACACACACACACACACACACACACACACACATTAATTACCGGTTTGATCACACCCTATATTTTATGCTGGTCACCAATGACACCAACAGTTTTCATTTACTGTCCCTCATGTCCTCAGTGAGGCCAAATGTTTCCATCTGGATCCCAGGCGGCAACAGTGAATTAGTTCTAACCTTCTACTTTTTTCAAGATTAAAAAAAGGAGATAGGCTTTAATTATCCTGTATTTAACATCCCCCATGTAAAAGTGTTTATAGGCGAGCTATTCAGTAAATTCTGTGGCCCAAAACAGGATGTTAATCCTCAAAGAGCATTATGAAGCAATTCATTACTAACGCCAGGTATCAGCAGATGTATAGCGGCGCTTAGAGTGAATGCTAGTAGACGCTGTAAGCGGGTATCGGGCACTGTGACAGAGCACCTCAGTCACTCTAGTAACCTGGCCGGCATTGATGAATGTGATGTATGTTGGGCGTTCTAGTACACCTGTCACCAGTACATCACCAGTACAGCGCTGCGGGGAGAGAAAGGTATCGCCAGCTAAGTGCGACCGACTCTCAGTGCTCCACACACAGCTTTGGCGCTCTAAATCTGGTCGCTATAGCGCCAGAAGCTGTGTAATTAAAGTCTGTTTTTGAACACATATCCACCAGTAACAACGCGGAAACACATGGAATTACATTGTTATAACACTGTGACATTAACACTTTAGTGCCAGACCTCTAATGACAATTCTGCATAAAAATATCAAAGTCAAAAAAGCCAGGAGAGGTCACACAATGGTTTGAGCAAAAAAAACAATTAAAATGTCAAACATGCTGTTTAAACACAAGCAAATGAACGGCCATTGAAATGTATGGGAGAGCAACAGTGAGCGAAAGGTAATACCTGGCGCTCTGGAAGCTAGAGCGCCGGCGCTATCCGCTGAGCCACCTGTAATAATACATTGCCTGTAATAATCGGACGTTACATGACGCTGTTAGAGGCGCTCACCAGATTCGCTTTCATAAATGTGGTTTTGCCTACAGCACCCGGCGTTCACCAGACGCTGCCTGCCACTACGAGGCACTACCTGGCGTTATCCCTTCATGAATAACCCCCTATGTTTCTCACAGGCAAAAACTATGCAACATATCCCCACATTTCTCTCACTTACTTTCTTGGGCACATCTACTATGCTCATACATTTTTTTTTTTGCTTTCTCTGTTTCTTTATAAAAATAAAAATAACTTACTTAGAAATGCCCCATCACAGGTACCGTTGTTTTTTCAGGCAAATTAGAATAAACTTTATTTTGCACACGCTTGTGTTTGAGTAAAATAACACACACTTGAGGGTTTCCCACTCAAGCATCCAAAAAGATAATACAAACATAAACCCTCCCTTATAAGTATATGCCAGGGTGAATCCTGTGACATTAAACTAACCTAAACTACCCCCTCCCAACATCAAGGAGCACTGCATTTTTTTCTAGCAAAGATGCATCGGTTAGGGACAGTTCATAGCTAAACGCATGTGTGTGCAGCTCAATCGATGAAAGAAATGCTTCAGTCAAGTAAACCGCTATTTCCTATCCCCCACTGTCCAATTTTGGCTTCCTGAGGATCATTAACTGTAGAGACATCCCAAACGGTGATGCCCCAGGCATGAGTGTTAAAAGGGACATAAAGTACTTAACTTTTCTCATCAAAATACTAGATGAGAATTACACCAATTGTCTAGATAAAAACTATACTGAAGAAAATGTTATCCAGATAATAGGCTCTATATACACAGATGAGCACCAAGCAAAGTATAACACTGACCTGGATGCTTTTCAGTCCTTCAATTAGAAAGTCACCATTAGCTGGTAACAAGACATAGAGGAGCAATGTATAAACTAGAAGATGATACCCCATGTTGGAAATAAGCATCTTTGAGACAAATACAAGTATTTTATTTAAGAAGACAAGTTAATAAATAACTTTTCACTGCTGCGGGGGAGGGAGTTTGTAATCTTTTGTTTGCACAGAGCATTCATACATTCCCTTCGTTTCTGGAAATTACAAATTAACCAGGAAAATAAGCCAAATTGTAAGAAATTTGCTGCAGAGGTGAAAAGGGTATAATATTTATGTTTTGGCTTACACTCCCTTTAAGCGCTACTGGGGCTGCCGATGCAGCAAGTAACATGCTTCATTATTGAGATGAGGTAATCAGGTATTGCCAGATGAGCATCTGTATAGCGGCGCTTAGAGCGACCGCTAGTAGATGCTGTAAGAGGGTATCAGGCGCTGTAAGCTAGCGTTGCGGTCGCTGTAGTAACCTGGCTGGCATTGACGAATGTGATGTGTGTTGGACACTCTAACAACAGTATAAGGCTGCTGCGAGCGACAGGTAGCGCCAGCTCAGTGCGTCCGGCACTTGGTGCTCCACACCATATTTAACAAACAACTACACACACACAGCATCGGCGCTCTAAATCTGGTCGCTATAGCACAGAGCGCCAGACGCTGTGTAATCAAAGTCTGTTTTTGAACACATATACACCAGTAACAACACGAAAACATATGGAATTACATTGTTTTAACACTGTGACAATAACACTTTAGTGCCAGACCTGTAATGACAATTCTGCATAAAAATATAAAAAGTCCTATAAAATGTAAAAAACATGTTTGTTTGCAGAACAGGAGAGGTGACACAATGATTTAGGATAAAAAAATAATAGGCAAACACACTATTTATACACAACTAATGATAGTCCAATGAAATGTATGGGAGAGTGCTACAGAGCGTCAGGTACTACATGGCGCTCCTGAGCGTAGAGCGCCGGCGCTATATGCTGAGCCGCCTGTATAAATACATATGATGCTACAAGGCGATGTCCTCACCAGATTCGCTTTCTTAAATGTGGTTTTGCGTACAGCGCCCAGCTTTTACCAGATGCTGCCTGCCGCTACGAAGCACTACCTGGCACTATCCCTTCTTAAATAACCCCCTAAGTCAAAAATTACTCCAGGTCCCTGAATCGCCCCCTGGGCCTACTTATTTTGCATACCTCTATAGCAGGGGTGCACTACCTTTTGACGAGTAGAACCTGGTGGTGGGCCACAATGATTAGGTTGAGATTATTTTAATTTGTAATAGCATATTGAATGTTTTCTACAACAATCAGGACCCCCACTGTCTCCTCAAACTCCACTCCATGCAACAATCCCCACATGCAAGCAATGCACATTCTGATTGGCTTACCTCTCTGAATATAGGACTGTTATTTATAGCCCTCCCACATCAGTCCTACATCTTAACCATGTTCACGTTAGTACCACCATCTAAGCTCCCAACAATGCTAAGCATATAATTAATATAGATTTTTTTTTACCAAATTATTCTGCCAAAGATGTCACCCAGGGGTGGTGTTGTACAATCAATGTCACTGCGTTCCTCCAAGCCACCACTGTCACTTGTATTTGCCAATGCACCCCTCCTATAACACTCCTTGGGCAACCTCCCATGCTTACTGTACTTACCTTCACCTACCATGTAGATTCTATTGATCCCTCCCACAGCAGGTCAGGGGTCCCATCAGATGGTTCCAATGGCCATATGTGGCCCCTGGGGCGCAGGTTAAGCAAATGTGCTCTATAGTCATGGAGCTCTATATGGGGCAGTAAATTGTCCTCATGTCTGTCACCAGATGAAGCCCTGTTAGAAAAACTAAGCATACAGTGAGACTGGATCAGTTAGCTTAGTGTCTCTGTGAACCAGGATCCTCCCTGTCACAGAGTGTTCAACTTTATAATTCTGCTTAAAGGCACAGTCCAGGCAATAATAAGACAGCAAGCAGCTCCCCTGATACCTGACCCATGTGCTTCTCATCCATTTGTAGCAGCGCAGGATGGAAAGCATAGCAGATCTCCAAAATATGTCTTACTTTCAATTTATTCCTCCCAGGACCATGAGAAAAGTGGTCTAATAGCCACTCTGTCCCTTGGTGTGAATGAGCATGAAAAGCCACTAAAAGCCCCCGCAGGTGTCTCTGACCACAGCAGAGCATGGTCCCGTCTCAAAAAGCTGCACAATGACACATATGTTCTCTGCTTAGATTACATAAGGTATTTACTATAAGCTGCTTATGGTGGTTTGAAATGGCTCATTTTACACTGTTCCCAAAGGGGTAAAGATGGGAGGAAGTAGTGCGTGTCTGGACAGGGATTCTAATGTTATGTTCTTATATTATAGATCTTAGAAAAATAACTATTTCACCAATATACTTTATTAAAAAAAAAAATCTGTGCTTGAAATCTTTGTGAGCAGAGACTTACTGCTCACGCCTGACACAAACAATGTGGATAGTGTCTCCTCACAAAGATTTGAAGCACAGTGCTCTATCTTCAGACTCAGACATCACAATCTCAAACCATCATAAGTGCCAGTTCTGTGCATACCATCTATAACGTTTTCTACTGACTTGGCAAGTTTCATGACTTTCAAGTGTAAAAAAAGTACAGAGGGAAAGATTTTTTTTTTTTAATAAAGTATACTGGTACATGTTCCTTTTTCTAAGGCCTGTAATATAGAACATATCATTTTCAGTGGTTTGGAACGGTAGTTGTCCTTTAAACATTGTACATACATATTGCACCTTATTTATAGAGGCTTCCAATCAGATCATTCTGAACACTCTTACTCTGCCTGTTTCCTATCAGGCTAATATTGCCCACTAAGGTGCCAGCTGTAAATTATTAATAAGCTAAGTATTAATAAATAATTTTGGCAAAATTCTGGTTAAATTGGGCCATTTCTGTTTTCAGGGCCGGTTTTAAACATATAAACAGAGCCATTTGCCAAGCATTAAATTTGTTCCACTTTAACAAGGTCCATCTTAACCTTGAACTACCTAAATGTAAACAGAAAGTTATGTGTGCAACTAGGGAGGAAAGAATTCTGGATTGCTGCTACATAGTAAATCCAAAGAGCAGCAGTGGGGTTCTTAGGCCACTTGTGCACCTAATACAGCTATATAAAGATTAAGAACAAACAATCCTTCAGTTACTGTATGTAAACTGCAAGAAGAGGACAGAGGTAGCAGCTCACTTGATGGCTACATCCCAGCACACCACAGTTCATGCTTTCCGCACAGCCCAAGGCCCGAATCTCATTCCCCAACGCTTCTGTGCAGGCTCCAGCCTCCCTCCATCAGTCACAGGAGTGCGGCCATGCCCTTTCCATTCAATACAATAGAGGTGGTATGTCAGGTTTCAGCACACCCCCTTCATTGCAATGAAGAGTGAACACGTGGCAGTGCTCCTGTGACTAATGGCGGGTCACGAGTATAACACATTGATTACTGTTTAATCCCATGTTGCAACTTGGGGCAACGTGGGAAGCACAAGCTGCAGCACAGGTTTGGATCAAGCAATCACATGAGTTGCTGATCTCTGGACTAGCATCAATCGGCTGCAGGGGGGACAAAGGGTAAGTACCATTTTGTTTTTTTGTTTGGCTCTTGAATGCTTTGAATACACTGACTTGGAGAACCTAGAACGAGAATGATCCAACTTAGATGAGTGGTCTGACACTCTAACTTCTTTCACTGAATTTTGTAACAATATGTTTGTTCCATTAAAGACATACAGTACAAGAGTTATGATGATCACAAACCACAGTTCTGTGACAAGATCCCAACACTTTGTTAAAAGAAGGAGGCACATCAAAAAGGCAATCAAGAAATCTTTAAGCATCTTATGAACACTCTGTCCAAAAAAATAAAAGTGGCCCAAAAATGAACTCTAGGTCAATTTGGCATGGTCCGAAGAGGATTACAAACTACACAAAACTTCTCCAGCACCAGCTGTAAGGAAACAATTAGCAGATAATCTAAATAGATATTATTGCAGATCATTTGAGACAGTTGAATTTGTCCTTAATGGAATATTCCTGATCACAGCCCCTTGCATCTCAGCACCTTTCCCCATGATATCTCAAAGCATATTCAGGCCAACTTGCACCGGTCCGAGCTAACGTATTTTGAGAAACACTGAAGGCTGATCTCGGAGTATCTGATCAAACAGATACATGGCTGGAGTTGGAGAGGGCGAGGGGGAAATTACAAAGTCTATACAATCAGTGCTACCTGCGCCACAGGGACAGGCTGGGAGCTTTGTTCTATGAAAGTGCCAACAGGCCAGGTAGATTACTAGCTAGACTACTTCACCCTCGTAGTTCAGCCTCATACATCCCCAGCGTTAAATTCCAGCTTCACCACCCACGGGGCCGAGCCTACTGCAAATGCGGCCGTCCAGGAATATATTGACAGAACCCCGCTTCCCAGGATTCCGCAGGAGAAGATCGAGTTCTTGGAGGCCCCTTTCGGGGTGTCGGAGGTACTCAAAGCTATACAAAATACTCCTGGTGGGAAGAGTCCGGGCCCCGACGGATTCACCCCAAGATTTTACAAACAGTTAGGTCCACGGTTGGCCCCCTTCCTGACCAGGGTCTTCAACTCAGTGGGTCCGGAGTTTCCGTTTCCCAAGCAGTCATTAGCGGCAACGATTACCGTTATTCCTAAACCCGGCGAGGACCCCACGGTGTGCGGCAGTTATCACCCCATTTCGTTAATAAACGTTGATGTTAAGTTTTTGCCAAATTAATAGCTGGTCGTCTTCAATCACAGATCCCTAACATCATTCACCCTGACCAGGTGGGGTTTGTCCCTGGCAGAGAGGCACGTGACAATACAAACAAGCTTCTCACGCTGATTGGAATTGGCCCGTCTCTACTAGGGAAAATTATGGCGCTATATAAGGATCCCACGGCCTCAGTCAGGACGAACGGTATTTTGTCAGCCCTCCATTCGTAATGGCACTCGCCAGGGTTGCCCCCTGTCGCCACTTTTATACATCATCACGATGGAACATTTGGCGACGGCTCTGAGAAACAATCCGGACATAAGGGGAATTGAGGTGGGGGGTAGACAGCACAAATTATCCCTGTATGCAGATGATCTGCTTCTGCATTTAACCGCCCCTGTGACGTCCCTCCCCCTTGTTTTAAAGGAATTTGAGCTATTCGGAAACGGGCGAGTAATTTTAAAATGAATTATGGGAAGTCGGAGGCCCTTAACCTAACCTAAGATAAAGGTTTTCTGTTGTTATTGTTCAGTAGTGAAGCATAGTTCAGCTCGTAGATTTTTGCTAGGTCATTTGGGATCTGAACACCCAAGTATTTAATGCTCACTGATGAGAAGCTACTTCTGAGACCAGCCACCACTGACGAAGATACGTCAGTGGTGGCTGGTCTCAGAAGTAGCTTCTCATTCAAATGGCAATCAGTGAGCATTAAATACTTGGGTGTTCAGATCCCAAATGACCTAGCAAAAATCTACGAGCTGAACTATGCTGCACTACTGAACAACAACAACAGAAAACCTTTATCGTGGTGTGGTAGGACAAATGTGATTAAGATGGACATCCTACCTCGCCTTTTGTATATTTTTCAAACTGCCCCTATAGTTCTCCCCAATAGTTTTTTTTTTTTTTTTTTGAACATACTCATTTTTATTAAAGATTTTCAGTACAATACAGAGACATGGAACAAATATAGAGTGTCCAGCTATGACATGTCATCAGGACTACATAACATCAGTTTACATGGCAAAATACAAAGTGCAGATGGTAACCCTTAGCATATATAAAGAGATGGACAGTTATGAGTACCCCAGGGGCTCTACCCCTGGGAGCCCAGGAACCGCAGCCATAGTATCAGGAAGGGGGCTGGGCCTATGTCTCGCTCCCATTGTACAGCACCCGCCCTCAAGCTACCGAGTCGCTCTTCAGGCCTTCCCTGCGCCTGTACCCCAGGACTGGGCACTCACAGTCACATCTCAACCAGACCCACCTTACCCTGAAACCGCTCGCTGCCCATGTGCACATAGCCTAAAAGCTTGAATCTGGACAAGAGGATGAGAATCACCTGACTAACATTTAACAGAGACAAACCGACTTTAAGACTTAGGACAAATACAGGGGGGACACATAAGGAAAGTAAAGAGAGCGTGAGAGGGGGAAGAAAAAAGAAGTAGAGGTAGGAGAGGAAAAGGAAGACCTAGATAGGTGGGGGTGGGGGAAGAGGCCAGCACCCACCCGCCAGCATGAGTTCATGCGAGGAAGCAAATGCACAACGCACTCTGAGGCTTCTCCAAGCCGGGACCTAGTGCCCCTGGACTACCATATCGAAGCCCGCCGCTGAAGCAACCATTTCCCATTCAAGGATCCCATACCCGCTTGTAATGAGCAGAGTTCTTAAACATAGCCCAGATTGTCCAAATTTTTAGATAGGCAGCCATTCTATCTTGTTTGGCGTAGCAGATTTCCTCCATGGCTTCGACGTGATTAACCTGCCTGAACCAGTCTTTAACTGAGGGCGGTTTCTGGGATCTCCAGTTCCTTGGAATCAGAACTTTAGCAGCATTTAGAAGGTGCCTACCCAGGGGAGCACCCCCCACTACACCCTTGCCATCTGATGACCACCCCAGGAGGACACTCTCAGGACTCCAGTCCATAGGTTCGCCCAAGACCTCGGTACAGATGTCTCTCACCTGCTCCCAGTAGTCACGTATCCCGGGGCAGGACCACCAGATGTGGACCATCGAGGCGCCAGCCGATCCGCATCTCCAACAGACGTTTGGAACCGCCGGAAAAATTGAATGTAACAGCTCGGGGGTGCGGTACCAGCGCGTGACCAATTTGTAGTTAGCTTCCTGCATCGAACTACTCATTAACCCTTTATGAGCGTTCCTATATATGTCCCTCCACTCGTCCTCACTTAGGGGCCGTCCAATATCCGCCTCCCACTTTGCTTCCCATGGTCTAATTTCTCGTTTGCCCCTACTCCTAATCAGACCATAGGCCCATGACAAAAGATGCGCCTTGGGGCCCTGGCCCAGGCATACCCTCTCAAACTCTGTCAACTCTCTCTTCAGACTTTCTTTCACAGCCCTAGAGATGAAAAAATGTCTTAGCTGGAAGTATGTGAAGGTTGGAATCTCTGCCTCAACTACCTCTTGCAGGCTCTGTTTGTCCCGGAACGTGCCTCTATTTTGGAGGTGGAAAACTTGCAGGGGTTTGGGGCCCCCACACTCCTGTAGCTTGGATGGCTGTCTACCTGGTGGGAAGGCCGGGTTGCCTAAAATTGGGGATAGAGGACCCGGAAACGAAGTCAGAGCAGATCTCCCCTTGCAGAGAAGATGTAACATCGATAAGGAGGAGCCCACATAAGGGTGAGCCCTGGCCCCCATCGGAACCTCACATCTCCGCAGGTTACACACAGAATCAAGACCCCCCCCCCCCCCCGTGGCAGCCTCTCCCTCAATTCGCACCCAATCCTTCTGTGCCCCGTTAACCTGCCAGTCCACCACCCTCCCAATATGGGCGGCTTGGTAGTAAGATTTCATGCACGGCAGGCCCGACCCCCCCTGTTCTTTTGGGAGCAGAAGAAGATTACGCCTAATCCTGGGCGGTCTGCCCGTCCATACAAAGGTTCGAAAGCATCTCGACAGTGAGTTGAAAAAGGAATCCGGTAGTTTGATGGGTATGCACCGCATCAGATACAAAATTTGTGGTAGCACATTCATTTTTAGGACCGCCATGTGCCCGAACCAGGACAATCTTAGTTTGGTCCACTTCTCCAGATCTCTCCTAATCCTAGATCCTAAGGGCATAAAATTTAGTTGGAACAGGTTGGAGGGATTGACTGGCAGCAGGACCCCCAGGTATTTAAGGCATTTCATTTCCCAACCAAAAGGGAATAAGCTTTGAAGAGCTCTCACCTCCACGTCCGGTAGTGATATATTCATGGCGCTAGATTTGCTAAAGTTAATTTTCAAATTCGAAAGCTGACCGAAGACCTCAAATTCTTTTAGCAGGTTAGGGACCGACACTCTCGGCGAACGCAGAAAAAAAAGCATATCGTCAGCATATGCGGCTACTTTTCGTTCTCTGTCCCCTATCAGGACACCTCTGATACCACCACACAAATCAACCTTCCGCAAGAAGGGTTCCAACGAGAGGGCGAAGATCAAAGGGGACAGTGGGCAACCCTGCCTAGTCCCGTTCCGGATATGGAAAGTGGGAGAGGAGCAGTCATTGACTTTCACTCTAGCAATAGGGTTTGAGTATAAGGCTAAAATCCTTTTCCTGGCCGCCGCACCTAAGCCGACGTGCTCCAAGACTTTCCCAATCCAGCCCCAGTCCACTCGATCAAATGCCTTTTCGGCGTCAGTAGATAGCATCATGGACTGTACCCCCTTGGATCTGCACCACCACTGGATATTCAGGGCCTTGATCACGTTATCCCGGGCCTCTCTACCCGGGACAAAGCCTACTTGGTCCTGCCCTACCAGAGACGGCAAGAATTCCCCCAGTCTGTCCGCCAATATTTTTGCAAAGATTTTTATATCAACGTTCAAGAGGGAGATCGGTCTATAACTCTTACAGTCTGAGGGGTCCTTGCCCTCCTTCGGGATCACCACGATCCGTGCTTCTAGAGCCGTGCCCGGCAATGTGCCTGAGGAGGCAGTGGACTCAAAAGCTCGGGCCAGAAGAGGAGCCAATTGATCAGAGAAGATTTTGTAGAACTGAGTAGGGAAACCATCAGGCCCGGGGGCCCTCCCTGGTTTGGAAGCCTTAATTGCCCTGTGAACTTCAAGAACCGATACAGGTGCTTCAAGCTGCTCCACCACTTACTTTGGCAGAGTCGGCATCATGGACTCTCTTAAATAAGTTTCCATATTGTTGTCCCTAACTCCCGACCTCCCATGTCCCGGCAGGTTGTACAGGGAAGAGTAATAGTTACCAAAAGCCGCTGCAATGTCCTTATTTTTCTGGAGCAAAGCTCCGTCAGAGCCTCTTATGCCCTCGACCCTAGTCCGGGTGTACTTCGGGTGTAGGGCTCTCGCCAGTAAATGTCCCGTTTTGTTACCTTGCTCATAGAACAATCCACAGCGGCGGGTGAAAAATCTGCCCGATTCCCTGGCCAGAAGGTCTCTCAATTCCTGTCTTTTGGAGTCCAACTCCTCTAAGTGTTTCAACAGGAGAGAGCGCTTATGCTGTGCCTCCAGGTCTGCTATCTGCCTGTTCAACCCCTCCAGCCTCAGCCCCCTCTCTCGTTTGAGTCTTGCCCCCTCCTGAATCAAAACCCCCCGAAGCGTGCATTTTTGGGCTTCCCACAGAGTTATAGGATCCACTTCGCCCGTATCATTTTCTCTAATGTACAACGAAATGGACTCCTTGAGCTTTTCCACTACACCGGGCTCTTTCAAAATACTCTCGTTCATTCTCCAGTTTCATTCTCTCCACTCTCTGAATGGAAGGGTCAGGGAGAGCGAGACCGGGGCATGATCGGAGAAAGAAATGTTTCCAATCCGCACTGAATCCACCTTCTCAAGATCACGCTGGGACAGAAAAATATAGTCTATTCTGGAATATTTGGTATGTATGGGTGAGTAGTAAGTGAAGTCTTTAGTAGACGGATGCATCATGCGCCATGTATCTACTAGCGTGAGGTCCTGTAAAGCCCTTTTAATTTGCTTCAATGCTCTATAGGATATGGCTGTCTTGGCATCCGAGGTGTCTATCAAGGGGTTCATAGCACAGTTCAAATCGCCCCCAATATCAGGATACCCTCTTGGAAACCCCGTAACCTCCCGAGGACCGTCCTACAGAAGGTGTGCTGGTCTCTATTTGGAGCATATACAGTATATTAGCAACAGTAATCACCTGACCATTAGGAAGCTTCCCTTTCAAGAAAATAAATCTGCCTTCTTGATCTCTCTCGACCGCCAGCACCTTAAGGTCCACCTCCTGGGCAACCAAAATAGCGACCCCTTTAGCTTTATTGTTAGGAGATGGGGACGAGTGGCAGGATGTGTATGTTTTGTTTCCCAAATAGGGAGCCCTGTGTCTTTGGAAGTGGGTCTCTTGCACCAAAGCGATATGCGCCTTAAAATTTCTGAGTTCTCTAAGCAGGGCGTGACGTTTTTGAGGGGAATTTAACCCTTTAGCATTTATAGACACCACATTTAGACACAGAGGCCCCATTATCTTAGAGCTGGCAACAGAGCGGCAATTGCCCTAACGAATATCTCAGTACAATCCGGGGTCGCCCTCACCTCCACCACCCCCACCAGCCGAGAGAAACAGCAGGAAAAGTAAGGGAAGGAGAGAAAGTCTGGAGTGGGGGAAAAAGGGGGAGTACAAACAGAAAACACAGACAAAACACCAACAGCCACCAACGCAGACACAGACAAGGACCAGTAACAGGTAATGGGAATAAAGAGGGCAATGAGGGACGAATCCCCTCTTAAGAGTGGTGAAAACTCTTGGAACAACTGTTAATAACACAGAGGGCAAGCCTCCTCAGTTGTCCCCCGCGATCTGGGGCAGAGCCCTCAAGACCCCTAACAGAGGAGAGCACCTTAACCGGCTCTCCACTGCACCACTGTAGTATGTTGCCCTTTTGGGGGAAAACGTGGAAGGCCGAAGAGCGAGACACACCACCCAACTACCCGAATCAATGTGAGACAAGAGCAAGGGGAAACAGTAGTGCCGGCGGAGTCCCCACCCCAACACCCGAAAAAAAATAGGAACCACTCCCGCGAGCCCGCGCCCTAGCCAGTGCAAATTTCCCACCCTGTTAGCTTTGAAGAATGACCCCCTGTCATAGAAAACAAACAGTATCAACTCGTTGTCACCCCTACCCCCCCCCAGTCCCCTAGGTTTTATAATGGGAGCAAGGCAGTGAAAACACCAGCGTGAGCATAACGAGCGGCATGTTCATATGTATCTAAGGAGCTCTTATGGAAATAAGGCATGTCCCATCACCCAAAGACATTTAAGTGGCCCCCCATCCCCACAGCAAGACACATTAGGTAACTTCATACCAAGGCATGAGATGGCATATAAGAAATATACATGCTATGTTAAGTACACCGCATATTAACTTAGATGGGGTCTCAACCCAGCCGCCAAGCCATCTCGATGCTGGAGGTTCGCCCCGTTCTGCCCCCCCCCCCCACTCAGAGCCAGCTCTCTGGAGACCGCGGTCCCCCATAGCGCCCCAATTAGTTCGAGGGCAACCTGTTCCGAAGCCGCGGCAACATGGCCTCCAGCCACATAGCAGCCGGAGGAGCACAGAGTAGAAGGCCCCGAAGAGCTTCCAAAAGCGCCAACGCTACTCAAAGGGCATAGAGACAGCTCCGGGACAGCTCGCCCCACTGCAGGGGAGACGGGGCCGCAAACCCCAAGCAACAGGATGGGTGCGGGACAATGGTGCCCAAAGGCGCCCAGACCAGTAGACATGATACAGCGCCATTAATCATATCACACTATGCGCCCAGCAATCTTCAGTGCTATCACTGTGGTCCCCTCCACAGCGCCCATACCAGCCGCGCAGAGCAGGGGGATATCGCAGTGGAGACCACAGGGGAGCAGATGTCACCGCAATATTTACATAGAAGTGTTAGCATGTAGATCTAAAGTTAAGCAAGAAATGGCCTATGGCAAACACATCAGTTTGCCTGCATATATCACAGTTAGGGAGGCAACCCGTCCCGAAGCCGCGGCAATAGGGCCCCGAGCCGCAGAACAGCCGGAAGGGCATAGAGCAGGAGGCCCCGAAGAGCCTCCCAAAGCGACAACGCTACTCACAGTGCATTGGCACAGCTCCGGGACAGCCCGCCTCACCGCAAGGATGGGCGGGGCCACGATCCCCAAGCATCAAGTAAAGTGTGGGATAACGGTCCCCAGAGTCACCCAAACAAATAAGCAAGGTATAGCGCTATTAGACATAATACAATATGCGCCCAGCTATCTTTAGTGCCATCTCTTTGATCTCCTCCACAACACCCACGCCACCCGCGCAGAGCAGGGGGATGCTACAGTGAAGACCCCAGGAGAGCAAATCTCACAATAAAATCTTCATAATATTGTTAGCCGGTATATCTATAGCCAAGCAAGAAGTGGTCTGTGGCAATAGGTGTCAGTTTAACCATATACATCTCAACTAAGGAGGCGGCTCGTCCCGAAGCCGCCGCACCAGGCCCTCCAACCGCAAAGCAGCCGGATGGCACAGAGCAGGAGGCCCCGAAGAGGTGCCAGAAGTGACAGCGCTGCTCACAAGGCATAGAGACAGCATCCGGGACAACCCGCCTCGCAACGGGGGGGCGGGGCCACGAGCCCCAGATATCCAGAAGAGTGTGGGACAACGTTCCCCAAAATCGCCCAGTCAATTAGATTGGCTTGATGCAGAGCCTCCCCGTTCAGCTATCCCGTGCGTTTTCCCGTTGGTTTTGGGCTTTGATTGGGTCAGGAAAGGGTGCTACGTTGATTTTAGTGTGCGTTTATGCGCTCAGGTGTGCGCTCAGCCGCCTTTCCGATTGTCGGCTCGCACGAGGCTGTTTTCCGGGAAAATGGACGCCTCGTTAATTGGCCCGTTTTTTTCAGTGATGCAGAGCCTTGGTTTCCGATTGAAATCAGCCTAATAAAACGGGGCCGCCGAGCCTTCACTTACGGCAAGTCTGACCAGCCGTATTGGAGCTCCGTGCTATTTGGGAATGCATTCCTCTGTGGGCCAACATCAAAGGCGCCAGCTATGCCGTCTGGTAGTTCTGAGTATGGCAGAAACCAGGCTGCAGCCTTTGGACATCGATGGCATGAGTGACGTTGACCTATTCGAGCTCACCCGCCTTAACCGTGTTTCTCTCCATGCCTTGTATAGCGAGCTGCGGCCATGGTTAGCCCCCACCACAAGAAAGGGGCATGCAATTGCAGGTATGACCAAATTGGTTGGCTGCCTGCAATTTTTGGCGAACGGCTCGTTCCAGAGACTGGGTGCCTTCTCCCTGGGGATGTCCCAGTCTACGCTGAGCCGCAGCCTAACCAAGTTTTTGGATGGCATGGCTACCCTGGCACAGAATTACATTTTTTTCCCTCAAACAGGGGAAGCCTGGAATGCGGTTAAGTTGGGCTTTTATAACATAGCCAACATGCCCAACGTCCTTGGTGCAATCGATTGCACACATGTCTCGCTCATCCCCCCTGCGGACCAGGAATATCTGTTCAGGTATGTGGTTTGGGTCTGCTTTTTTTCTGGTTATCACACATTTTTTATGGCTCACACTAATTACACTTGTGTTTTGCTTGGTGCAGGAACAGGAAGATGGGCCATTCCATCAATGTTCAGGCAGTGGCGGGCCCTGATCTTCAATTTTTCAGTCTGTTTGCTGGCTTTCCTGGGTCCACGCATGATGCGCACATTTTGAGGAACTCCAGCCTCTATCAACGGTTTCAATCTGGAGATATTTCTGGAGGATGGTTACTGGGTATGTGTATTAAAGTTGTATTTCTTGGCCCCCAGGTTTGAATGTGGATTTGCCACTACCCCACTAATCTGTGAGACCTTTCCTGGAAACTTGAAAAGGTTTTTGGTTTAATTAATGGGTGAAAGTATTCTCCACTATTGGCTTATGTTCTGGCCCTCTTATCTCAGTAGCATTACGCAGACATTTTTAATGAGTGTACAGGTTGCATGTGTTTGTAGGCTCAGTAAAAATGTCAATTCCTCCCACCATACCTAGCTCACCTATTTGTCCCTGTGTACTAATGTTTCTATGCACACCTAAACCTTTTTTTAGGCATCCACCTTATGTTTGTCTTTTGTATTTTTGCAGGTGACTCAGGCTATCCCTTGTTACCATGGCTGCTCACACCCATCCTGCACCCATCTTCCCAGGCACAGGAGCGCTACAACACAGCCCATAGGAGGTCTCGCTCTGTTGTGGAACGTGCCTTTGGGTTGTGGAAGATGCGTTTCCGATGTCTGGATCACAGTGGGGGTTCTCTTCAGTATCAGCCTGGCAAGGTTATCAAAATAATTATTGCTTGTGGGGTCCTGCACAACCTTGCCATTAGAAGCAGGATTGCTCAATATACTGACCTGGGTGCAGAACCTTTCCCTATTTCTGACGAGCAGACCCCTCCTTACACTGGTACACCAAGTGGGCCAGCACACACAATCCGTGCTGACCTTGTGGCCAATGTATTTTCTTGAAACCACCCCCTGTCTGCAGGCTGGGGAAGATTAAATCACACCTAATAAGTGTTACATGCTGGTCACAAAGCGACTCTAAATGCATTTGGGCTTTACCTCTGCTGCCGGCGCATGTCCATTTTTGGGCAACTATATTATTTCAGGTCCACAACTGTCCGCTTGATTTGTTCAGTATCTCGATGGACAGAACACCATAATGTACCCAAACAGCATTGGCAACAGCCATGCTTTGTGCTTATCAAAAACGGCCTGTTAGGGACCCACGGCGTGGTTATCGCCCACATGGGTGTGTGTTGTCCCCTGCATCACTTGAAATAGATGGTTGGCTATCTGGGGAGTCGTGTGTGGTTTTTGGGCCGGTGGTTGAGAATGGGTTAATGTCTCCTTGCTCCTGCGTTTTGGGGAATGTGCCTGTGTCTGTGGAGTCCCCACCGTTTTAGTTGGTGCATGTTCTACATGTGTCTTGTGCCTGCTTTTGTGTTTTATTTAGGATGAGGCATGTGTGCGGCTGCTATGTGGCTTTGGCCTTGGTTGGCTCTTTGTGCTCCCTTTAGGTCTGCCCATATTGATATGGTATCCCACACCAAGCGGAGTGCCTTGAACTTTAAATATTTTTACAACTGCGGTTGCGCGCCTGCGCGCACGCACGCACGTCACCGCGGGGGAACGTCAGAGCTAGAATTTGAAAAAGAAGCCAAGATGTCCCCCGCCGTCTTTACAACGGAGCAGGACGAGCTCATCATGGATGTGAGTATGCGAGCGAGCGAGCGTGCGTTTATGTGCGCGCACACATTCCTTGTAATAAAAAAAGAAAAAAACGCAAGAATAGTCTGAAACAACTTAGTTTGTCACGTTAGAGACCAGCCCACCTTAGTTTAACCCATGTACGCAGCTACAAACTAGCCTACATGCAGATAGCAGAACTAGGGCAATGTGAGGCAGCAAGAGGTTAATAAAGTGTCTTGATTTAGGCCAGGAAACTTGTTAATGTATTTTGTGGATTAATGGTGTGTCCTTGTCTCTTTTTCTAACAGATGATGCTGAGGAATCGCTACGACTTCCTGCCGTCAGATTATGACAAGCGGACGTTGGCCCTGGTGGTGGTGGACGCCTTCACTCAGATCGCCCAACACTGGTCTGATTTAAAAAGAAGACATAAGCCCCGGGTGAGGCGGTACTTCGCAACACATTTCCCATGTAAGTGTAGAAAATGTCAATGCACCTCTAACCCTGGCATCGCCTGGGCATGGTTTAATGATTGTGTTTGTATTTCAGCCCATGAATGGAATTTGCGGTTCCGCCCCACCCGGACCAGGACACGCAGCCCAGTGTTGGGCGAAACAGGTGAAGGTGGCCCACCGCCAGGGTCAACGGCCACCCCCTCCTCTGTAAGTGACTCGGAGGAGCCGCTGGACCTCAGCATGCAGGGGAGGGGGCAATCTGACGGCAGGGAGTCGAGCATAACAGAGCCTCAACCTGACTCCGGTAAGGGAAATATAGTTAGATATGTGGTAAGACATGCATTAAATACAGATACTCATGTGCACTATTGTTGTAGATTCAGACGTCGCTGGAACATCCCAAGGGATGAGTGAGGAAGGGGGCGAGGAGGAAGAGGTTGCTGGGGAAGGCGAGTAGATTGATACCTAGAAGCCTAACATAATATTATATTAATGAAAGAACAACAGTCTCTAATATCAGTGTGTTTGTCATTCATACAGATTCCCAACTGCCACAGAGGGAGTATGAATGGAGACTCCGCCCCCGACGCAATGTGCGGCCTAAACCTTGTAAGTGGTGTTTATTTAAACTAAAGTAAATGAGCAAACATTTCCATTTTAAACATAAAAAACTTTAACAGTTCCCTCAAAATGTATCCAAAAAAGCCCTTAAAGCGGACCTTAACTATGAATAAGAGGCTAGCTTAGATAGTTCCCACATCCTGTACATACAGATTGTCCACCTTACAAATCATGTTACCAACCTTTTCCATAGCACATCTCGGCTCTGTGTGAGCAAAGCACAGCTATAACCCCCCCCCTGTACCTTATCCCACTCTCCTCTCCTCAGTAAGTGTGATGCTTCAGAGTCAACATGGCGTTGCACGTATCCTAAATTCCTGAACTGAGTTGCAGCCCAGTGGGGGAAAGAACAATAATTTATTGACTACAAAATTAATATATATTAGTTTAAGATGCTGGGGCATTGTTTCTGAAGAGTTTGGCCTTTTCATTAAAACACGCAGAAGGTCCCATTTAATAAGTGCACAAACAATCAAAAAAAAAAAACAAAAAAAAAATGCTAAAGTAATGTTGTTTTTCATTCACAGATCAAAGAACACAGGCTACAGACCCCGAGGCCTAATTTTTTTTTGTTGGAAAAAAATTGTAAATATGTTTTTTATAGTTTAAAAAAAAAAAATTAATACAAAAACACACACAAAAAAAAATACTAATAAATAATTAATAAGATTTCGAGAGTTGTGTTTCCTGCAAAAGTACCATCACACAACATCAGCACACATTTACATTACACACCAAAGGTTTAGATATGAGACAATAAAAAGAAAAAAAAAAAAAATAAAGGTATGCATTAAGGACAAGGGAGAAGGAACTACTAGATGATTTAGGTATGCATTATGGACAAGGAAACCCCCACCAAAAAAAGCAACCAAAAAAAAAATTTGTCTCAAATTTGCATTTGTGGCCATATGCATATTCCAATGGAGTTTGCGGGATGTGCGCTTGCGTGTAGCCAGATTGGCAACTGAAGAGCCATGGAGATGTAAGTATACTTGCTAAAGCCACCAAAATGGAAGGTCAAATACGACGGAAACCAAGCAGGTACGTTCAAAAAGGCTGGAAAAATCAGGGAAAAACGGGCTGCCCGTGTGAACGTGAACGGGAGCCCCGATCAAATTGAAGGCACCCGAGAGAGCAAAAAAAGCTTTCAGAGTAAAGTGAAATTGACGGATCAGTTAGGGAGCCATTCCGACGGAGGCTCTGCATCACATTTGAGCCACGATTCAACCGGGAGACCCGGACAATCGGAAGGTTTTAAGGGCAGTTCAGAGGAGGCTCTGCATCAGGCCCATTATATCGCTATTAAACATTGAACAGAATGCGCCCCGCTACTTTTAGTGCCAACTCCATGGTCCCCTCCATAGCCCCCACGCCATATGCGCCGAGTACCACGGTGAAGACCATAGGAGAGCAAATCTCACAAAAGCTACCTTCATGATAAAGTTAGCAAGTATATCTATAGCTAAGCAAGAAATGGCCTATGTCAAAGACGTCATTATAACCATATACATCACAGATAATGTCGATATGACGTTCAGGCCAGCTGCAAGCTGTTCATCTCCGTTGTCCAAATCTGCTCCGCTCTCTCCTGGCTCGCGGGGGGGAGACCTCCGGTGCCCGCCCCGGGGAAGTGCCGTCAAGGCCCTGTCGCCCTGCTCTCTGTACAAGCAGGGGAATCGAGAAGTCGCTGAGCCAATCCGGTAAGGAAATCTGTGGAAGGTGCAGCAGCTCGCAGAATTCAGGAAGGTCTTCAGGTGAGCGTAGGACACCGGTCCTACCATTGCAGGTCGCGGAGAGGGCAAACGGAAAGCGCCACCTGTAAGGGATGCCCCTTTCTCTTAGGGCAGCTGTGAGGGGCCGCAGGGCCCGACGCTGTTGGAGCGTAATTAAGGAGAGATCCTGGTAGAGTTGTACTTCACTGTTATTAAAGGTGATCGAATCCCGGCTCCTGGCCTTAGAGAGTATGTCCTCTTTGAGCTGGAAGCTCTGTAAGCAGCATATGATGTCGCGTGGGGAGGACTCGCCCATGCTCTGCGGGCGAAGGGCTCTGTGTGCTCTTAGAAAGTCTATTGGGGTGTCCGGGGGCCTCTCCAACAGCGAGTTGGACGTCAGGGCCTCCTGGGTTTGATCCGGTGCAACCGCCTCTGGAACACCCCTCACTCTGATGTTACATCTTCTGTTGCGGTTATCTAGATCTTCTAGATGCCGGTGAAAGCTCAGTAAGTGCTGGTTGTGAGCCAAAACCACCTCCTTAACCTCGCACTGGTGCCGGCCTCCTCGCGCTCAACCTTGTCAATGCGGTGGGAAAGAGACCGCATGTCTGCTCTGCGATGGAGGACTTGATGTCTCCTGCGAACTTGGCCAGTTCATTACGGGTAGGTAATTGGCTGAGTTGTGCCGCCAGACCCTGCTCCTCATCGTCCGATAGCATCTCTTCTCTCCTATCCGGAGAGCCATGAGGGGAAGAGGCGCCCGCCATCTTAGGCCCACGAGGAGCCGCGTCTTCCAAGCGCTGACTGGAGAACATCTCCGGTAGGTTCCTGCTTCCTGATTTTGGGGTCTGCGAGGGTCGGGTCAGGGGGTCTTTGTGGGAGCCCCAGCCTTGCTAATTCGGCCCATCGCCCGTCAGGAGTGTTCAAAAAGCTGCGTTAGTGGAGACTCCGCCGAGAGCACTCGGTTCAAGCAGCCATTCCGCTCCCCGGCCAAGCCACGCCCCCCTCCCCATTAGTTTTTTCAAAATTCTAAAATCTGCTTTCCTCAAATTCGTTTGGGGGGTCTCAAAACCATGGAACCGTTTTAGTACCTTGTCTCGGCATAAAACGAAAGGAGGTCTTGGCATGCCAGACCTTATGTTTTACCATGCAGCGGCGGTCCTGATGAGAATGCTAAATTGGGCCCATCAGGACACAAATAAAATTTGGGTCACCATCGAGAAGGAGCTCTCCCTATGGCCGCTGGTCTCTCTGCCATGGACGGGCCCCCAGCCAAGAAAATGGCTTAGGTCTTTGCCGTTTTTGACTCAGCATTTAATTACATTGTGGGACCGCATGACAGCTAAGGGCCAGCTTGTGAGACGCCCGGGCCCTCTAACGCCAATTCTGGGAAATCTGGGTTTTGAACCCGGGGTGGGTGTGGAGTCTTTCCTGGGCTGGAAGGCCGAGACTGCCCCGAGGCTGGGTCAGTTGCTGAGGGGGGGGCCTCCCGTCCTTGGGCGAGTTGAGGGAGCGGAATCCCGGGGTTCAGCTGTCCTGGTTCTTACATGGACAGTTGGCGACATTCGTGTCGGCGTTAAAGGTGAAGTGTAACATCGATGGCCCGTTGTCGTAGATGGAGGGGCTTCTCTCCCCTGCATCCCCCGCACCCCATTCCCTCTCCTGGATTTACTCCGCCCTGGTGAACAATATTCATACGGGCCATTGGGTTTTATCCCGAGATGGGAGAGTGAGCTGGGTATGTCCCTCTCTGAAGAGGATCAAGCTAAAATGTTTAACCTGGCGCATAAGGCGGTGGTGGAGGGGGCCGCGCAGGAGAGGCGCTACAAGATCGTCTCCAGATGGTATAGATGCCCATCGGACATCAAGAGATTTGCTCCCCTCTCCTCGGACTTGTGTTGGCGATGCCTTAATGAGGTGGGCGATATGACTCACATTTGGTGGGGTTGCCCAGCCATACGCTCCTTCTGGGATAGGGTGCTGAGCATTTATACGGATACCACCGTAGAATCAATCAGGTATTCCCCCCAGTTAACACTTCTCTCCTTATGGGAGGGACAAGCATCACGTTACAGGACGGATCTACTCTGGCACTTCTTATCAGCTGCAAGAGCAGTGATCCCCAGACACTGGAAATCACGAGAGATTCCCTCTTTACTGAAATGGTTGACAGAACTGGAACGGATTAGGTGGGCAGAGGAACTGATCTTTGGAGATAAGGGGCTTAGGGACAAGTATGCGCTGACCTGGACTTGTTCGGAGGTTCTACGGGATTCAGATAGGTTTAAAGATAGGCTTAACCAGCTAGGGTTCTTGCAGGAGTAGGTGAGGAGGTTTGTCAAGCTCTCAGATGGGTCGTGCAAAGTGGGGTCAAGACTACCCTTCCCTCTTCTCTTCCCCCTTTCCCTCTATCTTTTCTCCTTTTTCTATCCTTGTTAGGTACATTAGGAATTTCTTTGCAGCGGAGTCTCTCTTATACTCATTACCCAGTCACCCGGGGAGCCTTCGAACGGTGGATGTGCATGGGGCTTCTCTGTTGCGTGATATGACTCCTATGGTTGTTGTTGTGAACCCTTTTCTGTTTTACCGTACTAGATTGGCATAGGTCCAACACTTGCAAATTTGGCCACACACAAACAATATATTTGGAATTAGTGGTACCTTTTTTTTGTTGACCAATGCAAGGAAGTGGTCCGGCTTACACATTCTGTACCTACGCACTTCCTATAACTATAGACCCTAGCCAGCCACACAACATCCAATTATGTGGCCTGAGTTTTGTTAATGCTTGTAGTTTTCCCATGGCCATTAAACTCACCATGCCTGAGACACAGGCATTGGTGCTGGACCTGAAAAAAAATATGCTGAGTGGGGGGGGGAGTAGATTGTTCCATGGGGAGTGTTTGTAATTTAAAATGTTTTTACTTGCTTGTGGTAGGCCATTTAGTCCTGGTGGATTTCTATTTACACCTCTGACGCCTTGGAAGATGTGCAGCTGGTCCAACACCTGAAAACTGACTTGCATCTGCTGAGTGTTTTGCTGCAATGTGCCAGATATTGTTGGTGCTACTTGGGGATCCTGTCTTTGCTCTTCTGCTGGACCTGACACTCAAGTTGATTAACCTGGCCTTGAAGATATGAGACTGCTTGTTCAAGTTGTACTGTTGGGTGTTTTTGGTGTAGGATATAGGCTTCCAACATTGGTTTGCCAAGCTGAATCAAACAAACATGAAACGGCAGGGGTTCCTCTTGGTTGCCTGCATCTGGTGGCACCTGCGGAATAAGACAACACATAAAGATACATGGACAAACCCAACACATTGTCTGTTGGTAAAAATGAATACACCTAAACTACTTATCTAGAAGTGAAGTCCAGCCTGCATAAGTGAGATAGTTTACTTCATTACTTGTCTCTAGATAGTTGCCAAACAACCTCGGGCAGTAACATGGTGGGCAGCAGAAGCCTCACACTAAGGGCCAATGTAGTTAGCTTGCCTAGTTACTACTCTAAAAAGAGAATACAACTATCAATACACTTCAAGGTGTGATGTTAAACATTGTTTTATGATCTTGCACTTGCACCACTCAGGAAGCCAAAGGTTATGTTGGTGGCATGCTTGAATCCTCCGGCAGGGGCTCAGATGGGTGTCAGGTGGTTGAGTTTGTGGCCTCTCCATTTCCTCAGGCTACAATGACATAAAGCAGGACAAAGTTATTGAGTTTCATTTACCCACGCAGGGTTAGTACCCCTACTAACCACCAAAGAAAACACCCACATCATGTCTATAAGCCTGCAGCATGAGGTTTCAAATATTAGAAACAAATATAATTTCAGTCCCACTGTGTATACACAAATTGGTTAGCACTGCGTAGACAATTACATGTAGCTGTTGCTGCCAGTGTGTCCGTAATGTGCGTCATGTTCCCTGTTTTGTTACTCTTCTGTGGTGTTATTTGGCTATAGCATAGGTGCTTCTACTTCTAAAGGCCTCTGGCTGAGCTTCAACCAACTCCAGGTCAGATTGGCCTGGCTCTACTACAAACCCTGATGTCAGGTGCTTCACTAGGCCACAGAAGTATTGTCCAACAAAGGTTAAACTTACCTTCACCCCAGTCTTCGGCATCATCACTAACATCCACATCCTCAATCAAAGATGAGGGTATATGGGGTTTCAGCATCCTCATACTCTCTGTTAGTGTGAGGTAGTCCCTCAAGTTCCCCATGCTCAATGAGATGGTCATCTTGCATCTTCAGGATGAGTGCATGGCGAAGTGTGTAGTACCGCTATTTGGTAATCGCTCTGTCTCCATAATATTGTGCCTAGGTGAAGTTTAGGTGCTCAGCTATTTGAAATGACAGTTCCCTCTGACCTAGACACTGAGAGAGGGGGGGGGGGGACATTTTGCCAAAGTAAAGGTGACCAGGTTACCGGCAAGCTTGAACTTGGGCTGATGCCAGGCTTCATCCGAAGAATGAGTGCATCGGCCAGCAGCACCAATGCCACTTGGGCGAGCCACATTGCTGCCCTCACCAAGATCTTGCTCCTCCTCCTGGGCCTGACTGCCGCCACGACAACTACTCCAAGGATGCCAAGCTAGTGGCACGAGCACAATGCCCACCATGAGCCCTACTAGTCAAAGCCCTACTTCCAAAGGAGAATGAGGATACAGAGGCAGAGGAGTAGTAGCTCCCACACTCTGGCAGTCCCCTCTGTGGCCTCTTTCAATGGCACCATGAGGAATACTGCAGCTAACAACTGACAGTACTATGCAATACAACGCTGAAATACCCAGCAAAATGACCAGCAAGTTTGAAAGGAGTGGTACCAAAAGGTGCAGGGCTGTTCTCTGAATGCAATTAACATGCAGTACATGCAAGAACACACCGTAGGGGTTGTTTACACAAAGGCATTTGCATACATTATGCGCATCCTGCACAAGGGAGTTGCGTTATGCCACTTCGTCAACCATACATAGCATACATGATGTTTGGAAGCAGGCATGATTGCTAATAAAGTGCTTCCACTCCACCAGCAGTGGATCAATGAGGTGCAGTCTGGGTCCGCAGGTGTGCCACCAGTCAGCCCTGTTCCACATGTTCCAAAATAATGAAATGACACGGGGTTGGCTACTGGGTAAGTAATTCTGTAAGGTGACTGATTAAAGTTATACTACAGGCATGCCCAATTGTTGTCCCATTGTCTCGGGAAGTTATTAGTAAAAGTATTAGAGTATTGGAGGTGCAGAAAAATTAGGAGAAACAGTGGGTGTGGCAACAACGATGTGATGAAAGCACACTGAGAGGAGTATGAGCGGAGAGAGTAGGGCGGGGTTTCAGAGCTACAGTGAGAGGCAGCCAATCAGGACATCTGGGCAGAGAGTGGGGGGTGTTTCCATTCTTGGTACACTGAACGTTGATTGATGGACTAGATCATCAGGGTAGGGATTGAAACCTGAATGAGGAAGTGATTTCCTCACTAGGGAGACAGACAGAGAAGGAAGCATAGCATTTAATGAAAGGTAAGCTACTGATATTTATTTTTTAACTTCTGTGATTTACATAGATTGAAGGAAACACACAAAATAAAACAGTTCTGTCTTAGGTGATTCTGACTACAGACAGATACTGTGGGTGATGATGCCTGTACATAACCCGAACCATTGGCTTATTGAAAGCCAAATTTCTATGTTTGGCACTGCCAGGGGGAGAAATACTTTATAGTGTGCAAAAGGTCTCCAAGATTATTCTGGCCTGCTGCATGCTTCACAATCTCTACATTGAGCACTGCCTGAAGGATCCCGGGCAAAATGCATTGGTGGAAGAAACATCATAAGCTGAAAATGTGGAGAGCACCAAGTGGCTTTGCACAGCAGCAGCAGATGATCAACGCATTCTTTGGTGGAGTATTGGAAATTGTTGTGTGACAATGCACTAAGATTATCATTGCTTGATTATCATGTAGCTAGACAAGAGGACTAAAATGGCTAACAGTGCTCCTGAAAATTGTCAATAACTAATATTAAAAAGAAAACAGGACAAAAAATCTAGCTAAAAAACAAAAATGTTTTGCTTTCTTTGCAAGTGGAGTTCCAGTTTTTAACATTCTCTTTGTGTTTTCTATTGCCAGTAAAATACAGAAGAAGAGGGGATAAAGACCTGTCACTTGACTACTAAAAGTGAGGGGAAAATACAGGTGAATGTGTGTATGTGAAGAGGGAGCACAATGGAGGACTGGTGGGCAGGAAGCAGTTAAACTTGCTCCCTGCCTGCCAGTTCTCCAATGCACGGCCCTCCCCACACACAGACACATACAGTACCTTGGAGCGCTCCTGCACCATCACTGCTCGAGTTCCTAACTCTGGTGGGTGGGCATGGCATTCATTCATGAACCTGGGAGTGCACCTGGGAGTGCACCTAGAAGTGCGTAGGCCACGCCCTGTCAGTGAGTGGTCATGGCTTGTGCATACCCAGTGTTCTTCCATGAATGCCATGCTACATAGGCCACGGCCCCCGCCTGAAGCAGGAACTCGAGGATCTGCTCCCTCCTCACACACGTGATTGGGGGGTGGGGGTTTGGGAACGCCGCTCACGGGCTGTAATGTGGAATGCTGTATACTACCTGTATTGTGGGATGACGCTCACTGCTTGTAATATGGGGTTTGTAATGGGGTGATTGGAGGATTCTGCACACTGTCTGTAGTAGGGTGGTTGGGGGAATTTTAGCACACCATCTGGTTCAAAATATTTTTTTAGTTATTTTCCTCCTTCAAATCCTGTGTGCGTCTTATAAGAATGTGTGTCTTATAGGGTGGGACATGCAGTATTTTTCTCCTCGGGTTTAGAGTAGCGCCACTGGATAAGTCCATTTATCATTCACAAGGTACAGTGGCAATTTATCTTACCCTCAAAACCCTGTCAGAGGCATTACATACCTTCAAGCTTCCCGGGTTTGCCTTCTGCCTGCCGCTCAGAAAGATGCGAAATGGCCCTGACTGGCGATTTTCATAAATCGTTCTCTATATCTTGGGCCCCAGTAAGTTTTATTCAACCAGACTAGGACAGAAAGGCTGTCAAGGAGAAAAAGTATTTTTTTTTGTCTGTACACCTGAATGGTGGGGGTCATGCAATATATTTTGTGAAGTCGGTTTAACTTCAGGTGCTCTTTTAGGTATGAACTTTTCCTACATTAACAGACAAAAGGTACAATAAAAATGTTAGTTTTATTTTCCCATCCCATGAGGTGTGCAAAAGGAAAAATGGTAAATTCCCTAGCATACCCTGTAGGGTGCTTTTCCAAACTCTCAAATAATGATCCTTACCTCAAAGAAAAACAAAGATTTAAATCTTTTCAGTGCACCTACACTACATTTTATTTTGTTTAGAGTTAATGGAGAATTGGTTCTCGAAGCATGTTACACAGAAGACCCCAAGGCCACAAGATAAAGGTATATTTACTTTTCTGGATCAGTAGCTGGACTTTTGCTTTGTCTATAGACACTTGTTGCTTTAGGTCAAAATGTGCAAATCATAAAGGTTGAACTCCTGATAAAATATTTTTCATATTTGCATTGGGAAACTATTTCCTTTCTTTATATTGATACTGTTGTGTCCCTGTTGGAGTTATCAAACTAAATGACAAAGGTGTGTTCATTAAAAATAAATGTAATATCATGGATCAACATATTTTCAATCTATAATGGCGATAATAAGTTAACTAATTAAATCAACTCATTTATTTTTGCATAAACTGCTCCCAAATACACACATATACTTTCATCTAGCAAGAGGGGTAGCTAATAGTAATTTGCTAATAAAGCACACCTATACTCAGAAAAGAAGTTTATGTTGTAACCTTCCATGCCCAGCCCAGTGCCACAAAATGATCTGTGTTTCTTTTTTTTACTAAAGCCTTTGCCCAATATTGATAACAGATTAACAGGAAGTAGCATTATGGTGAATGGCCTGTCATATGCAAATTAGTTCAGTTACAAATAAACTGTCACATTAGGGCTGATTCTCATGTTTTTCTGTGAGAAAAACAATTTAATAAAGATTTATTTTTCTTAGTGCAATTCAGTGCCATGTTAGCTGTGCACATTTTTAATAATTATCCTTTAGCATGACCCACGGAAAGAAGGCTCCACCCCCTGGGAGGAAACACAAACTGAAACAAGGGTATAAAGCCCACCCCTTCCTCCCCAGCTCAGTCTTTATAAAGTAACCTAATGTAACCCCTAGGACTAGACTATGGGTGGGTAATAAGGGGTCATGCTGAAGAATTATTAAAAAATCAGTTACCAGCTTTTAACCTCTGTTTCAGTTTGTGTTTCCTCCAAGGAGGGGGATCCTTTTCTCCGTGGGTAATGCTGAAGGATGATTAGAAAAATAATGGTGTATTGCAATGGAAATCATTTAAAAAAACTCTCACAAAAAATGTGAGGATAAAATAATCTTGATTATTTTTCCACAGAGCATCCTTTTTAGCTGTACAAATTTATAAAACATTTGCACAGCTAAACATGGCGCTGAATTGCACTGATTAAAGATGTGAGGAAAGAGAATTCTCACAATGCTGAATTAGATTTTTTTGTCCCAAGAACATTTATTTCTGGTCCCAAGAATGATTTCTTCTGGTGGACCCTAAGATCAATTTTTCTGATGGGCCCAAAGTATGATTTTCGTTGGTTGAACCTAAGAACATTTTTTTCTGGCCCCAGCAACGTTTATTTCTGGTCCAAACTATGCTTTACTCCAGTGGACCCTAAGAGCATTTTTTTCTGGTGGGCCCCAAGAATGATTTTCTCTCATTAACTCCAAGAATGTTTTCCTCTGTTGGGCCCCCAAGAATGATTTTCTCTGGTCAACTCCAAGAATAGCGAACTGTCCCTTTTGTGGACCCCAATAATGATTCCCTCTGGTGGGCCCCAATAATTATTTCGTCTGGTGGACTCAAAGAAGGATTTTCTTTGGTGGGCCCAAGATAAATTCCCTCTGATGTGCCTAAGATTGATTTCCTCTGGAGCCTAAAGAAGGATTATCTCTGATGGCCCCCAATAGTGATTTCCTCTAGTGGGCCTCAAGAATTATTTCCTTTGGTGGGCCCCAATAATTATTATTTCTGGGGGTCCCAAGGTACTCCAGCACAACACTGGTTCAAGTAATTTAATCTCTTTGCATATGCCTTTGATTGATGCATAGGGTAATCAAGGTTTTTTAACCTGGGTTTGAGGATCTGGAAGCCTTTTCATAGTGGTCATCGCATAGCTTTAGATTAAGTTAGCGCAGATGGTATTATTAGTTATTGATCTTTCTGATCAACCACTCTCAGATATCGAAAAATCTATTTTACAGCAAGGCTTATCTTTTGCTCCAACTTCCAGGTTAGACAAGTTTTCAGCAGCAAAGGATATCTTTCTGTTTTGCAGAAAGCTTCTTTTAAAATGAACTTTTTTCTTCTAGGGACACATTGGATCCAGCATTGATCGTTGAATATGGGTTTGATCCGGGTGACCAGGAATTATTACATGAAATATTTTCATTGGCAGAGGAACCTGGTACATCAGCAAGGCAACCTAGGAGAGTTTCTACCTTTATACCACAGTTGAAACTTTTTACAATGTGATAAGCAAGGAAATTGTGAATCTGAATTCTAAACATGTAGGAATAAATCTAACTCAAGAGCAGAGAGGTGCTTTACAACAACTTAGGCTCCTTTCACACTGGGGTGAGGCAATTGCGATTCCAATTGCCATCAAATAGTTTCAGTGAAAGGAAATTTGATAAACATGCACAGGCATTGATTCAGAGATTCTGGAGCCGAGAATAACCTAGAAAATTGATCTCTTGGCCTTTCCAAAGTGCAAAGAACAAAGTGCGATCTGTTCTTTTACAACCAAAAAGACAGCCACAGTCAGCACAACGGGTAAGAATGATCCTGGATTTTAACAATCAATAGCACGAGATCAGAGAAATCATGGCCAAATACTAGTATTTTACTAGTGCTCTGGACATCAAAAAATGGCTGCTAGGAGGGCATAAAACTTGAGGGATCTTCTCTCGCCTAGCCATTACAAGAGACCTAGTAATTGGCTCAAGGGGACAAGCAGAGTAGCAGGCTGCTACACCTGTGGATGGTGTACGATTTGTCCACATATTGTGAGAACTGGCATAATCACTTCTGACACAGGACGGAGGTTCTCAATTAGGCAGTTTAATTATCACTGGAGTGTTTTATATGTTGAAATGTCCATGCCACATGAGATACATAGGTGAAACCCGAAACGCTCTGAAATAATGAATTTAAGGATATTTATCTAACATTAGATTGAAGGCTCAGGACACAGCAGCAGGATGTTCCATTACTCCAGTAGTGGCACATTTTTTAAAAGTACACGGTGGGTCTATTGGGGGTCTTACTGTGGTAGGAATTGCGAAAATCAGTTTGGGCATCCATGGTGGAGATCTTAAAAAGATGTTACTCCAGAAGGAGCCCAAGACAATGGGACAACAATTGGGCTTGCCTTAAGTATAACTTTAAATGTCTGAGTCATGTTCTTCTTTTTGAAAAAGATATAACTGTACTGGGACATGGCGAGTCAAGCAACAGCAAGGGGAGTTGGATAATATGGGTACCTGAACTGCAATATGGACATTCAAAAGTACGCATACTTTTGTTTTCCCCCCTGGCCTTGGTGAATGTCCAATCACCGGGCTGGATGGGGATGTGGCGAGCGTTCTCGTTGGTTTTCCTCTCCTGTCTCCCGCGCAGGGCCATGTCGCCTCTTTGCATCTTAAACAGTGAAGGCTTGTTCGGACAGAGTCATTGAAACTCTACTAGACAGCAGAAAGTTAGCCAGTAGAGAGATCTACGGAAAGGTATGGAAACATTTTTCTTCTTATTGTTAATATAAGTTAAAGCGGTCCTTCACTCTGAATAAGAGTCTATCTTATATGTTTCCCACACCCTGTACATGCAGATTGCTCACATAAAAAATCATCCTACCTGCATCTACTGCATTTTATGAGCCTTTAAACATCCAAGATGGCCCTCATGGAACATCAGACAGCCTGCAAACAGGAAGTGCCTTCTGACTGTGCTGCTCTGCATTCTGGGACTGCTGACCTTTTCCTGACCCCAGCTCTGCTCCGTCTGAGCAAAGCACAGCTATAACCCACCCACTTTATCCCACTCTCCTCTCCTCAGTAAGTGTGATGCTTCTGAGTCAAGATGGCGGAGACCATATCCTAGAGTCCTGAACAGAGTTGCAGCCCAGTGGGGGAAAGAATAATAAGTGACTAAAAACTTAGAATACATTCATTTTAGATGCCGGGGAATCGTTTTTTAAGGGTTTGGGCTTTTCAATAAATCATGGTGAAGGTCCGGTTTAACAAGTTGAAGAAAAGAAAGATAGCTACAGTTCTTGAGTTCCTGCAGGAAGGATTCGAGAAAGGGCTAGCAGTAAGTACTCTAAAGACTCAGACTTCCGCCCTTTCAGTTTTTCTTGAACAGAAACTAAGGCAGAATGAACTTATCAATTGTTTTTTCAAGTCAGTTAGTAGACAAAGGCCAGCTCCTTTTACCACCACTCGGCTGCTTAGCCATCAGTGGAGTCGAGTAAAAGCAAGCCTGGTTGGCTGAACAGGCTGCTGAGCCAAGCAGTGCAATCGCTTTCGGTTCGAGCATACGCAGTGGGAGCGACTGGAAGGTGAGTGGATTGGAATACACACAGCGGGGCATCCCTGTTCAGGATGCCGCCAAATTGAGGAACAACTCCTCGAACAAGCGATTCTTTGGTTGTAGTGTTGGCATCTGTGTACGGGAGGGGGGTTGACCATTGGCAGAGCATCTTTGCATTTCTATGTTGTCTTTCCGCAGTTCTGCCTGCACACATTGTACTGTCTAGAACAGGGGTACTCAACCACTTTTTGTAAAGGTCTATTTACAGGCATCCGGTTAGAGGTGAAGGTCCGGACAGGAGGGCTGTCACGGGGGGTGGATAGTCAGTGTCCGGGGGGGGGGGGGGGGGGGGGGTTTAGATTTTACAGGCAAAAATAAAAAAGGCTGCTTGCCCCCCCCCCCCCCCCCACCCCAATAATCCTACTGGACACTGGAAAAAAACAGGAGCTTTTTTTTGGCCCATAGAACCTACAGCTCTGGTCCCTGGCACACTGCTTTTAACCCCCCATGCATTCTGTGCACGCCATGTACTGGGCTGGACTAGGGCCTAAATGTTACTGGCAATATGGTCTGGTAACAAGGATGGATAGATAGAGCTCGGGGGAGAGATATATATGGGAGAGGAGCTGTAAGAAAGAGGGGTTGGATAGACAGCACAGGAAAGGCAGGGAGGGATGGAGAGAGAGCTGGAGGAAGGGATGGATGGACAGAACAAGAAGAACAGGAATTTATTGGCTGAGGGGACAGAGATGGATGGGGCATAGCTGGCAGAATGGGGATGGATGGGGCAGAGATGGTGGGATAGGGATGGATGGGGCAGAGGGACAGGATTGGATGGGGCAAAGAAAGCAAGAAGCAACATTTCTGTGTACCCTGCAATGCCACTTCCCACCCGTGCAGTACTTTATATTGCAATGCTAGGTGTCAGGGAGCAGAGTCATGACACTGGCAGGGAGACTAAGCACTACAGGGCAGGGGTCCCGAAATCTTGCACCAAGGTCCGCATTCGGACCCCGGTCTGCCAGTTGAGTACCGCTTGCCTAGAGTGTCGCTACTACTGTTGTTTAGGTTCTCTAACCAATTTTGAAAGGTGTCTGGATGCTCCCTTTGTTCCCAAAGTCCATTCAGTCCATTCAAGTCCAACTCTACCTTGGGAAAACTTCCATATATGATTAAATAGAAAACAGGCCTAGGTGAAACGCTTAAAGGGACATACCAGGCAAAGGTCTGATTTTGGCTTTCCCCCGTGAGGTGCTGCATCTTTCATTCACCAACACTTTTCACTTCCTGACAAATTAAACTCGCTCTCTTTTGCTGATGTATTATTAAGTTCAGTCAGCCGACGAGGCCTAGCAGAAGATAGAGAGTATACTATGACTTACTATGAAGAAATATAAAGCAGACTGAATGAAAGATTCAGCCCGTGATTGCCAGCATGGACCGAGCAGAAAGCAGGGATCCGGGGCCAGGTAAAGCATTTTTATTTTATAATCCCCGTTCTGCCTCAGCACCAGGGATAGGGGGCCGGGTAGAAGAAGGGGTTACATTTACAGTTCATTTACTTTAAAGTCATTGTCCTGGCAAAAAATAAAAACCTCTATGCTTAGCTTTTCTCCCCCACAAATGATTCCTCCCAGTGCTCAGTGCTCCAAACCATGCCTGAACAGCAGATCCAAGTTTCGCCCAACCCAGCATGACCTTTTGTCCTGTCTAAAACTATTAAAGAAAATTTTTAGGAAAACCTTAGGTCTTTCTCCTTTTTGGAAAAGAAGCCATGTATTTATTATTGGGGTCTGAACAAAATTGCAGCCAAGTACCCACTACTATTAACTATTAACAGGGCACAAGTGTTCACGAAGTTAGATCTCAAGGGGACTATAATTTGGTGCAAATATAATGAGACAGGAATGAGTAGAAAACTGCCTTTAAATTGGAACAACACACCATGGGGCATTGTGTCTGCCACTAATTTAGACTCTTTAGAAAGCTTACATTTCAGATCACCTCCCCGGAGAACTAGAGCCCAGTGATTGGCCACCGCGGTCTCGTGGTAGCCGACAGCCTTCACTGTGTATCCAGGTGCCAACAACCACTTGACCGGAGTGGCAAATCATGGGGCTCGACTTATCCAGGGGTTCAATCTAAATCCCGTTACATAAAAGATTGAAAAGCCTTCTGGACCAGACCATAACACAAAGGTTAGTGGAGGTGCCCTTTGCAGGGCAAGTGGTGGAGGCCCCGGGAGGCATGCCCCTTGCACCCCCCACATAATCCAGCCCTGTGTGTGGGGGGGAGATAAATTCCTGTCCTTTTGCTCTGATCTACTTAGGCATAGCCTTCAACACAGATCACAGTATATTACCTGTCACTAGAGGGCAGCGTGCAAAGATGCCCCACTTTGTCTATAACGGCTGATTCAGCATCATGAGAATTTGTTTTTCTTCTGTTTTTCTAAGAGAAAAAAATGCATGATAGTTTTCCTAGGTGCAATTCTGCATGCACAGCTAATAATGGTGCTGAATTAGACTAAGATAAAAAAAATATATATATTATCTCACTAAAAAAAGTGAGCAAAAAATTCTCCCTTTGTGTGATGAGGGTGAGAGTGGCTTTCCCCAGCTTCATTCCTGCTACTGCTGACGCGTTCATTGTCATCCCCGCACATAGACCTCAGCCTGATTGGGTGGGGGGTGGATCCGGGGGCGTGGCTGCAGCTCCTGGCCGCCTGTGAGCTCCGCTCGATACAACTCTCCCCTCAGCCTGAGCCTTTCTGCAGCGCCGCACTAACACCACGTGTCCTGTAGGCGTCGCTCATACGCGAAAAGTGGAGCGCTGGTTTCTCTTTCGTCACAGGTAGTTTCCGGTCTTGTCGCTGGGATACAGGGAAGCTGCCGGAAGTTGTGGCATGGAGTGCTGTGTTGTTATTTAGAGATGCTGTGAGCTGTGTGCGGCATGGAAGAACAGAGAGTGCTGCCGGGGCTGGAGGATTATCGGCTGGTCAGGGTGGTGGGGAAGGGCAGCTATGGCGAGGTCAGCCTGGTGACGCACCGTGCGGAGGGCAAGCAGGTAATTACTATATCTTGTTTCTTTCCCTGCTATAACTTCATACATCTATGTCCTGAATCTCTTCCTGAATCACTTCCCACCAATCCCAGCATATGTATTCATTATGTAAATACATTGAAGACAGTGCTGATCAGTTACATTATCTATTAAAGTGGGCCTAAAATGACTATAGGTTTCTTATAAGAATCCCCTAAGAAGGGGAAAATTACCTATTCCTGCACTCCCAGTCCATAGCTACAAGAGTTTACATAGCAGGATGACCCGATTGGTCACCGGGTGCACAAATTGCTGCACAAGATGTGGTTACTCTTTCTCAGGAATGCTGAAGAGAGCTATGTGGCCCAATCACCAGGATTTTCATTATTTTGGTGATTTGTTTTTGTCCCAGGGGCATCCTGATTTGAGATACTCTGCTGTTTAAAATCCCTGAGATCACCCAGTCAACTTGCCTTTCCCACGGGGTGTGTGGGCACTTGTCCAATCAGCGATTTATATCATGCATACTAATGCGCAGTATGAAGCCATTGTCAAGTGTCAGCACAGGGGGCATCCGCATCACCGGTTTTCCTGCAGAGTGCATGCTCCACCGTTCCCAGCCTATCTGAATGGCAGGGTGCAGGAGCGCACACAGCGGCAGGGATGCAGAAAGGTAAGGCATTTGCGGGATATCTGGGGGAGCTCACACAGTGGGGCATCCCAAATCTGGATGCCCCAGGGGCACCTAGACAGCCGGCCCTGGAGTCTTTCAGACTTTAAAACCTGCCATGTCACTGATTGGGATTGAGCATGCAAATAAACAAACAAAATGATACTCACAATTTGCCCCCCACAGCTGATCGGTCCTACCCCAGCAATTAGCAACTCACCCGAACGCTGAATCGCATTTCAGGCCTTCCGGGGCCTAACTTCAGTCCATGACATTTCTTTGTCGGGTGATCATCAGTGATCAATTCTCTACAATGGAGGGTGCATGCCAAGTCCTGACACGCCCACTCCATGTTGTGAATAGCTGGCTGGCACGGGATACAATTCAGTGATCGGTGGGTTAGTGATCACTGGAGTAGGCAAGATCTGCCTACTCCAGTAGGTACTCTTCTGTTGTTTTTGTATTTTTGTTTTTTTATTTAGATGGTCAATACTTAAAAAAAGACTAGTTTCTATCAACCCTGCAGCATCCTCATTTGGGATTCCCCACTGCTTATCCCCTTCTATTATGCCTGAGTCTGGGCAGTCGGCAAGAACCACTCTGTAGTTCCCCCCCATCACGATACCATCAGCGACCATTTGGGTTCAGCTGGCCAGCAGGTGTTCACCTGCGAACCTTGTAAGCTGTCAGCAGTCATGTGTATGACAGCTATATGAGGGTATAGGAAAGCAGAATTGGATGTTAGTGCCATGCACGCCAGGAGGGGATGCATGGCGGGGATCAGAGGAACTAAGATTTTTTTATGGTCTGTCTAGACAACCATAAACCTCGGAGCTGTTATTTCTTACTCCAGTACAAGAAAGGTCTGCAGACACAGACTGGGTTACTGTATTTTTCATTTAAGGCAAGCCCAGACTGAGTATATACATCTGTGTATCTGTGTTTGTGCGTACAGTAGTGGGACACAATGTGAAAGGCCCCTTTAACGTTTAAAAAAGTCTGTTCTAGTCTCTGCATCCCGAGACTCCTTTACCAGCGTTCAGGGCTGGAATAAGTGTAGTGGAGGCCCCTGGGCACAAAATCTGGTGGAGGCCCCAGTATTTTTTTCCTTTTAAAATAATAGTCTAGCAAATTAACTGATGGTTGTCTGACCCCCACATACTGGAACGCCAGATCGAGTCCCTTGTGCAGGTGCGTGTTGCTCTAGAGCTCCTGCTTTGCCATTCTGGATGGGGGGTAGTGTAGTCACCCAGCTGGTCCAGCAGAAAACTTAAGCAGAAGGCTTATGTACAGTGAGCGGCCATCGATTGACTACTCTGCACCCAACCACACTGTAGCGTTGCTGATGGGGCTTTGCTGCTCTAGACTCTCCGTCCTGCCTTGTGGTGGCTTTGGCTGCCCAAATGGGGGGGGGGGCCCACTGCCGTTGATAGCTTTGTTACTGGCCCTGCAACCCGTCAAACCAAAGACTGAAAAGCCTCCTGGACTAGACCATAACCCAAAGGTTGGTGGAGGCCCCCTTTGCAGGGCAAGTGGTGGAGGCCCCGGTGATAAAGCCCCTTGCCCCCCTCTCATAATCTGGCCCTGCCAGCGCTGGCTCGTAATGAAGGTGAGTATTACAAGCATTGTGTGCAGTTAGGTGCGAGGGGGCTCCAGCATTTTGGATGCTCCCCCCAAGCTTCTTCTTATCAGCAGACAGCGAGGCCAACACCCATTAAAGTAAAAACGGGTGTTGGTCCAGTACAACTATGATTTGCCAACTGTGTCTACGGGCTGTTGTATTTTCATCAAGGACACTTCTCTACTACTCAGGTGATAAATCCATTACTTTCTCCTTCTTCAGGGTAAACGTGTTGCATTCAGATACAGCTGACTGGTCATTAGTTTTTGTTACACATGTATATGAAGTCTACTATACTATACAGAAGAAGACCGCACTCAGTGTATAATTGCTAGAGTGCAACACTAGAGGTTGGCCAAAACGCCCAAAGGGCCAAAGCAGAAACAACCGGGGATCCCACAACACCCCAAAAATACCAACCTCATCAAACGAAGTGGCACCACTACATTAATTTATGAAAGAATATCTACAGCTTTATTGTTACAAATCTATATATACAATGACAGGACAATTAAAATCAAGTTAAAAAACATAAACACATTCAATATATTGAGGGGGGGAGGGGAAACAGAAAAAATGGAAAACTGGGAGGGAGCAGATATATATACAGATGGAAATATATGGTGCTGCTGCGCTCGATCTATACAGCATATACACATCACATTTATATATATAGAGTGGTGTCTGTACAGGGCTGGTATTAAAAAAATATTTTTGTTTTGAAAAAACAGTACAAAAAGAAAAAAATTTGTGCAAAATATCCCAAAAAATACCCAACAATATTAATTGTTAATAATATATAGTGAAGCCATGTTCACTAGCCACATGGGACAAAACGTCAAATTCAACCCATGCCCCAAATAAAGTGCAAAGTGCTCTGGTGATTATAGTCTAACCCTATCTCACTAAGTAACAGCTAATTATAGCAGTAGGACCAGCCGAGTAGAAAACAGACAGACACACAACATGTAAACAAAGTCTTACTAATCCACAGCACGCCAGCAGCAGCCAGGTCCCCAGCCAGCACACGTCTCACCCCCGCCTCACCGCCGATGCGTTGCGTGACGTCCGTCACTTCATCAGGGTGCTTCATCAAGGTGAGTATTACAAGCATTGTGTGCAGTTAGGTGCGAGGGGGCTCCAGCATTTTGGATGCTCCCCCCAAGCTTCTTCTTATCAGCAGACAGCGAGGCCAACACCCATTAAAGTAAAAACGGGTGTTGGTCCAGTACAACTATGATTTGCTAACTGTGGCTACGGGCTGTTGTATTTTCATCAAGGACACTTCTCTACTACTCAGGTGATAAATCCATTACTTTCTCCTTCTTCAGGGTAAACGTGTTGCATTCAGATACAGCTGACTGGTCATTAGTTTTTGTTACATATGTATATGAATGTAACATTTTTACCCTGCAGAAACTGATTGTACAAGCGGCTGCGCATGTGCCGTGGGCTCGATGGGAGGTGAGTTAGCTCAGCATTCTGGGGGATTAAACACAGCGGGGTACCCCAGGGGGTAGTACTCAAATCCAGGATGGTGAAAATCACAGGTTTTGGTCCACATTAACCACTTTAGCATTTGCCCACATTATTGTAAGATGGGTAGAATCAACAGAAGATTTGCAATAGCATTAAGCCTTTAATCCAGAGCAGGCTGGCTCAGGGACAGGTAAAATGTTATGTTCAAAACATGTTACCCCTAGTTGTCTATCCCTTCATTTAAAAAAAGAAACACTCTTGCTTGGATATATTTGCAGGGTTTATAAGTAACCCCTTCTCCTGCCATCCAGCATATTTATTTGGATTTTTAGATTTGGCAGACTAAAACCAGCCCTGGGTCTATGAGACTCCAGGACCGTCTGATTCCCTCTTCCCGGGGCATTCCGAACTGGGATGTACCACTGTGTGTGAAACCCTCCCGCTTGTCCGGTTTGCTTACCTTTACCATGAACCCAAAGCACGTTCGCAACCAGCAGCGGTATCACTTGCATCCCTTTCCCGCTGTGTGCAGCCACACACACCCTAACTGAATGGCTGGAAGGATTCGAGTAATGCCGCACACCACTAGGATTCCCTTCAGCTTTTCCAGCCACACTTTTTAATATGCTCAGCCAGAGAAGATGATTGGAGTAGAGCAGCTCCTGGGATGTGGAATGTAAGAAACTGGTCCACTGTCTAAAGTTGTTATGCCTTGATCCCAAGTGAGAGAATACTCATACCAGGAAATCAAACCATAGCTGTTTATACGTTAAGTTATATATAATAAGAAGAAATGCCACAGGGAAAAAGTATTGAACACATGAAGAAAGAGAGGTGCAAAACGCCATGGAAGCTGGTTAAAGAGAGAAGCTGGTTCAACTGATGATTTAAAAAAAGTCTCTCATTATATTTGCAACCTTATTGGGGCTGATCAGAGCCTGGTGAGAACACTCCTTTTTTTAGGAGAGAAAATTGCTACTCCCTTTCATTTACACCCACTAGACAATTAAAGTGAATGGCAGTTTTCTCCTTGTTGTTAAACATACTGATGACATTGGTTACAGAATAGTTTCTAAACTTCAGAGGATTCCACTGAGCACTGTTGGGGCAATTATTATCCAGAAGTTGAAAGAACAACTTTTCACAATAAACCAGCCATGACCAGCTGCTCCCCGCAAGATTTCAGATAGAGGGGTGAAAATAATTATCCAAAGAGTTGTCCAAAAGCCAAGAATCACCTGTGGAGGCAGTCATGGCCTAGAGGTAGGGAAGCGGCCTTGTGACCAGAGGGTTGCAGGTTTGATTCCCGGCCATGGGACATGACTGAAGTGCTCTTGAGCAAGTTACATGACCCCCAAATTGCTCCCGGCTAAGGCAGCCCACCACTCAGGGCACATATCTGCACTCGCTGCCCCTTCGTGTGTTCACTGGTGTGTGGTTTGTTGTGTGTTGCACATTTGCACAGATGGTCATGGGAGAGGGAGTGGAGCATGAACTCCTTAGTATGCACATACTTTGGTCATTATTATTATTATTATTATTATTATTATTAATGCACTCCTTCATACCTCTTTCACCTGTATGCATCCTCACTTTGCAAGACTCCAAAAAAAAGCATGCTGAACCACAGTTAAAGCTTGCTAAACAACATTTAGACAAGCATGTGAAATCCTGGGATAATATGGTCTGGTCACAAGACCATAATTCTCATCATAACTCATCATAGATCAAAAGATCATAACTCTTTGGATGCCTTAACACTGTGTTTGGAGGTGAAAAGGCTACACTGCCTATGAGCCCAAAAACACCATTCCAACTACGATGTTTAGAGGTGGAAACATCATGGTGTGGGGCTGTTCAGCATATGGCATTGACATGCCTTATTTACTTGAAAAAAGGATGAATGGACAAATGAACTATGAAGATGAAACAAAGATGGACATTTCAGCAAGACAATGATCACAAACACACAGCCAAGGAATCGCTCAATTGGTTTCAAAGAAAGAAATTTAAATAAAGATGCTAAAATGGTTCAACAAATCACCTCACCTGAATCCAATTGAAAATCTATGGAAGGCCCACAGCACCCTTAGGATTTGAACAGTGTTTGTGTAAGAATGAGCCAAAATCATACCTGAGCAATGCATGCTCATACAGGAGACATCTTGAATCTGTCATCACTAACAAATGCTTTTGCAGGAAGTATTAAATACATTTTATTAAGTGTGTTTAATCATTTTCCTTCCTCCTTCTACCCCGGTGGCCCATTCATACAGTTTATTTGGATGAAATTGTAAGTACTGTATATGGTTATGTATTTTGTTGTGTGTATTATCCCCTTAGCGGTTTTACATTTTGAGTTTTTATTGTTTATAGCACTATGGCACTATTAATTATGCATTTGGTTAATGCTTATCCGAGTTTGTAGTTATTAATTCATTGGTATTTGTTGGTACTACATACATTGATTATTAATTGCCACCCTATTTTGATCTATAAGGATCTTTATAATGTCTTATTAATGGGGATATATTTGTCAAAAATAAAATTGATTTGTTTCATTAACCCTTTGGAAGTCTGTGTGACATCTTTCTAATGTCATGAGGTTACTAGTGATTACAGCTAATAGGATTGTGTTGTTAATCTTAGGTCTAAATGCCATGTTGAACTATATGGTTTGATTTCTTTTCATATGTGGATCAGATGCGGTGCAGATAGGGCTGTGACATGTAAATGATAGTTGTGTGTTATTTATGTATTATAGTCTATAGCAATTGCTTCATTAATCCCTTGTATGCATTTACTTTGCTTATGTATTCGACCCTCTTTAGGAAAATGTTACAAATCTATGGTCACAATATTCATAATGTGTTTGTTCTTTCTTTACAGTACGTCATTAAAAAGCTCAATCTTCGCAACGCCCCTCGTAGAGAGCAGAAGGCAGCAGAGCAAGAAGCGCAGCTCCTCTCTAAGCTAAAACATCCAAATATTGTGGCATATAAGGAATCATGGGAGGGTGGGGATGGACTGCTCTATATTGTAATGGGCTACTGTGAAGGAGGAGACTTGTACCACAGGCTGAAGGATCAAAAAGGCAAACTGCTTCCAGAGAGCCAGGTGGTTGAGTGGTTTGTTCAGATCGCCATGGCACTGCAGGTATGAATGTGTTTAATCTTCGTGACTGTTTTGCTTACAGTGTAGACACACGCACCACTTATATGTAAGTAGGAAATAACAGAGATGTTCTTTTAATGTCATGGGCATGCACGAAGATGTGTTACTGGATGTGCTTTATGAACCAATGTTACAAATGGTGGGGGTCTAAATAATTGCATAGTTTGACAGCTTTTCCTATTGTGTACTTCATCTCAAGCCGTGCCATCAGGACCATAGTGCCACAAATATAGCTAAACCTACAATTATGTGTCCGTGTAATGAGAGCTGCAGTACCCCCCAGTCTTTAGGATTTGTATGACAACTACAAGCCCCATCATTCCCTACAATATCCTGAGGTGAGTTTTGGAAGTGCAGGGAGGTAGAACCTGCTGTGGAGGATCTTAACAATATCTGCCAAGCACAGGGTTTTAACTCCCAACTTGTTTTTTAGTGGTCATTTTGTTACCATAGATGTAAATGTCGGCACATTGAAGGATATGGTGTACCTTTTGTGGAATTAATAAATAATTCTATATCTTCCAATGAGCGACGCTGAATGGTTGCATACTGTAATGCTATAAGTACATGAGAGCCAGTCACTTGTGTGCTGCCATTTGTGGGTCTCCTTCAGACAGGCTGTCCCTAGGAAAAGGTATCTCCTTAAAGAGAAGCAACTATCCTTCTCGAGTCTTATATAGCAGTGGTCTCCCTTTTGATGGGACATCCCAAATTGGGATACCCCACTGTGTTGACCCTGACCCACATGACCACCAGCAGCAATCTCAGGGCTGCATTTCGGCCATGGACCAAAGAACAGGTAGGGAGCGATGTACGGGAGGGGGGCTCCAATCAATATGGATGCCTCCCGAGCCTCTCACAATGTGGATGCACGCCCATTAGGTAGGAGATGGGTGTAGGTCTGCTTTAAGTTTAAAGAATCGAGCCCTTTGTGAAATAAGAAAATAACTGAATTCTTCTTTTTGTACCTGATGCTATATCGATGAATGAAAGTTAATGGCATTTATTCTAAGTATGTCACACACCCCGCTTCAAGATATTCATTACCTGTGAGTAGTATGGTCCTGTAGAGGGCTTCTGCAGAGATGATTGGAGGAAAGAAAGCCCCTCCCAGTCCATAAGTACCTGGGACCTCCCACTCATTACCCAGTCTTCATCTCTGCAGACGGCGAGCAAGCAGCAGATGATATCTCCTCCTTGCACAGGGGGACTTTAAGGTAGCCGGGTCTACTCCCGGCCTATATATATTTTTATTTCCGTTTGGACTCTTTATTCCCTTTATTGATATATAGCTATTTAAATGCCTCCCAGTCTTGACTGCTGTCCAAGCGAGGGTATAACAGCACCTCAGGTGCTCAGGAGCTATGCTCCACCGCAAGACCCTATAAAGAGGGTAGGCGGTTATACCGGGTTGGTGACTCCGGTTTGGGATGCCCTGTCCAAGAGTTTAATTTTCCCCTTAAATGGCCTATTCCCCTTTTTTAGTTGTGTGGAGGCCTCTTATTCAGCTTCTGGTGTTTTTCTATGGGGGTGCCTGGAAAATAGATTTATTTGACATGTTTATTTAAAATGTTTACTTTTCTGGTATGAATAGTTATAATGTAAACTTGTTGCAATCTTTTTTGCTGGATTTTTACCTCAGAGCTGAGGGGAGGATTTCTCCCCTCACGCTCTTCAGTGAGGGGGCGGGGCCGGGCCTTCGGTATGAGGCCGCAGCCCGCGCCCTTTAGGAGTTTGGAGCTGGTAGCGTGACCGAGCGGGGAGCAGCTCCGCTTGTTATGCGGGCTGCTACCGGCTCTATTATGCGCCCGGTGCCGCGGCTGCCTGCGGCACCAGTGCGCGAGTGTTAATGGAGGGGAGCTTCCCCTCACGTCTGACAGACACTGTGCTGGATTTTTACCTCAGAGCTGAGACAGGTGCTGGATTTTTACCTCAGAGCTGAGACAGGTGCTGGATTTTTACCTCAGAGCTGAGGGGAGGATTTCTCCCCTCACGCTCTTCAGTGAGGGGGCGGGGCCGGGCTTTCGGTATGAGGCCGCAGCCCGCGCCCTTTAGGAGTTTGGAGCTGCTGGGCGGAGCCTTGCAGCGCACGATCCACGCTGGCCACGCCCCCCTGCTGCGTCTCCCGCTCTGATCTGTGTTACCTCAGGCAGAGGACACAGTGTATTGGCGCCCAAAGACTCAGTGAGTGGCCCTGCGGCCGTTGCTTATCTGTACATATTTGCATATATATATATGTATATATATATATAGGTATAATAGATATAGGTTTATATAGGGAGAACCTCTTACTGTCTTTTTCTATGTTTTTCAGGCTGAACTGCCAGGAATTTTTTTAGGTTTCTCCTGGTCCTAGAGTACCTGGGTACTTTTGCTATTTATTACAAAACCTCCCACTTGGACAATATAAGGGCATCCCGGGTTGCTTAATAGCGTAATTCCCTCACTCATAGCGACTATTCAAGTTCACCTTATGGAGGCATCCCAAGATTCCGGGCTCCCCTCTGGACAATCCCGGAAGTGTATGGGTTGTGGGGTATCCCTAACAGGCGATGATTTTTTCCTATGTATATCATGTGCACAGCAGACTATTACACGGCAGTCCGGTCCCCAGGCATCTGGGTCAGCGCAGCCGGCTTCATCCTCTCCCCCTCCCACTTTGACCCGTGCCCCGTGTGAGATTGCCACGGGGGGGCAGTCGCAATCTGATGTGTGTGCCAGGTTGGCCAGTATTGAAAAATTCATTTCCTCCACGGTTGCCAAGAAAGCACCAGCTAAGAGGAAGCATTTATCACCGGTTAATCATTTTGAATATGATGATGACGAGGACGGCCTGGATTGGTCAGATTATTCCCCTCTAGAAGAAGGGGAATTATTTGAGGATTCAGATATTTCTGATGATCAGCAATTTGTTGGTGCTGATTCCGATCGGAGCTCAGGGACTTCCTTGGATACTCCTAATGTTCTGACTCAGATGTTTGAGGTGCTTGCTATCTCGCCTCCGGTGGAGGTTCCTCAACAGCAAGGGGAGTTTTATGACGAATCCAAGCCGCGGTTGGAATTCCCTAATCAAAAGCATTTTGATAATATTATTTCTAAGGAATGGGAAAGGCCTGCCCGGCTCCCAGGCATTCCCCAAAGTTGGGATAAGAGGTATCCTTTTCCAGTGGATACAGTTAAGCGCTGGGCGTCTCCCCCCGAGGTGGACGCCCCTATTTTGGGGTTATCCAACTCAGCCGTATTGAACAACCCTGATTGTTCCTCTCTTAAGGATGGTGAGGATAAACGCATTGACCAGATGGCTTGTCATGGTTTTGCCAGTATTGGGGCAGCAATAAGGCCTGTTTGTGCCTCATCGCTGTTGGCAGTGGCTACTAGAAAGGTGGTCAGGCACTTGTTATCCTCCTCCGGTTTGAATCCGGACAGTGAGGAATTTCGTGAACTAAATCAATGTGAGGGGTTTTTGTCCTTCATGGTGGCCGCTTTGGATGATTCCTTGATAATGAGTAGTAGAGCCTCTGCTCTAATGGTTACTATCAGGCGTTCAATTTGGTTACGCCAGTGGGCGGCTGACTTTGGGTCAAAAAAGTCACTAACAGCTCTTCCCTTCGTTGGGTTACGGCTCTTTGGAGACAAGCTGGATGCCGTGGCCAAGGGGGGGCAAACTACCTCAACGCAAGAAGCAACGTCGCCCCTTTTGAGGAGCGTCTTCCTTCACTCCTTCCTTTCGGGGATCTAGAGCAGGAAGAGGTTTCGCCTTCCCTTCTACAAGGGTAAATTCCTGGAATAGGGGCAGCGGACGTGCCCATTCAGGATACAATTGGGGCTCAAAACCCAAACCCGTGGCCAAGCCCGCTCAACAATGAGGGGGCGCCCTCACCCATGCGGGTGGGGGGACGGCTACAGCACTTCTCCCAGGTCTGGAACCGAGAGGTCTCGGACAGGTGGATCCGGGAAGTGGTGTCTTCCGGCTACAAGCCGGAAGACACCTCAGGTCTCGGGTGTCCCCGGAGGCACTGGCTGCGCAGCAGCTCCGGGCGGCAGTATCGAGTCTTCTGGAAATGGCAGTCATTTGCCCAGTTCCCTCATTAGACCGGGGTCGGGGTTTTTACTCAAATCTGTTCACGGTCCCCAAAAAGGATGGCTCCGTCCGGCCCATACTGGACCTAAAGATTCTCAACAAGTTCGTCAGACTGCGAAGGTTTCGCATGGAAACGTTGCGCTCGGCTATTCATTCTCTTCGTCAGGGGGACTTCATGACGTCCATAGACATTCAGGACGCTTACCTCCATGTTCCCATTTTTCCCGCACACCAGAGGTTTCTGAGGTTCGCGGTGGAGGATCGGCACTTTCAGTTTGTAGCTCTTCCCTTCGGTCTCACCACAGCTCCAAGAGTTTTCACCAAGGTGCTTGCTGGGGTGATGGCTCTCCTCAGAGCGCAGGGGATTCGCATTGTGCCATATCTGGACGATCTCCTCATCATGGTACCGTCATTCAGCCAGGCAGAATTGGACACCAGGACGGTAATATCCACTCTGGAGAGGTTCGGCTGGGTGATCAACTACCCCAAGTCCTCCCTACACCCGTCCAGGACAGTATCCTTTCTGGGAATGTCTCTGGATACAGATCTGGCCAGAGTTTTCCTTCCTCAGTCCAAGGTTCTTCTGATTCAGGAGTTGGTTCGGTCGCTCATGTCCATGCCTCGACCGTCCATCCGTCTAGGGATGAGACTGGTGGGTTTGATGGTGGCCTCATTCGAGGCGGTTCCCTTTGCTCAGTTTCACACAAGGACACTACAGCTCCATCTGTTATCGGTCTGGAACAGTCGCTGGATCATCTTTTTCAGATGTCTCCCCGGGTTCGCCGCTCGCTTCGGTGGTGGCTGAACTCAACCAACCTACTGAGGGGCAGATCCTTTCGGACTCCTCAGTGGGAGATAGTCACTACGGATGCCAGCCTCTCAGGATGGGGGGGCTTTTGGAAGGATCTGCAAGTTCAGGGTTTGTGGAGTCCCCTGGAAGCTCACGAGTCTATCAATGTTCTGGAATTGAGGGCCATCAGGTTGGTTCTTTGTCATTTGACTCATCAACTGCGAGACTTGCCGGTCCAGGTCAGGTCGGACAATCGGACGGCGGTGGCCTACATCAATCACCAGGGAGGAACCCGCAGCAGGAATGCCCTCAAGGAAGTGTCTCTGATCCTGGACTGGGCAGAGAGACATGTCCCGTGTATCTCAGCAGTTTACATCCCAGGTGTGGAGAACACGGAGGCGGACTCTCTGAGCAGGATGTCAGCCCGCAAGGGGGAATGGTCTCTCAATCCCAGGGTCTTTCACTCAATTTGTCTCAGGTGGGGGTCACCGGCGGTGGACCTATTTGCCTCCCGTCACAATCACAAACTTCCGGCTTTTGTGTCTCTGGCGAAGGACCCACTGGCTCTCGCGACGGACGCCATGTCCCTGAACTGGAGGGATCTGGGGTTTCTGTACCTGTTCCCTCAGTTTCCCATGGTGGCCAGAGTAGTGCGCAAGCTTGCTCTGGAGAGAGCAACAGCAATTCTGGTAGCTCCAAGGTGGCCAAGACAGGTCTGGTTCGCAGACGTGGTAAGGTTGGCAGAAGATCAGTTCGTTCTGCCCTTGCTGCTAGATCTGCTCACACAGGGTCATCTTCGTTACCCCAATTTACCAACGCTGGCTTTGACGGCGTGGCTGCTGAAACCTCCATCTTGAAGGAGGAAGGTCTTTCTGACGCTGTTATTCAGACTCTCATTCGTGCTAGAAAGAAGTCTTCTTCATCCGTGTACTATAGGACTTGGAGGTCTTATATTGATTGGTGTGAGTCTAGGGCCTTCCCTTGTAGGGAATTCTCTGTTTCTAGAATTTTGGAGTTCTTGCAACATGGTCTGGACTTAGGGCTCCAACTCAGTACTCTGAAGGGGCAGGTGTCCTGGCGGTATTTTTCCAAAAGTCTTTTGCACTACATCCTTTGGTTAAGACCTTTTTCCAGGGGGTTACGCATGTGCGGCCTCCTAGGAAGCCTTTGATTCCGGTTTGGGACTTGAATTTGGTTCTTTCTGCGCTACAGGGTCCCCCCTTTGAGCCCTTGCATGATAGTCCTTTGTCTTCCCTTACGCAGAAGGTGGCATTTTTGGTAGCTATCACTTCAGTTAGACGTGTTTCTGAGTTGGCGGCTCTGTCTATTCAAGCTCCATATTTTGAAAGACATCAGGATAAAGTGGTTTTCCGTTTTAAGACGGACTTTCTTCCTAAGGTGGTTTCGTCCTTTCATTTAAATCAGGATATTGTTCTGCCCTCTCTCTGTCCTAACCCCAGCAATGACAAGGAGAGGGTCCTGCATTCTTTGGATGTGGTTCGTGTTGTGAAGTATTATTTGGGGGTGCCCAAGAAGGGTCTAGCACCCACAAAGTCTACCATCAGCAGATGGATCCGTCAGGCCATTGTAGGGGCCTATTCTGCTAAGGGGAGAGATCCTCCCTTTCGTGTTACAGCTCATTCTACTCGTGCGGTTGGGGCCTCCTGGGCTTTTCAGCACCAGGCCTCTGTTGAGCAAGTTTGCAAGGCCGCTACCTGGTCTTCTGTTCACACTTTTTCAAAGTTTTACAAGGTTGATGTGCGGGCCTCAGCGGATGCTGTTTTTGGCCACAAAGTTCTGCAGGCTGCAGTAGTTTGAGTTGTGCTTTATACCTTGTTTTTGGATCCCCACCCTTTATGGACACTGCTATTGGATGTCCCACAGGTAATGAATATCTTGAAGTGGGGTGTGTGACATACTTAGAATAATACCATTTTGTGAATACTCACCTTGTAAAATGGGTATTATAAGTATGTCACACACCCCGCTTCAACCCGCCCTTTGGATTCTGCATCCTTCATATGGTGAACTTTGCGTTGTTATGACTGATATTTGGCTCTTCCTGGTCCTTTACCTTACTGCTTTCTTTATACTGGGTAATGAGTGGGAGGTCCCAGGTACTTATGGACTGGGAGGGGCTTTCTTTCCTCCAATCATCTCTGCAGAAGCCCTCTACAGGACCATACTACCCACAGGTAATGAATATCTTGAAGTGGGGTGTGTGACATACTTATAATACTCATTTTACAAGGTGAGTATTCACAAAATGGTATTTTTACCCCTGGTTAAAGATGTAAAGGAGTAATTCAGCACCATGTGCTAAAAGTGCACAACTTTTTTTTTTTTTTTTTTTTTTTTTAAGAATAAACTGTGCCCCATTCACTTTCATTTTAGGGGTTGGTTCAGCACCCAGGTGTAAATAGAATACTTCTATTTTTTTTTCTTTCTCCTGAGGGTTTTTTATTTTTTTTTTACAAATGGTTCTGAATTGATCCCAATGACTGTAAGCCATTACCAATCAATCATAATGTCTCTTCTCTTTGCAGTATTTACATGATTTGCACGTCATGCATCGGGACCTAAAAACTCAGAATATCTTTCTGACAAAAGCCAGTATCATAAAGGTGGGAGACCTGGGAATCGCCAGAGTCTTGGACAGCCAATATGATATGGCCAGCACTCTCATCGGGACTCCCTACTACATGAGCCCAGAGCTTTTTTCTAATAAACCGTATAATTATAAGGTAATTTTTAGGGAAATTAATGACTCACCATAGAAATCGACAATTGTATTACTTATATATTGTTTACAATGATTGCAATCCCCACCAAACCAACCTCAGGGATAATCCACTTGATTTAGCTTTTTACAACACGTCTAACTTAATTAATTGCCAATAATATTAAAATTATGCTGTAAAATATTACATTTTAACAGTATAACATTTAATTTTGCAGTCTGATGTATGGGCCCTAGGATGCTGTGTGTACGAGATGGCAACTCTCAAGCATGCATTCAATGCTAAAGACATGAACTCTTTAGTGTACCGTATCATTGAAGGAAAGGTAATAATGACTCTTCAAAACAGAGCTATTCTTTTATTCTAAGCATACAGCACGTCCTGCTCCAGAGATAGTAATAACATGTGGGTAATCCTCCGCCTTCGGCGCCGTGCACTGCAGACATGTAGAAAACAAGCTCCTCCCGGCCCTACATATACTGAGGGACCTCTCACAAATCCCCAGATTTCTCTGCAGTGCTGGAACTGCGAAGACATGAAGTATCACGCTCTCGCAGGCGAGCGGGGCTTAACAGCCCGAGGCCCTGCGGGACTATTTCCACCCGTCCTCATTGTGAATTAATGCCTCCCAGCCTGGGCTGCGTTGGTCAGGTGAAGGTAGGCAGCACCTAGTGTGCTTACGGAGCTAGTCTCCACCGCAATCCCCCACCATAAGGTAGACGGTTAAGGCGAATGGTGAGCCTTCAGTCGGATGCCCCTCCGGCGCCAGTGCCCCCACGCCCCATGTAACGGTGATCCCTGCATATTGGGTCACCTTCCTCCCTAGATTCCCCCGTTAGTGGGGGGAAAAAAGAGGGGGGGGGGGGTTGTGTGTTAGATGGCCTAACCTTGCCCTAATTACACTAGAGTTCTATAGCTTTTAACCGTTACCGGGTGTCAGAGCGCGCTTCACTTTTAAGTTTTTAGCTAACCGCAGCGCTTTTATTGTACTCTATGGCGCGTACGGCAGCCCTGTTCGGGGAAGCAACAGCGTTTTTATCCCTGTATTCACTCTGTCAGATGTTTTCTCTGAGGTGATTCTGACATAACTACTGTTTTCTCCTGATTGGCTGTGCGCCTTCGAGCTTCGCGCTCTCCGGGGGGGGGGCGTGGTTCGGTCTGGTGCGTTCCGCGTCATCGCCCGCTCTGGCCCGCCCTTCGAGGTTCGCTGGGCGCCATTTTCTTCTCGCATGCGCGTGGTGAAGACGGTCCTCCCCTCGCAGATCTGTAAGTGCCCTCATGGGCGATTTTTTTTTTTTTTTTTTCCCTAGCTTGCTTCTTCGCGCTCGGCTCTGACATCCCTGTTCCCCTTTTGTCTTTCAGACAGCGGACTTCGGTGGCTTCTCCCGGCCCGGCGTAGCGCCCGGTCCAGACCATTTTAAGAAATTACTCCCACTTCCCAGCGGGTTATTGGGGCATCCAGGGTTGCTTTATAGCGTCAATCCCTACTGGCATATTGAACTTAATAATCACCTTATGGAGGCATCCCAGGATATTGTGAACGGGGTTCCTTTGGGACAAGCCCGTCTGTGTAGCTTGTGGGGTCTTACCTAGCAGCGGTGACAATGCACGGGTCTGCGTCCCTTGGGCCCAGCAGGCGCTAGCCGGTCTCCCCACCTCTTCCGAGGCTGGGCCCGCACCTCGCCTTACTTCCCCTACTCCCCCAAGCTTGAGCCTAACCCCCAATACTAGTGGGGACTCTCACGCTGATTTGGCCTCTAGACTGGCTAGTGTGGAAAACTTCATCGCTGGCTCCTTGGCGCGCAAGGCTACTGCCAAGAGGCATCATTTGAATCCTGAATCTACTATTCTTCCTGTAGAATCTGATGATTTACTGCTTTCCTATGCACATTCCCCATCAGAGGAAGGGGAACTGCTCTCTGACTCAGGGTCCTACGATGACGAGTCCAGGAGTCAGGAGGAGTCTGGTTATGATCATTGTTCCCAGGACGACATTGATAGACTGCTGACCCAGATCTTTGATGTGTTATCCCTCTCTCCCCCTCCCGCGGCTCCTCGGCAAAGGGGTGATCTGTTTCATACCGGTAGGGTGCGGTTGGAGTTTCCCGAGCAAACTCATTTTAATAGCCTAGTGCTGAAAGAATGGGAACATCCCAGCAAACTCCAGGGGATCCCTAAAGCTGTGGATAAGAAGTATCCATTTCCTGCCGATCTGGACATCGCCGCCCGAGGTCGATGCCCCGATTCTGAGTCTGTCCAACACCTCTATTATGCACTCCCCTGACACTACTACGCTGCGGGATTTAGAGGATCGGCGAGTTGATCAATTGGCATGTCATGCCTTTGCATTTGGGGGAGCGTCGCTCCGCCCGGTTTGCGCCTTAGCCATCACGGCGGTGGCTCTCAGGACGGTGGTTAAGACTGCTCTGGAAGGGGCGGATGACTTGCCTTCTGATGCCGCCAACGCTCTGGCCACCTGTGAGACCTTTGTGAATTATATCCTATCTGCATCGGACGATGCTATTAAGCTGAGCGCTAGATCCTCTGCTCTGGTGGTAGCCATACGCCGTGCGATCTGGTTACGCCAGTGGGCTGCTGACAACGTCGCCAAGAAGGCCCTTACGGGGCTTCCATTTAAGGGGCTGCACCTGTTTGGAGAAAGGTTAGATATCTTTTCCAAGGGTGGCAAGTTGCCCCAGCGCCAGATTCGGCCCTTTCGTGGCCCAAGCTCCCATTCGACCCCCTACCGTGGGGCCAAGCAGGGTAGAGGGGTGTCCTTCGCTGTGTCTCGCGCAGAGTCCTGGAACAAGAACAGAGGACACCGTCCTGGTTCCTCCTGGGGGCCCAAGCCCAAAGCCCCCCCCCAAGACCCCCCAAGCATGAAGGGGCGCCCTCGCCCCTCTGGGTGGGGGGACGTCTGCAGCACTTCGAGTATGTCTGGAGACGCCTCGTCCCAGACCGGTGGATTTAGGAGGTCGTGTCCTCCGGTTACAAGATAGAATTTGCTGTACTGCCCCCTACCAGGTTCGTTGGGTCCCGGATCCCACAGGACCCCGCCTCAGCTCGAGTCTTGATGCTGGCTGTGCAGGACCTTCTGGATCTCGGGGTCATTTGCGAGGTCCCCTTAAGAGACAGGGGCATGGGGTTTTATTCCAACCTATTCACGGTGCCCAAAAAGGACGGGTCAGTCAGACCCATTCTGGATTTTAAAATCCTAAACAGATTTGTCAAAAACAGGCATTTTCGTATGGAAACTCTGCGCTCGGCCATTGCCTCGCTGCGCCCAGGGGACTTCATGACATCTGTGGACATCAAGGACGCTTACCTGCACGTTCCGGTGTTTCCAGGACACCAAAGGTTTCTCAGATTTGCGCTGTTGGATCAGCATTATCAGTTCGTGGCCCTGCCGTTCGGCCTTATGTTGGCTCCCAGGGTGTTCACCAAGGTGCTGGCAGGGGTGATGTCACTGTTAAGACTAAAGTGCATACGCGTGTTGCCCTACCTGGACGATATACTCATCACCTCTCAGTCTCTGCGGCAGGCAGAGCTGGACACTCGGTTGGTAGTGTCCACCCTGGAGTCCTTCGGCTGGGTGATCATTTACCCAAAGTCCTCTCTGTCCCCCTCCTCAGTGATCCCTTTTCTGGGGATGATTCTGGACTCGGTTCAGTCAAGGATATTCCTTCCTCCGCAGAAGGTGGAAGCTCTGATAACCCAGGCGAGATCCCTGCTCGCGAACCCTCATCCCTCCATCCGGCAGGGAATGCAGTTGGTGGGCTCGATGGTGGCAAGCTTCGAGGCGGTGCCCTTTGCCCAGTTCCATTTGAGAACCCTGCAGCTTCACCTTCTGTCAGTATGGAACAAGGACCCAGCGTCCTTGGACGAGATCTGGGTGGTTCCCCCCTCGGTCAGACAATCCCTTGCATGGTGGTTGGACCACAGAAACTTGACAAGGGGCAGATCCTTCCTGGCTCCCTCTTGGGAGACGGTCACAACGGATGCCAGTCTTTCGGGCTGGGGGGGATTCTGGAAGTCCCTGCGCTTCCAGGGGAGGTGGGGCCCTCAGGAGGCCCATCTTCCTATCAATGTCCTGGAACTCAGGGCGGTCAGGTTGGTGCTGGAACGTTTGACCCAGCACCTGAGGGGTCTGGCGGTTCAGGTACGCTCAGACAACAGGACGGCCGTAGCCTACATCAATCATCAGGGAGCAAGGGTGCTCTCCAGGAGGTATCTCTGATTCTAACATGGGCAGAGACCAATGTCCAATGCATCTCGGCTGTCTACATATCTGGGGCCGAAAATCTGCTAGCAGATGCTCTGAGCAGGGGGGCGCCCCGTCAGGGGGAATGGGCCCTCTGCGACAGGGTATTTCAGTCCCTGTGTCACCGTTGGGGTGTGCCAGATGTGGATCTCTTTGCGTCACGTCACAATCACAAGCTACCGAGCTTTGTATCCCTGTCTCAGGATCCTCTGGCTTCGGATGCCCTGTCAATATCTTGGAGGGAGTTTCGGCTCCTGTATGTGTTTCCACCAATTGCCCTTCTGGGCAGAGTGCTGCGCAAGATCGCTCTGGAAGGGGTACCCGCGATTCTGGTGGCCAAGAAGAGTGTGGTTCGCGGACGTGGTTCAAATGGCAGTAGATCAGTACGATCTGCTAAGGTTGCCAGATCTTCTAACCCAGGGGTCTCTGCGCCATCCCAATTTACTAACTCTGGCTTTGACGGCTTGGCTATTGAAACCTCCATCTTAATGGAAAAGGGTTTGTCTGCTTCTGTTGTGGCTACTATGGTGCAACCCAGGAAGAAGACTTCTGCTGCTATCTGTTATAGAGTATGGCGTGCTTACATTGACTGGTGTGAACCCAGGTCTCTTCCTGCCGGGAATTCTTAGTCTCCAGGGTGCTGGAGTTTTTACAACATGGTCTAGACTTGGGTCTTAAGCTTAGTACCTTGAAGGGCCAGGTTTCGGCCCTGTCTATCTTCTTTCAGAAGACCTTTTGCCCAGCACCCTCTTATCAAGACTTTCTTTCAGGGGGTCACTCATGTGCGTTCTCCTCGGAAACCTATGGTTCCTGTTTGGGATCTGAACTTGGTTTTGTCGGCCCTGCAGGGGACTCCTTTTGAGCCTATTCATGAGGCCGCTCTCGCTGTGCTCACGCTCAAGGTTGTCTTCCTGGTAGCTATCACTTTGGTTAGACGTGTGTCTGAGTTGGCTGCCTTGTCTATTCAGCCTCCCTACTTTGAGAGACACCGGGATAAGGTGGTGTTTCGCTTCAAGCCAGACTTCCTGCCTAAGGTGGTGTCTGCATTTCATTTGAATCAGGATATTGTACTTCCTTCCTTGTGCCCTAATCCTAGTAACCCTAAGGAAAGGGTTTTGCATTCCTTGGATGTGGTTAGGTGTGTCAAGTCTTACCTGGTTACCACTCAGGCCTTTAGGAAGACGGATGCTCTCTTCGTTGTGCCTCATGGACCTAGGAAGGGTTTGGCTCCCGCCAAGTCTACCATCAGTAAATGGATTCGTCAGGCTGTGGTTCAAGCCTATACTACTAAGGGGAAGACTCCCCCCCCTTTCGTCTTACTGCTCATTCTACTAGAGCTGTTGGGGCTTCTTGGGCTTTTCAGCACCAGGCCTCTGTGGAGCAAGTTTGCAAGGCTGCTACTTGGTCTTCCGTTCATACCTTTACAAAGTTTTACAAGGTTGATGTCAGGGCCTCAGCTGACGCTGTGTTTGGCCGCAAGGTTTTGCAGGCGGCAGTAGTTTAAACTGCTTGCTGTTGCCTTCTGTTGGGGATCCCACCCTTCTTTACGGACACTGCTATTGGATGTCCCACATGTTATTACTATCTCTGGAGCAGGACGTGCTGTATGCTTAGAATAATACAACTCTGTGAAGTACTCACCTGTAGAGTTGATATTATATGCATACAGCACGTCCTGCTCCACCCCACCCTTTTTCACCTTGTTCTGGATCCCCTGTTTGGTGATTGTTATCTTTGGTATTATTGCCAGTTTTGGGTGGTTGTTTTTTCCTGGCCTCTCTTTCTCACTGCTTTTCAATGCTGGGGATTTGTGGAAGGTCCCTCGGTATATGTAGGGCCGGGAGGAGCTTGTTTTCTACATGTCTGCAGTGCACGGCGCCGGAGGAGCAGGACGTGCTGTATGCATATAATATCAACTCTACAGGCGAGTACTTCACAGAGTTGTATTTTTCATCTCCTTTTTGCTAAAACTTTCTTTTCACCACTTTGTCATTCATTTCTTGTTTTTGCACCAAGTAGAAGTTAGTACAAGCATGTGGAGGGTATCCTGATTGCCGCTGCAGGTCATTGGTCCGAACTGCTTTTGGCATGCAAAAGTGTCTGTACAGTAGATGTATTATGTAGGTGCTGTTTTTTTCAATGTTTCTGAATTTGTAAAAGATAAATCCATCCGTTGCCAGGCTGCAGTGGTGATGCTCTAACTTCACTAAATCAAAGCATTATAGAGAGACAAAAGCATTTGTTCCCCACCCTAGGGGACCCCTTACCTTTCAGCACATATGTGGGCTCTTCTCCAATCAGTGATCTTGCATAAAAATGAGCAGCATAGAACGCTGAATGCAAGGGAAGCGGCAAGCCTGACTCCCTCAGCTTTTCATACCCGTTGTGGGTAAGTAAGACTGGGGGACACACAGGAGGCGGAGGGAGGTCGGGTATGATGCCTTGGTCCGTGGGATCACTGAAAAAGTGTTATAGCGATTGCGGTGGTTTCACACAGCGGAGTTGGTGAGGCGCCCCACCAAGACTTAGACCATAGAGTCTTATAAACTCCTGGCTGGTGGTTGCTTCTTTTTAATGGTCAGTGATAACATATTCCCAATTAGTGGCATACTCCCTTTTAAACAACGTTTGCGTATGACTGGTTCAGTTAATAACTGTCATCAGGACAAAAATATAAACGATATTGGGTTTTTGTGCCAGTCAGCCTCAACTGATGCATCTTTACTTTCTGACTGGTTCAAGTCATAGAAACATAGAAGGTTGACGGCAGAAGGAGACCATTTGGTCCATCTAGTCTGCCCTTATGTGTATACTGTATGTACTCTTTATCTTAGGATAGATGTGTGCTTATCCCAGGCATGTTTCAATTAATTAACTGTCAATTTTTAAACTACCTCTGCTGGAAGTTTGTTCCAAGTATCTACTACTCTTTCTGTAAAATAATATTTTCTAACATTCTAACATCTTTCCTCCAACTAGCTTTAGGTAAGTCATGACTGACATCAGAACCTAAAGGTAGTGACCTGCACAATAATTCCAGAACATTCTTTCTGAATCCCCCCTCCCTCCCCATTAGGTTACAGCAACAATAAAATCTTAACCATCTTAGACAAAACTATGGCAAATTACTATTGGTAACTATGCTTGGTATGTGGCTAAAGTAATTATAACTAAAATCACATTTATATTTATAATAATAAGTTATAATAATAATATTTTTTTCTTTTGCTTTTTGAGGACATTTTTAACTATGCCCCTAACCTTCGGGAGACTAAAAGGTGCCAGTAAAGATCCCTCTTTCAAATGAGGACTAGAAAAAGAACAAATATTGGAGACTTAAACTTTTTGTTATTTCCCTCTAGTTGCCTCCTATGCCTAAAGATTATAGTAGTGAACTAGGAGATCTGATTGGAGCCATGCTAAGCCGACAGCCAGAAAAGAGGCCAACAGTGAAGCAAATACTAAGGAAAGCCTACATCAAGGAACACATTGCCATGTTTCTAAAGAATACAAAATTGTAAGTATTGCCTCTAAGAATTAGATAATTTGCAGCCAAAACACAAAAAAACTCTATACTCACCTTTTTTTCCCACGCAGTCCATCACTCTTAGTCTGGTGCTCCAGCTCTTACCTGAATGCTGGATCCACGTCCTGTACCACCCACTCGATTGCATGACTTTTCCACGTCATCCTCGGCCCCCTCGCTATCTTCACTAAGCTGACACGCCCCCCTCCATTCACTGCAATGGAAATGTCTTCATGGGTCTTCAAACTCCCCTTTCCATATTAAAGCAGGGCTACACCATCCCTGGAAAGTCTATGGGCACAATAAACCTATTTTCTCAAAACATCCTTCGGGCAGCATACGCCTGAGACCTCCGGGCTCCTCCCCTCAACTGGAACACATGACCACCGGCATAAAGTCTTGGCTCCTCCCTCCCTTCACCAGTTGTTTCCGTGTTCCTCCAGAGGAAGGAACATGACCACTGGCTCCTGGACCGATGGGTTCAGGTAAGTATTATCCGGTACTGTGGGCCTAAGCAGGAGGTCCATTTTCCGGTCCCGAAGACTTCTACTTATGTCTGGGGCCCGGAATACCCTAGGAGATTTTTTTGGCCAAGATCTCTTTCTTTGTATCTGGTTGTCTTTTACAAAGTGGGGTAAGTGAGTATTTTCCTCTTTTGAGGACAATTTTAAAGGTTGAGACCAGAGTTACCGGACCCTTAAGTTATGTTGGGCTTTTTTGTGTGTAAAAAAAAAAAAAAAAAAAATTTATGTGCTATGCCTTTAAGGGGCGGGGAAGTGACATCAGACAACTTCTTCCGCTTTTTACCTTTCCTGCGGATGGTCGGCTTCATTGTCGGCGGCGGCTCCCGGGGCGGAGGCAGCCCCAGCGACGGCGGCTGCGGCTCCCGGGGCGGAGGCGGTTCCGGCGACGGCGGTTAAGGCGGAGGCTGCTCCGATGGCTCCGGCGGCGGAGACGGCTGGGCACCTTCAGCGGCTGCAAGCGGCGGGGCGGGGAGCCTCAGTAGGCCTTCGTGAAAGGTAGGCGCGCACGCTGTTTCCATTTTTTAAAGTAAAGCCCGGTCTCTTCCGTCCAAGGCACCGACATCACATTCCGGCGCCTAGGATAATTTCCTGCTCATTACCAGATACACGTGCTTTATTATTTAAAGGGACAGCACGCTGTTTTCTGAAGATTGTACTATTTGGCCTCCCCTTCATCCTATACTATGAAGGGTTAATGGGAAGTATTGGCAATTGGTTCCTACCCTATTTTAATGGGTCTAGTATACTGTTTGCTCAGAGCCTCTATCCAGAACTATGGCAGAACAAGGCCTGGACGGTTTTTTAGATTCTATGGGAGATTTTGCCACTGATATTTCCTATGTGGAACAAGAATCCTCCAGCATTCCGCCGACTGCCGATTCTGGGGGGAGGAGGCCCAGCTCTGCTCTGGTAAGCCTATTATTTCCCTTTACTTGGTTTCACTATTTCACATTAAGGGCATAATCAATCCCATATAGATTTTTCCCAGAATCCCCCTTCAAGATTTTTGATTTCCCCTCTTCCATGTGTGAGAGAGGAAAGAGAGCCAATGTTTTTTGAGTCTGGCAGACATGAAGTCAAGGGGGGTTATTGTTCCAGTGCCTCTGCATCTGCAGAGGACAGGGTTCTACTCCCCCATTTTTCTTGTCAAGAAGAATTCAGGGGGTTTCAGGTTCATTCTGAACTTAAAGAGTCTAAATTTGCTTGTCCAATACAAACATTTCAGGATGGAGACAATATTTTCTGTAAGAAGTATGCTCCCCAAAAACGCTTACTTGGCCTCAATAGATTTGAAAGATGCTTATTGGCATGTCCCAATGAGTCCTCTGGCTCAATCCTTTATGAGATTTGCAATAAAGGACGGAGATCAGATCTTACATTTCCAATTTGTTTGTCTTCCTTTCGGCCTAGCTTCGGCTCCAAGGATATTTACCAAGGTTCTAGCAGAGCTTTTGGCTGTCTTAAGGCGCAAAGAAATCTCAGTGATCGCATATTTGGACGATCTTCTGTTGTTCGCCCAATCAAGGGACAGGTTGTTGAAGACCTTCATTTGACTATACACCTTTTGTCTCATGCAGGTTGGGTTGTCAATCTCGACAAATCCTCTCTGGTGCCCTCGCAAGTCATGACTTACCTAGGATTCGAGATCAATTCGATCCGACAGGTCATTATTCTTCCTCATCACAAGGTGACGGTCCTACAGAATGCTGTCCGGATGTTATGTTCAGAGGAAATGCCATCAGTAAGACAAGCTATGAGGACTCTCGGTTTATTAACCTCTTCCTTCCCAGCAGTAAGATGGGGGCAGCTACATTCCAGAGTTCTACAAGAATTTATCCTAAAGAATTGAGACGGCTCCCAGCTGGGTTTGGACCATCAACTACCAATCACAGAAGACGTGATGATTTCACTGGCCTGGTGGTTAAAAGCAGATCGTTTCAAAGAGGGTCTACTTTGGCAGGACCCCAAAGAAATAGTGGTGACGACGGATGCCAGCTTGGGGCTGGGGAGCTCATTGCAACGCAAGTACAGTCCAAGGGAAATGGTCGAAGGGCGTGAGTCGGTCCTCATCCAATCTCAGGGAATTGATAGCCATAAGGGAATCCTTACTGGCCCTGAACCCGCTGGTACATCTAAAACATGTACAGATCAGAACGGACAATTCTACGGCGGTGGCTTACATAAATCACCAAGGAGGAACAAGATCCTCAAGATTAATGACAGTAGCAATGGAGATTCTGTTTTGGGCGGAAGGCAATTTAAAGTCTCTTTCAGCAATCCACTTAAAGGGGACTCTGAATCATCTAGCAGATTTCCTAAGCCGGTCACAGATAAGGGAATCAGAGTGGTCCCTAAATCCGGAAGTATTTCAGACAATTTGCAAAATGAGGGGTGTTCCGGAAGTAGACCTATTTGCATCGGCAGAGAATCACAAAGTGAGCAGCTTCTTTTCTCTGAACCCGAGAGATCGGTCATTGGGTGTGGATGCTCTGTCTCAGGCTTGGCATTTCAACCTGTCGTATGCCTTCCCCCCGGTGCGTCTGTTACCATTGGTGTTGAAGAAACTGGTCAAAGAACCAACTACCGTTCTGTTGATAGCGCCGTGGTGCCCAAAGAGACCTTGGTTTTCAACGCTAGTAGAGCTGTCAATACAGGATCCCTGGGAAATTCCGGTGTCTCCTCTTCTTCTATCACAAGGTCCAGTCATCTGCCCGAATCCGCAATGGTGGAGATTGACACTTTGGACCCTGAGGTCACCTTGCTGCAAAGGAAGGGATTTTCAGACCCGGTGATTAATACACTGCTCGCAAGTAGGAAGCTGGTTACCAGAAAGATTTACCTTAAAGTTTGGAAAACCTTTAAGTCTTGGAAGTTGGAGAATGGTAGGACATCATCCAAAACGCCAGTTATTCTGGACTTTCTCCAAAATGGTGTTAACATGGGCTTTAGCATTAATACACTAAAAGTTCATTTAGCAGCTCTATCAGTCTTTTTGGATAAGAAGCTTTCTTCTATTTCTATAATTAAAAGATTTCTTCTAGCAGTCAAACGATCAAAACCGATCCCTTGCAAGATTATTCCACAATGGGATTTGGCGAAGGTTTTATCCATGCTGAGTTCTTCGCCCTTTTATCCTAACAAGAACCTTGACATCAGGCTACTAACTTGGAAAGTGTTATTTTTAGTAGCCATTACCTCAGCTCGAAGGATCAGCGACATTCAAGCATTATCATGCAGACATCCATTTCTCCAGGTCTTTCCGGATCGTGTCGTTTTAAAAGTAGATCCTTGTTATCTTCCGAAGGTGGCCTCAGATTTTCATCGCACTCAGGAGATTATTATTCCATCCATCTCAGAAGACGAGCCACAACTGATACCGTTGGATGTTAGGTCCCTTCTGCTACGATATCTTCAGGAAACTAAAGATTTCAGGAAGGATGACAGTTTATTTATTTCCTTCTCGGGTTATAGAAAAGGCTTGAAGGTTTCCAAAGTCACGCTTGCAAGATGGATGAAGAATACTATTAAAATGGCTTATGGGGATGTTAACTTGCCCTGTGGTGTTACAGCTCACTCAACAAGAAGTATTTCCACATCTTGGGCAGAGCAAGCTGGGGTCTCTATAGATCAGATCTGCAAGGCGGCTACCTGGACATCAGCTAAGACCTTTGCAAGACATTATTGCTTGGATCTTCTTGCCCAGAAGGATCTTTCCTTTGGCAGAAGTGTTCTTCGCGCTGTACTTCCCACCCTATGAGGTAGTTCTCGCCTATCTCTCAGGCGTATGCTGCCCGAAGGATGTTTTGAGAAAAACCAAGTTAGTTACCTGGTAACTTTTTTTCTAAACATCCGTAAGGGCAGCATACGCCGATCCCTCCCTAGTGTATATATTTGAGGGGTATTGTTTGGTTATGTTATGGTGTGGAGTCGTAGGTCTTGTCTCCTCTTTTCTTTCAGATCTCTACAACAACTGGTGAAGGGAGGGAGGAGCCAAGACTTTATGCCGGTGGTCATGTGTTCCAGTTGAGGGGAGGAGCCCGGAGGTCTCAGGCGTATGCTGCCCTTACGGATGTTTAGAAAAAAGTTACCAGGTAACTAACTTGGTTTTTCTCCCTGGGACAAAGGGTCCTTCTAATGCAGCAGCTTGTCTGGAGTCTCCACCTCGCCACATAATTTGTTTTCCTTATGTTTTTGATAGGAAAAAAAAAATATGATTTTTTTTTCCTCTGTGCAATTCAGCACCACGTTTAGCTGTGCAAATGTTTTCATAAATTTGTGCAGCAAAAAAAGAGGCTGAATTGCACTGGGGTAAAAAAAAAATCAAGATTAATTTAAATAAATTTTAAGAATTTTACTGTGTTGAATCAGCCCTAATGTGTTTAGTTGTAACTGAACTGAGTATTTTTATGAATATTGGGCAAAGGCTTTAGTAAAATAATCCCACAACACAGACTGATGCCTCAGCTGAGGTAAGCATCCGAAACAAACTGGAAAGGTGGCATAGATAACATTGGACATCATATGTATACCTCTGCCTGCAACTGCAGCTACTGGAATGGCCACAGGAAGTGGATGTGGGCCAACATGATGAACTGATCATTGAAAAACAACAAAAATAAATTAGAAAGCTGTAATAACACCTTATTTTCCCGGATGTAATGTGAAGCCTCTCTCCAGACAAATAGTAAAAACTTGAATATTCACCACTCTCCCTCAACTTTCTCATCCTAGTCTGGTTGAATCAAACTTACTGGGTCCCAAGATCGAATCCCACAATGTCCCCTCTCACTGGTGGACACTACGATTAACAGCTGCCCTTGCTTCGTCAGTCACACTCTATTAACTGTAATAGAGAGGTGTGTCTAGACTTGACACACCCCTACATTGCAGCTAATAGAATTAGAGTGCTAGAGTCACTGTGACGTGATGTGGGGGAGAGCAGCCATATGGCCTTCTGGCTGCTACTGAATGATAGAAAGGCCTGCCCGCTGCAGGACATTATGTAAGGGCACAGTAAGTTTTTATTAAACTGGACTAGGGCACTAGTCTGTGTGGAAGAGATAGTGCTGATCAATATTTGTTTTTTTTAAGTAGATGATCCCTTTAGATTCCAAAGGTTATAAACTTAGCTATATATTTCTCATCCGCTTTCATTTTTTACATAGTGTGAGGATCAGCTCTGGTAGACAGCAGGATGTTAGCAGTATAGAGGCTCAGAGGCGAAAAGTTCCACTTAAAGTCCGTGTTTATTCACACAAAAAGTCCATAACACAAAAATATCCTTTTTGGGTTACATCACTTTTTCAGGAAACAGGCCACAGAATTGCATCGGACAGGCAACGGCCCTTTTTAGTTTTTGTCCAAGCTTGCACACTTGTAGCCGTATCCACCTCGGGTCCACATGAAATAGCCTGTATAAGAGCTTCCAGTCAGGCACACAGAGACTCACTCCACAAGTGAGCTCTAGACACAGCCAGTGCACAGCTGACTCCCCAGGCTATTTATGCGGCCCGCAAAACCCGGACCTGCAATGACCTCAATATCGTAATATTGTAATATTCACTTTTGTGGGGATTCCCACCCACACAACAAGCTCCAATCTCCAGACTGTTTTTTTAAATAGCTAGAATGAAACACAACTGTGTAAGTTTAAAAAAAAAAAAAAAAAAGGATAAACACCCCGTCTAACACCTTTCCATTCACCATCTTACACTTTATATTGTTTATATTGTATTGTATATCTATAGCCATGGGTTAAATCTAACTTATTTTATGGTTGCACTGACTAGTCCATGTGTTTTCAAGGTTACTTTACAAGAATTTAGGATTAACGTTTTAGATGTTATTTTCTTGCTGTTTTAAGAAAACAGGGAAGAAGGAAAAAGAAGGTTGTGGATTCTAGCAGTGTTCCAAACGTTCTTGAACATGAGGCAAAGCCGAAGACTTCCCCAAATCATGCAAGAGAACATAAAATGGTAATAGTTCTATTCTGAATGTCTAGAACTAAAGAATATTGACTTGATTTTCATTTTTTTATTTTTTTTTTTATTTATTTTTTTACATTCAGATTCCAGTGAAAACCCCAGTAAAGACAATAAAAGCTTGTGTATCACCGCCTATTTCTGAACCAGTGAATAACTTAGCAGTGTCCATTTCAACGCTAAGCAAGGTGGATATTGATATCCTGCCCGATGACAAAGGACCATCATGTGATGAACATTTAATACCCAAGCCTGACAATGGACGCATCTCTAGGGACACTTCAAATTATGTGACACAGAATGGACAACGAGGGCAAGTAATGCATGTGAAGTCTCAACCAACATTAAACTCAAGGATGGAATCTAAATATTCTCCTAATAATCTAGATGAAGATGATGACACCATGAAACTGTTGCAGCCTATTGCCAAAGGTGAAGAACAGATAGCGCAGGTAACATCTACCTTTTTTGTCGATATTATGTTTGTAGCAATTACGAGAGTGACGTGTAGTGCAGGTACGGGCTATTATCAATAATGGTGATTTAGGTCAAAATGTCTTTTTATGATTTTTTTTTCCTGGCTGCTCAACCATTTTAAAAGTCATTTTATACCTAATACAGTCATTCGATGGGTAAGAGATCCAACACCCATTTTTCGTATAAAATGCGTTGCCAATGTACTGAGCATGAGAAATCCAGATTAGTGGTTTCCCCATGTAAACCCTATTTTTTTTATTCTTACCTGCACCTTGCTCTCTGTGACTGTGTGCCCCTGCTCTCCAGTCACACAGGATCAGGAGGCGCACCACGTATACTGTGCACATTGTGGTCAGGAGTGCACTCTCCACTTCAGGGCTGAAAAAGTATATCTCTTCAACCCTGGATGTTCTCCTGTATATAGGAGCTCATTGTTCTCAATGGGAGCCTCTGTACAAAGGTTGGCAGGGGAGTCTTGTGGTCTTTCCCTGGCACACACAAGTATTCCCATTGTGTAGGGCAATGTTCACATTTTTTTTTCTTACTTTTGGAATACCACACTATATTACCAGAGGAATTATAATATAAAGTTTCAACTTGTGCTGTGCTGTACTGTTATCTGTGATGGGAGTAGGATGGCTTAGTGATGTAAGCACACTGTGTGCATTGCATTGTTTGGCAGTGTTGTGGGCTCTATTCTATCTTATCACAAATAAAGCGGGTGGCAAAAATAATAGGAGCCTCAGGCTTCGATTTGCAGTCAGGATGGGGTGGGGGGGAGCTCTGGAGGCAGAGGAAGGCAAATAATACTTATTTCTTTTTGGGCATTGGACTGACACTTCATCGGGTAAGGTGTCAGGCAATTGATTTTAAAGTTTGACTGGCCAATCACTTTAATATTTTAGTCAGTGTCCCCAGATGAGGATTTCGAGGTGAATACACTAAAATGATCTTTCTACTCATGTGCTAGAAAGTAAGGCTTTTGCTTTATGTCCAGGTATCGCTGGAATCTACTGAACAGCTTTTAAAACCATTTGTTCCAGTTACAGAAACAGTAAGTCAAATCACTTTTCCTAATACACAGATAACATTGTGTATGTTTTTAATGTGGCTGTCAACAATATACATTGATGTTTAATTTATCTTTCAGGACGGGCAAGCAAAAGCAACTGAAATTCATCCACGTAGCTCTGAATCTGAACCATCTTTATCCAGACAGAGAAGACACAAGACCAGAGAGCAAATGTCAGCAGACTCTGAAAAGGGAAGCTCTGTAAGTACATAGTAGGCCACTCGGTGTGTGTGTTATCCTTCTCTTGTTAATGAACCTCAAAAAGCAATACAGACAGTACACATTGGCATAGAAAAGCAATGTCTGAAGGTGTAATCAGTATCTAACAGCTTTGAAGTCAGTATTCAAAGTTAAAGGAGCAGTATCGCGAATTTTTCTTGGTGACTTATATTTAAATGGTACTTGGAATGTAGGTAGGTGTTGGAGTAAGAATTACAAATGTAGAAAAAAATGATGTCTGTGTTGAACAGCTGGAGACTAATAGCTCATGTTTATGTCTTGTCAGTGTCGGCAGCCCACACTCTGGCCTGTTCCATGCTGAGGAGAGGGAGATACAAATGTATCAGTTCCATGCTGAGGAGAGGGGTAAACAATGTATTCTAAGTATGTCACACACCCCGCTTCAGAATATCCATAACACGTGGGTAATACTGACCTGAAGGGGCGTTCCTGCAGAGATGATAGCAAAAAAGAAAGCCCCTCCCTGATCCATAAATACCTGGGACCTCCCACTCATCATCCAGTTTTCCATCTCTGCAGACGGCGAGCAAGTCAGAAGATGATGCCTCCTCCTTGCACAGGGGGATTTCAGGTAGCCGGGATGACTCCCGGCCCGCTATTTATTTATTTCCGTTTGGACCCTTTTTTTCCCCAGAAATCCATATGCCTCCCAGCCTCGGCTGAGGGTCCAGGCGAGGGTATTTCAGCACATTAGGTGCTCAGGAGCTATGCTCTACCGTGAGACCCTATATGAGAGGGTAGGCGGTATTACCGGGTTGGTGACCCCGGTTTGGGATGCCCTGTCCCTTACTGTCATACTATGTCCCTCCCAGGATCCCCTTCCATAGGTGGGGTGGGGGAGTGTTCGTCATTTAATTAATTTATTAATTTATTAATTTATTAGGACAGCATACATGAGTGTGTGTGTGTTATCACTTTAAATAGAAAGCGCTGCAGCCTGTGCGGTGCTGGCTGCCTTCTTCCCCCCTTCTTCCCTTCATCTCTGTTAATGGCGGAGGTATTCACCTCACGCCATGTTGCTGTGCTTCGGGGGGGGGGGGGGGCGGCGTGTGCCGGACCGTTGGCGGGGCCGGGACTTGTCCCTCCCGTTTTTTCCCCTTGTGTGTGTGTGAGTGTTTTTACTTTGGCCGGGCCGGCGACCGCTTCTTACTATTGCGGCGCCGGCCGGCTCTGAGCACATTTTTCTGAGGTGATTGCAGTTGCATGTCTTCCCTCACGCAGACTGGGGGGGGCGGGGCCGGGGTGACGACGCGTCACCGCTCCCCGCCTCCTGCCCTCGCTGGTGCCACTGCGGAGCTCTTGGAGGGGAGAGGGGGGGGTGCTGGCCACGCCCCCTTCTCCCTCTCTGACTGCAGCCCTGCCTGTTGCTGTGGAGCGTCTGGATCTTCCCTCACGGTCGCCATTTTGGTCGGTGGATCTGTAAGTGGCCTCTGGCCATTCTTCCTTTCCTGTTTGCTTGATGTTTTTTTTTTTTTCATTAGCCTTATCTAAAACAGTCCCTCTGTTCTGTTTTTCAGATGGTGGTTCAGGAGGTTCGCCAGTAGCATTTAGGGGGTCCCTCCTGATCCTTATCACTGGGTTAATTGTTTGCCATAAATCCTCCCACTCGGGACATTAAAGGGGCATCCCGGGTTGTCTAACGGTGTAATTCCCTGGGTCATAGCGACTATTCCTAAACAAAGTTCACCTTATGGAGGCATCCCCGGATACTGGGCTCGGGGCCCCTTCGGGGCATCCCCGAAAGTGTATGTTATGTGGGGTATCCATTTCGGGGGACGATGTACTTCTGTGTATACCATGTGCACAGCAGACTATCACGCGGCAGTCCGAACCACAGGCGTCTGGGTCAGCACCGCCGGTCGCTTCATCTCCACCTCCCGCTTTGACACGTGCCCCGTGCGACGTCGTCATGGGCAGGGAGCTGCAATCTGAGATGTGCGCCAGATTGGCTAACCTTGAAAAAATTATCTCTGGCTCGGTTGCCCGTAAGGCTCCGACTAAGAGAAAGCATTTGTCGCCGGCTCCGCTGGCGGAGGACCTGGAGGATGTTAATAATGTGGATTGGTCTGACTATTCCCAGCTAGAAGAAGGGGAAGTTTATGAGGATTCTGAATTTTCGGACGATGAGCAGTCCTTTGGCGCTGATGCTGAGCTGGGGGATTTGGGGAGATCCTCTGATACTCCCCACGCTCTGGCTCTGATGTTGGAGGTGTTGAATATTTCCCCTCCTGACGAGGTGTCACAGCAGAAGGGTGAATTGTTTGAGGAATCCAAGCCGCGCTTGGAATTCCCTACACAAAGGCATTTTGACAAAATTATTGCCAAAGAATGGGACAGGCCGGCTCGGCTCCCTGGCATCCCTCAGGGATGGGATAGGAAATATCCCTTCCCTTCGGAGGCAGTTAAGCGCTGGGCATCTCCCCCCGAGGTGGATGCGCCGGTTTTGGGGTTGTCCAATTCCTCGGTTTTAAATAGACCTGATTGTTCTATTCTCAAGGATGGAGAGGATAAACGGATTGACCAGATGGCTTGTCATGGTTTTGCTAGCGTTGGGTCAGCCATGCGGCCTGTTTGCACATCGGCGCTAATGGTGTTGGCTGCTAGGTCCGTGGTTAGGGACCTGTTGACCTCTTCCGGGCTGCGTCCCGGTAGTGCTGAGTTCCTTAGCCTCAAACGGTGTGAGCTGTTTTTATCTTTTGTGTTGACAGCCTTGGATGACACTTTGATGATGTGTGGTAGAACGTCGGCGCTGCTGGTCACTATTCGGCGTTCGGTGTGGCTGCGCCAGTGGGCGGCGGATTTTATGTCCAAAAAGTCACTAACGGCTCTACCCTTTGTTGGGTTACGGCTTTTTGGAGAGACATTGGACTCTGTCACCAAGGGTGGTAGGTTACCTCAACGCAAGAAACAACGCCGCCCCTTTCGGGGGGCCCCTTCCTTTACCACCTCCTTTCGTGGGGCCAGATCTGGCAGGGGATTTGCATTCCCTTCTTCCAGAGGAGATTCTGGGAGCAGGGGCAGAGGTCGTGCCCGTCCAGGTTTCAGTTGGGGCTCTAAGCCCAAGCCGGCTGCCAAGCCGGCTCAGCAATGAGGGGGCGCCCTCACCCTTGCGGGTGGGGGGACGGCTGCGACTCTTTTCCCAGGTTTGGGATCAAGAGGTCTCGGACCGATGGATCCGGGAAGTGGTGTCTTCCGGTTACAAGCTGGAGTTCGAGCTCCGCCCCCCTTCCAGATTTTTCAGGTCTCGGATGCCTTCAGAACCTCTGGCGGCGCAGGGGCTTCTGTCGGCAGTGCAGAACCTTCTGGACATGGCTGTCATTTGCCCAGTGCCTCCTTCGGATCAGGGCAGGGGTTTTTATTCAACCACCCCAAGTCTCTCTCTCCGTCCAGGGTAGTGACCTTTCTGGGAATGTCTCTGGACACTTCGCAGGCCAGGGTGTTTCTGCCTCAGGCCAAGATTCTTTTGATTCAGGAATTAGCTCGGCTTCTCTTGTCGGCCCCTCGTCCGTCCATCCGGCTAGGGATGAGGCTGGTGGGGTTAATGGTGGCCTCATTCGAGGCAGTTCCCTTTGCGCAGTTTCATACAAGGACACTTCAGCTTCATCTGTTGAAGGTTTGGGACAAGTCTCCTCTATCGTTGGATCAGTCCTTCCTGATGACTCCCCGAGTTCGTCGATCCCTGCAATGGTGGCTGGGGTCGGCCAATCTGTCACAGGGCAGATCCTTTCTGGCCCCGTGCTGGGAAACAGTCATCCACGGATGCCAGTCTGTCAGGTTGGGGGGGTGTTTGGAAGGACCTCCAGTTTCAGGGTCTGTGGAGTCCGCAGGAGGCTCACGGGCCCATCAATGTTCTGGAGTTGAGGGCCATCAGGTTGGTTCTGTTTCGCTTGACTCATCAGTTGAGAGGCCTGCCAGTTCAGGTCCGGTCGGACAACAGGACGGCGGTTGCTTACATCAATCACCAAGGGGGGACTCGCAGCAGGAGTGCCCTCAGGGAAGTGTCTTTGATTCTGGATTGGGCGGAGAGTCACGTCCCGTGTATCTCAGCAGTCTACATTCCGGGAGTGGAGAACACGGAGGCGGACTTGCTGAGCAGAGCCTCCTCTCGTCAAGGGGAGTGGTCTCTCAGTCCCACGGTGTTTCGTTCGATATGTCTCAGGTGGGGGTTCCCAGCGGTGGACCTCTTTGCCTCTCATCACAATCACAAGCTTCCAGTCTTTGTGTCTCTCTCGCAGGATCCTCTGGCTCTGGCAGTGGATGCCATGTCTCTGAACTGGAGGGATCTGGGGTTCCTTTACCTGTTCCCTCCGTTTCCAATGGTAGCCAGAGTGGTGCGCAAGCTGACTCTGGAGGGCGTGTCGGCGATTCTAGTGGCACCAAGGTGGCCAAGGCAGGTTTGGTTCGCAGACCTGGTAAGACTGGCAGAGGATCAGTTTGTTCTGCCTCTTCTGCCGGACCTGCTCACCCAGGGTCGGCTGCGCTATCCCAATTTACCTTCGCTGGCTTTGACGGCGTGGCTGCTGAAACCGCCATCTTAAAGGAAGAAGGTCTTTCTGACGCGGTGGTTCAGACTCTCATTAGCGCTAGGAAGCGCTCTTCCTCTACTATTTACTATAGGACTTGGAGGTCCTATATTGACTGGTGTGAAAGTAGGTCTTTCTCTTGTCGGGAGTTTTCCATTTCCAGAATCCTGGAGTTTCTTCAACATGGTCTGGATTTGGGGCTTCAACTTAGTACCTTGAAGGGGCAGGTTTCTGCCCTGGCGGTGTTTTTTCAAAGGTCATTTGCTCTTCATCCCTTAGTCAAGACCTTTTTCCAAGGAGTTACGCATGTACGGCCTCCTAGGAAGCCCTTTGTTCCAGTTTGGGATTTGAACCTGGTTCTTTCTGCTCTTCAGGGTCCCCCGTTTGAGCCCTTGAATGAGATTGCTTTGTCTTCTCTTACCCAAAAGGTGGCCTTTTTGGTGGCCATCACTTCGGTTAGGCGTGTTTCTGAGTTGGCAGCTTTATCCATTAAAGCTCCGTACTTCGAAAGGCATCAGGACAAGGTTGTCTTTCGTTTCAAGCCGGATTTTCTTCCTAAGGTGGTCTCTGCCTTTCATCTGAATCAGGACATTGTTCTGCCTTCTCTATGTCCTCATCCCAGCAACGACAAGGCAAGGGCGCTGCATTCCTTGGATGTAGTCCGTGTTGTGAAATATTATCTGGTGGTTACGTCTTCCTTTCGTAAGACTGATGCTTTTTTTGTGGCGCCTTTTGGGCCTAGGAAAGGTTTGGCTCCTGCCAAATCTTCCATTAGTAAATGGATTCGTCAGGCCATCATTGGGGCCTACTCTGCCAAGGGGAGGAGTCCCCCTTTTCGTGTTACTGCTCATTCTACTCGTGCGGTTGGAGCGTCCTGGGCTTTCCAGCACCAGGCCTCTGTTGAGCAAGTTTGTAAGGCCGCTACTTGGTCTTCTGTTCACACTTTTTCCAAGTTTTACAAGGTTGATGTTCGGGCCTCAGCGGATGCTGTTTTTGGCCGCAAAGTTCTGCAAGCTGTTGTGGTTTAAGTGGTGCATTGTTGCCTTGTTTTGGATCCCCGCCCTTTTTATGGACACTGCTATTGGATGTCCCACGTGTTATGGATATTCTGAAGCGGGGTGTGTGACATACTTAGAATAATACCATTTTGTGAAATACTCACCTGTAAAATGGGTATTATAAGTATGTCACACACCCCGCTTCACCCGCCCTTCTTGTATTCGGGATCCTTTATATTGTGAACTTTGCTTTATTTTGATTTATATTTGCCTCTTCCTGGTCCCTTACCTTACTGCTTCTATATACTGGGTGATGAGTGGGAGGTCCCAGGTATTTATGGATCAGGGAGGGGCTTTCTTTTTTGCTATCATCTCTGCAGGAACGCCCCTTCAGGTCAGTATTACCCACGTGTTATGGATATTCTGAAGCGGGGTGTGTGACATACTTATAATACCCATTTTACAGGTGAGTATTTCACAAAATGGTATTATCAAAGTCTCAGCTGTTCAGTGCTGGCAGCCGTCCAGCATCAGATAACAACATTGCCTGGCCAGAACTTATATATCTAAAACAGAGAGAAAAGCTCTAGAAGTCATTCAGCTGATTTTGACAGTTTTCCCTTCATGTTGGCTCTGCTGCAGAATCTTTCAGTTTACCATTTTCTCTTTCATATTCTTATTTTTCTTTTTTCCATATGATCTTTCTTTCAGCTTTGTGTGTTTTGAGCAAATCCCAACCCAGGATTTTCACTATCTGGAGTTTTGTTTTGTGCCCCTAGGGGCATCCTGACTTGGGATGCCCTGATATGTGAAATCCCCAAGTTCGCCTGTGAAAACGTACCTTTCCCTGTCCCACAGCGCATGCGCGGGCTCTCATCCAATCAGCTCTGTTTGCACGCAGATGGGGAGCCTGAGCAGTAACCTTCCTGGCCGCCCGGCCTGTCTAAATGACTATCTGCGTGAGCACCAGAAAAATGGGGGGATCTGTGGTTATCCAGGGGTCGTTTCACACAGTGGGCATCCTGATTTAGAATGGGGTTTTGTTCCACTTTAATACCTTTAGATTTTCCTGCACAGTTATTCAAAGAAGAATTTCAGTAATTTTCAGTCAGTTTAGTTTATTTTGTATAGATTTTACACATTTGAGTCACCTGGTCTCATAACAAAAGCAGCACCTCACACACACAGCCGTTACAGTGTCAGCCTCTGAGGTAAAGTGTTGCTAGGAGACCAGTGGGCTAAATGAAGCAGCTCACTAAATACAAGCCAGCAGATCCCCCTATTCAGCAAATGGACTGAGCCATTTTAATTATACAATTTAAAAGAGAGGCATATATTTTTTTCTTTTTCTATCGCCAGATTATTCATACACATGTTATAAGCTATTGTGCGGCTATTTAATTATTTATCTTTTTTAATGCAAATTTCGCGATACTGCTCCTTTAAAGAGGTAATATAGTCAAAAATGACCAGAGTCGCTCTTTAAAACCCCTTCCCAAATCTTACAGTTCTGGGATTACATTAAATTGACTCTAAGGGAACTATACTTCAGAAAACCCTCAAGCAAGACCCTATTTTAAAACTATGCCCTTCGGCATATCTACTTTCAGGAAGTTTATTAACCCTTTAGATGCTTCACAGTAATTAGTAAATTGCAGGAAGCTCCATTTGAACATGATGTAATATTTCAGGTGTTAAAGTGGACCAAAACCCACGCCGATCGGCCAGGGAATCTAAGAATCCCGGTCCAATCTATTCCCGCCCCCCCCCCCCCCCCCCCCCCGGGGCATCCAAAATCGTGATAGCCCACTGTGTGAAACCCCCCAGGTCGCCCCATCCACTTACCCGTTTCCCGGGCCAACTGCGCATGTGCGGACGCGCCTCCAATCGCTCTGATTGGAAGAGGTGAGTTGGCATTTGCGATTTGGGAGGTTTCACACAGCGGGGCACCCCCGATCAAGGTGCCCCAGGGGGAAGGACCGATTTGGTCTGCTAGATTTCCCCTTTCCCAGAAAAGCCTCAATATTAAAGTGCGTGGAGTGTAAGTGAAAGGGTGCAGGAGTGGAGGTGCCTTCTTCTTTTCTTCATTCTTCCTTCTTTTTTTCTGTGATATAGTTCTAAAAAGTATTTTTGTACAGTTAAACTCGATATTCTAAGCTTTAGTACCATGTTTAGTTTTTGTGTGGGAGGTTTATTGTTTTGCATTAAAAACAGTTCCATTCATCAGAGAACGGCCTCCATCTTCAAGAGTCTGACCCTTTGCACGCCCAATCTATTCACTACAGGGAGTGTGCCAAGCCTAAAAATGCCTCTCCCTTGCTTGCCGTCTGGGAGAAGGCTACTGTTCACTTTAAAGTGGACCAACACCCAGGGGTGATTGGCCCGGGAATCTATAAGATTCCCGGGCCGATCACCTCCCTCACCGCGGGACATCCGAGATCAGGATGTCCCGCGGGGTGAAACCCCCCCAAAACCCAAAAAAAACCTTACCTTATCGGCAGCGGCGGCAGCCGCCTCCCGCGCGCCCCTTTAGACGAGCGCGTGCCCGCGCCGGCCGTTTGTGAATGGCCGGTGCGGGCGTGCGCCCTGTAAGAGTGACGTGCGGGAGGCGGCGGTGGACGCGCTGTCTTGTCCGTCTCTGTCACCCGCTTGTCTGTCGGCGTGGATTGGACGGCGCTGTCACATGGGAGCGTGGTGAGGTGAGTTTTTGGGGCTTTCTGGGGGGTTTCACACAGGGGGGCACCCCCAATCGAAGTGGGCCAAAACCCAGGATAGTCAAAATCCTGGGTGTTGGTCCACTTTAAGCGCAGGCTAGGTTGCTGAGTGAGCAATATCACCATATAGAAACCTGGCACGCCCAGGAAAAACAGTGGTACTACATTATGGCACCTGCATTTCCAGACTATAGGTGAAGTAGTTGCAGGAACCTCATGGATCCTGGACTGCAGTAAGCTAGTCAAGGGTTAAGGAATACCCCTGCAGGTGCCTTGATCTAAGAGATCCAGTATGGGGACGGGTCTGCCCCATACTAACGATGGCTATCCAGATGGTGGAGATCCTTTAGGCTCACTCCACATGTACCTCCAAAGGATCCACACCCAGACTGGAGGGCTCCCCTTACTACAGAAAATAACCTGACTGAATCTGCCCCAGCTTCAGCCTGGGAAGAACGGCCCCACTGCTGGTTTACATGTGCTGACAGTGCCACACTCTGCATAATGGAAGCACCCATGGGAAGAGCCTGGATGGGTCAGCCCCTGTGTGTTACAACAAGCCTAGCAGTTTTAGTAACCTTGCTCAATGCAAAATAGGTAAAGCATTATTGCACAAGATGATAAGCTATGAATAGGAGTTTGGGAGGTCATCATGCCATTTATGTAATCTATGTGGCGGACATAAACTGTTGACTGCTACTTGTTGGTTAGATCAGGGCTCACCTTCTGCATACGCTGACTAGGTTCCCCCCCTTTTTTTTTTTTTTTGTTTTTACAATCTCTCCTGCAACTCCACCAGGAAGGGTCCTGGCTAGCAAGGGACATTTTCCTAACATAACCTACCTCCTCACACTGAGCCATGCATTAGAGGTATACTCATTTATTCTAGCAGAGCATAGCTAGCTTCACTCCAGTGGGCAGCCTAATTCAAAGCCTACTCCTTCTATTCTAGGTCTGGGGGTATATAGTAGCCGTATATAGTAGCTTTTTCTGGTAATTGTAGACCTCAGGATTACTGTCTCCTTTTTGTATATATAAAATATCTGCGGCTCTAATCTCTCCTGTCCGCATATTTCAAATCGGAACAAAATCCAGCAGCAGCCGGGCTGGAAGCTACACAGGGCTAAAGAATTCGTTTCACAGCTCCACCTTCTCTTCATCCCCACTGACCATTTCCCCATTATCATTAATTATGGCACCTACCTGTTCTGCCTTTTGAAAGCCCTTTTCTTGTTCTATATTGTACTTTTAACCACAGGTGTCAGCCATGAGGGGTTCAAATTTAGCCTTTTATATTTGTTACCCATAGGAATACATTTTGCAGCGTTGGTACTCACAATTGATACCGTCCCTATCAGGTCATCATTATTTGATATTACCAGATATTACCAAAAGAACATCACTCCTAGTAGTTGCCTTTACAAACCGATTCATATAGTTATCTTGTAGCAAGCTGAGGAATGCTCTCCCCCTTGTAGTGGAAGCAGAACCAAGTCTCAAGTTGATATCTGGGTAGTTGAAGTCCCCCATCACCACCACTGTACCAGCCTGTGACGCCCGCTCTATCTGTTTATGCAGCTGACTCTCTATTTCCTCAGTTATGTTTGGGGGTCTGTAGATCACACCAAATTGTATTTTAACATTACCCTGCACTTCTACCCACAAGGATTCTGCATCCTCACAATCTTCTGCTAGTATCCCCTCATTAACATATGTTTTGAATTCTTGCTTTACATAGAGACACACTCCCCCTTTCCTTTTTGCACTGTCTTTCCGAAAGAGAGCAAAACCTTGAAGATTGACAGTCCAGTCATGTATGGAATCCAGCCACGTCTCAGCCACACCAATAACATCAACATTTTTTTCCAATACCAGAGCCTTAAAGTGGACCAACACCCAGGATTTTGACTGTGTAAAACCCCCCAGAAACCCCCCCAAAACTCACCTCACCACGCTCCCACGTAGCCACGGACAAGCGCGGACAAGACAGCGCGTCCGCCGCCGCCTCCCGCGCGCCCCTTTGACAGTGCGCGCGCCCGCGCCGGCCATTCACAAACGGCCGGCGCAGGGGGCGCGCACGAGGCGGCGGCCGCTGCCGCCGCCGCCGATCAGGTCAGCTTTTGGGGGGGGGTCCCTCACCGCTGGACATCCCGATCTCGGGTGTCCCGCGGTGAGGGAGGTGATCGGCCCGGGAATCTTATAGATTCCCGGGCCGATCACCCCTGGGTGTTGGTCCACTTTAAGCTCTGCAAGTTACTTGCCAGACTTCTGGCATTTGTGAACATACACTCTAAGTTCTTATCTAGTTTTACACATTGAGCTTTAGTATTAGATGCATTATTGCAGAAGCTGTCTACTTTTTCACTGCTGGTTTGCAACACATGGATCTCCTTATCCATCATAGCAGTCCCCCCCCCCCCCCCCTTCTAATTCTCCACCCAACCTGTCTTCCCCTTTGTTTTATCTCTTGCACCCCCCTCATCTCTAGTTTAAATACCCCTCCACCCCTTCTAGTATCCTTAGTATCCTCTTACCCAGCACAGCAGACCCCCTTCCATTCAGGGAACCAAAATCCCTCTGCACTGCACCAGGACTTGAGCCATGCTTTAACCCTTTTAGTGCCATCTACGTGAGTCTCACGTAGCTGACTTTAAACCCCCACAGAACAAAAAGTATAAAAAAGTATAAAAGTAAAAAACTCACCTGACCCCACGTTGGATTGGGCCGGGGGGCATCCAATCCCCCCCTCTTCTCTTTTCGCTTTAGGAGGGCGCTTTAGGAGGGCGCCCGAAATAGCGCCCCCCCCCCCCCCCCCCGCGTTTCGGACGCTGTTTACTGTAAAAAAAAAAAAAAGACATTTATTCACCTACGGCAGCGATCCCTCCCGCGGGGTCTCCCCTTCACCGGGGGGGCCTCTGATCGCCCCCTCGGGCTCTTCTGTAGTGAGGAAAGGGCGAAAAATTGCCCTCTCACTCACTTCCTGGTTTGCGGCTGTTAGCCTTTGTGGGTGGGGCTAATGATGTCATTGTGGCGTCACCTGTCAACACCGCATCTGAGCTGAGAAGCTCAGTCGATGCCGGTGATCTGTGGAGGCAGGTCAGAGGGGCCAGATGGCTCTGATCATCTGCCCCCCCAGCCCAACTCCACTGATCACCTGCATCTGTCATCTGAGCTTTGTGGGACACTATCGCCGGGGGGACAGCAGAGGATTGGTGGTGAATAAAGTAAAAAACAAAAATATTAAATGTCATTTTTTTTGTGTGTGTTTTATTTTTTTACTATTAACCCCTTGTGAACAGGTAAGGGATCCATGAGATCCCTATACCAGTTCACAAGGTGGGGGGCTGGTCACCTGCAACTAGCTGGCACCCCCAATTACCTGCCTCCTCAAAGCCCAGGGGGGCAGAAGAGCCCGGCCCACGGAGCTTGTAGCCGGCAGGGCGGGGGGCCACCAAATTGGCCACTGCGCCCTGTTCCTACAAGCCCCTATAGCTAGTCCCGGGCTGGTTATGCTGAGTAAGGGGGACCCCATATCCTTTTTTTTAACCCTTAAAATTCCCCAAAAAATGGGACCCCCCCCCCCCCATGTCATTTTTTTTTTTTTTAAATTAACCCCTTATGTTTATAGTGTGGATAGTAGTTGTATTTTATTTGTAAATGTTCTAAAGTGCTCTTTTCAGTTTGGGGGGGTCTCCTGGGCAAGAATGGGGGGGGCTACCGATACATATGTGGTACTGTTGTAATAGGGAAAAATGGGGCTTTCACATACAATATGGTTTTCTCTAATAAATTAAATATTTTATTTAAAATAAAGGAGACAATTGTCTAAAATTTTTTTTTTTTTTTTACGCAAAAATATAAAAAAAAAAACAGTAGAAAAATTACAACCAAGACATTTCATGTTAAAGCCTAAACTCTGCTGCAAAATATATATCTATAATTTTCCTGGAAATTCCCGCAAAAATCACGGTTAAACATGGCGCAGAATGGGGAAAAATGACCTGTCAACAGAGGGTGGCAAAACTTCAAGTAGGCTGGCAATTAAAAGGGTTAATATTACCTATGCATGTTGGGTATTGTTCTGCTCGGGGAACCTTGCTCTTTCAGATTTAGCTTGTTTTTTTCTTGTTTGCATATTGATATTTTAGGAAAACATGTTATTTATTCAGTTTTTTTTATTATTTTTTTTTTAGGGAAACCCTGTGCAACCTAAGAATTCTTTGAGGGATTACTTCCAAAAAGATGAGCCAACTACAACAAGCTGGGTACGCTTAGAAAGCTTAACATGTGTACTTTCAGGAGATATATGGTTTATGGTGGATATTCCAAATGTAAAGAGTTGTTTTGGTTGAAAAATTGCAATGTGCGCACTTTGTTTGCAGAGCTGAAATTTTCAAGTAAAATTACCGTTATGCACATGCTTTACTTTGTGGTGTTTGGCAACTCTTTCTTTGACAGTACCTATGTATGTTGGGTATTCTGTTCGGGGCATGTTGCTTTTTGAGTTTTTTCTTGTTTGTTTGCATATAGTTTTTTGGGAAAATGTGGCTGGATTCTTCCTTTTTATTCTTTTTTAGGGAAACTCTGTGCAACCAAAGAATTAATTGAGGGATTACTTCCAGAAAACTGTGGCCACATAAACAAGTCTGATACGTCTAGAAAGCTTGAGGTGTGTACTTCCAGAAAATATGTAGCTTGTGGGGGGTATTTCAAATGTAAAGGGTTGTTTTTCTGGAAAAACTGCAAGGTGCGCATATCAAAGTTGTATTTTATCTGAAAATCTCCTAAAGCGCTGTTTCAGTTTGGGGGAGTCTTCTGGGCAGGAAAGGGTGTCTACCAATACATATGTGGTACCGTTGTAACCGGGAGAAATTGGGGTTTCACACGCAATAAGATTTTATTGACAAACTTACATTTTTTATTACAAAAAAAACTACAAATTGCAAAAAAATTATTTTTTACATTTTTTTCCACATATTTCACCCAAAAGTATTGAGAATACACTAAAAAAAAGGCCATACAAGACATGTTGAAGTCCAGACCTGTAAATCCCTTCAAAAATCAAGGTTTAACATGTGTAGCACAAAATAGTGAAACGTGGTCTGGCACTTAAAGGGTTAACTCTCTAAGCTCCCGCTGTCCATGTGTAGCACATGGCCCAGGCAGTATTCCAGAGAATGCAACCTTGGAGGTCCTTCTCTTCACCTTGGTGCCTAATTCCTTAAATGTACTTTTATGTATCCTCCATCTCCCATTAATTCTGTCATTGGTCCTCATGTAATTTATCCACCCTTTCCACCCCATGTAGAACCCTGGCACCAGGGAGACAGAATAATTTGTCACCAAGACCACCTCAACCAAATGGTTTGCTATCAATCTGCCTGATAATAGAATCCCCTATTACCACTAACTGTCTAGCCCTACCTGCAGTCCCACCCACCCGCTCACCAGCTGGGCTGTCCTCCTGGCTGTTAGGGAGAGCAGTAGCCACTAGGGCTGCCATTTCTGAGACTGACACTCTTGCATCATTACCCAACTTGGCAATTTTGCTAGGGTGCACAGACACAAGTATGGTCTTCCTTTTCTTTCTACTCCCTCTATCTACATTTACCCAGCTACTTATCTGCTCCTCCTGACCCATTACTCCACCCACATGCCCATGTTTATCACAGCAGTATTCATCCTAGTTACAAAAACAGCAGTAAAACACAATTCCATTGCTTACAGTTGCAGCACTTTGACTTTTAACTTCTTATTTTAGCTCTATAACACTTAGGAAATAAACACTTAACGTTCCCCAATATAAAGTCCCTTAATGAAAAGTCCCCTCACTGGCAAACAGGATTCACTCAGATTTTTTCTCTTAGTGGAACCCCAAATATGTGGATCAGTTTGTCTCATGACAGAGCCAAAAGGGGAAGAATGTCTCCCTCAATCTATTCGACCACACCATGGGAATAGATGCGCTAGCTTATCAGTGATGGTTTTTCAGGCTAGCTTATATATTTTCTCCAGTACAGATAATTCCTCTGGTTCTGAGATAAGATTATTGCAGAACAAGCAACTGTTCTGTTGGTGATTCAAGAGACCCCAATCCATAATTTGAAGATTATATCTGTAGAGAAGCATTGTGTTCTCTATTCCGTCCAAATCTTCTATCTCGGGGCTTCAGAATGTGAAGCTTGTTTTGGACCCTAAAGTCTCCTTGCTTCTGGAGCAGGGTTTCTCACCTCAGAGTCCTCCAGTAGTAAGTAGGTTACTAGAAAGATCTACTTGAAGGTCTGGAAAACCTTTAAATTATGGAAACTGAAGACAGAAGATACTACTCAAGGGTTTATAAGGTTATGTCATTTCTACAACAGAAAGTGGATATGGGCCTGAGCGGGTCCTGTATTAGGCCCAGGCAGCAAAGGCAACTGCCTTGGGGAAACAGAGCCAGACAGGGCCCCAGGGCAAGTCTATACCCCCCCCCCCCTATTTTGATGTAGTATTAAAGCCGTGATTGGGGCCCCAGTACTCACAAATGAGCGCAGAGTGTCCCAACCCCCTCCCATCTCACAGCTGTCTGGGAGTCGATGACAGCACTCCCAGCAGCACTGCGCTCCCCACGAGTGAGAGGGGCTGGGCTGGCATCGGCCTGCTACATTGCTGGTCTGGAGAGAACTAGCGGAGGCAAGTGTTTTTATTTATGTCTGTTTCCTGCATGCAGGGAGGGAGGGTGTCTGCATGCTGCTGCTTTTCATAACACACAGAGCAAAGCAGTGTTTTGCTCTGTGTGAGCTGTGTGTGTGTGTGTGGGGTGGGGGGGGGGGCACCTAGCCATCCTGCATGGCCCCAACGCACTGTACTCAGCTGTGAGGAGAGGAGATATGATAGGAAGGCTGTGGAGGAAGGGAGTTGAGATCCTTTAGGTCAGCTTTGTTTTGCCCTAATTCTTTCTTCCACAACCTGCTTCATCTATACCATAGCTGGCCCCCAGTCCCGCTCATCTGTATCCCCACCAAGCACCCAGCCTGGTAAATGAAACTTTACAGTATAAAATGTTGTTAAGCTGTTAGAATTATGTGTCCTGGATATGATCTATTAAAGAGGAAAAAAAACAGGATTTTCAATATCCCAGGTTTTGTTTCTCTTGTCTAGGGGATCCTGATTTCAGATGCTCCACTCACCTTTCATGCAATTCCACATGTGCAGGCCACAAGCCATTGACCAGCTCATGTTCCATTCAACTTTTGCTATGCTGCTCTAAGCTTACAGCAGCAAACAATACTGAAGAGAACATGCAACACTGGTCGAAACCCCCAACTTGTCAGTAATCAATGCCGGCCATTCAGAAAAGCTTTGCGCAGTTATGCCCAGAAAGAGGGTGAGCAGCATATGGCCTGTGCATGCACCATGGGCTCACTGAAGTTTTGCTGCGATCGCTGGGGTTTCATACATTGTGGGGCATCCATATTTGGGATGACTCAAAGAGGGAGACAACTGGACTCTAGAGTCTTCCAGACTCTAGTCTGGTGTGTGCTCCTCTTTAATAAAGCTGCTTATGCACATGTGTCTGTCTTCTCCTCAATACCTCCACTCCCAATGCACAGCCCCCCTACGAGCATGCTATAATTACCTCTGCCAGATGTGTTGCTTATGGGGACCAGAAGGTGCAGCACCCATTGCAACAGCCAGCACCTCATACTGGAGGCAGTGGCTTGATGAAGAGATTGTTTCTTAAAGTGGCCCAACACCTGTTTTCTAGAAAATGAGTGTTGGAAAGCATTGTGACAGTGATGGGGGGAGTTGTGCATGTTCCCTGCAAGCCTAGGTTTCACTTTGCTTCACCGCAGTTATTTGGCAAAACTTGGGCACGCTTTCAGGTGGTGTGGAGTCTTTCACTTTATCCTGCTGCCAATGGACAGCCAGCAGCCAATCGCAGCCCAGGGGAATCACAGTGGAGGTAAGTGAAAACGAGGTTTGCGTGGGGGGGGTGATAATGCTATGGGTCTACAGCAATATGAATACCCCACCACCACACCACTGACAGTGCTGTCCAATACCCATTTTGACACCATGTTGAGGTTCGTCCCAATCCACTAACCCAAACCCGTCACCCGTCTAAAATGGCCCCTGGGCCTGAGTGTCAAACAGTTTTCTTGGTTGAAAAGCTTTCTGCTTGTTCAATTAGATCTTTTTCTAGGTCTTTCAGACTTTTACCAAGTCACCTTTTTAAGCCTTTTGTAAGATTCACATATTAAGTTTTGAAAACAAAAACCTTTTCCAGGTTGGGATTACTTCAAAACATTATCTTCAGATGGAATAGATCTTTCTTATATCCTTTATTCCCTCTGGACTCTGCCTACTGCAAGGGTAGATGGGTAATGCTATCTGTCCTTGGACTGGCTACTGTGCAAATACTTTCCGTTCTAGGAAAGCGCCTCTTTTCCTTTACCTAAGTAGAGGGGTTTTTGGTCTCTTTAGCCCCCCTATATTAAGCCTAACATGGGTCCCTCCACATACTGGCTTGCGACTATGTTTTGGTAATCACCAGGTCTCACCCCATACAGCCAGAGGCATCCGCCCTAGTGCTGATGAGAGCCTAAAGCTCGAAACAAGTGTACACTAGTTGGATGTGTCTGGCTGTGTAAAATTTAAAGCTAATCCTTGGCATTGCACCCTTAGCGTTTCTAAGGGCCTTGGATGGCACAGAGACATAAAGAGATGATTTGCATAGCTCCGCCTACTGCAAGGGTATATGGGTAATGCTATCTGTCCTTGGACTGGGTACTGTGCAAATACTTTCCGTTCTAGAAAAGCGCCTTTTTCCTCTGACTCAGGAAATCGTTCTTCCTTCTTTCAGCAAGCCTGTTCTCCAGAAGTAATGGTTTTTATAGTCTATTTGTCAGAAATGTCTTTTAAAGACCAGGCCATTTATTGTCTTTTCCGAATCGCGAAATGGTCACTGTGTGTCAAAGACAACTCTAGCCCATACCTGCAAAAATACAATTCTGTGATTACTCACCTGTAGAATTGATATTATTGGTGTACATCCTGTCCCGTTCCGGAAGATATCCTTACTCATGGGTTATTCATCTTCCCAGCCTATATATACAGAGGCTCCTCCCACAAGACCCCAGTATTTAAAAAGCAGTTAACAAAAGCCGGGAGAAATAATCAACAATCACCATAAAGAGGTAACAAGAACAACAAAGGTGGGGCGGAACGGGACGGGATGTACACCAATAATATCAATTCTACAGGTGAGTAATCACAGAATTGTATTATTCTTTGTGTACATCCCTTTCCGGAAGATATCCTTACTCATGGGACATCCAATAGCAGTGTCCGTAAGGTAGGGTGGGATCCCCAAAGGCGGCAACAAACAGTCTAAACCACTGCTGCCTGAAGAACTTTGCGGCCAAAAGCAGCATCAGCTGAGGCCCTAACATCAACCTTGTAAAACTTAGCAAAGGTATGAACAGAAGACCAAGTTGCGGCCTTGCAAACTTGTTCAACAGAGGCTTGGTGCTGAAAAGCCCAAGAGGCACCAATAGCACGAGTAGAATGAGCAGTAAGGTGGAAAGGAGGTTTCTTTCCCTTAGCAGAATAAGCCTGAATAACAGCCTGACGGATGCACTTAGTGATAGTGGATTTAGAAGGAGCCTGGCCCTTCTTAGGACCAGACAGAACCACAAAGAGAGCATCAGTCTTCCTGAAGGGTTTAGTAGCCACCAAATAAATCTTCACAGCCCTAACAACATCAAGAGAATGTAAAACCCTTTCCTTGGGGTTACTAGGATTAGGGCACAAAGAAGGCAACACAATGTCCTGATTGAGATGAAAAGCAGACACAACCTTAGGCAGAAAGCGAAACACCACCTTGTCCTGGTGTCTTTCAAAATAAGGAGGCTTGATGGAAAGCGCCGCCAATTCAGAAACACGCCTGACTGAGGTAATAGCCACCAAAAAGGCTACCTTGACCGTGAGAGTGGATAAAGCCGCCTCCTGCAAAGGTTCAAAGGGAGACCCCTGCATGGCAGACAAAACCAAGTTCAAATCCCAAACAGGTAACATGGGCTTGCGTGGAGGACGCACATGAGTAACACCTTGAAAGAAGGTCTTAACCAGATGATGCTGAGCAAAAGACCTTTGGAAAAACACAGCAAGAGCAGAGACATGGCCCTTCAGCGTACTAAGCTGAAAACCCATATCCAAACCATTTTGTAAGAACTCCAAAATCCTGGGAATTGAGAACACCCGACATGGAAGTGATCTGGACTCACACCAGTCAATGTAAGCACTCCAAACCCGGTAGTAAATGGTGGAAGAAGACTTTTTCCTAGCTCTGATCATGGTATTAACTACAGAGGCCGGCAACCCCTTATCCATCAAGATGGAGGTTTCAGCAGCCAGGCCGTCAAAGCCAGCGTTTGTAAATTGGGGTGACGGAGCCGCCCCTGAGTGAGCAGGTCTGGCACCAGGGGCAGTACGAACTGATCTACCGCCAACTGTACGATTTCTGCAAACCAAATTCTTCTTGGCCAACACAGGGCCACCAGAATGGCTGGCACTCCCTCCTGGGCTATTTTGCACAGCACCTTGCCCAGCAGAGGAAATGGAGGAAAAACATAAAGGAGCTAAAAGCTCTTCCAAGACCTTGTCAGAGCATCCACTGACAGGGCCAGGGGGATCCTGTGACAGGGATACAAAAATTGGGAGCTTGTGATTGTGACGTGAAGCAAAGAGATCCACATCCGGCTGACCCCAGCAGAGACACAGAGAATGAAACACCCTGTTGCTGAGGGACCATTCTCCTATGCGGGAGGCCCCCCTGCTCAGAGAGTCTGCTTCCAGAGTCTCCACTCCTGGAATGTACATCGCCGAGATACAGGGAACATCGTCCTCCGCCCAGGACAGAATCAGGGATACTTCCTTGAGAGCCCTCTTGCTCCTGGTTCCTCCCTGATGATTGATGTCAGCCACCGCTGTCTTGTTGTCTGAGCTAATCTAAACTGCCAGACCCCGAAGGTGCAAGGTCAGCTGGTAAAGCACTAATCTTACTGCCCTCAGTTCCAGAATGTTGATTGGGGCATGGGCCTCTTGAGGACCCCACTGCCCCTGGAATTTCAGGGACCTCCAAACCCCCCCCCCCCCCCCCCAACCTGTCAGGCTGACATCCGTGGTGACCAGCTCCCAGCAGGGAGTCAGAAAAGATCTGCCCAGAAGCGGATTCCTTGGGTCCCGCCACCATGACAGAGACCGTCTGACCAGAGGGGGCAGAACAAAAACCTGGTCCAAAGATCCTGGGTCCTGATCCCACACAGACAAGAGATGAACCTGGAGAGGCCTCATGTGAAACTGAGCATATGAGACAGCCTCGAAGCTGGACACCATCAGACCCACCAGCTGCATAGATGGACGGATGAGGACAAGACAGAAGAAGCCTCTATCTTCAGCTGAGGGAGAAATACCTTGACTTGAGAGGTATCCAGAGTCATTCCCAGAAAAGTCTTTATCCTGGAAGGAGACCGGGAAGATTTGGGAAGATTGATCACCCATCCAAACTTTTCCAGAGTGGAGATGACCTTCCGAACATCCAACTCTGCTTGTTGTAAAGTCTGGGAAGCTACACGAATGTCGTCCAGATAAGTAAGAATGCGAATGCTCTGAGACCTCAGCAGAGCCATTACTCCCGCCAACACCTTGGTGAACACCCTGGAAGCCGAAGTAACGGCGAAAGGCAGAGCCACAAACTGGTAATGCTGATCTTCCGCTGCCAACCTGAGAATTTTTTTGAGGAGCTTTAAATCCAGGATAGGCCTGACTGATCCGTCCTTTTTTGGAACCGTGAAAAGATTGGAATAATTGCCCATGCCCCTTTCCCACAGAGGGACAAGGCAACTGACCCCCAAATCCAGTAGATTTTGGACAGCCAAGCCACAGACACTGAGCTGACAGGGGGTCCTGAGCCATCCGTGATTTTGTGAATCTTGGGGGCGGCCAGGCGATAAACTCTATCTTGTAACCGGAGGAAACTACCTCCTGAATCCACCGGTCTGAGACAAGACGTCTCCAGATGTGAGCAAAAAAACGAAGCCGTCCCCCCACCCGGATGGGTGAGGGCGCCCCTTCATGCCGGTGGTTTGGGATAGGATTTTGGCTTAGAACCCCAGGAAAGACCGAGCCTGCCATGTCCTCTGCCTCTGCCCCATAACTCACCACGGCCTCCCGCGGGGGGAGCTCCCCTTCCTCTTCTGGGGGAATAAAAGGGGGAGAGAGCAACTCTTGCCCCCGAAAGGGCCTGAGTGGCTTCTTGCGTTGAGGCAGCTTACCTTCCTTGGCAAACAGATCCAGACATTCTCCAAAAAGCCGCAGTCCTAAAAGGGGCCCCAGTAAGAGCCTTCTTAGCAGCAATATCAGCCATCCATTGACGCAGCCAAACAGAACGGCGTAAGGTAACCAGCAAGGCAGAGGTTCTGGCACACATTCTAATGGCATCTTCTAGGGCAGCAAGAACATAAGAAGTAAGTTCGTCACAATACATAAGCAAGTTAAATACATCTCTGCCTAATGCCGCAGAACCACCCTCCAAGGCACTTCTGATCAGTCTTCTAATTGCCACAGTAGTAATAGCCGATGCACACACAGGGCGCAGAGTGGTCCCCGCACAGGCAAAACCATGTGTGGCCAGCTGATCAATGGCGCCAGTCTTCCACATCTTTTAAGGTGGTAGTGTCAGGTGAGTGCACCTCAGGTGGGGAACACCATAATTTAGAGGTATCCAGGGGAAAGGGATACCTCTTGTCCCAGCTCTTAGGTACAACTGGAAGTCTGCTGGGCTTTTCCCATTCATGCAAAACAAGATTGTTAAAATGAGCCTGAGCAGGGAATTCCCAGCGCGGTTTAGCAGCACAAAATAATTCTCCCTGCTGCTGCGGGGGGGGGGGGGTAACGGGGAGATATTTCAAGCACTTCAAATAATTGGGCAAGAAGCCTGTCAGTATCAGTTGCATCCCAAGGCTTGGACCCAGTCCTAGGCTCATCAAAAGACCTATTGTGATCCTCAGATTCAGACTCGGAGAATAATTCCCCCTCTGGGGAAAAACCAACAATGTCTTCCAGCGCTTCAGAAGTCATAGGGTAAACATAGGAATTATCCATCAAATGCCGTGTCTTGCCAATAGCTTTGTGCGGCTCATAACTCTCCATACTCCTCTCCAGATCAGCCAATCTAGTAGCAAATTCAGACTGGGCATCCCCAGAAGCATGAGCCACAACCAGAGCTGAATGCAAGAGAGAGGGAGCAGGCAAGGTCTCAGGGTAAACTGCCCTCAGCAGGGGCATCCCAGACAACCGCGCAACAGTCTGCTGGGCGCAGGAGAGACAAACCTTGAAGTCGCCAGGTACAGGGGGAAATCCCACAATCAGTAAGAACCGGCCTTGTCCCGAAGGAACCCCGGACTCGTTGTCTTAAGAAGCCTCCATACGGTGATTATTATCGCTCGCAAGGCCAAATGGGAGTAATGCAAAAGCAAACCCGGGATGCCCGCTATGCACTGCAAGGGAAGTGGGAGGATTTAGAATATAAGACAAATTCCCTTAATGAAAACTAAAGGCCGGGAGAAACCACTAATTCTATAGGCCTAAAAGACAAGATAAAATCCCGTAAGCACAAGAATGTAACATTAAAAGATAAAAAAAAAAACAGCCCGCCAGGGCACTTACAGACCGCACACGGGAGCGTCATTCACGCAGCACCACCGAGACAAAATGGCGCCGAGACATACACCTCGAGGGGCGGGCCGCGGGGGAGCGACGCAAAATGCGTCACTCGCCCTGCTCACCAGAGTGCGAAGGAACGCGCTCACATGACTTGGACAGCCAATGGCGTTAGAATTCTGAGGTAAATGTCGCCGCCCTCGGCCCCGGCGGTGTACAGAAGCACAAAAATAGATACAGTTCTATCAAATTTAACGCGGAACACTGCCTATGCGCTCCAAATAAAAACAGAACATAAAACCCAAAGGTGCCATACAATATTGCATGTAATAAATAAACATCCCCCCCCTCTTCCCCAAGGAGATTAAGAGGAACGAGGGGAGACAACGGTAATGGAACCACTATAGATGGAAAGGGGGGCAGGTACACAAAAGCGGGCAGGGCATCCCATAAGGCTCACCATAGCCTAAACCGTCTACCCTTTGGTGGGGGAGTTGCGGCGGAGCATAGCTCCTTGGCACCTAAAATGGTGCTGTCTACCATCACCCGAACGCTACAGCCAAGGCTGGGAGGCATTATAGTAATACAGAGCGGGTGGGGAATAGCTCAACAGGTCCATAGGGCCAACGACCCCGCTCACCTGCCTGAAAAGAAAGAGCCACCTTCTCGTCCTGGCAGTCCGAGACTGCAGAGAAAAAGCTGGGTCTTGTGGGAGGAGCCTCAGTATATATAGGCCGGGAGGGGCCACTTTTTCTGCTCTGCAGTCACGTGACATCTGAAGATGAATAACCCATGAGTAAGGATATCTTCCGGAACGGGACGGGATGTACACAAAGAATATAAACATTTGTAAGGGCAGCATACTGAATTTCCACTCATTGAGTTTATAAGGTTTTTTTTATTTATCCTTTGGAAACAATATATAATAATAATAATAATAATAAGTATCTGATAGATGATCTGGGTGTCTATTTCTTAGATCTCCAACAACTGTGGCTCATTTGGATTGGCAAAGCTTTTATAGCCTGGAGGTAATTTTTTTTTTTTGGGGGGGGGGGGCCTGCACTAGGGAGTGGACGGCTGCTGGGAATTACAGTTTCATGCTCTGCCCAGTATGGAGAATCGGAGCACACACCTACATGCTCCTGATCACAGCAGCAGCTGTACATTGCTTGCTGGGAACTAGTAAAAACTGTGCAAGATTTCTTGGGACATTGGAACTCAATCCTTTGGCCACCATGGGAACTGCATGGTTCTTCCAGTAAGTATTCTGGTTTTGAACAGTGTCTGAGAAAAAAATTGTTTTTATATCATGCGGCAGGGATGGAATACTGTATGTGGTTTTTCTATTTATTTCTCATGTTGGTGTCTCTGGCAATCCCATGTTGTTGTGGTATTACCAACTTCCCTTGGCTTACGGGTGTACCCACTCCAGGCATTTCTGAATGGCCAGTTGGAGGAAATCACATGGTGGGAGGTGCCTGACATTATTCATCTGGAATAGATTGTCGGTGACACAATCTATTCTGATTGACTGGCATCAGCCAGCAATCTATTTTGATTGAAGGCCTGCACTTTCAATGTGGGAATACTAGAGAGGAAAGACTCTGCTTTCTTGAGGGTTTCACAAACAGGGTTATCCCAAATCAGGATGCCCAGTAAAACATCCCAGAACCCAGGTGAGTAAAAAATCCTAGGTTTTGATCCACTTTAAACAAAGTTTTTTTGGCCCCTTAATGTGGATGTCTTGGGAGCATGCAGAAGGTGGCTTCCCCTGGCTCTGTGCGCCCAGTCACATTGCAGGGGATGCCACTTTGTGTCTTTCTGTGCAGTGGACACACTAATCCGGGAGAGCAGCGCTGAGCCATGGGTGAAGAAAGGTTGTTTTTTTTCTTTGTAAACCCCCACCCCATTCTGCCTCAGCAGGTGACGGAATGGGTTACCTCATGATTGGACCTCCAATTTAAGCATGTATGTTTATGCATGGCAGTGTGTGACACAGCATTGGCAGTTTGTGCCTGGTAAATTTTCCACTCTCTAAATGGCATTAATGGCTACAATATATCAAGGAATGTTTCTCCTAGGTTAATGCGGTTTGCTCTAGACCACTTCCTTCCGCTCCTGCTATACAACATCGACCTGCAATAAAGTCCCACAGCCCAGAGAGAAAAGGCCCAACTTCATGTTCAGAAGACCTTACCAAACCTATCAGTGTATCATCTCAGGTATGTAAAAGCTAGTTTATTAATTCACTACTCAATAACAAATCACAACTTATCTGAGTATATAGTAACGCCAGTTATAGTTATAGCCTATATAATACAAGAGATTGTTTCCATATTCCAAGAGAATAATAGATTTATAAATCAGCAATCTGTCTGCTTGCATGTTACAACAGGCTAACCTCTAACTGCACATGTTTAAGAAACATATTACGGGAGTCAAATACATCCCAGTAGATTTTATGGGTAATAAGAGATCAAATAATAAAGTTACTATCAACGCACATTCTGTGGTTTTATAGAAGTGTCTTGGTACTCTACAGATTGGGGTCTTGGGAAGGGGCTTTCCCTTTCAGACCTCTGATCAGGGGAGCTCATTTTACCCGCCACCTGCTCCAGCGCTGCTCATCTTTCACCCACAGGGTACAGCGCAATAAGGCAGCGCAGCAGGTGGGTGTGGCTTCAGTCCAGAGAGTTCACATTGACTTCAGTAGGCACCTCTGTACATGAGTACTTTTTGAAGTCAATAGGAGTGCTACGCCCAACTGCTGCTGGTGCTGTGGGTGTGGAAGGTAAGAGGGGAGTTTCATTCTCATGGACATTGGGGCACCATGTAAGTCTATGGGCAGTGCAGTGAAAGGGCCAAATACTTACTGCCGCCGATGTCCTTCCATCCTCCTGCTGCCATGACTGGTGTTTCTCCAGATGCCACCTCATCCAAAGGCTGCTGCTGATGTCCCTGGGTCTACTGCTGCTACTACCTCATTGCTGGTGCCGCTGCCATGGGTCAGAAAATAACAGCGCGGTGCAGAACAGCCTATTGTGCACATCCACAGCAATGTGGTAAACTCACAATGTGAAAGGGCCTTTGCTGCCGTATGCAAATATTGACTGGACCCCAAATATCTGCTTTCTATTTGTAAAGCCATCCCACGTGCTCTTGGTTTACTTTTCTCACTTTTGTACATAAGTTTCAGGTTATATGTTTCACTTTTTATATGATATATAATATTATATATAATAAAATACAATATTTTATAGGATCATCGCCCTCTGTCAGCAAGAGAGCGAAGACGATTAAAACAATCTCAAGAAGACATCTTCTTATCTAGTAAGCTACTTTTTTGAAGATTTTTAAATTAGATTGTGTTACTGTTTCTAAAATGTTGCCCACTTCTATTAATGTGGTTGCTGCTATTTTGTCTCCATATTTTACTTTCTTGGTTTTAGCACCGTCCATCAGAAAAAGCTCTAATGTAGAAAAACCTGAGGAAGTTATTCCTGTTAATCAGCTATCTTGCATTCATGAGGTAAGATGATTCAGTCAGAATAGCAACATTTTCCAGTTGTTTGTTGGGAGACTTTGCTATTGAATTTTTCCCAGCCTAATTGTGTAGGAAATTCCTTTTTTTGTTTGTTAGCCTGGCCAGCGGGGAGGCTGCAGGAGGCTATCAGCGCTCTGCACTGACAAGCTGGAGGAGGAGGCAGAGGGAGACATGGGAGGAGGGAGGGGACCAGCAATTCCGGCCCACTGTGCTGAGCTGATTGGCGAACAGGATGTGAGGGGAGAGGCCGTTCAGCAGATTATCAGTGACAATTTGCTCTCTGCTGCAACGATTCGAGGAAGTACATGAACATGTTTACACTGTACAAAAGATAAGCGCTGTGTTCCTAAAGAGAAGGGGGACACTTCAGAAACACAAATACTGGCATCTCAAGGGTATTGTGATTTTGAATGGCCTGGCAAGCCTTATCCCGCGAATGCCAATACTTATCAATTCCGCGTTCCAGCAATGGCCATCGAGCAAGTGACTGCCGGCTGTTAAGATTTGCTGTGCGGGCTAGCGCATCACTGTGTTTCCACCTGCCCAGCAAACCTGATTGGTTGCTGGGGGTCACATGTTATGTAAAAAGTGGGTGATGGTATGCCCCATATGGCCGGGCCACAATGCGCAGCTAGGCAACCCATACTCGGATGCCCCCATGCTGCCACTAATAGGGAAAGACTAAAAGAAGCCAAGTGCTTTTAGACTAGAATTCCTTTTTAAGTTCCACATTTAAAACTAAATAATTTGGACAGCCATATTGGCTAGGGTCATGTGATGCTAAATTATCATGAGCCTCTGGCTGTTAGGGAGATTTAGAGATTGATCTTTCTATTTGTACTAATCTCTATTAAGCTTTAAAGAGGGACAGCAAGCCTGTTACCAGGCATACCGCTATTCACCTCCTCCATGTTCCAGCTAACACGTGACTGCTGACTACCAATTAGATTTGCTGTCCAGGTAGACGCATGGTGCTAGTCCATATAGCAAGCCTGAATGGTTTCTGGGGCACTCTTTCAGCTACCATCACTTGAATGAGGAAGTGAGGAATATCTATATGTTGCATCCCTGGAAAAGGTGAGAATCTCTCTACTGCAAGGATCATTGATGGCCTGAGTGGGTAGGTATGGTTAGTTTCGTGTCCTTGTGGACCAGACTCATCCCGTCACTGTTGCAGTCAGGGTTTAGGTCCACTTGAACATTTACAAATACAGGTTTACTAATTTTCCCACTTAATTTTCTTCCTGATGTCTTTATTTTTCAATGTTTAAACTTTTGATTTTTTTTCCATCATAACACTATTTTACAACGAAGAGGAAAGCACCTGTGCGCCATATTTCAGAGGATGATCTCAGCTCTTCCACAAGTTCCACAGACAGGTCTGAAGGAGAATTCAAGGAAAGGTGTGTAAAATATTTCACTGCTGCAGTTAACATCTTTGCTATTCATCATCATTCAATAATCTTCTCGTAATAAATCATAAAGCCAAAACTGCCTTTAAGGGCCACTCGCTGCCACAGGGAGCACCTGCTTTCACATGCTCATTCATTTGAATGGGCATGTACATGGGGCCGGCATGCTTCTGGCGGTACCAGGAGGCGGCAGGGAGAGCCGAAAATGGTACTAACCAGCTCCTCTGGATTTTGGGCAGGTAAGTGTTTTTTATTTATGTAATTCCCACCCAGCTTCAGTGGTAGAACGGCAGGGTGGGGGAATTTGAAAAAAGAGCAATGTGGCAGGACTGACCCTTTAAATTGCTCTAAGCTCTGCAGCATCCGCTCCTGAGAATGCCCGATACTGTGCAGCCACTACCTTCTGCTTCCACCTTTCCTCCTATGACTGCCAATCACATGACTGCTGGCAGACTCAGTGATGTGCAGGCTTTACCTGCAGTCATGGGGTTGACCACTGTATAAGGGAATAACAGAAGTACACAGCACGGTATTAATTAATTGTAGTAATAAATTGGGTTGCCCCCTACCATGGCGGGGGGGTATAGATACTCTTGCTTTTACCCTCCCTTGGGGTTGAGGGAAAGGTAGGCTCCAGTGCTTGTGCTTCACAAATGCTGGAAAGGCATTTGACCACATTGGCTGTCATTATTGGAGACATGATGTCATTCCATTTGTCCTTAGAGAACATTGGCTAGTAATTGGCAACTGTCCTTTTCACTACAGTTTCATTCTGTGTCAGTGATAGTCTGACCTATTTACTATAGTCAATAGTACAAGGCATGTCTCCTCTTTTTGCAACATTTTATTTCCACCATTTCAGTTCTTCCCTCCACAGGGTCAAGGCATCCACTGGTTGAAAATAATAGTGTGCCTAAAATGGGGCAAGGTCCACTTACCTGTGTCGCTTTCAAGTTTCCTTCTCTGCTGTGACCAATAGCATTTCCTGGGGGATGCACACACATACATGCTGAGTTCTATAGGCTGCAACTGGTCATGTGGAATATGTCTTCTTCTTTTTTTTTTTATTAAACCAGTTTCTCAATTCAATAAATACTATAAATAGTATAAATAAAAAATGTCACTTGTCTGCCTCAATTAGCAGCAAGAGCCCCCATCACAAGAGGCAAACTTCTAGAAACAGGGGTCCTGGCATAAAGGCTGAGAGTGTTGTTCAGCAGCAGAGGTTGGCAGGATCAACTGTCTGCTTGGACGAAACTGTGAGCTCTTCATCTCACTGCTCGGCCAAAACTGTTTGAACATTAAATTAAGTAAGCTCTTGGAAAAATTAGAGGAAAAACACATAAATGATTCCTTCCTGTTCTTCTGTTTTAAGGAAGAGCTCTGACTCCGGAGACATGAATGACCTGGTTGATCTTATGACACAAACCTTACACATGGAAAAAGACAAGGAACCAGTTTCATCAGCTTATTCCAATGAATTTAGACTCCACCGGAAATATAGAGACACTTTAATGTTACATGGAAGATCTGATGAAAGTCAAGAAGACATATGGTTCCAAGATTTGCCTTCAGGTGGGCAAACCATTTCTGGCAAACGCTGAGAATAATAAAAAAAAAAATAAAACATTGCTTTTACATTCAACCCTCATTCACACCTGTTCGGCACTGCATGCGTTTCGTTCAACTTTAAAAATGTTGGATGCTTCTGTAACTGTGTGATTTTCCTCTGGGAAATCCATTTCTGTTCACAAGTACAAATACAAAACAACCTTATAAAGTTCCAGTGGTGTTTAATACTATTTCTAAGTTACTTTATTTATTGTCTTGTAGATAATTTAACTGTTCCGCAAAAGTTTCGCAGAATGATCGAAGCTTTAAGAGCTGATGTTGTTCAGGGTCTTGGAATGAAGTTGTTGGAACAAGTGTATGATGTAATGGATCAAGAAGATGACAGACTAAAAGAGGTAACCTGACATCACTATGGTTTTAAATGATCAGAAATTTTTGTGAATAAATGTTTTACTGGACAGCTGAGTGAATTTAGTAATGGGAACCATTTCTAAAATGGCAGGGTCAGCCGTTGTTCGGTAGTTAAGGAATCAATCCTGTGATCCGAGGGTTGCAGGTTTGCTTTGATTGCAGCTTTCTCCCTCTTTCGGGTGCAATAGCTAGGACAGGCCACCTCTCCGCTTGTTCTGGGAAGGCATGTTCACATCCAAGGGGTAAGTGCTTGGAATAATGAAATGGTTCAGCCACTTAACCAGTTTGAGGAACATGCTCCCACTTCTCCAGAGAGCTTGGAGACCTGGCTACCTCCATCTCCCACCTACTTTATATCATCCGAAGTTGGTGGATAAGGTGTTCGGTTAGACCAGAGGTTCACAACATTTTTTGGTCTAAGGGCCGTATTGTCTTATTTTTTTCACCTCATGGGGCTGCAATAAAAAGCAAACAATTTACTGCAGGACAATTGTAAATGGAAATCCGCACAAGCTGTCTGGTCTCATCCCCGGCTCTCTACTCGGACATGCGCGCTAACGTGCTCAGCCATTCAGAAAAACTGGGAGAAGGAGCGCACACAGCCACAAGGAAGCCGGGGATGCAGTGGGCGGCGATCACAGTGTCACAGGACCTCCCAGAAACGATGAGTATACCGGCAACTCCGGGGGGGGGGGGTGTTTCACAGCGGGGAATCCCAGAATAGGATGCCCCGGGGGCAGGCTAGGGGCCGACCCTGAAGTCTTTTAGATACCAGTGCCGGGTGGGTTTTCACCTGCTTTTAAAGCATTATACTTTATATGCAAAGGGAGGTGGGCAGAGGTGATGATAGCAGAGTTGAGCAAGGAAGAGGTGAAGTGGAAAGAAGTGGAGAGAGGGGGAAGAGGTTAGGTGGTCTGGAGATAAGAAGAGGTAAGGTGTAAAGAAGTGGAGAAAAAGTTGTGGTGGGATGACGCAAGATGAGTAATGGTAGGTGAGCTAATGTTAGGTGGGAAAAAGAGGGCAGAGGTGAGGTGTGATGGCAGGTGGTGAGGTGAGAGGTGTGGTGGCTTGAGATGAGCAAAGATGGATTGAGGGAGGCAGATGTCCTGGGGGGGCGCAACTAATGGCAGTTTAGGCCGCAGGTTGTACATCCCTGGGTTAGACTCTCCCAACCTTCCTTTTGTACATTTCTAGTGGATATCCCCTGCAGACCAGACTAAATCGGCTTCCTCACCCCTTTTGCAGATTTTATACTTTATACTACCTCCGCTTCCTTTGAAGGCTTATTTTTGTCTTTCAGTCTTTTTTCCTTTTACTGTTCTTGTTTTTTTTATTTCTCGTTTTGTGTTGGTCTGGTCGATGTAAGCCTGGAGCTTCTCATTGACACTCGTTTTTGCTAAGGGAAAAAAAAAAAAAATTTGGACCCCACCCCCTCCCAAATGTGCACATGGAGCAGGGATGCCTTCAGGTACCAAGGCTAAGCTTTGCCGCACTTGGCTTAATTGCGCCCCTGCCCAGTATCCCTGCTCCCTCCAGCCCTGCACCCCCCCCCCCCCAGCACTACATGCATGTCCGTTCTGAATGAAATCTCTCGTTGTTGGTCTCCCTAAAACAGGAAAAGTTTTTGGCCACAAGTGTAGTACGTTTGGAATGAAGGGAAATATGACTGAACAAATGAAGGAATAAAGACCTGTTTCTGAACCCTGACGCCTGTCCAGGCTGGTCCACAAATCTTCATATTAAGCCTCTAGCTCTGGAAAAATGTGTTGTAACTGCATATGTATTTTGAAAGAAATCCAAGATCTATGCCAGGCCCCTAAAGTGGACCAAAAGCCACGCCAATTGGCCCTCCTGATTCCCTCCTCCTGGGGCATCCAAAATCGGGATGCCCCACTGTGTGAAACATTCCAGGTCGCCCCATACACTTACCTTGTTTCCCGGTCCAACTGCGCATGTGCAAGCCGCATCCCCGTTATCCCTCTAGCAGGGCACCTGCCCGTGCCAGGTATTTGTGAATGGCTGGTGTGGGCAGGTGCCCTGCTAGAGGGATAGCGGGGATGTGGCTCGTGCATGCGCAATTGGACCGGGAAACAAGGTAAGTGTACAGGGTGTATGCACGCTCAGAGCCGCTGGCCGTAGAAGAAGGCTTAGACTACGTGAAGTTGGCGGCTCCGAGCGTGCTGGTTGGACGAGCGGCCGCCGCATGCGTCGTAGGACATCAGCGATCTGGGGGGTTTCACACAGCAGGACACCCCCGATCGAGGTGACTATTCTCTCTCAATGAAACAGGTTTGTCATTGGATAGGATTTATGTTTTATATTTCCATGAATATAGTGTTTATCTGCGGCTTCTGCCCCCCTGTCCTCCCGGGCTGATGCTGGGAGAGAGCTACGTGTTTTCCCCCCTTCCCCCGTTCTGATGCCGGGAGACAGCGTTGTGGCCTCTGCCACTTTACACCTCTCCCCGGCCAACGCTGGAAGAGAGCGCTGTAGCTTCTGCCCCCTTCTCCTCCCAGGCTAATGTCAGGAAAGAACAATGTGTCTCCCCCCCCTTCCCCCCACTCCGGGCTGATGCAGGAGGGAGCGCTGCTGCTTCTGCCCTCCTATCACCTCTCCCTGACCGATGCCGGGAGAGAGCTCTACTGCTTCCCCCACTCTCCTTCCAGGCTGATGCTGGGAGAGAACTGTGCGGCCTCTGCAGCTTCTGGCCCCCTCTCCCCCTTCTCCTCCTGGGCTGTTGCGGGGAGAGAGCGCTGTGGCTTCTGCCCCCCTCTCCTCCTTGGCTGATGCTGGGAGAGAGCAATGTCTTCCCCCTCTTCCTTCGCTCTCCTCGCAGGCTGATGCTGGGAGAGTGCGATGCAGCCTCTGCCCCTCTTCCACCTCTCTCTGCCCGATGCTGAAAGAGAGCACTGTGTCTTCTCGATTCTCTTCCTAGGCTGATGCCGGGAGAGAGCGCTGCGGCCTTCCACCTCTCCCTGGCCAATGCAGAGAGAGCGCTGTGGCCTCTGCCCACTTCCACCTCTTCCCCCCCCCCCCCGGCACTGACAGTCTCCCCGTAACAGCCTGCCCACCAATCCACCTAGTTGCCCACCCACCGATTTGCTCACATGTGCAGACATGTGCTTTGGAAATGCGAGCGTGCATGCGCTTTGGCAGTGTGTCTGGCTCCAATGTCGCCTAGCAACAGGGGGAGAGGGGAGAAGCCCAGCAAAGGTGACTTATGCAAGTTCTGGGAATCTTACAGACCCCGGCCATTATGCTGATTATTATGCAGCCTTACAGATCCAAGGGCCACGCTCACGTTTTTCAGAAGCGAAATAATGAAAAGAACCTGTAAACCTCAATATCGCAGCCATTTCTTCTCAAATATAAGAACGGAAACAGTTTAGGACTGTGCCAAATGTAGCCCGACACACAATGGTGTAACAAGTACATTTGCCTGCATTTGCAGCAAGTTCAGCCTGTTTTACCTTTTATTTGGTTTTATATATGCTATACTTTTTGCTGTTGTATCAGAACTTGAAACTTTTGTTTTTGTACATTTTAGCAAGCAAGGTATAAATAACTCTTTAAAGTGTATTTTCTGTTGTTTCCTTGGAAGTTACTGACTTGTGAACTTGTGGTGCAATTTAGAGAATATATATTAGAGCAGGGGTGTCAAACTCATTTTCACCGAGGGTCACGTCAGCATTCAGGTTGCCTTCAAAGGGCCGGTTAATATACAAAAACTGGAAACAAAACGCAAACACAACCATTCAAATGTATGGTTACAGACAGAATTATTTTCTTTATTGCATGGCACGACCTGTTTCGGTATTCATAACAGTTGGGTTATTCTGCCACAAGGTGGCGCAGTGTACTGCAGAAGAGCAGTGGCATCTCCCGGCCCCCTATAAAAATGGGATTAACCATAGAGTTCCCAGTGTTTCCTCTGCAGTAAAACTGCGAAGATAGAAGATGGCTCTCTCTCTCTGTGCGGAGGTGAGCGGGGAAACCAAGCCTGCGGCCCTGCATGTCTATTTCCGCCCGTTTCTGGACCCTCTCTGCCTCCCAGCCTCAGCTGACAGATCGGGTGAGGGTAGAAGAGCACTAGGGTCAAGTGCTCCGGGAGCGCTGCTTCAAGCCGCAGACCCTGTTCCACAAAGGGTAGCCGGCCGTAGGCTTTATGGTAAGCCTGCTAGGGATGCGGAGTTCCTGTCCTGAGGGGGTAAGTGTTTTGGGGACTTTGTCCCCTTCTTTTTCTTCAGGGGTCCCCCCCCCCCCCCGGCCTCGCCGCTGCTTTTCGTCTCTCCCCCCCCCCCCTGACTTTTGTTCGGGGGGGGGGGGCGGGTGGTAGTGGCGAGTGGTGTATTTGCTGTGTACAGTGTGTTTTTTTGGTGTTTTTTAGGCGCTGCGCCGCTTTGTACTGCGCTCCGCGGCAGGTGGTGCTATAACCTGTGGCGTTTTTGCTTAGTCATGGTGCCGGCGGGGTCACGTGGGCGCTGTTTTCGCGCTCTTCGGGGGGGGGGGCCCGGGGGATGACGCGGCCCGCCCCTCGAGGTACCTCTACCGGCGCCATTTTGGATTAGCTGCACGTCTGGATTTCTCCCTTCCTGGCTGCAGCATTGTATCCCCCAGCGTGTCGCTTCATCTAGCGGTCTGTGGATTGGTGACCCTGCGGTGTCCTTGATTCCCCCTTGGGGGTTTTTTATTGGTCTCGTGGGGCATGTGTTGCGGGATTCTCATGTGTCGTTTTTACTTATGTCTTTCAGGTGGGATACCAGTGGGTTGTGGTTTCTCCCGGCTCTACTCCTTCCTGCCCCTCATCCCCCCCTTTTACTGACTTCTGGGGGCATCCCGTGGGAGGGCATCCCGTTTGGCTTTTGTATTAGCCTTTGCCCAGTGCTGGCCTATTGCGCCTGTATTAATCACCATATGGAGGCTTCTGGGGATAGCGTGCTTGGGGGCCCTTCGGGGCAATTCCGGCTGTGTGCCATGTGTGGGGTATCCCCTGTGAGTGACAGTGTTAGGGTGTGCGTGCCATGCGCCCAAAGTGTCCTTGCGCTCCAATCTGGTTTGCCTGCATCGCTTCCCAGATCTGCGCCCCCTTCGGGGTCGCCTACCCCCCACTCCTGCAATTGGCCCCCAGTGAGGGGGATAGTAGCAGGGGGTCACAGTCTGATCTGGCACTTCGTGTGGCCAACATTGAGAGGCAGCTTGCCGGGCCTGTTTCTAGGAAAGCCTCTGGAGCGTCACCTGACTTCCACTCCCTCACGCTCCATAGAGGAGTAGGAGGAGTTTGATGCCACTGGTGGACGTTACTCCCTAGAGGAAGGGGAACTGTTCCAGGACTCTGACTCCTCTGGGGACCAGCAGGAGTGTGGCGATAGTGACCCTGGGTTTGCGTCCGGGGAGGAATCATGGTACCCTGAGGACACTGCAAAATTTCAAAAATGTGAGACAGCAGATTATCACATTGCTCCCCCTGAGGTGGCTAAGAAGAAGCAGGGTGATCTCTTTCGCCCTGACAAACAGCGTCTTGAGTTCCCTGAGCAGGGACATTTCACTACTATGGTGCTTAAGGAGTGGGAACGTCCTAACAGGCTGCCCGCTGTGCCCAAGGGATTGGATAAGAGGTATCCCTTTCCTGCTGATTAAGTGAAGTGGTGGTCCTGTCCCCCGGATGTGGACGCTCCCGTGCTAGGTCTGTCCAATACTTCGGTCATGCCTTCCCCTGACACTACCACTCTGAGGGACAGCGAGGACCGGCGCATGGATCAGCTGGCCTGCCATGCTTTTACTTGTGTGGGGGCTGGACTGCGCCCGGCCTGTGCTGCTGCCATTACTGCTATTGCCCTTAAGAAACTGCTCAAGCGTCTATGTGATGGCGCTATGGCTGGTAGGAGGAGGGAGGATTATAGGGCCCTCTTGCTTTGCTCTGATTTTGTTGCATTTATCCTTACTGCCATGGATGATGCTGTGAGGCTGGGCGGTAGTGCCTCTGCACTTTTGGTGGCTATGGCAGTCCTGGCCCCTTCGGGGGACCTCTGTCTCCCTCCCCTCCCTTCGTACTACCAGGGGAGGTTGTGGCTCCCGCTTCTCAGGTAGCCGCAGAGATTCTTGGGGCCGGGGCAGATTCCGTGGTCGTCCCGGTCCCTCCTGGGGTTCCGAGCCCAAACCCCCTCCCAAGGCCCCTCAGGCATGAGGGGGCGCCCTCGCTAATCCGGGTGGGGGGACGGCTTCGGCTGTTTGCTCACGTCCGGAGGCTCCACGTCTCAGACCGGTGGATTCAAGAGGTGGTGTCCTCCGGTTACAAGATAGAGTTTGCAGCCTGGCCGCCCCCAAGTTTCATCAGATCCCGGATGTCTTTAAGCCCCCTGTCAGCTCAAGGGTTGCTTTCGGCGGTTCAGTGCCTGCTGGAGTCAGGGGTCATTTGTCCGGTGCCCCCTCAAGAACAGGGTCAGGGGTACTATTCTAATCTTTTCACGGCCCCCAAAAAGGACGGCTCTCTGAGGCCCATCCTGGACTTGAAGGGTCTCAAAAGTTTGTCAGATTCAAGCATTTTCGCATGGTGACCTCCACTCTGCAGTCCTTTGGCTGGGTGATCAACTTTCCCAAGTCTTCACTGTTCCCGTTCTTGGTGAGGTCCTTTCTGGGCATGACACTAGATACCTCTCAGGTCAAGGTGTTTCTTCCTCAGCAGAAGGTGGAGGGCCTTCAGAAGCAGGCATGGGCTCTGCTCTTGTGTCCTCATCCTTCCATCCGTCTGGGGATGCAGTTGTTGGGCCTGATGGTGTCCTGCTTCGAGGCGGTCCCCTTTGCTCAGTTTCACATGAGACCTCTTTAGTTGCACCTCTTGTCAGTCTGGGATCGGGACCTTGTATCCCTGGATCAGGAATTTGCTGTCTCCTTTGGCCAGACAGTCCCTAGTCGCTAGACTCAAGGAACCTTCGGGTGGGCAGGACTTTCCTGCCCCCGTGCTGGGAGACGGTCACCACAGATGCCAGTCTAACAGGCTGGGGGGGCTTTTGGAAGTCTCTGAAGTTCCAGGGTCGGTGAGGCCCATGCTCCCATCAATGTACTAGAACTGAGGGCGATCAGGTTGGTTCTTTCTCAGCTGACCACACACCTTCGGGGTCGGGCTGTTCAGATTCGCTCAGACAACCAGACGGCGGTTGCCTACATCAACCATCAGGGAGGGACTCGGAGCAAGCGAGCCTTCGAGGAAGTGTCCCTGATACTGTCTTGGGCGGAACAGAACGTTCCCTGCATCTCAGCGGTATACATTGCAGGGGAGGAGAACCAGGTGGCGGACTCCCTGAGCAGGAGGACGTCTCGTCTGGGAGAATGGTCCCTCAACAACCAGGTGTTTCTCTTCCTGTGTCACCGCTGGGGTCAGCTGGATGTGGACCTGTTTGCGTCCCGTCACAATCACAAACTTCCCAAGTTTGTCTCCCTGTCACAGGATCCTCTGGCTTTCGCCACGGATGCACTGGCTATGTCTTGGACGGAGTTTCGGCTTTTCTATGTATTCCCTCCGTTCCCGCTACTGGGCAGGGTCATGCGCAAGATAGCCCAGGAGGGGGTGCCAGCCATCCTGGTGGCCCCCTGTTGGCCAAGAAGGGTGTGGTTCGCAGACGTCGTGCAGTTGCGAGTAGATCAGTACGTCTTGCCCAAGGATCCAGATCTTCTCACTCGGGCAGCTACGCCATCCCAATTTACAAACGCTGGCTTTAACGGCTTGGCTGCTGAAACCTCCATCTTGCTGGAAAAGGGGTTGCCAGCCCCTGTTGTGGATACCATGATTCGGGCTAGGAAGAAATCCTCGTCCTTCATCTATTACAGGGTCTAGCATGCTTACAGCATCTTCCCTGTGGGTTTTTTCCATCCTCAGGATTCTGGAATTTTTGCAACATGGTTTGGATTCTGGCCTTCAACTGAGTACCCTCAAGGGCCATGTCTCTGCTCTGGCAATTTTCTTCCAAAGATCCTTTGCCAGTCACCGGTTGGGTAAAACATTTTTCCAGGGTGTTACTCATGTGCGTCCACCTCGTAAGCCTATGTTACCAGCCTGGGACTTGAATCTGGTGTTATCTGCTCTGCAGGGTCCTCCCTTTGAGCCTATTCGTGGGGCTGCCTTGCCTATTCTGACTCTTAAAGTAGCCTTTTTGGTGGCTATCGCTTCGGTCAGGCCAGTTTCTGAACTGGCGGCGCTTTCCATCAAACCTCCTTATTTTGAGCGGCATCAGGATAAGGTGGTGTTTCGGCTTAAGCCGGATTTCTTGCCTAAGGTCGTGTCTGCCTTTCATCTCAATCAGGACATTGTTTTGCCTTCATTGTGTCCTAATCCTGCTAATTTCAAGGAGCGGATGCTGCATTCATTGGATGTGGTCAGGGCTCTGAAGTTTTATTTGGTCGCTACTGAGCCTTTCAGGAAATCTGATGCTCTTTTTGTTATCACTTCTGGACCTAGGAAGGGTTTGCCTCCAGCTAAATCCATTATCAGCAGGTGGATCCGTCAGGCGGTGGTACAAGCCTATTCTGCTAAGGGGAAGGAACCTCCTTTTAGAATTACTGCTCATTCCACTCGTGCTATTGGTGCCTCTTGGGCTTTTCAGCACCAAGCTTCTGTTGAACAAGTTTGCAAGGCCGCTACTTGGTCTTCTGTTCATACTTTTTCCAAGTTTTACTAGGTTGATGTTAAGGCCTCAGCGGATGCTGCTTTTGGCCCAAGGTGCTTCAGGCGGTAGTGACTTGAACTGCCGGCTGTTACTCATTGGGGATCCCACCCTACTTTTGGACACTGCTTTTGGATGTCCCAACTGTTATGAATAACGAAGCAGGCCATGCCATGCAATAAAGAAAAAATAAATTTTGTGAGTACTTCTCTGTAGAATTGTTTTTTGTTCTTGCATTGCATGGCACGGCCTGCTTCGACCCACCCTTGTTATCGTTATTCTTGGTTGCCTCTTTATGGTGCTTGTTCCAAGTTAATTGGGGTTCTTTACCTTTTTTAAATTTTTTACCTTTATTCTCTCCCGGCTTCTTGTCTCACTACTTGTCTACTGGGAACGCTATGGTTAATCCTGTTTTTATAGTGGGCCGGGAGATGCCACAGCTCTTCTGCAGTACACTGCGCCACCTTGTGGCGAAATAACCCAACTGTTAATGTGTGAATACCGAAGCAGGCCGTGACATGCAAGAACAAAAACAATTCTACAGGTGAGTACTCACAGAATTGCTTTTTTGCCCAGGACACATGCAGACAGGGACTGAATTATTTTTCCCAGAAAATATGCAGACCCTCTAAATGAATAATCATGCACTTGGGTAGAAGGAATCCCTGCTCTGAGTACCGTATGGGCAGTACTATTTTAGCCAGGACCTCGGAGGAGAGAGATTTAGGGATACTGATTACTGATAGCTGAGTGGACAGTGTGGCCAGGCAGTAGGGAGAGCAAGCAGGATGCTCGGCTGCATAGCTCAATGTATCACCAGTAGGTTATGATGCCAATGTAAAGAGCCCTGGTGAGGTCACAGCTAGAATACGGTGTGCAGTTCTGGAGATCTTACCTGGAAAAAGACATTATTCAAAAAGAACAGGTCCAAAGGTGGGCAACAAAAATGGTGGAAGGATCTAAACTTAAAACTTAACATCCAAGAGACTTAAAAAATTTAATTTGTACAGTCTAGAAGAAAGAAGAGAGGGGACATGATTGAGACCTTTTACCTGAAAGGATTGATAGGACAAGGGGGCACAACCTGAAGCTGGTCGGGGGGAAGATCAGGAGCAATGTTAGAAAATATTATTTTACAGAAAGAGTAGTAGATGCTTGGAATAAGCCTCCAGCAGAAGTGGTTAGAAAATCATCAATAAATGATTGATGTATTGATGCAGTATACACATAAGGGCAGACTAGGTGGACTATATGGTCCTCTTGTGCTGTCAATTTTTTATGTTTCTATGTTACCAATTTAAGGTCAATGCTACTGAAAACTAATGTAAAAATCTGCAACTCTGAGTATAATAATGATATGAAATAAATTGCCACTAGTATGATTCTGGCACTTAAAATTCGGATAATATAATACTAATCCTAACCAGCCCCAAAAAGGAATGTGTTTTAGGATTTAAAAGTCAGGAATTGTGAGAACTGTGTTGTAATAAACTTTTGACTTCAACTGTTTATTTTTATCTTGCAGTTGCATTTGCAGAAACTCCTAGGGGAGAAGTATGACCACTTTAACCTGAAAGTTCGACAACTGAAGTTCTTTGAAGAAAATTCGAACTGTTGAATTTTTTTTTGTTTTATAAAAAGGTTTTGACTTTTTTTGATATTTGGACAAACCATCTCAACATTATGTGTATTTTCCTCCTACTGAGGGAATTTGAGCAGCAATAGTTTTAATATTGCTACATTTATTCCGAAATGTTTTAGATTATGTTCATTTACAGAACATTTTAAAGTGGACCACAACCCAGGATTCTGACTATCCGGGATGCCCCTGGGAGTTTTTGATATACGTTAAGACATGTTTTTGAAGGCTTCAAGCAAACCTATTCTCAATTAGGGACCCTGGCCCTACGACTGAGGTCTCTCCATATCTCTCTTTCCAGACTGGCATAAACAAGGTGTCATGTTTTGTAAAGGTGTGCCAGCAGGAAAGCTGGGGGAGTTTTTCATCTATTAGAGGGGAAAGCCTGTGCTACAGGTCCACTTGTTTAAGCTAGATATACTTCACTTTGTTTCCTTGTGCCTTAACTAAGATGTATTAATGTTAATGTGATTCATAACCGGTTTACTGTGGGTGAATTATGTACTTGTGTTCAAATGTAAGCAAATACACTGCAGTGCAAAGGCAGTGCCTTAAAGTGGACCAAAACCCAGGATTTTCACTTAGCTGGGTTTTGGTCTGCTTTACAGTGGCATCCAGATTTGTGTGTGAAACCCACCGTATCGCCAGTTTGCTCAGGTCAACCCATGCTCCAATGGGACATGTACAGCAATGGGATCTGAATAAACAGATTGCCAGGTGCCTTTTGCAATCAGGAATTAAGATATGCTGGGGATCCGCTAGAGTTCCGCACATGCGCCTTGGGATATATTCTCACGGTTAGTTTCTGTCAAAACCAGGGCTTACACAGGAGGGCATCCCAAATCGGAATACCCCAAGGGCAAGTTTAACCCTGTGTTTTAGACCCTAGAGGCAGGTTACTAGGGTTTTGGTCCGCTTTAAATCACAGATGTCACCAGCACACAACAAATTGATCGAACACAATAAAACCATTCATTTTTAACAACAGCATGTAAAAGAAATTAATATATATATATATCCCCCAAATTATCGGGAAAAGTTAGAGGAGGTTTAGTCCCCTTGTTTCTGACAACTTTTGATCAACGGAAACAAACCACAAAGAGGTCTAAGACTGCAAAATATTTGTTAAATTGTGTATGATTCTTTCTTAGTTTGTCAGAATACATATTTTGATTGAAGTTGGACTTTAACTCTATAATTGGCAGCCACCATGAAGGTAAATATTTGGGGGGGATTATGTGCTGGGGGCTCCAGCATTCTGGATTCCTCCGAGCTTGTTTTTATGAAAAAAAAAAGGGTGTTGGTCCGGTTTAAACCTTTTGTGAACCAATATTGGGACTGACCTGCATTTCTAACCGACAGGGAGATGCAGTAGAGATTGGTGCCCGGGCTATGTGGACTGGTAGCCTTTTTGTAGAGGGGAGGAACTCTGGGGTTAAACCCCAGTATTTTCACTATCCTGGGTTTTAGTCCTTTCCCCCCGCTGTGCGAAACCCCCAAGATCACCGAAATCAACTCACCTCTTCCAGTCCTACAGCACATGCATGGCCACTCGTCCATTCAGCGCACTCGTAGACATCACGTCTAAGCCTTCGTCCAAGGCCAGCGGCTCCAAACGCGCTGGCGGCTACATCCCCCCCACCCTCTAATAAAGAGCATGCCCGCGCCAACCATTTCCAAATGCCTGGTGTGGGCATGTGCCCTGCTAGAGGGATAGTGGGGATGTGGCCGCAGATTGCGCATGCGCCATTGGACTGGGAAACAAGGTAAGTGTATGGGTGACCTGGGGGGATTCACACAGCGGGGCATCCCGATTTTGGGGAGGGAATCAATTGGCCCGGGAATCTTATAGATACAAGGCCCGATCGCCATGGGCTTTGGTCGACTTTAAAAAAATGGTCTGAGCAAAGGTGGTGGGAGTCGCTCCATCACTACTATTTATACGTGCGGGGTCTGCGCTGCGCCCGGTTTGTGCCTCTGCCATTACAGCTGTGGCTATTAGGACTCTGCTCAGGAGTATTTTAGACGGGGCTCCTGATGAGGCAGCTAGTGCTGAGTATAGTGCTCTTTTGCCTTAGCAGTGGCTATACGCCGCTCGGTTTGGCTGCGCCAGTGGGCAGCTGACAACGCTGCTAAGAAGGCTCTCACTGGGTTCCCCTTTAAAGGGCTGCATCTTTTTGGGGATCGCCTGGATCTGTTTGCTAAGGGAGGCAAGTTACCCCAGCGCAAGAGACAGTCTCTCCCTTTTCAGGTTCAGGTTCCTTTCTTCCCTCCTACCGTGAGTGGGAAAGAGAGAATCATTTGCAGGGGCCCGAGGAGATTTCTGGGGCAGGGGCAGAGGACGTGGCCGCCCTGGATCCTCCTGGGATTCCAAATCTAAGTCTTCCCCCAAGCCCACCCATCCGGGTGGGGGGGACGGCTTCGGCTCTTTGCTCATGTCTGGAGGCATCATGTCTCAGACGGGTGGATTCAGGAGGTAGTGTCCTCCGGTTACAAGATAGAGTTGGCAGCCTGGCCGCCCCCAAGATTCATCAGATCCCGGATGCCTCAAGACTCCCTGTCAGCTCAGGGCCTGTTGCTTGCTGTGCAGAATCTACTGGAGCTGGGGCTCATTTGCCAAGTGCCCTTAGGAGAAAGGGACAAGTGCTACTATTCCAAGCTTTTCACCGTTCCCAAAAAACATGGGTCTGTAGGCCCATCCTGGATTTAAAGCTTCTCAACAAGTTTGTCAGACCCAGGAGGTTTCGCATAGAGACTCTGCGCTCAGCTATGGGAAGCCAGCTGATCAATGCACCGGTCCTCACCATCTCTCAGTGTAGTAGAGTCAGGGGAATGCATGACAGAAGTGTTGGACAACCCCAGAATTGGAGCATCCACCTCTGGAGGGGACGACCAACGCTTAACCATTTTAGCAGGGAAAGGATACCTCTTATCCCAATTTTTAGGCACCCCAGGGAGCCTGCTCGGTCGCTCCCACTCCTTGAACACAAGATTATTAAAGTGAGTTTGCTCAGGAAACTCCAAACGTGGCTTAGCCGTGTGAAACAACTCCCCCTGCTGCCAAGGAGCCGCGGCAGGAGGAGAGATAGAAAGCACTTCAAAAATGTGAGCCAAAAGCCTGTCAGTATCATCTGGAGCCCATGGGTCAGAGCCAGAATCAGCATAACCCTTAGGCTGCTCATCAGATGATTCTGAATCAGAAAACAATTCCCCCTCTTCCAGGGGGGTATAGCCAGCCAGGTCAAAAAATTCCTCAGCCTCCATAGGAAATAAGTTAACGCCAGGTGCCATATGCCGCCTCTTAGCCGAGGTCTTCCACACGGGGCGCAGGCCCAGCCACCGGTAACCCAGATTGCAGCGCAAGCGCCCGCTGGGCACAGGGTACACGAACCCGCACATTGTCATCACTAGTAGGGGACACCCCACACGCCACACACAGACGGGCTTGTCCCGAAGGAACCCCAAGCACATCCTGAGAAGCCTCCATATGGTGATTATCGCGGCCACCAGCCAATAGGGATTTACACAATAAAGTCACCCGGGATGCCCCAATAACCCGCTAGGGAAGTGGGAGGTAAAGGCAGAGTAGGCCTCTAATAGCAACTAGATAGAGGGGATAGGCCGGGAGAAACCACAATTAAGTTTGACCCGCCTGCAAGACATAAACAAAAAAGTCCTGTAAGCAGTATGCATACACAACAATAAAAAAAAGATAAGCCAGCCCACAGGGGCACTTACGGACCGCGGTAGGTAGAAGTCAGCCATGCAGCATGAGAAGGCAAAATGGCGCCTGCAGATACCTCGAGGGGCGGGCCGCGGAGACAGTGATACGGAATGCGCCATCCGCAAGGCCCGCCCCCCCCCCAAGAGCGCGAACGCGCCCCCGTGACCATGTCAGGCAATGATGGCGCAGCAGCGCCTGAGGTAACGTTGCCGCCGACCGCGGAACGCCGTACAAGCGCGCGCGGTGGCGGCATTTTTAAAAGCAACCAGTACAACCAACACGCGCGGCAACACAAGACAAGCCATACCGCGTAAACCATAAGAGTGAAGAATACACCTACAACACACACCCCCCCCTCCCGAGACTACCAGGGAAGGTGAGGGAGGGCAGTGGCCAACCTAACCCCACAGATCGACAGGGGGAGAGGGGCGATAGTGCGGGAGGGGCATCCCATAAGGCTCACCATGGGCCTATACCACCTACCCTTTGGTGGGGGATTGCGGTCGGAGCAGCGCTCCTTAAGCACCTGACAACGGTGCTGCCTACTGTCACCCGACCAGTGCAGCCAAAGCTGGGAGGCATGAAAAGGAGGAACAGGTGGGAATAGTCCTACAGGGCCACAGGCTAATAGCCCCGCTCACCTGCGAGTAGAGAGAGCCATCTTCTTGTCATCGCAGCGCCGACTGCAGAGAAAATCTGGGGAATTTGTGGGAGGTCCCTGGAATATAAGGGGCCGGGAGGAGCCACTTTTTGCTGTCTCTGCAGTCCAGCGCCATCTTGTGGATGTATAACCCAAACGTAAGGAATTACTATCTGGAGCAGGACGTGCTGTATACTTAGAATAATAGATTTTTTTTTGCACATATTTCACCAAAAAGTATTGAGAATACACAAAAAAAAGGCCAAACAAGACATTTCATGTTGAAGCCCAAACTCTGTTGAAAAAAAGAACATATAATCTTCCTGGGAAATCCTTTCAAAAATCACAGTTGAACATGTGTAGCGCAAAATAGTGAAACATGGTCTGGCAACAGAGGCTGACAAAAGCTGCAGGTAGGCTGGCACTTAAAGGGTTAAAGTGATCCTGCAGGCAAAGGTAATTGTTACACCACTCCATCAGGCTACATTGGGCACTATCCTAAACTGCTTTCCGTTTTTAAATTGAAGTAGAAATGGCCAAGATATCGGGGTTTACAAGTTCAGCCAATGACATATTCTCTTTCATTCCGTCCCCCAATCCGCTGAGGAGAGCAGGACAGGCTTGCTGGACCCTCTCACCTCCTGCTGCTCCTCCCTCCACCTGCTCCTCCAGCGGCTCAAAACCCTGACCAGATGGCCCTGGAATCTAAAAGACTCCAGGGCTAGTCTGCCCCCAGGGCATCCTACCCCAGGGTCGCCAGTAAATGCAGTAAAACCTAGTATAATAGAACAAGTATAATAGATATTAACATATGTTTGATTAAAGTCCCTGACCAGGGAAGGGAAAAAAAGATACAATTCTGTGATTACTCAGCTGTAGAATTGATATTATGAGTATACAGTACGTCCTGCTCCAGATAAGATTACTTACACTTGGGAATGACTCTGCCAGATGGCGCTGGACTGCAGAGATAGCGAAATTGGCTCCTCCCGGCCCCTCAAATACCTGGGACCTCCCACAAATCCCCAGCATTGAAAAGCAGTTAACGAGAAGCCGGGAGAATTAAAACAGAACCAAACTAGTAACTATAACAAGGATAACAATCACCATACAGGGGATCCAGGATAATGCAAAACCAAGGGTGGGGTGGAGCAGGACGTACTGTATACTCATAATATCAATTCTACAGGTGAGTAATCACAGAATTGTATTATTCTTAGTATACAGTACGTCCTGCTCCAGATAAGATTACTTACACTTGGGACATCCAATAGCAATGTCCATAAAGTAGGGTGGGATCCCCAAAGGTAACAACAGATGGGTCAGACCACTGCCGCCTTCAGCTGAGGCCCTAACATCGACCTTGTAAAACTTTGAAAAGGTATGAACAGAAGACCAAGTAGCGGCCTTGCAAACTTGTTCAACAGAAGCCTGGTGCTGAAAAGCCCAAGAGGCACCAATAGCACGAGTGGAATGAGCATTAAGGCGGAAGGGAGGATTCTTCCCCTTAGCAGAATAGGCCTAAATCACCGCCTGACGGATCCATTTGCTGATAGTAGACTTGGCAGGTGTCAAACCCTTCCTAGGACCAGAAGGGACCACAAAAAGAGCATCAGTTTTTCTGAAAGGTGCAGTAGCCACCAGATAGTACTTCAGACACCTAACCACATCCAAAGAATGCAAGACCCTCTCCTTAGCATTACTAGGATTAGGGCACAAGTAAGGAAGAACAATGTCCTGATTCAAATGGAAGGCAGACACAACCTTAGGCAGAAAATCTGGCTTGAAGCGAAACACCACCTTGTCCTGGTGTCTCTCATAGTAGGGGGGCTGAATGGAAAGCGCCGCCAACTCAAACACACGCCTAACAGAGGTGATAGCCACTAAGAAGACAACCTTGAGAGTAAGAATGGCCAGGGCAGCCTCCTGCACAGGTTCAAAGGGAGCACCCTGCAAGGCAGACAAGACCAAGTCCAAATCCCAAACAGGCAACATAGGCTTACGTGGGGGGACGCACATGAGTAACCCCCTGGAAAAAAGTCCTGATCAGAGAATGCTGGGCAAAGGACCTCTGGAAGAAAACAGCCAGGGCAGAGACATGACCCTTGCAACCCATGCTGCAGGAACTCCAGGATCCTGGGAATAGAGAACACACGACAGGGAAGAGACTTAGACTCACACCAGTCAATGTAGGCCCGCCAAACCCTATAGTAAATAGAAGAAGAAGACTTCTTCCTAGCCTTTATCATGGTATCAACAACAGAGGCAGACAGCCCCTTCTCCATCAAGATGGAGATTTCAGCAGCCAGGCCGTCAAAGCCAGAGTTTGTAAATTGGGATGTCGTAAGTGACCCTGAGTGAGCAGGTCTGGCACCCTGGGCAGAGCGTACTGATCCACTGCCAGCTGCACCATGTCTGCCAACCACACTCTTCTTGGCCACCTGGGGGCCACTAGGATAGCTGGCACCCCCTCCTGAGCTATCTTGCGCAGAACCCTGCCCAACAAGGGGAATGGAGGAAAGACATACAGGAGCTGAAAGTCCTGCCATGACAGTGCCAGAGCATCCATGGCCAAGGCCAGAGGATCCTGAAACAGGGAGACAAAGGCCGGGAGCTTGTGATTGTGACGGGACGCAAACAGATCCACATCTGGTTGGCCCCAACGGTGACACAGAGATTGAAACACCCTGTCGCAGAGGGACCCAGGCGAGAGGTCCCCCTGCTCAGAGAGTCTGCCTGCAGATTCTCTACCCACGGGATGTACACAGCTGATATGCAGGGAACATTGTCCTCCGCCCAGGCCAGGATCAGAGACACTTCCTGAAGAGCCCTCTTGCTCCGGGTCCCTCCCTGATGATTGATGTAGGCAACCGCCGTCTGGTTGTCTGAGCGTACCTGAACAGGCAGACCACGAAGGTAATGAGTCAGAACCAACCTGATCGCCCGCAGTTCCAGATTGTTGATAGGTGTGTGGGCCTCCTGAGGGCCCCACCACCCTTGGAACTGCAAGGACTTCCAGAAACCCCCCCCCCCCCAACCTGTCAGACTGGCATCCGTGGTCACCGTCTCCCAGGAGGGGGACAGAAATGATCTGCCCACCAACAGGTTCCTGGAGTCCAGCCACCACGAGAGGGATCGCCTGACTAGGGGGGAAAGCACAAGGACCTGGTCCAGGGACGCAAGATCCTTGTCCTATACTGACAAGAGGTGGAGTTGCAGAGGCCTCATGTGGAACTGGGCATAAGGGACCGCCTCGAAGCACGCCACCATCAGGCCCACCAGCTGTATTCCCTGCCTGATGGAGGGATGAGGGCAAGATAGCAGGAACTGAACCTGCGCAATCAGACTGTCCACCTTCTGCTGAGGAAGAAAAATCCTTGCCTGAACTGTATCCAGATTCATTCCCAGGAAGGGAGTCACCAAGGAGGGAGACAGGGAAGACTTGGGATGGTTGATCACCCAGCCAAATGACTCCAGAGTTGACACTACCAGCTGAGTATCCAACTCTGCCTGTTGTAGTGACTGGGAAGTGATGAGAATGTCGTCCAGGTAAGGCAGCACGTGGATGCCCTGAGACCTGAGCAGAGACATCACTCCTGCCAGCACCTTGGTGAACACTCTGGGAGCTGAAGTGAGACCGAAGGGCAATGCCTCAAATTGGTAGTGCTGATCCTCCAGAGCGAACCTGAGGAACCTTTGATGACCTGGAAAAACAGGAATATGAAGGTAAACATCTTTGATGTCCACAGACGTCATGAAGTCCCCTGGACGCAGGGAACTGATGGCAGAGCGCAAAGTTTCCATGTGAAAGCGCCTGCACCTGACCAATTTGTTGAGGATCTTCAAGTCCAGGATGGGCCTTACTGACCCATCTCTTTTAGGCACGGTGAAAAGGTTGGAATAGAAGCCCTTGCCCCTTTCTCGTAAGGGGACCTGACAGATGACCCCCCAGCTCCAAAAGGCTTTGCACCGCCAGAACTGGAGCCTGAGCTGACACAGGGTCCTGAGAAATCCGGGATCTGATGAATCTTGGGGGCAGCCAGGCAGCAAACTCTATCTTGTAAACCGAGGACTCTATCTCCTGAATCCACCGGTCTGAGACATGAAGCCTCCAGACGTGAGCAAAGTGCTGAAGCCGTCTCCCCCCACCCGGATGGGTGAGGGCGCCCCTTCATGCCTGAGGGGGCTTGGGAGAAGACTTAAGCTTGGAGCCCCAGGAGGAGCCAGGGCGACCACGTCCTCTGCCCCTACCCCAGAAATCTCCTCGGGCCCCGGTAAGGGAGACCCCCTCCCCTGTCTGACACCACGGTAGGGTGAAGAAAAGGAGCCCTGGCCCCAAAAGGGCCGAGACTGCCGCCTGCGCTGGGGTAACCTGCCTCCCTTAGTAAACAGGTCCAGGCGGTCCCCAAACAGGTGCAGTCCTTTGAAGGGAAAACCAGTGAGAGCTTTCTTGGCAGCGTTGTCAGCAGCCCACTGGCGCAGCCAAACCGAGCGGCGTATAGCCACCACAAGGGCAGAGGTTCTACCACACATCCTAATGGTATCATCCAAGGCAGAGAGGACATACGTCACAAAAACCTCACAATGAGAGAGTGCATTAAACTCCTCACTAGACACATCATCGGGGCACCATCAAGGATACTTCTAAGCAGGGTCCTAATAGCCACAGCCGTAATGGCAGAGGCACAGACCGGGTGCAGCGCCATCCCCACACATGCAAAGGTATGGGACGCCAGCTGATCAATGCGCTGGTCCTCAGCATCCCGCAGCGTAGTAGAGTCAGGGGAATGCATGACAGAGGTGTTAGATAACCCTAGGACTGGGGCATCCACTTCAGGAGGGGATGACCAACGCTTCACCACATCAGCAGGAAAGGGATACCTCTTAGCCCAACTCTTAGGTGCACCGGGAAGCCTGCTGGGACGCTCCCATTCCCTGAGCACAAGATTATTAAAATGGGCTTGCTCAGGAAATTCTAAATGTGGCTTACCAGTATGAAACAATTCCCCCTGTTGCCTGGGGGCCGCAACCGGGGGAGAGATAGACAGTACCTCAAAAATCTGAGCCAACAGCCTATCAGTATCATCTGGGGCCCAGGGGTCAGAGCCAGAATCATTATGACCCCTGGGCCTCTCATCAGATGACTCCGAGTCAGAGAATAACTCCCCTTCTTCCAAAGGGGTATAGCCAGATAGTTCCAACAACTCATCAGCTTCCATAGGGAAAAGAGTGACATCAGGCGTTAAGTGCCGCTTTTTAGCAGAGGCCTTACGCGCTAAGGTATTAGCAAGCAACTTCTCACACTAGCCAGTCTAGAATATATATCAGGCTGAGAATCCCCACTTGTATGCAACTCAATGGGAGTCAAATTTAAGCTTGGGGGAGTAGGTGAAGCCATACGAGGCGCAGGCCCAGCTACTGGTAATCCAGGCTGCAGCGCAAGCACCTGCTGGGCACAAGGTATACAGACCCGCACATTGTCAGCACCAATAGGGGACACCCCACAAGCTACACACCGCCGGGCTTGTCCCGAAGGAACCCCGAGCACAGTATCCTGAGACGCCTCCATATGGTGATTATGGCGCCACAATAGGCCGATAGGGATTCACACTACAAAAAGCAACCCGGGATGCCCCAATAGCCCGCTAGGGAAGTGGGAGTAATTTACACACTAGGCCTCACAAGTTTAATAACTAAATAGAGGGAGTAGGGCCGGGAGAAACCAGTAGAGGTCGGCCCGTCTAAAAACATAAGCGAAGAGAATCCCGTAAGTGACATGCATAATGACATAGGGTAATAAAACGCCATAGACGCCAGTCACGCAGCAGCCTGATCCAGAGAAAATGGCGCCAGGTATACCTCGAGAGGCGGGCCGCGGAGACAGTGACGCGGAAAGCGCCAACCGCGGGCCCCGCCCCCCCGAAGAGCACGAAGCCGCACACGTGACAAGCAGCCAATAACGGCGCTCCAGCGCCTGAGGTAACGCCGCCGCCAAGCGCGGAGCACAGTGCGGCATATTTAAAAAAGCAACCAGTGCAACCAAGTCAGAGTGGCGACTGACACCAAGCAGACACACAGAATACAGTGAAGCACCAAGGCAAATTCACATACACCCCCCCCCCTCCCCAAGAGCTACAAGGGAGAGCGAGGGAGGACAGCGGCCACTTACCGTATTTTTCACCCTATAAGACGCACCCTGGATTTGGTAGATAAAAATTAGAAAAAATATTCTGAACCAAATACCCCCTACCAAACACCCCATTATAGACAGTGTGCAGAATTCCCCCAATCACACCATTAGAGACCCCACATTACAGGCAGTAAGCAGTATTCCACATTAAAGGCAGAAAGGGGCATCCCACATTACAGGCAGTGAGTGGCATCCCAAATTACAGACAGTGAGGGGCATCCCAAATTACAGGCAATGTGCAGGCATCCCCAATACAGGCAGTGGGCAGGCATCCCCAATACAGGCAGTGGGTAGGCATCCCCAATACAGGCAATGTGCAGGCATCCCCAATACAGGCAGTGTGGGCATCCCCAATACAGGCATTGTGCTGGCATCCCCAATACAGGCAGTGTGCAGGCATCCCCAATACAGGCAGTGTGCAGGCATCCCCAATACAGTGTGCAGGCATCCCAAACGGCATCCCAAATAGTGTGCAGGCATCCCAAATAGTGTGCAGGCATCCCCAATGGCATCCCAAATAGGTGCAGGCATCCCCAATGGCATCCCAAATAGTGTGCAGGCATCCCAAATAGTGTGCAGGCATCCCCAATGGCATTCTGAATAGTGTGCAGGCATCCCAAATAGTGTGCAGGCATCCCAAATAGTGCGCAGGCATCCCCCAATGGCATCCCAAATAGTGTGCAGGCATCCCCAATGTGCATTAAAAAAAAACAAAAAAAAAAAACTTACCGTGTACTCCCCGTTCTTGTCACTGCCCGCCGCAGGTTCAGAGCGGGCCGATTCCCGCCCAGGGGGGCGTGTCCTGTGACTCCTGCCAGTGTCCAATGACGCTAACAGGAGTCACAGGCCACACCCACCCCCAACCGGAACGGGCCCGCTGTGAACTTGCGGCTGGCTGCCGCTTCCCACCGCCTCTGTAAGAGTGTAAGAGGCGGTGGGAGCGGCGGCGGGGAGCGGCAGTCAGCCGCAAGATAACAGTGAGCTGATATCGGGCCGGGGTGGGCGTGACCAGTGTCTCCTACACGGGCAACGCCCACCCCAACCCGATATCAGCTCACTGTGAACTTGCGGCTAACTGCTGCTCCCCGCCGCCGCTCACACCGCCTCTTACACTCTTACAGAGGCGGTGGGGAGCGGCGACAGGAAGCGGCAGCCAGCCGCAAGTTCACAGCAGGCCGGCTCCAGCTTCTGGGTGGGAGTGGCCTGTGACGCCTGTCAGCGTCACAGGCCACGCCCTACCCAGGGGCCTGGAACCAGATGAATGAGGAGTCAGACGGGCAGCGGCGACTACCAAGGCTGCGGGGGATCCACGGAATGTAATTTTTTTTTTTTTTACATTCGCCCGTTAAGACGCATGGACATTTTCCCCCCCACTTTTGGGGAAAAATAAGTGCGTCTTATAGGGCGAAAAATACAGTAACATAGGGCCCACCGATAGACCGCGGCAAGGGGCAATAGGGCGGGAGGGGCATCCCATAGAGGCTCACCATATGCCTATACCGCCTACCTCTTGGTGGGGGATTGCTGTGGAGCAGCGCTCCTAAGCACCTGACAGCGGTGCTGCCTACCATCACCCGGACCAGCGCAGCCAAGGCTGGGAGGCAAATTAATAATGGAACGGGTGGGAATAGTCCTACAGGGCCGCAGGCTAATAGTCCCGCTCACCTGCGAGAAGAGAGAGCCATTTCTCGTCCTTCGCAGTCCAGACTGCAGAGAAATTCGGGGGATTTGTGGTGAGGTCCCGAGTATTTGAGGGGCCGGTAGGAGCCAATTTCGCTGTCTCTGCAGTCCAGCGCCATCTGGCGGAGTAATTCCCAAGTGTAAGTAATCTTATCTGGAGCAGGACGTACTGTATACTAAGAATACACCAACAGTACTTACCTGATCATCCCCCGGCTCAATCCCCAGAAGTCCTGCCTTTCTGCCACTGTTTGGGTCTCATTTTCTTTGTACCCCTTCTTCTATTAAAAGAAGCCAGCTCCCTCATTACTTGTCAGCAGGAGGGTGTAACACATGAGCATCCACCATCAGTTGTGGACACTTATATGCACTGTGGGTGCCAGATGGAAGCACACTCTTAACTTCCAAGCTGATAGCAAAACAACGTAGATGGCTGAAGGCCACAGGACTCACTGGGTTTGACCCTGCTGGCTGTGAGGTAAGAACTGTTTGCCTAGACTGTCCTTTAAATATGCTGCCAAGGATAAAGGGCCCTAGATTAGCCCCATATGCCCCTTTACATAACTACTGCACACCAAAATCATGTCATTAAATAAAGGAATACATTTATTTGATTCTTGAAAAATGACAAACAACATTGAAGACAAAATTAAAAAACATGAACACAAATATACTGTAAATACTGGATATGATTGTCCTGTTATGAGCTATAATTTAGGTATAAAATGTATTTAATATTTAATAAATATATTAAAGTTAAATCAATATAATATATTATATTACTATGGCTGTATGGTGGCGTTATTAAGAAGCAAACAAGGTGCTATTGGTTCAAAATATATTATCAAGAAATACCATGAAAGATTTTAGTAAAGTGCAAAGTGCTTCAATGTAAAAGCTGTGCAAAGTGCCAAGTGAGAATATTTGAAGGAAAACATTGTGCAAAGACAAAAGGATAAAGGTCAGTGTAATCCAAATAGTGCATACGCCATCATACAGACAGATGTATTTGAGTAAAAATAAATAAATCACATCACCACATTCTCTAAGCTCAGGACCTCCAGGACCACAACCTTCCATCTGTCCGAGACCTTCTGGTCCCAGACCTGGGAGAAGTGCTGCAGCCATCCCCCCACCCGCGAGGGTGAAGGCACCCCTTCATTGCTGAGCCGGCTTAGCAGCGGCTTTGGGCTTGGAGTCCCAGCTGTGACCTGGACCTCCTCTTCCCCTGTGCCAGGAATCACCTCTGGAGGGGAAAACAGCCGATCCCCGTCCAACCAAACCGACCGCCGAATTGCCACCAGCAAGGCCGAAGTTCTACTACACATCACCAAGGTGTCGTCCAGGGCGGCTAACACAAAGGACAAAAATAATTCACACCGCTTAAAGTGGACCAACACCCAGGGGTGATCGGCCCGGGAATCTATAAGATTCCCGGGCCGATCACCTCCCTCACCGCGGGACATCCGAGATCGGGATGTCCCGCGGTGAGGGACCCCCCCCAAAAGCCCCAAAAAACTCACCTGATCGGCAGCGGCCGCCGCCGCCTCCCGCGCACCCCTCTAGGCGTGCGTGCGCCCGTGCCGGCCGTTTGTGAATGGCCAGCGCGGGCGCGCGCACTGTCAAAGGGGCGCGCGGGAGGCGGCGGCGGACACGCTGTCTTGTCCGCAGCTGTCACCCGCTTGTCCGTGGCTACGTGGGAGCGTGGTGAGGTGAGTTTTGGGGGGTTTTACACTAATCGGGGTGCCCCCCTGAAGTGGACCAAAACCCAGGATAGTAAAAATCCTGGGTGTTGGTCCACTTTAAGGGTGGTGAACTCATCGCTAGCCGGGTTAAGGCTGGAGGTAGACAACAGGTCCCTGACAACCGACCTAGAAGCCACTATAAGAAGCGCTGAAGCAAAAACAGGCCGCAAGGCCGACCCGATGCTGGCAGAACCATGACAAGCCATCTGGTCAATGCGGTTGTCCTCCCAATCCTTGAGAGTAGAACAGTCAGGAGAATGCAAGACAGAGGTGCTAGACAACCCCAACACAGGGGCGTCCACCTCGGGAGGGGACGACCAGCGCTTCACCGCGTCCACCGGAAAGGGATATTTCTTATCCCAACCCGGAGGGACACCCGGAAGCCGAGTAGGCCTCTCCCATTCCTTGAGGATAATGCAGTCGATATGCCTTTGATTCGGGAATTCCAAGCGCGGCTTAGCCTCCTCAAAGAACTCCCCCTTCTGCGGAAGAGTCACTTTGGGAGAGATTGCCAGAACCTCAAACATATGAGCCAGGACCTCGGGGGTATCCCAAGAATCTCCCTGACCCTGCTCGGCATCAGTGCCAACAACCTGCTGATCGTCAGAACCCTCAGACTCCTCAAAAAGCTCCCCTTCCTCTAGCGGGGGGTAATCAGACCAGTCCAGCGAATCAAACTCCTCAAAATCAGAAGCCTGCGTGGCTGGGGACAAGTGTTTTCTCTTAGCCGGGACCTTTCTGGCCACAGCGCTAGAAAATAATTTTTCAAGATTGGACAATCTGGCACACACCTCAGATTGCGACTCCCCACTCGTGACATCACACGGGGTACGGGTCAGGCGGGGAGGGGTAGGAGAAGGGACCGGCGGCGCAGAACCAGATGCAAGGGATCCGGACTGCCGCGTAATAGTCTGCTGCGCACATGGTATGCAAAGGAAAACATCATTCCCTGTAACGGATGCCCCACACCCCAAACACTGCCGGGGTTGCCCCGAGGGGAGCCCGAGCCCGGTATCTTGGGAAGCCTCCATATGGTGATTTTATAGGTACTCTCAATACCCCAGGGAATTACGCAATATAAGCGACCCGGGATGCCCCTTCTGTGTCCCTTCTGTGATTTTATGGGGAGTTCTAAGCTTAAACCAGGGACCCTAGGACTGGGAGGACCCTTTAGGCTCCGACAAGGGTCCACCTGGAAAACAGAATAAAGGGTTATTCAGCACCTCAATCATGCCCAGGCACACACAATGCAGACATACTGACAATGCAAGGAAAACAGATAAATTGTATATATACATGTGCAGGTCAAGCAATGGCTGTTCATATAATAACAAAACGCTAAAGTATAATGCAGGGTTAGCAGGCAGTGCCTGAAATAATGAGGCCGCAGGGGCCACTCACGCGATCAGCCTTGGAGACCTGAGAAGCAGAGGGAGAGAAGGGCGGGCTGGCGCGGTGCGCGCGACACGCCTGGCCCCGCCCCCCTCCCCTGACGACAACGCTGCTCCCGGCCAGTGGCCGGGCTCCGCAGCGGCACCAAGAGCACGGGGGGCGGGCCATCGGCGAGCGCGCAGAGCGCCCGACCCCGCCCCCTGCATGAACCGTACCTGAGGGGAAGAAGCCCCCCCGCCGAATGTCACAACGGCCGGCGCTGCGGCACAGCTGATACTGTTCAAGAAAAAAAGCGCCCAGTGAACACACGCACCGCTGAGACAAAAACGCGATAGTTTAAACGGAAGATGCGCCCAGTGAACGCACTCACCCACACACGCACAGCTGAACAAACACACGTTAAGAGAGAAGCGGACCCTACGCTGCCCCCCCCCCTCTAAGGAGCAAGGGCCATCCGGGAGAGGGGGAAACGACGCTGGAAGGTGGACGGGCAAGGGACGGGGCATCCCTAACCGGGATCACCAGCCCGGCAACACCGCCTACCCCTTAGTATGGGGTCTCACGGTGGAGCGTAGCTCCTAAGCACCCTTAGGTGCTGTCTACCCTTGCCCGGACCAGCAGCCCCGGCTACCTGCAAGGAGGAGACATCATCTTCTGACTTGCTCGCCATCTGCAGAGATGAAAGACTGGGGAATGAGTTGGAGGTACCAGGTATTTATGGACCGGGAGGGGCTCCCTTTTTTTCATGACATCTCTGCAAGATCGTCCTCTACAGGTCGGTATAACCCAAGTGTAAGTGGGAGGTACCAGGTATTTATGGACCGGGAGGGGCTCCCTTTTTTTCATGACATCTCTGCAAGATCGTCCTCTACAGGTCGGTATAACCCAAGTGTAATGACTATCTGAAGCGGGGTGTGTGACATACTTACAATAAAGGATCACTGAGATAATCCTGGTGATTGGTCAACTTTAAAGCAATCTTCCAGCCTGCTAGGGATGCAGGGCTACTGCATTTCTTGCTGTCCTAGGGCTGGGGAACCTCATTGGCCGCCAGTGCTGGAGTGTGGTCCGGTAAATATTATGCCAATTTATCAGGCCTCTTATAGGGCTTCCAGCAGATATCAGGACGTCCAGGGCTGAGTGATGAAGTGTCCATGGGCCATGTAAGGATTTTTACTTTAGGTATTCTGTAATGTTTGCTACCATATAACTTTAGGAAAAATTCAAGGCAACTGAACAAGCCGTTTCAATTTCTTGAAGTTCACTAGTATCCGAGATTTTCTCAATTAGTTTTTAAACACAACATTTCAAGTGTGGAAACAAATTACTTCACAGTGCTTATTGTATATTTTATCCCCTCAGTTTCATTTGTTCCTATCTGCTGCAATGTAGACGGGCCCTCTTACACAGAAATCTAGTGATACCCTTGTTAATTTGGGGGGGGGGGCTTCTCCTTACTCCAGGGGGCCTGTAGAATAAGTTGAGGCCTTCTCCAATTCATTTAATTTTATATCTTGTGTATTAGCAGTACGAAACTGGCCACATAAATATTATGGTGATTCTTTGAGATCTGTATGGTATGAATTTGGGCCACACAAGAAGGCCTCTGTTATACTCTGATAAATACCCGGATATCAATCATACTCCTCACATAAGTTACCACTTAGGGGAGAAGGCCTCTCTGGGATTAGAAATATAAAGCAAGCAAGAGGGGTCATTTTATGCCCTACGCTTGGGTTCTAGAGTGCTGTTGAAGAGAATAGGGGAAACAGGGCACCTTGGGGCAGCTCTATGTTACTCCTGTTTGGCAATCAATTTAGTGGAGGGAGTTTTCTGTATTCATTTATATTTGAATTTGTGCCAAAAATCTTGGGTGTTCCAGTGACCACCAATCTATTTTTGTTTATTCTACATCCAAGCCGAGAAGAATGTTGGACAATGTTGTGCCGCTTTCTATGAGAACTGCATTGCTACTGTCTTCACTCCATATTCCAATTGTGTGTACTACTGGTAAAACCCTTCTAGGAACGTATTTGGAATGGGATCATGTACTTCTTCCATGAGGAGTCCCATGTGGGAAGGCAATCAGGCCCAGTTTCACAGATACAGTAACTTCTTGCAGTTGGGCGAGGGTAGATCACATTGGGTTTTTGACAGGCCTCAGTGCTTACATGTTTTCAAGGCATCCAAAGCAGCTCATCTTCCAGGTCACAAGGCCTTTAAAACCAACAGGGAGGACAGCATGGTCAGGAAATAAAGGGGCCCATTAACTTCAGAGAATTGGACAATCCAAGGGGTACCAGAGACAGATGACCTACTTGTAACTTTATAGTGCCACATTTTTATCCTGGCTGGAGGCAAACAGTCAGTCTAGGTTTGTTATTAGAAACATAAAAGGTTAACAGTCCATCTAGTCTGCGCTTATGTGTATACTGTATGTACTCTTTATGTTAGGATCGATGTGTGCTTATCTCAGCATGTTTAAATTCACTTACTATCGATTTTCAACTACCTCTGCTGGAAGTTTGTTCCAAGCATCTACTACTCTTTCTGTAAAATAATATTTTCTAACATTGCTCCTGATCTTCCCCCCGACTAGCTTCAGGTTGTGCCCCCTTGTTCTATCATTAAGTTTCTTTCTAAAAACACTTCCCTCCTGAACCTTATTCAGTCCTTTCACATATTTAAAGGTCTCAATCTTGTCCCCCCTCTCCCTGCTTTCCTCCAGACTGTACAAATTAAGTTCTTTAAGTCTCTCTTGATAAGTTTTAGTCCTTCTTCCATTTTTGTTGCCCGCCTTTGGACCTGTACTGTTTGAATATTTTATTTTTGCAGTTAAGGTCTACAGAACTGCACATTCTGGCTTCATCAGGGCTCTATACAGCGGCATCACAATCTCCCTCTTCCTACTGGTGATGCCTCAAGCTATGCAGCCGAGCATCCTGCTTGCTCTTCCTACTGCCTGGCTACACTGTCCACTCATCTTGCAGCTATCAGTAATCAGTACCCCTAAATCTCTTTCCTCCGAAATCCAGGCTAACACAGTACTGCCCATACGGTACTCAGAGCAGGGATTCCTTCTACCCAAGTGCATGATTTTACATTTAGTGACATTAAACTCCAGTTTCCAGAGTTTGGACCATTTATCCAGTGAAGCTAAATCATTTTCCATGTTGCAGACACCTCCATGAATATCCACCCTAGTACTAACCTTTGTATCATCTGCAAACAAGCAAACTTTACCTACCAAGCCATTTCCTATGTCACTTAAAAACATATTAAAAAGAATGGGGCCCAGGACAGAGCCTTGTGGTACAACTCTTGTTTAGATTGCATTAACAACAATCTGATACCGATCCTTAAGCCAGCTGGAAATCCACTGAACTATCCAGGGATTGAGTCCTAATTTCATTACCTTATCTATGAGCTCTTTGTGTGATACAGTGTCAAAGACTTTGCTAATCTGCCCTCGGTAAATTCCTGCTGTTTTGGGTCCAACAGGTTGTAAACTTTTAGATGGGAAATTATGTTTTTTTTAAGAGAGTGTTACCAAAATAGATAATAACTGGCTTCTTCCTTACTCCCCTTCCTATGGATTGGTATGACAATGGCCATTCCACAATCATCTGGAACTTCACGAGCTGAAAGGGAAAGGCTGCAATTACAAATCTAAATTCCCTTAGTACTCTGGGGTGAATCCCATCTGGACCCATTTCCTTACCTTTTAGATGTGACAACTCAGCTAAGACATCAGCCTCCAAAAACTCCAGAGCTGTACCCTCCCAGCTGTGACCTGACCATACTGTGCATGCTATGGGTTTGAAAGCAACTATCTGAAAATACTGAACAAAAATAGCTATTCAAATGGTCAGCCACAGCCTTATGTCCGTCAATATTATAATTTTTCTTATTTCCAATTTGCTGCCTCAAAGTGAAAGGGCCCATAGGCTGACACTGGCTGTGTGATCAGCAATCTTGAGTTGACATAAGAACGATCGAAAAACTTTTTTTTTCTTAAAACTGATAAAAAAAAAATGCAGGGGCGTGGCTTAGCTATGGCGGCGTGAGGGCGCAATTTTTAGGAGCTCTGCAGAAGTGCTAGGAGAACGTGGGAGTCTTACCTCCAATCTGCTTACCAACGGGATGTCCAGGCGCAGGAAGAGCAAGGCGACCCCTGCGAATGAAAAAGCTGGCAAGATCAGCCGATTTTTGAAGGCAAAGCAGCCGTCTGGGAACAGCAGCAGGGAGACCAAGATGGCGGCGACGGAGCAAGTAGCGGAGGTTAGGAGTCCTTCACCCAGTCCAGGGGGGGGGCTTGGAGTTCGATCGCCCCCCCAGACTAAACGACGCCTGGATGACAGTGCAGAAGAGCCCATCGTAATGGTCCCCGTGGCTGTGGAAGAGGCGAGGCGGGGAGAGCCGCAGCACACGTGCGCCGCCGTCCTCCGCGGCGGCGGCAGTGACAGCAGGAGCCCGGGCGGGGAGTCGCAGGCGCCGCAGCACACGTGTGCCGCCTTCCTCCGCGGCGGCGGCAGTGTCAGCAGAAGCCCGGGCGGGGAGTCGCAGAGCGGGGAGGAGGAGATCCCCCCCCCCCGCCGGATCAGCGGATAAGCTCCGGGGCGCCACACCACACGGGCGCTGCCAGCGGGAGGAGAGGCCTGGGGGTGCGGAGATCCGGGGCATTACCTTGCGAGGACGGCGGCGGCAGGGTAACCAGAAGCCCGGCCGAGGAGGCACAGAGCAAGGTAAGGGAGACCCCCCCCCAGTCAGAGCAGAAGACAAATGTGGCGCGGCCTGCGGGGATCGGACTGGCCACCCGGGAGCGGGGAGATAACCCGGAGGGGGAAAACACAAATACAAGGGGGCCACAGGAGGGTGCCAATCAGTCGGGCACCTGGGAGACATGGCCCCAGGGACTGCAGTCGGGGCTGAGATGCTCACCCCAAAAACAGGCTCGTTCCCCCGGCCGGACAGCGGTGCGTTGCAGAGCATGCCCAGCAAGCCCATATTGCAAAGGGGACTGCCTTATCTGTAGGGGACAGTCTCCGACGCCATCGAATGGGGCCGACAGGAGGAGGGGCACCCCTGGTCCGGTGGTGGTGATGGCCGAGGTTCACCCCCCTCCTCGCGATGAAGTCCAGTCTGCCCCGGGTGGTGGGGCCGCCGGTGGGGGGGAGATGTCCTCCGGCGATCGGATCCTTGCTAGCGGGCCCCATGGGAGTAGGGGGCAGGAGGCCAACCTCCAAAGAGATGAGAGAGATGGCGAACCCTGGGGCGCACCCCATAAGAGGAGCTCGACTCCGTCACCAGCCGAGCCCGGAGGCCTTCCCCCGGACTTAGAGGGCCGGAGATTCTGCCCGTCTGCCGTAACCAGCCCTATGTTTTCAGAAGGGCCAGATAGCCCGATTGGCCCACAGTCGCCCACCTGGTCCCAGGCTACAGGGGCCTCTACAGACCCAGCGCATCGTAGATCTCTTCCACAGGAACAATATAATCTCGACATCTTGCTGAAATTCTTACCATCCAGGAGGGACTTTGAGAATTATACAACTAGGATGGAATCTCTCCTGAGAAGGGAGCTTGAGGAGGTGACGCGAGCGGTCTCTGAGGTCTCTGGAAGAGTGAACACTCTTGAGCAACAACAGGTCGATACGGACCAGCGACTGGCAGCGCTGGAGCGGACACAGGCAGCGATGCAACGGGCCCAGGCGGACTCTAACCAACAAACAATCAGGGCCCTAATGCACCTGGATGACCTGGAGAACAGGAGCCGCAGGAACAACATACGGATACGCGGTCTCCCAGAGGTTCCAGAGAATAATAACCTTAGCGAGGTGGTCGTCCGGATCTTCAACATTGTCCTGGACAGGCCCCTTGGAGAACATATCGAGATCGATAGAGCCCATAGGGCCCCGGGCCCGCGCTCCATGGATCCTGACAGACCAAGGGACATAGTATGCCGGGTCCACTTCTATAAAATCAAGGATGACATAATGAGAAGAGCCTGGGACAGGGGCCCCTTCTCCTACAACGGATCCAGGATCACCTTGCTTCCCGATCTGGCCAGACGCACCCTTCAAATGCGTCGACTCATGAGACCATTGCTGGAAGCTATTAAATCAGTCGGAGCGACGTACAGGTGGGGCCACCCATTCCACCTGGTGGTTATGAAGAGGGGGCGATCGTTTGCTCTGCGGTCGCACTCGCAACTTCCGGATCTTTTCAGCTTTTTGGACATACCGAGTATACAGGTGGACGATTGGTTGTTGCCCTCCGTGGGAGACTTCGGTGGGCCGGGCGGACGCCCACTTCCTGGAGATCCAAGGCCACAGAGGAACAGAATCAGAGGTGGCGGACGCCGACAAGCTGTTTAGTCCGGTTGAAGGCACCAGCGGTGTCCGGGCGTCCTGTCCTCGCCCCCCCGGGACCGGGACTGGTTACTGGACTGCAGTCATGAAGTGCTGCAGGCATGGATGGCCATTCCTTTTCTGACTGTTGATGGAGGTGCCGGGGGGTGCTTGGTGTGGGTGTCCCCGAGGGGCGGTGCTGGACATGGGTCAGCGTGAGTATAATTCGTTGGCCCGTGGACGGTGCGGTCTGTCCTGGCTCATGTGGCTGTTGCTCCGGGGGTGGGTAAGAGTAGCTTGGCTGAGGATGGTTGGTGTGGAGGAGGGGTGACCCACCATGCTGACGCAAGTTGGCAGGCTAATGCGGCTGCTCCTCGGGTGGAATTAGGGAATGGGAGTTTCCCGGACCTCTTATGCCGTCTTGCCCCACAGCTGGGGGGGGGTCGGCGTGGGGGTTTGGGAACCTATAGTTGATAACTGTTTTTGATGTTCTTTTGCTTTGGTTAAAGTTCAATGTTATTGCTGCGGTGCTTCACGGTGGCTTGTGGCTGTGGAGAAGTGGACTCTCATGGCGTGTGTATAAGGCAGAAGCAACTCCGTGCCCGCGGTTATGGCTTTCCACTTCCCCCCAGTAGGCCAGAACGCTCGTCTCTTATAAAGAGTATCAAGAGAGCGTTACCGCTAATACTAGCACTAGTACCTGTTTTCTTAGTTGTATTTGCTATTGTATTCTTATCCCCTCTTTTTAGATACCCTCAGTGTCACAACCCCTCCTGTCTCTCTCTAACTCCCCCCTCCCCGATCCGTCCTTCCCACCCCCCAAGAGGCGCGCGGACGATGGCGGAATTAGTGGTTGGCTCATTTAATGTTAAAGGGCTAAATGTCCCGGAGAAAAAGGTCACAAGTGTTATATGATATGCATAAGCACAGGGTGGCCATTTTGCTTCTTCAGGAGACGCATTTTAAAGAGGGCCAGGTTCCGAGCATTAGGAATAGATATTACCCTACCTGGCACCATGCACTCAATCCCAACATAAAGGCAACAGGGGTTTCGATTGCTATCCATAAGTCTCTCCCGCACAAGGTAGTAGACATTAAGGCTGATCCCAATGGGCGATTCGTATTTCTTAAAGTAGAGCTATATACGAAGGTATACACTATAGCGAACATCTATGCTCCTAACATTGACCAGGTGGGCTTTTGTGTACGAGTTCTTAGGATGTTAGAGGGGTTCTCTGAGGGCACCTTGCTAGTGGGAGGGGATTTTAATATCTTCATGCAGCCTGAGTTGGATTCCTCCTCAGGCGTGTCGGCAGTGTCCCTGAGTAAGCGAAATAGGCTGAAAAAAGTGCTGGCTGACATGCAATTGGTAGATTCGTGGCGGGCCCTGCATGGACGGGACAAGGACTTTACGTTCTTCTCTTCTGCTAGGAAATCTTATAGCAGAATAGACTATCTATATCTGAGCCATCACGCCATGGATTGGGCTCCGCAAGCACGGATTGGCCAGATTGTGTGGTCGGACCATGCTCCAATATTTCTCTCGGTGTACCTACCCGGGCTTTACCCGAAGTGCTGGAACTGGAAGCTTAATAATAATCTGCTGGGGGACGCTGTCTGCATGTCAGGGATCAGGGAAACGATCAAGGAATTCCTGAGGAATCATGCACAAGACTCTACACCCCTTCCATATCAGTGGGAGGCTTTAAAATGCGTGGTGCGAGGGGAATTTATTAAGCATGGGACCAGGCTAAAAAAGCAGCGAGCCACTTCAATTCGGGACACTATACAGCTTATCCAATCATTGGAACAGGACCATAAAAAGAACCCAACTAATGTTTTGCTCCTTGACTTGTCGAGAGCCAGAGAGAAGCTGCAGGGACTCTATAATCAGGCGTACCTAAGGTTCAGGGAACGGCAAAAGGCGCTTTATTACGAATCGTCCGACAAATGTGGGAGGCAGCTAGCCAGGGCGTTACACCCTAGAATTGCGAACACCTATGTCCCCAGTGTCAGGGGACCACAGGGGCATATGATGGTGGTTCCTTCCCAGATAACAGACGCATTCAGGGACTACTACCAATCCTTATATAATCTAAAACAGGATCAGACTGTCCCAATTTTTGCAGACCCACCTGAGGACGTGGTTAAATATGTCCATGATACATCCCTTCCTTCCATTCCCGGGGAGGAGGCAGAGGTTTTGGAGGAGCCTTTTACGGTGTGTGAGGTGGCCAAGGCAATTAAAGAGACACCGCAAGGTAAGAGCCCAGGGGTAGATGGCTATACTCCCAAATTCTATAAGCAGCTGGCTCCCGAACTACTTCCCTTCCTGGTCAGAGTATTTAATTCGATAGGTCCTAAATGCGGGTTTCCGGGGCAGTCTTTAGAGGCCATTATTACGGTCCTCCCGAAGCCAGGGAAAGACCCATCCTTATGTAGCAGCTACAGGCCAATATCGTTAATTAATGTGGACATTAAATTATATGCTAAAGTTATATCCTCCAGGCTTCAGCCGTTACTCCCGGGATTGATAAGCCTGGATCAGGTGGGGTTTGTGCCTGGGCGGGAGGCGCGGGACAACACCAATAAGGTACTTAACCTAATTGCATATGCCAACTCTAATAAGGTACCCGCTTGCCTATTATCGTGTGATGCGGAAAAGGCATTCGATAGAGTGGATTGGATGTTTCTTAAGGCTTCTCTTCTGCAGATCGGTGTTGGTCCGTCCCTCCTCTCCAGGATATTGGCCCTATATTCCGGGCCCACGGCAAGGGTGAGGGTGAATGGTCTCCTTTCATCGGCCTTTAAGGTTAGTAATGGCACGCGGCAGGGTTGCCCGCTCTCTCCATTGTTATATGTCATCACAATGGAGCACTTAGCGGTGGCCATACGGCGGAACCCTGACATCAGGGGTTTGGTTGTGGGGGACCATGAATATAAAGCCTCTTTATATGCCGATGATCTATTGCTACATTTGAAAGCACCCCTGATCTCCTTTCCGGCAGCCCTCCAGGAATTTGAGACATTCGGGCGCGTGAGTAATTTTAAAATTAATTACTCGAAATCGGAGGCTTTGAATATTTCCCTCCCACAGCGGGAAGTTAAACAATTGGAATCCAACTTCTCATTTAAATGGCAGCCCCATTCCATAAAATACCTCGGTGTACAGGTGCCCGCTGACTTGTCCCGCCTATATGACCTCAATTATTCTCCTCTGCTCCTGAGGACGTTGAATGAGCTGAATACTTACAACAAAAGGCAATTCTCTTGGTTCGGGAGGATTAACGTCTTGAAAATGGACATCCTCCCTAAATTTCTCTATTTTTTTCAAACGATCCCTATATATTTGCCTAATGGCTTTTTCAGGAGGCTGAGGACGACATTTTTGAGATTTGTATGGGGCACGGGGAAACCCCGGATCAGATTTAGTACCCTGACTAGGCTTAAACCGAACGGTGGGGCGGGGCTTCCCGATCTGAGAACATACCATACAGCTGTAATGTCTCTACGCATTTTGGACTGGGCTGGGAGAGGGGAGGGAAAACAGTGGGTGGAATTGGAAAAGGCATTGTCTCCCATTAACCCAGTCTCTCTGCCGTGGGGAGGCCCTATCCCCAAGCGGCGGAGAGATTCCCTCCCATTTTTGGCGTGGCAATTCCTGAAGGTATGGGACAAACTGACCAAGCGGGGGGAAGTGGTCCATAGGCCTGGCCCCTTGACCCCTCTTTGATAATTGCTCCTTCGCCCCGGGCATGCAAGCTAGGAGTTTTCTGACTTGGGAGGCGTCATCTAACGTCACCATTGGGGACATCTTAGCCTCGGGCAGGCTTCCCACGCTGGATGAGATGAGGCAGGGCGCGCCGGGACAGCGTATTTCGTGGCTCCTATATAATCAATTGAGTGCCTTTATAAAATCCCAAAACCTTACGGACCGAGGGATTAGACCCCTAACACAGTTGGAATACACGCTGATCCGAGCTCCTCCGGATAAACATGCGGTTGCAGTCCTTTACCGCACACTGCTGGAGGTCAAACACAGCTCACCGCCGGGATTTATTGGGAAATGGGAGGAGGAACTGGGTGTACAGATAGGCAGTGAGGACTTAGATAAGATTTATTTATTCACCCACAAACTATCGGTCCCCTGTGCAGCACAAGAACGGAATTACAAGGTTTTGGCTCGTTGGTATAGGTGCCCGGTGGATATACACAAATATAATAAGTCCTGCTCTGATAGGTGTTGGCGGTGTTTGAGGGAGCCTGGTACCATGTTGCATATCTGGTGGAGTTGTCCTGCTATCAGGGATCTCTGGGAGAGGGTCTTGTCAACCTATAATGCTATAGCGGGGGAATCAGTGCAGAACACTCAGCTGGCGTTGTTGTCTCTGCTCCCTGGGTCCATTTCTGGTAACAAAAGAGGAGTCTTGCGGCACTTCATAACAGCAATGAGAACGATTATTCCAAGGCATTGGAAGTCCGCGGTCTTGCCGACGTTCCTGGAATGGGCCCGGGAGGTGGAGGTTATACGCAGAATGGAGGAGATGGCTTTCGAGGCCAAGGACATGCGGGAGAGGCATACGCTGACCTGTGCTGGGTGGATCGATTATAGAGACAATCGCTTGTCCTCCGAAGCACCATAGACAGAGCATAGCCGCGCGCCTCTGCTTCCTTCCATCATCATCCTCTTACCCCCCCCTCCTTTTGTCCTTCCCTCCCCCCCCCTGAGTCTCTCTAGGTGTTTGTTTTTTTTTTGTTTTTTTTTTTCCTTTCTCTCATTTTCTTTTCTATATCTGATTTTTCCTTTTGTCCTCCTTGGAGGTCTGCAGGGGATTTTTATCGGCTATAACAGCTCCCGTTCATATTATTCCCGCCCTGTCGGGATATGCTGAAATGTAATTGTTGCTGCCCACTGGACTTCCAGACTGGCCCTATGTGTGGATCGTGGATTTCAGGTGCAGGCTACGGCTTGCATGATTATTGTTTCCTACGGGGTCAAAGTATAGTACAATTCACCGAGAGGTGAAGTTCAGGGGCGGGTGGGGGCAGACGGGGTGGGTGGGGCCGATTCTGTTCTGAACGTAATTGTTTTTTTGGTGTGTGTTTCTTGAACCTGTGGACCGACATGCCTAAGTTGGTTATCATTCCTGTCACTGTTATCCTGCTGTGTTTTGATGTTCATTGTTAACCTTGAAAATCTGAATAAACCTATATTGCAAAAAAAAAAAAAAAAAAAATGCAAAAAATTAAGACAAAGTATGCAAACATGGCTTTAATTCGGTTTGTACACAGAAAATGGAAATGCTTTTTTTTGCACACATAACAGACAGTTCTTCACCTATAGAGGTGCACGGGGGTCTAAAACCTGTTTTTTTGTGATCATTTAGGCCTCTCCAGCCAGAAGATTAGGCCAAAGCATTGACACTGACAACTGAGTAGGGCTAGAAAGGCTGACAAGGCCCTGCTTTTTAATCCCACAGTGGCTTGATAAAGATAGAAGATAAAGTAGCATTGCATTGGGGAAAATAACTGCAAACATAAAACAAACAGCTTGGCCAATTTATTGAACATTTAGACAATACAGTTAACATCTCTCAGCAAAATGTTCTGCTTAGCAGAAAGAATATTCGTTAAAGTCCATTTTTTTATCACTGTTGGTCGTGGATAGGCCCATAAGTGGAAAATTACTTGTGCTTTTTAGATTTCTTGTCCTGCTGTTTCTTGTCATCTGTTGAACATTCCTGGACAGGAAGCCATTTTAATGGATTGCGGCGATACATAGGCCACGGAGGCAGCGTTAACTGCAATTAAGAAGATATGGAAATCACAATGTAAATATTTGTCGCTTCTGACTAAACTAAATGGCCATGTGTGCTCCATAATGGGCTGCAGTGGCCTTAAAAACGCAGTGAACAATAACCCTTTAACTGCCATCCACCCTCTATTGCCAGACCATTTTGCACTATACGTGCTTAACTGTGATTTTTGAAGGAATGTCCAGGGACAGTTTTTCAAGAAAAACAACCCTTTACATTGGAAATAAACTGGAAACACAGAATCAAAACCACATTTTTCTAAAAAAACAATATACAAACAAAAAGTAATGTATGTAGGTGAAATTTGACATTAAAAATTCAGCTAGGCAAAGTGCACACCTTGTGCTTTTTCAACCACAACAACCCTTTAAAATTTGAAATGCCCCCCCCCCCCCCAACCATATTTTCCCCAGAAGTACACACATTAAGCTTTCTAGGTGTATCCAGCTTGTTGTAGTGGGCTCATCTTTCTGGAAGAAATCTCCCCAGGCATTCTTTGGTTGAACAGGGTCCCCCTAACAGAACAATATCCAAAATACATAGGTACTTTTAACCTGCTTAACTGCCAGCATATTTGAGGTTTTGTCACCCTCTGTTGACAGGCCATTTTACACCACTTTGTGCTGTGTTTGTTTGCAGGAATTTCCAGGTATCTCCAGGAAAATGATACATTGTTTTTTTTGGTAGAGTTTGAGCTTTAATATGAAATTGTCTTGTTCCTAACTTTTTCTGTGCTTTTGTAAAGGAATTTTTGTAGAGGAATTACCTTTCCCTTAGAAACAGGAAAAGGTGAGTTTGTATGGGGGGGGGGGGGTTCCACAAAGTGGGGCATTCCAGTTCGGGATAGATAGTCAAAATCCCAGGTTTTGTTCCGCTTTGAGAATGTAGGCAGTAACAGTAGTGATGCATAGAAAAATAATAATATAAAAAAAACATACCAAGCAAGACACGCCAAAGCCAGCAATGACTATATACACGGTCCATCCAAACTGTTCAATCACATAGCCATAGGCGAAGCCAACGACCTAAAAGACAATGTTTAAATCATCAATATTAAATTACTCCAGGGCGTCACCAAATCAGATACAAATGGGTTAACTCTCGTTCGAAGGGCAGGCCTCCTGACCTATATATACTACCAGTTGCTCTCCACAGTCCAGTTTCATTCTTGCAGTCAGACTAGACTGCAAAGGTTGTGCTTATATTTATTTTCCTTAAATGCATTTCCATTTCCTTGTATAGGTTTTTGTTCAGGAAGACACCCCTGTCTGTGTTCTAGGCCCTTACGTTCCCGCTGATATGGTGGACCACCTATGTCTCCTGGAGTTGGTTAAATTAAGTGCCAGGGTACCATGTGTGCTACATCACTTCATTCTTTGAAAGGGACACCTAGATGGAGGTTTTGTCTGGTGGCCTGCAGCGTGGACCAGGGGGAAGATAATTCCTCTGCCTATTCCTTTGCACTTTTGAGTGTGCAAGAGACAATGGACTTTTTATTTTACTGGCAGTGCATGGGGAAAGAAAGGTGTCACAGGGAAGGAGTTCAAAGGGCTCTTTTGAATCTCGTGCCAGGTGTCATGAAGCGCTGCCACTGGTCGAGGGGCAGGGCTGAGGCGCAGACTTGCCTCTAGCAGGAAGGAGGAGTGCTCATGGCTGAGGCTTTTGTTTCCGAGCTCTGCCAGACTTCCGGTGGCTTGATAGGAATATCCTGCCTACCCCCACCCGACGATCTGTTAAGGAATGTGTCTATTGGGCTTGATGGTGTCTTGCTTTGAGGCAGTGCCATTTGCACAGTTTCACATGAGACCCATGCAGTCAGAATTGCTCTCGATTTGGGATCGAACCAAGGAGAACCTGGATCACGCCATTCGCATGACACACTCAGCTAGTCAGTCTCTAGCCTGGTAGCTATCCTCAACCTCTTCAGATGGCAGATCCTTTCTTCCAGTAAGGTGAAAGATTGTCCCCACGGACGCCAGCTTGGGGTGGCGTCATGGGGACCGAAAATATCCAGGGTCTTTTGACAGATGAGAGTTAACCCATTCTAAATAGAGCCCTGGAGTGGAAGAAAAAAAGAAAGCAATTCTACAGGTGAGAATCACAGATTTGTTGATCCCGCCGGCAGCACATAAAAACAAGCATGGAGAATGCAGAATGGAGCCCCCCTGCACATAACACCCCCCCCCCCCCCCCAGAAAGCACAATATTCTTACTTTCACGAAGTCCCATGATCTGCTTTTCTGGCGCAGGATCAGGTGTTGGCCCCTTAGAAGTGCTCTTCAGCAAGGCACCTAAGCCCCCAGCTGCTGCTAGGACAACCCATTGCTCTGGGCATTTCTGCTTGCGTTTATCGATGGGTTAAATACAGGAAAGGAATACATGACAGGAAAAATTCCCAGGTGTGCACAAGCATACAATGTCATATGTCCAAAAAAAAATGCTTCCATAAAACACACATTTGCTAACATAAGAAACATAAAATACTAGATAAATGGCACAAAAAATGTATTGTCATTTGCCAGTAGATTTTAATTTTGGGACAGTTACAGAAAATTAGCATTAGTGTACGAGTAAGTGCTGCATCTACAGTAACTGGTTCAAAACAGAGGAGTCAGGAGTGTAATATCAGCAGGTTAAAGTGGACCAAAACCAACGGAATGGCCGATTGATTTCCGGGGCATCCAGAATCAGGATGCCCCACTGTGTGAAACCCCCCAGGTCGCCCATGAACTCACATTCTTTCCCGGTCCAATGGCGCATGCACGAGTAGCGGCCAAATCCCCGCTATCCCTCTAGCAGTACATGTGGCAGGCAATTGTGAACGGCAAGCGCAGGCAGGCTCCCTGTTAGAGGGGGTTGCGCCCGTCAGCACACTTGGATCCACTGGCATTAGATTAGCTCCTGGACGAAGGGGCTCAAACGGATCCAAACGCGACCTGGGGGGTTTCACACAGCAGTGCACCCCTGATCGGGGTACCCTTGGGCAAGAACCAAAACCAAGGATAGTCAAAATCCTGGGTTTTAGTCCACTTTAACATTTTATAATTTAGCTTATAACTAGCTATACAGGGTTTTGTGAGACAGAATGGACATTTTCTCCTTCTGAGGTTTCGTGAACGTAAAAGGGAAAGCCCACTTTACTTTTACTATCCTGGGTTTTGGTCCTTTTCCCTGGGGCACCCCGATCGGGATGCTCGGCTGTGTGAAATCCCCCAGGTCGCCGATCCGACTTGCCCTTCCCCGGTCCTCATTCAATCAGAGCGCTCCAAGCAAGCTGGCGGTCTTATCCCCCGCTACCCCCTAACAGGAAGCGTGGCCGCGCTGCACATTTACAAATGCCTGGCGCAGCAACACGCCCTGCTAAGGGGATAGCGGGGATGCGGCTGCTGCTCACACATGTGCCTTCGGACCGGGCAACCTGGGGGATTTTATACAGTGAGGCATCCAGATTCTGGATGCCCTGGGGGGGAGGGAATCTAGCGGCCATCGGGGCATGGGCTTTGGTCCACTTTAATGGCATTATTTGAAATAATATGAAATATCAATACATAAAAATCTCTCCTTACATGTGACGAATATGATGAAAATATATCACCTCTGACCTGCTCATGCCTGTAAACAAAACTCACTTCTTGTCTTTGGTGTCCCGCCTTGTATTGTTTTGTGTTAGGATTGTGCCCCATACCTGTGATTTACTTACCAGCATGCCGTTTCCAACTTTTATATTCCTGTGCTCTGTCTAGCTAAGTAGGAGTGGCTTTCCCAGTAAAGCTCTTCAAAAAAACTTTTTGACTACAAGACCCAGAAGAGACCATGGCCATAGGCTATGGTCTTTAACCCTTAAAATTCCAAAAAAAATGGGGTCTCACCCCATTAAATTAAAAAAAAAAAACCAATAATATATCATCGTTGAGACAGAATCGGAATGTCGAATCATCATACATGTATTGCAATACGTATGGTATCACCAAATTCTTGCCAATTCACACCCCTAATCACTACTCTACTTTTTTAATATGTAAAATACCTACATGTTGAAATCTCCCAGTCAAAAATGTACTTGTAGCTTATACTATGAATAAGGCTGTATACAGGGTACACGCAACACTATGCAATCATGTCACCTCTTCATACCAAAAAAAGCAAGAGAATACTAACCTTTTGTCCCCCACAGCTAGTTTGCTGATCATCTGAGTCAGGCCACTCACCAGATCACTGGATCACATCCCGACCAGCACAGGCCTAGCCTCTAGTCCATTACTATATGTTGGGATTGCGCCACTCCTTGGCGCTGCCAAACCCTTTCCATTCATTGTAATGGAGGTGGGGTGTTTAGACCTGACACGCCAACTCCACTATAAAGAGGGCGTGACCCCACCACTGTGACTCAAGTCAGAGGGCCACAATCCTAAACTAGAGTTTGGGCCTGACCGATGCGGGATGTGATCTGGGCCAAGTTGCTGATCTCCAGAGTAGGACCGACCAGCTTAGGGGAACAAAAGGGTACCCTTTTGTTTTATTTATTAATAGTTTGGGGGGGGGGAGTGGCTGCAGGGATCCCTACAGTGTTCTAGGCTGCTCATTAAAAAGAGCTGTATTGCAAAATCAGCAAATATTAAAAATCCACAGAAACATGTTGGATAGGAAGTGGACATAAATCCCACCACACTTGTGGCTTCTCCTGACAGGATTTTTGACCCTACCACTCCATTCCAATGCTTGTCTCATAAGCCAGTCTGTGGAGAATGGTAGCATTAACCACTCTAAATATCTGCTCAAAACTTTGCATGATGGGTAAAAGTATCTACACACTACAACTGCAATAGCAATAAGCTGGTATACAAATAAAGGTTGGCTCATGGGACAAGCCATTGGAGTTGAACAGATCTCTCCTGTAAAAGCAAAATGGAATGTTCAAAACTTGTCACCCCTGATTCTTCTTCCTTTTAGTAAAATAATTTAAAAAAAAAAATAAACAGGCTTGCTGTGATTTTTGATGCAGGATGTATAAGTAACCCCTCCTCTTACTATCAGCATATTTTGGTACAATATTTTTGGACTTTTTTGGGGGCGACAGTGCTCATTTAATATGAACTCCATAGAATCCTTGGACAGGCAAGCAGACCTGGCTTTCCTGGGCACGTCACACAGTGGGCAGTCCAAATAGGGATCACAATCCTAGGTTTAGGTCCTATTTAATGACTTCTGTGATAAAAGGAACAGTGCACCATAGGAATGAGGCAAAAACTGAAAAGACAAAAAGGTCATCTGAGCTTCTCTTTTTCCATTTTTGCTGCATAGCCCTGCACCCCCATCTTTGATACTGCATTTCAACCAGGCTGTTGCCCCTGCATCATGCTGCCCCCGGAACATTCCCTCCAGTGTCTAATAGAAAATACAGCCTAGACTAGAAAGCCAAACACACCCCAAGAAAAAATGAGTGCATTCGTTTTTAACACATTTTTGTGTGCTTTCGTGAGTTATATGCAGCCTTTTTGAAACACATAGATCCGACCCAGTCCTGTTTGAAACCATATATTTGACTCTAGCAGGGCTGTGTCCTCCATCATACAGGATGAACTTGACAGGACCTTCACCCTGAATAAGAGTCCATCTCATAGGTTTCCTGCACCCTGTACATACAGATTGCTCACATTAAAAATCATCCTACCTGCATCTACTGCATGTTATGAGCCTTTAAACATCCAATATGGCGGCTCATGGAACATCAGGCAGCCTGCAAACAGGAAGTGTCTTCTGACTGTGTTGCTTATCATTCTGGGATCGCTATCCTTTCCCTAACCCAGCTCTGCTCTGTGTGTGCAAAGCACAGCTATAACCCCACTCCCTGTACCTTATGCTGCTCTCCTCAGTATGTGAGGCTTCTGAGTCAAGATGGCAGTGCCCGTATCCTAGAGTCCTGAACAGAGTTGCAGCCCAGTGGGGGAAAGAATAATAAGTGACTAAACTTATAATATATTAATTTTAGATACTGGGGAATAGTTTAAGGGTTTGGGCTTTTCATTAAATGATGCTGAAGGTCCGGTTTAAAATAATAATAAAAAAAAACAACTTGTTAGGATCCAGGGTATAGGCACACACATAATAGCAAGGGAGTATTTTACTTACCGCTGAAAACAATATTATTCCTTGGAAGATCTGCTCTGCTAGTTTTTGGCCCTTGTAATCCTACAAAACAGTAACACACAAGGCAAATATTAAAATATGGTTTCAGGGACCGATACTAGCGATGTTTAAAAGGACAGTCCAGGCCAAGACGGAAAAGATGGAAATACTACTTCCTCCCCGCAGCAGCTTTGGTATGTCGAACCCTTTAATATTCACCTGATCCTGAGATCAGGTCACACGTCTTGCACACTCCCAGGGATTCTATGGCCGTTCATTATTCACAATTGTTTTGATGTCCATCACCCACCGCAGGACCAGCTCTCAGGATTGAGTAATAAAGATCTAGAAATGCCCGTAAGCCCAGCCTAATAACAACCACCTGGTAACATCTCTGGCCTGGCACTGGACTCCTATTTGGCCACTGAAATGCAAAAAAGAGGGCTCAACTACCTGACTTTGGCCACTCAGTTCCTTGGCATTTAGCAGCTGTGGTGGTGCTGCTGCTGCAGTGATTGGTTAACAGCTTGGAATATGTAAGTACTGCTCCCAGTGGGAGAAAAAAAGCACCAGAAGCTGGTCAGGTGAGTCTTCTCCTTACTAATCGTGTGTTGTGACATGCATGTTGAGACTGTTGGTGGGTGATCAGGCTGAACTACAGTGCTGCTGCTTTGCCTGGTTCGGGGATCATGGCAAGTCCTAGCCAGTCAACTGCAGTTATCAGAGAAGACTCACAGCAACAAGGTGTTCTCCAAACTGGCATATTCTTGGAGGGGAGAACTTTAGCCAGACACCAATTGGCTCAAGCGGTCTTTAACATACCATAGAGAGTATTGATTCACATAGACTACTTTGAATTGATAAAAAAATAAATAAAAAGGGTACTAACCTTTTGTCTCCAGCAGCTAATCGGCCCTACTGAAGTGTTTAGCACCTCGCCCCATGGCCCAAACCATAGTCACCAGCACTTCCATATAGGACATGTGCCCCTCCAACATCAGTCACAAAGCTGTGGCCAAGCCCTCTCTAATCACTGCAATGGAGGGGGTGTGCTGAGACCTGACATACCCACTTCATTGTAGTGAATAGAGTGCGCATGGCAACACCCTGTAACTGATGGCAGAGTGGTGCAAGTCCATTACGGAAGTGCTGATGCCCTGAGGTCAGGCATGGTTGGCATGGAATGAGAACAGGCGAGTGTAAGAAACTTACCTGGGGGTCGTTCCCGCGGCGTTTCCGCGTGGTCACGGCCGGCTCCGGTCTTCCGGCGGCCGCCTCTCTGTCTTCTTCCCTCGCTGGGGCTCCGCATCAGCGGTGGCTGGGGTTCCCGACGGCTTGGGCGGCTCCTCCGCTGCTTTGCCGGCGCATCCTCCTCCTCGGGGGCGCGCCCGGCAGTCTGACACGTCCTAGTTATGCCCCCCGGCGGCAGATATGAATGGACCTACCCGGGTCCGGGGGGGGGGGGGGTTCCTCCAGCTTCGATGAACCCAGGGACTGGAAAGCCTGGCTGTCAGGGAGGTCCAGTCCCTGGGGTGGCTCCTATCTGGAGCAAGTGAAAGTACATCAATCATGTTTTTACACCAATCACTACATTCCCCCTTCCCATTGGCCTGTTCCCCTTTAAAGTGGACCAACACCCAGGGGGGATCGGCCCGGGAATCTATAAGATTCTCGGACCGATCAGATCCCTCCCCGCGGGGCATCCGAAATCGGGATGTCCCGCGGGGAGGAACCCCCCAGGAGGCCCACAATCCTTACCTTACCGGCGATCCAACGGCGCATGCGCGAGACGCGCATACCAGAGCGGCTCTGAGCGCTGTCATTGGCCGGACGAGGTCACGTGGGAGCGGGGAGAGGTGAGTTTTTGCGGCGATCGGGGGGGTTTCACACAGCGGGGCACCCCCGATCGGGGTGCCCCACCTAAGTGGACCAACACCCAGGATAGTCAAAATCCTGGGTGTTGGTCCACTTTAAATATGTTCATTCCCTGACCACCAGTGCCCGTTATAGCCATTACTAGCTTGGGTGTGCTGTTGGAATTGCGTCTAGTGTTTTTGATCCGGCTTCGTCTTTGACCATCCCTGCCCGCTGCCCGCACCGACCTTCTGCCTGTCTGACCTTGCTTCTGATTACCCTTTGGATACCGCGCTTCTGTGACCACCCGGCTTTGACCCCTGCCTGTCTCGACTCTTCTCCGCCTAACCCCTTGGATTAGACGTTTCTGGACTCTGTTTGTACTCCTGATTTGGGATACCCCACAGTTCACCCGTCTTTACCATAAGCCAGCAATCTTTGTGCCAGTAAGTCCTGGGGGCAACCGAGTCTGGAGAGGCATAACCCGTGTCTCCAGCAAGCGGGGGCTTGTCTATAGGCACAACAGGCGGTGGAGATTGGGGATTGTTGGCTCATGCAAGAAGGGTGTCCGGCGATCCCTGACAGCGAGTCGCTGTTCGCCAGAGCTGTTGGGAACAAAAATGGGGTATCCTTTTGTTTTTTTTATTTCGCTGGTCAATCCCTTTAACCCATTTTATCCATTAATGCCATCTGTGAGCATTGCATAAGAGAATTACTCACCCGTGCCTAGTGGAGTTACTTCCAGTGAGGGACAAAAAACAGCACATACATCCTCTAATGGTAACACATGCTTCACTTCAGTGAACACTGATGTCATGGCATAGAGAGCTCCTGTAATTCTAATTCTGGCATCCTACTGGATCCGTAAAGTTTACTAATCACCAGGATTTTCATTATCCTGGCCATGGTGTGAAACCTCCCAGATTGCTCACTTCACTCACCTTTCTACCGTTCCCACGGCACATGCGCAGGCGCTCGGCCAATCAGCACCTTACGCCGTGTATGTTAATGCGCAGTATAAAGCTGTTGTTTTGCTTGGTGCGTTGGCATAGGGGATGCCAGCAGCCACATCCCCGGCTCCCCTGTGGAGTACAGGCTCCAGCAGGGATACAGCAGTAGCCAGCGATCCCGGCAAGGGACCAGGCAAAGGTAAGGGGGTATCTGGGGGGATTCAGCTGGCATTGCCCGGGTGAGGGGGCATTGGCAGTGGCTGGTCCACCTCCAGTGAAAAAAACAGATCTTCTATTGCAGTGCGCAATTGTAACCCTTTGTCCTATAGTTTTAAATCGAATGTAAACACTCCAGTGGAGGGTCTTCTAGATTCCAGGCCCATTTGCTAGCCTACCCCCTACACCAAATGCCCCGCTGTGTGAAACCCCTGGAGGGCCCCGGTGATCTTACTTAAGTCCAGTGGGTCCCGCATCACGATCTCCGCCGACTCTGCATCCCTTTGGCCATGTGTGTTGCGATGCCCAGCCTTTCTAAATAGCTTGGCGCAACAGCGTGCACGCCCAAACAGCATGCCGGGGATGCAGCACGCCGGCTGCACCTCCTCACAGTGCTGCTTTTGAGAGAGCCAATCAGAGGATAAGCGATGGAACCAGAAATGGGTTTCCAACCGCTTTAAATACATCCCACACCTGAATGTGTGAAAGTAGCTTTGGCTTCTCTTCCAGGACCTGACGTCACACACAACCGTGGGCATCCATCTCAATTGGCTTCCTGTGGTCATGAGGGTCCTCAAAAACATGTGCTGATGCATGTGATCCAAGAAGAGATGAGTATCTTTCGTGGAATCAATGCACCATCACCTGGTGATCTGCTTCTGGGTGCACAGAGAAAATGAATGAGATTATATGCAGCCCCACAAGCTCTAACACTGAGGGGAAAGGGTAAAAAATATGTCTATGCTGTGCTTGCTGCAGCCCCAACGACACACTACTTGTAATCATTTTACAAATAATAAACTATCATCGGGGCTGTTTGTTTTTACTTTAGGTCCACTTTAACTGGGGCGATTGCTACAGCACAGCAATGGTGATGGCCGTGGGGGAGTAAGCAGTACAATTGCCCCTTGATTTTTTTTTCAGAGCTCTGCTGTGAGGAGATCATGGAATACACCACGTCGCGCCAAATGGTCTTCTTGATTCAAATAGAATGTAAGCTCTTGGGTAGCAGTGCAGCCAGCTGTTCCATACCTCACCCAGGGGCACCCAGCTGTTCCATACATCACACAGGGGCACCCAGCTGTTCCATACATTACACAGGGGCACCCAGCTGTTCCATACATTACACAGGGGCACCCAGCTGTTCCATACATTACACAGGGGCACCCAGCTGTTCCATACCTCACACAGGGGCACCCAGCTGTTCCATGCATCACACAGGGGCACCCAGCTGTTCCATGCATCACACAGGGGCACCCAGCTGTTCCATGCATCACACAGGGGCACCCAGCTGTTCCATGCATTACACAGGGGCACCCAGCTGTTACATGCATCACACAGGGGCCCCCAGCTGTTCCATACATTACACAGGGGCCCCCAGCTGTTACATGCATCCCACAGGGGCACCCAGCTGTTCCATGCATCACACAGGGGCACCCAGCTGTTCCATGCATCACACAGGGGCACCCAGCTGTTCCATGCATCACACAGGGGCACCCAGCTGTTCCATGCATCCCACAGGGGCACCCAGCTGTTCCATGCATCCCACAGGGGCACCCAGCTGTTCCATGCATCCCACAGGGGCACCCAGCTGTTCCATGCATCCCACAGGGGCACCCAGCTGTTCCATACATTACACAGGGGCACCCAGCTGTTCCATACATTACACAGGGGCCCCCAGCTGTTCCATACATTACACAGGGGCCCCCAGCTGTTCCATACATCACACAGGGGCACCCAGCTGTTCCATACCTCACACAGGGGCACCCAGCTGTTACATACATCACACAGGGGCACCCAGCTGTTCCATACATCACACAGGGGCACCCAGCTGTTCCATACATCACACAGGGGCACCCAGCTGTTCCATACATCACACAGGGGCACCCAGCTGTTACATGCATCACACAGGGGCACCCAGCTGTTCCATGCATCACACAGGGGCCCCCAGCTGTTCCATACATTACACAGGGGCCCCCAGCTGTTACATGCATCACACAGGGGCACCCAGCTGTTCCATACATCACACAGGGGCACCCAGCTGTTCCATACATCACACAGGGGCACCCAGCTGTTACATACATCACACAGGGGCCCCCAGCTGTTCCATACATCACACAGGGGCACCCAGCTGTTCCATACATCACACAGGGGCACCCAGCTGTTACATACATCACACAGGGGCACCCAGCTGTTCCATGCATCACACAGGGGCCCCCAGCTGTTCCATGCATTACACAGGGGCCCCCAGCTGTTCCATACATCACACAGGGGCACCCAGCTGTTACATGCATCACACAGGGGCACCCAGCTGTTCCATACATTACACAGGGGCCCCCAGCTGTTCCATACATTACACAGGGGCACCCAGCTGTTCCATACATCACACAGGGGCACCCAGCTGTTCCATACATCACACAGGGGCACCCAGCTGTTCCATGCATCACACAGGGGCACCCAGCTGTTACATGCATCACACAGGGGCACCCAGCTGTTACATGCATCACACAGGGGCACCCAGCTGTTCCATACATCACACAGGGGCACCCAGCTGTTCCATACATTACACAGGGGCACCCAGCTGTTCCATACATTACACAGGGGCACCCAGCTGTTCCATACATTACACAGGGGCCCCCAGCTGTTCCATGCATCACACAGGGGCACCCAGCTGTTCCATACATCACACAGGGGCACCCAGCTGTTCCATACATCACACAGGGGCACCCAGCTGTTCCATACATTACACAGGGGCACCCAGCTGTTCCATGCATCACACAGGGGCACCCAGCTGTTCCATACATCACACAGGGGCACCCAGCTGTTCCATACATCACACAGGGGCACCCAGCTGTTCCATACATCACACAGGGGCACCCAGCTGTTCCATACATCACACAGGGGCACCCAGCTGTTCCATACATCACACAGGGGCACCCAGCTGTTACATGCATCACACAGGGGCACCCAGCTGTTACATACATCACACAGGGGCACCCAGCTGTTCCATACATCACACAGGGGCACCCAGCTGTTCCATACATCACACAGGGGCCCCCAGCTGTTCCATGCATCACACAGGGGCCCCCAGCTGTTACATGCATCACACAGGGGCACCCAGCTGTTCCATACATCACACAGGGGCACCCAGCTGTTCCATACATCACACAGGGGCACCCAGCTGTTACATGCATCACACAGGGGCACCCAGCTGTTCCATACATCACACAGGGGCACCCAGCTGTTCCATACATCACACAGGGGCACCCAGCTGTTCCATACATCACACAGGGGCACCCAGCTGTTCCATACATCACACAGGGGCACCCAGCTGTTCCATGCATCACACAGGGGCACCCAGCTGTTCCATGCATCACACAGGGGCACCCAGCTGTTCCATACATCACACAGGGGCACCCAGCTGTTCCATACATCACACAGGGGCACCCAGCTGTTCCATGCATCACACAGGGGCACCCAGCTGTTCCATACATCACACAGGGGCACCCAGCTGTTCCATACATCACACAGGGGCACCCAGCTGTTCCATGCATCACACAGGGGCACCCAGCTGTTACATACATCACACAGGGGCACCCAGCTGTTCCATACATCACACAGGGGCACCCAGCTGTTACATGCATCACACAGGGGCACCCAGCTGTTCCATACATCACACAGGGGCACCCAGCTGTTCCATACATCACACAGGGGCACCCAGCTGTTACATGCATCACACAGGGGCACCCAGCTGTTCCATACATCACACAGGGGCACCCAGCTATTCCATACATCACACAGGGGCACCCAGCTGTTCCATGCATCACACAGGGGCACCCAGCTGTTCCATACATCACACAGGGGCACCCAGCTATTCCATACATCACACAGGGGCCCCCAGCTGTTACATGCATCACACAGGGGCCCCCAGCTGTTCCATACATCACACAGGGGCACCCAGCTGTTCCATACATCACACAGGGGCACCCAGCTGTTCCATGCATCACACAGGGGCACCCAGCTGTTCCATGCATCACACAGGGGCACCCAGCTGTTCCATACATCACACAGGGGCCCCCAGCTGTTACATGCATCACACAGGGGCCCCCAGCTGTTACATACATCACACAGGGGCACCCAGCTGTTCCATACATCACACAGGGGCACCCAGCTGTTCCATACATCACACAGGGGCACCCAGCTGTTCCATGCATCACACAGGGGCACCCAGCTGTTCCATACATCACACAGGGGCACCCAGCTGTTCCATACATCACACAGGGGCACCCAGCTGTTCCATACATTACACAGGGGCACCCAGCTGTTCCATACATTACACAGGGGCACCCAGCTGTTCCATACATTTCACAGGGGCACCCAGCTGGCACATCCCCCGATGGGCTGAGCACCCACCACCCTGTCAGACCGTGCTCACCATCTGAGTGGGGATGGAGGCGAAGATATCCATCATCTCTACGCCGTCTCTCGTTTCTATCACACTAACGGGTCCAAACCGGAAACTCAGCACCACCGAGCAGCGTCACCCCAACCAAGGCCCCCTATAGGCGTCCTATGTGCGCCTGCTTTAATAAAGCAAAGCTGCTTTATTAAACATAGGCGCCCTGTTATAAGATAAAATAGGCTCCTACACACCCCACCTTCATATCTATCTATAAAAAATGGTCACTGCAATCTTTGCTATAGCTGGGGGCTTGACGCCCGCCATGTTGCCTCAGGGTAAAACACAGATAACCAGAGAGAATGCTTTAAAATGTATTATACACACTGAAGTAACTAGCATGATACAGTCTACGTTTACAATCTCTCTTGTACAAACTACCAAACGAAAACGGAGTGCCCGCATGCAAAATGGCGGCTACAGCTTCGCCATCATTCGCAAAGAAATCATGTGGAGAATGTGTTTGTCACGTGACTGCGCTAGGGGGTGTGTCGTGTGGAGCTGAGCGCTGGTGTTGAGTTGGCAATTCGGCTGCTGGTTCCTGTGTGCAGGAGGGAGACGGTGTCTGCTCAGGGCTATGGTGAGTGACCTGCTGGGTACCTCCGTGCAGAGGCGGACCAAAACCTACACACTCGCTCCAGATACAGGATGCCCTGCTGTGTCAGCTCCCCCCGAGTTGCTGCAAAACACCATTTTCCCCTGTCCAACGGTGCATGCGCTAGCAGCTTGTAGTGTGGGGTAGTCTGAATAACGGAATAAAACACACCACACCAGATAAATAAGAATTTAGAATTTAACGGTTGAATATTAGGCAAAGTATTGAACACAATAGTTGGTATATATAGCCGCTGGATTAAGGCAATAAATGACTGTAGAAGAATCTAGTATAATTTCTACTTGAAGAATATGGGGGGGGGGGGGGGGATCTCAAAGGATAAACTTGTGTCTAGGTCACTTTATCATATATGGCTATTTGTATAACTTTAAAACACACTGTATGCTCTGTGTAATTCAAACAATCTATCAATACACACACAATCTGTTTAAAATGTAAGAATAACTCTACATCTGGTAACACTCTATCCTTAGACCAAACGATCTTGGTGTAAAATGTCCTGTTATTGCTGACTAAAATGGTGCTGTTTATTAAAAAATAATTTCTGGATATTTCTTTTTTCAAGTGGTCACAGCCTCAAAAACTCTCCTAAATGAAAATTACAAAGGGTGTCCTCCAACCGTGCTGAGTCCCTTTCTTTGCGCTCCGCGGGAGGCTTCACATAGTGATTAACACACAAAAAAATAACCCTCACACAGTTCGGCAGTGAGGTAAATAAGGAGAGTGTTAGTTTCACCCAAAAGCTTCACTGTGGCCCTGGAATTTATGTGGGCTCAGAAACGCATACAAACACAGACGTGCTCCCTTTGACCCACCTCACGGACTCTGGTCTCTCAGAGCTGTGCTGTGCCTTTTATAACCTGCAGAATGACCTCACCATCCTCTCTCTCATGGCTGGCCCCGCCCACCCCCACATACACAAGAGGTTTGTTATATGTCAGTTACACGCTGGTGCAGCCTTGTGCCGGGCATTTGTGAATAGCCATCGTGGGCATGCTCCCCGTTAAAGGGTAGCAGGGGATGCGGCCGCCAATGCGCTCTGGGCGAGAGGCTGCGCCGTAGGACCTAGGAAGGGTCAGTGAGATCAGGCAACCTGGGGGGGGGGTCACACAGCAGGGCATCCCTGATTAGGGGTGCCCAGGGGGGGAGCTCGCACTTCCCTCTAGCAGGACGCGCACCCGCCGTTTGTGAATGGCCGGTGCAGGCGCGCTCCCTGTTTGAGGGAAGCGCGAGATGCGGCCTCCAGCACTCAGAGCCAGCTGAGCTGGTATGCGCGTCCAGGCGGCCTTGGACGCGCATACCACAGCGGCTCTGAGCGCTGTGATTGGCTGGCGCGGTCACGTGGGAGCGGGGAGAGGTGAGTTTTTTGGGGCTTTCTGGGGGGTTTCAGACAGCGGGGTGCCCCACCGAAGTGGACCAAAACCCAGCATAGTCAAAATCCTGGGTGTTGGTCCACTTTAAGCTGAATTGCCCCATGCCAAATTGAATTTCTCTTGTTTGTTCTGGGGCATCCTGAATTGGGATGCCCTGCTATGCGAATCCCCCCAGTTCGCCTAATAAACCTCTCGTCAGTCCAATGTCACATGCACGGGCTCTTGTCCAATCAGAGCCCTTTGCTGTGTTTACATCCTTTGGCAAAGGGTGTGATTGCCTCTTGCAGGCCTCCAGTGATGCAGGGGATGTGGCAGCGCATGCTCCCCACTGTAAACAATAAGAGCAATTTGTCGCAAGGCGTGTCTAAGTTTGCACTGCAGCTTCTGCCTCTCCATGTTTGCTCTCTGAGCGCCTGCTTATTTGCCCATGACTTCAGGCTGTTTTGCATGTGCTTGTACCTGGCTTTGCTTTTGTGCCAGCTCTGTGCGCTTACTACTTTTCCTTTCAAGTGGTGTCACTCTTACAGAAAACCCCCTGCTACAACATATTGGTGCCCCGTGTCTGTGACATCCATGACATTCCTTGTTTGGTCACTCCAAACATAAAGAGATTCTAAGCCTGACCCACATAAATAGGAACATTGTGACCAGACCTCACCGAACTGCTCCCCCCCCCCCTCCCTCCAGTTTTAACTTTGAGCAATTTTTACTCACCTCACCAGTGCATCCATTTTCTGGGTCCCTCTGATTCGGGGTGATCTTCCGATGGGCAGCGCCATCTTGCATTCCATCAGACACTGCCCGTGGCCCCTGATCTCATGCCTGCGCAGTGCCCATTGGGATGCAATGGATCCGCCTGAAATCCTGCGAGGCTTTGCTGAGCAGCGAGGGACTCTGAAGAGCGCAGCTAAAGTCGTACTGCCACTCACAGGCGACTAAGCCGGCGGGGGGCAGAGGATTGGGGCCCTGAAGCAGCTGGATATCCAAAAGGTAAATAGGCGTCACCGGCATCATTCGGCCCCTTTTGGCGTGGTCCCACATAGCCATTCAGTTGCAGAGGACGGGGTTAGGCAAAGAGGGAAGCAATTGATGCTGGTGCCAGTTGCACATGGGCTGTGGGTTCGGGGGGGAAAGGTGAGTTTACTGTGTGCCCCGGGGGGTTTCACACAGTGGGGCATCCCCCCCGGGGGAGGGAGTAAGCCTGCCCTGGAGTCTCGTAGACTGTGTGGGTTTTGGTCCACTTTAAGGACTGTGTCTTTCATTTAGTAGCTCTTTACATTTCTGAATAAGCCTAAATGAACCCTCCTCCTCCTGCCGACCTTTCATGCAGCATCCCTGCTATAAATTCACTTGACAGCATAGGATGCTGCACGACAAGGTCAACAGTTGGATGAAAGACGCAACACAATCATGGAATGTGCATAAAAAAAAGTTCTTTGACTCTTTGCCTTGACTATCCCTTTACATTTTCATCTGAAATATAACTGATTGTGTGACAAGGTAACACAATACTCTGGTCAGCTGTTGGACCAGGAGGTTTCCCTGTGGCAGACTGACCAGGAGCTGCTATGGGGGAGAGATGGTAAGTACCTGTGTCATTTATTCTGGGTTTACAGTCCCATTTAAGATGTGGTAATCAGATTTATTCTGTGTTTCAGATTGATTTACTGCAAAATAATTAATCATTGAAAAAATGAGTTGTCGTAAAGGTGAGAATCATTTATTATATGTTTGTATTTTATTGCAAATTAAAGTAAACTTGGTACAGAGTATAGTTCTTCTTTAAAGTGGAAGTCTGATCTGATTGGCCCCCCACTGAAGCTTACGTTATTGGCACTGGCTGCCGGTTCCCCCCACCAAATTACGGCAGAGAATGACCGACCTGGTGCCTTGTCAGCCGAACTGCTGCATATTTACTGCTGCATATTTACTGCTGCATACTAACTGCTGCATACTAACTGCTGCATACTAACTGCTGCATACTAACTGCTGCATACTAAAAGCAGCTTCCTCACTGATCCTGGGCGGGGGGCAAGCATTCAGCAATATTAAGGTTAATTTACATTTTTTTTATCTTAAAGCTACTGTAAACTTAAAAACAAAAAGGCACTTACCTTCTTTCCCCCACTGCAGCTCCCGGCTGATCCACCACTCAAAAACCTCCTGAGAACAAGGGGTGTTGCGAGAAATAATAAAATGGGCCACAACTAGTGCTCGCTGTTGGGTGTGGCCCACCCCTCCATGCCAGTCACAGAGCCCAGAGAGCCCTCTCTGCAATAGAGAGGGTATGGAAGACACTGCCTTGGCACACCCTCACATTGCAATGAATAGAGGGAGTGTATAAGGTCACTGTGACACTGTGAGAGTGGTGGAGGTATCACACAAGCACACCAGTTTTGTTCTTGCAAACTGGTTTCTAACTGGTGGACCGTTCGGGAGAGAATGTGTGTTTGTTTTTATGTGGGCTTTCAGTCCCTTTTAATAGTTTAAATCCACCCCAACACTGGGGGATAGGGCAGTTTAAGGCAAACATATTAGTAGGGAAGTACAGGACTGCTATGGCATTTTTCTATAAATTGTTAAAGTAGACCAAAACCCAGGATTTTGACTATACTGTGTTTTGGTCCTTTCCCCCGGGGCACCCCAAGTGCGCTGACAGCTGCATCCCCCGCTACCCTCTAACAGGGAGCGCGTCCACGCCGGCTGCTCACAAATGCCTGGCTGCACCCAGCTAGAGGGATACCGGGATGTGGTCGCTGCTCACACATGCGCCTTTGGACCGGCAATGAAGGTGAGTCTTCGGGGGACCTGCGGGGTTTCACACTGTGGGACATCCTGATTCTGGATGCCCCGAGGGGGAGGGAATCAATCGGCCCTGGAATCTTATCGATTCCTAGGCCGATCTCTGTGGGTTTTGGTCCACTTTAAAGCTTGGATGTCGTGCTGCTCTTCCACTTGTGTTGCTCAGTGGGCAACTAACCCAGAACAATCATGCTGTCAGTGTATAATTATGTCAAAAAGGTTTTAGAAAAGCCTGCACTCAAGGTCAGAGGCAAAGTAATAATTACAATGCCACTCTACCTAATTCTCCCTAATGTTTCTTAGGAAGCTTGAAATGGGGCCGGACCAATGTTAACCAATATTATTTGTGTTTTTCTTTTCAGTGCATTTAATAATCATTGTGTTGGCAGCAGTGGTATTCCTTTTCATCCTGCACCATAACCTGCTAGGCCTTAGTGACCTTCTAAAACATGAAAATTCAGGTAACCCTGCACATTATTTTACCACAACCAGTCTTGCTGTCGCCTTAATTTTTACTGCTTGCTCACTATATATCTTTCTGCTTTATCCAATAAAGTAAAAACAATTATCAAAAATGTAGAAGTTTCTGTAATACTTTATTGAACCACTGAGGTAAAGGCACCCCCTTTCAATGTTAGCCACTCACTGGGCTTTGACACTCACTGTCTCCCATATTTTCCCTTCTGGCCGCCAGTAAGCAGGGAGAGCTGTTCGATTGCAAACTGGGAGGCAAAGTCATAGCAGTATGGGCAGCCATGCAAGACTGTCTACAGCACAGTGACACTGGGATTTGAGATCACTGCTGTGGAAAGCCTTCTGGGAGGGGAAATCACTGCCATAAATGGTGTACACAGCAACACAAAGTCTAAACGGGGAATGTACATTTTTCTGGGTGTTCCACAATGCGGTTGCAGGTAGAGATAAGCAGTATAGATGCACATGATGCTGGGTACAAACAATAGCTGATATTTCAAATTTGCTTTTGCTTATGTCCTTGGGGGCAGTATTATAGGGTTGGAAACTAGTAAAGAGATGTAAATTAGCACCTCCATAAGAAACCTCCTCTAAGGCTGTGTTCCCCAAGCCTCTCCTGGAAAGTCACCAATGGGTCATGCTTTCTTTGTGGCTCTCCACATGGCCGGCTCTATAGTTCTGCTGTATTGTTTGCTCCAGCTGTGCATCTGTCTGGGAATCTGCAAAATCTGACATGTTCTTCAGGAGAGGTTTGGGGAACATTGCTCTAAGGAATGCCTGTAAGACATTATGGGGAGAGCCTGCCTTGTGCATCCCGAGGTTGTGTGTATCCTTCTATTGCTTCATTCTAACCTTATTGGAATACTAAGTACATTTCCTTTTGTATAGATTCTGGACCTGTGGCGTTTCAGCCCATTGATTTCCTACCTGAAGCTCCAGAGAGCATATCTGAAGAGAAGAATGGAGGGGAAATCCCAGTGGTCATCACTGCTGTGGAAAGCCGGTTGGGAGGTGCCATCACTGCCATAAATAGTGTACACAGCAACACAAAGTCTAGCGTCACTTTTTACATTGTTGCAATGAATGACACCAAGGAACATTTAAGGTGTGCATTTAAGTGACCTGAGATGTTTAAATGACTGCGTGTTATGACTACAATAATAAATGTTTATCAGCCCAAAATGTACATATATACCAAAACCACCCTACTCTAATTTTTTCCCCCGAATTGTAAGTCTTGAAATTGCCACCAAAAACCACTAAAGATGGGGAAAAATCCAGTTAAAGGGCCCTTCCAACAAATATCTTTTGCCCATTCTAAATCTTAAAGGGACATTTCAGGCAAATGGTTAAAATAACCATGCCTGGGTGTCGAGGATCATCAGTCAGTTTTCAGTTCTGGATAAGCTTTAAAACAACACAAAACCCTTTGCTGCCCCCCCGCCGGCCTAGGCTGTTAACATGTCTACCATGTGTAATGTATAAGCATGCTTGCCCGAAATGTCGTTTTAAATCACGCTGTAGCAGTGTGTGCATCTGTTTCCTGCCACCTGTTGGATTAGGCGCCCTAGGATGCAGGTCTTACTAATGTTACCAGGAAGGGTTTAGGTCTGCTTAAAAACATCTAATATTTATTTGTATTATTCTCCCAGGACATGGCTTGCTGACCCTAAACTTAAAGAGGTCAAGTATAAAATTTTGGACTTTGATCCCCAAGTCTTAGAAGGAAAGGTTCGACCTGATGTTGGGGTGAAACCAGTAAGTATTTTTTGTTTTGTTCTGTACAGACACTCTTATTTAAAATGCTCATTTTAGTTTATAATATATATATATTTTGTTTTCCTAGCTAACATTTGCTAGGTACTATCTTCCTGATCTGGTCCCTGGCGTGGAGAAGATCATCTATATTGATGATGACATTGTAGTGCAAGGTACACATGTTTTTGCTAGATTTATTCTCTAACCTGATATTAATCTGTATGTTTGTAACATGCTCTATCGTTTCTATATAGTATTTGACTTTATAGAGGTCTGGTGGTGTTTGTTGGTTAGTTTTAGCATAGGTCCTGGCCTGTTATATTCATGTTGGTTTTGTGGTTTGCTCTGTTCTGATGTTAGGTTGTGTCCACAGCTTATTACACTGAAACACATGATCCAGTCTCCTGATGTAGTCAGTTGCTGATGTATGTCACCCTGTATTTCATGAAAGTGAACATTGATTAGCAGAGTTAAAAAAAACGATATACTCACTCTGTCCCTTCTTCTGCCAGGAGCCCTGTACTGTATTCTCAGCAGCTGACCCTCTGGCACTGCAGGGATCGCGAGTAATGCTTTAGTCACCCAATCATTGCAGCAGTTGACGCAGGGGGGAATGCTAATAGGCATTTGGGGTGATGGGTAGATAAAACCACCCTCATGGGCAGACTGGTTTCTACAGTAAACAATACTGGTAGGGCACAAGGGCTACTTGTAGGTGAGATGACAGACAGCTGGAGAGACGCAGGATAAAGAAGGTTTGGCAAAGTGCAGGATAGTTAAGCTGAAACTTGGTGGATACAGTGTAATAAAATATGACTGACAAGGGTAGTAGGATACAGAAACATAGGAGCTAGGACTGAATGGGAAGACAGAAGATAAAGATGAGGGGCGCATTGATCGGCAGGGTAAATGGAGAAGCACTGTGTGGAATTTGGAGGATCAGGAGCTTTTGTCTGCTGCAAAGCTTGGAATACTAAGGCAACGTTCATGCCTACAGTGCCAGTTGAAACTATTATAATTGCCTGTAGGTTGGGACCAAATATTAAAATATCTTTTATAAGCGTCAACATATTCTGCAGTGTTTTACTATCTAAGCGTTTATGAGCTAAATTACATAGCAACTAGCAATGCCGTAATAGAAACGAGGAAAATTAAGGGCCCTGCTCACAACAATTTACAATCTGAGGCAATAGGTAAGAGGTGCTTGTTTTAGCAGAATCTTATTGCAGTAGCCATAATTACACCCTATCACAGGGAGCATGCAGCACTCATATTTGCAAGGCATGATGACAGGTCCCACCAGAAAATGTAAACCATGATCACATTGGGTCCAATGCTATGTACAGTGACCTAAATGTAAACCGGTCTTCCTTACAGGTGACATTGTTGAACTTTATAAAACCCCAATAAAGCCAGGACAAGCAGCTGCTTTTTCAGAGGATTGTGATTCAGTTACCTCGAAATACCTTGTCAAAGGTGCTGGCAGTCAGGTAATATCATTCCATCTTCTATTTTGCACAGCAGCTCTCCCGCTGGCCCTCCTACCGCTCACCTATGTAAAAGATTTGTCAGCAGTGAGAATAATGCATTCTTCTGCCTCTCCAGGCTCCGCTTTCTCGCATGTTCTCACATGTATTTGTATTATTTATTGTAAATTATTATGCACGTTTTATTTCGCTCTGATTTTCCTAAATAGTTGATGCAGATGACAATATAATTTTCAAATCTATCCTCCCTTGCCGGGGGGGGGGGCTCTTGGGGAGACCAGGGTAGTCCTTTGACTCCGGGCCTTTGGGTCAAGTATTGGGCGCCGAGCAGTAGACTCTCCTTCTATCAGTGGGAATTGGGTCTTGCGTCTGTCACAAGGGTCAGTAACCACTGCAGCGGTGTTTGCTTGTAAGCACTGGTTAGAGGTGGCCGAATCGTAGGTTTATGCACAGCTGCAAGCCTGTGGAGGATTCTACAGCTTCTGGACCTAATTCCGGTTTTCTGTTTTGTAATAGCAGCTCTCTTAATTCAATAAATTTGTCTGACAGAAACCATCCTCTTGGCTTATCTTACACAGACCTTTGCTGGTGAACAAAAAAACATACTTCCTTTTCCTTTGCAGTACAATTACATTGGCTATTTTGACTACAAAAAGGAAACCATACGAAAACTGGGGATGAAGGCCAATACATGCTCATTTAATCCTGGTGTATTTGTAGCCAATCTAACCGAGTGGAGGAGGCAGAACATTACCAAGGAGCTTGAGAAGTGGATGGTACTTGATATGACGTGAGTAGGCTTAAAGGAGTTTGAAAAGGGGCAATTCAGTCCAATCCTATTTTGTAACCTCGTGTGTACGCTAGTCAGAGAAGCCAGTTTATCATGGATATGGTCAAAAAGTCCGACTATAAGCAGGCTACATTGCTGGTCTGCAGCCTGTCAGCCATGCCCTATCTATGGAAAGCAGCCTTTCCTTCCTGGTGCTTCAGAGTGAAGAGATCTCAGAAGGTTGGCCATGTCCCAAATAAAACAAAGCTTGATTGATGGGGTTGGTTTTATTTGCAGAGAGTACAGAAGTGAATGAACCGGACTTGCCTGTTAAGAATGACTTGTTTAATACAAGTAGATATTACACCCTCCTCACACACCATTCCATTTCATCTGCAAAATTGTTTGATAAGGTTGCAGTGTATTGTAAAAAGCGCACACTAGTGTTTTAATAGATGGAAATGATTTACTGTTTTCTTGAGACCGCTGCTCTTTAACTTCTGCCTAAATATACCTAAACTTATGCTGGATTTAAAGGTTTTAATATGTATTGCATTTTAGTGAGGAATTATACAGCAAGACACTAGCTGGCAGTATTACGGCACCCCCACTTTTGATTGTCTTTTATAAGATGCACTCCAGGATTGACCCCATGTGGCATGTCAGGCATTTAGGTAAGTGCAACTTAAAGCGGACCAACAGTCAAAAATGAATTAAGTCAGCCCAATACAACAAACAGTACTCCTATGTATCCCTCTCCAGGGTAATTTAGATTGCTTCACATAAAAATGTATTTACCTTTTTCTAATGCCTACTGGGATCAATTTTAAAAACAAGATGGCCTCTTATAGGCTTGCATACCACCTGCAAACAGGAAGTCTTACTTGGCTTCCTGTTTCTGTGCATTATCAGTTATGTCATTTGGGAGAGGAAGCTCCAAAATGGATGCTACCTTTCTTTTCCAACTGTGCCAGGCTGTCGGTCCAGTTTAAATCGAATAAAGGATATGGTGTATATGTCTTTTATAAAAACTGTGGGGGAAAATCTTTGGATATAAAAGTATTTTTTTAAAAGACCTATATCCTCTTCTAACCTCACTTTGCGTTGGGACGGGGAGCTTTTGATCCCACACATGCTGGAAGTCCCTAATACTCCTCTTCCCCAGGAGGACATTTGCTCTCCATCTTACCAGCATACAATAAGCTGGGTGTACAGTACTTACTGCGCACTCGCAGACACTCGTCCCATTAGCGCTTTATGCAGTGCATACCAATGCATGGCATAAAGCAGTTGTTTTGGACTGAGAGTCAGCACAGGTAGCGGGGGGCGGTCACATCCCTTGTTTCCCTGTGGAGCGCGCACTGCTGCATAGCCGGCCTATCTGAATGGCACAGCTGGGGATGTGGAGGATGCGGAGAAGAACTGGCTGAAAGGTTGGGGGTTTGCAGGCAAACCTAATTAGCCGGCTTTGGAGTCCTTTAGACTCCAGGGCTGGCTATGGCAGTGATAGGGCCACTTTAAGAAGAGCAGCCTCTAAAGCAGGTGGCTGGATAACCTGGAATGTTGGTCCACTTTTAAAGAGAGAGCCTACCTAAAGAAATCATTAACATAATAAACAGCCTTGCACAGTTGAAAAAAATCCCCCAAAATGCCCTTGCCCTCTATGCTTGCATGATATTGAATCATCGCCCTTAAAGTGGACCAACACCCAGGATTTTGACTATCCTGGGTGTTGGTCCACTTAGGTGGGGCACCCCGATCGGGGGTGCCCCGCTGTGTGAAACCCCCCCGATAGCTGCAAAAACTCACCTCTCCCCGCTCCCACGTGACCTCGTCCGGCCAATGACAGCGCTCAGAGCCGCTCTGGTATGCGCGTCCAAAGCCGATTGGACGCGCATACCAGAGCGCTGTCATTGGCTGCGTCTCTCGCTTCCCTCTAACAGGGAGCGCGCCTGCGCCGGCCATTACAAAACTCCCTCCTGCCGACTTAGCTGCTGCTAATGTCAGCAGCAGCTTTAGCCATGCTCCTCTGATTCAAGTGCTGTTCCGCTCTTCATGTCTTGCAGCCCTTTCTCTGGCCCCCATTGCAGGGCATCCATCGGCACTGCGCAGGCACTAGATTGGGAGATGCGTGTAGTGCCTGATAGGATGCAAGATGGTGCTGCCCATCAAAGGGCGTGAAGAAGATAGATGCCCCAGCAAGATATGTACTTAATGCCAGAAATGTACACCGGAGGGAGGGGAGTATTTAAGGCGGACCAACAACCGTATTCCCAGGTGCATCACTGCATTAAGTGGGTGGGGGGCATGTAGAATTCCCCCTCCCCAGAACGCCTTATATTCTTACCCTATCCTCGAGCCTTGCTGAGTATGCAGCTGCGTAATTGGTTGGTGACCAAAACAAGAACGCAGCCACTACCCATGTAAGCGTCATCAGCCAATCGTGCATCTGCATTCCCAGCAAGCCTCAAGGTAAGAATGTTGGGCTTTCTGGGAGGTTATGCGAGGGGGGACTCCAGCATTCTGCATGCTCCCTCACTGTCTTAAACTGTAATAACACCCCCCCCCCCACATAAGATAAAAGCGCTGACCTTTTTTGTTAGAAAGGTGTTGGGCCTGGCGTGTGTGCCCTCTAAATGGGCCATCGCCAGGCCCACTTCCCTTCCAACTAGGCATGCGCATAGAGTGCTTTTACAGACAGCGAGAGCCTGCCACTTGCTCTGTTCTGCTCGGATTGCCGGCCAAGAAGGCTTCCACTTTGACCCGCCACAGAGCCCCCATGCTCCGCCATTAAGGAGATGAACAACATTTATTTACAAGAAACAAAAAGGGTCAGCACTTTTATTTAGCTGCAATCTGGACAGCACGGGTGCACAACCAAGATGCAGCAATCTTTTGTGGAAGGTGATATTCCAGTTTAATGCAGCGGTACCAACACCCGCACCGTATTTGCTGTCAAGTCCCTGCTCTAGAGATTTAGTCTGTGGTGGCATAAATGGTAGTGGAACAATTATACCTGTATAGTTATAGTTAATTTCACATCTCTCTCCAAATCTAAGAATGGCTGTTGGGTTTAGAAAATTCTCTTTTTGATTACCGTTAAAGTGCATGGTAAAAGCTGGTGGATCTAGAAGCTCCTTTACGTTTTTGTTCCCTAAAGGACACACATTTTAATAATGAATAATAAGAATAATAATGAAGGGTCCCATTTATTAGGACAGGAGAGGAAATTTCACTCCAAAATATTTAATGAAACCACTCCAAATCTACACATAAGAAATGGGTCTGGTTTGTCCATTAGTCACACATTTTCTGTCCTCCTTTGTAGGCTCAAGCACTGGCAAACGATATTCTATTCAATTTGTAAATGCAGCCAGACTCCTCCATTGGAATGGACATTTTAAACCATGGGGCCGTGCAGCTTCTTATGCTGAGATCTGGGAGAAGTGGTATGTTCCAGACCCTGCTGGAAAATTTCAACTCATCAGGAGACATACAGATGCCGAGGAATCCAAATGAGGAGAGGTGGCAAGCGTAAATGTCGCATGAACACTCGTTGCACATAGAAAAGCATTCTTTTCTCAGGAAAGCTGAAGCTATTACTTTTTCACTTGTATTTTTCTTTATTTCTTCTTAAGGGAGATACACACTACAGAGTGGATTCATTATGTATATAAGTATTTATTTTATATATATTTTTAATGATATCTAACCATAATGGTCACCAAATGCCCCAATATGGATGTAATGTTGGACTTCTTCAAATCTATCCAAAGCAATCATTATGCTTAAAGTGGACCAAAACCCATGCCCCATCTTATATATTCCAGGGCCGCTAGATTCCCTCCCCCCCGGGGCATCCAGATTCTGCCCGGAAACTCACCTTCTTTCCTGGTCCAGCAGTGCGTGCACAAACGGTGGCCACATCCTGATATTCCATGTGTTAGAGGGTAGCGGGGGATGCGGCCACCAGCGCGGTCGGATCCACTCTCCTTAGACAAGCACTTAGTTGAAGGGGCAGAAGCGGATCAGAGCGTGCTGATTGTACGAGAGGCTGCACATGCACCGCAAGACCGGGTAATGGTAAGTTAGATCAGGCGACCTGGGGGGTTTCACATGGCGGGGCATCCCTGTTTGGGCAAGGGCCAAAACCCAGGGTGGTCAAAATCATGGGTTTTGGTCCACTTTAATGTGGACCTAAAGTTTAAAAAGTCCTAGGTTTACTAACCAGCCTACTTTTGGGTGAGCAGCCTTTGTTTCCCCCCTTCTCTGCTTGTTCCCATCGTCAATTGGTCACCTGGGGTTGTGCACAGGAAGTGGCTGTTCTTTAGCCTAATTAGTATAACATTAAGGTGCACCCCAGATTGGAATGCCCTGGGGGAGGGTTCAGACTGCATCAGATTTTTATTTGCATTTGACTAATTTTTTTTGCAATCACTTTACCTTTTACAGCTTCACGTCATCTAAGTTCTGTTGTATAGAATAATACTGTGCTCATATGACCAATGTATGCTTACACATACAAAGGAAATCCTGCTCCACTTTTAACCAATTCGTCCAAATGTGTAGCACACAAAGTAACCACACTAGTGAACAGCACCAGTGTACAAAGGGCAAATCTGTTCTCACAGTGGTGGGCTGCTCTAGCCATGGTGCCTGGGAAGCAGTTGGGGGCTAGGTGCTTTGCTCAAGAGCATTTGCCCTGCTGGTAACCAAACCTACAATACCCCAGTCACAAGATTCCCCAGCCACCTAACTGCCCCCCAAAGCGGCCCAATAGCATTTCTATGACATAATTCTGCCATTGGGATTAGTCTGATGGCAGACTAATGGTCTCATCATAACAAAACATTCTCCCAGTATACTGCAGATTCTTCCTTGTACCCCGTGGTATGTTGTAGGGGTGACTTATAGTTAAATTGGACCAACAGTCAAAAGTCAAAAAAAAAAAACAGGTTGTCCTTGCAGCCTCACAGCTGCTTCTGCAAGCCGCTTCTGGGTTCACAGAGCGCAGAATCCGCACTCCATGAATCAACAGCAAGCTGTAAACTACTGGCTGGTGATGCCAGTAGCGTCTTACCTCAGGGATTTGCTCAATGCTGTCACCCACTCCTGTGCCGCCTGCTTTTGGAGTAAGAAAAGCCGGGCGCATTCTGTGAGGGGCCGGCGCACCGTGAGGGTCAAAGGCAGCACCCGGGAGGATTGTGGAATACATACTCCCGGGGGGGGGGGACACGTGATGAATCTTTCAGACCCCACCCATTATGCTGATTATTATGCAGCATCACAGCTTGAAGGGCCCCACTTTTTTTTCTGAAGTGAAATCGTGGTAAAACTGTAGACTTCGATATCTCGGCCAATTCTTCAATTTAAAAATAGAAAACACTTTAGGACAGTGCCAAGCGCAGCCCAACGCAATGGTGTAACAATTTCCTTTGCCTTTTACATCACTTTAAATTGATTGGCACGTCAAAAGAAAAAAAAAATCGGTAGCTTACCTTTCATAGGGTGTCTCCAGTGCTGGCCTTCGTCTTCTGTCTGGTTTTCATCCCCACCCCGCTGATGTGGTCCACCGATCAACCTTTGGGGGACTAAGAACAGAACCACCCCCCCCACTCCCTGCCCACACGTCCTGAGTGGATGCCTCTCTCTTCCTCTATGAAACCCTGCTCTCAGTGTGATCACATCACTGTTTCTCTTTTTGCTCTGCATCTCCAAAGCTCCAAATACTTTTACGGATAATCTAGCAACTACAGGGTCTTTTTGGAAATGGATTGACGTTTGGGACTGTGCAACGTGTAGCCTGAAGCAATAGGATAACAATCAGTCTTGCATTTAGTATGAGTTTAAAAGTAAAAAAAAATGATTTGGCTGTTGTTCCACTTTTTAAGGGACAGTTTGGGCAGGTATACTCCTCCTTTTGTCCACTGTAACTGATGCGTCCTAGTCCAGTTGAAAATTACTAGTTTCTCCAGACAAACAGGCCCGCAATTCCTCTTCCAAGGTATTGGAACTCCCCCGTCACTGCAGTGAAGGGAAACTTTTAGGCCAGACCTATTCTAGGCCTGGTGTTAGTCCTCTCTAATACTCAATCTCCCTGACTAGTGAAGCCATGAGCAATGGTGGTTGTATGGGTTGTGTCTGTCTGTTGGCAAGCTAATAATGAATGACTGATCTTAAAACAAAAGATATTCTCGCTAGAATTTATGAAGAAGTAAACAATGAATGTTGAAAAACTAGGGAATGGTAATGCCTGTAGGCCATACTTATTCCAGGACATACTTTACATTTTAACACAGGTTATGGCTTTGTTATATTAGTATTGGTATATTTAAAAAAAAAAAATTAGTTTATGTATATTATGCAGTCATTTCACTTTATAATATGCATTTACCTTCAAATAGTTGGCCGGGTGTTCTGTGTTTGGATCCCAGGAAAAACTTTACCACGTACTATGTTGGCAATAACCCCAATGTTAACCATTTAAGTCAGTCTAGCTTCCATTAGCATATCATTATTGTTTATTTTTTAAACCTATAAACCAACATAAACTTGCTGAAATGGCAGAATATGTTGTGTTCTGGGGATAAATGTTATTCTGGAGCTCTGTAATAATAGGTCAGACAATCAAGTCTAGCCCCAGTTGGACATTGCAGGGGAACAAGTTAGGGCTAGATGCCCACTTCTTATTCTGGTTGTCTGGCCAGCTTCATTTTAACCTAGTCTTGCTTTTACACAGTTTGAGGCTAGGTCATAAATATGCATATAGTACCATGAACTAAACATTGGAACCAGCCTATTCTTTATTTGGTGGTCTTCTGTTACAGATAAAAATGGTTGACGCGTTCTGTGGTGCGCACCTGGCTGGCGGGGGTCACAGTTTTAGGCACAATTCTCACCTTTTGAGTGATGAAACAAACCTTGAAATTCTCCACCAAAAAGCACAATTAGTTCTGTATCATTATATTCAGTGGTTCAGTTTACATCTGAAGAGGTTCGTTTTGAAAAAAACTTGCCTGATTTGTGTTTGACTTTTGCTCTGTTGACCCCAAAGCCTTAGTGAGGGTAGGACAGCATGACCATGTTACTAGCATCTGTACTGTTATCTGTGCTACTTCCTATCTCTACCTATAGGAGGCAGTATTGCCCTGTCATGTGTTTTGCAGTGTGTTCTTTATAAATGTCCTGAATAGCAGTAATGCTACTCCTTTCTTTAATCTACGGGCAACAGCAACTGAAAAATAATCATAAGGTCGATACTCATGTGCATTATTATTAGGGTGTTGCCCTTTTGAAGAGGCTGCCTGGGCATATACAATTCTCACTAGCAATCTCTCAAAGGAGCTTACCAAGGGTCCAGTGCTCACAAACATACTGGTGGCCTATCGCCTCCTACAGAGAGGACATGCATAGGCAGAGCCTGACAGAGCCTCTGTTGGAAATGAAGTTGTCCAAGCTGACTGATTCTAGGGCAGGACCACTTTCACCATTTAGCCTGTGAACATCGGGCGGTGCCCAAGGAATCCTGGGACTTGATCTCTGAAATGGGAATGTTTTTGAGTACCAGACTTGGCTGAAAAAACTGCTGCGGAGAAAAGGTCTGGTCAGTCCTTGTAAAGAGGCCCATCCTCGGTCAAGCATAAAGCCTCCTTATATACCTATATAAAAGAGCAAAAAGGCTCGGGAGTTCCCAAATACCCCAAGTCCTATACACTGCCCTGGAGAACAATGAGTACCTAGGCGCCTCACTAACCACCATTAAGATATTGTCTATATATACACACACACTCACACACACACAAACAAAGGTCATGCGTGAGGCTGGCACAAAGGACAATAACGGCACATATTTCCAATTGGCAATATGTGCCCTTATTGTCCTTTGTGCTAACCTCACACATAACCTTTGTGTGTGTGTTGACCACGTTATTGCTAAATGACATAGCTGTTGTGAAGCCAGAGGAGACGGATACTGGTGCAGACAAACAACTGACAATGGCACGCCTCTTGACTTAGTAGTATGAAGAATTTTTTACTCAAACCGAAAATGGAAACTTAAAAAACATTTTTAACAAGGTATATTTTACAATTCTGTTAATTTTTATCATGCTGCCTATTTGGAGTTCTTTACAGAAGACTGCCCATATTCTAAGTATGCAGCACGTCCTGCTCCAGATAGTATTCATAACAGCTGAGATATAGTCCACAAGAGGGCGCTTTACTGCAGAGATGGCAAAAAGAGGCCCCTCCCGGTCCATATATACCCAGGACCTCCCACTAATTCCCCAGTTTCTTCTCTGCAGTGGGCTGCGAAGGACAAGATGATGGCTTCTCTTCTCGCAGGTGAGCTGGGCTTTACAGCCCTGGGCCCTGTAGGACTATTCTCACCCGTTCAACCTTTATTCTGCCTCCCAGCCTTGGTTGCGTGGTCAGGTGATGGTAGGCAGCACCTATTAGAGGTGCTTCATTGGAGCTTGCTCCACCGCAAATCCCCCACCAAAGGGTAGGCGGTTGTCAGGTTACTGGTGATCCTGACTTGGGATGCCCCGTCCGCTATTGCCCTGCCTTACATTTATTAATGTATAATGGGCTCTTTACTCCCCCTACTTCCATTACACTGCTTGTCGGGGGGGGCGCGGGGTGAGTGCCTTTTTAGTGTAAGTGTTTTTTTGTCTTTGACATAACTGTTGTGTGTTTTGATGCCTTTCTTGGTCTCTGTGGCACTCTCCTCGGTTCTGCTCCTCTCCCTTTCATTTTTTGAATTGTCCGCCACTGACTCGCGCACCCTGCGGCGTCGGTGGTCAGCGGCGACGTCACTCAGGGACCTGATTGCTGCTGATTGGCTGCGGAGTGGCTGTCTTCAGCCTGTAACCCTGCTCTTCCTGGAGGGGACGTGGCTTAACGCTGGGCGCACTCCGTGGCGTCCCTCATGCGGCCAGCCCCTTCAGAGCCCTGCAGCGCCATCTTGTCTCTCCTGCCGGATCGATTGCAAGCTCTTCGGCAGTCTGTGAGTGCCCTTGCGGGCCCCCCCTTTTTTATATTTAATTGCTTTTCACTCCTGTTTAATTAATGCGGGTGTTGTCTTTTTATGTCTTTCAGGCGGGAAAACCAATTAGAGGTTTCTCCCGGTCCTGTGCCTTCTATTAGTCTAGCTACTATATTAGAGGCCTAAAAAACAATAAAATCCTCCCACTATCCTAGCGGACTGTTTAGGGGCATCCCCGGTAGCTGCACAGCGTAATTCCCTTTTGGTTATTGTGGCACCAAAAATCACCATATGGAGGCGTCTCAGGATATTGTGATCGTGGGTCCCATCTGGGCAAGCCCGGCTGTGTGTGGTGTGTGGGGCATCCCCTGTAAGCGATGATGTGCGGGTCTGTGTACCCTGCGCCCACTCTGGGCTGCACTTGTCTGGGCCTGCGCCCACCATGTCTTCTCCCATGCCCCCTCAGTTGATCGTGACCCCCCAGTGAGATTAACACTAGTGGAGAGTCTCAGCCTGATGTGTCTTCCAGGCCGGCCAACATTGAGAGGTTGATTGCTAGCTCTGTGGCCCGTAAGGCCCCAGCTAAGAGATGACATTTGGCGCCTGTTGCGTCTGCCTTCCCTATGGAAATGGAAGAATTCCTTGATTTGTCTGACGGTACCCCGCTTGAGGAGGGGGAATTATTCTCTGATTCGGAATTCTCTGATGATCAGCAGTTCCCTGGCGCTGATGCCGGCTCGGAGCATTGGAATGCTGATGACACCCATAGACTTTTGGCTCAAATCTTTGAAGTTCTTTCCATTTCTCTCCCTGCTGTGGCACCCAGGCAGCAGGGGGAATTGTTTGGTACTACAAAGCCACGTTTGGAATTTCCAGAACAGACTCATTTCCATAATCTGGTCCATAAGGAATGGGAGCGACCTAGCCGGCTCCCTGGTATTCCTAAGGGATGGGATAAAAGGTACCCTTTTCCCCCGGATGTGGTTAAATGTTGGTCAACGCCACCAGAGGTGGATGCGCCGGTCTTGGGGTTGTCTAATACTTCTGTGGTGCATTCCCCTGATTCCACTACCTTGAAGGATAGTGAGGACCGTCGTATTGACCAGCTGGCTTCCCATGCCTTTGCCTGTGCGGGATCGGCCCTGCGCCCAGTCTGTGCTTCTGCTATTACTGCTGGGGCCCTTAGGACTCTGGTCAAGGGCCTGTTAGAAGGCTATCCTGATGATTCTTCCAGTGCCGAAGTTGGAGCCTTATCACAATGTGAGATGTTTATTGCTTATATTCTGTCTGCCTTAGATGACACCATTAGGATGTGCAGCAGGACCTCGGCTCTGGTTGTGTCTATTCGCCGCTTGGTCTGGCTGCGCCAGTGGGCAGCTGACAATGCTGCTAAGAAGGCTCTCACAGGGCTACCCTTTAAGGGGCTACGCCTTTTTGGTGACCGTTTGGACCTTTTTGCAAAAGGAGGTAGGTTGCCCCAACGCAAAAGACAACCGCGGCCCTTTCGGGGTTCAGGGTCCTTTACCCCCTCTTTTCGTGGATCCAGGTCAGGGAGGGGGTTCCCTTTGCGGGGCACAGGGGGGATTTCTGGGGCAAGGGTAGAGGCCGTGCCCGTCCCGGATCCTCCTGGGGATCTAAGCCCAAATCTGTCATTAAGCCCACTCAGCCATGAAAGGGCGCCCTCACCCTTACGGGTGGGGGCGGCTGCGGCTCCTCGCTCATGTCTGGGGACAACAGGTCTCAGACAGGTGGATTCTGGAGGCTGTGTCCTCCGGCTACAAGCTAGAGTTCGCAGCACAGCCCCCTCCAAGATTTCTCAGGTCTCTTGATTCCTCTAGACCCCTTGGCCGCTCAGGGTCTATGTCAAGCTGTACAGAACTTATTGGGTATGGGGGTCATCTGTCCGGTCCCTCCTGGGGGAGAGAGGTCAAGGTTATTATTCCAATCTTTTTACAGTGCCCAAAAGGGATGGCTCCATCAGGCCCATCCTGAACTTAAAGCTTCTCAACAGGTTCATCAGAACCAGACACTTTCGCATGGAGACCCTGCGCTCCGCGATCAGCTCCTTGCGCCCAGGGGACTTCATGACCTCCATAGACATCAAGGATGCTTTCCTTCATGTGCCGGTCTTCCCAGGGCATCAGCGGTTCCTCAGGTTCGCCCTGGAGGACCAGCACTACCAATTTGTGGCACTTCCCTTCGGTCTCACATCAGCCCCCAGAGTGTTCACCAAGGTACTGGCGGGAGTGATGGCCATCCCCAGAGCCGGGGGCATTCGCATCCTTCCTCTTCTGGACGACATTCTTATTACATCTCATTCTCTCCAGCAGGCGAAGTTGGATACCCAGATGGTGGTAACGGCCCTGGAAACGTTCGGATGGTTGATCAATTATACCAAGTCCTCCCTCTCCCCGTCCAGGGTGACCCCTTTCCTGGGCATGAATCTGGATATCATTCAGGCCAGGATTTTTCTTCCTCAGCAGAAGGTGGATTCTCTTCAAGCTCTGGGTAATTCCATGCTGTCCAGTCCTCATCCTACCATCAGGCAATTGGTGGGACAGATGGTGGCCTGCTTCGAAGCAGTCCCTTACGCTCAATTTCACATGAGACCCCTTCAGCTCCATCTCCTTTCATTCTGGGCCTTTGTTCTCTCGTCTCTGGTTCGGCGGTCCCTCCTGTGGTGGCTGGACTCGAGGAATCTTCTGGGGGGCAGATCCTTTCTGACTCCATGTTGGGAGACGGTCACTATGGATGCCAGTCTGTCAGGTTGGGGGGGCTACTGGAGAGCCCTCCAATTCCAGGGGCTGTGGGGCCCTAAGGAGGCTCACGCTCCGATCAACGTCCTGGAGCTGAGGGCAGTTCGGTTGGTACTGGCACAGTTGACTCCTCACCTTCAGGGTCTGCCGGTACAGGTTCGTTCCGACAATCAGACGGCGGTCGCCTATATCATTCATCAGGGAGGGACTCGGAGCAAGAGTGCCCTCTAGGAGGTGTCTTTGATTCTGTCCTGGGCCGAGAACAATGTCCCCTGCATCTCAGCAGTTTATATTCCAGGAGTGGAGAATCTGGAGGCGGATTCCCTGAGCAGGGGGACTGCTCGCTGGGGGGAATGGTCCCTCAACAGCGAGGTTTTCTTATCCCTTTGTCACCGGTGGGGGAGGCCAGACGTGGATCTGTTTGTTTCTCGCCACAATCACAAGCTGCCAGCATTTGTTTCCCTGTCCCAGGATCCCCTGGCTCTGGCGGTGGATGCTTTGTCTCTGTCCTGGCAGGATCTCGGTCTCCTGTACCTCTTCCCTCCGTTTCCTCTTCTGAGCAAGGTTCTGCACAAGTTGGTTCAGGAGCGGGTGCCAGCCATTCTGGTGGCCAAGATAGGTGTGGTTCGCCGACGTCGTGCGGCTGGCAGTGGATCAGTACGCTCTTCCCTTGGTTCCGGACCTTCTCACTCAAGGACGGCTCTGTTATCCCAATTTACAAATGCTGGCTTGACAGCCTGGCTGCTGAAACCACCATCCTGAAGGAGGAAGGTCTGTCTGATTCGGTGGTTCAGACTCTTGTCAGCGCTAGGAAGAAGTCCTCCTCCACTATTTACTATAGGACCTGGCGGACCTACATTGACTGGTGTGAGTCTAGGGCCTTTCCCTGTCGTGTGTTCTCCATTCCTAGGATCCTGGAGTTCCTGCAACATGGTTTGGGTATGGGTTTTCAGCTCAGCACCTTGAAGGGTCATGTGTCCGCCTTGGCTGTTTTCTTCCAGAGGTCTTTCGCCCTACATCCTCTGGTCAAGACCTTCTTCCAGGGGGTCACTCATGTGCGCCCCTCCCGCAAACCCATGGTACTGGTCTGGGATTTGAATTTGGTTTTGTCTGTCCTTCAGGGTCCTCCTTTTGAACCTGTGCATGAGGCTGCCTTGTCTCTCCTTACCCTGAAGGTTGCCTTTTTGGTGGCTATCACCTCTGTCCGGCGTGTTTCTAAGTTGGCGGCTCTGTCGATTCAGGCCCCCTACTTTGAGAGACACCAGGACAAGGTGGTTTTCCGATTTAAACCAGATTTCTTGCCTAAGGTTGTCTCTGCCTTCCATCTCAATCAGGACATTGTGTTTCCTTCTTTGTGCCCTAATCCTGATAATCCCAAGGAGAGGGCCTTGCACTCTTTGAATGTTGTCAGGATTTTGAATTACCACCTGGTGGCTAATGCTCCTTTCAGGAAAACGGACGCCTTGTTTGTGGTTCCAGCGGGTCCCAAGAAGGGGTTGGCTCCTGCTAAGTCTACTATTAGTAAATGGATCCCTCAGGCCATTGTTAGGGCCTATTCTACTAGGGGGAAGGATCCTCCTTTCCGTGTTACTGCTCATTCTGCCCGTGCTGTTGGGGCTTCCTGGGCCTTCCAACACTAGGCTTCTGTTGAACAAGTTTGTAAGGCTGCTATGTGGTCTTCTGTTCATACCTTTTCCAAGTTTTACAAGGTTGATGTTCGGGCCTCAGCAGATGCTGTTTTTGGCCGTAAGGTTCTGCAGGCGGCAGTGGTTTGAACTGCGCGTTGTTGCCTTTTTGGGATCCCCACCCGTTTATGGACACTGCTATTGGATGTCCCAGCTGTTATGAATACTATCTGGAGCAGGACGTGCTGCATAATTACTCACCATGTAGAATTGGTATTATAAGTATGCAGCACGTCCTGCTCCATCCCACCCTGATTACTTTATTTTTGGATCCTCTTTATGGTGATTAGTTCCTTGTTAACATGTTTGTATTTGTTATTGGCTTCTCCTGGTTCCCTTACTGCTTTGTTATACTGGGGAATTAGTGGGAGGTCCTGGGTATATATGGACCAGGAGGGGCCTCTTTTTGCCATCTCTGCAGTAAAGCTCCCTCTTGTGGACTATATCCCAGCTGTTATGAATACTATCTGGAGCAGGACATGCTGCATACTTATAATACCAATTCTACAAGGTGTGTAATCACAGAATTGTATTTTTTTAAACTACCCCCTGCACTGCCACCATTACCTAGTGCTTAAGCAGGACTAAGGGATTAAACAACAAAAAGACACTCGCCTTGTCTGTAATTCACCGGCGCCAGGCGCCGCCATCTTTGCTGTGCTTCATGGGTGCTGCCAGACTGGAAGCTCATTATGCTGTGTTGCGTGCGGCCGCCCTCGCCTATTCAAGTGAATGGGCAGATGGGAGCTTGCACAGCGTGGGGTTTCCAGATGGCGGCGCTAGGCACCAGTGAATTACGGGCAAGGTAAGTGTCTTTTTGTTGTTTAACCCCTTAGCCCTGCTTTAGCGCTAGATAAGGGTGGCGGGGGTAGTTTAAAAATGGGCAGTCTGGATGGACCTGACCTGCACTAAATCTAAAAATGGGGAACCTACAACTCAACTTTGCACTCCAATAACACACGCCCCCTATTGGAGGATGTGTTCTGCTGAACTTTTGTTCAGCCGCTCTCTGTCCCCTGCTGAATGTAGCGCTACTAGCATATAGATCTGCTTTTAAAGCTGACCAAAACACACTGAACTTTTCAAATACATTTGGCCAAAGCCCTTGCTGATACTTCCCTAGGGTGTAAAACTAGAAATAGCTCTTCAAAAAGTCCTGGAACAATTTATTCTCCCTTCATCCTTGAGGAAACACAAAACTGAACAGAGGTTAAAAGCCTCACCAGACAGATGGCATTTTCTGGGATTAGAGTGATGCAAGAGCAGCGAAAATTGGCAAAAGGTACTCTTTGTGGAGGGTTCATTCAGGGGATCCTAGCTAAAAATGTGGGTTTTGGTCTGCTTTAAATGTCAGTTTGGACACTATGTAATGTATGAGAGTGAAGTATACATTGAACAGATTAATTGATTTAGCCTTGGTTCCAACCTGTAGCATCAAAACCATTAGAATCCGGCTTACTAGGCTTTTTCTGAGCCCATACTTCCTGGTCCTGTGCTGCCTAAAATGCCTTTAGTTGTTGTTGGTTCCCTTATAACAATGTATAGAATATAGTTTTCATATATGTAATATAAAAATGTTGTTTTTGGGGGTTGTGTTGCTTGTTCTTTGCCTTTTCTGTTTTGATAAAGCCTCACTGTTTTTATGAGTTTCACAATTATGCATAGGGTAATAAATGTTTGATTTTTGTAAACGTCAAGTTGTTTAACAGCGTTATTTATTTTTTTTTTAATATTCTTTATTTAAGCATTTTTATGAGTACATTGCAGCAAACAGATACAATACGGGACACGGCAGAAAAATAGGGGGGGGGGGACAGGGGGAGCCAGGCCACATGCCAGCATCATGCAGAAATAACACAGAACAGCATTTCTTGCGCTAAACAGCCGCTACTTCCTGGCTACCTCTGAGGGCGGTGGGTATTCTCTCGATGTGTAGGCTACTGCTTATATCGTTAAGACTCCAGGTGATTACTACTCTCTTCTGTGCTGGAGAGCCCAGGGGTCCGTCCCACCCACTTCTGCGTGACAAGTCAGGGGAGGGGGACACATAAGGAGGAGACGGGGAGGAGGGGTGGGAAAAAATGGGGGGAGAAGGTAGACAAAAGGCTATGCAGCAACTCCCAGATCGCGGGCAACGCCACCGAGGCACGAGTGCGACCTCCTCCTGCGGGACCCTGTCTCTTCTACATCCTACTCGATCCAGGCAGCGCCGACACAGCCCGGGGCTCGGTCAGCCATACAGGGCTCTAAACCCCTCCCGACTCCTGGAACACTAACCAGGACATCCATGTGGTCCTGAACTGTTCTTTTCTGTCGTGGAGCGACAACATATCTCACAGATATTCAGCACTTCACCTACCCAGTCCCTCACAGATGGAGCGCTACCCCGCTTCCATTAACTGGGGATCACTTGTTTGGCTGCGTTAAGTAAATTGACCCGCAAGGTTTTTTTGTATTTCCCAACCGGACGTTTTGTCAAACTGAGTAGGACCTGGGCCGGGTCCTCCTGCATATCCACCCCAGTAACCTGCGTAATGATGGGCAATATCTCCCCCCAGAATTATCTGATCTTAGGGCAAGTCCAGAATATGTGGAACATCGTGCCACGCTCAGTACCACATCTCCAGCACTTTGGGTCTACTGCTGGGTACATCTTACTAAGCCTGTCAGGAGTAAAATACAAGCGCGTGATAATTTTATAATTCGTCTTCTGCACCTTTGAAGCTACTGAGGACTTATGCGCTTTGGGTCTACTGCTGGGTACATCTTACTAAGCCTGTCAGGAGTAAAATACAAGCGCATGAGAATTTTTTAATTCGTCTCCTGCACCTTTGAAGCTACTAAGGACTTATGCGCTAACGTGGAATTTTTTTCCCTCTCTTTCTCCCTTAAGGGTCTACCCAGGTCCCTTTCCCATTCTCCCCAAAAGGCTGGGGGGGGGGGTTGTCTGCACGTTTATTAACAGGGAGTACAGTTTGGAGATTAAATGCGGGTACGGTTGCCCCTCTATGCAAATCCTCTCAAATTCCGTAGGGCCTCTACACGAATCTCTTCTAAACCCTAGGTGGGATAGGAAGGACTGGAAGCGCAGGAGAGTCCAAGGGTCTAGCTTATCATTCTCCCACCTAGTTCTCAGATCCGCCAGAGTGACCCAACCCTCTCTGCCTATCAGATCTCCACTTCTCAGCTGGGTCAGGTTCCCCCACTCTCGCAGGTCTGCTCTGAATGGGCCTGAATGCAGTAGTATCAACAACTGGTACCACCGGAGAGGGCCAGGGGGAGAACTCCGGTGGAGGGTGACCTGTTCCACACCAAGGTCTCCAGCCGGGCGGGGGTCATAGCTATCTCCAACTGGACCCATCTTTTAGTCGCTCGACAATTGTGCCACTCACATATTCTTTGCAGATGTGAGGTTGCCCAATACAGCCTCACATCTGACAGCGCCATGCCCCCTACATGCTTGGGTCTACAAAGTAACTGAGACTTCAATCTCGCCCTTTTCTTGCCCCAGACAAATCCTAATAATGCGCTATTTATTTCCCGGAAGAAGCGTGACCGGATGCGGGTCGGGAGAGCCTGGAACAGGAACAACAGCTTTGGGAGGAAAGACATTTTAATATTAACCTTGCCCATACAGGAGAACGTGGGACGGTCCCAGGTCTCTAAGTCTGTCTTAATTCTCCGCGCCATTGGCCAGAAATACAGGGCTAGGACGTTTGACAGCTGGCTAGGCAGTTGCGTGCTGAGGTATGGAATAAAGGGCCTTGCCCACTTAAATGGGAACGATTGTTGTATGTTTCTTACCGTCTCACCAGGAGGCGAACCATTCAAGGCCTCTGATTTATCAAAGTTTCTTTTGAGGTAGGACAGCCTCCCATACACCTCAAATTTCCTCATCAGGACTGGAACCGACACTGCAGGGTTTGTGACAAAAAAGAGCATGTCGTCTGCGTAAGCAGCTACCTTGTGTGTGCCATCTACCAAGTCCACCCCACGAATGTCACTGTTGCCTCTAACTTTGCAAAGGAACGGCTCTAGCGACAGGGCAAAGAGCAAGGGGGACAGCGGACACCCCTGTCGGGTCCCATTCCGGATGAGTACCGGCTCAGAATGTAAGCCATTTATTCTTAGTATACAATACGTCCTGCTTCAAATCAAAGTCCTCCCTCATCCTCCTTATAGTCTTCGGGGGAAAAGAGGGGTGTGTGTATAGATATGTATGTTATGCTTTCTGTGCTTTACACTCTCTTTTCACATGCCTTTTATTCTTGTGTCAGCCGCCGCGCTCCTTCCCTTACCGTGGTGCAAGACAGGGAAGGGGGGTTTCTTTCCCTGGGGCCCGGGGAGATTTCTGGGGTAGAGGCAGAGGACGTGGACGTCCTGGCTCCTCCTGGGGTCCCAAAGCTAAATCCTCTCCCAAGCCCCCTCAGGCATGTTGGGGCGCCCTCACCCATCCGGGTGGGGGGACGGCTGCGGCACTTCGCTCACATCTGGAGGCTTCATGTCTCAGACCAATTCAGAAGGTAGTGTCCTCCGGTTACAAGTTGGAGTTTGCTGCCGATCCCCCTTCAAGATTCATCAGATCCCGGATTCCTCAGGACCCTGTGTCAGCTCAGGAGCTAGTGCAAGCAGTGCAAGGCCTCCTGGAGCTGGGGGTCATCTGCCAGGTCCCTTTAAGAGAAAAAGGCAAGGGTTTTTATTCCAACCTATTCACAGTACCCAAAAAGGATGGTTCTGTCAGGCTCTGCGCTCTGCCATCAGTTCCCTGCGCCAAGGGGATTTCATGACTTCTGTGGACATCAAAGATGCTTACCTTCATATTCCTGTGTTCCCAGGTCATCAAAGGTTCCTCAGGTTCGCTCTAATGGATCAACACTACCAATTTGTGGCCTTGCCCTTCGGCCTCACTTCAGCTCCCAGGGTGTTCACCAAGGTGCTGGCTGGCGTGATGTCTCTGCTCAGATGTCAGGGCGTCCGCGTGCTTCCCTATCTGGACGACATCCTCATCACTTCCCAGTCTCTACATCAGGCAGAGTTGGATACTCAGCTGGTGGAGTCATTTGGATGGGTGATCAACCACCCGAAGTCTTCACTGTCCCCTTCCTTGGTAACTCCATTCCTAGGAATAAATCTGGATACAGTTCAGGCAAGGATCTTCCTTAATCAGCAGAAGGTGGACAGTCTGATTGCACAGGCTCAGTCCCTTCTGGTTTGTCCCCATCCCTCCATCAGGCAGGGGATGCAGCTGGTGGGCCTGATGGTGGCGTGCTTCGAAGCGGTCCCTTATGCTCAGTTCCACTTGAAGCCTCTGCAACTTCACCTATTGTCAGTATGGGACAAGGACCCAGCGTCCCTGGACAGGGTCTGTGTACTCTCCCCCCTGGTCAGGAGTCCCTCTTGTGGTGGATGGACTCAAGGAACCTGTCGGGGGGGCAGATCCTTTCTTGCCCCTTCCTGGGAGACGGTCACCACGGATGCCAGTCTGTCAGGTTGGGGGGGTTTCTGGAAGTCCCTGTGGTTCCAGGGGAGGTGGGGGCCTCAGGAAGCCCACACACCTATCAATGTCTTGGAGCTGCGGGCGATCAGGTTAGTTCTGGCTCGCTTGACTACTTATCTTCGGGGCCTGCCTGTTCAGGTGCGCTTGGACAACCAGACGACAGTTGCCTACATCAGTCATCAGGGAGGGACCCGGAGCAAGGGGGCCCTCCAGGAAGCGTCTCTGATCCTGACTTGGGCGGAGGCCAATGTCCCCTGCATTTCAGCTGTGTACATCCCGGGGGTGGAAAATCGCCTGGCGCACTCTCTGAGCAGGGGGACCTCTCGCCAGGGAGAATGGTCCCTATGCAGCAGGGTGTTTCAATCTCTGTGTCACCGTTGGGGCCAACCAGATGTGGATCTGGATCTGATCCCGCCGCAATCACAAGCTCCCAGCTTTTGTCTCTCTGTCCAGGGATCCTCTAGCCCTGACCTCGGATGCGCTAGCAATGTCATGGAAGGACTTTCAGTTCCTGTATGTCTTCCCTCAAGATTGCTCTGGAAGGGGTGCCAGCAATTCTGGTGGCGCCCAGGTGGCCAAGAAGAGTGTGGTTCGCAGACGTGGTACAGCTGGCAGTAGATCAGTACGCTCTGCCCTTGGTGCCAGATCTGCTCACTCAGGGCTCACTACACAATCCCAATTTACAAACTCTGGCTTTGACGGCTTGGCTGCTGAAACCTCCATCTTGATGGGGAAGGGGCTGTCTTCCTCGGTTGTGGATACTTTGAGTAAAGCTAGGAAGAAGTCTTCCTCTTCCATTTATTACAGGGTTTGGCGTGCCTACATTGACTGGTGTGAGTCTAAGTCTCTTCCCTGTCGTGTGTCATCTATTCCCAGGATTCTGGAGTTCCTGCAGCATGGGTTGGAATGGGGCTACAACTCAGTACTCTGAAGGGTCAGGTTTCTGCCCTGGCTATTTTCTTCCAGAAGTCCTTTGCTCAGCACCCTCTGATCAGGACTTTTTTCCAGGGGGTCACTCATGTGCGTCCCCCACGTAAACCTATGGTGCCTGTTTGGGATCTGAACTTGGTTCTGTCAGCCTTGCAGGGTGCTCCCTTTGAACCTGTGCAGGATGCTGCCTTGGCCGTGGCTATTACTTCTGTCAGGCGTGTGTCTGAGTTGGCGGCACTGTCCATTCAGCCCCCCTACTATGAGAGACACCAGGACAAGTTGGTGTTTCGTTTCAAACCTGACTTTCTGCCTAAGGTAGTGTCTGCCTTTCATTTGAATCAGGATATTGTTCTTCCTTCTTTGTGCCCTAATCCTAGCAATGCTAACCACTCTTTGGATGTGGTTAAGTGTCTGAAGTACTATCTGGTGGCTACTGCACCTTTCAGGAAAACTGATGCTCTTTTTGTGGTCCCTTCTGGTCCTAGGAAGGGTTTGGCTCCTGCCAAGTCTACTATCAGCAAGTGGATTCGTCAGGCTGTGATTCAGGCCTACTCTGCTAAGGGGAAGAATCCTCCCTTCCGCCTTACTGCTCATTCCACTCGTGCTATTGGTGCCTCTTGGGCTTTTCAGCACCAGGCTTCTGTTGAACAAGTTTGCAAGGCCGCTACTTGGTCTTCTGTTCATACCTTTTCAAAGTTTTACAAGGTTGATGTTAGGGCCTCAGCTGATGCTGCTTTTGGCCGAAAGGTTCTGCAGGCGGCAGTGGTTTAAACTGTCTGCTGCTGATTTTTCTTGGGAATCCCACCCTACTTATGGACACTGCTATTGGATGTCCCAACTGTAAGTATTAGATTTGGAGCAGGACGTACTGTATACTAAGAATAATACAATTCTGTGATTACTCACCTGTAGAATTGGTATTTTGAGTATACAGTATATCCTGCTCCAACCCACCCTTGGTTGCATTATCTTGGATCCCCTGTATGGTGATTGTTGTCCTTGTTATAGTTGATAGTTTGGATTGTTTAATTCTCCCAGCTTCTCATTAACTGCTTTTCAATGCTGGGGATTTGTGGGAGGTCCCCGGGTATTTGAGGGGCCGGGAGCCTATTTTCGATGTCTCTGCAGTCCAGCGCCATCTGGCGGAGTATATCCCAACTGTAAGCATTAGATTTGGAGCAGGACGTACTGTATACTCATAATACCAATTCTACAGGTGAGTAATCACAGAATTGTATTATTCTGATCTTGGCCGACGGGGTGGTATACAGGGCCTCAATCAGCGTTATTTTTTTTTGTTGTGAAGGACATCCACATGCCCCTGGATTACAAAAAATGTAAAAGGACATGTCAAGGCAATTATGAAAATGAACCCCCCAAAATATCTACTACCCTTTTATCCTCAGCAGCTGATCATTCATTAGTCTGGTAGTGTAAAATATACTAGTATCGAATTTAAATTACACTTCCTGCAAGCCTGTTCTTCAGTCACCAGCAGCATCCATGATGAACACCCCCTGTTGGATCCTCTTATGTGAGGACAGAAGGAGAGTTATGTTTTTCTCTGATCTTTTGCACCGCCTCAACAGGGATACAGATACTCATGGGTTAACTCAGCCGACAGACGTGTTCTGCATAGATAAAAGCTCCCACCTAGCCTCTATAGGGCTCGGCTGCTCCCTCAGGCCCTAGTTCAGTCTTTGCAAGCAGCATAGATGGCTGTGAAGATTTTTGCAATACTTTTTTTTTTTTTGTTACTTTTTTTTGTGTTTTGGTGGTGCCCCCACTCTGTGTGTGTGATAGACATGGGAACCCCTTGAATTACTGCCTGGCATTACTGTCCTGGTATGGGGGGAACCCCATACCAGGAACTGTCCCTTGGGAACCCAGTCCACTCCGATTTTTCAGATTTTCAGGGCCGGTGGGGGTGTCCTGGACACTGTTTGGTTTGTTTTTTTATATTTAGCTTGGAACCGGGGCAGTTAGTGCTAATAGTGCCCATTGTCTGCTTATGCGCATATGCAATTTTACTTCCGTATTTTTCCCATCCGTGAAATTGTGTGTAATCACTAATCTAGTGTTTATTCACTAGTTGTGTTCATAAGTGAATAAACACCATATCCATGACTACACACAGTTGAACAACACACTAAAGGGCAGTGAAGTGCACATGTGCCCAAAGCGGTGGGTTGCCCTAAGCTCGGCACCCGGCCTGGGGAACAATTGGGGGGGGGGTTAGGGGCCTTTCTCAAGGGCACTTCAGTGTCCCATCGCCAGGAATTAAACCTGACACACTCTTGTCACAAAGTAGACTCCCTACCTCTAGTACATGACTGCCCCATCGGTGCTGGGCGAGGGGACAGGGCTTTGTCTGCACGTGTACAATGTGTGCCTAGGCCACATCCCTTCTCTACCTTTCTTCAAACCTCTTGCTCAGGAGGCAGAATTTCTTTTTCCTTTGCACCATTTTGCTGCTGAATCCAAAATGGTGATCCAGTGAGGTTGTAGGTAGGGCTCATGGGAGCTTATTTCTTGTGTTTTTGGCTATATATATATATATATATATATATATATATATATATATATATATTGTAAACTTTTTGTCCTCTTGTTGGCAGGACCAGGTGCGGGACCTCAGGGGCGCATCAGGTTGGTTGGCAGACAGAGCTTTTGCAGTGATGGGCAGTGCTCCTAGAGGGCTCCTGTCCATGGTAGGGATTTCCAGACTTCTGGGAAGTTGATCCACCATGTTGGATGCATCAGGGTCTCGCAGCATTGCAGAGGGGATAGATGTGTACAAATTTTGGAAGGTGAGGCTAGAAAAGGAGTTTAACTGGCCAGATAAACTCCCCTGGATGCCTAAGGGCTTTGATGCCTGTTTTTCCTTTGCTGACGAGTGGGGAAAAGGGGTGGTCCACACATCGTGAGGACTCTCTAGTCCACCCCATTCCACATGGCTCTGGCTTGAACAACTTCACTGCTGAGACCAAGATCCTAGAGCGAAGCTTGTGTGCTGCGTTTTTTTATTCGACCCTGACCAGAGCTCGAAAGTAGTCGTTATCCAAGATCTACTATCGGACTTGGCAGGTCTTTGTCTGCTGTGAGGTCATTCATGTCTGCGCTTTTCATTTCCCAGAATTCAGGATTTCCTGCAGAAGAGCTTGGACGATAGCTTGAAGCTTAACACCACAATGAGCAGGTTTCTGCTCTTTTGACTTTTTTTTTCCAGCGACCTTTAGCTGAAAACTCATTGGTCAAGACATTAATTCAGAAGGCTACTCGTACGCCTGGTTCCACCTTGGTATCTCAATCTGGTTCTGTTGGCCTTGCAGGGGTTCAAGCCTATGTCAGATGCTTTCTTGACTTTGCTGGCTTTGAAGGTCGTGTTCCTGGTGGCCACCACTTCTGTGTGCAGAGTGTCGGTTAGTGGCCCTGTCTGTCAAGGCAAGCTACCTGGTTTTTCAAAGAGACTAGGTGTTTTTTTGGTTTCGGGAGGATTTTCTCTCTATAGTGGTTCCTTCCTTTCATTTCAATGTGGAGATTGCACTGCCTGCCTTCTGTCCAAATTCTACCCGATGTATGGAAAGATTGATGCACTTCTTGGATGTGGTTAGAGCCTTGAAGCACTACCTGTTGCTGACGGCTTTCTTTCACAAGACAGATGTCTAATTCGTGGTTCTGGATGGGCCTTAGCAGCTGCCAATTCCACTATCGGCAAGTGTAGCAGACAGGCAGTGGCTAATGCTAATGCCTGTAGGGGTAAAGAGGTGTCTCTCTGGCTCAAGGCTAATTTGACCAGAGTTGTTGGAGCATACTGGACTTATCAGCATCAGGCGACAGTGGATCTTGAGTTCACACCTTTACAAAGTTTAAGGTGGATGTGAAGGGGACAGCTGGTGGCGCTTTTGGCCATTTCGTGTTGCAAACAGTGGTGTATCCTCCACAGAGGGTCTGATTAGCCATTTCCCCTGTTATTCAGTGGTTATGGCCATAGATCATGCAGTCGCCCTGTTCATTACTCAGCGGTTGATTAGTCCACCCTAAGGAAGTGACTGCTATGGGATGTCCCACTAGATCCTGAATCGGTCGAGGAGGAGCAGAAGCTCAAAGAAAATACCATTTTGTTAGAACTCACCAGTAAAACTCATTTCTCTGTTCTGCCTCAATGGCCCCTCTTCATTTTTCTTCCATTATGATGTTTTTGAACTTGGCTAGATGGGAGTAGCTTGCTAGTTATTTTATAAAGCCACCTCAGGAATTGATACTTTAGTTTGTAGCAAGTAGAATAATCTTAATCAAGGGAACAATACTACATTTAGAAGCCAGTCTAACTATCACAAGAGACAGACTACAGCTTCCAGTCAGGGTGCGAGACAATACTTAAATCCCATAGATGCGGGGAAGGTAGCTGCCTGTGGAAAACACATGTATGCCCCTGATGGAAGCTGCATCTTGCATGGATTTCAAGAAAGCACGCTTTTTTTTTCCCCTTATGCCTTTATCCAAATCACTGTTGCAAGCAACAGAGTAAGCATAGGGGGAGCGTAAAAAACGGCTCTATGGTTTCTTAAAGACAGAATAGCTGGCTCTCCCTATAACACAATATACTGTATGTATGATTAATATGAGTGATTATTATGATTTAGTATTCATAAGAGATGTTGTTTTTAATGCTGGATTTGGAAATTTTTTCCTCCAACTCCACAGCCAAGGTTCATGTGCAGGTTCTGGTCCAGCTTGGAGCTCCAGCATTGGGATTGTCCACATTCCCAGCCTCCCTGTGATCCGAATTGGTGAAGGCTATATCATATAGCAACTTTAACATCTGAGCACAAATGCATGGATGATCCATTGCAGCAATTGTTTGTTTTTATCTCATAACCCTGGTAAAGTGCCCATATTCTGTATCCTGAATAGTTACACTCTGCAACTAATACTGATGGTTGTCTAGAGGGGCCATTTAACACTTGTCAACAGATGGGGTTGGGCTTTACAAAGGAAACAAGAAATCCATATTGAATGAAAAGTGATGAAGCTACCTATGACATGAAATGCGGCAGTAGGTAAAGGACTGTATTGATCTCATGTACAGTGGTTCAAAAAAAAAAAAAAAAAGTACATGCATCCAATAAGTTATCTCGACCGAATAGGCATGATCCTGCAGGAGAAAGAATTGCCCCAAATGGAAATTGCATGTGAGCCATGCCCTTCAGAATGACTGAATTATGAAACGCTTTGATAAGTTTTCTTTAAGGCAATTGTCGAGGCTGAGGCTTGATCCTTCACTGTGCTTAAAATGGACCAACAGTCTGGCACCGTTTGTAAAGAAAGGTAGTAAGTAGCCTTGCATTCTGGATGACAATGCACAGTATTAGGAAGCCCACCAGCACTTCCTGTTTGCAGGTGACCTGCAAATGCATGAGCCTCCATTTTGTTTCTAAAATTTACTTCAGTAGGAGTTAGAAAAGATTAAATACATTTTTAGGTGCAGAAATCTGCCCCAGGGAGGGATTCATATGAGCACTGTTTGTTGTGTTGGTTTGGTGGAATATCAGGAAGGAGCTTAGGCCCTGTGCAGGAAGGGTTTGGCTCCATCTAATAGAAACCCACCTCCCAGATTCTAAAATAGGCAGACTCTAGGCAAGGCATATATGATTGAAACTGGACCACAATCACTGTTATGCCTGTCACAACATATAGTGGATTCCTTCTATACCTACCTTCCTGATGCATCTGTAGGATAAATAGGACACCAAATGGTGAGTCCCACTTGCTTCCTATCTAGGGAAGGGGTGCCACTGAATAGATCATACTTGGTGTATGAAACCGCCGTGAACAGTGAGAAAACTGCCGTTGAATTTCATTGTCTACCAGGTGTAAATTTTCACCTGGCTCTGAATCAACCCCTATGTTAGGATCTACCCACACGTGAATAAACACCATATAAGTGACTACACACAGCTGAGCAACTCACTAAGGGGCAGTGGCGAGCATATGTGCCCTGAGTGGTGGGCACCCAGGGAGCAAATGGGGGGGGGGGGGGGAGGTTAAGTGCCTTGCTCAAGGGCACTGCTGGTGGAGAGTTAGAAGAACTACTGTCCTTCAGAATGACTGAATCATGAAACACTCCAATAAAGTTATGTAAGGCAAGGCCTGGCCCTTCACTGTGCTTAAACCGGACCAACACCTATTTTTCTTTAACGGGTGTTGGTCCTGCTGTCTGCTCATCACAATAAGCTTGGGGGTGGGGGCATACAGAATGCTGGACCCCCCCTTGCAGATAACCTCCCAGGACGCTTAATTTTATTACGAGAGGAGGCCTGCAATTGACCACCGGGCGGTCATGTGGGCCATAGTCGTGTCCTCTGCGCCGCCCACTGGCACAACCTGCCCACGTGATTGCCCAGCAGCCAATTGCAGGACTCCTTTCCTGGCGCTGGCTCGTAATGGTGAGAATTACAAGCGTTCTGGGAGGTTATCTGCGAGGGTGGCTCCAGCGTTCTGTATGCCCACCCCCCCCAAGCTTATTGTAATGAAACACCTGTTAAAAAAAAAAAGACAATTCTGTGAGTACTCACCTGTAGAATTGCTTTTACTATGCATGGCACGCCTGCTACACAAAATCATAACTGGGATTCCGCCACAAGGTGGCGCAGTGGCACTGCAGAAGAGTTGTGGCTCCGCCCGGTACCATATTAAAATGGAATCACCATAGACTTATCCAGTATTTGACAAGCAGTGATACAAGAACCAGGAACAAATAAAGACAACAACCCCAACTAAATTGGAACAATCACCCTAAAAAGGCAACCAAGAACAACGTAACAAGGGCGGGGTGAAGCAGGCCGTGCCATGCATAGTAAAAGCAATTCTACAGGTGAGTACTCACAGAATTGTCTTATTCTAAGTATGTCACACACCCCGCTTCAGATAGTCATTACACTTGGGTTATACTGACCTGTAGATGGCGATCTTGCAGAGATGTCAATAAAAAAAAGGTCAGACCCTCTCGGTCCATAAATACCTGGTACCTCCGACTCATTCCCCAGTCTTTCATCTCTGCAGACGGCGAGCAAGTCAGAAGATGGATGTCTCCTCCTTGCAGGTAGCCGGGATAACTCCCGGCCCCTCTATTGAGTCTATTTCTGTCCGGATCCCTTTTAACTGATTTTAATTTGCCTCCCAGCACAGGCTGCTGGTTCGGACAATGGTAGACGGCACCCTATGGTGCTTAGGAGCTACGCTCCACCGTGAGACCCCATACCAAGGGGTAGGCGGTTAGCCGGGTTGGTGATCCCGGCTTGGGATTCCCTGTCCCTTGGCCTCCCACCCTAGCGTGGATTCCCCCTCTCCCGGATACCCTTAGAGGAAGGGGCCTTGTTGGGTCCTTTATTGTATGTGTGGAGTTTGTGTGGGCACTCGGTCACAGTGTGTGTGTGGGTGCTTGTTCTGTGTCACTGTACTTAAGCACGGCGGTACCGCGGCGCCGGCCGCTTCGTGCGCTGATGGCGGCATGGGAGCTTCTTCCCCTCAGGTGCGGGGCTGGGCGTCCGCGCGATCGCCTACGGCCCACCCCCTTGCTGCTGGCGCCGCTGTTTTTAGTTCCCGGCTACTGGCTGGGAGCGAAGGTGGAGGGGCGGGCGCGGGCGCAACGCGCGAACCGCGCCGGCCCGCCCTCCTTCTACCACTGATTACTCGCTTTTCTCCTTCCTCCGCTTGTGTGCGTGTGTGACGGTCGGCGGTCTTTTTGGTCGGTGAGTGGCCCTTGGGGGCCCCATTAGTTTTTGTATATATACTTCAGGGGCACACAGCTCAGGTTGCCATGCTGAGTGCTTGGTCGTCCCCTCCTGAGGTGGGTGCTCCTGTTTTGGGGTTGTCTAGCACCTCCATTTTGCATTCTCCGGACTGTACTACCCTCAAGGATGGTGAGGATAAACGCATTGACCAGATGGCTTGTCATGGTTTTGCCAGTGTTGGGTCGGCCTTGCGGCCTGTTTGTGCTTCGGCGCTCTTGCGCCAGGTCAGTTGTTAGAGAACTGTTGACTACATCCGGGCTTGACCCGGCTAGTGAGGAGTTGTTCTTGTCATTTGTACTAGCCGCCTTGGATGACACATTGGTGATGTGTAGTAGAACTTCGGCCTTGCTTGTGGCTATCCGGCGGTCGGTTTGGTTGCACCAGTGGGCGGCTGATTTTGTGTCCAAAAAGTTGCTTACAGCCCTTCCCTTTGTGAGGTTGCGGCTCTTTGGAGAAAAATTGGATTCGGTTGCAAAGGGTGGTAAGTTACCTCAGCGTAAGAAGCAGCGTCGTCCCTTTCATGGGGCAGCTTCCTTCACTCCTTCCTTTCGTAGGGCCAGAGTTGGCAGGGGATTGGCCTTCTCCTCCTCCAGAGGTGATTCCTGGAACCAGGGCAGGGGTCGTGCCCGTCCAGGACACAGCTGGGGCTCTAAGCCTAAGGCCGCTGCCAAGCCGGCTCAGCAATGAGGGAGCGCCCTCACCCTTGCGGGTGGGGGGACGGCTGCAACTCTTCTCCTGGGTCTGGGACCAAGAGGTCTCGGACAGATGGATTCGGGAAGTGGTGTCTTCCGGTTACAAGCTGAAGTTCGAGTTCCGGCCCCCTCTCAGATTCTTCAGGTCTCGGGTACCTTCAAATCCTCTGGCCGCGCAGGGGCTCCGGGCGGCAGTAGCAAATCTTCTGGACATGGCTGTAATTTGCCCGGTGCCTCCCTCGGACCGGGGCCTGGGCTACTATTCCAATCTGTTCACGGTGCCCAAGAAGGACGGTTCCGTTCGTCCCATTCTGGATCTGAAGTTACTCAACAGGTTCATCCGTCCCCGGAAGTTCCACATGGAAACTCTGCGTTCGGCCATCTATTCACTTCTCAGAGGGGACTTCATGACGTCCATAGACATCAAGGATGCTTACCTGCATATTCCAATCTTTCCGGCGCACCAGAGATTTCTCAGGTTCTTTGTAGAAAATCACCATTTTCAGTTTGTGGTTCTTCCGTTTGGCCTTACCTCGGCTCCAAGGGTTTTCACCAAGGTGCTAGCAGGGGTGATGGCCCTCCTCAGAGCCCAGGGTATCCGCATCGTGCCTTATCTGGACAATCTTCTTATTGTGGCTTCCTCTCTCAGCCAGGCTGAGCTAGATACCAGGACTGTGGAAGCCACCCTGGAGAGATTCGGCTGGGTGATCAACTATCCCAAGTCCTGCCTCTCTCCCTCCAGGGTGGTGGAGTTCCTGGGAATGTCTCTGGATACTTCTCAGGCCAGGGTGTTCCTCCCCCGGCCCAAGGTTCTTCTGATTCAGGAATTGACTCAGCGTCTCCTATCCATCCCTCGCCCGTCCATTCGGCTGGGGATGCGACTGGTGGGATTGATGGTGGCATCATTCGAGGCGGTTCCCTTTGCCCAGTTTCACACAAGGACGCTCCAGCTCCATCCCTTGGCGGCCTGGGATGGGTCCCCGCTGTCATTGGATCAGTCTTTTCTGATGTCCCCCCGGGTGCGGCATTCCCTTCTGTGGTGGCTGGAACCAAGCAATCTGATGAGGGGCAGATCCTTTCTGACCCCTCGTTGGGAGACGGTCACCACGGATGCCAGCCTGTCAGGTTGGGGGGGATTTTGGAAGGATCTTCAGTTTCAGGGACTGTGGGGGCCTCAGGAGGCTCACGATCCCATCAATGTTCTGGAGCTGAGAGCCATCAGGTTGGTTCTGGCTCACTTGACTCATCAGTTACAGGGCTTACCGGCTCAAGTTCGGTCGGACAATCGGACGGCGGTCGCCTACATCAATCACCAGGGAGGGACTCGCAGCAGGCGTGCCCTCAGGGAAGTGTCTTTGATCCTGGCTTGGGCAGAGAGCAATGTCCCATGCATCTTGGAGGTGTACATTCCGGGAGTGGAGAACACGGAGGCGGACTCCCTGAGCAGGTGCTAATCTCGCCGGGGAGAATGGTCGCTCAGCCCCAAGGTGTTTCGGTCGCTTTGCCACCGGTGGGGGACTCCGGAGGTGGACCTCTTTGCTTCTCGTCACAATCACAAGCTTCCAGCATTTGTGTCTCTCTCGCGGTATCCGCTGGCTCTGGCAGCGGATGCCATGTCTCTGAACTGGAGGGATCTGGGGTTTCTGTACCTGTTCCTTCCGTTTCCCATGGTGGGCAAAGTGGTGCGCAAGCTGGCCCTAGAGGGCGCGTCAGCAATTCTGGTGGCTCCAAGATGGCCAAGACAGGTTTGGTTCGCAGATGTGGTAAGGTTGGCAGCGGATCAGTTAGATCTGCCCCTTCTGCCGGATCTGCTCACTCAGGGTCCACTGCTCTACCCCAATTTACCAACGCTGGCTTTGACGGCGTGGCTGCTGAAACCTCCATCTTGAAGGAGGAAGGTCTTTCTGATGCTGTCATTCAGACTCTGGTTAGGGCTAGAAAGAAGTCTTCCTCTGCCATCTACTATAGGATTTGGAGGTCTTATATTGATTGGTGTGAGGTCCGGGCCTTGCCTTGCAGGGTGTTTTCTATCCCTAGGGTTTTGGAATTTCTGCAACATGGTCTGGACCTGGGTTTGCAGCTTAGTACGCTGAAAGGGCATGTTTCTGCCCTGGCGGTTTTCTTTCAAAAGTCTTTTGCTCTTCATCCTCTGGTTAAGACTTTTTCCAGGGGGTTACGCATGTGCGGCCTCCTAGGAATCCTTTGCTCCCAGTTTGAGATTTGAATTTGGTTCTTTCTGCTTTTCAGGGTCCTCCTTTTGAACCTTTGCAGGATATTGCTCTTTCTACGCTTACTCAGAAGGTTGCGTTTCTGGTTGCCATCACTTCTGTTCGGCGTGTATCGGAGTTGGCGGCTTTGTCCATTCAGGCTCCTTACTTTGAGAGGCATCAGGACAAGGTGGTTTTTCGCTTCAAGCCAGATTTCCTAAGGTGGTTTCTGCCTTCCATCGTAATCAGGACATTGTTCTACCCTCCTTGTGTCCTAAGCCCAGCAATGACAAGGAGAGGGTTTTGCATTCTCTGGATGTGGTTCGCTGTGTGAAGTACTATTTGGTGGCTACTTCTTCCTTTCGTAGGACTGACACCCTTTTTTTGGTGCCCTCCGAGCCTAGGAAAGGTTTGGCTCCCGCCAAGTCTTCCATTAGTAAATGGATTCGCCAGGCCATTGTTGGGGCCTATTCTGCCAAGGGGAAGGTTCCCCCTTTTCGTGTTACTGCTCATTCTACTCGTGCCGTTGGGGCGTCCTGGGCTTTCCAGCACCAGGCCTCTGTTGAGCAAGTTTGTAAGGCTGCTACTTGGTCTTCCGTTCATACTTTTTCCAAGTTTTACAAGGTTGATGTGCGGGCCTCAGCGGATGCTGTTTTTGGCCGCAAAGTTCTGCAAGCTGCAGTGGTTTAAGTTGGTACATTATTGCCTTGTTTTGGATCCCCACCCTTTATGGACACTGCTATTGAATGTCCCCAAGTGTAATGACTATCTGAAGCGGGGTGTGTGACATACTTAGAATAATACCATTTTGTGAATACTCACCTGTAAATGGGTATTATAAGTATGTCACACACCCCGCTTCAGCCCGCCCTTTGGTATTTTGGATCCATTATATGGTGAACCTTTCTTACTGTTACTGGTTATTTTGGCTCTTCCTGGTCCCTTTGTTTCCTTACTGCTGTTTTAATACTGGGAAATGAGTGGGAGGTACCAGGTATTTATGGACCTTCCTTTTTTTATTGACATCTCTGCAAGATCGCCATCTACAGGTCAGTATAACCCAAGTGTAATGACTATCTGAAGCGGGGTGTGTGACATACTTATAATACCCATTTTACAGGTGAGTATTCACAAAATGGTATTTTTCCTAGTGCTTCACAAAATCATAACAACTGGGACATCCAAAAGCAGTGTCCATTAAGTAGGATGGGATCTCCAAAAAGAAAGTAACAACAGACTGTTTAGACCACCACCGCCTGGAGTACCTTGCAGCCAAAAGCAGCATCAGCTGAGGCCTTAACATCAACTTTGTAAAACTTGGAAAAAGTTTGAACAGAAGACCAAGTTGCGGCCTTACAAACTTGTTCAACAGAAGCTTGGTGCTGAAAAGCCCAAGAAGCACCAATAGCACGAGTGGAATGAGCACTAACCCAGAAAGGAGGAACCTTCCCCTTAGCAGAATAGACCTGCTCCACGACCTGACGGATCCACTTGCTGATAGTGGATTTAGCTGGAGGCAGACCCTTCCTAGGTCCAGCAGGAAGAACAAAAAGAGCATCAGATTTCCTGAAAGACTCAGTAGCTACCAAATAAAACTTCAGGGCCCTGACAACATCCAGAGAAAGAAGCTTCCGCTCCTTGGAATTAGCAGGATTAGGACCCAGAGAAGGCAAAACAATGTCCTGATTGAGATGAAAAACAGACACAACCTTAGGCAAGAAATCCGGCTTAAGCCAAAACACCACCTTGTTCTGATGCCGCTCAAAACAAGGAGGTTTGATGGAAAGAGCAGCCAGCTCAGAGACTCGCCTAACCCAGGTAATGGCCACCAGGAAGGCCACCTTAAGAGTCATAATGGGCAAGGCAGCCCCACTGATAGACTCAAAAGGAGGACCCTGCAGAGCAGACAACACCAAATTTAGATCCCAAACCGGTAGCATAGGTTTACGTGGTGGACGCACATGAGTAACTCCCTGAAGAAAGTCTTGACCAACCGGTGATTGGCAAAAGACCTTTGAAAGAAAAATGCCAGGGCTGACACCTGTTGCTTGAGGGCCCGAATCCAGGCCATGTTGCAAAAAATCCAGAATCCTGGGAATAGAAAACACTCTACAAGGCAGAGACCTAGACTCACACCAGGCAATGTAAGCATGCCAAATCCTATAGTAGATAAAGGATGAGGACTTCTTCCTAGCCCTAGTCATGGTATCAACAACAGAGGCCGGTAATCCTTTATCCATCAAGATGGAGGTTTCAGCAGCCAAGCCGTTAAAGCCAGCGTTTGTAAATTGAGATGGCACAACCGTCCCTGAATGAGCAGGTCTGGATTCTTGGGCAGGACATACTGATCCATTGCCAACTGCACGACGTCTGCGAACCACACGCTCCTTGGCCAGCAGGGGGCCACCAGAATGGCTGGTACCCCTTCCTGGGCTATCTTGCGCAGATTGTGATTGTGGCAGGACGCAAACAAGTCCAAATCCGCCACCGGTGACACAAGGAGTGAAATACCTTGCTGCTGAGAGAGACTATTCCCCCAACCGAGACATCCCCCTGCTCAGGGAGTCTGCCTCCAGGTTCTCCACCCCCGGAATGTAAACCGCCGAGATGCAAGGCACATTCTCTTCCGCCCAAGACAGTATCAGGGACACTTCCTTGAGGGCTCGCTTGCTCCGAGTCCCTCCCTGATGATTGATGTAGGCAACTGCCGTCTGGTTGTCCGAGCGGATCTGAACAGCCCGACCCCGAAGGTGTGAGGTCAGCTGAGCAAGAACCAACCTGATCGCCTTCAGTTCCAGAACATTGATGGCAGCATGGGCCTCCTGGGGGCCTCATTGACCCTGGAACTGTAGAGACTTCCAAAAGCCCCCCCAATCGATCAGACTGGAGGGACATGGCTATGTAGCCGGACAGAGCAGACGTGCGGCACGTGGGCTCCTGCAAAAATCCCCAGATCCTGGTTTGTTCTCCCTGCTCCAACGCTCAGGACCCCCCTTAGACCTACCTGAATCCACTGTGAGTCCGGGCTGAGGTGTGGCTTGGCTGGATCGGCTGGAGGACAGTGGAGTGGACACAGTGAAGGAATCGGCGCCATCTAGAGTGAGGAGGTGAGGTGGGGTTGGTGAGGAGACCAGTGCCCCTCCTTCTGGATCGGGTCCCCCTAGTGACCGGCCCTGGCTTGAGGCTCCTTCTTGTCCGGCACTGCTGTCTTTCTTCCCCTCTGTCGGCGCCTCATCCTCTCCCCCTTGGTGACTTCTCTGAGTGCAGAGATACAGTGACCGGCTCTCCAGCACGTGCTGAGCTCTCTTCAGCCCTCTCTCTGGTGCTTCCCCCCCCGCTGCTGTGTGTCCGTCTTGCTGGAGCTATAAATCTTCTGCCTGTGAGGGTCCTGCAGCACTGGATTCCCCTGTAATCTCCTTCATCAGCCCTTCACACGATGACTAGAATCCATGTGGGGATAGATTTCTCTTCACAAGCTCAAAAATAAGAGCTGAGTCATCCAAAGGACACAAATTAGCTGCATATGCAGCTATGCTGGACGTTATAGCAGGGGCAATCTTCTTGCCTGTGATCCCTGTGTGTGTTAAAGTGGACCAACACCCAGGATTTTGACTATCCTGGGTGTTGGTCCACTTAGGTGGGGCACCCCGATCGGGGGTGCCCCGCTGTGTGAAACCCCCCAGAAACCCCAATAAACTCACCTCTCCCCGCTCCCACGTGACCTCGTCCGGCCAATGACAGCGCTCAGAGCCGCTCTGGTATGCGCGTCCAAAGCAGCTTGGACGCGCATACCAGAGCGCTGTCATTGGCTGCGTCTCTCGCTTCCCTCTAACAGGGGGCGCGCCTGCGCCGGCCATTCACAAAACGGCCGGCGCGGGAGCGCGCCCTGCTAGAGGGAAGCGAGAGACGCGGCCGCGTCTCGCGCATGCGCCGTTGGATCGCCGGTAAGGTAAGGATTGTGGGCCTCCTGGGGGGTTCCTCCCCGCGGGACATCCCGATTTCGGATGCCCCGCGGGGAGGGATCTGATAGGTCCGGGAATCTTATAGATTCCCGGGCCGATCCCCCCTGGGTGTTGGTCCACTTTAAGCTCATTCACTCACACTGCTCATTGTGCTAAAATCATTCAACTGCATTGTGCTGCCGCCCATCTGTATTGGGCTAATAGACATCCAACCACAGTCTGCAGAAATTATTCAACAGCATTGTGCTAAAGTTATTCAACCACAGCCTGCTAAAGTTATTCATTCCTATTGTGCTAAAAGTTATTCAACTATAGGGTGCAAAAACCGAGTTGAGCCAGGTGCTATCCTCTATATGACAGGAAATAAGAAGCGGCGTACAGTGCGACTACATTGCAGCACACAAACAATGGCCGAGTCGGCGGGGGAACAGCTAGCCTCTCCCACCTCTAATCCTGACAACGCTGCTATAATGGCCGCCATTACTAACTGTCAGAGTGTCCTTACAGCAAAATGTGATAATTTGCAGGAGCAACTGAATTACTTCAAGCACGACCTCGACAAAGTAAGAGATAGGGCAGCTGAGTCTGAGAGAAGAATTTGGGAGGCGGAGGATGGCTTGTCATCGGTGACTGCGGCGGTTGAATCCCTGAAGTGGCAAGTGAAAACCCTCACGGAGCGGGTTGAGGACGCAGAGAATCGTAATTGCCGCAACAACATCAGAATATTGGGAATACCAGAAAAGGCGGAGGGGGATGCCCCGGAGAACTTTATTGAAAATTTTATCCAAAAGACTTTGGCCCCAGAGGGTCTCTCGCCCTTTTTTGTGGTAGAGCGGGCACACCGCATCCCGTTTCGCTTCCTCCCCGCCCCTTCATCCTGAAATTGATGAGCTTTAGAGATCATGACACCATACTTAGGGCAGCTCGGAAGCAGCGGGATATCCTGTACAACGGCGAAAGATTATCCTTCTTTCCCGACTTTACATCTGAAGTGCAGAAGCAGCGTCGCTCTTTAAAAGGAGCAGTATCGCAAATCTTTCTTGGTGACTTATATTTAAATAGTACTTTGAATGTAGGTAAGTGTTGGAGTAAGAATTACAAATGTAGAAAAAAATGTCTGTGTTGTGCAGCTGGAGACTAATAGCTCATGTTTATGTCTGCTGAGTGTCAGGGCCGACACTCTGGCCTGTTCCACGCTGAGGAGAGGGGGAAACAATGTAACAAAGTAATCAGCTGTTCAGTGCTGGCAGCCGTCCAGCATAAGATAATATTGCAACATTGCCTGGCCAGAACTCATATATGTAAAACAGAAAGAAAAGCTCTATAAGTCATTTAGCTCATTGATAAATTCAATGTCAGTTTGAACCAGAGTCATTGGTTCTCAGACTCACCAGTTTTTTTTTTTTTTTTTCTTTTGGGGGGGGGGGTTATTTTATTTCAGAATTGGACTTTTATGTTTACATCCTGTTTTTTTGCTCTAAACATTTTTTATTTTGACAGTTTTCCCTTCATGTTGGCTCTGCTGCAGAATCTTTCAGTTTACCATTTTCTCTTTCATATTCTTATTTTTCATTTTTCCATATGATCTCTCTTTCAGCTTTGTGTGTTTTGAGCAAAGCCCAACCCAGGATTTTCACTATCTGGAGTTTTGTTTTGTGCCCCTAGGGGCATCCCGACTTGGGATGCCCTGATATGTGAAATCCCCAAGTGTGCCTGTGAAAACTTACCTTTCCCTGTCCCACATCGCATGCGCGGGCTCTCATCCAATCAGCGCTGTTTGCACGCAGATGGGGAGCCTGAGCAGTAACCTTCCTGGCCGCCCGGCCTGTCTAAATGACTATCTGTGTGAGCGCGCCAGAAAAATGGGGGGATCTGTGGTTATCCAGGGGTCGTTTCACACAGTGGGGCATCCCGATTTAGGATGCACAAGGAGGAAGGTTAATGGCCGGGTCTTATAGACTTTAGGGTCGGCCACTCAGTGTTTTGTTCCACTTTAATACCTTTAGATTTTCCTGCACAGTTATTCAAAGAAGAATTTCAGTTATTTTCAGTCAGTTTAGTTTATTTTGTATAGATTTTACACATTTGAGTCACCTGGTATCATAACAAAAGCAGCACCTCACACACACACAGCCGTTACCACTGATTGCAGTGTCAGCCTCTGAGGTAAAGTGTTGCTAGGAGACCAGTGGGCTAAATCAAGCAGCTCACTAAATACAACCCAGCAGATCCCCCTATTCAGCAAATGGACTGAGCCATTGTCATTATACAATTTAAAAGTAAGGCAAATATTTTTTCCTTTTTCTATCGCCACATTATTTATACACGTTAGAAGCTATTGTGTGGCTATTTAATTATTTATCTTTTTTAATGCAAATTTCGCGATACTGCTCCTTTAATGAGGTGAGGGCACGTCTCCGAAGGAAAAACATCAAACATGCCATGCTTTTCCCTGCTAAATTACGAGTACAAGACGGATCTTCCACCAAGTTGCCAAGGAGGCAAGTGACTGGGTGGGTGGACTCACTACCTGAAGCTTGAGATGCTGTTGTTGTTTTTTTGTTGCCTATCTGGGTGCTGCAGCACAATGTGGGACACCCAGTGGTTGATACCCAGTGGGACCGAAGCTTCTAGGAGATTTTTGCCGGGGGTGAATGCCTCTGGAACTCGGCCAAATACCTTTACTTGTTGGGCAAACTTGGTCGGTAACGCTCCGGACATGCAGTGGTCCTAGCCTTTTCCCTTTATAGGGGTGGCGCTGGGGACAGGGGCATACCTGCTCTGATCCCTGTTCCTGGGGGCCCTGTGCTCAGCGTCCCCCCACCTTCGGTTCTGTCCCATCCCTACTTCCCTTGCCTCTACAACCTCCGACTTCCCTCCATCCCCCCCCTTCTCACCCCATGGTCCTGATTAGAGATGAGCGAACTTCTTGAAAGTTCGATTCGGGCGATTCGCCGAATTTCCCCAAGAAATTCGGGTTCGCCCGAATCAAACTTTCACGAATCGCTCGTCTGAAAAAAAAAATGCCGGCATGGTGGGAGTGTGCGGCGGCCCGCTGACAGCGCAGCCGGCCTGCCCGCTCCCACCATGCCGGCATTTTTTTAAAAAGCAAACACCTGCATGGTCGGAGCGTGGAGGCCGGCGCCGCTCTCAGCTGTCATCAGAGGGCGCGTCATCAGAGGGCGCCGCCCTCCATGCTCCGACCATGCAGATAAGTGTTTGCTTTTTAAAAAAATGCCGGCATGGTAGGAGCGGGCAGGCCGGCTGCGCTGTCAGCGGGCCGGCTTCCGCCGCCCGCTGACAGCATAGCCGGCCTGCCCACTCCCACCATGCCGGCATTTTTTTTTTTTAATTTCAGGGAAAATTCGAGCGGCACGAACCAGAAAAAATTCGGGTTCGTGCCGAATCGAATTTTCCCTGAAATTCGGAGCGAATTCCGGTTCATCCGAACCGGTTCGCTCATCCCTAGTCCTGATTCTTGGGGATTATGCATCCTTTATCATCCCTAGATGTGCCTGCCGCAGCATATATGACCCCAGACCACTATTGTTAACCAGTGTTCATTGTTACTAATAGTTCAAGGGAGTAAGCTTGCCGCAGTTGGGTTTGGTAGAGCCGGGTGGGTTGGGTGTTGGCTTGAAGTTTTTGATTTTTGGTAGGGTAAAGTGGGTTAAGGTTTGTTATTATATGCTCATGTTAATGTTCTATCTTTATCTGTTGGTAAGTCTTGTATGGTGTGTTGGAGTGAATGGTGGTATGAATGGTTTGGCCTGCTGTCATGGGACTTTAAAGTGGACCAACACCCAGGGGTGATCGGCCCGGGAATCTATAAGATTCCCGGGCCGATCACCTCACTCACCGCGGGACATCCGAGATCGGGATGTCCCGCGAGGTGAAACCCCCCCCCAAAAAAACCCAAACTCCTTACCTGATCCGCCGCCTGTCGCGCGCCCGTCTGTGAATGGCCGGTGCGGGCGCACGCACACCGAGAGTGACACGTGGGAGGCAGCGGCGGACGCGCTGTCTTGGACGCCGCTGTCACCCGCTTGGACGTCGGCGGGGATTGGACGGCGCGGTCACATGGGAGCGGGGAGAGGTGAGTTTTTTGGGGTTTCTGAGAGCGGGACACCCCCGATCGGGGTGCCCCGCCGAAGTGGACCAAAACCCAGGATAGTCAAAATCCTGGGTGTTGGTCCACTTTAAGGGAGGTGATGGGGTGCTGGGATATTAAACATCCTTTTGGCATATACGATCATATCATTTTATTAGATCCAGATGGAATGTAAAGTAATTTCATGGAATAAGCGAGGTCTTAATGACTGTGTAAAGAGGACTTCAGTGCTTCAGTTTCTGAAGCGGCACAATCCTAATATTTTAATTCTGCAAGAGACCCATCTACTGGGCCGCAAATCGTTGTCCATAAAAAAAGCCATGGATTGCGCAGTTATTCCATTCTCACTACTCCAATTATGCCAGGGGGGTGTCAATCCTAGTGGCTAAACATCTTCCTTTTACTCTCATGTTAGTGCAATCGGACCCTAAGGGTCGGTTTATTATTGTACATGCTAAAATAGACGATGTCACTGTCTTGATAGTGGGTTTGTACATTCCACCCCCCTTTGATGTGCGAGTCCTCCAGGAGATTATGGATAGAGTAGCCACTTTCCCGCCCGATCCGCTGATGCTCATAGGCAACTTTAATATGATCCTAGATAGCAGCATGGGCGGAGGCCCTAGGGTTGACTGAGCGATAGAGCATTCTCTTGTCACTCTATCCCCCACAAATCTCTTTCGCGTATTGACCTGGCATTTGCATCGAGGTGCTTTTTGACTAGGGTGGGGGCATGCGAGTACCTGCCGAGAGGCATATCGGACCATTCACCGCTAATGGTGACCATACGCATGTCCGGGAACCAAACTGGCCTGCGGCGATAGGCTCTTAACCCCCTGTGGTTGGAGGATGAGGAGGTATGTGGTGCGCTGTTAAGGGACCAAGAGACATACTGGCAATGCAATGGGGAAGAAACATCAGTCAATACAAGATGGGATGCATTCAAGGCAGTCATTAGGGGTAGCGCTATAAGTGCCAATAAAGGGGTTAGGGTGAAGCGAGGGAGGGCTGTCAGGGAACTAGAAGAGAAAATGGCTGAAGCAGAAAGGAAATTTGTGGTGTCAACGACTCCGGCAGATCATAATTTACTTAAATCCCTCCAAAGGGAGTATAATCTTGCATTGACTGAGTCTACAAGAAAGATGCTATTATTAAAGCAGCAGACTGTTTTTGAGAAAGGGGATAAAAATGGGAGAACCCTGGCTTACCTCTCAAAGGCAGAGAGTCCGCAGACGCAAATAGTTGGTATCACGAGTCAGACTCAATTGATAACAGACTCAGAGGGGATTTCGAGGCAATTTCAAGATTACTATAGCCAATTATACTCCTCTAGGATACAATATGGCCCAACAGGCGTGGCTGCTTATCTCGAAACCATAAACCTCCCATTCTTGTCAGAGGCAGATAGTGCAATGCTAGACACCCCGATAACATGTGAAGAAATTGGTAAAGCTATTGCCCTAATGTCGAATCGGAAGGCCCTCGGGCCAGATGGTCTACCTTCGGAGTGGTACAAGAAAAATAGTGAAGCTATAGCGCCAAAGTTGCTAGAGGTCTTCTCTGAGGCTTTGCAATCGGAGACCTTGCCAGAATCCTTTGCGCAGGCAACTATCACCCTGATATATAAAGATTGGAAACCAAGTGATGCTTGTAGCTCGTATAGGCCGATCTCACTCCTAAATCAGGATGCCAAGATCCTTGCTAAGGTCCTGGCACGCCGATTAAACACTGTAATCCTTTCACTCATAGGGGCTGATCAATCGGGTTTTATGCCAGGTCGGACGACAAGCAATTTAAGGAGACTACTCAGTAACTTGCAAATCCGACATGACAACGCGGGGAGCAGAGTGGTAATTTCATTAGACAATGAAAAAGCCTTCAACTCCGTCAAATGGCCCTATTTGTGGGCTGTCATAGCCAAGTTCGGTCTCCCACCAACCTACATTAAATATGTACAATTACTCTATAGGAACCCCAAGGCAAGGGTGAGGGTGAATGGGATTATAACGTCTGAAATATCACTGGATCGAGGCACGCACCAGGGATGCCCCCTCTCCCCATTGTTGTTTGCGCTGGCTATTGAACCTTTGGCATCGCTAATTAAGAGACTTCCCAGATATACAGGGGTGGAAACTGGGTTGTACTGTTGAGAAGATCTCCATGTATGCAGACGACACCCTGGTCTACTTGGCAGATGCTAACAGTTCACTAGAGGCCCTACTGAATACAATAGCTAAATTTGGATCCTTTTCAGGCTTAAAAGTCAATTGGGAGAAATCTAGCCTATACATGGTGGATAGACCTGAAGATATTCAGATCTTTCTAGGCTCATCACTTCAGATAGTGGAACGGTTTAAGTATCTGGGGGTCATTATACAGGGGGACCCCTCCAAATTTATTGAGTTAAATATAAATCCTGTGATCAGTACCCTTAGAAGGAGGACTACCCAGTGGGTGACTCTCCCCCTCTCAGTAATTGGCCGCATCAATACGTTCAAAATGTTTTTTCTCCCTAAATTTCTATATCTGTATCAAGCATCGCCCATTGTGTTGCCAGCCTCCCATTTTCGACTATTGGACTCCATATCATTTAAGTTTGTTTGGGGTTCCTCCCCCCCCCAAAAAAAAATTAATAGGTCCACTCTCAAAGCACCCTTAAAGTGGACCAACACCCAGGATTTTGACTATCCTGGGTTTTGGTCCACTTCGGCGGGGCACCCCCAGGAAGCCCCAAAATCTTACCTGTCCCCGCTCCCACGTGACTGGACGGTCCAATCCCCGCCAACGTCCAGGCGGGGATCAGGAACGTCCAAGCGGCTGCCGCCGCCGCCACCTCCCTCGCGTCACTTTCGGCGCGCGAGCGCCCCCGCCGGCCATTCGCAGACGGCCGGCGCGGGCGCGAGCACGCCTACAGGGGCGCGAGGGAGGCGGCGGCGGCCGGCCGCCGCCGAAGATCAGGTAAGGTGTTTGGGGTTTTTTTGGGGGGTTTCACCCCGCGGGACATCCCGATCTCGGATGTCCCGCGGGGTGGGAGGTGATCGGCCCGGGAATCTTATAGATTTCCGGGCCGATCACCTCTCGGTGTTGGTCCACTTTAACAGCTGGGGGCCTGGCTGCACTGCATATGCTATTGTACTTCTATGTCACTCAATTAGTGTATATTACTTGGTGGATGGTTCCCTCTGTGGCTAACCCAGTGACCTCCCTGGAAACCTCTCTGCTAGGTCCAGCAGTTCCTTTGAGGATTCTTGTGTACAGAGGAGTGAGGAGTCTCCAGCATGCTACAACATGCATGAGAACCACCTTGCATGGAAGATTCGGGGAATTACATTATTAGCACAGATACTCTCAGGAGGGGCGCTGATGACATATGAGCAGCTAGTGCAAACGCATGGCATATCTCCAAGGGATTTCTTCCGTTATCTCCAGCTGCTCTCAGATACCATTGGAGGGATTGCAACTAATGGAATCATCAGTGGAGTCTTTGGTTAGGTCCACGGATCTTAGTAAGCCCACCTCAACTTTATATTGTGCCCTCCTCTCAAACCTCCCCTCCCCACTGGATAGTGCACTGGACAAATGGGAAGCATTAATCCTGGATCTAGATCGGGGAGACTGGGAGGAGGCCATAGACAGCCTGTACTCATTAGTAATGGATTCAAAAGACAGGCTAAGTGGCTCCACCAGGTCTACCTGACCCCAGCTAGACTTAAAAGAATGGGCCTACTGGAGACAGACCTGTGTCCCATGTGTAAGGTCAAACCAGGCACCTTAATACACATGGTCTGGGAATGCCAAGTGATCGCAAGGTACTGGGATGCAATATCTAGCTTTATATCCACCTCCGTGGGATTACCAATTAGAAAGTCAGCTGCCCTCTGTTGAGTATAGTTGAACCCATGCTGGATGATGACCCGCAGAGAACTCTTCTACGATTGTTAATGTTTTACGCTAGAAAATGCATGCTACTAAATTTGAAACATCCAAGTGAGCCAACTCTGTTGGGGTGGAAAAGCCTGATAAACAGTAAGCTAGTCTTATATAAGATGACCTACATGGACAGGGGATGCCCAAACAAATTTGAGCGGGTGTGGGAGGCGTGGCTTAATGCATCCAGCACAGCTAATGACTAAGAACTGCTAACTATTATTTTTCCCTTGGGCTCCATAATACCTTCCATCTAGATAGAGAAATGAGGCCAACAGCAGGCGAGTACGAGTGGGTGTGTGTGATTGTACATGTGGTTATATATGTGTAAGTTACTGTAAGTTGCCTCTCTATAAAAGAGGACGATTGTAAATTGTAAGTGCAATTGTAAATTGTAATTGAAATGCATAAATAAAAATTCATAAAAAAAACCTGTCAGACTGGCATCTGTGGTGACAGTCTCCCAACGCCGGGGCAGAAAAGTCCTGCCCACTAGAAGGTTCCTTGAGTCCAGCCACAAGAGGGACTGTCTGGCCAGGGGGGACAGAGCCAACTCCTGATCCAGGGACACAGGGTCCCGATTCCAAACAGACAGAAGGTGCAACTGAAGAGGCCTCATGTGAAACTGAGCAAAGGGGACCACCTCGAAGCAGGACCATCAGACCCAGTAACTGCATCCCCTGCCAGATGGAGGGATGGGGACACAAGAGCAGAGCCCGAGCCTGCTTCTGAAGGCCCTCCACCTTCAGCTGGGGCAGGAAAACCTTGACCTGAGAGGTATCCAGAGTCATGCCCAGAAAGGACCTCAAAGACAGAGACAGTGAAGACTTGGGATAGTTGATCACCCAGCCGAAGGACTCGAGAATGGAGGTCACCACCTGAGTATCCCTCTCGGCCTGCCGAAGAGACTGAGCTGCAATCAGAATGTCGTCCAGGTAAGGGAGGATGCGAATGCACTGATGCCGCAGCAGAGCCATCACGCCCGCCAGCACCTTGGTGAACACCCAAGGCGCTGAGGTGATACTGAAGGGTAAGGCCACAAACTGGTAATGCTGATCCTCTAGAGCAAACCTGAGAAATCTGATGACCCAGGAAGACTGGCACATGAAGATAAGCATCCTTGATGTCCACAGAGGTCATGAAGTCGCCCGGGCGAAGGGAACTGACAGCCGAACGAAGAGTCTCCATGCGAAAGTGCTTGAACTTGACAAACCTTTTGAGACATTTCAAGTCCAGGATTGGCCTCAGGGACCCGTCCTTTTTGGGGACCGTGAACAAATTGGAGTAGAAACCCTGACCCCATTCCTGACTCCCCAAATGACTCCCGAGTCCAGCAGACATTGAACCGCAAGGCGCAACCCCTGAGCTGACAGAGGGTTGTGAGGCATCCGGGATCTGAGGAATCTGGGGGGCGGCCAGGCTGCAAACTATCTTGTAACTGGAGGACACCACCTCCCGACTCCACTGGTCTGAGACGCGGAGCCTCCAGACGTGAGCAAAAAGGCAAAGCCGTCCCCCCACCTGGATGGGTGAGGGCGCCTCTTCATGCCTGAGGGGGCTTGGGGTCCCATGAGAGACCAGGATGACCACTGGATCTGCCACGGCCCCAAGACCCCCCTGCAGGCACCTGAAAAGAGGGACCCTCAACCTCCTCTGGGGGTACGAAAGGAGGAGACTGAAGCAGATGGCCCCGAAAAGGCTGTCTCCTACGCTGAGGCATTGGGTAAAATATCCAAGCGCTCACCAAAGAGCCGCAGCCCCACAAAGGGGAGTCCAGTGAGAGCCTTCTTAGCAGCAGCGTCAGCTGCCCACTGACGCAACCAAACAGAGCGGCGCATAGCCACCAAGAGGGCAAAGGCCCTACCACTCAGCCGCTGCTTAATGGAACGAGAAAGCTCACCCTGCTTCCTCTTAGCCACCTCAGGGGGGGCAATGTGTAAAACCTCAAAAATGTGAGACAACAGATTAGCGAGTCATAGCCCGAGAAAAGCTCCCCCTCCTCCAGGGAATAACATTCATCAAAAAAATCTATTTTCTCCTACTCCTAAGTAAACAGTGCAGGCGAGGAAGTCAGGTGCCACTTCTTGCTAGAGGCCTTACGCTGAACAGGCCTGGCAAGCTGTCTTTCATTGCTGGCCAAAGTGCCAAGTAAGATTGTGACCCCCTGCTAGAGTCCCCCCTCACTGGGGGCTAAGTGCAGGCGCGGCGGGGTAGGCGATGCCGAAGGGGGCGCAGAGCTTGGTAAAGAAGCAGGCAGCCCAGACAATCAAAAGGACAGCCTGGGCGCACGGCCACACACAGTGACATCATTACTGATAGGGGATACCCCCACACATGGAACACACCCAGGATTGTCCCGAAGGAACCCCGAGCATGTTATTCCAAGAAGCCTCCATATGGTGATTAATACAGGCACAATATGCCAGCACAGGGTAAAGGCTAATAAAAGCCACCTGGGATTCCCCCCCCGAGGGATGCCCCCAGAATCCGTAAGGGGAGATGAAGGGGGGGGGTAAGGAGCAGGGAGAAACCACAACCTATGGGTGTCCCGCCTGAAAGACATAAGCAAACATACATAAGAATCCCGCAACCCAAGCCCCAAGGATAACCAAAAACCCTGGAGGGGACTCACGGACCAAGCAGGACAAGGATTGCCAGCCGCCAGACCACCGGAGGAAGTGACGCAGGCAGAAATCACCGCCACAGCCCAGGGATTGAAGAGGGACCCAGACACGCAGCAGAAGCAAGATGGCACCAACAGAGGAACTTTTAGGGGCGGGCCGCAGGAGAACTACGCGATACGCGTCATCCGCCCCCCCCCGAAGAGCACAAAAACGTCGCTCACGTGACCTCGTCTACGTCATCCCCACAGTGAAAAATTGCCCCCCTCCCCAAACACCCGTCGGGGAGAGAAGGGGGGGAGGAGAGCGAGCAGGCAGCGGCGAAGCCCAGGCCAGTGGGAGGGGGGGGACCCCGAACATAGAAAACATGTCCCACTCACCCACTCAGAAGCTAGGACGGGAACTCCGCATCCCTGGTAGGCTCACCATAAAGCCTATGGCCGGCTACCCTTTGTGGTACAGGGTCTGCGGCTTGGAGCAGCGCTCCTCTACCTTCACCCAATCCATCAGCCGAGGCTGGGAGGCACAAAGGGTCCAGAAACGGGTGAAAATAGACATGCAGGGCGGCAGGCATGGTTGCCCCGCACACCTGCGCATAGAGAGAGCCATCTTCTATCTTTGCAGTAAGAACTGCAGAGAACAACTGGATAAGTCTATGGTGATTATGTTTTCTATATGGTACCGGGCGGAGCCACAACTCTTCTGCAGTGCCACTACGCCACATTGTGGCGGAATCCCAGTTATGATTTTGTGAAGCAGGCCGTGCCATGCACTAGGAAAAAACAACCACGGGTGATGGTCTAGTTTAAGGAGCTCAAGTTCTGAAATAGGTAGACTCCTGGCATCATATATGATTAAACTGGACCACAATCACAGTTATGCCTGTCACAACATATAGTGGATTCCTTGTTCACCTACCTTCCTGTTGTGTCTGGAGATAAACATGGCAAGTCCAGGGAAGAATTCCTGCTGTGGAGAATTGACCTTCCATTTTTAGATAATGGCTTATTGTACAGATGGTGTATTTTTTGCACCACTTTTATGGTCCCACAAATGTACAGTTCATAAATCTTTCGACATACAATATTTTTCTAATTTTGGTTCTGTAAATTACCACAATGAATTTTGTACAAAAAACAATGCAGATGCAAGTTCAGACTTAATAGGTTGAACAAAAAGATTGTATAAAAATGTGAGGAACTAAAATATGTTTAAAACACAATCCCTTAGTTTCAGTGACTCAAAAGTAATTGGACAAATTAAATGATTGTAAATAAAATGTTCAATTCTAACACTTGGTTGAAAACACTTTGTGAGCTGCTTGCTGGCTAATTGCAACCCCTGGCAGAAAATTATGGAATCACCAGTCTGAGGATGTTCCTTCAGTTATTGAAAAAAAGCAGATCACAGACATGACAAAAAACTAAAGGCATTTCAAAATGGCAACTTCCTGGCTTTAAGAAATACTACAAGAAATCAAGAAAAATAATTGTGGTAGCCAGTAACAGTTTTTAGAACAAGCACATGGAATAAATTATGGAATCACTAAATTTTGAGGAAAAAAATATGGAATCACCCTGCAAATTTTCATTACTAACAATAACACCTGCATCAGATTAAATCTGCTCGTTAGCGTCCAGGTAAAAAGGAGTGATCACACCTTGGAGAGCTGCTGCAACAAGAGGACTGACATGAATCATGGCTCCAACACCAGAGATGTCACTTGATATAAAAAGGAGAGGATTATCAAACTCCTCAAACTCTATCACACAGTGTTGCACAAGATGGTTGTTCACAGTCAGCTGTGTTTAAAACTTGGATCAAGTACAAACATGGGAAGGTGGTTAAAGGCAAGCATACTGGTAGACCAAGGAAGACATCAGAGTCAAGACAGAAAACTTAAAGTAGACCAACACCCTGGGGTGATCGGCCCGGGAATCTATAAGATTCCCGGGCCGATCACCCCCCTCACCGCGGGACATCCGAGATCGGGATGTCCCGCGGTGAGGAACCCCCCCGAAAACCCCCCAAAAACTCACCTCCTCGGCGGCGCTCCCGCGCGCCCCTCTAGCCGTGCGCGCGCCCGCGCCGGCCTTTGTGAATGGCCGGCGCGGGCGCTGTCAGAGGGACGTGCGGGAGGCGGCGGCGGACGCGCTGGCTTGTCCGTCGCTGTCAGCGCTTGTCCGTCGCTGTCACCCGGCCACGTGGGAGCGTTTTGAGGTGAGTATTGGGGTGTTTCTGGGGGGTTTTACACAGCGGGGCACCCCTAATCGGGGTGCCCCCCTGAAGTGGACCAAAACCCAGGATAGTCAAAATCCTGGGTGTTGGTCCACTTTAAAGCAATATGCCTTGAAAACAAATGGGAGGAAACTGGAGTCAACGTCTGTGACCGAACTGTAAGAAACCGCCTAAAGGAAATGGGATTTGCATACAGAAAAGCTAAAAGAAAAGCCATCACTAACACCTAAACAGAAAAAAATAAGGTTACAATGGGCTAAGGAAAGGCAATCGTGGACTGTGGATGACTGGATAAAAGTCATATTCAGTGATAAATCTCGAATCTGCATTGGGCAAGGTGATGATGCTGGAACTTTTGTTTGGTGCCATTCCAAAGTTAATTTATGCAGACGACTATCTGAAGAAAACATGCAAGTTTCCAGTCATTCATGATATGGGGCTGCATGTCAGGTAAAAGCACTGGGGAGATGGCTGTCATTATATCTTCAATAAATGCACAGGTTTACATTAACATTTTGGACACTTTTTTTTATCCCATCTATCGAAAGGATGTTTGGGGATGATGACATTTTTCAAGATGATAAAAATACAACTCTGAAGTACTCACCTGTAGAGTTGGTATTATACGCATACAGCACGTCCTGCTCCAGTAGTAGTAATAACATGTGGGTAGTCCTCTGCCGCCGTGCACTGCAGACATGTTTGTGTTTGGTTGTACCAATTAAAGGTTTGGAGGTCTTTCTGCACACATCTCCCCCTATAATTTGATCAGATTGAGTGGTGCTTAACAGGGATTCTTTTGTATACACTGCAGACATGTAGAAAACAAGCTCCTCCCAGCCCTACATATACCGAGGGACCTCCCACAAATCCCCAGCATTGAAAAGCAGTGAGAAATAGAGACCAGGAGAAAAGCAACCACCCAAAACTGCCAAAAATATCAAAGATAACAATCACCAACAGGGGATCCAGAACAAGGTGAAACAGGGTGGGGTGGAGCAGGACGTGCTGTATGCGTATAATACCAACTCTACAGGTGAGTACTTCACAGAGTTGTATTATTCTAAGCATACAGCACGTCCTGCTCCAGTAGTAGTAACAACATGTGGGACATCCAATAGCAGTGTCCATAAAGAAGGGTGGGATCCCCAACAGAAGGAAGCAGCAAGCAGTCTAAACTACTGCCGCCTGCAGAACTTTGCGGCCAAACACAGCGTCAGCTGAGGCCCGAACATCAACCTTGTAAAACTTTGTAAAGGTATGTACAGAAGACCAAGTAGCGGCCTTGCAAACTTGTTCAACAGAGGCCTGGTGCTGAAAAGCCCAAGAAGCCCCAACAGCTCTAGTAGAGTGAGCAGTAAGACAAAAGGGGGGGGGGGTCTTCCCCTTGGCAGTGTAGGCTTGAACAACAGCCTGACGAATCCATTTACTGATGGTAGACTTGGCGGGAGCCAAACCCTTCCTAGGCCCATGAGGCACAGCGAAGAGAGCATACATCTTCCTAAAGGCCTGCGTGGTAACCAAGTAAGACTTGACACACCTGACCACATCCAAGGAATGCAAAACCCTTTCCTTAGGGTTACTAGGATTGGGGCACAAGGAAGGAAGTACGATGATCGTCTTGATTCAAATGAAATGCAGACACAACCTTAGGCAGGAAGTCTGGCTTGAAGCGAAACACCAGCTTGTCCCGGTGTCTCTCAAAGTAGGGAGGCTGAATAGACAAAGCAGCCAACTCAGACACACGTCTGACTGAAGTAATGGCTACCAGGAAGACAACCTTGAGCGTGAGCACAGCTAGGGTGGCCTCATGGATAGGCTCAAAAGGAGCCCCCTGCAGGGCCGACAACACCAAGTTCAGGTCCCAAACAGGAACCATAGGTTTCCGAGGGGGGCGCACATGAGTGACCCCCTGAAAGAAGGTCTTGATAAGAGAGTGATGGGCAAAGGTCTTCTGAAAGAAGATGGACAGGGCCGAAACCTGGCCCTTCAAGGTACTGAGCTTGAGACCTAAGTCTAGGCCATGTTGTAAGAACTCCAGCACCCTGGATACTAAGAATTCCCGGCAGGGAAGAGACCTGGATTCACACCAGTCAATGTAAGCCCGCCACACTCTATAGTAGATGGCAGCAGAAGTCTTCTTCCTGGCTTGGACCATGGTAGCCACAACAGACGCAGACAAACCTTTTTCCCTCAAGATGGCAGTTTCAATAGCCAGGCCGTCAAAGCCAGTGTTAGTAAATTGGGATGGCGTAGAGACCCTTGGGTCAGAAGGTCCGGTAACCTTGGCAGATCGCACTGATCTACTGCCATTTGAACCACGTCCGCGAACCACACTCTTCTTGGCCACCTTGGGGCCACCAGAATCGCGGGTACCCCTTCCAGAGCGATCTTGCGCAGCACTCTGCCCAGAAGGGGAATTGGTGGAAACACATACAGGAGCCGAAACTCCTTCCAAGACATTGACAGGGCATCCGTGGCCAGAGCCAGGAGGATCCCGAGACAGGGATACAAAGCTCGGGAGCTTGTGATTGTGACGTGACGCAAAGAGATCCACGTCCGGCACACCCCAACGGTGACAGTGACTGAAATACCCTGTCGCAGAGGGACCATTCCCCCCGACGGGACGACCCCCTGCTCAGAGCATCTGCTAGCAGATTCTCCGTCCCCGGAATGTAGACAGCCGATATGCATTGTACATTGGTCTCTGCCCAAGTTAGAATCAGAGACACCTCCTGGAGAGCACCCTTGTTCCGGGTTCCTCCCTGATGATTGATGTAGGCTACGGCCGTACTGTTGTCTGAGCGTACCTGAACCGCCAGACCCTTCAGGTGCTGGGTCAATCGTTCCAGCACCAACCTGACCGCCCTGAGTTCCAGGACATTGATAGGAAGATGGGCCTCCTGAGGGCCCCACCTCCCCTGGAAGCGCAGGGACTTCCAGAAACCCCCCCAGCCCAAAAGACTGGCATCCGTCGTGACAGTCTCCCAGGAGGGAGCCAGGAAGGATCTGCCCCTTGTCAAATTCCTGTGGTCCAACCACCACGCAAGGGATTGTCTGACCGAGGGGGGAATCACCCAGCTGTCGTCCAGAGAAGCTGGGTCCTTGTTCCATACTGACAGAAGGTGAAGCTGCAGAGTTCTCAGATGAAACTGGGCAAAGGGCACCGCCTCGAAGCTTGCCACCATCGAGCCCACCAACTGCTTTCCCTGCCGGATGGAGGGATGAGGGTTCGCGAGCAGGGACCTCGCCTGTGCTGTCAGAGCTTCCACCTTCTGCGGAGGAAGGAATATCCTTGACTGAACAGAGTCCAGAATCATCCCCAGAAACTGGGTCACTGAGGAGGAGGACAGAGAGGACTTTGGGTAATTGATCACCCAGCAGAAGGACTCCAGGGTGGACACCACCAACCGAGTGTCCAGCTCTGCCTGCCGCAGAGACAGAGGTGATGAGAATATCGTCCAGGTAGGGCAACACGCGTATGCCCTTTAGTCTTAAGAGGGACATCACCCCTGCCAGCACCTTGGTGAAGACCCTGGGGGCCGACGTGAGGCCGAATGGGAGGGCCACGAACTGATAGTGCTGATCCATCAGAGTAAATCTGAGGAACCTTTGGTGCCCTGAGAACACCGGCACGTGCAGGTAAGCATCCTTGATGTCCACAGATGTCATGAAGTCCCCTGGACGCAGTGAGGCAATGGCCGAGCGCAGAGTTTTCATACGAAAATGCCTGCTTCTGACAAACTTGTTTAGGATTTTCAAATCCAGAATGGGTCTGACTGACCCGTCCTTTTTGGGCACCGTGAACAGGTTGGAATAAAACCCCAAGCCCCTGTCTCTTAAGGGGACCTCGCAGATGACCCCGAGCTCCAAAAGGTCCTGCACAGCCAGCATCAAGACCCGAGCTGAGGCAGGATCCTGTGGGATCCGAGACCCGACGAACCTGGTAGGGGGCAGCACCGCAAAGTCTATCTTGTAACCGGAGGATACTACTTCCTGAATCCACCAGTCTGGGACAAGGCATCTCCAGACATGCTCGAAGTGCTGTAGACGTCCCCCCACCCTGACGGCGAGGGCGCCCCTTCATGCTTGGGGGGTCTTGGGGGGGGGGCTTTGGGCTTGGGCCCCCAAGAGGAGCCGGGATGGCGTCCTCTGTTCTTGTTCCAGGGTTCTGAGCGCGACCCAGAGAAGGACACCCCTCTACCTTGCTTGGTCCCCCGGTAGGGGGTAGAATGGGAGCTTGGACCACGAAAGGGCCGAATCTGACGCTTGCTCCCCTTGGCAAAGATATCTAATTTTTCTCCAAACAGGCGCAGTCCTTTAAACGGAAGCCCCGTAAGGGCCTTCTTGGCGACATTGTCAGCAGCCCACTGGCGTAACCAGACCGCACGGCGTATGGCTACCACCAGAGCAGAGGATTTAGCACTCAGCTTAATAGCATTGTCCGATGCAGATAGGATATAATTCACAAAGGTCTCACAGGTGGCATCAGAGGGCAAGTCATCCGCCCCTTCCAGAGCAGTCTTAACCACAGTCCAGAGCGCCACCGCCGTGATGGCTAAGGCGCAAACCGGGTGGAGCGACGCTCCCCCGAATGCAAAGGCGTGACATGCCAATTGATCAAGTCGCCGATCCTCTAGATCCCGCAGCGTAGTAGTGTCAGGGGAGTGCATAATAGAGGTATTGGACAGACTCAGAATCGGGGCATCGACCTCAGGCGGCGATGTCCAGCACTTAACCAGATCGGCAGGAAATGGATACTTCTTATCCACAGCCTTGGGAATCCCCTGGAGTTTACTGGGATGTTCCCATTCTTTCAGCACTAGGTTATTAAAGTGAGTTTGTTCGGGAAACTCCAACCGCACCCTAGCGGTATGAAACAGATCGCCCCACTGCCGAGGTGCCGCGGGAGGGGGAGAGAGGGATAAAACATCAAAGATCTGTCAACAGTCTGTCAACGTCGTCCTGGGACCAAAGATCAGAGCCAGACTCCTCCTGACTCCTGGACTTGTCCTCATAGGATCCTGAGTCAGATAGCAGTTCCCCTTCCTCTGATGGGGACTGAGCATAGGAAAGCAGCAAATCATCAGATTCTACAGGGAGAATAGTAGCTTCAGGGTTCAAATGACGCTTCTTGGCAGTAGCCTTGCGCGCCAGGGAGCCAGCAATAAAGCTTTCCACACTGGCCAATCTAGAGGCCAAATCAGCGTGAGAATCCCCACTAGTATTGGGGGTTATGCTCAAGCTAGGGGGGAGTAGGGGAAATAAGGCGAGGTGCGGGCCCAGCCTCGGAAGAGGTGGGGAGACCGGCTAGCGCCTGTTGAGCACAAGGTACGCAGACCCGTGAATTGTCAGAGAAATCTGGGGATTTGTGGGAGGTCCCTCGGTATATGAAGGGCCGGGAGGAGCTTGTTTTCTACATGTCTGCAGTGCACGGTGCCGGAGGACTACCCACATGTTATTACTACTACTGGAGCAGGACGTGCTGTATGCTTAGAATAACTGTGAAAACATTCCTTGAAGAAAGACACAAGGTCAATGTCATGGCCTGCAAACATTCCGGATCTCAATCCAATTGAAAATCTGTGGAGGAAGTTAAAGAAAATGGTCCGTGACAAGGCTCCAACCTGCAAAGCTGATCCGGCAACAGCAATCAGAGAAAGCTGGAGCCAGATTGGTGACGAGTACTGTTTGTCACTCATTAAGTCAATGCCTCAGAGACTGCAAGCAGTTATAAAAGCCAGAGGTGGTGCAACAAAGTACTAGTGATGTGTTGGAGTGTTATTTTGTTTGTTTTTCATGATTCCATATTTCTTTCCTCAAAATTGAGTGATTCCATAATTTATTCACTGTGTTTGTTCTAAAAATGTAACTGTTACTGGCTACCACAATTATTTTTCCTGATTTTTTAGTATTTCTATTGGGTTTATAGTCCCCTTAATATTAAATACAACCTTGTGAACCCGATTTGTGTTCCTACGGTATTTTTTTACTGTGTTTTAATCACTTTCTTGTCTTGCTTGATTTTAACTTATTTCTGAGCAGAGCCAGAAAGTTTATAGTCCAAGTGCATTTTGGAATAATGTTAAAGTTTATGATTTACTGGGCATAAATGGCAGCTTCATCTTCTTCTGTATAGTATTCAGTCTACGTCACTAGAACATTGATTCTATACAGTTTTTTCTACAGGATTCAGCATGCATAGATAAATATTCACCTCTGATTTACTACAGGACAAACATACTTTTCACAAATTTGTTTATTATAATACGGATATAGGCCTTCCACAAACAAAACCATGTATATCAGCCGTTAAGAGATTCACAGAATCCACTATACATTATGACAGTCCATTTACATTGCCATCAGTCTTAACAAGACTCCAACTATTGACGCCACAGGGTGTCCACTAAGGTTTGCATTGAGAACAATGGAGTTTCCTCAGTTGAAATCTGTATTAAAGTCATAGGCATCTTCAAGATTGTCCTCCGTTTTATCAAACTGGACTGACTTGCAAGCAAGTTCTTTAGGTGGGACTGTTGGGGAGACACAAAAGAAAAACAGTTACAAGTACTCTGTAGTCATAAAAGGTGGAATTATACAGCCCTGGAGACCTAATGTTAATGCAGCCCAGACACCATTGTTCCAGATATGCTTTGCCACTGACTCCATGCATATAGCAATGCTAAAAGAACATTGTAGAACTGTGTGCACACTTCCCTCCCAATGCTTGTTCCGAGTGGCTGAACCTCTCCCACTCATGAGGATAAATTATACAACCGTCTAAAAAAACAAAAATGAAAGTTCCACCAGGATAAATCTAGTCCCCATGATCTAGAAAGTGTGACGTCTGGAGTGAAACAGGAGCAATATTTTGGGGTGAAATAGGAGCGATACCACATATGTATTGGTAGACACCCTTTCCTGCCCAGAACACCCCCCCAAACTGAAACAGCGCTTTAGGGGATTTTCAGATAAAATACAACTATGTTATGCGCTATGTGCACCTTTTCAATGAAAACAACCCTTTACATTTGAAATACCCCCAACAAACTATATATTCTCTGGAAGTACACACCTCAAGCTTTCTAGGCATACCAGAAAACTGCAGCCACATCAACAAGTCTGGAAGTAATCCCTCAATGTATTTTTTGGTTGCAAAGTGTTTCCCTAAAAAAATGATACAAAAGCAGAATCAAAGCCACATTTTCCTAAAAAAAAAACAAAACAAAAAAAACTATATACAAAAAAGAAAAAAGTTAAATCTGAAAAAGCAACATCATCCGAACAGAACAATGCCCAACATGCATAGGTCCTGTCAAGGGAAGAGTTTCCAAACACCCCAAAGTAAAGCATGTGCGCAATGGTAATTTTTCTTGAAAATGTCAGCTCTGCAGACAAAATTGCACACCTTGCGATTTTTGAGCCAAAACAACCCTTTAGACTTGGAATACCCCCCATAAACCATATATTTCCTGAAAGTACACATGTTAAGCTTTCTAAGTGTACCCAGCTTGTTGTAGTGAGCTCATCTTTCTGGAAGTAATCCCTCGAAGTCGTCTTTGGTTGCACAGGGTTTCCCTTAAAAAAAAAGTATAAAAAAGCAGAATAAAAAACACCTTTTCCTAAAATATCAATATGCAGACAAGAAAAAACAAGCTAAATCAGAACAGGGTCCCCCGAGCAGAACAATACCCAACATGCATAGCTACTTTTAACCCTATTGAATGCCAGCCTACTTGAGATTTTGTCACCCTCTGTTGACAGGTCATTTCCCCCCCATTTTGCGCCATTTTTGCAGGAATTTCCAGGAAAATTATATATATATTTTTGCAGCAGAGTTTAGGCTTTAACATGAAATGTTTTATTTAAAATAAAGGAGACAATTACAAACAAGACATTTATTTTATTAATGAAAACCATATTGCATGTGAAAGCCCCATTTCTCCTGATTACAACGGCACCACATATGTATCGGTAGCCCCCCTACCCAGGAGACCCCCAAAATGAAATGAGTACTTTATAACATTTACAAATAAAATACAACTACTATCCACAGTATAAAGGGTTAAATCAAGAAAAAAAAATTGGCGTGGGGTGACAGAACATACGGGGTTAATTTTTTCAAAAAAATGAGCCCCCCCCCCATTTTTTTTTAATGTTAAGGGTTACAAAAAATGAAATGGGGTCCCGGTAACCAGCTATGAAGGGCTTGTAGGAACAGGGCACAGGGGGCCAGGTTTGGTTAGGGCTCTTCTGCCCCTCCCTGGGCTTTGGCAAGGCAGGTAATTGGGAATGCCGGTGGTTAATGGCAAGTCACCTGCTAGCCGCAGGTGACTTGCCAGCCCCCAGCCTTGTGAACTGGTATGGTGGTCTCATGGACCCCTTACCAGTTCACAAGGGGTTAAATGTAAAAAAAGACAGAAAAAAAAATGACATTTTTTTTTTTTACTCTACTCACCTCAGATCCTGTGTCCCTCACCACTGTCCCACGCCGATGACAGCTGAAAGATGCCGATAGTGATAGGAGCCTTCTCGCCTCTCACCAGCTCTGCACCGCTACTACCTTATGACGTCATTCCGCTCCTCCAAAAGGTGGGGCTAGGGGCGGCGGCCAGCGCCGCCAGAATTGGTAGCGAGGACCTGGAGGACGGTCTTTTTTTTTTGGTTTTACAGCCGCAAGTGTCAGCGGCGGACAATTTCGGGCCCCCTCCTGAAGCCCAGAGACCCCGGGGGAGGGATCGGATGCCCCCTGGAGGAAGAGGAGACCCCCAGCTTTACAGCCATACGAGAGGTGAGTTTTTATTTTTTTATATTTTTACACTAGCAGGTGGAAATGTCAAGCACGTAGTTTCTACGTCCTTGGCACTTAACGGTAGGAGAAGCAACCACGTAGGAACTACGTGCTTGGCATTTAAAGGGTTAAATGTTTATCAAACAGATAAACCGATTTACAATGGTGAGATTTGGTTTGCCCACCACATTTATTACAAACTATTCACACCACTCTCCAGAAGTTATGAAAGTACAAAAACCAGCACGCCATCCACAGGCAAACAAAAATGACACATACCTGATTTTTTAGCAGAAGATTTCACTTTTCGTTGTCTCAAGACATTCTGCAATATAATTAAAACATGTGATGCATTACTTACAAGGTAAAATACTACTAAGTAAAAAGAGGAGGCCTGATAATTTTAAATTGTCCTATTTAAGTATCAGGGGCTTAGTTACCACTGGTATACATTGTCTGCCTCTAGGTGGTGGACTGCAAGACCCCCTTCTTTCACGGTCTTAGGTCTTTACTTGGGGCCGACATGACAGGAAGACCTCATCTTTGGCCCCTGCTGTGCTGCATTCTCATTAAGCTTCCTTCATCACAGCAGCCAACGTTTGTTAAAGCGGTCCTTCACTCTGAATAAGAGTCTATCTTATATGTTTCCCACACCCTGTACATACAGATTGCCCACATTAAAAATCATCCTACCTGCATCTATTGCATGTTATCAGCCTTTAAACATCCAAGATGGCGGCTCATGGAACATCAGGCAGCCTGCAAACAGGAAGTGCTATCTGACTCTGCTGCTCTGCATTCTGGGATTGCTGACCTTTTCCTGACCCCAGCTCTGGCTCTGTCTGAGCAAAGCACAGCTATAACCCGCTCCTCTGTATTTTATCCCACTCTCCACTCCTCAGTAAGTGTGATGGCGGCGCCTGTATCCTAAAATCCTTAACAGAGTTGCAGCCCAGTGGGGGAAAGAATAATAATTAAGTGACTAAAAACGTAAACGATTCCCCAGCATCTAAAAGTATATTTTAAGGGTTTGGACGTTTCGATAAATCATGGTGAAGGTCCGGTATAAGGTGCAGATACAGCAACAGGACATTACTTCTACCCCTAATTGTGGGGGAAATGCTTTATCGGAAAGAGGACCAGTGAAATCATTGGCAAAGACTTTCCTTTCTCCCCTGTAGCTTGACATGTCTCATGACAGATTTTCCCTCCACTGAGGTTGTGCCTACATGGCACTTTTGAGATCACCGATTGGCTGATCTCAGCAGTGCTGGGTGACTTGCACCAGCCGGCCGAGTCCCCGGCACCCTGCCCAATTTGATTTCAATTTCATCTGAATGGCTGGGTGAGGAGCATACTACAGCTACAGGGGTGCGGGAGTCTGTAAAGGTGAGTTTACCGGAAACTCTAATTTAGGATGCCCTGGGGGCAGGCTAGAGCCCAGCCCCAAAGTCTTTTAAACTCGCCGCGTCTTTTGTTCCCCAAAGTAGCTGTATCGAAAAATTGTGTTACATTAAAAACCCATATAAAAACATATAACATAACACATATAAAAAAACTCCTGCCAAGCTTGTAATTTTTTTTCCTCCTGGTAGAAATAAAATCCAGGGGTGACCGACCTTGAGCGTATCAGGTTTGAGTGCATCACGAGACACAGAACCAGTTCTCCCGATTTCCTATACCTTCCATAAAAAGAAAACCCTGTCTCTCCTTCCACCATATTAATATGGGATTTTATCATTGGGCAATTTTTTCATGATAGTTCTCTTTTAAGGAAGGGGGGTTGAGCATGTGTGCTTTAAAAGCCTGTACAACAGTATTACCTTTTCAACATTATCCTTAACTTCCTTATCTTTCTCCTCAGTATGTTCATCATTCTCTACTTTCTCGTCATCCTCCTCTTCTTCAGATTCCTCCTGATCGTCAAATTCATGCTCCTCTGGCTCAGGATTCTCCTCCTCAAGCTCTGTCTCATTAATTACACCATTGGTCATGTGGGAGAAATGAAAAGCAATACAGCTGGCAGGCCCCGGGCTCTTCAGGGCTAAAGAGACAATAAGACTCACTTTAGTGATTATGTAACAAGCAGAATAACCAATATTGTATATTGTGCTCTACTGTTCTACTATTGTTAAGATAGTGACACAAGTTGCAGGCAAGGGGGGCGTACAATATCAAGTAAACTTGGAAGTGGCATCATAGCCTCCATAAAAGGACTGTTAGGCCTGCAAACCTTACCTGACAACTCCCTCCTTCAGGGAAACGCAGCCCTGTGATTGGCCGGTGGCTGCCACATAGTCGGCAAAGTGGAAGCCTGAGCACGGGGGATGTGACAGCTGCCTGCCAGTGCCAGACATTTACAGAGATAAGGGAACACTTATTGTACAGCCCTGTATACGCTTATCTTCTCTGCACTTTTCCTGGCAGCAACATGAATCTGTACAACAATGAAAAAAGATCAGCTGCTGTAAATCTGACACTCTCTCTTTGTAACCCTTCAGTGCTGGGAAGGAAGATCAGAACATGTGCTGCTGGCTACAAGTCTCCCCAGAGACACACCAAAGTATGTTAAACCCCTTTGCTTCCCCCCCAGCACTCAGCCTCAAGGTCAAACCCACTCGGGTCGGTCCTGGCCTTACCATGGGGTATCTCAATTGGAATGTCCCTCCAACAGTGCATGCGCGGCCTTTTGTCCAATGAGAGCCGTCTACCGGGGCGGCAGGCGGCTCACATTGTTAATGGAAAGCGCGCACTGCCTCATCCTAGGCATACAGTTGCACCTAGCAACTAGGACATTAGGGCACTTGTTGCCAGGACTTGGAAACTTTCAAAACACCACGGGAGGGAGCCAACGAATGCGTGAGGGCCCTTCTAGAGAAGCCTATAAAGGCTGCCTCTCCGCCCATAATAAGCCTGAAGAGGCCCATGTGCCCATAATATGCCTGCATACTGCAGGATATGTAAATGGGTGGAGAGAGAGGTCTCTGCAGGCTTTTCTATACAGGTGAAGAGGCCTTTGCAGGTGGTATTTGACCTCAGAAGTTTTATTTATGTTTGGGGGTGATAGGGAGCGGTCCTTGAGGGAAAATGTAGCTGCCCTAAGTCTCTCTACCAGTGTCAATCAATGCAGGCCTCTCCACCCATATGCATAAGCCTGCAGAGGGCTCTTCACCCCAGTAGAGAAACTGGTAGAAGCCTGCATACATGAGTCACTAGAGAGGTCCTTGCAGCTTTGCAAGTCTCTCTTCCATAAAACAATGTCGGGCTCTCCACCCCTAAGAGATAAAAGACATAACACACAGTAGCTACCACCTATGTCTTTATAATATTTAATCGAATTCCCACAAATTGCGTACTCCATGTCCAGAAATACTCCAAGATGCTGGGAAGACCTCTAAAAAGGTCTAGTTCACCACTGTCAGTCGCTCCCCTAGTGCCCAAAAGCAGCTATAATTTTAGCCAAAACTTTATAACATTCTATATGCTAATTTTGGATACAGATGAGGCCTTGCAGCAGGGGGACTCCAACTCTTGTAGAGGGAGGTCTGATGAAAGAAAAACAGGCGTGATAAACCCGAGTACAGTGAATGCTAAAAAGGGTGCAAAACTCCAATTCTTAGTGGCATCCCTAGAAACTGGATTCCCTTGCTATAGCAATACTCCACAGGAAAGGTCAGATTGTCCCTTCTAATAATCAGGAGACATCTAGTTCTAAAAATTCATATTCTCTTTGGAACGCTTTGAATCCAACTTGTGAATATAATCCTTTGAGGGTTTGATATAACAGAAAACAGGCTGGATTACCTTTTATTATTCTTTTGTTGTCCTGATTTAGAGCATCTAAGTCGATTCCTTTACAAGCATCAGAAGTCTGATTATTGTCAATGTGAGAAATGAAGGATGCAGGAGGCTGTGTGTAATAATTAAGCCTGGCTCTGTAGAAGGCAAAGGGTACATTTATTTTATTGGGCAACGTTAAATAAAATGTAATCAAATGCCCAACAATAAAAAGATCTTACCCCATCCAGTCATTAAGGAATAGTCTGGCTGCCGCTTCCACATCAGCTACTCCACCTTTCTTTAACAAAGTTCTCCTACGAGCAAGAAGGTCTAAGAATTCCGAAGGGGTTCTGTAGTCCGAAATATTAAACCTCAACATGGTCTAGAGAATACAAAAAATAGAAAAAAATAAATAAATAATAATATATATAGGCACGTATATAGAGCTTCAGTCTACAGAGCCAGCAGGTTTTATATAAAGATGGTATGTCTAATAAAAACATTGAACCTTTTTTTAGGTCCACAGTTAGAGTTCCATGCATAAAACGTTTGCACACTGGCTCCCGTTAAGAAAAATGGGCACGGAGGTCCCCGTGTATGAATATACTTAGTTTTCAATGGGGAGCTATCTTACACAGGCCACCCACTGGCCCAGCATCTCATAGTGGTGCTGTGGGAAAGCAAAGAGCAGCACAGATCACCGGTAAGCAGGGATCTGATCTGGAGATAGAGGTCAAAGTGACAACGTTCAAGCGGAATAAAACTGGGGAATTTGACTTCCCTGGGTTTTGTACCATGTCCCCCAAATTGAGATTCCATGCTGTGCAAAACCACCCAGAAAGTGCAGTAAAACTCACCTCCCCTTGCTTACGTCCAATCCGAGCCCTTTGCCATGTTTACTTCCTTTAGACAAAGGGACTCCAATTGAAGTCAACGGGGAGCACACACTGCCGCACCCCCCTCATACACAGCTAGAGGTTCCGCCAGAACTTTGTTTAAAGTTCTTGGGGCCTACGCCAACCCGAAGGGTAGGCATACAAATTGGAAGTGGAGTATTTGGTCTCCCAACTTTACTGCAAATCTCAAAAAGGCTTAAGCCGACAAGGCCATCGGTACCTGCCAATAGGAGGCATAAAAGAGCCAGGCGGGAGCAGATTTCTCAAAGAGAAGATGGCCTCCATGCAGAAGGGTCTGTAGCACACCGACAGATTCAGCTTCTTCAGATTGAGAATGAAGCAGAACCCTATGGATGTCGTCTTTACCAAAAAAATGCTCGAGTAGTAGAACCCCTCCCCCATTCTTGGCAAGGACCCAGGAACAATCACTTCCATATCCAACATAGCATCTAGACTACTGTGAATGGCCAATCTTCCCTTGCATGCTCCCTTGGGACATGAGTGTCAAAAAAGTTCCTGGGTGGGACGTGCATGAATTCTATTGAGAAACCCTTCCTTATTCCCATGGAAATAAAGGAGCAATCCAGTAGAGTTTCCCACCAAACGTTGAATTGTTTTAACTGGGCACCTATTAAGGACCTGGCGTCATTACTCTTTAGGGACTGACTGTTGGGAACCAAACAGAGTGGATACGCTAAACTTGCCTCTCCTAGAAGTAGCAGGGGCCCCTCTAAATGAGTTCTTAGTGGAAAGAGACGTATTTGTCAGCAACACCTTTTCAAGTTCTGGGCCAAAGAGGAATTCCCCAGTAAAGGGCATGGCACACAGGTGCAACTTTGAACCTGTATCCCCTGACCAGGTACACAGCCAAAAAGTCCTACACACAGAATTGGTCCGGGCCATGGATCAAGCCAAAAATCTCAGATTCTTCTGTGGCATCAGACAGAAAAGAGTGCTGAGAAGAGAATCGGTAAAGCCTTCATAATTTCATTAATATCAGTTTGCTTCAAGAGATATGATTTAAGATTATTGGCTGAAGCCAATTAAGATTCCTGGCAACGCAAATAGAGGCTAGAAATGGTTTGAGTGTACAAGATTCAGCCTGCCATGCTTTCTTCAAGAGAGAATCCATCTACTTGTCTAAAGGATCTTTGAGGATACTGAAGTCCTCAAAGGCTAAATCCACTCCCTTGCAGATCTTAGAAAAGGGGGCATCCAGTTTAGGGCATTAATCCCAAATATGCAAGGCTATCCTCAATGCCCATAGAAAGATGGACCATACGCAGGAGATATGGTAAATCCTCTGGAGGGAAAAGAAATTTCACTGATGAAACTGAAACAGAACAAGGGCCTTCACAACCGTATTGCTCCAGGACTTGTGAAATCAAGAGTAGCTTGATTTCAAATATCGGTCATCTCCTACTTTTATACTTTGGTCCAGTTTTAGTCTTGGACGCTTCCTTAGAAGGTTGATGCCCCTGGTCAATGAGAAGACCCAGGAGGGATCGAGCATGAGGATAAGCACAGTAAATGCCTGCGACGGCTAAAGCAGGGGGAATAATTGGAGGACCCCTGGTGAAGAGGAGACCTGGTCGGATTGATAGAGGGGCCAGGTACGTAAATTTTACATAGTTGGCATTAGTGGGGTTATACAGCTGTACTCCAAGAAATGGACAATAAAACATGCGAAAAAAGGAGATTATACAATGAGAGACTATTACATCATAACAGACACAGATCAAAGGAATGGGATCAGAGTTGGATCTGACAGTCAACACAATGAGTCAGATTTGTTTTTAGTTTCTCCTCATTTCTCACATTCCCATGTAACATTGGGCAAGTAGCAACTCCAAATTATTGCCAAGTAAAACTAATTCCATAAACACATGTTGCGGTTTCCAAAGAGCTGGAAGCATGGCCCTTAAATTGATTAGCACCAATTTAATAAAAAACATACCTGCTGTTTGTCACAGTGTTTTAAAATAGATTGGACAGGCTTTAAAATATCGTCTTCCTTTTGAAACATGTTCCTCGTTATCAGAGTCACAGGCGAGTTGTCAGTCGACGCCACAAGGCTAGGACTATCAATTATTCTGATTTTTTCATCAATATTCACCTCTTGCATAACCCTGGAAGAAAAACATGTAAGTGTCCAGTATAACAAGTGCACAAATATGTAAACAGATTGAACTCAAGAGGTTCAGAGTTGGATTGAATGGATCCTCCATGGGATGGTCAGTTCCTGGTTGTCATCATATACCTGGTCACAAACAATCACAATCTAACGTTACAATGAATGTAGTACCTACCTTGTAGTTCCCTTCAGGGACCCAACATTACACACTCTGTATTGCTTCAAACTATTAATGAGGCTGCTCTTTCCAACATTCGAAAAACCTGGACACAAAGGCAAATATCAGTTTTAATGATTTTTCTAAATGTGTATTTAACAGCCATAATAAATTATGTCACGCGTTTCTATTAGCAGGGGCAGCTCCAAACACAGACCAAGGGGTTCTGGCACAGTTCGAGAGGGGGCAGCAAGGGTCTGGCAAAAACTACCGTTAACTACTTTTCTAAATGCCAGCGCACAATTGGGCAAAACTGGTTATTGAGCAAACACTTAATAGGTTTAGCCTGTTTAACCTGTCACAAGTTTTTACAACTGGAACATAAAGTATTGTAATAGAAATGCCACCAGAAGTCCCCTTCTCTGTGTCACGAGAGGAAAACTTGTATACTGTTGCCACACAAAACACTTTAAACAAAGTCACCACCCCACCATATTTAACAAAAATTAGATCAGAATTAGATCCGACAGTCAACACAATGTGTCAGGCATTTTACAATCCCCATTTCTCTTGCTTTTAACCCAGAAATGCCATCACCAACACAGGCTTTCATACCTATTAGGCCGACTTTAATTGCTTTATTAGGTGATGGGCAGAGTCCATGAAGAATGCGCAGAAGAGAATCTGCTCCGTGACACACAGTCCCCTTAGAAATATCAATACAACCAGGCTTTGGTTTTGGCCCAGTACTTGGCTACAACACAAAAAGATAAAAAAATATATACATATATTATTATTTGTACAAAATACAGTTAGAATAATCAAAGCACTAATTATAGTTAACCGTGTGTTTGGCAAAGGAGCAAGGGCAAGTATAAACCAAACCAGAAAACATATCTCCCTTTACATAATTTTACCTGGAATGGGGAAACTTGAGTAATAAAGTGCTGACATTTTACACAGCAATGGTGCCCCCATGGAGAGGACGTGGCCTGCATGGTGTTCCGGAAGCGTAGCTTGGCTCCCGGAAGCTCTAAACACGCCGACTGCACATGCTCAGTTGGAATGGGGTGGGCCTGGCAATGCTAGAAATATGGCTGTGGGTGCACACCATAGATAAAAGGAGGAATGGTTATAACAAAGTATGGCAAAATGTGCCCACTCACTGCACATGACCACTAACACTGCTTTCCCTACTGACGAAGGTTTGCATACCAAAACGTTGAGGATTTCTGGTGCCCTCTCCACTAGGTACTCTGTAATCTTGCTTATTTTCTGTGATATAATATTTATCTTTGGTTTGTTTACTATGTACCACTGATGTCTATGTATTCTATACTTGCTCTTCATGAAGGGAGCCACTGTGCTTTTTTTTCTGCATAATCTACCTCTGGTCTGTTATTACTGTGCAGTCAGAGTGAATTCTGTTAGCACAGTGCTCCCCAGCATATGCACCATAGCGCCACCTAACAGTCAACATTGGCATTTTTTCCTGCATATTATGCCTATGTATTCTACTGTGAGCCATTCTTTTACTTTTTGTATGTCACTTTGTCACTATCATTAAAAACTTGTTATTTTTTTACATAGTCTTGTGTCTGGGAGTTCACAGCATATAGCTCTTTGTCTAAAGCTCATTTTGGCTCTGCGATGGACCACAGAGGATACACGCACCAGACCCACCCGGCTTCCAACAAGACATGCAGGTTTAGAGCCTCCGGGAGCAAAGTGGCGCTTCTGGAATGCCAGGCTTCCACTGTGCCGACCACATCTTCTCTGTCGGCGCACAATTACTGTGTAAAAAATTAATTTAAAAAAAGAATATAAAAAAGGTGAGCCCTTTTTATTTTACTGGCAGCAATCTAGATAGTGCGGGTTGCCTATGCAGATGCATTTTTTTGGGGGGGGTGTCATTCTGGCTTCAGTTATTTAGTTTTGGAAGAGAGATGCCAGAGGTATGATCTAATAACTATGTATAAATATATCTGGGTCAATACCTATCCCACAATCTGTACCCCGGACATGCGGGCATCCACTAAGGTTAGGAGAAAGATTCTTCCTACACTGACAGAGGGGGATCCCTTACTGTAAGAGCAGTGAGACTATGGAACTCCAGAGGAGGTAGTCATGAATAATACCCGGATGCCTTCCTTGGATGTAATATTTACAGCTATGGATACTGGACCACTAGAAGGAGATTTTCTTAACATACAGGGTGTACTGGATGGACTGTAGTCTTTTCTCAGCCTTACATACTACGAGGGAGTGTTGATCCTCAAATCAGGTTGTTTTTCCAAAGCTACGCATAGCAATACATTTTTCTTGACAGCAGCTGGTGTTAAATCCTTAAAAAGGTGGTGGTGGATAAAAAAGGGAGCCTCCAGTGGACATTATAGTCAGTATCTGCCAGGCCCCTTCATTTGTAATGTATCCACAGTACACATGCAGGCGCTCTTAACCTACAAAATAGATTGGCAAGGAACCAGCTACTTTGGTGTAGCTACAAATCACAGGGCAAACTAACAGAAAATGTGCATGCTCACCATAATGCATAGAAGGCAAGCAGAGAGGAGATAGACAAGCCTGCGCTGTAAAAGCTTGGCCATGATTTTCGTCTGGTTCTCAAAGATCTACAACACGCTCACTTACTAAGACAGCAATTCATCTTTTGGAGGATGAAAAGGTTGTTCATAACAGGCGTGTGGGGGGGGGGGGTGCTTCTTGAATTACGATCCATAATGTCTCTAATGCTTTTACCTGGCCTCAGCTTTAATTGCCACTGGAGGGTGCTGATCTCAGAGTTGGATCTTGTGCTCATCATAAAATCAGATCAAAAGTCTCATGCACAGCACAAACCTACTACTATATATGTATATATCTCACATACACACAGAAAACTCAAATAGACCCAACTATTTTCCATATGACCTACCAGGTTTTTTTCTTGCACTTGTGCGGAACATTTGAAGGCAATAGTTGGAAGCTCCTTATTAAGCATAGACAACCACTTCTCAATATTGTCTTTGGGAACCAGATCTGAGTGATGGAAGAAGAAAAATGTTTGGGGTAAAACAAATGCTTCCCATTTAACATGGCAAGAATAACCATTTTCTGTTGCTGAGCCATTTTCTTACCTTGGTCGAAATCAAACGTTGATGATCGGGCGATTCCAGCACTGGGCATTGCCATCTTTCCTCCAGCTGCTCCTGCCATGCAGAGCACGTTTCTCCGCTCACAGAGCAGAGCATGTGCTCAGGTTGGCAGAACGCCCCGAAAAAAAGATGGCAGTGCTCAGCGCTGGAATCTGGCACTGGATCTAGGCCAAGGTGTTTTTTTATTTAATGTAACCCCCTCCCCACCTCAGAGAAATAGGACGGTGGATTTTAAAAATGGGCCATTTGGCTAGAATGGCCCTTTAAAGTGGACCAACACCCACGGGTGATCGGCCCGGGAATCTATAAGATTCCCGGGCCGATCACCTCCCTCCCCGCGGGACATCCGAGATCGGGATGTCCCGCGGGGTGAAACCCCCCCCCAAACACCCCAACCCCCCTTACCTTATCTTCGGCCGCCGCCGCCTCCCTTGCGCCCCTCTAGGCGTGCGCGCCGGCCGTCTGCGAAGAGGGACGCGCGGGAGGCGGCGGCGGAGCCGCTTGTCCGTCGGCGCGGGGAGAGGCGAGTTGTTCGGGAGGGGTTTCACACAGCGGGGCACCCCGATCGGGGGTGCCCCACCGAAGTGGACCAAGACCCAGGATAGTCAAAATCCTGGGTGTTGGTCCACTTTAAGCTGTAGCATTCTACATGATTTTCAGTTTTCTAATGCAATGCGAGATGAGATCAGAGTTGGATCTGACAGTCTTCATTATTACATCAGACTGCACAAAATATTCTCCTCATTTCTCAAATCTTATACATCACAGAACATTGAGGAGATCACAAAACACAATTACCTATTTTATTAAGGACAAGCAACAATTTCTTGTCTGGAGCTTGAAGAATATCCTGTTCCGCCTGCAGACACCGGCTGCCCAGAGGATCTCTAGCATCCAACACTTCTAAGACAATATCAGAAGCCTTGATCACCTATAAAATAAAAATAAGATGCGTTATGCATGAAAAGCTAAATATCTCACTACTAATCGCTAAAGGCTCATTTACACAGACCCTCCAATAGTTGATAATCCCCAGGGCTAATATACCACAGTTCATTAGCACCCTAGACTTGTGACAAACTTATTACTAAATAAAGTAAAAACTTTACCAGAGACAGGGAAACAGGTCACAATGGGCAGCGCGGCATTCCCCCCCCATCCCATTCACAATGGGCAGCGCGGCATTCCCCCCCATCCCATTCACAATGGGCAGCGCGGCATTCCCCCCCATCCCATTCACAATGGGCAGCGCGGCATTCCCCCCCATCCCATTCACAATGGGCAGCGCGGCATTCCCCCCCATCCCATTCACAATGGGCAGCGCGGCATTCCCCCCCATCCCATTCACAATGGGCAGCGCGGCATTCCCCCCCATCCCATTCACAATGGGCAGCGCGGCATTCCCCCCCATCCCATTCACAATGGCCAGCGCGGCATTCCCCCCCATCCCATTCACAATGGCCAGCGCGGCATTCCCCCCCATCCCATTCACAATGGGCAGCGCGGCATTCCCCCCCATCCCATTCACAATGGGCAGCGCGGCATTCCCCCCCATCCCATTCACAATGGGCAGCGCGGCATTCCCCCCCATCCCATTCACAATGGGCAGCGCGGCATTCCCCCCCATCCCATTCACAATGGGCAGCGCGGCATTCCCCCCCATCCCATTCACAATGGGCAGCGCGGCATTCCCCCCCATCCCATTCACAATGGGCAGCGCGGCATTCCCCCCCATCCCATTCACAATGGGCAGCGCGGCATTCCCCCCCATCCCATTCACAATGGGCAGCGCGGCATTCCCCCCCATCCCATTCACAATGGGCAGTGTGGCATTCCCCCCCTCCCAAGAAGTGTATACTAACAAATACTAACCCCACTCTGGCTTCCAGCGCTGACGGAGAAGCAGTGGCGGAGCCAGAGCAGGGAGGCTGTCTGTCCCCACTCTGGCTTCCTGCGCCAGCACTGTCTCTTGGGCAGGTGGGCGCTGACACAAATACTCAAGAGGCGGTGATAATGCAGGAAGCCAGAGCAGGGACAGCAGGCATGAGACGGAAGTACTTTTTTTTTTTTTTACACATTCGCCCAATAATGCGGCCGGGCCGACACAGGAAACCAGAAAATGGAGGAGCAGCAAGCGGACGAGCAGGGTAATTAATCCCTGCCCGATGTCCTTGCTGCTTCGGTGAAAAAACACAGAGCAAACACATGGCTCTGTGCAGCGGGTAAGTGTGGAGAGCCGGTGTGTTTGCTTGTGCCAAAGAAGCAGGAGCTGGGACGGCGAGGATTGAGGACATCGGTCAGCCCGAGGCGGAGTTTGGATGGATATGTGAGTTTACTTTTTTTTTTTCCTCTTTTGGGAATGGAAGGGGGAATGCCACACTGCTTATGGGGAATGGGGGGAATGGAAGATGCCACTTTGCCTGTAAGTGGTGGGTTCTGCACCTTGCCTATTTGGTTCCCGGGGGAGGAGGGGCAGGGATGAGCACAACATTTGTTTTTTCTTCTTATTTTCCTGCTCCAAATCCTAGGTGTGTCTTAGGGTGAAAAATACGATATGCAAGAGAGATTTTGCTTAGGCAGTACACTAAGCAATGTATACAACTATGTCACAGAGCAAACCTGGGATACTTCTGCAAACTCAAACACATTTGAAATGTCAGCACTTACCTTATTTACCTCCATACAGAAATTCTTTGCTGAATTTTTATCAGCTATCTGTTTTGATTTTGCATCACTTTTCTTCTCCTTTAATAGAGAAAAAAACAAAACATTAAAAGCAGTGCTTTGAAGTTTGCTGCTTAAAATCCAAACAAACCTGCCAACACCCGCTGGCCTAAGGCTCAAACCAGTAGGATGGATTACTATAGCAATCATACACTACAAATAATGTCAGACAAGGCCCAAAAAAGTTGCCAAATTTCATAAAATCTAACCCAATCTGGAAAAACTCCCTTGGTACCTTTTTATCCGCTTGCTTTGCGTCACGTTTTTCAGCTTTGTCTTTAAGTTTTCTTTTCTTTGCCACCTCCTTCTGCCTTTCTAGTTTCTGGGCTGCCTTTAGCTCCTCTCTCTTGAAGAAAGCATGGAAAAAGTTAGTACCAGACATTAGTTGGCCATGTAATGAAATATGAACAAAAATGCGATCAGAAAGGCCATTCATTACCCTTTGCTTTCTGAGCTCTGCTTCCCGCAAAATGTCTTCCTTGAAAGGGGCATCATTGGGAACGTTGATATCCTTCTTTGATTTTCTTTGACCAGTTTTCTTTGCTTCTTTTCTGGCTTTCCGTTTATGTTCTCGGACCTGACAAGAATTTTTCAGGGTTAATGAAAACAAAGCTAGATTTACACATTACCGGATACCCCAGTACAGAGACCACATTAACTCCTATATATAGGTGTAATACACTTCTGTACAAGCATGTTGCACATATCCAGGAAGGTCAGACGAGGGAATAGGCATCAGTACCACCTCCAGCCAGCAGTGATTTACCTATACATGCAGCAACATGGCTCTTCAATGGTATGAAACCCTCTAATGCCCACCACGCACCCAACTTCCTCAGGTGCGCCTGCAGCCTGGGAAAGGCTAGCAACTGGCCCTGGAATCTTTTGGAAATCTAATGGTGCTTGTGCCTATCTTACAATCAGAATGGAGGTTGAACAATATTAGACTGACTTACTGCACCCCTCCTGCCACCCAATTTTGAATCTGAGGGCTACAGAGCAGACATTTTTCATAGCCCCAATCCTTTGAATCAGTTTGGTTTGCAGATAAAACATACCTTTTTCTGGATTTTATAGCGTTTGTGGCATGACATACGCTTACTGGATTTCCGGAGTTCTGTGAAGAGAAAGAAATGAGCATGAATAATCACTACTATACAAATCAGGCATTTATAAGATGGTAATAAACAACCAGCAGAGCAAAAATATATAAAGCCTTGACGTGTCCCTCCATCACAATTTTAGCGTACATACATTTCAAGCTGAGATGACCAGAGGGTCTAGGACTGCACCTACTCATGCTGCACATGAAGGCTGAAATAAGGAGATAGGCTAATATGATTACAGGAAGCAGCTGCACACAGTCATGCTAAATGTTTTCTATTGGTGCAGCTTGTACATCAGATTGAAGTCCACAACCCTCTCCTAAAAAGCCACCAATAGGTCATGTTTTGTGGATATCCACATAACTAGCTCTACAGCTCTGCTGCTGCACCAATTACATTACTGTGCATCTTTTTGGCAATTCAGAAAACCTGACTTGGTGGCTCTCCAGAAAATGGTTGGGGACCCCTGCTATAGATACTAGTAAGATCCTTGTTACGAGCTTGTACAATATACATGTCCACCTAAAGGCCAGAAACCAGGCCTCCAGGGTGCTCAGAGATGCCATGCCCTAAGGAGAATGTTAAGAGCACGAGTGACTGCAGGCTGGGGAACTCCGTTCCAGGTCTGATACGGAAGAAGCTCGACAGCCATCACCAGAATTTAACAGCCTTATTCCTGCTTACAGTGGAAACTGGGTGGGCCCTGGTATCTAAAAGATTCCAAAACCAGCAACTGGCCTTCCCCTGGAAACCACCCCCCAGGGGGCACTGTAAAACACCTTCTTCCTGGCTCCCTCACCGATGTATATATCAGAGGCCACATCCCCAGCAATTTAGATAGGTTGGGGGTGGGAACGGGCACAATTCTGTGGCTGTAGTCACCTGTGCTCCTGATTACCATAAAAAGAGCAGTTTGCCAACCATAACCAGCTCTGATTGGACGAGAGACTGATTTAATTTGGGCATACAAATATGCTGATGCCAAGAGGAAAACGGTAAGGTTTGCTTTGAGCGGGATTTTCTATATCCGATTTTGTTTCTTCCTGTCCCAGCACCCCATTGCTGAGTTCTATGTGCAAACAGAGCCGACAGAGCATGCACCATGGGATGGGGAAAGGTTCGCGTTTTGGCAGGCGAACTGGGGGGGGGGGGGGGGGGGGTTGGATCACGTAGCGGGGCTTCCCAAGTCAGCTGTTTGGCAAATGGCTACGTTTGCATGTTGACCTCAACAAAGAGGAGCATCCCTGGGCAGCCAGCCTATTTTAATGGCTATCCATGGTAGTGCAACTAATACCAGAGATGTTTAGGATGCAGCTACAGCTACCACAGCACCCAGGAGGAGAGGAGAGAGGCTGAATGTATTGAGGAACATTGCTTCAGGGCTGTTGTATTATAAAATTTAGCTTGCCTTCATTAGGCTGGTTAGCTCAGCTAGTAGAAATTTAGATTCTGCACCAGAGAATGTAGGGTTCAAACCCGCCTCTGTAGTTTTTTCTTTTACTTTTTTTCCACAATTGGATTTTTTTTAATTTCATCCTGTTGCTCCCAGATTAATTACTTTGACAGTTTGTCTTTACCTGTCCCATGGCACATGCACAGGCTCTCATCCAATCAGTGCAGTGCTGTTTGAATGCACACAGAGCTCAGCAATGAGGACCTGGAGTGGCAGGATCCCTGGGCGCCCAGCCTATCTGAATGGGAGCGCATCTCATCCCGGAGGTCATGTACTCCTACCATGGGATGAAGCCATAATCTCAGTGGTATGCTACCCTAAGGATGTTTTGAGAAAAAAAAAAATATTCTCCCCCTCCTTACTCATCCTATGGTGCTGCTGCTGTCCTGGTACATGTCTTTATTTGGTCTTTACCATAACAGCAGGCAGTGCCGCTCACAATATATGAGGATGAAGGGCTTGTCATATGGCTCGTACCACTTAGTGGCCCTGGCTCATCTGTAGAAAACAGGATCGCTGGGATAAAAGCACCCCCCAGTAATCACATACCTTTCCCTGGGTTGAGGGAGCATGTGCCGGCCCTTGTCCAACGAGAGCCATCTGCCATGACTAGGTCATTCAGCTCTCGTTTTTATTGGGGAGTGCATACTGCCACATTGCTGACAGTGTGCACCATTCAAATAGGCTGGGCGCAGGAGTGTACGCACACCAGGAGAGACGCGGCAGTGCATGCTCCCTGTTGAAGTCAACGAGAGCCTTTTAGCCAAAGTAAACACAGTCAACGGCTCTTATTGGCTGTGCGCTCACACATGCACCATGGAAACAAGGGAGAGGAGAATTGTACAGGGCATTCTGGGGGGTTTCACACAGCAAGGCATCCCAATTCCCCCAATTCAGAAAACTTGGGAAAGTCCAATTCTGGGTTTGTTCTGCTTTAAAGACAAATCAGCTTGCTTGAATTTAAAAGATCCAGTTACCTACCCCCCTGAGAGTGCCGCTATACTTACATTACCAGCAATTTAAAGTGGACCAACACCCAGGATTTTGACTACCCTGGGTCTTGGTCCACTTCGGTGGGGCACCCCCGATCGGGGTGCCCCGCTGTGTGAAACCCCCCCGATCACCCGAAAAACTCACCTCTCCCCGCGCCGACGGACAAGCGTTTTGACAGCCGCGGACAAGCGGCTCCTCCTCCCGCGCGTCACTCTTGACGCGCGCGCCCGCGCCGGCCATTCACAGAAGACAAGGTAAGGGGATTTGGGGTGTTTGGGGGGGTTTTACCCCGCGGGACATCCCGATCTCGGATGTCCCGCGGGGAGGGAGGTGATCGGCCCAGGAATCTTATAGATTCCCGGGCCGATCACGGGAGGGTGATGGTCCACTTTAAAGTGGACCAACACCCAGGATTTTGACTATCCTGGGTTTTGGTCCACTTCAGGGGGGCACCCCGATTAGGGGTGCCCCGCTGTGTAAAACCCCCCAGAACCACCCCAATACTCACCTCACAACGCTCCCACGTGGCCGGGTGACAGCGACGGACAAGCGCTGACAGCGACGGACAAGCCAGCGCGTCCGCCGCCGCCTCCCGCACATCCCTCTCACAGCCGCGCCGGCCATTCACAAACGGCCGGCGCGGGGGGCGCGCACGACTAGAGGGGCGCGCGGGAGGCGGCGGCGGCCGCCGCCGAGGAGGTGAGTTTTTGGGGGGTTTTCGGGGGGGGTCCCTCACCGCGGGACATCCCGATCTCAGATGTCCCGCGGTGAGGGAGGTGATCGGCCCAGGAATCTTAAAGATTCCCGGGCCGATCACCCCAGGGTGACGGTCCACTTTAATGACGCATGGACAGGCCACACCCCCGTCCCCTCATAGCTAAGGCATGCCATTAGCAGTGTGTGCTGAGAGCTGGTCAGGAGACCCTCAGCTGACAGGTAAGCACATTTTTTCTTCATCACAGACCTCAGATCAGGGGTTCCATACAGGTGGGCATAAGGCTCTATAGTATACTTCCACCAGGTCATGGTGTGTGTGCAACCACATAGGCTGCTTATTATTCTATACGGCTCAGTTGAGCTTGTACACCTCTGACCAGCATGAGCCTGAAAGTGCGACTCACAGGGGCAGAGGACACCCAGGGCATAACTATAGGGGGTGCTACCACAACAAGGCCCATTATTATTACTCCTCCACCTTATTTAACATATGTGTGGTCACTTGGCATCATTTAGAGAAGTGAAGCAGCAGCATTTGTTGTTTCAGTCTCTAGATATCAAGCTGCATACGATTAGGTTAAAAGACAGAAAACAGTTTATTCTATGAGCCATGAAAGGGCCTCATGTAATGTTTGCACCAGGACCCCATCTAGGGTTTCCACCTGGCTTTTTATTTTCTTATTTACTGGCCTGGCGGTGCCGATATTTAGTATTTACTGATAATTGAGGATGCCAAAAGTATACCCGCAATTACAATTACCAGTAAATAAATGCCAACACTGCCAGGTCAGTAAATAAAATACAAAACAGCCAAGTGATATAACCCTAGGCTCCCCACATGTAGTTACACCACTGTATATACCATGCACATAGGCACAATAAGATGGAAACAGGCAACTGGCAGAGGAGTAACGTGTAGTAATCAGACGGGCCCTCGCCTAAGGCCTGGGAAATGCTGCTAATGATCTGCAATAAAATATGGAGGGTGCCCCAGTATAGCCGCCTCCATTACAGGCCTCCCGTCACATGTATGTCAGGCCGCCACTGTCTCGGATTTCTTATGACTTTAGCACTCACTTGGTCGCTTCATGTCTGCGGTAGGTTCTCAGGCACGGTCCCACGTGCGAACAGGCCGAGCGCACTCCCAAAGGGCGACGTCACTTCCAGCAACCCTTCGTGCACGCGCCCGGAACTACATTTTTACAATTCGTCGACTGAACGTATCCCCTTGACAAATATGGTAGCTTGGGCAAAGTAAAGAAATGCCCTTACTTAAGATGGCCGCGGGAATTGCCTAGCCACGCCTCAGGAGGGAATTCCGCCCTCCGTATGAGAAGCCCTGTGTTGGCCCCGCCCACTTGTTGTAGACTGCTGAGGCCGCACTATTAGCCCCGCCCCGTGCTGCTGCCCTCTGCTGGCTGGCTGGCTGCTGCTGCTGCTGCTTATTGTGCGGCCTGCTCATTGCCAGTAACCCGCTGAAGCGCAATTCTTGAGCAGGTAGCGGCAGGAGGATTGTGCAGCCCTGGCGACTCCGGCTTGGCAGCGACAGCGCTTGTCCGCATGGCGGCGGCGGCGCTCGGTAAGTGAGGGGCTGTATGAGGGGGGACTTTGTATGTACGGGTGAGTGGGGGAGGGAGGGTGAAGCTCTTATTCTTTGTGTGAATGGGCTTCTCAGTGTTAGCCCTACCTGTGTGTCACCCCCTCCTCACATTGGCAGCAGTGCCCACATCCCTCCCGCTGCTCCATTGCTTTATTCCCTGGTCAGCCTGGACCAATCTAAGCTCATAGGGGCAATCTTCCGGGCCTGGGGCAACACTGCCTCTCATGGGGGTATTTCCAAAGGAGCTCTATAGCCTTGCTTGTCTGGACCTCATCCCTTACCACTCTGTGCCAGGGAGGGGCCTAACCCACCTATTATGCCATCAGTGAGCCCACCTTACTTTTTCCTAGCAGTGGTCCATTAAGTGGGGAACAGGAAATGGCAGGCACCCCTTATGCAGTGGGCAACTGTTTCCTTTCCAAAGTTTAGGGCTCATGGCCATGGGTTTAGGTGGGTTAAAGCGGACCTTCACTCTGAATAAAAGCCTATCTTATGTTTCCCACACCCTGTACATACAGATCGCTCACATTAAAAATCATCGTATCTGCATCTACTGCATGTTATAAGCCTTTAAACATCCAAAACATCAGGCAGCCTGCAAAGTGTCTCCTGACTGTGTTGCTCTGCATTCTGGGACTGCTGACCTTTCCCTGACCCCAGCTTCGCTCTGTCTGAGCAAAGCACAGCTATAACCCACCCCTCCTGTACTTTATCCCACTCTCCTCTCCTCAGTATGTGTTATGCTTCCGAGTCAAGATGGCGGCGCCCGTATCCTAGAGTCCTGAACAGAGTTGCAGCCCTGTGGGGGAGAGAATAATAAATAAATGACTAAAAACGTAAAATATTTAGATTCTAGATGCTGGGAAATAGTTTTTTAAGGGTTTGGGCTTTTCATTAAAGGGAGTTCAGGTGGGCTGGGATACAGCGATCAGGTGAGATCCTGATCTCCAGACTCGGACCGATAAGCTGCAGTGGACACGCTAGTGTTAAATGTGCCATTTTAAAGTATCTCAAAATCTCCAATTATATGTGCATACGTTGTATATGCTCAACCAAGCTGCATTTTTTGCTTACATTTTTTTGGTAGTGGCTGAGCAGGGCATGTCCTGGTGCAGCTTTATGAGCCATGTGCATGCTCTGCTGTGGTCAAAGACAGCTATGGGACCACTGTGACATGCCAGGCTGTAGGAGTATCCTGAATTGGGATGCACCGCTGTGTGTTCCCCTAGGTCACTCACTTTCCGGTCACTCACTTTCCTGTCGCTCCCATGGCGCAGACTTGAGCGAGAATGAGCGTGCTGATTGCGGCCCGTTCAACCAATCAGCCTGCTCGCTTTTGCTTGGCTCCGCGGACAGCTAAGCAGCCCTGCACCGTCGGCCGCATTCCCCGCTCCCCTCCTAGCCTTCCTGTGCCCGCCCACTCGGAAAGCCCGGGTGCACGCACGGTTAGAGGTGACCCGGGACGCACCAAGGGCTCCAGGACAAGGTGAGTGATACCAGGCTTCTGGGGGGTTTTACACAGTAGTGGAACTCAGATGGCCCTGGAGTCTTGGCAAGTATCATTTACCAGATCTTCTACTAAGGGGCTGAATATGTTTTCATCACAGACAGTTCTCTGTGTCTCAGCTGATAAATTTGTTACATTCTCTTTCTGCAGAGTAACAAGGCTGATTGGTTGTGTAATTACAATGCAGTGTAACTATTTTTTTTTGTTTCATACAGTTTATTACACAGTAAGGTCAGCTGAGAGCCAGAGAACTGTCTGTGATGTTGCCTGACAGAGCTGGCAAATGATACTTGTCCTTTGTACAGCTTGTGCTTGTTTCAGTTGGGAGAATACGAATACTTTATTGATCGCCAAGTACAGGATACATACAAGGAATGCTTTTTGGAAGGGAGGTACCCCTTTAGAGCTATAAACATTAAATATAAAAGTTAAACATTTTACATATTATACATTTTAACATATATACATATGATGTTGTTGGTAACTAGTGACATGGTAGGTAGAGACAGGAAGTTTGTGGCAGGTTAATCAGTGGTGATTATTTAGCGCCTTAACGGCTATAGGAAAAAGGCTATTTTTGTACCAAGAGGTTCTGGTCGAGAGAGCCAGGTACCTCCGGCCAGAGGGCAAGAGTTTGAAAAAAGAATGACCTGGGTGTGTTGGGTCCTCAGCTATTCTTTTTGCCTTTGAGCTGATCCTTTCCGTGAATTGTTCATCCAGGGATGTTAAGGGGCATCCAATGATCTGCTCAGCAGTCCTGGTGATCCTCTTCAGCCTGTTCTTGTCCTTGGCTGTGATCCTGCAATACCAGACAGTGATGGAGGAGGTCAGAAGTGAGCCTATGGCACCATTGTAAAAGGTTTTTAGGATCCTTTTAGACATACCGTATCTTGCTAGTTGTCTCAAGAAGTATAGCCTCTGTTGGGCCTTCTTCAAGATGACGGTAGCTTGCCTGCTCCACTTCAAGTCTTGCGTGATCACAGTGCCGAGAAATTTTGTGCTGGTAGCGATATTGACCTCTCCATTACCGATGGAAATGGGATGATGCGTTAGGTGGGAACGTCTGTAGTCAACTACGAGTTCAACCGTTTTCTGGATGTTCAGAATAAGGTTGTTCTCTTTGCACCAGGATTCCAGGTTTTTTACTTGTGTTCGGTAGGGAGACTCATCATTGTCGTTGATGAGGCCTACCAAGGTGGTATCATCTGCATACTTGATGATCTTGATAGATGGGTCTGAGGATTTGAAGTCATTTGTGTATATGGAAAAAAGAAGGGGAGACAGAACACATCCCTGTGGTGCACCTATATTTGTTGATCTGGATGGAAGAAGAGCAGATCTTGAGCATGTGTGCACAAGCAGGTGTCTGGGGAAGTTGTGGATTAGAACAGATTAGGGGGACTGTTATTTTATGTCTGAATTTCCATTTTTGGAGGTCAATCAGGCATGTTCAGTAGCCTGCATGCTTCCCCATAACTGCTCAGGTCTCTGTCAACAATAAAGAAAGAAAGATTTCTCTAATAATCCCATCGGGGGTGTCAGGGAATCGGATAAGAATGGGTTAACTCTCGACCGAGGGACGGGACTGCAAGATCAAAGGGACTCCTCCCTACCTATATATACTTCCGGCTGCTCTCCGCCATCTAGTTTCATTCTTGAAGTTGGACTGGACTGAGAAGGTTGTGCCTGGATTTATTTTTCTCTCCTTCACTTATTTTCTTCCTTATATAGGTTTTTATTCGGGAAGCAGGGGATATAACCCTATCTTTCTTCCAGGCCCTTATGGTGGTGCTGATCCTTTGGATCCTCCTATGCCTCCTGGGTTCAGCGGATCGGGGTGATTTAAGGGTAGGCGCCAGGGTTCTGTGGGTGCTGTGGGGTGTCACTTTATTTTTAGAAGTTGACCCTCAAAGGTTGGAGCTCCTGCCTGAAGGGACAACCAACCGCAGGTTTTTGTCTGGTGAGCATGCAGGGGGGAGAAAGGGGAAAATTCTCCCCTTTTTCTTTCCAGAGTTCTTATGTTTAGCCTGTTTCATGTGTATATGGTGCATATGGTGCTTCTTTTTGTTTTTTTTATATTTTTTGTGCCATGGCGGGGGGAGGGAGGGAAACTGCTTTAGGTGCTAAGTCCTTCTGGGTTGCAGTTTGCTTCCGGTGGCTCTAAGCAGAGAGGAGGCTGAAGCCTGGCTATACTAGCCACTGCCATTATGCTCGCTTCTGCGGGCTGTGCATTTCACCACTGGCTGCTCCTTCTTTGTAGCTTTTAGCTGGCCTCATGGGCCCTAGTTGACCACTCGTTCCTCTGCCTGGGACGGCTTCATCGAGGCCGCTGATCTGGGGTTCTGCTTGCTGGCTCCCTTCCCTTCTCCTGGATCAAGTAGGTTCTTTTAATTTAACTATTTCATTTTTCTTATATTTTGTGGGTACTATGCTTTAATTGCATTGTCGTCTTTTAGAGATTGTGGGTAAGGATATTAGGTTGTGGTCCATATATATATACTTCGATATACTTCGGTCTTGGGCCCTTGGGGACATTAGACATAATTCACCATGACTGAGGCATTCTGGTATATTCGCATAGAGGATCGCCCCATGTCCTGTGTGCCTGCAAAGGCCTCCGGAAGAGGACAGCCCCATTTACTCAGAATGCACCACTGTGGAGGTACTCTCCAGATTAAGACAGCTGCCACCCCCAGAGCTATTTTCCTTAGAAGCCTTCGGGTCTGCTCCCTCTGAGATTACTGCTCCTCCGGCAGCTCCACCTCGTTCAGATAACCCAGGATTTCATATCCAGCTTGATTTGGCAGAGAGATTTGCCCACATAGACACTCTTTCCGTCTTAAGGGTTCCTTGGAGCATCCGGTCTCAGGGTCTTTAAAAGTGTCAGAAAAACGTAAACATTTAGTTTCCAGGGACTCTTCTGATCATGAAGAGGAGGATATTTATGCTGCCATAGACCCTCAGGAGTTCCTCTCAGAGGAGAATAATTTCCAGAGCAGAATGATAGTTTGATATATTCTATTTTAGAGATCTTTGATATCCCAGTTCCTAAGAGGATTAAGGGAGATCTGTACAGACCAGAGAAGCAGAAGCGACTGTTTCTGGGGAGCAGTCTCATTTTACCAAACTTATCCAAAAGGAATGGGAAAAGCCGGACAAACTACCCACCATTCCTAGAGACCTGGATACTAAATACCCCCACCCCCCCCGAGGTGGATAATCCGGCTTCAGGACTCTCTATTCCTACCTCTGATAGTGCATCCCAAAAAGACCCTGTGGATAAGCGCCTGCATTAAAGCGGACCTTCAGCATCATTTATGAAAAGTCCAAACTCCTAAAAAAAACTATTCCCCAGCATCTAAAATTAATACATTTCAGAAGAGAGGTCTAACCCCTTTTTTTCCGTAAGTCTTCTAATTCTTGGCCTTTTCGCTGTGGTAGAGGCTTGTACTCCTCCAGAACCAGAGAGGAGTTTTGGGAAAAAAGTCAGAACAGGGCCACCTTTCTGGTGAAAAAATGTTATGCCCCTTCAAGCATGGAGGGATGCCCTCACCTTTCGGGTGGAGGGACGGCTTCTGCATTTTGCTCCCATTTGGAGGCTCCATGTAACAGACGCTTGGATACTGGAAATAATATCCTCACGCTAGAAGATTGAATTGGGGGCCAGACCTCTTCAGAATTTCTTTTTGTCAAGGGTATCCGATCCAGGAAAAGCAGAAGCACTGTAGCTCACCTGTTACAGCTGGGGTTAGTACGTCCCGTTCCCTTTTCAGAGAGATTTTCAGAGGTGTCTGATTCTACTCCAGTTTATTCGTATTCCCAGAGAGGGGTGGTTCTGTGCACCCATTATTAGACCTCAAGGCCTCAACAGTTTTGTCTGACAAGGCTTTCGTATGGAATCTTTAAGATGCACACTGGCGACACTTCAGCCGGGGGATTTAACAACCACTGTGGATATAAAGGATGCCTACTTACATATCCCTATCTTTCCAGGCCATCATAAGTATTTGCTCTTTGCAGTAAATGACCTACACTTTCAGTTCTGCCGTTTGGCCTGTCTTCAGCTCAAAGGGTGTTTTTCAAGGTTCTGTCAGGTCTCATGATCATTCTAAGAAACCAGGCGATGCAAATAATCCCTTACTCAGAGGATCTTTTAATCAAGCCCCATCCTTTCAGGAGACCTTAAGAGATACAGAGACTGTCTTATCGACTCTAGAAAACTTTGGCTGGATAGTCCGTTCCGTTCCATACGAGACCCCTGCAGACGGAATTGCTCTCGACCTGGGATCGAACCATGGAAGCTCTGGATCACCATTTTTACACGACCCACTCAGCAAGGCAGTCCCTAGCCTGGTGGCTGAATTCCCAGCATCTTCAGGTGGACAAATCCTTTCCTGTCAGCATTCATTCCGACAACCAGATGGCGGTGGCATATATAAATCACCTCGGGGGTCACCATAAGCAGGAGAGCTCTCATGGAGGTGAGCCGAATCTTACTCTGGGCTGAGATACTTGTTCTGTGCATATCTGTAATTCGCATACCTGGAGTGGACAACGTGCAGGCCAATCAAGGAGAATGATCCCTCAGATGAGAGATATTTCGAGCCCTATGCATATGCTGGGGGCTTCCAGACGTGGACCCTTTTGCGCCCGGCCACAATCTGAGGAGGTTTGTATCCTGGTCCAAGGATACTCTAGCTATAGCAACTGACACCCTGATCCTTCCTTGGTCAGCATCTGGGCTTCCTTATGCGTTCCATCTGCTTCCTCTCCTGGGTTGAGTACTAAAGAAAATAGCCTGCGAGGGGATCCCAACTATTTTGGTGGCACCCCACTGGCCAAGGAGAAGCTGGTTTTCAGACATAGTTAGAATGTCGGAAGGCATGCATTGGCGGCTGCACAACCATCCCGATCTCCACAATAATGGGCCTCTACAGAACCCCTAAATAACGAGTTCTTGCTTTGACGGCCTATATATTGAAACCTCCATCCTGGCAGAGGTTTATCTGCCAGGGTCATTCAGACCATGATTCAAGCCTAAAAGCAGACATCAAAAAATTCTGTCTGGTGGGTCAATGACAGAAGTTTCACTAGGGGTGATGACACTTAAACATCTTCCTAGTGGCAATTACCCCTGTTAGCAGCCTTATCTGTTACACCTTCTTACTTAGTCCTACATAAAGACAATGAGATCTTCCATTTTAAGCAGGACTTTTAAACAGGACTTCTTCCTAAGGTGGTATCCCCCAATTCTACAGGTGAGAATCACAGAATAATATTTTTCTAAATAGATGGAAATCTGGCCTACAGTACCTTAAAGAAGACAGAACCTTTCTCTGCTTTTTCAAAAATAAATTTGCATCTGAAATTTTCAATTTGAAGATGCAAATTGATTTTCTCTCAGACTCCAGTTTTCTTTAGTTTATCTAAAGTTTAAAGAGGAGCACCCCCCCCCCCCCTCAAGTCTATAAGACTCTTGGGGGTTGGTCTACCTCTTTATGGGGCATCCAAGTTTGGAATGCCCTGCTGTGTGAAACCCTAAAACGCCCAATCCACTAGCCCTCACCTTATTCCTAACAGGAGATAAAAACGACATGCTCCTCTCAATAACTACATGGATGAATAATATTATGTGATTTTGCAATACAGGTAATTTGAAAGCAGTGTTTTTGTAATAACTACATTCTGGGTTTAGCATCATTTGTTTGTTTTTAATAATGAATTCATTTGATTGTAGGACAATGTAGAGACTATGAGCTCCAAGAGACGCAGAGCCACATCCCCGTCCAGCAGTGTCAGTGGTGGAGACTTTGATGATTCTCCGCATATCACAAGTACCCCAAACTCTGGCAGGAAAAGGAGGAGACTTGCTAATGTGTCTACTGTGGATCCGGTATGTTAAAAGACCTTTAATTTGTTCATCTGCTGATACTGTGTACATACTGTTGATTATATGCAGACATTTATACTGTACCTGTGTGACCTTTACATTTCAACCTTTACATAGGTTATTTTTAAAGCAGACCTACAACACACGACACAGTTGTCAGGGAGGGCCTGGTTCATTGGGGCACTAAACTAACCTAACATTCCTCCTCACACCATCAGCGATTATTGAATTAGAGATATATTTACATCTTCCTGTTGGAACTCCATCTGACTAGGAACAGGAACTAGCTGTGCACACATGCAAACCCTTGTGTACGGAAACCCTATATATTTTAGTTATCACCTGGCAATCCTGATGAAAATAACATTGGTGCAAAAAAGATTAGAGGTGAACATAAAATAAATGGAAAATTCTTTCTATTAGTGTTACAAAATATCTTTTTCTCCTCTCATCCTTCAGGACGGCCATGGAGAGAGGCTTACAGAGGAAACACAAACTGGGACAGGTTTAAAAGCCCCACCCCTTCCCTCCGGTCCTCATATTGTGTTCCTCTCCAGGAAGCCTAATGAACCTTCTTTCAGCTTCCAGTTTTTTCTTATTAATTTTTTTCTACCCCAGGAGGTGTATAGGGAGGTGCCTGCTGGAGCACCACATCACCTACCCTGACTGACTCCTGATCTCCTGCAGTAGCTAGCAGGCTTGCAGTACGGTTGGCGTAAGCCTCCCTCTTGGCAGCACTGGTGTCGTTCATGCTTTGGTTGGGTCTAGGTCTCCAGGGGTAGACGGGTGCACAGCCTTTGGTGCGCCCAAAACGTTTGCAGTCGGAGGACAGAGGGCTGGCTGGGCATGTGGTAACCCCCGGGACTCAGACGAAAGCGGGCCTTGCTGTCCAGTCGTTGTGGTCCTGTCTCTCAGTGGCAGCTTGGTATTGTGTTTCCAAGTCTCCCCTTTTTTCGGGGGGGGGGGGGTGCGGCCCGGAGTCGGAGGGCAGGATTGCCCTGAATGCGGTCACATTAAAGTGGCCCAAAACAGAATAATCAAAATCCTGGATTTTGGTATTTGCCCCACGGGCATCCTGGAAACCATTTACGTTCATAGAGTGAGTGTGCTCAGTCTGAGCATGTTGCCAGCCGATAAAAAAAACTTTTGGCCATTAGAGGTCACTTGGGACTCAAGTCCGGGTAATTGTAACTAGTGGGCATGTAATGTATCATCCTTGTCAATTAAACGATCTCTAGTTTCAGAGTATGCCCAAGCACCTAAAAACGTAGTTTATCAATCTTAAGGGTTACTTCAAGTATACAACCCTAAGAAGACCCTGTTAAGGACAGGTATGTCCTGTACTCCAGCATCATGTCACCCTCGTATCATACTTAAAGTGGACCAAAACCCAGGATTTTGACTATCCTGGGTTTTGGTCCACTCCGGGGTGCCCCGATATGTGACCCCCCCCCCCCCCCCCAGATCGCCCGGATCAACTCACCTGACCGCGGTCCTACGGCGCATGCGCGGCCACTCGTCCAATCCGTGCACTCGGCGCCACTGAGCTATGCACGTCTTAGCTCAGCAGCTCTGAGAGGGATAGCGGGGATGCGCAACCCGTGCATGTGCCGTTGGACCAGGATTAAGGTAAGTGTAGCGGGTGTCCTGGAGCTTTCACAAAGCAGTGCATCCCGATCTTGATTGTCCCGCGGGGAGGGAATGGATCCAGCTGTGTTTTGGTCCATTTGTGAAATACATTTGGCCAATGCCCCTACCAATACTCCCCTCTTAGACAGAATTAGACATGGATATTTGTACTTTTTAAATCCTCCTCAAACACAGATTTTTTTTGCTGCCCCTCACTGTAAAATTGGCAAAAGTTATGCTTCATGGGGGGAGCAATTCAGGGCATGCTAGTTTTCTACAGCAGCACATGGTAAAATCTCTTCCTTCTCTGTGAAGCATGCAATCATACATGTTTCTGTTTGTTTTTTTTTTTTTTTTTTTTTTTTAGAGGATAGGATAGGTGGTTTCCTTTTCTAAATGAAACCCTATGTTTGGTTTTGAATCGCACTCTAGATCCTCAGGTGTAACTGACTGTTACAAGCCTCTTTTGCTACAGACATGGGATGACTCCCATTGGGGAACACCACTCTTTTCCCAAGCTGTCAGGATAAGCCTGAAGTGGTGGTTGGGTTCTCTAGTACTCCAAGGCTATCATTGGAGATGAGAGGTCCCAGTTATTGCAACGGATTCTAGTGCTTGCCACTTCTGATGCTCGCCACATCCAGGGGCATAGTTTGGCAGAATTGATTATTGAATCATCGAACTACAAAGAGCAGCAAAGCTTACTCACTGAGCCACTTCCTTTACATCGATAAGTAACATATCTGAATCGCCAGGGAGGTGCCGCCTCAGTAGCCTTTCAGAATCTGGCCTATGCTTTTCCGATAAGCAGGAAGACAACACAGATAAAAATTCTATGTTGGCCACAAGATACTGGTGGCTTGTAGATTGTCCTTTTTGGGATTTATTGTTAGTTCCTAATGGGCCGTCATCTTAACACTTGAACATAGTTTCCGGTTGAGGGTCGCCTCTTCATTTAGGACATTTGGTGGTTACAGTCTGTTCAGAGATCCCTGCTGTTCGATTTCCCCCTTTTTCTGCCTAAAACAGCAGTCTCTTCCTTGCACACAAGAGCTAGCTAGATCCTGGGCCTACACTTTGTATGGATGTTTCTGCTCCATATATTCAGGCTCATTACATAGCAGTCTCCACTTCCTGTGGTGAAAAATCAGAAGCTTTCATAGAAGAATTTTGCTGAGCTGCTGCTAGGTCCATGCCCCACACCTTCCATAAGCACCACCATTGAAACATAATAAACATAATTGGTTATAAAGGAACTACTGTATCCCACCCTTAGAATCTTAATTTCTTGATGATCCTCTCCCAGGCTGTCCTGAAGGACGATGGGAGAAAATCCTCCATTTCTGGTAAGTCTACGAGTCCTTCAGGACGGCCCTTACAACCCCCCCCCCCCCCCTTAAATATTTTCTTTGTTCCTTGACTTTAATATATTTTTCTTTCCCAATAAAGTACTTGGGCCTTTAAACTTGTCTGTTTGTGTTTCCTCTCTGGGGAGAGGAGCATCTCTCTCTCTCTGTGGCTGCCCTGGAGGACTTGTAGAAATACTCTTACCAGTAAATCTAACAGAGATTTTTTTTGCTCTACAGTGTTATGCTTTTTCATAGGTTTCTTATACTGGTTTTCTGACTTCTTTTAGATTGCTGTTTGCCATGAACTTTACAACACAATTAGAGACTACAAAGATGAGCAAGGCAGGATCCTGTGTGAGCTGTTTATTAGGGCACCCAAACGCAGGTGAGGAGGATATGTTGCTATTTCAAAATAAGGAGGTCTCTCCTAGCAGCCCACAGGGTTGTCATGTAGTAAGCTGTTATCTGTTTGCATTTGTAGAAACCAGCCAGATTACTATGATGTTGTCTCCCAGCCTATTGACTTAATGAAGATTCAGCAGAAATTGAAGATGGAAGAGTATGATGAAGTTAGCCTGCTTACTGCAGATTTTCAGCTGCTGTTCCAGAATGCAAAAACCTATTACAAGGTGGGGGTTAAAGTTGTTGTTACACTTGTTAAGTCTAGTCATCAATATCTTTTTGAGTTCAGGTCAGCTTTAAAGGGGAACAAAACCCTTGATTTTGACTAACCAGAGTTTTGTTCTTTGCCCCTGCCCCATGCCCCCAGATCCCCCATTAAAACTCACCTCTTCTACTGCGCATGCCTGAGCTCTCCAATCAGACGTGTTTGCTGTGCATAAGTAATGTTCGGCAAACGTGTCTGTTTGTGGCAATCGGGAAACGAATAAGCATGGAAACTACCGCATGCTTATTAATGACTTACTCACCTTACCTGCTCACCAGCTGGGATATCTCTCTCCCGCAATGCCATCTTCATACACCCTTTGACCCTCCTGGAAAGCTGGCCCCTTACTGAGAGCGGCCGGCTTTTCCTACATATGGAGAAGTGGTGGAGCAATGAGCAGGACGACTACGTCAGTAGCGGCTTGCAGAAGCAGCTGCACAGCCGACATCTGTCAGCTGTGTGGCTGCAGGGACATTCAGACTGGCAGAAAGGTAAGTCCTCTGCGTTTTTTTTTTTTTTTTTCTTTTTGAGTGTTGGTTCACTTTAATGTGCTAATTTACCCTTTTTTTTTTTTTTTAGACTGACACCCCAGAGTACAAAGCTGCGTGCAAATTGTGGGATCTTTTTCTGCGCACAAAAAATGAATTTGTGCAGAAGGGTGACTGTGAGGAGGAGGAGGAGGAGGAGGATGAAGATGATTCACAGGACGCTTCAGAAGCAGAGGTTGGTCCCTAAATCTGTAAACGTTTTATTGTGTTTATGTGGCATCTTAGGCTATTACTATAACGTGGGGTTGAGGGATTTACTACCCAAAATAACAAAAGGGTGCTCGATTAGTCCTAGTCCAGGCAACACACCTGATAACTGTCTCACATCCGTCACCCCGGGTCCAAACGGGTCAGACTTAATGGGGTCTCGGGTTTCAACTGCCATCATGCACAGAAACACACTCTCTCCTGATTCCATCACTTTCGATGGCATTTTTAAAAGATTCCAATCAACGGTGCCAATATGATGTGCTCGATGTGCTGAGTTTATCTATTAATTTTTTGGTTTTCTATGTTCTTAGCAACAATGTGTTTATTTTAGAAATGTACATCAAAGTAGTGTTCAGATGTCCATTTTAGAAGCTTCCTCACTCTGGCTTGCTAATCAACTGATTGGCCAAGGCAAACGTGACAAATTTAACCCCATCTGCATTATTTCAATCACTTCGTGGAGGGGGGGAATCCGTTTTGTGTTCATGAAGCTAATGGGGTTACTAGCAGCATTCTCAGATGGAAAGGGCGTTTGCTGCTGCTTTGTTTATTCAAAGCTGCTAATAAACACACTTGTTATGGTTGGAGGATTCTGGGATTTGTAGTGAGATAAGGATACTGGGAGTTTTGCTAAAGGGCAAGAAAGCCACTCCTACTTTACCAAGCCAGATCCACCGGAATATAGGAAAATATAAAGCAAAGCATGCTGATAAGTAAATCGCATGTCTGGGGGCACGATCCTAACACAACTGTTTATTTTATATCACAGAAGAGGAAGACAATAAGGCAGAACACCAAAAACCTGACAAAAAGGGAGTTTTCCCTGTCAGTTTTGCTGTGAGCCCCGATGCGGACAACGCATTCCTGACTGGCTCCTGGCACACTTTGTTCATCTGCCGCTAATCATCGATAGGGGCCACCACCTGAAAGTCTATCTATCTTGTTACTGGAAATGGGCACACAAGCCAGCCATAGAGTGGACCGTGACAACCTCCCCTGTGTCAGTTACAGTGACTTCAGCATGCCCACTCCATTTTCAAATAGCTATCCCTTCAAGAGCATACATTTGTGTTATTCCACTGGTTTCGCTGGATGGTTTAGCCTTGCTTCCTTTGTTCAGTGACCAGGTGACAGATCTTGCCAGTGGGCTAACAGATGTCAAAAATGTCAGTGCCTGTAACTTTATGCCACAATTTTGTGGAAATTGACCATTTTATTTTTTACACTTTTTTTTTTATTTTTTAAGCCTTCTCAGAACTACTTTAAACCTATTTTGGAACAACTATTGGAATCTGTTACCACTGCCGCTGACCCCAATGGCAGAGTTATCAGTGAACTGTTCCAGAAAGTTCCATCTAAAGTGGTAAGCATTACATTACCCTATAAACCTTTTTACTCTGTTAACTTGTTGACGTTATGGCTTGTGTTGTTACTGTCATTTGTCCATCTATCCACCCCCCCCTTTGCCATTGCAAGCATGGCCATTTCTGTAAAGCGACAAAAAGATTTCTGGGCTGGTCAGTGTTACAATTTTTACTTTTAAAAAGGAACAGTGGAATGTCCCACTGTGTGTAAGACTAAATGGGGGTGTTGCTCCCCGTTAAGTACATACAAGGTATTCGGATGCTAAACTGATGACCCTTGAAAATCTAAACATGGGTAGGCTTGAGCATGCGGCTCTTGGAGCTGGTAACTTGGCAATACCCTGAAATCTGCATCTTGAAATATCCTTTTTGTAACCTTTCATTATGTCTGTGTTTTCACCATTTAAATCTCTTGTGGTTGCATGTCCAGTTTAATTGATCTCCTCTTCTCTAGCATTATCCAGACTACTATGCCATCATAAAAGAACCGATCGATCTGAAGACCATTTCTCAGAGGATACAGGTTTGTAATGTTACTCTTATAAGTCAGGAAATGTAATGCTTGAATTTGCCAAAAAAGAGGGCTGCATATTGAACATGGATGTACCTGCAGTAGCCCATTTAGTGTAATTATACTAAAAAGACAGGATATTTTAACCCTCACGTAGCTGCCTCTACTCCACTTAAGTGCCAGCTATGTGAGTCTCACGTAGCTGCCTCTACTCCACTTAAGTGCCAGCTATGTGAGACTCACGTAGCTGACTTTAAACCCCCACAGTAAAAAAAATATAAAAGTGCAATACTCACCTGACCCCCTCGTTGGATCCAGCTGGGTCTCCTCTCTAATTTGGTGCCATCCCCCCCCACTTCCTGGATTGGGTCTGCTAGCTCGGGTGCTTAGAGCAGAGAGGTGGGGAGGGGGAGAGAGCTGTGGTCGCCCCCCCCCCCCTACCCAGGCTCTCTCCTCCAAACACCCGAGCAGATTGACAGCTGTCATCGCCGGGGGACACAGGATTGGAGGTGAGTAAAGTAAAAAAAAAAAAATTAAAGATAATTTTTTTCTCATTGTGTCTGACTTGCCATCAACCCCCGGCATCCCCATTACCTGCCTCCCCAAAGCCCGGGGGGGGGCAGAGAAGCCTGTGGCCACGGGCTATGCGGGCTTGTAGCCTGCAGGGCCAGGGGCCACAAAAGCTGCCCCCTGCCCCCTGTTTCTACAAGCCTTGCATAGCTGGTCCCAGGCTGGTTACTTTGGGTAAGGGGGACCCCATGTAATTTTTTGGGGATTTTTAAGGGTTTTTAAAAATCAAAAAAAAAAATGCCCACCCCTCCCCGGGAGGGGGGACTCTGTCATTTTTTTTTCCTCAATTTAACCCTTTGTAGTGTGAATGGTAGTTGTATTTTATTTGTAAATGTTATAAAGTACTTGTTTCAGTTTGGGGGGTCTCCTGGGCAGGAACAGGGGGCTACCGATAAATATGTGGTACCGTTCTAATCGGTAGAAATGGGGCTTTCTCATGCAATATGGTTTTCCTTAATAAAATACATTTTCTATTTAAAATAAAGGAATAAATTAAAATGTTATTTCCAGTATTTTTTTACTTAATAATAATAAAAAGAATTACATTTACAAACAAGACATTTCATGTTAAAGCCTAAACTCTGCTGCAAAAAAAAAATATATATATATAATTTTCTTGAAAATTCCAGCAAAAATGGCGCCAAATGGGGAAAAATGACCTGTCAACAGAGGGTGACAAAATCTCAAGTGGGCTGGCAATTAAAAGGGTTAAAAGTAGCTATGCATGTTGGGTATTGTTCTGTTCGGGGGACCTTGCACATTCAGACTCACTTTTTTTCTTGTTTGCATATTTATATTTTAGGAAAAGGTGTTTTTTATTCAGCTTTTTTATACATTTTTTTTAGGGAAACCCTGCGCAACCAAAGAATTCTTTGAGGGATTAAGTCCATAAAGATAAGCCCACTACAACAAGCTGGGTACGCTTAGAAAGCTTAACATGTGTACTTTCAGGAAATATATGGTTTATGGGGGATATTCCAAATGTAAAGGGTTGTTTTGGTTGAAAGGTGCACACTTTGTCTGCAGAGCTGAAATTTTCAAGAAAAATTACCGTTATGCACATGCTTTACTTTGGGTTGTTTGGCAACTCTTCCCTTGACAGTAGCTATGTATGTTGGGTATCGTTCTGTTTGGGGGATGTTGCTTTTTCAGATGACACTTGTTTTTTCTTGTTTGTATATAGTTTTTTTTAGGAAAATGTGGCTTTGATTCTTCTTTTTTATCCTTTTTTTAGGGAAACTCTTTGCAACCAAAGAATCCATTGAGGGATTACTTCCAGAAAACTGTGGCCACATCAACAAGTCTGGTACACCTAGAAAGCCTGAGGTGTGTACTTCCAGAGAATATATATTTGTTGGGGGTATTTCAAATGTAAAGGGTTGTTTTTCTGGAAAAACTGCAAGGTGCGCATAGCGCATATCACAGTTGTATTTTATCTGAAAATCTCCTAAAGCGCTGTTTCAGTTTGAGGGAGTCTCCTGGGCAGGAAAGGGTGTCTACCAATACATATGTGGTACCGCTGTAACTGGGAGAAATTGGGATTTCACACGCAATAAGATTTGTTTTGACAAACTTACATTTTTTATTACAAAAAAACACTACAAATTGTAAAATAGATTTTTTAATATTTTTTTCACATATTTCACCCAAAAATATTGAGAATACACCTAAAAAATGACACACAAGACATTTCATGTTAAAGCCCAGACTTTGCTGAAAAAAAACAATATATAATTTTCCTGGGAAATCCCTTCAAAAATCACATTTGAACATGAGGAGCACAAAATAGTGCAAAATGGTCTGGCAACAAAGGGTGACAAAAACTCCAGGTAGGCTGGCACTTAAAGGGTTAAGGGTACCAATAGAAATCAGCTGAGTAAATGTACTGCTAACGTCCCTTGCTTTCCATCTTCTATACTGTACAAGTGTTCTTGGACTTCACAAGGGAAATTAACCCTGACTAACTTCCTTCTCTACTGAACCCTTCAATCGGACTGCCAGTTTAGTAAAAAAAGTTTAGTAAATCTCTTCCCAACACCCCCCCCCCTCTTTGATCAGTGGCATAAGCTGCTTGAAGGTGCTTAATCTCATGCAGATGCTATGTAATAATTTAGTAATGCGACGCTCCTGGAAGTATATGGGAGCAGCCAAAGCTCCGAGTCCTGCTTACACATGTGCATGAGCGGGGAGTTGTGCCAGTAGCTGCCTACACCAAACTGAAATTGATCTAAAGGTGAGGGGCTGGGTTATAGCAGAGCTGGGGTTAGGAAAAGGACAGCAATCCCAGAATGCAGAGCTGTTTAGACACTTACTTTCGGTAGGCAGCCTGATACTTCACTGGCCGCCATCTTGGATTTTTAAAGGCTCAGAAAATGCAAAAAGTGCAGGTATAATCAATTTGGGCATTCTGTATGTACAGAGGGGGGGGGGGCATACGAGATGGGCTCCTATTCAGGGTGAAGGTCCAGTTTTATTGGGATTTAGAAGTTACTACTACAAAATATGGGATTCCTCTGCCTTTGTAGATGCATCTGAGTAAACAATTATACTAATATCTCCTGCCTGGTTCGCCAAATTATGTAAACCATTTAATCTCCTGAATTACTCGTTAAAAATATGTAAAGAGTTATAACCAAAATATTAAATAATATATAATTGAATATCTCCTGCCAGGCTTGTCTAAACTATGCAAACAAACATTCTTTATTTTAATTTTTTCAGTCTGGGCATTATAAAAGTGTTAATGCGATGGCAAAAGATATTGATCTGCTCGCAAAGAATGCCAAAACCTACAATGAGCCTGGTTCCCAGGTGTTTAAGGTCAGTGAGTAGGCAATCCCTCTTTATTCTTTAATCTGTATTTTTCCGTGCATGCATTTTTAATAATCTGTTCTGTTTTGTATAGGATGCAAATAGCATAAAGAAATTATTTGCTTTGAAAAAGTCTGAAATCGATTTTACAGAGTCCTCTAAGTCAAGCCTTCGAAGCAGGTACAAATTTCTTTTAAAAGTTTTGTGCATGCTGCATATGATACAGATTAGGTGTGATAAAATAATTTTAATGACCAAGGCCTGTTCACACTTGTATTATGTATTGGTTGGCATGCTATGTTGTGTTGACAGGTGCATGTTGTGTCTGATGAAAATGCAGAAACTAGACAGGCCTTCGACATTTATGAGTGTACAGCTGTGCTGCATCTCGTAAGCAATAGACTGCAAATTGTAGCACAGAAAAATGCTGTACAAAATCAATAGGCATTCATTAATGAATACACAGAAGTACCCATGGATGTACATAGGTTTCACAGGGCCCTATAGCAAAACTCATAGTGGCATCCCCAAACGGTCAGCCCTCAGCATTAAATTAGGCCAAATCCTACAACACCTGACCCTAGAGCTGAAAAGACTATAGGGAGTGGGGTATTTCAGGATCGCCCATAATCTTACCTCGTTCCTAGATCTCAATGTGCATGTGCGGACCTCCCCTGCGCCATTCCATCTAATGTGCGCAACCTCCCCAGGCATTATGTGCAGAACCTGAGGCAGTGGCCAGTGGGAAGCTCCCAGCATTCAATTAATTCAGCATTGTTTGCCATTCATTAATATGCACAGCAAACAATGCTAATTGGAGGAGAGCTGTGAATGTGGCATGGCAGCATTTGGATGGTTTTGGGGGTTCACACACGTGGGCTCCCCAAATCGGGTCAGCAGTGGGGCCTAGTTCTTCCCGAGGCATTATCGTAATATGCAGTGTTGGTGCGCTGTCGGCAAGGAGCACTAGAACTGTAGGTTCCACAGGGTGGAACTAAGATGTCAGCACCATGTTTCCCCCAAGTGCTCTATACACAGAACAATAAACAATGTGCTGGCATCTTCTATCCAGCAGATCCTACAAGTCTGGCCCCTGGCACTCCCAGCAGACAGCGCGCAAATAATGCATAATGGGGCAGCTTTTGCTACAGATGCTGCAAGGTGGGGGTGGGGGGGACAGATTGCATGGGGCCCCCTTCTCCCAAGGGCCCGGTTGCAGCTACCTCCCCCCATCTCTATGGCATGTACGCCTCTGGATGTATCCTTATTAAAACCCTATTCCTGGGAACATTGTATACACCACATCTCTCCAAATGTAACTTCCTTGGCATGAAATGAATCAACTTCATGTACGACACCTCCCAAATTAGCATAAGACATTCTCGTATCACTAAATGCTGGCTGCAGCATTTAGGGATACTAGAGTGTCTTATGCTAATTTTGTATTTAAAAAAAAAATCAATTTTCATTTCAGGAACAAGCGACCTGCACAGGGTGACAGACTGTCTGCTATCACAATGGCTTTGCAGTACGGCTCAGAGAGTGAAGAAGATGCATCTTTAAATGGTAGGTTTAGAAATTGTCTTTTTCATTTGTATTTGGTTCACTGGTTTACTTGCACACTTTTTATATAAGGGGCATTTCTTTTCAAATGAATTTTGGTTTATAATTTAGTATATAAAATGACTCCATCAGAGCATCCCTCCACCACTAACTGTGTACTTAGTCATTGATGACCTCCCTTTACTTTTCAGCATTGCCTTTTGTCTGTGACATTGAAATAAAAAAGTATGCAGCTCCCATTGGGCTTGTTTCCCTTTATGAAGAAACTATTAGGCTCACATGAGTGCAAGGTATGGGCCACTGCAAGCCCATCAGCCAACATGGGATAAACAAGAAAAAGCCCAGGACAAATGTAGCCTGTTAAAGCTAACCTTCAGTCAATAAAGTTTAGTAAATTGCTTCCCTGCTTATGAACAGTAGCATAAGCAGTTTGAAAGGGCTGATGCAGATGTTGTGGAATAGCATAAAGATATATATATATATATATATGTATGTATATATATATATATATATATATATATGTATATATCACTCTTGAATTACATGGGGCAGTCTTCTTGCCACACACTTGATAGTCCTGCTTACACATGAGAATTAGGGGGAGGGGGGGTGCTGTGCCAGTAGCAATTCATGCCAAATTATAAGAGATCTATGCCTCAGAAACAAGGAGAGGCTTGCCTGACATTTTTCACACGCAAATGTTAAATAAGCAGCTAATGTAGCATAAGGAAACTGTGAGAGGAGCTGCTACAAAGTATCTTGGCAGTGGCTGGCTGGAAAACACCCCGTCAGGGGATACAATGTATACGATGTATTTTATTCAATGATGAGTCAATACAGCTGAAGGCTTACTACTTCTGGGTAGAAATAAGAGATGACTGATTTTTTTCAGAATCGGCGCCTTTATGTGTGTGGCAAGGTGGTTGCCGCCATGCATGTTTAAAGTGGACCAAAACCCAGGATTTGACTATCCTGGGTTTTGGTTCTTGCCCCTGATCGGGGTGCCCTGCTGTGTGATCCCCCCCCCCCCCCCCCCCGGGTCGGCCAAACAAACTCACCTCTTCCCGGCCCTCTCGTCCAATCAGCGTGCTCCAGGAGCTCGTCTAATGTAAGCACGCTGGCAGCCACATCCCCTGCTGCCCTCTAACAAGCAGCGTGCCCGCGCTGGCCATTCACAAATTCCTGGTGTGGGCACACGCCATACTGAAGGGATGGCGGGGATGTGGCCACTGTTGTGCCTGCGCAATTTGACCAGGAACGAAGGTGAGTTTTCGGCCGACCTGGGGGATTTCACACAGCGGGGCACAGAGTATGCCTGCCCCTAGATTCCAGGGTGTGTTTTGGTCCTCTTTAAGAGTGCTGAACCTGCCTGCTATTTAAAATATCTGTATAGTGTTAATCCCTATCAAAAAGCTTATGTCACTGATTGCCACAGAGGGGCTTTAGAGCTATTTACTAAGCAATTTACTAAGATTCTTTTTGACTGGAGGTCCACTTTAACCCTTCAACTGCCATCCTACTTGAAGATTTTGTCACCCTCTGGGTTTTAACCTTGTTATAGTGTATTCTTAATATTTTGGTGTGAAATATGTGCAAAAAAAATCTTTTTACTATTTTTTTTCCCCAAAACGTCTTCCAGGACAGCCCAGCCGAGTAGCTCCTCCCACCTAAAACCAGAAACACAAACTGGACACGATTACATACCCCGCCCCTTCCTCCTGGACCTCATTGTTTTGTGTTTCCTCCCAGGAAACAAGCTGGATTCTTCATCCCTTTTTTTTTTGTTTTTGTCCCTATACGGGAAGATGGCAGGTCCGGATTCCCTCCCTGTTTCTCTAGCGGGGGTCTGGGCAGCCCACTACTGCTACAGCCAGGGGGTCCCACCTACTCCTTCCACCCCTGGGGGAAATCCCTGTCACGGAGCTAGTCCAGAGGGCAGTCTCCAGGACAGGAGACTGATACACTTTTGGGCTAGGGAGGCCATTCATTCCCATACCGGCTAGCTGGGAATGTGGGTGTTGGTGAAAGCTTTGGGCCCCCACCAGTCGGGAGGAGGCAGGGAAGTATAGGGCTTACCTTGGAGCCAGGCGCGTTTGGTGTTGCTGGATCATCCGGTCTGTGGCAGGGAGCAGCAGCAGGCCAGTCACATGGCCGGAATTTGACTTCTGGATTCAGAGGGCATCACATGCACGTGGGTGGGCAGGAAGCTCTTCGCACAGATGGGGCAGAGGCAGCGACAGGTGGCGGTGGCATCCCAGTGAGAGTCAGCTGCACCTCGCACACATGTGAGACTGCTCCCAGGGAGCAGAATGAGCACAGGGAAACCAAATTGGCCCAATCTAAATCATGTGTGAACTGCCTTGCTGGAGGGCTTTCCAAGGCTTCTTTGCTTGGAGGAAGTGGCCGGGTGGAACTTTCATTACAAGATGAGAATTTTTTTTGAATCCTTTTAATTACCAGGGTCTATTGGAGAGAAGTGATCCCTGTTTTTCGATTCACCAAGTGCTAAAGGTCTTTCTTGTGCTGGAATAGAAAAGCCTGGAGTCTCTGTTTTCCTTCCTAAGTCGATCAAGAGAAGATTTCCCATTTGAGGAACCTGAAATAGGGTTTGGGCCAAGTGTCCCAAGGTTGATGCTCCTTTTGCCCAGGTTTCTTGGAAATCGGATCTCTCATTTAAGGACATGGGTTCCCTTAGGGATCTCTTAGACAAAAGTTCAGACATTTTATTTAAAAGAGCTTGGGATACTGAGTCTTTCCTGTTAAGACCCCTACTGGCTACGGACTGTGTCAATCCAGAGAGCCACTACTCTGACAAAGTCAGGAGTGGCATATCTGGTTACGCTTCGAAGAGGGAGCTTTTAGATGCCTTATGGCTTGTTTATAAAGCATTAAATTTTAATTTTGCATGCTGCTTCAGAATCAATTAGGGCCAATACCAAGAGTATGACCTTAGTTAATTGTGCCCGTAGGGCCCTCTGGCTCAAGACCTGGCAAGGGGACCAGTTATCTAAATCGATTATTGTTTAAACCTCCTCAACAGCTTGAAAAGCAGTCCTGACGTAGGTCCGGTGGGGGTGAGACTTTCTTTTCTTCCAACCTGGCAGAAGATCTCTCAGAACCCCTTCATTATGGAGAAGATTTAGGACAGTCTCCATCTCAAATTCGTCTCAAGGCCAGAGGATCGGTTTTTAGTAACCCACTGCTCCAGAGATCCGGCAAACGCACAAGCCACACCCTTAATGATTACACAGCTAAGGGAAATGGCGGTTATAGGGGAAGTTCTGTGGCACTTGAAATAAACAGGGTTTTATTTCCACGTGTTTTTGGTTCAGAAACCATCAGGAAAATTTCAGATGATCCTGAAACAGTTAAACAAAGACATGAAGTACAAGAGATTCAGCATGGCGTCAGTCTTTACAATTAAAGATATCCTGTTCCATGGTGTCTAAATGGCCTCCTATAGATCTCCAGGATGCTTATCTGCATGTTCCTATTTTTCCGACTCACAAAACATTTCTGAGATTTGCCTTAATGATAGGTTACTTCTATCGCTGGCAATTCAGAGCAATACCCTTTGGCCTGTCCTCTGCACCTCGGGTATTTACAAAGATGTTAGCTGAAGCTATGGCATTTCTGAGGTTAAAGCAGATTGGAATAGTGGCATACCCAGACGATCTTCTTTTTGCCCCCAAAATTTTGGAGCGCAATTTGAAGGTAACCTTGTCCCCCCTTTCAAAACTGGGGTGGATCATAAACAAGGAGAAGTCGTGTCTGGCTCCTCAGCGTGCATTTACCTATGGTATCAGATCAACAGTTTACAGGAGAGAACCTTTCTTCCACTTACCAAAATTGAGAAGATTGTCTCCCTATCCTCTTGCGTTCAGGAATGTCCCAGAATCTCTCTAAGACAAATTTTGGTTCTGCTGGTACTTATGTACTCAGCCATACCAGAGGTCATTTGGGCCCGCTGCACTCAAGGGCTCTCCAGGCCTTCTTTTTGCGCACCTGGAACAGAGTTCCAGGGACCTTTGGATTCTCTGCTTACACTTCCTGATCGGGTTTGTCAGTCCCTTTGGTGGAGGTCGGTTCAAGAGGTGGCCCCAATCCATATTACAACTGACTCGAGTGTGCTGGGCTAGGGGGCTCATACTCTTCATTGGCAGGTCTAGGGTTCCTGGACCAGCAACATTTCCAAAGATCTCAAACTTTTGGGAGTTAAAAGCCGTTCAATTGACCCTAGAGCATTTCAAAAACATTCTAAAGAATCAAATTGCTGAAGGGGGCACAAGGTCAGTCGAGCTGATGGCTCTCCTTGAGACAATATGTGCCTGGATGGAAAGCAGGGTGGTTTCCTTGAGGACAGTCCACATCAAAGGAGAATTAAATGTTCCAAGTGCAACTTAGACAGACAGAGTGGGAATCAAACCAGGATGTATTCAGACAGCTGGTAGTCCTATGGAACTCCCCCGAGGTGGATTTCTGTGCCACAAGGCAGAATTCCAAATGTCAGCATTTTTTCTCTGCACCAGAGTCAGGGAGCTCGGGGAGGGGGCTGGGTCAGTTGGGAGACATTTAATCTTTGCTTTGCCTTTCCCCCATTCCAGATTCTTTCTCTAGTCCTAAGGAAGATAAAGTTGGATCAGGCAAAGGTGATCCTGATTGCTCCCTGGTGGCCCAGGAGACTGTGGTTTTCTCTATTAAAACAAATGTCATTAGGTCTGCCAGGTCTCCAGGGACCAATGTTCCACCCTCGGGTTCAGAGCCTCCGCATGACAGCATGGATCCTGCATGGAGCCTGCTAAGGAATAAGGGGCTTTCTAGTTGTGTCATTAAAACCCTTCCCCAGCGCAGAAAAATGGTTACCCGTAAGATATACGGCAAGAATTGGAAGAAGCTTTTTTAATTTTGTGCAGTTTTTAGGAAGAGGCAGAAATGGGACTAGACCTCAGCAGGTGCAGGTGGCAGCTCTGTCAGTATTTTTTAGACTGTAAGCTTAGTCAGGAGGATCTGATTAAAAGAGGTAGACCGATGAATTCTAAGGCCTTTCCGTTGTACTAAATGGTCTCTCAGGGTAGCCTTTTATATTAGACATTACTTCAGATAGAAGAATTAATGATTTTCAGGCCTTGTCCATCAAGGAGCCATATTTTAGGATTTTTTCAGATCTCATGATGAGACCTGACCACTTTACCTACCGAAGATTGCTTCGGAATTTCACAGGTCCCAGGAGATTTACCTATCAGATCTTAGACCTGATGACCTTAAAGATCAGCAGGATATGCATCTGCTAGATGCTAGGGGAATTCTGTTGACTTATTTGGATTGCACCTGGGCTGGAGGTGATCCGATCATTTGTTACTTTATTTTGCTGGTAACAATAGCCTCTTAGGCCTCTATCACTAGGTGAGTTAGAGGAGCCATCCATCCAGTTAGCTTATGAATCTTCTGGAAGTCCCTTCGAGCACACTCTACCAGGGCGGCTTTGGCTTCTTGGGCTAATTTGTCAGGAGTTTCTCTGGATGAAATTTGCAGAGCAGCAACTTGGCCTTCCTCACACAAGCCAGGCACGTAAATTGTATGTGGCTGGCGTTATGTTAGGAGAGGCAGCCATGTAAATGTTACGTGGCTGGCATTGGAAGTAAAGGTGACGTTTTAATTTCTTCATATTCACCTAACCGTTCTATCAATTAAAATAGCAGTGCTGCCATCGGCCTGGTATTGGTCTCGTTTCCCACTACGAGTTTCCCTTTATTAAGCGACATGTACTGAAGAGTATTGTGGTGGCCGGCCACACCGCTGCCTCCAGCGGTGAACCACAGCGCCCAGTGGACCGGGAGACAGCATGAGCAGAGTGGAGAAAAAGGTAAGTATAGTTTTAAAACAATAAATTGGAATTAAAATTTGTGTGCAATACGAGAAAGGGGAGATATAACCACTTGTGGATTAAATTAAGATATATTGGGGACCTATTGACTTTTCTTGTTACCGTATTTGCCGGCGTATAAGACGACTGGGTGTATAAGACGACCCCCCAACATTTCCACTCAAAATATAGAGTTTGTTATATACTCACCGTATAAGACTACTCCCTCTTCCGCACTCCAAATAAAACGTAAAAGAACATCAGATTTTATTTCAACATGTTAATTCCCTTCCCCAGAGTCCCTGGGTGGCTTCTTACAGTCATACTTTCTGGCTTCGTACAGGCATGGGGGCATCCCTCAGTACAGGCATGGGGGCATCCCTCAGTACAGGCATGGGGGCATCCCTCAGTACAGGCATGGGGGCATCCCTCAGTACAGGCATGGGGGCATCCCTCAGTACAGGCATGGGGGCATCCCTCAGTACAGGTATGGGGGCATCCCTCAGTACAGCCAGCGAGTGGCCCCACTCCCTCCTCCCCCCGCCCCACCCCGCCGCTCACACACTTACCTATGGTCGGGGGGCCGGTCTGCCCGTCCCTGCTGTTCCTGTCGCCGCCACCACCACCCTCATACACACTAACACACACATACCTCCCCAACTTCTGAAGATATGAAAAAGGGACAGGACACGCCCCTGACTACGGGATCGCGGGGGGAAAATCGGGGCAATCATGAAGGAATCGGGACAGTTGGGGAGCATGGGCTGTCACCCCACCACATTTGCCCCCTCTTCATTACCTCACCTCCTACTGGTGCCCTTCTATCTACACCTACCCCTTCTCCATTACTTTTCATCCTCCACCCCTTACCCACTGCCCTGTTCTGTTACTCCTCATCCCACACCTCCCCGTTTATTACTTTTTCCCTCTTCATACCTACAGTCCCCCCCCCCCCCCATCACTTCATGACTCACATTGGCCCTGGTGTCTGTGCAGGTCCCATTCATCCAGCAAGGCATCTGCCACGATTTATCCCTACAAGTGTGACACTGATGCACAGGGTCACCCCCGCCCATGCATTTCCCCCTCACCCGGGATATAGGTGAATTGCAGCTCCCGGGCGCCGGCCCTCAGCTTGTCGCGCAGCCACTGGTACTTGAAGTTGGTGACTTTGCCCTTCAGGGTGGCGGCCAGCAGCTCTGGCCCAGCCAGCAATGACAGCCCGTATACATTGCTCTGTGACTGGAAGCGTCTTCAGTCAGCGGGCAGCAGCCGGCAGCAGACATGGGCTGCGGTGACGTCACTACTAAACACCGCTGCCAGGCTGCCTGCCCACCCAGAAGTCTCTTCACCCCCCCCCCCCCCGCTCCCGCCCGGAAGTCTCGCCTCCCCCCACACCCGCAAGTTACTGCGGTTTGCGGCCAGGAAGCATCCATTCAGAAGGCGCACAGCGCGCCGCTATCACGGCGCAGGGCGTCCCGGGACGATAATTAACATTCCGGGACAGCGGGATCACGGGAGAAAATCGGGATGATCCAGGAGGAATCGGGACAGTTGGGAAGCATGCACACAGCAGGGCGTCCCCGGGCGATAATTAACGTTCCGGGACAGCGGGATAACGGGAGAAAATCGGGACGATCCCGGAGGAATCGGGACAGTTGGGAAGCATGCACACACACATTCATTCTTACCGGCACTTCCTGGCTGTTGCGCGCTGGTCGTCGGTGGGCGTGCCCCAGATGGCCGGCGTCCATTGTTTTCATTGGACGGCGGCCATCTGGGACACGCCCACCGACGACCAGCGCGCAACAGCCAGGAAGCGAAGTAAGCATGAGTGTGTGTGTGTGTTTAGTGTGTATGAGAGCGGCGGTACCCGGCGTATAAGACGACCCCCCCCACTGGAAGGCATGTTTTACAGGGGGAAAAAGTCGTCTTATATGCCGGCAAATACGGTATATAATTAGAAAGGGGAACATTTCTTATTGTCATCTCAAATACAAAATGAAAGCTTGGTTTTAGAAGGAAAACTACCGATGTGTTGGTGTACTAAATATATGGAGCCCAGGCATTTGGGTTGAAAAAGGATGAAACATATTGCAGAAATAGAACAAATGTAGATATTGAACAGCACAATGGGTGCCAAATCAGTGCAGGGTGTATTTTTACTTCGTTTTTTACATGTTTGGCAAACCTATCATTAAGGCCATCAGGGTGTGTAACTTGTAAAGCGAAAATATATTTTGCCTCTTGTGCAAGACACATTGCTTTTACCACCTCTAGATTGAGTTCATACTTTCTCTAATACACTAATTTTCAAAGAGGAAGTCTGACTCTGGTAGTGTCTCTGGCAATGACATGCCACATTAAAGCGAGAAAATCGTGTGATCAACATTCCCTGGAAAATGTATATTAAACAAGATAATATCCAGGGGCCTGTGATTAAAGAAAATTCCCAAAGCTAATTTTCCTCCAGTCCCAGATTAACAACCACCCTGCCACTTCCTATTAGTACTGAAGCATGGCTATTCAATAAAATAACTAAAGGTGCTCACCTGCACCTGCAGATTCCATTTAGGTGCTGGTTAAATTCTTGATCATAGATTGATCAATTAGAATAGTCCCCCTTTTATCGGAGGCTGAATAACCAGGTTTTGCTTTCCTGTAACTCCATTAAGGCTATCTGTTCGTTAGATTGCTGCCTTGTCCTTGATATGGTTTTCCTGACTCCTCCTCCATGACGCCCTACTGAGAGATGGCCTCCCTGTACCCGATAGGGACAGGAAGCACCAGAGATGTTTAAAAGGTCGGTCACTCCCTCTTCCTCAGTGTCTTTCCTATCCCTATTGGGGAAAAAAACAAGTTGTCCTGGGCTCGCTTTTTTTTCCTTTTTAGAGGGCCCAGAGGATCTTTTTGTTTTCTATTTGTTTATAAGGTAGTCCAAACAGACTTCCACATTTTTTTTACCTCCTGGGGGTTTTCCCCATGGGGAAGGATCCTCATAAAAGTTTTTTTCCATTTTTTTTGCGGACTCCTGTGGGGCCATTGAGAGCATGGAAGCCGGCAGTGCGAGATCTCTTGCCACCTTGCTCTGCAGGCTAACGCAATCCTAGTGAAGTCTGGGGGATTTCCAGCCTTTGGATGGATGGTTCTCGCACATTGGCAGCAGCACAGCCGCCTTACCCGTTGTGAGCAGTCATTCTTCTAGGAGCCCTCTCTTGCAGCCGTAATAGGCGCATTTCCAGGATCCACCACCATGGCGGGGGTGATTCTGTGACCGGAAGGACTTGTGACGGGCATAGCGCATCGTCTTTGGTCCTGAGTCATACTTCGGAGTGAAGGCGAGGGTTTAAAACAAAACGCTATGGTGCGGTGCCAGGAACCTAAGATGCCGTTTTGCTCCTGCTCATCTGAGGTGGCCATATCTGATCAGGTAGGCAGGCTGAAGACCGTTTTTTTAAAGGAGTCTCTACCTTTTTGGGACTTAGGACTATAGGGGCTCATCCAGTTTTTTTTTATATCCTGTTTTTTCCTCCCTTTCCTCAGTGTTTTTTTTTTTTTTTTTTTAGGACGAACCAGACAAGCAAAGCCCTGATTCTAAAACCTGCTCTTTATGTAGGAAAAGTTTACCATCCAGTTCAAATAGATCACTTTGTTCCCATTGTACAGGGAAGGTTGTAAATGGGGAAATCTCAATGTTTCAGAGTATGGTGCACTCTTTTCTGTGTGGAATGATGGACACCTTTAAATGTATGCAGGATTATTTCCTTTTGCACGCTGGTCCGAGATCATCCAACCCACTGTGAGGAGGAGGGTGTATGTGGATGAGAATTCAGTTTCTAGGGGCAGATTTAAACTCTCTCCAGAGGATTCCCTGGAATTGATTACACTTTATTAGGGGTTCAAAATTGACCCTAAAGCTCCTTGAACCCTGGAGGATGACATGTTTGTGGAACTAGAAAGTAAACATTAAAGATATTGTTTATGCAGAGTGGGAGCATCCAGATAGGAAGCTCTTTATTCCAGTCTCTTCCCACACCTGTTACCCCTTTGATCGGAGTGATCTCAATCTTTGCTCTGAATGGCCGAGATTAGATTTCTCTATATCTCATTTATCCAGAAACTCTTCTATTCCTTTTGAGGACACTGGAACACTTAAGGATTCGTTAGATAGAAAAGTGAACGTTTGTTTAAAAAGACTTTGGGATAGTGTATCTGATGCTATGATTCCAAAATTTGGTAGCTACAGTTTCAGCCAGAGCTTTGTCAGAATGACTTCCTGACATGCAGAAGCAGATGACGGAAGGCAAAGAGATTAAATATTCGGAAGAATACATTTCCCATTTTTCCCCTAGCAGCCAAATTTCTATCAGATGCCTCCATGGAAGCTATCCATTTGTCAGCCAAGACACTCGCCCTCACCAACAACTCCAAAAGAGCTTTATTGTTAAAGGGTTCGGGAAGGAGACCTTACGGCCAAAGATAAGCTATGTACTATTTCCTTTGAGGGTTCAAATGCCGATCGTACAGTGTTCAATGTCCAACATTGGGTTCAGATTTTGGACAACAGGTAGTTTCATAACCTGATGTGTCTGGGATACAAACTGGAATTCAGTCATATCACTTCTGAAACCTTCAGGCTGACCATCGCCAGGTATCAATGGAGGAGGTACAGGCTATTTTTCTCAAAAATTTTATCCAGAACAAGGGAGGGTTTTTGATTCTATCCTGTTTTTGGTGAAGAAACCAAATGGGTCTCAATTAATTCTGAACCAGGCTATTTTTATCAGTTCAAGTTCTAGATGGAATCGGTTATGCCAGCAGTTCCCTTACTGGAGAAGGATTTCTTCATGGCATCAATAAATCTTATGGATGCCTATTGTCACATCCCCATTCATCGGGACTCTCTGCACTTTCTGAGAGCGGCCTTTTACTGGAAGGGTCAGATATGGCACATTCAGTTTATTGCCCTTCCCTTCCTCCTAAAGGGTAAATGGACCTCCTGTTTGTGGTAATGTTGAAAGCTTTGTTAACAGAACAAATTCACTTAGTACTTCAGACCCTAAAATCATTGGGATGGTTGATACATTCAGAAAAATCAGAACTTGTCCTGAGGCAGTCGAAAAGGTTTTAGTGATAATACTGCATTCAAAAGGCCAGAGATCCTTTTCCACTAGAAAAGAAAATCCTTTAAGCAGCCAGATTCCAGAGCTATCAGCCTACTATAGCTCCTACTGTTCGGAAGGCAATGACAATTCTGGGTCTCGTGATTCTGGACGAAAGGATTTGACTTTCAGATCTGGTTCGATCCTCTCTCGATTGGTAGCTAACACCCCCCCCCCCCCCCCGGGACCTCTCTTGGGTTCTAAAGGGGTTTCTACCTCCTTTTGCTGCTACTGATCTTCAGATTAGAGAGTCTTTTTTTTTAATAGCTTTTTGTTCTGCTAGAAAAATCTGAGAAATTCAAGCCCAATCTACTAGTCTCCCCTCTTTTTTTTGCCTAAAGTCTTAAAATTTCATAAAGACCAGGAGGAGGTAATCTTGATTTCTTTCTGTGACAACCCAAAGAATGAAAAGGAGGCTAGACTAGGACTGGATGTAAGATGATGTGTGCTTCAGTATTTAGAAAGTATTTTGAAGTTGCCCGACCTGGCAACTTCCCACCTCCGGACCCAGGAGCATATTGCGAGGTGAGTATGAGTCACTTGATAACCCCAGAAATTGAACAGGACCAATACCGGGTCGATGGCGGCACTGCTATTTTAATTGATGGAAGTAAAAGTGAAGTTTTAATCTCTTCATATTCACTTCACAAACTACATTTGTTCTGGACTTTTTTTGTTTACTTTATTCAGTAATGATAAAAAAAAAATAAATTACCATTTAGATTAACTTAACCTTACAGCAGTGTTTTATACTTTAATTCTCTGTATAACTATACTGTTTTATCCTTCTATTGCCAGGACAAAAATTTGTTTTTTAAATTCAAATTGAATGATTATTATAATACTAATTGCCGCAGTACTCTGCACACACAGAGTGTTATCCAAATTATTTTGTGAGTTTAGTTCTGAGTAAAAGGGGGTCATGATATATATTGAGATATAGATATATAGATATATATATATATATATATATATATATATATATATATATATATATATATATATATATATATATAATATAATATAATATAATATAATATTTTTGGTGATTAACTTAGGTTGTGTTTTTGGTGTGAACTGAAAACTCTCGGAACCTTTTTTCTTAACGCACAACACAAAAGGCAATACATTTTTTTATTTTTTATTTTTTTTATTTGAACAAACCATTATCTGCGTCTTATCTGCAATGGATCATTTGTACAGACAATGTACCGTGTTTTTCGCTCTATAAGACACACCTGCCCATAGGACACACCTAGGATTTGGAGGAGGAAAATAAGAAAATAAATATTCTGAACCAAATGTTGTGCTAAAAACATCCCCGTATTCAAATGCAGAAACATTGGAAAAGATCCTTAGCATACCTCATAGTTTGCGAAGTTAGTACATGGGTATATAGAAAGTGGATGTCGAATGCTACAGCTGTTTGTAAGATGCCACAGTATTGCTTTAGCTATACAGTTAGATTTGTCTTTTGGTTTTGAAAGGCATACTTGTATGTCCTACATTCATGACACTTTTTCACAGCTTTCTCTGCTTGCATCCTTCTCTACAAGCTTCTTTAGCACCATCGTCTTCTATGCGCTATGAAGAGGGAGAGTCTGAAGGTGAAAGCATCACTTCTTTTATGGACATATCAAACCCATTATACCAGCTTTATGAGACTGTCAGGTCCTGCCGGAATAATCAGGGCCAGTTGATAGCAGAACCTTTCTTTCAGCTCCCATCAAAGAAAAAGTACCCCGATTATTACCAGCAGATTAAGAACCCTACTTCCCTGCATCAGATCAGGTAAATATTGGACTTGTTAATTAATGCTTTACTCCAGCCATAGAGCCTGTCCAATATTTTGATTCTCTTTTCACTCTGTTCAATACAGAAATAAACTCTGGATTCTTATAGTGGACCAAAACCCAGGATTTTGACTATTCTGGGTTTTGGTCTATGCCTCCCAGGCTTCGCTATCGGGGGTACCGATCTCGCTTACCCTTCCCCGGGCCTACGGCGCATGTGCAGCCCTCTCGTCCATTCTCAGATCCACTTAAGTCCCTTCATCCGGGAGCCCGTCTGAGAGTGGATCCGAGCGCACTGGCGGCCACAGATGCCTGGCACGGGCACGCGCCCTGCTAAGGGGATAGCAGGGATGTGGCCGCTGCTTGCGCATCCGATGTTGGACCAGGAATGGAGGTGAGTTTTGGGGGTGACCTAGGGGGTTTCACACAGCGGGGCACAGGGTATGCCTACCCTGGAGTCTCATAGAGCAATGCAGTGCCTCCTGATAGAAGTGCTTCAACCACAAACTTGTGCTGCTGTTTTGGGGTTTTAAAATGCATGCATTAGCAGGAGTTTGCCATGTAACTCCTGTGCAGGTTTTGTCTTTTAACTCCACCTGCAATGTATGGAAACGTTTCATACTAATAGCTGCATAATGTTTTTCTTCACCATGCTACATTGGGACTCGCTGAAAATTCAGTTCAGGCAAAAATGCGTCATTTTGGTCCCCCCGTATGTGGAGCCCCAGTATTATTCCCATTTAGCAACTTTTACCATATTTTGGTACATAAAATATTCATGGATATTAAACTCCATATCTAGTCAACTTGAAAAGGAAAATGACCCCAACCTCAGAGCCTGCAGATGCAATTCCATTTGGTCCTGTGCTTTGCAGTGATCTGATTACTGCACTATTGGCGCCATTGCTGATAGCGTGCTTCCTGGTGGCCTTCCTAGCTGCCAGTCAGGCGGAGGCAGGTGCCTTTCGATGATCGGCAGCAGGGGGCGCACGACTTGGATTTATGTGTGCCAGAGGCCAGATGGGAGTGCGCTCTTAGCTTTAGGTTGATTGATCAGAAATAGGACCACTGCTGTCCACAGGACTCTGGAATTTAGCCTGTAGCAGTGAAAGTATAGTGTAGCAGCTTCACCTCTTCTGATAGGAACCCTGCTTTACTTCAGCAGGGTTACTTCAGCCACCAAACAGATCTAGACTTTCATACCCAATTTTGGCTTTTCTAAGGATTTTATATGGTCTGTCTATGCAGATAATCTAAGAAAGCCATACTCTTCTTTGTGTACTTTTACCTAGAGTAAAAGAGGGCCAAAACCCGCCTGGAGTCTGAGACTCCAGTGCAGGCATACTCACTCCCTCCGGGGCACGCTCTCTGTTTGAGGGTAGAAGGGGATGCGCGCTGGCACGCACCTGGGCGCTGATTGAACAAGCACCCATGCATGGATCGGGAATAGGTGAGTTTGTTCAGGCAACCTGGAGGGGGTTTCACACACCCGGGGGCAGACCAGAACCCAGGATAGTCAAAATCCTGGCTTTTCGTCCACTTGAAGTGTGGTCGGGATACGCAAAAGGACGTTTGTGGTCGCGTTGTAAAGGAAGTGTGAAGCAGGCAGCGTGGAAAACTTTTACACTTACCTTTTAATGTCTTTATAGTGGTTTGCAGTCAACTGGTTTAGGCTACATTCACACTGTGTGGTGTGAGATCGCTTTTGTGATGCAGTGCACCACATCTGCTTGTTTTTATCCTGCCCATGCCAGTGTATGGTCCCTTTCACACCTCCGTGCAAGTAAAAGTGCTGCAAGCAGGACTTTTTCCCTATCGCAGTGCAATCACAGCTGTGAAGTATAAATGTAGCCTTGGGTATACATGAAAAATACTGTATTTAAAGGGATGTAAACCCTACAGCAATATTAGGGCCGTAAGTAGCTCACTTGTTGCATGTCCCATATGCCTCTCCACAATTTCCGGCAGCCAGGGAGGACCCCATATCCGCCACTCTGACCCACGGTGCTCTCGGCTTCAGTTAGCACTGCAAGCCTCATTGGTCCCACAGCAGTCTGCTCATGACTCGTAGCCCTCGCTCTCATGAGAAACATTGGTTCGGCCCAATCAAAGGATTTTGTGGGATTTTCTAAAGATTTTCCACCAGGTGATGCAACACAGTCTTATGGAGCCCTAGGGAAGGGAACAGATATTCTGCAATATTCACTGCAGAGGGTTGAAAATGATCCTCTGATCACCACATAAAAAATCCACATTAGAATGATCCCATCTGCATGGAGAGGAGAAAATGTTTAGAATTGCAAATGCTTTCTTGACGCCACTCCTCTTTAGCATTGCCTCATGCTATCATTTAAGGTAACCTACAATTTTTTTTTTTTGCAGGAATAAATTAAAAAACCAAGAATATGAAAATCTGGACCATTTAGAAGCTGATTTAAATCTTATGTTTGAGAATGCCAAGCGTTACAATGTTCCTAATTCTACAATATACAAGACGGTGTTGAAACTACAACAGCTAATGCAGGTTAGCCTTCCTCTATAATGTTTTTTTTTATTTACCAATTTTAGTAGATTTTCTTTCTCCCTTTGGATTAATAGGGGAGTTTTTTTTGCAGCAGAACCATTCGTCCTCTCCAGCTTGGATTGCATTACTTGCATGCTTTATTTATGCCTTTTTCACTAATTGATGGTCAATAAATGTCCAAACCTTTTAATCACAAGGCCTGGCCGCTAATGTTTGATCATGTATGTACACTGTGCATGTGAATGGATACCCCTCAGCATATAATCTGAAAGAAAGCACTAATCTAGTTTCGCATTTCTATGGCGGCAGTAAGCTGGGTGTCCCGAGGCAGGGTAGCAGGGATGTTTTCCGCAGCTTACAGCTACCCTGGATCTAGCTAAATATCTAAATATTAGAACTTTAGCCTGGGACCATAGGTGAGCCTTTTGAAACCCAATTCCAGTATCCTTTGTTTGCCAGCATCTAAAGTGTGGTGCAGTATCAGTGAAGAACAGAATGCTATAAACCTCCAGTGGCGAAACGGGCTGGTGCAGGTTACATTCCTAATAAATGTATAGATTTAAGCATTCACATAATTGCAGCCAAAAATGGTACTCATTTTTAAAGTGGAACTAAACCTAGCCGCGGCCTGCCTGGAATCCCGAATCAGGCATGCCGAATCAGGCTGTGTCACTGTGAAACTCCCTTGTTTGCCCATAAGAAACTCACTTTTGCCATCTCCAACGGTGCATGCACGGCCTCTCATCCAATGAGACGCCTGCTGTGACGACATCTTTCAGCAGGCGGCTCTCATTGTTTACTTTGGGGAGTACACACTGTGTATCCCCCAAATACCTGGCGTCATGCACACGCTCCTGCCCCAGCCTTTTCGATAGGTTCAAGTCAATGCCGCTTGCCGAAAGATGTAGTCACAGCAGACCACTCTCAATGGACAAGAGGCCGTGCATGCACCGGCTCCTCCCGGCCCCATATAAAAACAGGAATCACCAAAGACTTCTACAGTTTTTCCTCTGCAGTGACACTGCGAAGATAGAAGATGGCTCTTATATTGCGCAGGTGAGCGGGGCAAACAAGCTTACGGCCCTGCATGTCTATTTCCACCTGTTTCCAGACCCTCTGTGCCTCCCAGCCTCGGCTGACGGATCGGGTGAGGGTAGAGGGGCACTAGGGTCAGGTGCTCGAGGAGCGCTGCTCTAAGCCGCAGACCCTGTACCACAAAGGGTAGCCGGCCATAGGCTTTATGGTGAGCCTAATAGGGATGCAGAGTTCCTGTCCTGGCTTCTGAGGGGGTGAGTGTTTTGGGGACTATGTACTTTGTGCTGGTGTTTGGGGACCCCCCCCCCCCCCGGCCTGGGCTCTCGCCGCTGCCTGCTCGCCCCCCCCCCCCCCCCCCCCCGACGTGTGTTCGGGGGGGGGGGGGGATAGCGGCGAGCGTTTTTTAGCTGTTTTAAACAGTTTTTAAACTTTTTTCGCCACGGTCTCCGGTTTTGTACTACACTCCGCGGCGGGCGGTGCTATATCTGTGAGGTGTTTTTTGCTGTGTGGTGATGATGCCGGCGCGGTCACGTGAGCGACATTTTCACCCTCTTCGGGGGGCGGGGGCGGAGGATGGCGCGTATCGCGTCGTCCTCCCGCGGCCTGCTCCTCAAGGTTCCTGTGCCGGCGCCATTTTGATTCTGCTGCGCGTCTGGGGCCCTCTTCCTCCCTGAGCTGCGGCGGTGATCTCTGCCTGTGTCGCTTCCTCCTGTGGTCTGGCGGCTTGGTGACTGCTTGGTTTGTGAGTCCCCTTAGGGGGTTTTGTTTCCTTGGGGCATGGGCTGCGGGATGCTTATGTGTTTTGCTTATGTCTTTCAGGCGGGACACCTGTGGTTGTGGTTTCTCCTGCTCCTTACCCTCCCTCATCTACCCTTTACTAAATTCTGGGGGCATCCCTTGGGGGGGCATCCCGGGTGGAATTTTATTAGCCCTTACCCTGTGCTGGCCTATTGCGCCTGTGTTAATCACCATATGGAGGCTTCTGGGGATAGCGTGCTTGGGGGTCCTTCGGGGCAATCCCGGCTGTGTTCCATGTGCGGGGTATCCCCAGTGAGTAACAGTGTCTCGGTGTGCGTACCGTGCGCCCAAGGTATCATTGCGGCCCAGGCTGGGCCGCCTGCTTCTCTCCCCAGTCCTGCGGCCCCTTCGGCATCGCCTACCCCTCCACGCTTGCATTTAGCCCCCAGTGAGGTGGATACTAGCAGGGGGTCACAATCTGATCTGGCACTTCGGGTGGCCAGCATTGAAAGGCAGCTTGCCAGACCTGTTCCACGTAAGGCCTCTAGCAAGAAGCGGCACCTGGCTCCCACGCTCTCCCTCTTTACTGAGGAGTATGAGGAAATTGATGCTTCTGGTGACCATTACTCCCTAGAGGAGGGGGAGCTTTTCCCGGGCTCTGACTCCTCTGGGGACCAGCAGTTGGGCTGCGACAGTGACCCTGGGTCTGAGTCTGGGGAGGATTCATGGTTCCCAGATGACGCTGATAGTCTGTTGTCTCACATTTTTGAAATCTTGCACATTGTCCCCCCTGAGGTGGCTTAGAGGAAGCAGGGTGGGCTCTTTCGTCCTGATAAACAGCGTCTGGAGTTCCCTGAGCAGAGCCATTTCACTAATATGGTGCTCAAGGAGTGGGAACGTCCTAGTAGATTGCCCACGGTGCCTAAAGGGTTGGATAGGAGGTATCCCTTCCCTGCTGGCCTGGTTAAGGTGGACGCTCCCGTTCTAAGGCTGTCCAACACCTCGGTCATGCCTTCCCCTGACACTACTACACTGTGGGACAGCGAGGACTGGTGTATGGATCAGCTGGCCTGCCATGCCTTTACATTTGTGGGGGCTGGGCTGCGTCCAGTCTCCGCCGCTGCCATTACAGCTATTGCCCTTAAGAAACCGCTCAGACGTCTCCTTGATGGCGCTACGGCTGGTAGGAGTGGGGAGAATTATAGGGCCCTCTTGCTTTGCTCTGATTTTGTTGCCTTTATCCTTACTGCCATGGATGATGCCGTACGGCTGGGTGGTAGGGCCTCTGCGCTTTTGGTGGCTATGCGCCGCTCTGTTTGGTTGCGGCAGTGGGCAGCTAACGCTGCTGCTAAGAAGGCTCTCACTGAGCTACCCTTTGCGGGGCTGCGGCTCTTTGGTGAGCATCTGGATGTACTAGCCAAGGATGGCAGGCTGCCTCAGCGTAGGAGGCAGCCTCGGCCTTTTCGGGGGCCCTCCGCTTCCCTCCCATCCTTTCGTGCTACCAGAGGAGGTCGTGGCTCCCTCTTCTCGGGCAGCCGCAGAGATTCTTGGGGACGTGGCAGATCCCGTGGTCGTCCCGGTCTCATGGGGTTCCAAGCCCAAACCTTCTCCCAAGGCTCCTCAGGCATGAGGAGGCGCCCTCACCCATCCGGGTGGGGGGACGGCTTCGGCTCTTTGCTCACATCTGGAGGCTCCGCGTAACAGACCGGTGGATTCAGGAGGTGGTATCCTCCGGTAACAAGATAGAGTTTGCAGCCTGGCCGCCCCCAAGATTCCTCAGATCCCGGATGTCTCAAAACCCTCTGTCAGCTCAGGGGTTGCGTCTTGCAGTTCAACATCTGTTGGAGTCGGGGATCATTTGCCTGGTGCCTCCCCAGGAACGGGGTCAGGGGTTCTACTCCACACTTTTCACGGTTCCCAAGAAGGACGGGTCTCTGAGGCCCATCCTGGACTTGAAGGGTCTCGACAAATTTGTCAGGTTCAAGCACTTACGCATGGAGACGCTACGCTCGGCTGTCGGTACCCTTCGCCCGGGTGACTTCATGACCACCGTGGACATGCTTATCTTCATGTGCCTATCTTTCCAGGTCATCAGAGATTCCTGAGGTTCGCTCTAGAGGACCAGCATTACCAGTTTGTGGCCTTACCATTCGGTATCACCTCGGCGCCTCGGGTGTTCACCAAGGTGCTGGCGGGCGTGATGGCTCTGCTGGGAAATCAGGGCATTTGCATCCTCCCTTACCTGGACGACATTCTCATTGCGGCTCAGTCTCAGATCAGGCCGAGCAGGACACCCAGGTGGTGACCTCCACTCTCAAGACCTTCGGCTGGGTGATCAACTTTCCCAAGTCTTCACTGTCTCCGTCTTTGAGGTCCTTTTTGGGCATGACTCTGGATACCTCTCAGGTCAAGGTATTCCTGCCTCAGCAGAAAGTGGAGGTCCTTCAGAAGCAGCCCGGGCTCTGCTCTTGTGTCCCCATCCCTCCATCTGGTAGGGGATGCAGTTAGTGGGCCTGATGGTGTCCTGCTTCGAGGCGGTCCCCTTTGCTCAGTTTCACATGAGACCTCTTCAGTTGCACCTCTTGCCAGTTTGGGATCGGGATCCTGTGTCCCAGCTCTTTCCCCACTGGCCAGACAGTCCCTCTCGTGGTGGCTGGACTCAAGGAACCTTTTAGTGGGCAGGACCTTTCTGCCTCCGTGCTGGGAGACTGTCACCACAGATGCCAGTCTGACCAGTTGGGGGGGCTTTTGGAAGTCTCTGAAGTTCCAGGGTCGGTGGGGCCCCCAGGAGGCCCATACTCTCATCAATGTCCTGGAATTGAGGGCGATCAGGTTGGTTGTTTCTCAGCTGACCACACACCTTCGGGGTCGGGCTGTTCAGATCCGCTAGGACAACCATACAGCGGTTGCCTACATCAATCATCATGGGGGGACTCGGAGCAAGCGAGCCCTCAAGGAAGTGTCCCTGATACTGTCTTGGGCGGAAGAGAATGTCCCTTGCATCTCGGCGGTCTACATTCCGAGGGTGGGGAACCAGGAGGCAGACTCCCTGAGCAGGGGGACGTCTCGGGTGGGGGAATGGTCCCTCAGCAACAAGGTATTGCACTCCCTGTGTCACCGCTGGGGTCAGCCGGATGTGGACCTGTTTGTGTCCCGCCACAATCACAAGCTTCCCAGATTTGTTTCCCTGTCACAGGAGCTTCTGGCCTTAGCCACGGATGCGCTAGCAATGCCTTGGACGGAGTTTCGGCTCCTCTGTGTTCCCTCCTTTTCCTCTGCTGGGCAGGGTTCTGCGCAAGATAGCCCAGGAGGGGGTACCAGCCAGGAGGGTGTGGTTCGCAGACGTCAGGCAGTTGGCAGTAGATCGGTACGTTTTGCCCAAGGATCCAGATCTTCTCACTCATGGACAGCTGTGCAATCCAAATTTACAAACGTTGGTTTTAACGGCTTGGCTGATGAAACCTCCATCTTGATGGACAAGGGGGTCCCGACCTATGTTGTTGATACTATGATTCGGGCTAGAAAGAAGTCCTCGTCCTTTATCTACTACAGGGTCTGGCATGCTTATATTGACTGGTGTGAGTCCAAGGCTCTTCCTTGTCGGGTGTTTTCCATCCCTAGGATTCTGGAATTTTTGCAACATGGTTTGGATTTGGGCCTTCAACTTCAACAGGCGAGTTTCTGAGCTGGCGGCGCTTTCCATCCAACCTCCTTATTTTGAGCGGCATCAGGTGTTTAGGCTTAAGCCGGATTTTTTACCTAATGTTGTGTCTGCTTTTCATCTCAATCAGGACATTGTTTTACCTTCTTTGTGTCCTAACCCTCCTAATTCTAAGGAACTGACTCTTCATTTTCTGGATGTTGTCATGGCTCTGAAAGTTTTATTTGGTTGCTACTGAGTCTTTCAGGAAATCTGATGCTCTTTTTGTTCTTCCTGCTGGACCTAGGAATGGTTTGCCTCCGGCTAAATACACTATCAGCAAGTGGATCCGTCAGGTGGTGGAGCAGGCCTATTCTGCTAAGGGGAAGGTTCCTCCTTTCCGGGTTACTTCTCATTCCACTTGTGGTATTGGTGCTTCTTGGGCTTCTCAGCACCAAGCTTCTGTTGAACAAGTTTGTAAGGCCGCGACTTGGTCTTCTGTTCATACCTTTTCCAAGCTTTACAAGGTTGATGTTTCCAAGCTTTACAAGGTTGATGTTAAGGCCTCGGCTGATGCTGCCTTTGGTCGCAAGTACCTCAGGCGGTGGTTGTTTGAACTGCCTGCTGCTACTTTTTGGGGATCCCACCCTACCTTACGGACACTGCTGTTGGACGTCCCATACGTAAGGACTTCTTGAAGCAGGCCGTGCCATGCAATAGGAAAAAGACAATTCTGTGAGTACTCACCTGTAGAATTGTTTTTACGTTGCATGGCACGGCCTGCTTCACCCCACCCTTGGTATCCGTATTCTTGGTTGCCTCTTTATGGTGATTGTTCCAAGTTACGGTAGTTGGGGTTTATCTTTTTTTACTTTTATTACCTCCCGGCTTCTTGTATAACTTCTTATCAACACTGGAGAAGTCTATGGTGATTCCTGTTTTTATATGGGGCGGGGAGGAGCCACAACTCTTCTGCAGTGCACTGCGACACCTTGTGGCGGAATATCCCATACGTAAGGACTTCTTGAAGCAGGCTGTGCCATGCAATGTAAAACCAATTCTACAGGTGAGTACTCACAGAATTGTCTTTTTTTTTATGAGCAAACGGGGGGTTTCACACAGTGGGGCATTCCGATTTAGGTTGGCCCAGGGGAATGGAACAAAACCTGGGAAAGTCAAATTCATGTGTTTGGATCCCCTTTTTAAAGAGTCAATATCAAACACGCCCAAAACAGCCCCCTGTTCTGGATATTGGATGTAATATAATTCTTATATTAAATTAATATAACTAATTATTATTATAATACCCCTCCTCTTCCAAAATCTACAGACAAGGGACAGGTAGCCCAAGGCATCCAGGTTACCCCATCAACACTCCAGTGCCACTGTTTGACCTCCTGTAGCCCTGGTTTATTAAGCAAGGAGCTGTGCTTCTTGGTATGTGCAGGTGGGTGTGGCCTGGGTATGGCTGGCTTCCACTGAAAACAATGGGCATTTCTGTACACCCGGAACTTTGTGTACAGAAGCCCCCCCACCTGCAAAATTAGAATGAAAACTTTTCATGCCTGTTTCTGCTCCGACTCTGAACCTCTAAAACCTTATATCTCGGCCATTTCTGCTTCAATTTAAAAATGAAAATATGTAGCCCGACACAATGGTGTAACAATTACCTTTGCCTGCAGTATCACTTTAAAGTGGACCAACACCCAGGATTTTGGGGTTTGGTCCACTTCCCCAGGGCGCCCCTATCGGGGGTTCCCGGCTATGTGAAGCCCCCCAGATCGCCCATTTCAAGATCACCCGGGATTCAGGTAAGGTTTGCGGGCGTCCTGGGGGGTTCCACAAGCGGGGCATCCCGATTTTGGATAACCTATGCATTATTTCTTTGCTGGCTTTCACGATTTTGAACGATAATTCTTCTCTGAAAGAAACCCTTCCCTAAAAAGGCACACTGGCTTAAACCGGACCTTCACCATGACTTATTGAAAAGCCCAAACCCTTAAAAAACGATTCCCCAGCATCTAAAGTTAATATATTTTAAGTTTTTAGTCACTTACTTATTATTCTTTCCCCCACTGGGCTGTGGGGCGTCGCCATCTTGATTCAGAAGCATCACACTTACTGAGGAGAGGCGAGTGGGATAAAGTGCAGTGGGCAGGTTATAGCTGTGCTTTGCTCAGACAGAGCCGAGCTGGGGTCAGGAAAAGGTCAGCAATCCCAGAATGCAGAGCAGCACAGTCAGAAGGCACTTCCTTTTTGCAGGCTGCCTGATGTTCCATGAGCTGCCATCTTGGATGTTTAAAGGCTCATAACATACAGTAGATGCAGATAGGATGATTTTTAATGTGAGCAATCTGTATGTACAGGGTGTGGGAAACATATATAGACTCTTATTCGGAGTGGAGGACTGCTTTAAGTGTTCCAAAAGAGTCTCTGGTTTGCTGCAGTAAAAATAGCCTCATGCACACAATATGGTGTTTGACAACAAACAAGCAGAAATGAAGTGCAGAATAAAATGTACGGTTTCCGAGCCGCTACATTGCAGATCCTTGGTGCTTTCAATATTTATATCCTAACGCCAGTTGTATCTTTTTTTTTTTCCAAGTGAAACTGATCTATGCAGCTGTTTAATATTCATGTATTCTGGGGACGTTTGGCAGAGCGAGGCTGACTCTGGAGATTTGTTCTATATTTCAGGCTAAAAAGAAAGAGCTAGCTCGCAGAGACCTCGACATAGAGGACGGAGACAGTATGATTTCCTCTGCCACATCTGACACTGGTAGTGCAAAAAGAAAAAGGTATGTTTTAGAGGCTGAAATATTGTGTATTGTATTGTGCCATTGTGTATGTTGTAGGCCGTGGTTCTTGATATGCCCCTTGTGGATTCTTAATCCAGCTAGCAATAAAAATGAGCCACCCATCATATTTAATATCTGAAATATGAGGGTTTTTATACTGGATCTTTGTTCTATATGTTTTATAATCTCTACAGAGGGTGTTTTGACCTCCTGAGGCTCACAAATACATACACAAAATCAATATTTCTCTAAATGCATACATAATGTCTCAGTGCATTTAAGAAGACACACAGGTTTTAGCCACTTCAGTGTTTTTTCCTTGCACTGACCCAATAGTGCTTGCTGCCTATAGTGACCTAAATGACAGGGACACAATATTCTGTTCTTGCTGCCACCCTTTGATCCCGATTATGATATCCATTAATATTCTAAGTATACATCACGTCCTGCTGTAATTCCTTGCGTTTGGGTTATACATCCACAAGATGGCGCTGGACTGCAGAGACAGCAAAAAGTGGCTCCTTCCGGCACCTTATATTCCAGGGACCTCCCACAAATTCCCCAGATCTTCTCTGCAGTCGGCGCTGCGATGACAAGAAGATGGCTCTCTCTACTCGCAGGTGAGCGGGGCTATTAGCCTGCGGCCCTGTAGGACTATTCCCACCCGTTCCTCCTTTTCATGCCTCCCAGCTTTGGCTGCAGTGGTCTGGTGACGGTAGGCAGCACCGTTGTCAGGTGCTTAAGGAGCGTTGCGCCGACCGCAATCCCCCACCAAAGGGTAGGCGGTATAGGCCCATGGTGAGCCTTATGGGATGCCCATCCCACGCTATCGCCCCTCGCCCGCTGCCCTCCCTCGCCTTCCCGGGTATTCTCGGGAGGGGTGTGTGTTGTAGGTGTATTCTTCACTCTTATGTTTTACGCGGTATGGCTTGTCTTGCGTTGCTGCGCGTGTGTTGGTTGCACTGGTTGCTTTTAAAAATGCCGCCGCCGTGCACGCTTGTACAACGTTCCGCGGTCGGCGGCGACTCTACCTCAGGCTTACCTCCACGTTCCATTTTTTCAAGGTCATCAGAGATTCCTCAGGTTTGCACTGGAGGATCAGCATTACCAGTTTGTGGCATTGCCCTTCGGTCTTACTTCAGCTCCCAGGGTATTCACCAAGGTGCTGGCAGGCATTATGGCTCTGCTGAGAGCTCAGGGCATTCGCATTCTTCTCTATTTGGACAACATTCTTATCGCTTCTCCGTCCTTCCAACAGGCAGAGCTGGATACTCAGAGGGTGGTGACCACTCTGGAGTCATTCGGCTGGGTGATAAACCACTCTGCAGGTGCAAGCTCAGCTCCTTCTGTCTTGCCCTCATCCCTCCATCAGGCAGGGAATGCAGCTGGTGGGCCTGATGGTGTCCTGCTTTGAGGCGGTTTTTTATGCTCCGTTCCACATGAGGCCTCTTCAACTCCACCTCTTGTCTGTATGGGACAGGGACCCTGTGTCCCTGGATCAGGTCTTGGTTCTGTCCCCCCTAGCCAGGCGGTCCCTCTCGTGGTGGCTGGACTCAAGGAACCTGTTGGTGGGCAGATCTTTTCTGGCCCCTTGCTGGGAGACCGTCACCACAGATGCCAGTCTGACAGGTTGGGGGGGCTTCTGGGGATCCCTAACCTTGTGGCCCTCAGGAGGCCCACATCCCTATCAACATTCTGGAACTGAGGGCGATCAGGTTGGTTCTAGCCCGCTTGACGCTCGGACAACCTGACGGCGGTTGCCTACATCAATCATCAGGGAGGGACCCGGAGCAAGGGGGCCCTCAAGGAAGTGTCTCTGATCCTGTCCTGGGCAGAGGACAATGTCCCCTGCATCTCCGCTGTGTACAATTTGGAGGCAGACTCTCTGAGCAGGGGGACTTCTCGCCTTCTCGCCTCGTTCTTGTCTTGGGGAATGGTCCCTCGGCAACAGGGTGTTTCGCTCTCTGTGTCACCATTGGGGTCAGCCAGATGTGGATCTGTTTGCGTCCCGTCACAATCACAAGCTTCCAGTCTTTGTGTCTCTGTCCCAGGACCCTCTGGCCTTTGCCGTGGATGCTCTGACAATGCCCTGGCAGGGCTTTCAGCTACTGTATGTCTTTCCCCCGTTTCCCCTGTTGGGCAGGGTTCTGCGAAAGATAGCTCAGGAAGGGGTGCCAGCAATCCTGGATGCCCCCTGTTGGACAAGAAGAGTGTGGTTTGCAGACATCGTGCAGCTGGCGGTAGATCAGTACGCTCTGCCCAGGGATCCAGACCTGCTCACTCAGGGGCGGCTACGCTACCCCAATTTACAAACGCTGGCTTTAACGGCCTGGCTGCTGAAACCTCCATCTTAATTGAAAAGGGGCTGCCTGCCTCTGTTGTTGACACCATGATCAGGGCTAGCAAAAAGTCCTCTTCTTCCATTTACTATAAGGGTTTGGCGTAGCTGCATTGACTGGTGTGATGCTAAATCTCTTCCCTGTCGCGTGTTTTATATTCCTAGGATTCTGGAGTTTCCCCAACATGGTTTGGATCTGGGGCTTCAACTCGGCACTCTGAAGGGTCATTTGTCTGCCTTGGCTGTTTACTTTCAGAGATCTTTTGCTCAGCATCATCTGGTCAGGACTTTTTTCCAGGGGGTTACTCATGTGCGCCCCCCACGTAAGCCTATGTTACCAGTCTGGGACTTGAACTTGGTCCTATCTGCCTTGCAGGGGTCTCCCTTTGAGCCTGTGCATGAGGCTGCTTTGTCCATTCTTACCCTTAAGGTAGTCTTTTTGGTGGCTATCACTTCTGTTAGGCGTGTTTCTGAGTTGGCGGCACTTTCCATCAAGCCCCCTTACTTTGAGAGACACCAGGACAAGGTGGTGTTTCGCTTTAAGCCAGATTTTCTGCCTAAGGTTGTGTCTGCTTTTCATCTCAATCAAGACATTGTTCTACCTTCTCTGTGTCCTAATCCTAGTAACTCTAAGGAGAGGGCTCTACATTCCTTGGATGTGGTCGGGAACCTGAAGTTCTATTTGGTGGCTACTGAGCCCTTCAGGAAGACTGATGCTCTTTTTGTGGTCCCTTCGGGTCCCAAGAAGGGTCTGGCTCCAGCTAAGTCTACTATCGGCAAGTGGATCCGTCAGGCTGTTATTCTGGACGATTCTGCTAAAGGGAAGGATCCTCCCTTCCGCCTTACTGCTCATTCCACTTGTGCTATTGGTGCCTCTTGGGCCTTTCAGCACCAGGCTTCTGTTGAACAAGTTTGCAAGGCCGCTACTTGGTCTTCTGTTCATACTTTTTCTAAGTTTTACAAGGTTGATGTTGGGGCCTCAGCTGATGCTGTTTTTGGCAGCAAAGTTCTGCAGGCGGCAGTGGTTTAATCTGCTTGTTGTTGCTTTTGGGGATCCCACCCTACCTTACAGACACTATTGGATGTTCCAAACGTAAGAAATTACTATCTGGAGCAGGACGTGCTGTATACTTAGAATAATACAATTCTGTGATTACTCACCAGTAGAATTGGTATTATGAGTATACAGCACGTCCTGCTCCACCCCGCCCCTGTTTTTCATTTTTCTTAGTGCCTCTGTATGGTGATTGTTATCATGGTTAAAATTGTTGGATTATGGTTATTATTCTCGCGGCTTCTTGCTAACTGCTTGTCAATACTGGGGAATTTGTGGGAGGTCCCTGGAATATAAGGGGCCGGGAGGAGCCACTTTTTTCTGTCTCTGCAGTCCAGCGCCGTCTTGGATGTATAACCCAAACGTAAGGAATTACTATCTGAAGCAGGACGTGCTGTATACTCATAATACCAATTCTACAGGTGAGTAATCACAGAATTCTATTTTTCATCCAATTAAATACTTTAGCAGCAGATACGGCAACGGTGGACTTTAATGATAAATCTTGAACTTTACTATACTGTAGATGCTTGGCAGAGGTTCGTCAGTTTAAAGGTCCTTTCACACTGCATTTTTACCACATGTAGAGGAGTGCTTTCGGTGAAAGGCACTTTCAATTGGTCGCTATGTGGAGGATGGCCATCCTTGGTAATAGATATCCATACAATAGGGCCCCCCAAAATGCAAAAAAGTTATGTTTTCACACCCAGGTCCAGGATATTTGGGAATCGGGCATCTATTTTTGTGATAGAATAATGGGCCTGGTACTGGCTACCCAATAGGTGCATCCAGTCTGCCCATCCACACACCAGAACGCTACAGCTGGTGTTGCTGTGTGAAACGCTTGCACTATCCCCTCACAGATCAGAATCAGTTTCCTTCTCTTATGGTGGTATGCTTCTTTCCACACTTCAGCACGACTGAGGCTCCACCCCCTGGGAGACACGGTTTCCAAGACCAAGCTTTGTGGATTCCCCTTTCATGGTAGCCTTCTCTTTGGAGAAGCGTTAGATACTATTTTGACTCGGTCAAATGGAGGGGTGGAAGCTTCCCAATAAGAAAAGGAGGTTTAATGCTCGCACCAGTAATAGAAGACTATGTTGCGTCTGATTCGGGTTAAACAAAATGAGCAGAAAAAGCATTGGGGGGGGGGGGCAGACTCACCTGGTTTGTAGCTAAATGGAAAATAATTACTTACGTTTGTGCTACAAACACTAGAAAGGGGGTATTGATTAGAATTTTCATCCCTTCCTCATTCCTTTTTTCTAGGCTGCCAAAAGAATCTTTTCCTCTAGTATTACAAGAGCTTCTTCAGAAAAACGTGATAGAAGCAGTGCCACCAGAAGAAGGGAGGGTATTTTGCTCACGCTATTCTGGTTCATAAACCGTCAGGGAAATATTGAATGATTCTAAATTTCAGAAGGTTAAACCAATTAATTTGATACAAAGTTCAGGATGGACAGCTGGAGGTTGGGCTCCAGTTCCATGCCCCTGCCAGTCCTTTTGCTGCTTTCTGGCTCAGGTCCGTCTAGGTCCAGTACCCTGCCAGCTACCTGCAACCTTGTTACGGTGCCCCAGCTGTTGGCTACAGATTTGACAGCTCACCTTGTTCGACTGGAGGAGGCCCTTGGTGGGTGATCTTCAGCTGGTCCCAGTAGAAGGGCATTCGGCAAGCGCAGACCGCTGCAGGCCAAGGAGCCGTCCAGTTTTAGGGTCGGACAAGGAGTCGTTTCTGGATTCCGTCTGGGAGGACTTTGATGGCTTGATCGCACTGGCCTGTGCAACATCCCACTTCAAGGGTCAAAAGCAGGCTGAGGAAGGGGATTACAAATGTAGGAAGGTGAGGCAACATTTTTCTTGCTTGTCACATTTCACCCAGATCTTGGATAAGAAGTTTAATTGTCTGCAAACTGCTCAGGACTCCCAAGTGCTTGGATGTCAGTTTCCCCTTCACTGAGAAGTGGTGGTCCACACGTCCTGGCCTATATTGGACAGCACGCCACTCAAGGATCAGAGGGACGAATGTTTGGCTCAGTTGGTCCAGCATGCCTTTGTCATGGAGGTGGCATTTCGGCCAGAGATTGCTGGGAAGAAATGGATTAAGAGCCAGAGGAATAGCTTCGGCTTCCAAGAGACATCTGGCGGAGATTCCCTTTGAGGGGACCCCCTTTTATTGGTGACTTTCTTGTTAGGGCCCACAGGAGGCAAGTCTACAAGGCTTCTCTAGAAGAGGAGGCCAAGTATGCCTTTTCGCAAGGCTACATTCTGTTGATTTTACATACATTCTGGTGGTGCTTCAGGTCTCTGATAGCGTGGGAAGCCCAAGAAATGGTGGTCAATCCCAAGACTCCAGCCAAGCCAGCCCAGCCATGAAGGGGCGGCACCTCACCCTGCCGGGTGGGGGGTGGCGGCTACAGTCGTTTGTGCCAGTCTGTTTTCAGTCTGTCTAGGATGCCTGGCTGCAGGAAGTGGTTACTACGGGCCAAAAAATGAGGTTCTGGGCCAGGTTTTCCTCCCAGTTTGTGGTGTTAAGACTGGACCATTTGCCGGAGATGGCTGCTGCCTTGGACCTGACTGTGGGCAACCTGTTGCAGCTGAGGATGGTTGTCCCAGTTGCGGAGAGGGGTATGGGGTTTTACTCCAACCTGTTTGTGGTTCCGAAGAAGGATGAATCAGTTCGGCTGACCCTGGACCTCAAACGTCTCAACTAATTTGTGTGGTTGAAGTTGTGCATATATACTGGCTGCATTACCAGGGGATTTGTGCCCTACCTGGACAGCATGCTCATCTGGGCCCCCTGAACAGCCTTGTCTTGTGTGCAATCATCCTGGTGGGTGATCATAATCTTTCTATATCTGTTTGGCAGCTGTATATCCATTGTGACTTTGACCTAAGGAATTTGCAATGAGTACACAAAAATCCCCTTTTTGTATTGCAGGTTTAGTGGTTACTTTAGTACATGAAATACAGTCCTTGGTCTTAAGTGTCTTTGCATGATGTATGTCATTAAATGTATTTATTTTCTTTGCATGCAGCAAGAAGAGCATAAGAAAACAGCGGATGAAGATCCTGTTTAATGCTGTTCTAGAGGCACGGGAACCGGGTACTGGCCGTCGGCTTTGTGATCTTTTTATGTTCAAGCCATCCAAAAAAGACTATCCTGACTACTATAAAATTATTCTTGAGCCTATGGATTTGAAAACCATTGAGCAAAACATTCGTACAGACAAATATGCGACAGAGGAAGCCATGTTGGATGACACAAAACTGATATTTCGAAATGCCTGGCACTACAATGAAGAAGGCTCACAGGTTGTGGAGTTTATTTTCCAAAAGTTATTTTATTTAACCCAACTTACCTTTTATTTAGATTGCACGTTGTATTCATTATCATGCTAGTAAAAATGAGTACACATTTGAAATGAATGTAATAATTTATTACCCACAGGCTAAAATAAACTGCAGCTTTGTCCTTCTCTGGTTTTTGTAAAACAAGTCCTGAGATTGCTTTATATTGTGTCCATGAACTCCCCTCACCACCTCCGCAGAGGCAGTCCCTGGCATGCTCCCCTTTGTCAGTGGCAATGGAGCACAGCACACTCCAGTCACTTTTTTTTCAGTTCATTTTAGAAAATCCAGAGTAGGATGAAGCAGCTACTGGGGAACAAATTTAAGAACTCACGACTTCTATTTTTCCATGAACTACTTCTAAATCCCTTTTTGTAGGTGCCATGCTTTAATGAAAACGTTTAACTCTGAGATCCTTTTTTCTTTTGTAACTCCAGCTCCAGACTGGTAGATTAGATGCCCTCCACTGCGTCTGTATTTCAGTAATCCATCTCAAGGCTAGAAGATTATGTGATCTGCCATCCAAACACTCTAGGGAGGTTTACACTTTTAGTGGCGCTCCAGCAAATCTCTCCCTATTATATGTTCCATAGGAGCTTTTTTAGGTTCAATAGATTTTTATTGTATATGAGCTTTTTTAATCTAATTTCTCTGCTTTCTTTTGATGTTTTAAGGTTAATTTGTTAATAAAAGTATAAGTAACCTTACAGATTGGGGCAGGCTGTTTTCAAAACATAAATTGCCTTGTAACATGTTTCTCTGTATTTATCAGGGGACACAAGTAAAAACAGTGTGCATGAGTATTTGTTCGCATCCTTATTTTTATTTTTTATTTTGTTGTAATTGCCCATTGCCCTACAGATTTATAATGATGCACATATACTGGATAAGATCCTTAAGGAAAAGAAAAAAGAGCTTGGCCCTCTTCCAGATGACGATGACCTGGCATCTCCAAAACTGAAATTAAGTGAGTAAATTGTAATTTTTATTCTTCATCCTTTGATTGTCCTGGTGTTGTATTGACACTTTTTTACTGTCTCTATGCTATTTGGCACTATGTTTAAGATGTCCTTTAAAATAACCATTGTTTGGCCAGGGTATGTATTCTAAGCATACAGCACGTCCTGCTCCAGATGTAGTAATTACATGTGGGTAATCCTCCGCCTGAGGCGCTGTTCACTGCAGACATGTAGAAAACAGGCTCCTCCCGGCCCTACATATACCGAGGGACCTCCCACAAATCCCCAGATTTCTCTGCAGTGCTCACTGCGAAGACATGAAGTATCACGCTCTCGCACGCGAGCAGGGGCTTTACAGCCCGAGGCCCTGCGGGACTATTTCCACCCGTCCTCTTTATGAAAGACTATGCCTCCCAGCCTGGGCTGCGTCGGTCGGGTGAAGGTAGGCAGCACCTTAGGTGCTTACGGAGCTAGACTCCACCACAATCCCCCACCATAGGGTAGGTGGTTAAGGCTAATGGTGAGCTTTCAGAGGATGCCCCTCCCGCATCAGCGCCCCCATACTCCTTGTAGCGGTGAACCCCGAGTATTGGGTCACCTTCCTTCCTAGTTTCCCCCGCTATGGGGGGAAAAGAGGGGGGGGGGGTTGTGTGTACAGACGGCTTAACATTGCCCTATTACACTGTGTGTTGAAGCCCTTTACGGTTACTGGTGTCAGAGCCGCTTTTCATCACTTATCTTAACCCTAGCCGCAGCGCCCTAAATGTAGTTTATTCGGCGCGTACGGCGGCTCCGATCGCGGATGCTACGGGTTGATTTCTTTCCTGTCATGTCAGTCCCTGAGGTGATTCACTTGGTAGGGGCTCAGTTTCTAACTACTCGTTTTTCTATTGGTTACGCGCTCTGAAGCTTCGCGCTCTCCGGGGGGGGGGGGGGCCTGGTCTGATGTGGCGCGTTCCGCATCATGTTCAGCTCTGGCCCGCCCTTCGAGGTTCGCTGGCGCCATTTCTTTTCACGTGCGCTTGGTGAAGACTGTCCTCCCCTCGCTGCTCTGTAAGTGCCCTCTCGGGCGACCTTTCTTTAGCTTTCGCTTCTCCTCGCTTGGCTCTGACATCCCTCTTCCCCTTGTGTCTCTCAGACCGTGAGCTCCGGTGGCTTCTCCCGGCCCGGTGTAACGCCCGGCCCTGACTTCTAAAAAATCACTCCCACTTCCCAGCGGGTCATTGGGGCATCCAGGGTTGCTTTATAGCGTCAATCCCTACTGGCATATTGCACATAATAATCACCATATGGAGGCATCTCAGGATATCGTGAACGGGGTTCCCTCGGGACAAGCCCGTCTGTGTGTAGCTTGTGGGGTCTTGCCTAGCAGCGGTGACAATGCACGGGTCTGCGTCCCTTGTGCACAGCAGGTGCTAGCCGGTCTTCCCACCTCTTCTGAGGCTGGGCCCGCACCTCGCCTTGCTTCACCTACTCCCCCAAGTCTGAGCCTAACCCCCAATACCAGCGGGGATTCTCATTCCAATTTGGCCACTAGGCTGGCTAGTGTGGAAAACTTAATTGCTGGCTCCTTGGCGCGCAAGGCCACCGCCAAGAGGCGACATTTGAATCCTGAATCTACTATATTTCCTATAGAATCTGATGATTTACTTATTTCCTACGCTCATTCCCCCTCAGACGAAGGGGAATGGCTCTCTGACTCAGGGTCATACGATGACGAGTCCAGGGGACAGGAAGATTCTGGTTCTGATCATTGGTCCTCGGACGACATGGATAGACTGTTGACCCAGATCTTTGATGTATTGTCCCTCTCTCCCCCTGCCGCGGCTCCCTGGCAAAGGGGGGATCTGTTCCACACCGCTAGGGCGCGGTTGGAGTTTCCCGAACAAACCCATTTTAATAGCCTTGTGCTGAAAGAATGGGAACACCCCAGCAAACTTCATGGGGTTCCTAAAAGTGTGGATAAGAAATATCCCTTTCCTGCTGACCTGGTCAAGTGTTGGACATCACCGCCAGAGGTTGATGCCACAATCCTAAGCCTGTCCAACACCTCTATTATGCACTCCCCCGACACTACTACACTGCGGGATTCGGAGGATCGGCGTGTTGACCAACTGGCATGTCATGCCTTTACATTTGGGGGAGCGTCGCTCTGCCCAGTGTGCGCCTTAGCCATCACGGCGGTGGCGCTCAGGACCGTGGTTAAGACTGCTCTTGAAGGGGCGGATGACTTGCCCTCTGATGCTTCCAACGCTCTGGCCACCTGTGAAACTTTTGTGAACTATATCCTATCTGCATCGGACGATGCTATTAAGTTGAGTGCTAGGGCTTCTGCTCTGGTGGTAGCGATACGCCGAGCGGTCTGGTTGCGCCAGTGGGCCACTGATAACACCGCCAAGAATGCCCTTACGGGCCTTCCATTTATAGGATTGCGCCTGTTTGGAGAAAGGTTAGATATCTTTGCCAAGGGTGGCAAGTTACCCCAGCGCAAGCGTCCGATTCGGCCCTTTCTTGGCCCAAGCTCCCTATCGGCCCCCTACCAGGGGGCTAAGCAAGGCAGAGGAGTGTCGTTCCAGGGCTCTGCCCGAGACCCAGCGAATAAGAATAAGGGACGCCGTCCCGGAGCCTCCTGGGGGCCCAAGGCCCCTCCCAAGACCCCTCAAGCATGAAGGGGCGCCCTCGCCCGTCAGGGTGGGGGGACGTCTACAGCACTTCAAACATGTCTGGAGTCGCCACGTCTCAGACCTGTGGATTCAGGAGGTAGTGTCCTCCGGTTACAAGATAGAATTTGCTGTACAGCCCCCTACCAGGTTCGTTGAGTCTCGGATCCCTCAAGACCCTGTATCAGCACGGGTCTTGATGCTGGCTGTGCAGGACCTTCTGGATCTAGGGGTCATTTGCAAGGTCCCCTTAAGAGGCAGGGGATTCTATTCCAACCTTTTCACGGTACCCAAAAAGGACGGGTCAGTCAGACCCATTCTGGATTTAAAAATCCTCAACAGATATGTCAGAAACGAGCACTTTCGTATGGAAACTTTGCGCTCGGCTATCGCCTCGCTGTGCCCAGGGGACTTCATGACATCTGTGGACATCAAGGATGCTTACCTGCACGTTCCGGTGTTTCCAGGACACCAAAGGTTTCTCAGATTTGCGCTGCTGGATCAGCATTACCAGTTCGTGGCCCTGCCATTCGGCCTCACGTCGGCTCCCAGGGTGTTCACCAAGGTGCTGGCAGGGGTGATTTCCCTGTTAAGACTAAAGGGCATACGCGTGTTGCCCTACCTGGACGACATACTCATCACCTCTCGGTCTCTGCGGCAGGCAGAGCTGGACACTCAGTTAGTAGTGTCCACCCTGGAGTCATTCGGCTGGGTGATCAATTACCCCAAGTCCTCTCTGTCCCCCTCCTCAGTGACCCCGTTCCTGGGGATGATTCTGGATACAGTTCAGTCAAGGATATTCCTTCCTCAGCAGAAAGTGGAAGCTCTGACAACGCAGGCGATGTCCCTGCTTTCGAGCCCTCATCCCTCCATCCGGCAGGGAATGCAGTTGGTGGGCGCGATGGTGGCAAGCTTCGAAGCGGTGCCCTTTGCCCAGTTTCATTTGAGAATCCTACAGCTTCACCTTCTGTCAGTTTGGAACAAGAACCCAGCGTCCTTGGACGGGATATGGGTGGTTCCCTCCTCGGTCAGACAATCCCTTGCGTGGTGGTTGGACCACAGGAACTTGACAAGGGGCAGATCCTTCCTGGCTCCCTCCTGGGAGACGGTCACAACAGATGCCAGTCTGTCAGGTTGGGGGGGATTCCGGAAGTCCCTGCGCTTCCAGGGGAGGTGGGGCCCTCAGGAGGCCCATCTACCTATCAATGTCTTGGAACTGTCTTGGGCGGTCAGATTGGTGCTGGAACAATTGACCCATCACCTGAGGGGTCTGGCGGTTCAGGTACGCTCAGACAACAGAACGGCTGTTGCCTGCATCAACCATCAGGGAGGGACCCGGAGCAAGGGGGCTCTTCAGGCATTTTCTCTGATTCTAACATGGGCGGAGGCCAATGTCCAATGCATCTCGGCTGTCTACATTCCAGGGGCAGAGAACCTGCTGGCAGATGCTCTGAGCAGGGGATCGTCCCGTCAGGGGGAATGGTCCCTCTGCAACAGGGTATTTCAGTCCCTGTGTCACCATTGGGGTGTGCCAGATGTGGATCTGTTTGCGTCCCGTCACAATCACAAGCTCCCGAGCTTTGTATACCTGTCTCAGGATCCTCTGGCTCTGGCCACGGATGCCCTGTCCATGTCTTGGAGGGAGTTTTGGCTCCTGTATGTGTTTCCACCAATTCCCCTTCTGGGCAGAGTTCTGCGCAAGATTGCTCTGGAAGGGGTACCCGCGATTCTGGTGGCCCCAAGGTGGCCAAGAAGGGTGTGGTTCGCAGACGTGGTTCAAATGGCAGTAGATCAGTACGATCTGCCAAGGTTGCCAGATCTTTTAACTCAGGGGTAATCCCAATTTACTAACTCTGGCTTTGACGGCTTGGCTGTTGAAACCTCCATCTTGATGGAGAAGGGTTTGTCTGCATCTGTAGTGGCTACTATGGTGCAAGCCAGGAAAAAGACTTCCTCTGCTATCTATTATAGAGTCTGGCGTTCTTACATTGACTGGTGTGAGTCCAGGTCTCTTCCCTGCCGGGAATTTTTAGTCTCTAGGATGCTGGAGTTTTTACAACATGGTCTAGACTTAGGTCTTAAGCTTAGTACTCTGAAGGGCCAAGTTTCGGCCCTGTCTATCTTCTTTCAGAAGACCTTTGCCCAGCATCCTCTTATCAAGACCTTCTTTCAGGGGGTCACTCATGTGCGTCCCCCTCGCAAGCCTATGGTACCTGTTTGGGATTTAAACTTGGTTTTATCGGCCCTGCAGGGTGCTCCTTTTGAGCCTATTCAGGAGGCTGCTCTCGCTGTTCTCACGCTCAAGGTTGTCTTCTTAGTAGCTATCACTTCTGTTAGGCGTGTGTCTGAGTTGGCTGCCTTATCTATTCGGCCTCCCTACTATGAGAGACACCAGGATAAGGTGGTGTTCCCAGACTTTCTACCTAAAGTGGTGTCTGCTTTTCATTTGAATCAAGATATTGTGCTTCCTTCTCTGTGCCCTAATCCTAGTAACCCTAAGGAAAGGGTTTTGCATTCCTTGGACGTGGTTAGGTGCGTCAAGTATTACCTAGTTATCACTAAGGCCTTCAGGAAGACTGATGCTCTCTTTGTTGTGCCTCACGGGCCTAGGAAGGGTTTGGCTCCCGCCAAGTCTACCATCAGTAAATGGATTCGTCAGGCTGTGGTTCAAGCCTATACTACTAAGGGGAAGTCTCCCCCCTTCCGTCTTACTGCTCATTCTACTCGAGCTGTTGGGGCTTCTTGGGCTTTTCAGCACCAGGCCTCTGTGGAACAAGTTTGCAAGGCCGCTACTTGGTCTTCTGTTCATACCTTTACTAAGTTTTACAAGGTTGATGTTAGGGCCTCAGCTGATGCTGTATTTGGCCGCAAGGTTTTGCAGGCAGCAGTAGTTTAAACTGCTTGCTGTTGCCTTTTCTGTTGGGGATCCCACCCTGCTTTATGGACACTGCTATTGGATGTCCCACATGTAATTACTACATCTGGAGCAGGACGTGCTGTATGCTTAGAATAATACAATTCTGTGAAATACTCACCTGTAGAATTGGTATTATATGCATACAGCACGTCCTGCTCCAACCCACCCTGATTTCACTTTGTTCTGGATCCCCTGTTTGGTGATTGTTATCATTACTATTATTGCCAGTTTTTGGGTGGTTGGTTTCTCCTGGCTTCTCCTTTCACTGCTTTTCAATGCTGGGGATTTGTGGGAGGTCCCTCGGTATATGTAGGGCCGGGAGGAGCCTGTTTTCTACATGTCTGCAGTGAACAGCGCCTCAGGCGGAGGATTACCCACATGTAATTACTACATCTGGAGCAGGACGTGCTGTATGCATATAATACCAATTCTACAGGTGAGTATTTCACAGAATTGTATTTTTTTGCCTTCTACCTCCTTCCGCAGATATAAGCTGCATTCTTTGAGGTCCAGCACCTGATGGCGGTCATGCTGCCTTTACTCCTGGTTACAGCGCTTACGTATATGGGCGGGGCATGCTCCCATATTGGTCTATTGGCCGCTAAAGGGTTTGGTTCCCGCCATTCATACATGTATGGTGCAGCTGAATGCATGACGTGGCCGTAGTTTTCTCAGTCTATGGTGGCCAGTTCAGTCCTCCACATTTCCTTTGTTATAATGCACACAATGGTACAGGCAATAATGGGTTACATAATATACATGTGACCCTTTGAAATCCTATCCAGCCGTAGGAGCTTGTTGTTGCGCTCCAGCACCCTCACTGCTGTAATACCCTTCCCCCTCCCAAGTGACAAACTATTGGACATCTTCTGTCTCTTACCAGAGGCGGTTCAACCAACTTTTCACATCTGGGCATCCTCCTGGGCACTTCCTTGGTTTCAATATCAACCTTGATCAATATCAAGCTTGCCTGTGACACGTGGTCTGCATTAGAATCTCCATCTCATGTTATTCTGGTTATCACATTCATACACTCAAGGCCTAATTCCCTCTAGCTGGCCATTCTCTTCTCTGGAGACTCTGGGTGTTTTTGATGATGGTTCTCTATTCCAGGGTTCTGTCAACAAAAACCCTCCCTACCTAGTCAATAAATATCTTAAAATCTAACTTACACCTCCCCAAAACAAGGGGGTGTAATGGTGGACTATGGACAAACCTCCACATATGATGTCTCTTGAATTAATTTCTAAAGCTGGTCAATGGTAGGTTCCTACTTAACAGTATTCTTATTTACAAAGGGGGTGGGCCCCCCTAGAACGTTAGTCCCATTGACCCCGCTATAAACTCAATTGCTAGAAGTATTTTTGTCTAACACATATTAATGTTGATTTCCTATCTTCAGTGTCATAGAAAAAGACTATAATGCAGTGTAACAAATATTTCAATACAGTGCACATTCATCTTCACCAGAATATTAAAAACACTTGATTAAGAACAAATTGTTACATGATGTTAATGTTTGAAAAGTGCTGAGCTGCTCCATGCTGTGGTAGACTTGCACAAGTTTCTTCCTCAGTACCAAAACTCAGGAACTGAGATTCAGTGGGCATTTGATGTCTGGCATTCCCATGGCCTTTATAAATGTCATTGCTTTAGGTCTGCATGTGCTGGAGCTGCTGGAATGCTATGCTTATAACAATTTGGGTTGACTCAGAGCAGGGGGATTAAAAACGCCTGGAATGCATTTCACCGGCACTGACAGTGGGGTTCAATAGCGTATTGCTCACCAATGTATTTTACAGCCCCTGGTTGCAGCATTTCCGGTCATTGTAGAAAGGCATCCTACCTTCCTACCTAGTGCCAGTCTGGCAGGGAGAATTGAGAACTCTGACTGGGATTTGATAGTCACTCACATTTGCCTACAATATTCCAGGCTTTGACACACCCCCTGTATGGCAGTCAATAGAGTTGGCATGCTCTAGACACTGTAACAGATAGGGGCTCCCCTTCACCCACTAGGCACAATCATCTGCAGTGTACAAAAGGAAAGTATATTTTTTTTACTTTTACTTTCCATAGCAATCCAAACATTTTCTCATTATAAATAACATGTTTTCAATACTCACACATTTTACACACATTGATTAGATCCATTCTAAAGTGGGTGAGGGAGCAGGGATGCTGCTGCTTTGCAGCACTCTGTCTGTCCTCACTGCGTGCCATCCCAAATTAGGATGCCTAGGGACCTTATTAAGTGGGACAGGAGTTTTTTTTTCAGAGTTCGCCTACTTTAGGGGAGCCAAAGTACCCTCTGCTGGAAGCCTTTTCTGTGGTACTGACTGGGGTGCTGAGCTTCTCTGCCCTTCCTTTTGGGGTCTGCATGTCTGGTTGGGTGAGGGATGCTTTTCTGTCCCTTGAATGCCTAGACCAGCGGGGTCACTCCTTGGGATAAAGGCCTTGCTGGTATAGCTTGTTATCCGTTATGACTCGGTTGACTCCTTAAAACAGGTGGGTCAAACCCTTTACATCGAGTTCTACACCAGCATTCCGATTGCTATTAACCGGCCCTTTCAAGGCAAACACAGAACAAAATGCAAACCCGACCTTACAAATCTATGGTTACAGAAACTGAATTATTATCCTCAGGTCAGGTGCAGGTTCTGAATTATTTTGCCCTGGACAAATGGAGATGCAGAATCATTTTGCCCAGAAGAGATGCAGTTATTTTCCCCAGGACAGATGCAGGTTCTGAATTATTTTGCTCACATACAGACCCGGAAGAGATGCAGGCCCAGGGCAACACTTCATTGTTTTGTTTTCCATGCCACCTGACATCCTCTGCTTTGGCAATAAGTTGGGTGTGTTATGCGGCCCCCCTTGTATGGGAGTTGGTTGCACAAGACAGTTGCATACACTTCTCTCTTCTGCCCCAGAATGTTAAAGTGGACCAAAACCCAGGATTTCCCTATATCCAGTCCAGGTCGTCCCAGTGATGACATGTGGGTATTCCGCCCCTAGGGGGGCGCTCTACTGCAAGATCAAAAGATGTAGCTCCTCCCGCCCCCCTATAAAGACAGGTGTCCCTCTATAATACCCCAGTTGTTCATCTTGCAGTCTTGGCTGCAGAAGATTGTTGGATACTCTCTCTCGGATTTTGGCAGCAGAACGGGGCCTCCTAGCCCGTCAGCTGCTGCGGACCCTATTCCAACTGATCCCGCCTGACCCACTCCTGCCTCCCAGCCGCTGGCTGCTACAGGATCGTGACGGTAGGGTGAACGCCGGGGTTGGGCGTTCGGCAGAGCTACGCACTGGGCCACAGACCCTGTCTAAAGGGTAGCCGGCCATAGGTTTATGGTGAGCCTAAAGGGGGGGGGACCACTTGCTAGTGCTTTAAGTTTTGCCTGTATGTCGCTCCCTGCCCACAAGCTTTATTTGTGTGTGTGCCTTGTGTGGACTTCGCACTTTGCTCCTCGCTGGCTCAGCTGGGCTTTGGAGCCGGTCATGCTTGCCTTCCTCACGGGCCTTGCTTATCCTCCTCCCTCCATCTTGACTCAGTCACATACGCTGTGACGAGGGGGGGAGCTAGGGACGCCGCTTGCTGCTGCGTTCTGGCTGTGTCTGCTCTGCTGCTGCTGCCTGGGATCCCATCTTCTGAGGTGTTCGGCGGCCCCAGGGACTGTCCATTGTCAGTGTCGTGAGTCCCTCTTTTGAATGATTTGCTTTTGCGGAGTCTGATGGGTCTCTCCCTCTTTGTCTTTGTATAGGTCGTGGGCTTAGTGGTTGAGGGTTGTGGTTCCTCCCGGTCCCCCTTTTTATTAAGAGGGGTCATATAGGTTTGGGCCGTTAGTGTCTTGTAACCTTCCAATTGACCATTATTTAATCACCATAATAGAGGCATCGGGGGATAGTGAGCTGGGGGCCCCATTTGGGCAGGAAAAGCTCTGCCCCTTGTGTAGTAGGAATCCTCTGGGCGGATTCAGCACTGTATCACTTGCGCCAGGGGCATCCTTTTGGACCATGACCGGGCGGGCGTCCCCGCCCCTAGCCCTTCACTGCCAGCGGCCTCTCCGGACCCTCCTCTGCTGTACTCAGCCTCCAGTGAGGGAGAAGCCAGCAGGGGGTCCCATGCTGATTTGGCGCATAGGCTGGCCAATCTCGAGAGACAGATCTCGCGGACGGCTCCAAAGAAAGCCACTAGTAAAAAACGGCACCTTTCGCCCGTTTACTCGGATAATGACTATCTTATTTGATGATCTGGCTCTGTGGAGGAAAGTGAGTTGCCAGATGATTCCCATTCCACTGTGGATTATTCTGCTGGTGATGACAGTATGTCTGGCTCTTCCTCGGACGATGATGCGTGGCTCCCTGATGACACGGAGAAGTTGCTTTCCTCAGTGTTTGAGACACTACACATTGTTCCTCCCAGAGCGGTTAAGAGGAAGCAAGGTGATTTGTTTAGGCCCGAGAGACAGAGACGGGTCTTTCCAGAGCAGGCCCATTTTTCTAATATGATTTTCAAGGAATAGGAAAGGCCTAGCAAGCTACCGTTGGTGCCTAAGGGCCTGGATAGGCGGTATCCCTTCCCTGAGGAGCTGGTTCGGCTATGGTCTCGCCCTCCCAAAGTGGATCCCCCTGTGTCGGGGTTGTCCAACACTACTGTTATGCCATCACCTGATACCGCTTCCTTACGTGACCCGGCTGATAAGCGCATGGATCAGCTGGTCTGCCATGCCTTCACTTTTGCTGGTGCCCTGTTTCGCCCTGTGTGCGCCGCGGCGATTGTCTCTCTGGCCATCAGAAAGAAGGTGAGACATCTTGTGGATAGAGCTAAGGCTCGCAAGCGGGCGGAGGAGTATAAAGAACTCAAGGCCTGCTTGGAATTCATTGGTTTTGTTGCTTCTGTCATGGATGAGGGGATCCGGCTTGGTGCCAGGATTTCGGCCCTGCTTGTTGCCCTCCGCCGTTCGGTCTGGTTGCGGCAATGGTCGTCTGATGCCGCGGCCAAGAAGTCGCTTACGAGTATCCCCTTTGTAGGGCACAGGCTGCATGGGGAGCGTCTGGACCTTTTTGTCAAGGATGGTAGACTCCCTCTGATACGGAAGCCTGCTCGGTCCTTTCGGAACCCCTCTGCCTATCTTTCCTTTCGAGGAGGAAGAGGCTCTTCATTCTCGGGTGGTCTCAGAGATACCTGGGGTAGAGTTAGGTCCCGCGGCCGACCCAATCCTGCCTGGGGAGCCAAGTCCAAGCCCCCTGCCAAGTCCCCTCAGGCATGAGGGGGCGCCCTCACCCATCCGGGTGGGGGGACGGCTTCTACTGTTTGCTCAGATTTGGAGGCGGCACGTCTCGGACCGGTGGATTCAGGAGGTAGTGTCCTCCAGTTACAAAATAGAGCTGGCAGTAAGGCCGCCCACAAAGTATCTTCGGTCTCTGATATCCCAAAATCCATTGAAGGCACAGGGTTTGAGAATGGCCGTGCAACACCTCCTGCAAATTTTCACTGTCCCCCCTGGCCAGGCAGTCCCACTCGTGGTGGTTGGACTCCAGGAACCTGTTGGTAGGCAAGTCCTTTCTGACTCCCCAATGGGAGATAGTTACCACGGATGCCAGTCTGACCGACTGGGGAGGCGTTTGCCTGGACGGAGTTCAAGTTCCTTTATGCTTTCCCTCCGTTTCCGCTTCTAGGCAGAGTGCTACGCAAGATAGCCCAGGAAGGGGTTCCAACTGTCCTGGTGGCCCCTCGCTAGCCGAGAAGAAGTTGGTTTGCGGACATAGTTCAGATGTCAGTAGATCGCTACATCATGCCCGACGACCCAGGACTTCTCACACGGGTCGCTGTGGCACCCCAATTTATGAACGCTGGCTTTGACGGCCTGGCTATTGAAACTTGATCCTGATGGCAAAGGGGCTGTCGGCTACAGTTGTGCATACCATGATTCTGGCACGGAAGAAGTCTTCCTCTATGATATACTACAGAGTTTGGCACGCCTATATTGCTTGGTGCGAGTCCAAGAGTCTCCCTTGCCGCACATTTTCTATTTCTAGGATTCTGGAGTTTTTACAACACTGTTTAGACTTGGGTCTCCAGCTGAGCACCCTTTAAGGGCCAGGTCTCGGCCTTAGCCATCTTCTTCCAGAGATCCATTGCAAACCATAGGTTGATCAACACCTTTTTCCAGGGAGTCACCCATGTCCGGCCACCGTCGCATCAGTAATACTATCTGCTCTTCAGGGTCCTCCTTTCGAACCCTTGTGCGGTGCTGCATTGCCTATTTTGACTCTCGAAGTGGTCTTTTTGGTAGCGATTACTTCGGTGTGTCGCGTATCAGAGCAGGCCGCGCTCTGTATGTAGCCTCCCTATTTTGAGCGGCATAAGGATAAGGTGGTTTTTCGCTTTAAACCTGATTCTTTGCCTAAGGTCGTTTCTCCTGTTCACCTTAATGAGGAGGTTGTCTTACCTTCCTTGTGTCCAGCTCCGACAAATTCTAAGGAAAGGACCCTCCATGCATTGGATGTGGTCAGAGCCATTAAGTATTACCTGGTTGCGACTGAATCCTTCAGGAAATCGGATTTGCTTTTTGTCCTAACAGAAGGCTCTAAGAAGGGTTTGCCACCAGCCAAGTCCACTCTCAGCAAGTGGATCAGACAGGCGGTGGTGCAAGCATATGCTACCAAGGGAAGGAACCCCCTTTTCGGATCACAGCTCATTCTACCCGAGCTATTGGTGCCTCTTGGGCTTTTCAACACCAGGCATCGGTTTGTAAGGCCGCCACTTGGTCTTCAGTTCATACTTTTACAAAGTTTTACAAGGTGGATGTTAGGGCCTCAGCTGACGCTGCTTTTGGCCGAAAGGTGCTTCAGGTGGTAGTGAAATGAACTACATGCTGTTCCGCACTGGGGATCCCGCCCAAATGGACACTGCTTTTGGATGTCCCACGTGTCATCACTGGGACGACCTGGACTGGATATAGGGAAAAATACAATTCTGTGATACTCACCTGTAGAATTGTTTTTGATTATATCCAGTCCAGGATGTCCTACCCCGCCCTTTTGTTCATTATCTCTTGTTGCCGGTTATGGTGATTACCGTTTTTTATTCATTGGACTTGTATCCTTAAGTCTTGTTAGAGAGAGTACAAGCTGAAGCTATGTGAAGTAACATGGTTTCTTGGCCTCCCAGCCTGTCCTCCTTTTTTTTTATTACTGCTTTTTAACCACTGGAGTATGATAGAGGGACACTTGCCTTTATAGGGGGCCGGGAGGAGCTACATCTTTTGATCTTGCAGTTGAGTGCCCCCTGGGGGAGGAATACCCACATGTCATCACTGGGACGACCTGGACTGGATATAATCAAAAACAATTCTACAGGTGATTTTCACAGAATTGTATTTTTGACTATCATGGGTTTTGGTCCTCCCCTCGATAGGGGGTACCCCGCTGTGTGAACCCCCCCCAGATCCCCAATGCCAACTCGCCTCTTCCCGGTCCTACTGCGCATGCGCGGCCGCTTGTCCAATCAGCGCGCTCGGCGGCGCTGACATCACAGCGTCTAGGCCTTCGCCTGAGGCCAGTGGCTCAGAGCGCGCTGCCAGTCGCATTCCCTGCTTCCCTCTAACAGGGAGCATGCCCACGCTGCCCATTCACAGATGCCTGACTTGAGCACGTGCCCTGCTAGAGGGATAGCGGGGATGCGGCTTACGTGTGCGCTGTTGGACCGGGAATCAAGTTAAGTGTATGGGGGATTTCACACAGGGGGCATCCTGATTTAGGATGCCCCGGGGGGGGGCAATTTATAAGATTCTCGGGCCGACGGACGTCTGTTTTGGTCCACTTTAAAAAGGCCACAGACCAGCTGTTTTTATAGGCACCACTCCTAGGGACAGGATTAGAGGTGTAGAGTGCAGCATACCGGCGCATCCTTCAGTGCCACACACAGGTGCAAAGATATGCTGCCGTTATCAGAATCCTTAGAGTGACCAGGCTAGAAATGGCACCGCCCAGTCGCCTCTGTCTGGCAACTATCAGAGAGCCACATAAAAAGGCTTGGAGGGTAGCATCCGGCCCCCATCACTTGAGTTGACACATGGGCCTTACTGTGACTGTGAGGCCGCCTTTACTTCAGGGTCTGGGGTGGACTTTCTGTCTTTTCTTGACTAATGTTATATCTCTCTATTTATTCCTTTCTAACTTTATTATCTGGGGAGCCTTTTGGCTGAAAGTGGTTTCCATGTGTCATACCACATAATTGATGTGGTGCAACCACTGCCATAGCTAAATGCAAAATTCATGCCAAAGCTCCCCTATACATTGTCTGAGCTCTGCATCTCCTGCACCATACAAACAGTGCAGATCCAGATGCCCCTCAAAAGAAATTGTGGACAACAAATACATTTCTGGGGGGGGGGGGGGGGGTAAAAATGACTTGTTACTAAAGAAAATACTCCCAAGGTTAATTTTAAATCTCTGTTCACAACTATTCATCTTCTCTGCCCGCACAAGCAACTGTTATACTTTTCTCAAAGCTTTGAAAAAAAAAACCCAACCACAAAAAATGTAAAACCATGTATACAAAATATGCTACAATACATCTGGTGTTTTATACTCCATTACATATATTGATAAATAATCAAATTGGTGAATAAAAATGTAGAAAAATAATATAAGCCAATTAATAAGCCTACTTACCTAATGTCTATAAAATTATTAAAACGAATCAACAGTCAACAATGACTTAAACCAGACCTTCACAACGAACAGTGCTCATATGCATCCCTCCCTGCAGCAAGTTAGATTGCTGCACATAAAAATTCCTTTTTCTATCTCCTGCTGTAGTATATTTTAGAAACAAGATGGCGGCTCATGCATTTGCAGGCCACCTGCAGACAGGAAGTGCTGCTGGGCTTCCTGTTACTGTGCATTGTCAGTTATGTCAGTTGAATACAGGCAGCAGCATGACTGAGATGCTGGGAGAGGAAGCTCCAAAATGGCCGCTAACTTTCTTTTCCAATTGTGCCAGGCTGTTGGTCCGCTTTAAAGTGACTTAAATTTTGACTATCCTGGGTTTTGGTCCACTTTGGTGGGGCACCCCCCCAGAAAGCCCCAAAAACTCACCTGTCTCCCGCTCCCACGTGACCGCTGCAGCCAATCCCCACCGACGGACAAGCGAGCGCGCCCGCTGCCGCCGCCTCCTGCGCGTCACTCTTACAGGGTGCGCACCCGCGCCGGCCATTCACAAACGGTCAGTGCGGGTGCGCGCCCTGCTAGAGGGATGGGACGCTGGATCGGGGAGCAGGTAGGGATTTCAGGGCTTTTTGGGGGGTTTCACACAGCGGGGCACCCCCAATCGGGGGTGCCCCGCAGGCCCGGTGCTGATCGGCCCGGGATTTTTTTTTTATATATTCTTTATTTTGATTTTCAGTTCTTACAAACATTCAATAAGAGTAATAGGAAATACGTATACAGTCATACATATCAGCTGAAAGCAGGGTGTTATCGTCTTATGGAAATACTCCTGCGTCTACTGCCGCCCAGGTCAACTAATCTCCCGATCCCCTTCAATATATCACAAAGCTGTATTTCGTAGGAAGAAAAGAGAGAAACGTTTAGAAAGGGAGGGAAGGAAGAAAGATGGGGTTGCATTAAAGTGGACCAACACCCAGGATTTTGACTATCCTGGGTTTTGGTCCACTTCAGGGGGGCACCCCGATTAGGGGTGCTCCGCTGTGTAAAACCCCCCAGAAACCCCCAAACTCACCTCACCACGCTCCCACGGACAAGCGGCGGACAAGGCAGCGCGTCCGCCGCCGCCTCCCGCGTGCCCCTCTGACAGTGCCCGCGCCGGCCATTCACAAACGGCCGGCGCGGGCGCGCGCACGGCTAGAGGAGTGCGCGGGAGTGCGCGGGGGGTCCCTCACCGCGGGACATCCCGATCTCGGATGTCCCGCGGTGAGGGGGGTGATCGGCCCGGGAATCTTATAGATTCCCGGGCCGATCACCCATGGGTGACGGTCCACTTTAAGGGCTAGGGGTGCAGGGAAGGGGGGACTCCGGGACTGCTTATGGATTAGCCTGCAGAATCGCTCTGTATTCCTGTGACACCGAGAACACGATCCAGTTAGCCCACTTCAAGTAGTATGCCTCCGAGGACTCATTACGCGCAGCAATTCGGCCTTCGAATCGTTCAATTTCTGCCACCTTTCGCAACCACAGGGCAACACTAGGTGGTACCTGGCTCTTCCAATTTGAAGGGATGCACGCTCTAGCTGCATTGACCAGCTGGCTCAGAATCGACCTCTGGTATCTTTTGGCGGGCATCCCCGAGTGGTGGAGAAGGAAAAAGGCCGGGCCCTCCGGCACCTCCCCCCCCACCAGGCCCTGCATTGTGTTCCTTACTGCTGACCAAAACTTAGCCCACACAGGACACGACCAAAAAATGTGGAGAAGATCTCCTCTTCCCTTGTTGCAGCGCCAGCAGAGCGGGGATACCATTGGGAACCATTTATGTAGCTGAGTGGAAACTCTACCATCTCGTCAGAATCTTATAATTACACTCTTTATATCTGGTGCATAAAGCTGTCTTGTGAGAAAGTCGCACAACTTTGTTTTCCTATTTCCTCGACCAGGTGACTCCTACTTCTCTTTCCCATTTCAGGACAAATGGGAGCGGGTCTTCATTCTGTGGGTTACCAAGGCATTTATATATGGCTGAGAGTGTATGTTGGGCCGGGCCTTTCTCCTCACACAATCTCCTATACGCCGAGAGTTCTCTTAGTTCCCTGTTCTGGGGGGCAGTGGTTGTTAAGAAATTACTTAACTGCAGTTTCTGCCACGGATTCCACCTAGGTAAATTCCTAGCTCCAGCAATTTCCTCCAGTCTGTCCCCAGTTCCCTGTCTAATCCTAAAGACCCCTTCTCTCAGCCATCTCTGTGCTGTTCTGCCGTTCTGGCCTGGGGAGAACTCAGGATTTCCCAGTATAGGAAACATTGGTGAAAGGGCCGGTGAGATGTCTCGGAGGGGAAAATATCTGCGGCACACTTTGATTGACGCCCCAATCGTTGGGTGCTGTAATTCCATTTTTAGATCCTGTTTTTTGAGCCACGGAACAACCTTTAAGGGAGAGGCTCCGCCTCCTTGTTCAATCTGGACCCATTGTTTATGTTGGCCATGCCTGCACCAGTCCACCACTCTGGGAGGCAGCGTAGTAGAGACACGGATCTGGAAGGCCCCCCCCAAGTCCCTTGGTCTGGTCAGAGTCTTTCTACTGAGTCTCGGGTTCTTGCCTGACCAAATGAATCGTGAGAATAGGGCCCCCATCTTCCCAAGAAAGGAGTCAGGTATGTATATCGGTAACGCTTGCATCAGGTAGAGCAATCGTGGTAATAGATTCATTTTTAGTGCGTTGCACCTTCCGAACCAGGAGAGCTATTTTGCTGACCAGGTCTCCGTGTCCCTGGAGAATGTACCGAGCAATGGGGGAAAGTTGAGTGCAAAAATCCCTTCCAGCGACCTGCCAAGTTTTGTGCCTAAGTATGTGATATAGTCCTTTGCCCATCTAAAGGAGAAGGATTGTCGGATCCTCCTTTCCCTATCTGATGGGAGGTTTATGTTCAGGATTTCAGATTTTTGGAAGTTAATCTTATAGTTTGAAAATTCCTTGTATTCATCAAGTTCTTTGATTAAGTTAGGGAGTGACACCTCTGGGCAGGTCACAAAGAAAAGCAGGTCATCTGCGTATGCTGCCACTTTATAATGTCCCGAGGGCAAGGAAATTCCCTGGATTTTTGGATTCCCCCGTACTTTGCATAAGAATTGTTCTAATGTTAGTATGAATATTAGGGGCAATAGAGGGCATCCCTGCCTCGTCCCATTTCCGATGCTAAAAGGCTCCGAAAGTAGTCCATTCACTCGCACCGAGGCCGAGGGGTGGTTGTAAAGGCTCTTGACCCAGGCCAGCATATTAGGCCCCAAGCCTACGTGTTGTAGGACTCCAAACATGTAGTCCCACTGGACCCTATCAAACGCCTTCTCCGCATCGGTAGCGAGGAGGACTGTGGGGCGGTTTGTCTCAAGGGCAGAGTGGATGAGATTAAGTGCCTTAGCCGTATTGTCCCGGGCTTCCCTGTAGGGCATGAAACCTACTTGATCGAGGTGAATGACATGATGTAAGTGTGGTGCCAGTCTAGATGCAAGAATTTTGGCAAACAACTTTAGGTCCGAGTTCAGAAGGGAGATTGGCCTGTAATTAGAGCTGAGTGTGGGGTCTTTCCCTTCTTTAGGAATGACGGAGATGTGGGCTCGGAGACTATCGGCCGGGAAGACGCTTTCGGCTTTTAAAGAGTTAAATACCTCTGCCAGTCTGGGCGATAGGACTGCAGTAAATGTCCTATAATACAACAGAGGCAGCCCATCTGGCCCCGGTGTCTTTCCGCTTGCCGAGTCTTTGATAGCCTTGTTTAACTCATCCACTGTAATTGGGCCCTCCAGATCTTCTCTCAGCTCCCGAGGAAGTTTAGGCATCCCAGAGCTGCGTATATAATTGTCTATCTCTATCCCCCTCTGACTCATGTGTCCTTCTGTAATGTTATAGAGAGCCTCGTAGTATTTCCTGAAGACCCCCGCTATTTCCCTATCTGAGTGCCGCATGTTCCCCTCGTGGTCTTGCACTTTAGGGATGTAGGTTTTAGCTCTGTCCCCCCTCAGAGCCGAGGCCAGGAGGCGTCCACATTTATCTCCTGATTCGTAGAACACTTTCCTGGTTTTGACGAGCTGAAGTTTCACTCTGTCATTCAATATGCCTTTAAGTTGGTCTCTGAGGGAGGCCAGGGCCACAAGATGCATTGCTGCCAACGATTGCTTATGAGCAGCTTCCAATTTATGTATCTCCCCAGGAGCTTTATAATTTTTTGCCCCCTCTCTTTTTTGACCCTGGCGCCATGCTTAATCAGCTCTCCTCGAACCACACATTTGTGTGCTTCCCAAACTACCGGGAGGCTAGTTTCAGATGTAACGTTTGTGGCAAAGTAATCCTGTAATTTTTGGTTCAGGTCCTCCCTGATTACTTGGTCCTGGATAAGGGAATTATTTAATCTCCAAGACCAGGGTCGCGGGGCGTGATTAATTGTGGTGAGTGTAATGCACACCGGGGCATGATCGGAAATAGTTATATTGCCGATGGAGGCTAGGGCAACCAGTGGTAGGAGGTGGTGGGAGACGAGAAACATGTCTATCCTCGAATACATGTTATGCGAGGGCGAGTAAAATGTGTAGTCTCTGGTATCCGGGTTAAGAATGCGCCAGGGATCTACTAGTTGGTGAAGGTGCAGGAGTTGTTTGACTCTTTTCAGTTTGGAGTATGGTATGTATGTGTGACCTCTGGATGTGTCTACCAGGGGTTCCAATGTGAGGTTCAGATCTCCTCCGATTACCAGTTTACCTTCTGTGAAGCCAGCCACTCTGTCCAGGACACTCTCGAGGAAGGGGACCTGCCCCACATTAGGCAAGTATAGGAACACAAAGGTATACAACTCTGAGCGAATCTTCCCTTTGACCATTAGCCACCTTCCCTCTCCACCACCCAGGGAGCCCATCTCCACCCAGGGTATGGATCTGGCAAGCAAGATACTCACACCTCTCGAGCGTGAGTCAGGAGAATAGCTATGGTATGCAATTGGAAATACCTTGTTTCTGAAGGATGGTGGATTAGCCGCTCTGAAGTGCGTTTCCTGGACAAAGGCCACTTGAGCTTTCAGTGCTTTGAGGTTGTTCAGCACTAAGGATCTTTTTTTTCAGGCGTGTTCAATCCCTTCACATTAAAGGAGACCAGGTTAGTTTCACTCATTGCAAGAGGGTGTGGGATTGAGTCCTGTTTCTGGGGCCCTCCCGTGGCAGGTAGAAGAGACTGAGGTAGAGTGGGGAGCGGAGGAGGAGGGAGGGAGAGGGGAGAGTAAAGAAGAGTAGAGTAAAAAAAAAAAGGGGGGTAAAGAGAAGAGAATATAACAATTACGACCGGAGATCAATAATCCTCTCCGGGCGTACAAATACTAACAGCCAACTATGCTTGTCCTCGAGCCTCCTCCAGTAGCGAAGGCAAGAGGTGTACCTATGTGGGGAACTGTGTCTGGTGGAAAACACTCTATGGTTGCTTCCAACAGTAAGTCGCCTGTAAATTAATTATTTTTTTAGCTCGAAGGGGTCTGGAGCTCGCAACCGCATGTCTACTCCCCTCTTATAGATTCCCGGGCCTATCAGCGAGTGTTGGTCCACTTTAATGTCTATACCCTAGCCCAATTAAATTATCCCGAGCATCCGCAATCATAAGTGTACCTAAATTAAACTAAATTAAATCTAAGAAGGAAAAGTGCAAAACTAAATCTCAATCAAAAAGTGCTCATGTTCTGTGTATCTAGGTCCACTGCATCATTGAGTTCCCCCACCCTTTTTTTTTTTTTTGTATTGTTTTTAATTGTCTTCTGTGCTTTTGTGACATGCGACATGTAATGTATAACTGTTGCTTGTCCAGCTAGGGACCCAGTTGTACCAATTTTGTGTTTTTATTTTTCTACAGTCGGGAATGGTATTTGATAGCACAAGTGGTGCATCCCACATTTGCTTGTATCCACGCATTACTCACTGCAGTCCATTATCATCAATAGGCCAGTTTACATATTTGTAATGCATTACATTTCATGTTGGGAAAATGTTGCATGTAGACCCATTGTGAAGGATTGTGCAGGCCCAGGGGCGTACTGGCCATTGGGAGCACCAGGAGATTACCCAGTGGGCTGCACTGTAGTAGCCTCCATTAGGCTGACCTCCGTTTGTTGCAACAGAGGGGATGTGCATGGAACATATTTTGGTACACTGCATTCAGCACAATTCAGTTGGTAATCCCAGGGCCCTTTTGCTTAGTTTATGCCACATCTAAGTTGTAATACCCTGCTTATTATATTTGTTTACCCTGTCTGTGACTTTTCTTTGTTACAGTGCCATGGAAAATTATTGTGGTCTAAATACTGGTAGTTTTAATCACAGAATTCTTCCTAAACTGACCCCTCTGGGCTTTTTTATACAGTAGGATTACATTTTTTTTTCCCTCTAGGTAGAAAAAGTGGAATTTCTCCCAAGAAAGCCAAGTATTTAAGCCCCATGCAGCAAAAGTTGAATGACGTGTATGAAGCTGTAAAAAACTTCACTGATAAAAGGGGTAGGCGCCTTAGTGCCATCTTTCTCCGGCTTCCATCTCGCTCAGAGCTTCCGGACTACTATGTAACCATCAAAAAGCCTATTGATATGGAAAAGATCAGAAGCCACATAATGTCCAATAAGTACCAGGACATCGATGCAATGTGTGAGGACTTTGTCATCATGTTTAATAATGCGTGCACATACAACGAGCCGGAGTCTTTAATTTACAAAGATGCACTGGTCCTTCATAAAGTGTTACTTGAGACCCGAAGAGACATCGAAGGAGACGAGGACTCTCACGTGCCCAATGTGACCCTTCTCATACAGGAGCTTATACACAACCTTTTTGTGTCTGTGATGAGCCATCAAGATGATGAAGGAAGATGTTATAGTGACTCCCTTGCGGAAATACCTGCAGTTGACCCCAAATTTCCTAAGAAGCTCCCTCTGACTTTTGAAATTATCCGAAAAAATGTAGAAAACAATCGGTATCGGCGGCTTGACCTGTTCCAGGAGAACATGTTTGAGGTTCTAGAGAGAGCTCGACGAATGAACAGGTAACCTACTTTGCATTTGAAGGAGGAAATAAATAGCCTTACTCACACAAGTCCCAAATATCTGTTGCCTAGCCATAATAATAAAAATAGATTAATATAACAATAGCTCACTGTAGGTTTTACGGTTGTGGGTGACGAATGTGTTGAGCATTGACTTATGTTACAGGACAGGTGCTGATACTTAAAAATAACAGATAATTTAAAGTGGACCAACACCCAGGATTTTGACTATCCTGGGTCTTGGTCCACTTCGGTGGGGCACCCCCGATCGGGGTGCCCCGCTGTGTGAAACCCCCCCTAACCCCCCGAAAAACTCACCTCTCCCCGCTCCCAGCGCCGACGTACAAGCCAGGTCCAGGAACGTCTAAGCGGCAGCCGCCGCCTCCCTCGCGTCACTTTCGGCGCGCGCGCGCCCCCGCCGGCCATTCGCAGACGGCCGGCGCGGGCACGCGCACGCCTACAGGAGCGCGAGGGAGGCGGCGGCGGCCGGCCGCCGCCGAAGATAAGGTAAGGAGTTTGGGGGGGTTTCACCCCGCGGGACATCCCGATCTCGGATGTCCCGCGGGGTGGGGGGTGATCGGCCCGGGAATCTTATAGATTCCCGGGCCGATCACCCGTGGGTGTTGGTCCACTTTAAGTAGCCCAACCACATGCTATGGAAGGTTAAATTAAAAAAAAATGTATCGACTCCCCTTAGTGGCCTGGTAAAGAATTGGATAAAAATACAAACTGTTTTAGCTTCAAAGGAAAAATTGGGGGAAAATTAAAATAAAATTTAAATCATCTTTTGACTCTTCTCTTCCTTCTAGCACTATTTTAGTGAAGCTATATTAGGAATATTCATGAAATGACCCTCTTTAGTTATTAACACCGGGCCACTTGCACAAACGCGTCCTTCCTCTCTCATCCATCTAGCCCAGCTCTGTCCCACCAAGAGAACTCTTCCTGTTGGAAATGTCTAGTCCACCCCTTAGCCAGCCCATGTACTAACAAAAATATTCTGTGACCAGGACCCAAATTCATTTGTTAGATGGTGTCAACCCCTCTGCAGCTGTGGTTTCTGGGTTGTGACTGAATTGCCATCTAAGAGGGGCCAAATCAACATACAACATGGAGTAACTTCCAGAAGACCTAATTTAAAATATTTAAAGCTTGTATTTCTGATAATTTATTTTAGGGGATTTTCTATCCCTTACTATCACATTAGAAATATTACTGTAATTTAGGCTAAAGTACAGCCCCCCTGATCAGGGATGCTGTAGTGGCACGCAGCTTCTACCTCTTCTTTCACACTTTCAAGGGCATTTCATGCCAATTTCCACAGTTCAGGCCTCCTACCACAAGGAGGCATGTGTGGAGTCTGAGGCTGGACCGCTATAGGGCTCAGCACAGGGGAGATCTGAGGTAAAAGTGTGGCACCCAGCTTCTGACACTGGGCTTTGCGGAAGGTATGTAGGGGATTCTCCTTGTGCTGTGGCATGATCTGGGGTCTGTGGGAAACGTTACCGAACTTGAGTTTTCTTTTTATTGACATTCTCATTGGCAATGTATTTTTTAGTTTTTAAAGGCAGGCATCACCATGCTGCCATCTTGCTGCCGAGAGGTGTATGTATCACACAATCCTTCCAGTTGCAGCCTCCAGGTCGCAAGATCATTACTGAAGCAGTGCAGCAGGGGGGCGTCAGCGCGAGAGTCACAGCTGTGGACTGGGTGATGTCAGCCACCCAGATATCTGCAGCTGCTGATATGGCATTGTGAAGCGCTCGTTCCACAATGCACAGAAGTGAACGTCCCGAGCTTTGAAGTGAACCAATCACCCCTGTTAGCTGGCACTGGAGTCTAAAAAACTAGGGGGCCATCAGGTTTGACACGTGTGAACCCGCCCCCCCCCCCCCCCCCCCCCCCCCCAGATCACCCAGAAACATCTTAACTTTCCACCTGTCCCTTGCCCAGTCCTGTAATAGCCTTAAAGTGCACCCATACACAGAAAGGAAGTTTGTCATTACCTTCCATCCCGAACCCAGTGCCTCTAAAAAGCCTGTGTTTCTTTTTTAACCGCTGCCTTTTCCCAATATTGATAAAAAGGAAGTAGTATTATGGTAAATGGCAGCCATATGCTTATTAGTTCAGTTACAACTTTAGGGTTGATTCAACACCATGAGAATTTTTTTTATCTCATTTTGGACAGCCAAAAATCTGTAAAAAAAAACTCTCATAAAAAAGGGAAGAAAATGTCTTTTTCGCAGTGCAATTCAGCATCATTTTTAGCTGTGCAAATATTTCACAAAAAAACGTGAGGAAAAACATTTTCAGTGTTGAATCGGTCCTAAAGGCAGGTTGAAGTGCTCCCCATTGCTGAGGTGTGTGTACTATGGCTGAACACATATCATTGCTGTGGGCAGGGCTGCACGGTCAATATGGCCGACTGTATTCAGTTTGTGGTTTTGTGTTTATTTTATTTTTTTTACTAAAACCTTTGGCCAATATTCATAAGTTGTTGTGGGGAACTGGGCTGGTGATGGAAGGTGATAAACTTTCCCTCGGAGTGTAGTTGCACTTTAATGGGACAGTCTGCTCCAATGAAACAAAAAATACAACTACCTCCCCATCCCCAGGATTGGTTCTTCATAGTACTGTAGCCTGTAGTGGTCTTGATTTTGAGATTTCAGTCTAAAAACCTAAGTTTTCTTTCTACTTTTTTTTTTTTTTCCAAAAATTAGAGCAACACTGCTCATTTGTTTATTATTACTTTCTCTCTTTAAGAACGGACTCTGAAATATTTGAGGACTCTGTGGAACTGCAACAGTTTTTTATTAAGATAAGAGATGAACTTTGTAAAAATGGGGAGATCCTCCTTTCACCTGCTCTGAGTTACACCACCAAACATCTTCACAATGATGTGGAGAAAGAAAAAAAGGAAAAGCTGCCAAGAGAAATGGAGGAAGACAAGGCTAAAAGGGAAGAAGAAAAGAAAGGTAAGGTTATTGTTAGTATACAGTACGTCCTGCTCCAAATCTAATACTTACAGTTGGGGTATACTCCGCCAGATGGCGCTGGACTGCAGAGACATCGAAAATAGGCTCCTCCTGGCCCCTCAAATACCCGGGGACCTCCCACAAATCCCCCAGAATTTCTCTGCAGACTGGCTGCGAAGGATGAGAAATTGGCTCTCTACTCGCAGGTGAGTGGGGTTATTAACCTGCGGCCCTGTAGGACTATTCCCACCCGTTCCACTAGTAATATGCCTCCCAGCCTTGGCTGCGCTGGTCGGGTGAAGGTAGGCAGCACCGCCGTTGGTGCTTAGGAGCGCTGCTCCATCGCAATCCCCCACCAAAGGGTAGGCGGTTCAGGCTTATGGTGAGCCTCTATGGGATGCCCCTCCCGCACTATTGCCCCTTGCCCCTGCCTATCGGTGGGCCCTATTGAAGTGGCCGCCGTCCTCCCTCATCCTCCTTGTAGTCTTCGGGGGAAAAGAGGGCGGGGGGGGGTGTGTGTGTGTGTGTATAGATATGTATGTTATGCAGTCTGTGCTTTCTCTTTTCACATGCCTTTATTCTTGTGTCAGCCGCCGCGCTGACTTGTCTTTACTGCTTTTTAAATTTGCCGCCGCGTGCTGACTTGGTTCTGCGCTTGGCGGCGGCATTACCTCAGGCGCTGGTGCGCCATCATTGGCTGTTGGCCTTTCTGGCTTCGCGCTCTTCGGGGGGCGGGGCCCGTCTTTGGCGCGTTCCGCATCATCGCTGTTACTGGCCCGCCCCTCAAGGTATACCGACGCCATCTTTTCTGCTTGGTTGGCCTATGCGCGACGGACTCCTACCTACCGCGGTCCGTAAGTGCCCTGGCAGGCTGCTTTATCTCCTTCACTTTTGTTACGATGTACTTAAGGTCTTGTCTGCTTATGTCTTTCAGGCGGGACAAACCCTTCTTGGCTTCTCCCAGCCCTGTTTTAGTATATTACTTGTAGGCCTTGTAAAAATTATACTCCCACTTCCCTAGCGGGTTATTGGGGCATCCAGGGTTGCTATATAGCGTTATTCCCTATCGGCGTATAGCGCCGCTATAATCACCATATGGAGGCATCCCAGGATAATGTTACCGGGGTCCCTTCAGGACAAGACCGGCTGTGTGTAGCGTGTGGGCAGCCTCATGCTGACACTGACAAGGCACGGGTCTGTGTACCCTGTGCTGAGCAGGTGCTTGCATTGCAATCTGGCCTGCCAGTGGCTGCACCTCGTTTCACTTCACCTACTCCCCCAAGCTTAAATCTCACTCCTGCTGAGTTGCATACTAGTGGGGATTCTCAGCCTGATGTGTCTTCTAGACTGGCTACTGTTGAACAGATTATTGCAAAGTCCTTAGCGCGTAAGGCCCCAGATTTTTGAGTTTCTGTCTATCTCTCTCCCTGTTGAGGCTCCCAGGCAAAGAGGGGAGCTTTTCCACACAGCAAAATCACATTTGGAATTTCCAGAGCAGGCACATTTCCATAACCTTGTGCTCAAGGAATGGGAGCGCCCCAGTAAACTTCCCGGGGTTCCAAAGAGTTGGGATAGGAAGTATCCCTTTCCTGCTGAGGTGGTTAAATGTTGGTCATCCCCCCCCCGAGGTGGATTCCCCGATCCTAGGGCTATCGAACACCTCTGTCATGCATTCCCCTGACTCTACTACCCTGCGGGATGCCGAAGACGGCGTATTGATCAGCTGGCATCCCACGCATTTGCATGTGCGGGGACGGCGCTGCACCCGTTCTGTGCCTCTGCCATTACTGCTGTGGCCACTAGAACCCTTATCAGAAATATGCTTGATAGTGCCCCTGATGATTTGCCTTGTGAGGTGTTTAATGCACTCTGCAGTTGTGATGTTTTTGTAAATTTTGTCCTCTCAGCATTGGATGACACCATCAGAATGTGTGCCAGAACTTCTGCCCTCGTGGTGGCTATACGCTGCTCGGTTTGGCTGCGCCAGTGGGCTGCTGACAACGCTGCCAAGAAGGCCCTCACTGGTTTTCCCTTTAAAGGACTGCGTCTGTTTGGAGACCGCCTGGACCTTTTTGCTAAGGGAGGTAGGTTACCCCAGCGCAGGCGGCAATCTCGGCCCTTTCGGGGTCAGGGTTCCTTCTCCTCCCCTTACCGTGGTGCAAGACAGGGAAGGGGGGTTTCTTTCCCTGGGGCCTGGGGAGATTTCTGGGGTAGAGGCAGAGGACGTGGACGTCCTGGCTCCTCCTGGGGTCCCAAAGCTAAATCCTCTCCCAAGCCCCCTCAGGCATGATGGGGCGCCCTCACCCATCCAGGTGGGGGGACAGCTGCAGCACTTAGCTCACGTCTGGAGGCTTCATGTCTCAGACCGGTGGATTCAGAAGGTAGTGTCCTCCGGTTACAAGTTGGAGTTTGCTGCCGATCCCCCTTCAAGATTCATCAGATCCCGGATTCCTCAGGACCCTGTGTCGGCTCAGGAGCTAGTGCAAGCTGTGCAAGGCCTCCTGGAGCTGGGGGTCATCTGCCAGGTCCCTTTAAGAGAAAAAGGCAAGGGCTTTTATTTCAACCTATTCACAGTACCCAAAAAGGAAAATCCCATCAGGGGGGGACCCAGAGCAAGGGGGCCCTCCAGGAAGCATCTCTGATCCTGACTTGGGCGGAGGCCAATGTCCCCTGCATTTCAGCTGTGTACATCCCGGGGGTGGAAAATCACCTGGCGGGCTCTCTGAGCAGGGGGACCTCTCGCCAGGGAGAATGGTCCCTATGCAGCAGGGTGTTTCCATCTCTGTGTCACCGTTGGGGCCAACCAGATGTGGATCTGTTTGCGTCCCGACACAATCACAAGCTCCCAGCTTTTGTCTGTCCAGGGATCCTCTGTCCCTGACCTCGGATGCGCTAGCAATGTCATGGAAGGACTTTCAGTTCCTGTATGTCTTCCCTCCAATTCCCCTGCTGGGAAGGGTTCTGCGCAAGATTGCTCTGGAAGGGGTGCCAGCAATTCTGGTGGCCCCCAGGTGGCCAAGAAAAGTGTGGTTCGCAGACGTGGTTCAGCTGGCAGTAGATCAGTACGCTCTGCCCTTGGTGCCAGATCTGCTCACTCAGTGCTCATTACGCCATCCCGATTTACAAACTCTGGCTTTGACGGCTTGGCTGCTGAAACCTCCATCTTGATGGAGAAGGGGCTGTCTTCCTCGGTTGTGGATACTTTGATTAAAGCTAGGAAGAAGTCTTCCTCTTCCATTTATTACAGGGTTTGGCGTGCCTACATTGACTGGTGTGAGTCTAAGTCTCTTCCCTGTCGTGTGTTCTCTATTCCCAGGATTCTGGAGTTCCTGCAGCATGGGTTGGAGATGGGGCTCCAACTCAGTACTCTGAAGGGTCAGGTTTCTGCCCTGGCTATTTTCTTCCAGAAATCCTTTGCTCAGCACCCTCTGATCAGGACCTTTTTTCAGGGGGTCACTCATGTGCGTCCCCCACGTAAGCCTATGGTGCCTGTTTGGGATCTGAACTTGGTTCTGTCAGCCTTGCAGGGTGCTCCCTTTGAACCTGTGCAGGATGCTGCCTTGGCCATTCTTACGCTCAAGGTTGTATTTCTGGTGGCTATCACCTCTGTTAGACGTGTGTCTGAGTTGGCGGCGCTGTCCATTCAGCCCCCCTACTATGAGAGACACCAGGACAAGGTGGTGTTTCGTTTCAAACCTGACTTTCTGCCTAAGGTAGTGTCTGCCTTTGATTTGAATCAGGATATTGTTTTTCCTTCTTTGTGCCCTAATCCTAGCAATGCTAGCATTTGCACTGTTTGGATGTGGTTAGGTGTCTGAAGTACTATCTGATGGCTACTGCACCTTTCAGGAAAACTGATGCTCTTTTTGTGGCCCCTTCTGGTCCTAGGAAGGGTTTGGCTCCTGCCAAGTCTACTATCAGCAAGTGGATTCGTCAGGCTGTGATTCAGGCCTACTCTGCTAAGGGGAAGAATCCTCCCTTCTGCCTTACTGCTCATTCTACTCGTGCTATTGGTGCCTCTTGGGCTTTTCAGCACCAGGCTTCTGTTGAACAAGTTTGCAAGGCCGCTACTTGGTCTTCTGTTCATACCTTTTCAAAGTTTTACAAGGTTGATGTTAGGGCCTCAGCTGATGCTGTTTTTGGCCGAAAGGTTCTGCAGGCGGCAGTGGTTTAAACTGCCTGCTGCTGATTTTTCTTGGGGATCCCACCCTACTTTATGGACACTGCAGGATGTACTGTATACTAAGAATAATACAATTCTGTGATTACTCACCTGTAGAATTGTTATTATGAGTATACAGTACGTCCTGCTCCAACCCACCCTTGGTTTTTGCATTATCTTGGATCCCCTGTATGGTGATTGTTATCATTGTTATAGTTGATAGTTTGGATTTTTTAAGTCTCCTGGCTTCTCATTAACTGCTTTTCAATGCTGGGGATTTGTGGGAGGTCCCCGGGTATTTGAGGGGCCGGGAGGAGCCTATTTTCGATGTCTCTGCAGTCCAGTGCCATCTGGCTGAGTAATACCCAACTGTAAGTATTAGATTTGGAGCAGGACGTACTATATACTCATAATACCAGTTCTACAGGTGAGTAATCACAGAATTTTATTTTTTCTTTTTAAATCTTAAATATTGATTTGCCTGTAAGCTCAGTGTTTTGCTAATGTATCACCTATGGGGCAACTTAAAGGGATTTTCAGTTTAAAAATACAAAAGCTGGAGAGGCAGCATACCTTTTGGTTGCTGCCACACCGCCATTTTGTAGTTGTCTGGCACTGAACAGGAAATGTGTTACTCCCTGGCCAATCTGACATTCCAACCCCCCCCCCCCCCCCCATTGCATTGTGCAATGAGATCTCTAGGCTGTTTGATGAATAGACACATTCACTTATCAATATCCCCCTTATACCCGTGTGTAGCCCATCCCTCTCCCTCATGGCTCCATTTATGCTCCGGTCCTAAATGGCATGGTGTCGCTGCCGAAGGAGAGAGGCAGCTGGAGTCTCTCCTTTCTTCAGAAGCACTGGCTTCCGCCACAGCTGCCCTCCCAACACTCTGACCAAGAATTAAGCGACATGGCATGCCAGGTACCAGTGCCCTGTACATGCTATGGGGTAACTAAACACACCTTCAGAGAGAGGAGGTAGGGACCGACGGCTTATGTGCTCAGTGCTGTCTCAGAATGGCATGTTGCTGTGATGGGGACCCCCTGAGGCCATGGGCCCATGTGCCGCTGCCTACCAATGTACTTACTGACCTACCTGCCCATGCACCTACCCAGCTACCTACTTGGTAGTGCGTTATTAGCGTTTGCACATATGAGTTTGGGAGTATGCGCATGTGCTGGTCTAGGCTCTGTCACCTAGCAAGAGGGGGAGAGGGGAGAAGCACAGCCAGTGTCTGAAGCAAGTCCTAGGAATTGTGCAGACGCCACCCATTATACTGTTTATTATCCTGATTATTATGCAGCATTACATGTGCCACACCCACATGCTTCAGAGGAGAAACCATGAGGTTAAACTGTAAACCTCTATCTCTGCCATTTCTTCTTCAATTTAAAAACTGTAAACCATTTAGGTCAGTGCCAAATGTAGCCCAATGCAAAGGTGTAACAATTATCTTTGCCTGAAATATGACTCTTATGACTTTGACTATGTAAAAGTCACAGATTCCTGTGTTGTGCAGACCTGACCTCCTGGGCATGCTCCCTTAGACAACTAAATATTGAAGCAGCAGAGACAAATGATGCTTACTTTTATCTAAATGCTGCAAAGTGAGCACAAATATATGATAAATAAGATGGAGGGACAACAATAATGGGGGGGGGGGGGAGGCACTAACCCCCTGAGCCGTGGTGCAGTCGCACCCCCTGCGCCCCTTCAAGTTACACCCCTGATGTCATTCATCCATACAGAGTTTAGCATAATATATGCATTGTAAAAAACATTCTACTCTTCTGAAATGGCCTCATAGGCATTTCTGTGCATGAGGATGAATGCAGGAAGAAACTGGTGCTTTAGTTTTGAGAGCGAGACGTTTACTACCGGGAAGGGAAAACCTAAATCATCAATATTACAGATATGGTGACAGAGCGTTGGGTCATTGAAGGGGGAAGCAGGCCAGGGAAGTTGGAATAAATCAAGGCAACTGGACTTGTCATCTGACTGGCTTGCCCAATTCTGAATTGAGTTGAATGCCTAGGGAAACCTCTTCAATAAAAAAAGCCGAGCTGCCTTGATATATTTGGATAGTTTTATATTTTCACTCTGGTCCAGTTGAAGTTACCAGGCTTTGATATATGGAATTGTCTTTTTAAGTTGGCCTAAGAGAATTGTGCTAAAGTATGGCAGATTTTATAAAAGTACATGTTTTTCCATAGATGGGTTCTCTGTCCTACTGCCACCTGTGCCCCTGTCACCATACTGGGCACTGTGCTTGGTTGCTTGTCATTGTAGTATATTCTGTGGTAGGCACCCTATACAACTTGGGACCCTTTGTCACTGTGCTGGGTTCCCCTGAGCATCCTGAGTTACTGAGTGTCCCACTACATACTGCTGCTCTGTCATAGTATTGGGCCCCCTTTTGCTTACCACCCCACTATATAATGGTACCTTTCAGAATGTAAGGGGACCCATCACTGCATCCTGATCCTACTGTCGGTGTTGTGGGTGCCCCACTGCATCTTATCATTATGGTGGACCTTGTGCTGGGTGCTTTGTTGCATCTTGGTCTTGCTATTACTATACTGTGCTAGGTACAAATGCTGAATTCCCATAGCATACATGTTACCTTGAGCTCCTTTATTACAGCTTTATAGTGTACATATTATCTTGGTGTTTTACCAGTATCGCCATTCTGTGCCCGATTGTAGACCTATAGCAAACAGGTAACCATCCAAAATTACCCACCCTGCAGTGCACATCCCTTGACTGACCCAGAACTGCACAGCACCCGACAAGTCTCATGCATGGAAGCATTGTTAGAAGTTATACGAATGCATCTTATAAACACCAAATAACTGTATTGTACATTTGAATTGCTAGTTGCTTCTCGTTAGCTAGAACTACTCCTCAAAAATGTAATAAAAAGTATAGTATTTACTCTTTTACTCTTTTATAGGGCAACATTTACTCCCATGCAGCTATTTTTAATATATATATTCTCAACCTAATCAGGTTCACTTTACAGTTTTCTTTGCTCAGGATGGCCCTCCCAACTCTAAAATTCTAATTGCTCTGAATTGCTCCTCCCATGTGGAGTACCTTTTTTGGCATGTTTAGTGCTCCAGCTGCATTCTGATCCTTGCTAATGTCACTTGTTTTAGATTTATTGCCACTGTTGAGAGTGGCAATGATTTAATTGGGCACCTATGCAGTGACTGACTGCCTATCATCTCACCGAGAGGGACAGTGCTAAATATTTTTAATCTACCCATTTTAAGAAACAAGCATGACAGTTCATCATTTACTAAAGATACTAAATAAATAAGATACTAAAGGCCATGTTGTTGGGCAAAAATGTCATTGTGGACACAGACTTTACAGAAAGGTACAGATAATGATCACATCGTTAGCAGCAACGTAAGTGTACGACTTGAGCCAAGAAATTTGCCCTTGGGATGTCCATATGTCCCTTTTAGACTGATTTACATGTTGATCATTCACAGAACATGAACTGTAAATTGTGTGAATCTGCTTTTGAAACTATTTTTCATTTGTCACTTAGAAGCTGAAAAGAGTGAAGATCCTGGTGGAGTTTCTGGCCAGTCAGGGCTATACCGCACATATAGCCAGGACTGTAGCTTTAAGAACAGTATGTACCACGTGGGAGATTATGTATATGTGGAACCAGCTGAGCCCAACCTTCAGCCACATATTGTATGCATAGAGCGCCTTTGGGAGGACAATGCAGGTGAATTACTCTATAAATTAGTACCTTTTTTAACTTTTTTTAATGAGTTTACCTGTGTACTTATGATTCAAGTCACAACAGTTACTAGGCAACTCTGCACACGATTCAGCACTGGTTGAAAAAATGTTTTTTCTACTTTATTAGAAGCGAAAACTGCCATTCACTTTCAGTGTCTACTGTTGGGCTGATTCAGCAGCAAGTGAAAGTTCTCTTTAGGTATTAATAAAAAAGCAGTTTTCTATTTTCACCTGGTACTGAATGACCCACAAAGCAGACAATGAAAGTGAATGGCAGTTTTCTCTCCTAAATATTAGTGCACTTTTCTTTCATATTCCACTCCAGGGCATTGCTGAATCGGATACAGTCAACAGTTAACTCTCATCCAAAGGTCGGGACTGCAAGATAAAAAGGTGTCTCTCCTCTCCGGCTATATATAATTCCGGCTGCTTTTATTCTTGCAGTCGGACTGAACTGCAGAGGTTGTGCCTGGATTTTATTTCCTCTATTTCATGTATTTTTTCCTTTTTATATAGAATTGTTATTCAAGAAGCGGGGATATAACCCTGTCTGTCTTCCAGGCCCTTACATTCTCGCTATTTCCTGGAGTCTGTTAGGCTGATAGCGTCGGATCAGGCTGAATTAGGGTAAGTACCAGGGTTTTGTGGGTGCTACGGGGTGTCACTTTATATTTTTTAAATGACCCACAAGGGTTGGAGTTCCTTCTGAAGGGACAACCAGCCGCATGTTTTTGTCTGGTGAACCTGCAGGGGGGGGGGGGGGGGCGCTGTGAGGAATTTTTTCCCCTTTGCTGGTCCCTTTCCGCTTTACATTGACCTTTTGTTTAAATGATTTAGGGGGCAAGGGCTGTTGCAATTGGTATGGTTCTTTTTCAATTTTTGCGCCATGGATGGGAACAGGAGCACCACGATCGAGGGGCGGGACTGGTGCACGGCCTCGCCTCTAGCAGGGAAGTAAATTCATGTCCTTCAGTGTTGCGGTTCCCTTCAGACGGGGATGCAGTGCCTGTATGTAGAGGATTCGTTCACATGGGCGGATCTCCAGCATCTGCATCCTGTCACCGCTACCTGAGGGAGAGCAGATTTCGCCGTCCGCTTCCTTCGTGGGTCTCCGCCCCCAGATCAGGCCACTGCCAACCGGCTGCTACTTCATCTGGTCTGACTGTCTGCCTCCTTCGGGCCACCTCAGTCTTTGGTTGCTCTTCGACCCGGGGTTCTCTGTGCGGTTGACTGTGCTCTCTGCGTCTGTGCTGCCATACTCCAATCGGCTCTGCTATGGATCTGGTAGGTCCTTTTTTACTTTTATTTTAATGTAATTTTAATATATTCTGTCTTTCTTTTTTTTGTGGATAAGGGATATTAGGTTGTGGTTCACCCTCAGGGTCTTGGAGTTTTCACTTGTTATTATTGAGATTCCTCATATACTTCAGTCTTAGGCCCTCGCGTATACTAGACTGAATTCACCATGGCTGAGGCATATGGGGCGTCCGGGTCTGGTATGCGATTAGAGAGTGTCTTTGGTGCCTGCAAGGGCTCTGGAATAGGACAGCCCTATCTGCTCAGAATGTACCACCTCGGTGGTACTTTCCACCCCCGGAGGTATTACCTCCTTGCAAGCTTCAGGGTCCACTTCCTCTGGGCTCACTGCTCCTCCAGCAGCTCCACCTTGTTACGATTTTTCTAGATTTTCATTTCCAGCTGGAAATGGTGGAGAAATTGCCCGCCTGGAAAGCCATTTCTTCCAATCTAGGGGTGATTTTGAGGAGGAGGATATTATTCTGCCATAGAATCTCAGAAAGATTCTTTGGGGAGGGAGATCATTTGTCATTCATCAATTGTGAAAAGAGTAATTCAGATTCAGGTAATAGGGTCTTCTATGTTCAAGGAGCTGATGGATAATCTCACTTCCTCTCCAAGCTCCTAGACCTTCTAGAAGGAAGGAAGGAAGGAAGGAAGGAGGGTCCATACAGATCCAAAAGACAGAAGCAGCTGTTTTTTCCGAGCAGTCTCATTTTACAGGCTTATCCAAAAGGAATGGGAAAAGCTGGACAAGCTCCCCACCATTCCTAGAATCCTGAATACTAAATACCCTTTTCCCACTGACCTGACTAGGTTATTGATCCTTTCCTAATCGCCTGGATTGGGTATCCGGGCATGCCTTTTCTACGGTAAGGTTGGCCTTACGGACAGCCTGCAGCGCATGCATGGCGGCCATAGCAGGCAAGAAATGCAAATGCAAGAAACCATTGATTCTCAGATTCGGGAGTGTCACTCCCATTGTTTTATGCTCTCAGTCCAACATGGAAGTCTACAAGTATTGTTAGACTGAATGCCAAGGGTTTAGCCCTGCTGGTAGAGCAGAGACGTTCAATATGGTTTAAGCAGTCTACAAGTATGTCGTCTCTTTGATAGATTATATTGTTAGACTTGATGCCAAGGGTTTAGCCCTGCTGTTGGCGCAGAGACGTTCAATATGGTTTAAGCAAAGGTTTTCTGACCAGACTTTTAAGAAGACTCTGACGGGACTTCATTTTTGGGAAATCGTCTGTTTGGGGAGCATTTGGAAGATATTGTGATGAAAGCTACAGGGGGCAAGTGTACTTGACTCCTGCAAAGAAAAGTCTTTTTATCATAGATCTTCGAATACTCAGCCATTTCGCAATGGCAGAGGTTTGTTTCCTCTAGACACCGAGAGGAATTCTAAGCCCTCACTCTTCGGGGGGGGGGGGGGGGGGGGTGGCAGCTTCTGCATGTTGCCCTCCCCCCCCCCCCCCCCCCCCCGGAGGCTCCATGTAACACAGGTTACAAGATTGTATTAGGGGGAGCCAAGGTTCTTCTGTCAGGGTTATCCCGGACAGGGAAAATGTGTGAAAATGCATTCCCCTCATTTCTGCTCCTGGATCAAATACTAAAGGAGTTAACTCACAAGGGGATCCCAACCATCCTGGTGGCACCCCACTGGCCAAGGAGAAGTTGTTTTTCAGACATAGTAAGAATGTCAGAAGGTGACCACTGGTGGCTGCCCAACGATCCAGATCTCCTCACACTGTGGCCTCTCCAGCACCCCATTTTACTAGTTCTGGCTTTTGAAACCTCCATCCTGACAGAAACTTATCTGCCAGAATCATCCGGACAAGTTTTTCGAGCCCAAAAGCTTCATCAAAGATTTATCAAAGTGTCTGGCGGGTCTTTTTTGCTTGGTGTGAATCTAGGAGTTTTGCTTGTTTGCAGGTGGTCATCCATGTGCAACCTCCCTGAAAGCCTATTTTTCCTGTTTGGGACCTGAATTTAGTATTTTCGACCCAGTTTGGGACCTGAATTCAGTATTTTCGACCCATCTGGGCCCTTCCTTGAACTGCTGGCAGAAATTTCACTGGATTTGATGACACTTAAGGTCCTCTTTCTAGTCGCTATAACCTCTGATCGGTGGGTTTTCTGAATTGGCAGCCTTATCAGTTAAGCCTCCTTACTTAGCCCTACACAAGGACAAGCCTGTCTTCCATTTTAAACAAGACTTTCTTCCTAAGGTGGTTTCCTTTTGCATCTTAACGAAGAGGTGGTTTTGCTCTCTTTTATGCCCTGCTCCAGGTTAACCATGATGAGAGAGTTCTCCACTCCTTGGACATAGTGAGAGCCCTTAAATATTATATCTCCGCTACTAAGTATATAATAGCCAGGAGGAGCCACATCTTTTCATCTTACAGTCTCGCCCTTCGGACGAGAGTTAACCCATTTGTATCTGATTCAGTGATGCCCTGCAGTGGAAGAAGAGAAAAATCAATTCTTCAGGTGAGAATCGCAGGATTGTATTTCTTGTTCCTAATGCTGAATTGACTTTATAGGGCCTGATTTACAAGCAGACACACAAGCATAAATTAATGGAAAATCACAGCAAACCTCTGTAACATGATCAGGATAGCTGCAGACACACCCTCATGGATGTAAGAGGACATGTTGGTGATGTGTGTATGAAAACCATAAAATTACAGGTTTCAAGATGCCTTCACAAATGCTATCCATTTTCATCTCTGCCCCCTATTTGACACTTGCAGCATGTACAAGCAAAAGTCCAGTCTCCATGTAATCCCCCACCCTGCCTCCCCAAAGCAGGACTGGGGGGGGGGGGGGGCTTTACCTAATCCAGGAGCCAGTGCCATTCTCCTGGCATCTCGAGTCCTGGGGGCAGCCATCTTGGAGAGAATGCTCAGGGTGGCCCAGTCTTTAAAATTATGGGGAAACGCTAGCATTGATTTCTATGGTCTGCACCAGAAAAACTTCACTAGCCCCCCAACGTACGCCAGGTAAATATTTTACATTGGAGTTTTCGCTTGGTAAATACAGCTTAAGCTGGAGGAAACTGGGGGATACTGTTGACGGATGTCCTAAAAGAACCCTGCAGCGGTTACAGCCATCGAAAATATAAAGTAGACAAAAACCCAGGATTCTTTGCTATTCTTGGTTTTGGTCTATGCTGTGGGGGCATCCCAATTCATATTGTCCCTCTATTTGAAACCTCCCAGTTCACCTCAGAAACATCTTCCTCCAGTCCCTCAAAGCATGCGTGGGCTCTTGTCCAGTCAGCACTGTATGCTATGCCTATTAATGCAATCTGAGGGGGCACGCCTCAGTTACAGGGAGGCCGGGTTTGTGACCAGTAAGTAAGTGAAATGTGGGGCAATCAGGGGCTCGCGTAGCAGGGCATCCCAAATCTCAAGGTTGCTTAATCAGCCTCTCCTGGAATATTTTGGACTTCCAGGTCTCGGCCATGCAGGTGGTTGGTCCACTTTAAATTATTTTGGGTGCAACCTAGGCCAATAACTTTTCATATTTGTTAGCTTTCTCTATTTTCTGCTGCAGATGCCTACTAAATAATTATTTTGCATTTATTATGGAAAATGGTCCACATTTATCTGCTAGTTCTGTACTTGCCAGTAACAGAAGGTAATGTCTGACAGATGCCTTGGCTATTGCTTACAGGTGAGAAGTGGCTGTATGGCTGCTGGTTTTATCGGCCCAAAGAAACTTTCCATCTTGCCACACGAAAATTCCTGGAAAAGGAGGTGTTTAAAAGTGACTACTACAACAAAGCACCTGTAAATAAAATCCTTGGCAAATGTGTTGTCATGTTTGTAAAGGTAAGCAAAATCTTCCATCTTGTTTCAGGTAGATTCTTCTTGTCTTCAGTTTTTCAATTCAAGTTATGAAAAATTTCCAGTCTAAGTGCAGTGCAATATCGTATAAATATTTATACATTTTAATATAAGCTGTGTTGGAATCTGTGTTCCTGAATTACTCATGAGCAGCAGATACCCTCTATACCACTGTTTCTCAACCTGTGGTACGTGCACCCCAGGGGGTACTCGATGTTCAGAAGTGAATCTATAGTGAGTGCCTGACTGGTCTGGTATATTAGATTAACATCAAAAACATACCGTAATTCTTTCATTATTAGTGCTTTGCCTATGGCCTACTTATTTTTGGTAATGTTTATAATTGTCCCCCCTTTGGGGGTACTTGGTTGTAACTTCCTGCCTCTAGGGGGTACTTGGCATAAAAAGGTTGAGAACCACTGCTGTATACAATCTATAAAGAACTCAATGGTCCCTCCATGTTTCCATGTTAACTGTACAAGGACTGGCCACACCTTGTTCATGTAGTTAAAAGTTTTGGCTACTACAAATTCCAGAATAGCAATGGGATCTAATTCACTGCCTCCAGTATAGTAGCTTGGCAGGCTCTGCTGTGTTTAAAGGTTGACCTGCTTGAACAGGAGAAGCCCAGGCAAGCTGCAGGATGTGGAGAAGGGGAGGCATGCGCCATCTACAACATTCATATTCTTGGTGTGCCACACACCCCGCTTCACTTTTAAATATTCTTCACTTATTGGGTTAACTCACCGCCAGGTGACGTAGTGCAGAGAGGAAGTCTTGTAACGAGCCCCCTTCCGGCCTATATATACCTGGTACCTCCCTTCAATCACCAGTATTTTTCTCTCTGCTTGACGACAAGACAGAAGATTGAAGTCTCCTGCTTACAGGTAGCCGGGGTCTTACCCCGGCACCCCCTTTTGGTCTATTTCTGCCCGGTTTTGATTGTTTATACCTTGATGGTGGAATGGAAGCCTCCCAGCCTAGGCTGCTCACTGGGCAATCAGTAGACGGCACTATTGGTGCCTAGGAGCTTATCTCCTCCGCTCGACCCCCTCTTTTGGGGGCAATGCGGCTATCCGGCATGGTGATCTGGAAATGGGATGCCCCTGTCCCGAGGGTCCCCTTAGCCCCTTACTCTCCTGTTACGGTCCCTTCTCCCTTCACTATGGGGGGGGGGGGGTAGAGGGTTGTGTATTATGTATGTGTTTTCACTGTATTACTTTTCATAACAAATGTGTGTTAACTTTATGCATAGAACAGACTGCACAGCATGGGTGCACTCAGTCTGATATTTCTTCTGGAGCTCCTCGGGCAGATCCTTTATTAACAATGGCCAGTGTTTTTGGTCAGCTTTAGGGGGGCGGTTGGGGCGGACCGCGCTGGGCAGTTTGGCTTGCCGCCTGAGTTCTTCAGCCCCCTCCCGCCTCCCCCCTCCCCCGCTGGTCTCCGTGCGGCAGCTGGTATGGCTGCGCTCATGCCTTCTCCTCCCCCCTCCTCCGCCGCCTGCCTGTGTGATATTAAGCGGCTCAGCTGGTTGCAATCCCTGAATGAATTGGCTGCGCTGACCGGGCTTAAGGGGGCGGTTCCCTGTGACGCGGTGACGGGGGCGTGGCGCCGGCGGTAGTGTCGTACGGCGGCCCCAGCCTCCCTTCCTTTCTGGGTAAAAGGAGGTCACGTGGGGGGGGGGGGCGCGCTGCAGCACATGGTTTTTTGTTTACCTTTGTGGCTGCTGCTGCTGCATTGTCCCTCCGGTCTTGCATTCAGCCTTGTCAGGTAAGCGGCCCCACTTTGGTGGGGCCGAGAGTGGGATTTTGTGTCTGTATTCTATAAATATGGGGGCGAGTTTTAAGGAGGCATTATTATCATTATTATCATTATTATTATTATAATTATGATTGTGCTTTTTAAAGGCACCTTCGTGCCATGCATAAAACATGTTTGGATGTGTTACACTCATATGGGGATCTGATGGTTTGTTTTCCTTTCCTTTCAGATCCTGGGATCCCTGATTATAGCGGCCCTCCGGCTCTATGTTGCCTGGCTAGTCTTTCTTTTTAAAGAAAAGAAAATTGGGATATTTTTATATTATAAAATATACACATATAATAAATATATATATATATATATATATATATATATATATATATATATATATATATAATTTAGATTATTAAGGGGGACCTTTCTTTGTAAAAAAAAAAAAAAAAACCCTCCCTTCCGGGACATTTTCTATAAGGGGGCATCCCGGGTTGGCTTATGCCTTAAAGCCCAAATAATAGCGATACCATAAATAACCAATATGGAGGCTTCCGTTATTACCGGAAACAACTCTTCTGAGCCGTCCAGGGGGTGCGTAAGATGTGGGGCTTCGCTCCCAGCTGATGATGTCTTTATTTGCATTCCTTGTGCAAAGCAGAGCATTGCGCGTCAGTCTGTTGATCCGGCTGCTGGCCCGTCGCAACTTCCATCATCTCCTGCCTCTCCCTCCCTGTTCCGGACCCCGCATGACACTGTCAAAAGTGGGGATTCGCAATCCGAGGTGGCGGCAAGGTTGGCCAGCCTCCGGAAAGTATTGCCCGTTAAAGCAGGGTTGAAGGCCCCTGCAAAACGGAAGCGCCTGACTCCGGTACCTTCGGCTCCACAGGACGAGTTATGTGAGCCTGTGGAATGGTCCGATGGCTCCCCGGCCGAGGAAGAATTCCTCTTGGAGTCAGATGAGCCTGCAGATCAGCTTGAGGCTGATGCGATTGGTCGGCGGGGGTTGCCCTTGACACCCCCTCCATTCTGGCTCAAATGTTTGAGATTTTGAATTTAGATCCGCCTGAGGCTGTCACCCTGCCAAGGGGCCAGTTGTTTAAAGAGCCTCAGCCGCGTTGGGTTTTTCCCAGACAGCACCACTTTGAGAGGGTGGTCCTTAAGGAATGGGAACATCCCACGCGGTTATCTGGAATCCCTTCCAGTTGGGAAAAGCGTTATCCCTTTCCGCCAGAATTGGTGAAGCTTTGGTCCGTCCCTCCTGACGTCGATACCCCTGTGCTAGGGCTCTCCAGCACGGCTATGGTACAGTCTGCTGAGACCACTGTCCCTAAAGATGGGGAGGATCGTCGGATTGACCAGTATGCTCGCCATGGTTTTATTTATGCTGGGTCAACGATGCGCCGGTGTGCGCCTTGGCCCTTCTTCTATTGGCGGTCAGATCTGTAATCCAGGGGCTATACGTGGATCTCAATCCCGCTTGTAAAGAGTTCACTGCGCTTAAGCAGTGTGAATCTTTTGTGTCCTATGTTCTATCCGCTCAGGACGATGCGCTGGCTATGAGTAGCAAGACAGCGGTAATGCTGGTGGCCATTCGTCGGTCAGTATGGCTGCGACAGCGGTCGGCGGACTCAGCTTCTAAAAAGGTGCTCACAGCTCTCCCCTTTTTGGGGTTGCGTCTGTTTGGGGAGAGAATTGATTCAGTCGCAAAGGGTGGTAAGATGCCACAACGCAAGAGGCCTCGACGTCCCTTTAGGGGGGCAGGTTCTGGTAGGCCTTCCTTTCGAGGATACAGAGCGGGTAGGGGGGCTTCCTTTCCCTCTACCAGTCGTACAGGTTGGACTCGGGGGAGGGGCCTGGCCGTCCCGCTCAGTCCTGGGGCTCCAAGCCCAAACCTGCTGGTAAGCCCGCTCAGCAATGAGGGGCTGCCCTCACCCGTGTGGGTGGGGGGACTATTGCGACACTTCTCCCAGGTTTGGAACCGGGAAGTTCCGGACAGATGGATTCAGGAGGTAGTGTCGTCCGGTTACAAGCTGGAATTCGAGTCTCGCCCTCCTTCACGGTTCTTTCGGTCTCGGGTGCCCATCGATCCTTTGGCCGCACAGGGGCTCCTGGCGTCGGTAAAGAATCTGCTAGAGATGGCGGTCATCCGGCTGGTACCGCGCTTAGAGATGGGCCTCGGTTTCTACTCCAATCTGTTCGCAGTCCCCAAGAAAGATGGGTCAGTTCGTCCCGTCTTGGACCTGAAGTTACTCAACAGGTTCATCCGGTTTCGGAAGTTTCGCATGGAAACCTTGCGTACTGCCGTCGGCTCTCTTCGGCAAGAGGACTTCATGACGTCCATAGACATCAAGGATGCTTACCTTCATGTTCCCATCTGCCACGCTCATCAACGTTTTCTTCGATTCGTGATGAAGGATCAGCATTATCAATTCGTGGCACTTCCGTTTGGCCTTACCTCAGCTCCAAGAGTGTTCACCAAGGTGCTGGCAGGGGTCATGGCCATTTTCAGATCTCGGGGCATTCGTGTCGTACCTTATTTGGACGACCTTCTCATCATGGCTCCGTCGCTCAATCAATCGGAGACAGACACCAGCATGGTAGTCTCCACGCTGGAAAGCTTTGGTTGGGTGATCAACTTCCCCAAGTCCTCCCTCGCTTCGGCCAGGGTGGTGTTTTTTCTGGGGATGCAGTTGGACTCTCATCAGCACAGTGTGTTTCTTCCCCAGTCCAAGATTCATCTGATTCAGGAGTTGGCTCGGGTCCTACTCTCCAATCCTCGGCCGTCCATCCGTCTGGGGATGAGGCTGATAGGGTTGATGGTTGCCTCCTTCGAGGCAGTTCCTTTTGCTCAATTCCACACGAGGACGCTTCAGCTTTATCTGTTGGCGTCTTGGGACCGACCGCCTCGGTCGCTGGATCAGCCCTTCCAGTTGTCCTCCCGGGTCCGGCAGTCCCTCCAGTGGTGGTTGGTCTCGACCAATCTCGTGAAGGGCAGGTCTTTCCTGACCCCCCCTTTGGGAAATTGTCACCACGGACGCCAGTCTGTCGGGATGGGGCGGATTCTGGAAGGAGCTGCAGTTCCAGGGGCAGTGGGGACCTCAGGAGGCCCACTTACCCATCAATATTCTGGAACTGAGAGCCATCCGTCGGGTGCTTGCTCTCCTGACTCAGCACGTCCTGGGCCTTCCGGTCCAGGTGCGTTCAGACAATCGAACAGCGGTTGCTTACATCAATCATCAGGGAGGGACTCGCAGCCTGAGTGCTCTCAGGGAGGTGTCCCCGATCCTGACCTGGGCAGAGGCCCATGTTCCTTGTCTCTCGGCGGTATACATTCCAGGAGTGGAGAACCAGGAAGCGGACCGGTTGAGCAGGGGCTCTCCCCGTCTGGGAGAATGGGCTCTCCATCCTCAGGTGTTTCGCTCACTGTGTCTCCGGTGGGGGACACCGGAGGTGGACCTGTTTGCCTCTCGTCACAATCGCAGGCTCCCGAACTTCGTGTCGCTCTCCCACGATCCTCTGGCTCTGGCAGTGGACGCCATGTCCCTGAGCTGGGGGGATCTGGGATTTCTATACCTGTTTCCTCCGATACCCATGCTAGGCAGGGTGCTTCGGAAGTTGGCTCTGGAAAGGGTGTCCGCCGTTCTCATGGCCCCAAGGTGGCCAAGGCAAGTGTGGTTCGCAGACATCGTTCGGCTGGCAGTGGATCGGGTCGTTCTGCCTCTTCGGCCCGATCTGCTCACTCAGGGTCGATTGTGTTACCCCAATTTACCAGCGCTAGGTTTGACGGCCTGGCTGCTGAGACCTCCATCCTGAAGGAGGAGGGTCTTTCTGATTCAGTCATTAAGACTCTGATCAGTGCCCGGAAGAGGTCTTCTTCTATCATCTACTATAGGACTTATATCGCTTGGTGCAAGATAAGATCTTTTCCTTGTAGGGTCTTTTCGGTCTCCAGGATTCTGGAGTTTTTACAATCAGGGCTGGACTCTGGTCTTCAGCTTAGTACGTTGAAAGGGCAAGTTTCTGCCTTATCTATCTTTTTTCAGAAGCGTGTTGCGCTTAAGCCTTTAGTTAAAACTTTTTTCCAGGGGGTTACGCATGTGCGGCCTCCCAGGAAACCATTACTCCCGGTTTGGGATTTGAATTTGTTTCTTTCTGCTCTTCAGGCTCCTCCTTTTGAGCCTTTGCAAGATATTGCTTTGTCTACCCTGACTCAGAAGATTGTCTTCTTGGTAGCTATCACTTCGGTCCGGCGTGTCTCAGAGTTGGCGGCCTTAACTATCCAGGTGCCTTACTTTGAGAGGCATCAGGATAAAGTGGTCTTTCGGTTCAAGCCAGACTTTCTTCCCAAGGTTGTTTCTGCTTTTCATTTGAACCAAGACATTGTTCTTCCCTCCTTATGTCCTAATCCTAAGAATGACAAAGAGAGGGTGTTGCATTGTTTGGATGTAGTACGCTGTGTTAAGTACTACTTGATTATCACGTCTCCTTTTCGTAGGACGGATTCCTTTTTTGTTGTGCCCCATGGGCCTAAGAAGGGTTTGGCACCAGCCAAATCTGCCATTAGCAAGTGGATACGTCAGGCCGTTACTGCGGCCTATTCTGCTAAGGGGAAAGTTCCCCCTTTTCGTATCACTGCTCATTCTACTCGCGCCATTGGGGCGTCTTGGGCTTTTCAGCACCAAGCTTCTGTTGAACAAGTTTGTAAGGCAGCCACTTGGTCTTCTGTTCATACTTTTTCTAAGTTTTACAAAGTTGATGTGCGAGCCTCAGCGGATGCTGTTTTTGGCCGCAAAGTTCTGCAGACTGCAGTCATTTAAGTTATGCTTCACCTGGCCTTGAGTTGCCCATCCCTTGTGGACACTGCTTTTGGATGTCCCAATAAGTGAAGAATATTTAAAAGTGAAGCGGGGTGTGTGGCACACCAAGAATAATACCATTTTGTGAGTACTCACCTGAAAAATGGATATTGTTGGTGTGCCACACACCCCGCTTCACTCCCACCCTTTTCGGTAGTTCCGAAGCCTTTATATGGTGAAGCTTTTTATTTATATCAAATTTGATTTTGAGGTTACCGGTGGAATACTGATACCTTGTCTTCCTGCTTTTTAATATACTGGTGATTGAAGGGAGGTACCAGGTATATATAGGCCGGAAGGGGGCTCGTTACAAGACTTCCTCTCTGCACTACGTCACCTGGCGGTGAGTTAACCCAATAAGTGAAGAATATTTAAAAGTGAAGCGGGGTGTGTGGCACACCAACAATATCCATTTTTCAGGTGAGTACTCACAAAATGGTATTTTTGATACTCCATTTTTTTTTTTTTTTTTAAATAAATAAATGGTCTTTTCACTATGCACCGGATGGTGGTCATGACATAATCACACTAGTGGCTGCTGGAAGTCCAATTTAGATCATATCTAAAGAAGACACTGATTTCACTATGGGCCGCCTAGAGAGAAAACGTAAAACATAAAATGTAAAATGCCGGGGTGGGGGAAGCCTAGCTCAGCCCTATGACACAGGCTTCCTATGCGCAGCTAAAATCCCTGTAACTGTAGATGCTGAGTGTCCAAGGCTTCTCCTGGCAGTGAATGCCCCTGAAATCGCACCTCCTCCATCTAGAAGTAGAGGTTCTGGATCAAATAAGCCAGACCAACATTGGGAGGGCTGACTAGTGCCATCCTGATCCACCACACCCGCCCACAAACCCCATGCTCTTCTGGCAGTCATGTAGGGTACAAGCGTAGCACGGGGACGTCAACAGACTTCTTAGGAAAGGCTAGTTAAAGGTGATACAGAACGCAAAGTAAATGGCTGCAGTGTGGATCTGGGGTGAAATCGGATTGCTATTCTTCCCACAAAGGAATCTTTGTTTAAATTTGCCAGTGCTCTGTTTGAATCTTGCCTCCAATGGTGATCCAGACCACATCATCCTGGCTCACAGCCACAGCTTGTCATTCTCATGCTGACTCCCGCTCATTTCAATAGATGTTGCGTGCTGGGGGGCTAGCAGGCCTCCTCCTTTTTATTGGATGGTGTGGGCACAGCCAGTTACCGTGACCAATGTGAGGAGGCAGCTTCTCGGCTATGCGCTGCTGGGATTATGTGGACAAGATTGCTAATGCTGGTGACTTTCAAACTAACTACCTGTACTGGCAGTGGATCAGCTGCATGGGGACTATAGGTAAGTATCTGTGGTTTATTATTTTGCCTGAACAGCGACTTTAACTATATAATCAATTGCTTGACCATGTGCATGCTCCCACCCGGGAGACTATGGAGAGCATGCACAGCAGAAAAGAAAGGGATGGCGCATGCACTTCCTGTGCAGCATTTGTATACAGCGCTGGATCCCAATATGCAGGGGCTTTTTTTCTTTTACTGCCTAGGCATTGACTTTAAATCACCTATTGCTTTGATAAAGGGCTATGTTTTCTGGTAAGGTAATTTTTTTTACCAATGCCATCTTAAAGGAACATGGTGGGGCACTTTCTTACACTTTGCTGAACCAACACTAACTGGAAATATACACTATGAAAAGACCGCACTAACTAAGCTATACAAAAGTGTGCAGCACTAAGGGTTGGTATCGCCACTGGGCCTGAAGTAGAAAAGGAAATAGGGATCCCACACTCCCCAAAGAAAACCAACCCCCAATAATTTCAGTGGCACCACTATATATATAATCAAAAATATACAATTTTTATTCTTACTAATATCAATTCATTACAAAAAAGACACTTTAAAACCAATCTAAAAAACACAGACACAATATACCGTATATACTCGAGTATAAGCCGAGTTTTTCAGCCCACTTTTTGGGCTGAAAAAAGCCGAGTGAAGTGGAGGTGGCAGCCACCCACCCACCTACCTACCTGCCTGACCACCTGCCCACTCGCACATCTAAATACCCACCACCTAAACCAACCCTCCTGTCAACCCGCCCCCTTATACCCTAATAGAGTGTAAGCTCTTCTCCTCCTGTATCCTCCCTTATACCCTAATAGAGTGTAAGCTCTTCTCCTCCTGTATCCTCCCTTATACCCTAATAGAGTGTAAGCTCTTCTCCTCCTTTATCCTCCCTTATACCCTAATAGAGTGTAAGCTCTTCTCCTCCTGTATCCTCCCTTATACCCTAATAGAGTGTAAGCTCTTCTCCTCCTGTATCCTCCCTTATACCCTAATAGAGTGTAAGCTCTTCTCCTCCTTTTTCCTCCCTTATACCCTAATAGATTGTAAGCTTTTCTCCCTCTGTATCCTCCCTTATACCCTAATAGAGTGTAAGCTCTTCTCCTTCTCTATCCTCCCTTATATCCTAATAGATTGTAAGCTCTTCTCCTCCTGTATCCTCCCTTATACCCTAATAGAGTGTAAGCTCTTCTCCTTCTGTATCCTCCCTTATACCCTAATAGAGTGTAAGCTCTTCTCTTCCTGTATCCTCCCTTATACCCTAATAGAGTGTAAGCTCTTCTCCTCCTGTATCCTCCCTTATACCCTAATAGATTGTAAGCTTTTCTCCTCCTGTATCCTCCCTTATACCCTAATAGAGTGTAAGCTCTTCTCCTCCTTTATCCTCCCTTATACCCTAATAGAGTGTAAGCTCTTCTCCTTCTGTATCCTCCCTTATACCCTAATAGAGTGTAAGCTCTTCTCTTCCTGTATCCTCCCTTATACCCTAATAGAGTGTAAGCTCTTCTCCTCCTGTATCCTCCCTTATACCCTAATAGATTGTAAGCTTTTCTCCCTCTGTATCCTCCCTTATACCCTAATAGAGTGTAAGCTCTTCTCCTCCTGTATCCTCCCTTATACCCTAATAGATTGTAAGCTCTTCTCCTTCTGTATCCTCCCTTATACCCTAATAGAGTGTAAGCTCTTCTCCTGTATCCTCCCTTATACCCTAATAGATTGTAAGCTCTTCTCCTCCTGTATCCTCCCTTATACCCTAATAGATTGTAAGCTCTTCTCCCTCTGTATCCTCCCTTATACCCTAATAGAGTGTAAGCTCTTCTCCTTCTGTATCCTCCCTTATACCCTAATAGAGTGTAAGCTCTTCTCCTGTATCCTCCCTTATACCCTAATAGATTGTAAGCTCTTCTACTCCTGTATCCTCCCTTATACCCTAATAGATTGTAAGCTCTTCTCCTCCTGTATCCTCCCTTATACCCTAATAGATTGTAAGCTCTTCTCCTTCTGTATCCTCCCTTATACCCTAATAGAGTGTAAGCTCTTCTCCTCCTGTATCCTCCCTTATACCCTAATAGAGTGTAAGCTTTTCTCCCTCTGTATCCTCCCTTATACCCTAATAGAGTGTAAGCTCTTCTCCTCCTGTATCCTCCCTTATACCCTAATAGATTGTAAGCTCTTCTCCTCCTGTTTCCTCCCTTATACCCTAATAGAGTGTAAGCTTTTCTCCCTCTGTATCCTCCCTTATACCCTAATAGAGTGTAAGCTCTTCTCCTCCTGTATCCTCCCTTATACCCTAATAGAGTGTAAGCTCTTCTCCTTCTGTATCCTCCCTTATACCCTAATAGAGTGTAAGCTCTTCTCCTTCTGTATCCTCCCTTATACCCTAATAGAGTGTAAGCTCTTCTCCTCCTGTATCCTCCCTTATACCCTAATAGAGTGTAAGCTCTTCTCCTCCTGTATCCTCCCTTATACCCTAATAGAGTGTAAGCTCTTCTCCTCCTGTATCCTCCCTTATACCCTAATAGAGTGTAAGCTCTTCTCCTCCTGTATCATCCCTTATACCCTAATAGAGTGTAAGCTCTTCTCCTCCTGTATCCTCCCTTATACCCTAATAGAGTGTAAGCTCTTCTCCTTCTGTATCCTCCCTTATACCCTAATAGAGTGTAAGCTCTTCTCCTTCTGTATCCTCCCTTATACCCTAATAGAGTGTAAGCTCTTCTCCTTCTGTATCCTCCCTTATACCCTAATAGAGTGTAAGCTCTTCTCCTCCTGTATCCTCCCTTATACCCTAATAGAGTGTAAGCTCTTCTCCTCCTGTATCCTCCCTTATACCCTAATAGAGTGTAAGCTCTTCTCCTCCTGTATCCTCCCTTATACCCTAATAGAGTGTAAGCTCTTCTCCTCCTGTATCCTCCCTTATACCCTAATAGAGTGTAAGCTCTTCTCCTCCTGTATCATCCCTTATACCCTAATAGAGTGTAAGCTCTTCTCCTCCTGTATCCTCCCTTATACCCTAATAGAGTGTAAGCTCTTCTCCTCCTGTATCCTCCCTTATACCCTAATAGAGTGTAAGCTCTTCTCCTCCTGTATCCTCCCTTATACCCTAATAGAGTGTAAGCTCTTCTCCTCCTGTATCATCCCTTATACCCTAATAGAGTGTAAGCTCTTCTCCTCCTGTATCCTCCCTTATACCCTAATAGAGTGTAAGCTCTTCTCCTCCTGTATCCTCCCTTATACCCTAATAGAGTGTAAGCTCTTCTCCTCCTGTATCCTCCCTTATACCCTAATAGATTGTAAGCTCTTCACCTTCTGTATCCTCCCTTATACCCTAATAGATTGTAAGCTCTTCTCCTCCTGTATGCTGTGGATTCGTGAGTGATTGTTATGTGTTGTGTGTCTGTTTGTCTCTCATCTGGCTGGTCCTTTTGATCGAGTGGTCTTGTTGAGCATTGGGATACATAGTTTGGTTTAGTGTGGATAGTTTAGTTAGATACTTTGATTGCACACAGCACTTTATTCACTAGATGTTAGTAGCATTTAAGGTGGTATTATATAGGATAGGTGATTTTGGGGTATTATTTGATTATAATTAGATTTGATAAGCGCATAATTTATTGACAATAAGATTGTTTAAACTATGGTGATAGAATAAATACTGTATAAATTGTAAAAGATAAAAAATTATATAAATGTTATAGTGTACCAGTCCAGTCAGACATTCTTTGACACAGATATATTTGTAATTATTGTGGATCAGCATTTTGACCAAGCAGCACTGCATATTCCATCTGTAAGATTTTTTTCTTCATTTTCCCTCCCCCCCCACTTTGGTTTATATTGTGTCTGTTTTTCAGATTGGTTTTAAAGTGTCTTTTTTGTAATGAATTGATATTAGTAAGAATAAAAATTGTATATTTTTGATTATATATATATAGTGGTGCCACTGAAATTATTGGGGGTTGGTTTTCTTTGGGGAGTGTGGGATCCCTATTTCCTTTTGTACCAACTGGAAATACAATATACATTTTGCTTATTTCTACAGGAATATTTTAAACTCTACCCTGAGAACTTCAGAGATGAGGATGTGTATGTTTGTGAGTCCCGGTATTCAGCCAAAACCAAATCCTTCAAGAAGATTAAGCTCTGGACCATGCCAATTAGCTCAGTCCGGTTTAAACCGCGAGAAGTGCCTCTGCCTGTGGTAAGAGTGGCATCTGTGTTTGCACTGCAAAATAAAGAGGAAGAAGAGCCACCAGCTGAAAGCATGGAGGAGACAAAAGATGAGGATATTACAATCTGCTTGGAGAAGGTTTGTTTTATGTCCCATATTTTGTATAAACTTATTTTTTCTTATATTCTTAGTATACAGTACGTCCTGCTCCAGATAGATTACTTACACTTGGGTTATCCTCCGCCAGATGGCGCTGCACTGCAGAGAAATGCAAAAACAGGCTCCTCCTGGCCCCTCAAATACCCTGGGACCTCCCACAAATCCCCAGATTTCTCTGCAGTGCTTACTGCGAAGACATGAAATTATCACTCTCTCGCAGGTGAGCGGGGCTATTAGCCTGCGGCCCTGTTGGACTATTCCCACCCGTCCTTCGTGTGATGTGCCTCCCAGCCTGGGCTGCGCTGGTAGGGTGAAGGTAGGCGGCACCATGCGTGCTTATGGAGCGCTGCTCCACCGCAGTCCCGCTCCAAAGGGTAGGCGGTATAGGCTGATGGTGAGCCTTTATGTTATGCCCCTCCTGCATTATTGTCCCATGCCCTGGTAGCGGTGGGTCCTGTACAGAGGGCCTCCATCTTCCCTCATTCTCCCTGTAGCCTTCGGGGGGGGAAAGAAGGGGGGGGTGTGGGTGAGCGTGTATCGTGATTCGTGCATACGGCCTTTTGTCACAGGGACTTGTCTTTTTGCTATTGCAAATGCCACCGCCGGGCGGCGGCGTTACCTCAGACGCTTCTGTGTTCTCATTGGCTGCTTGTCGGTGGACTTCGTGCTCTTCGGGGGGGCGGGGCCTGGCTTGGCGCGCCCTGTGTCACGGCTCGCTCTGGCCCACCCTTCGAGGTACTCTCGGCGCCATGTTGTCAGGTCGTGCGCGCGTGTGACGTTCTTACTTACCGCGGTACGTAAGTGCCCTCGCGGGCGGCTTTATACTCATTGTAGTGTGTTTTGGTTCTGACACCCCTTCTTCTCATTGTGTCTTTCAGACGGGTGAATCCATTGGCTTCTCCCGGCCCAGTGTAGTTGATAAAGTTGGGCCTTGTAAAATTACTCCCACTTCCCTAGCGGGTCATTGGGGCATCCAGGGTTGCTTCATAGCGTCAATCCCTACTGGCACATTGTGCCTTTTAATCACCGTATGGAGGCATCCCAGGATAGTGTTACTGGGGTCCCCTTGGGACAAGACCGGCTGTGTGTAGCGTGTGGACAGCCTCATGCTGACGCTGACAAGGCGTGGGTCTGTGTACCCTGTGCTGAGCAGGTGCTTGCATTGCAATCTGGCCTGCCAGTGGCTGCACCTCGTTTCAATTCACCTACTCCCCCCAGCTTAAATCTCACTCCTGTTGAGTTGCATACTTGTGGGGATTCTCAGCCTGATGTGTCTTCTAGACTGCCTACTGCTGAACAGATTATTGCAAGGTCTTTAGCGCGTCAGGGCCCTGGTAAGAAGCGGCACTTGATGCCTAATGTTACTGTTTTCCCTATGGGATCTCAGGAGTTTATGAATCTGTGTGGCTATACCCCATCTGATGAAGGAGAGCTCTTTTCTGATTCAGGCTCATCTGATGAGAGACCAAGGGGTCATGACGATTCTGGCTCTGACCCCTGGGCCCCGGATGACACCGACAGATTATTGACCCAGATCTTTGAGGTTCTGTCCATCTCTCTCCCTGGTGAGCAGGCACATTTCCATACCCTTGTGCTCAAGGAATGGGAGTGCCCCAGTAAATTTCCCGGGGTTCCAAGGGATTGGGATAGGAAGTATCCCTTTTCCCCCTGAGGTGGTTAAATGTTGGTCACCCCCCCCCCCCCCCCACGAGGTGGATGTCCCGATCCTAGGGCTATCTAACACCCCTGTCATGCATTCCCCTGATTCTACTACCCTGCGGGATGCTGATGACCGGCGCATTGACCTGCTGGCCTCCCACGCCTTTGCATGTGCGGGGACAGCGCTGCACCCGGTCTGTGCCTCTGCTATTACAGCTGTGGCTACTAGAACCGTTATCTGAAATATGCTTGATAGTGCCCCTGATGATCTCCCTTGTGAGGTGTTTAATGCACTCTCCAGTTGTGATGTTTTTGTAAATTTTGTCCTATCAGCATTGGATGACACCATCAGAATGTGTGCAAGAACTTCTGCCCTTGTGGTGGCTATACGCCGCTTGGTTTGGCTGCGATAGTGGGGTGCTGACAATGCTGCGAAGAAAGCCCTCACTGGGCTTCCTTTTAAGGGGCTACGCCTGTTTGGGGCCCGTCTAGACCTGTTTGCTAAGAGAGGTAAGTTACCCCAGCGCAGACGGCTGTCTCGGCCCCTTCGGGGTCAGGGCCCCCCTTCACCCCCCTACCATGGTGTTAACAAGAATCAGGGGTGTCCCTCGCGGGGGCTCGTGCAGATTCCTGTCACAGGAGCAGAAGACAACGTCCTGGCTCCTCCGGGGGGGCTAAGCCCAAATCCTCTCCCAAGCCCCCTCAAGCATGATGGGGCGCCCTCGCCCGTCAGGGTGGGGGGACAGCTGCGGCACTTTGCTCTAGTCTGGAGGCATCACGCCTCAGACCGGTGGATTCAGGAGGTAGTGTCCTCCGGCTACAAGATAGTTTGCTGTGCGGCCTCCCCCAAGATTTATCAGGTCCCGGATACTCCAGGTCCCTGCCTCTGCTCAGGTGTTGGCGCAGGCCGTGCAAGGCCTGCTGGGTCTGGGGGTCATTTGCGGATTTCCCTTAAAAGACAGAGGCAAGGGGCTCTACTCCAACCTTTTCACAGTTCCTAAAAAAGATGGGTCAGTCAGGCCCATTCTGGATTTAAAGATCTTCAACAAAATTGTCAAGAACAGGCGTTTTCGCATGGAAGCTCTGCGCTCGGCCATCAGCTCCTTGCGCCCTGGGGGTTTCAGGACGTCTGTGGATATCAAAGATGCTTACCTTCACATCCCTGTGTTTTCAGGACACCAAGGTTCCTCAGATTCGCGTTGGAAGATCAACACTGCCAATTTGTGGCCTTGCCATCTGGCCTCTCTTCAGCTCCCAGAGTGCTCACCAAGGTGCTGGCGGGGGTGATGTCTCTGATGAGGCCAAGGGGCATCCGCGTGCTGCCCTACCTGGACGACCTCCTCATCACTTCCCAGTCTCTACATCAGGCAGAGTTGGATACTCAGCTGGTGGTGCCCATTCTGGAGTCATTTGGATGGGTGTTCAACCACCCCAAGTCCTCACTGTCCCCTTCCTTGGTAACTCCATTCCTAGGAATGAATCTGGATACAGTTCAGGCAAGGATCTTCCTTCCTCAGCAGAAGGTGGACAATCTGATTGCACAGGCTCAGTCCCTCCTAGCTTGTCCCCATCCCTCCATCAGGCAGGGGATGCAGCTGGTGGGCCTGAGGGTGGCGTGCTTCGAAGCGGTCCCTTATGCTCAGTTCCACTTGGGGCCTCTGCAACTTCACCTATTGTCTGTATGGGTCAAGGACCCAGCATCCCTGGACAGGGTCTGTGTGCTCTCCCCCCTGGTAAGGAGGTCCCTCTTGTGGTGGATGGACTCAAGGAACCTGTTGGGGACAGATCCTTTCTTGCCCCTTCCTGGGAGACGGTCACCATGGATGCCAGTCTGTCAGGTTGGGGGGGGGGGGTTTCTGTAAGTCCCTGCGCTTCCAGGGGAGGTGGGGCCCTCAGGAGGCCCACACACCTATCAATGTCTTGGAGCTGCGAGGGATCAGGTTAGTTCTGGCTCGCTTGACTACTCCTCTTCAGGGCTTGCCTGTTCAGGGGCGCTCGGACAACCAAACGGCAGTTGCCTACATCAGTCATCAGGGAGGGACCCGGAGCAAGAGGGCCCTCCAGATAGTGCCTCTGATCCTGACCTGGGTGGAGGCCAATGTTCCCTGCATATCAGCGGTGTACATTCCGGGGGTGGAAAATCTGCTGGCAGACCCTCTGAGCAGGGGGACCTCTCGCCAGGGAGAATGGTCCCTCTGCAACAGGGTGTTCCAATCTCTGTGTCACCGTTGGGGCCAACCAGATGAGGATCTGTTTGCGTTCCATCACATTCACAAGCTCCCGGCCTTTGTCTCCCTGTCCCAGGATCCTCTGGCCGTGATCACGGACGCTTTAGCAATGTCATGGCAGGACTTTCAGTTCCTGTATGTCTTTCCTCCGTTCCCCCTGCTGAGCAGGGTTCTGCGCAAGATTGCTCTGGAGGGGGTGCCAGCAATTCTGGTGGCCCCCAGGTGGCCAAGAAGAGTGTGGTTCACAGAGGTGGTGCAGATGGCAGTAGACCAGTACGTGCTGCCAGGGGTGCCAGATCTGCTCACTCAGGGCCCCTTACGCCATCCCAATTTACAAACTCTGGCTTTGACGGCCTGGCTGCTGAAACCTCCATCTTGATGGAGAAAGGCTTGTCCGCCTCGGTGGTTGATACCATGGTGAAGGCTAGGAAGAAAACTTCCTCTTCCATCTATTACAGGGTTTGGCGTACCTACTTTGACTGGTGTGAGTCTAGGTCTCTTTCCTGTCGGGTGTTTTTCAGTCCCCAGGGTTCTGGAGTTCTTACAGCATGGGTTGGCGTCGGGGTTTCAACTCAATACTCTGAAGGGTCAGGCTTCTGCCCTGTCTGTTTTCTTTCAGAAGTCTTTTGCTCAGCATTCTCTGATTAAGACCTTTTTTCCAGGGGGTCGCTCATGTGCGTCCCCCACGTAAACCTGTGGTCCCTGTTTGGGATTTGAACTTGGTTTTGTCTGGTGCTCCCTTTGAACCTATGCAGGATGCTGCTCTGGCCGTTTTTTACCCTCAGGGTTGTCTTTCTGGTTGCCATTACTTCGGTCAGGCGTGTGTCTGAGTTGGCGGCTTTTTCTATTCAGCCCCCATATCTTGGGAGACACCAGGACAAGGTGGTGTTCCGCTTTAAGTCAGATTTTCTGCCTAAGGTAGTGCCTGCCTTTCATTGAATCAAGATACTGTTCTTCCTTGTTTGTGCCCTAATCCTAGCAACGCTAAGGGGAGGGTTTTGCATTCCTTGGATGTGGTCAGGTGTTTGAAGTATTACCTGGTGGTCACTGCGTCCTTCAGGAAAACTGATGCTCTTTTTTGTGGTCCCTTCTGGGCCCAGGATGGGTTTGGCTCATGCCAAGTCTACTATTAGCAAATGGATCCGTCAGGCCGTGATTCAGGCCTATTCTGCTAAGGGGAAGAGTCCTCCCTTCGCCTTACTGCTCATTCTACTCGTGCTATTGGTGCCTCTTGGGCCTTCCAGCACCAGGGTTCTGTTGAACAAGTTTGCAAGGCCGCTACTTGGTCTTCTGTTCATACCTTTTCAAAGGTTTTACAAGGTTGATGTTAGGGCCTCAGCTGATGCTGTTTTTGGCCGCGAGGTTTTGCAGGCGGCAGTGGTTTAAACTGTCTGCGGTTACCTTTTTTGTTGGGGATACCATCCTACTTTATGGACACTGCTATTGGATGTCCCAAGTGTAAGTAATCTATCTGGAGCAGGACGTACTGTATACTAAGAATAATACAATTCTGTGAGATACTCACCTGTAGAATTGGTATTATAAGTATACAGTACGTCCTGCTCCACCCCACCCTGGTTTTTTCATTATTCTGGATCCCCGTATGGTGATTGTTATCATTGTTGTAGTTACCAGTTTTTGGGTGGTTAAATTCTCCCGGCTTCTTGTTCACTGCTTTTCAATGCTGGGGATTTGTGGGAGGTCCCCGGGTATTTGAGGGGCCGGAAGGAGCCTGTTTTTGCAGGTCTCTGCAGTGCAGCGCCATCTGGCGGAGGATAACCCAAGTGTAAGTAATCTATCTGGAGTAGGACGTACTGTATACTTATAATAATACAATTCTGTGAGATACTCACCTGTAGAATTGGTATTATAAGTATACAGTACGTCCTGCTCCACCCCACCCTGGTTTTTTCATTATTCTGGATCCCCGTATGGTGATTGTTATCATTGTTGTAGTTACCAGTTTTTGGGTGGTTAAATTCTCCCGGCTTCTTGTTCACTGCTTTTCAATGCTGGGGATTTGTGGGAGGTCCCCGGGTATTTGAGGGGCCGGAAGGAGCCTGTTTTTGCAGGTCTCTGCAGTGCAGCGCCATCTGGCGGAGGATAACCCAAGTGTAAGTAATCTATCTGGAGTAGGACGTACTGTATACTTATAATACCAATTCTACAGGTGAGTATCTCACAGAATTGTATTTTTAACAACATCAAACGGTGTAGTTATAACTGGTTCTTGCAAGATATAGCTTGATCCTGGGGGTGGGTCAGGGATGCTAGGGCCAATGTTATCAGACTCTTCCATTTATTTACAGGCTTTACCCCATGCTCTTTTTTTTATCTTTGATATGCTGGCTGTTGCTGCACTGGAGCTGTTGGAACAAAAGATTACTGCACTCCTACAAACAAGAGAATTGTTTAAAGTTATGTAAAAAAAAAAGTAATTCTAACCTAAATTTAGTGTACAGGTCCAACAGATTGCCCTAACCCACCCACTACTACCTGTGAACTTTAGATTTGGGAAATAGTCACCTTCTTCTTTTTGCAGCTCTGTTTGACAGGCAAACGGGGAGCTGCACATTTTAAGTGGAATTCCAATCAAAACGAACCCCCCTACCCTGGCAGAGTTACAAAGAGAGCCCCCCCATTACCAGGGTTACAAAGAGAGGTGTCCCCCCCCCCCTTGCTCTGCTCCAGGAGATTGGATGTAGCTCTGCTAGCAAAAGTTTTTTTCAGATGGCGTGAGAGGCTAGGTTAGTTTAGTTACCCTATGGACAAGGACCCTCTCTGGTACAATGATGCAAGGGAGGATTTATGTCCACTTAAATAGACTATTGTGCTTCAGGCATGTTTGCACACTTTTTAGATGAGTAGGGGGTATTAAAGTGGGTAGTATTCAGTTGTGCAGCCTAACCCCCTATTCACACCTATGCAGTTACGGTTTCTGTTGTGTCAGTTCAGTTGCGTTATCCAGACAGGTTTGAAGGTGGCCAAACTGGAACAGAAACGTCTGCATCTAATCTGCAACTGCATAGGTGTAAATCAGGATTGGGGGGTTAAAGTGGACCAACACCCAGGATTTTGACTATCCTGGGTTTTGGTCCACTTCGGGGGGGCACCCTGATTGGGGGTGCCCCGCTGTGTGAAACCCCCCAGAAAGCCCCAAAAACTCACCTCACCACGCTCCCACGCGCCGTCCAATCTCCGCCGGCGGACAAGCGGGTGACAGCGACGGACAAGACAGCGCGTCAGCTGCCGCCTCCCGCACGTCACTCTTACAGGGCGCGCGCCCGCGCCGGCCATTCACAAACGGCTGGCGCGGGCACGTCTAGAGGGGCGCGCGGGAGGCGGCGATAAGGTAAGGGTTTTTTTGGGTTTTGGGGAGGTTTCACCCCGCGGGACATCCCGATCTCGGATGTCCCGCGGTGAGGGAGGTGATCGGCCCGAGAATCTTATAGATTCCCGGGCCGATCACCCCTGGTTGTTGGTCCACTTTAAATGGTATTGTGCTGAATGTTAACGTGGTATAAATGTTTTTTTTTTTTTTCACTACTTAGGAAAAAGAAGATGTTCCTGTTGACATGCCCAGTGGTGAACCGGGTTGCCACTACTATGAGCAGCTTCATTACAATGACATGTGGCTGAAAGTGGGAGACTGTGTATTTATCAAATCCCATGGTCTTGTTAGACCCAGGGTTGGCAGGTAAGAACTGTGTAAGCCATTCTCAGATCATAGATAAGTTTGTTTCTGCATGATTTTCTTAGTTGTGCATTACATGGTTTTTAGTAGAAGACAGTCTAAAATCTAAAGCCCCATAAGGGCAGTGGGTTACCTCTGCATAACCTTCTCTAGCACAGATTCTAACAATGAAAAACATCATGGGTCCCTGAAGGTGTGAAAAGGACGCCAGCAAAGTATATAGAATTTCTGACTTACCATGGTACAAAAAGAACTGTGCCTTCTGTAAATTCATGTATGACAATGTACCATCTCATGCTGTAAAGAATACCTCGGATGTAATTTGCCATCATTCCCTGACCTCCAACCTACTGAGAACTTTGTCCTGAAGCAAAACATATGAGGATGGGGGGCATTTTACATCAAAACGGTAGGGAGGCTGGTCTGACATCCTGTAAGAAGTTCAATGGATGCAAAAATTGCAAAGGTGCTATAAAAGAAGGACTCCTATGTTACCATGTAACTTGGCCTGTAAGATATATTTGATTGAAATAGCTTTAGATGTCAGTAAATGTGACCTGTTAATGCTGCAAATTCAACAAAGGGCCTTTTTCATTGTCTTTACAACCTATAAACTTATCGGTGTTATGCATTATCAGTTGTAACAGAGTGTAATAATCTGAAATTGAGTATTTTAATTTGTGATAAAACATTGGGAAGTGTGTGCAATAGAATGTCATTTATACTCTAATGGTTGATGACTTGCAAATTATTCAGTCATTTGCATTTACCATTTAGGAAAATCAGAAAAATGTTTCAATAATCATTTGTACCACTGTATATCCACTTTTGACCATCTTCGCTATTACCCCATGGTATATCTAATGCCTTTCTGACTGATCACTTCTTTCATGTGTTGTAAGCTAATTACGGACCATGGATTTTACTGAGTAAATATTGGGAAAATCTCACTAGAACAGCTGAACCTTATAAGGGTTTAATTTTATTCACTTTGAATGATGGTTGCTGTTTAATTCCTCCACAAGTTTTTAATGTGATTGGCTATTTCCGAGCACTACCACATCCCAGTTATAAGAGGGTGTTCACATTTATGCAACCCCATTATTTTGTGTTTTTGTATTTTTGTTTTCTCCCTCAAAAATTTTAATTTCGCTTTTAGCCATAACAGTGCTGTACTGCCTTTGGCAACTGGGCCACTATGACAGGCCAGTGCCTTTACTGTAGTGGCCACTGCTCAAGGACTGGCCTTAAACAGCTTGTCGTCCTACATCCGGGTCTTCTAGAATAGCACTCCATCCATAAGCAGGGAGTTCTGGCCTGCAAAAACATGGTGAGCAGCCTTGGGGTTGGTGGAAATGCTGCCGCTGCCCCCAGTGAATGGCGATGAAGGGAAAGCACAATACTTTGCCTGTACTTTCATAAACATATTTGGCCCGCACAGCAATGTCTGGCAGTCAAACCAGCATGTGCTGTGTTTTGCCACAACCTTGCACAATGCAGCACTGAGCTGTTATCTTACTCATTAGATACACTGTGTTGGAGTATGTTACTATGTCTATATAGCGAAAGAACATAAAAGTTAACCAAGAAATTATTTTTAATTGCTGTAAAATGCCTGTAGTGCCTGTTTTTGTAATAATAAATACTGGCAGCTAGGTTGGTATGTGTGACACAATAGAAATCTACTTTCATTAGTCTAAGATGGTATGTTACCCAAACCCAGGCCGCAGCGAATGAGAAACTAACTTGAATGATAAATTCAGATGAATATATTGGAAAACTGCAGTTAGTGGTTTATTTTATTTTTATGGCTTATATCAATCTGTCACACAGGATAGAAAAAATATGGCTTCGGGATGGAGCAGCTTATTTCTTTGGACCAATATTTATACATCCAGAAGAAACCATTCATGAACCAACTAAAATGTTCTACAAGAAGGAGATGTTCTTAAGTAATCTTGAAGAGAGCTGTCCCATGGCTTGTATTTTAGGTGAATTTCTTTTTATGCTTCACTATTTAAAAATTAAGCCCAACCCTATGTTCTTCTGCCCAACAAACTTTTCCTAAAATGTACTTCCATGTGAAAGAGCTCAGTAGATCAAAGCAGTTATGCCTTAATTTTATGCCATCTTTTATGTGCAGTCAAAACCTTGACCTTCTAGGCTTAAAGTGGAGAAAAACCCACTAGCTGGCCACTGGGTATGCCCTGCTGCGTGAACCCCCCCCCCCCCCTCAGGGCACTGGTAATATCTTAGCTTTCCCCAGTCAAATGGCACAGATAGACAGGGATGGGAGTGTACATGGCGCAGGGGATGTGGCAGCGTGCTCTTCCCATTGAAGTCAATAAGAGCCATTTGCTTGTAAACACACTGCTGTCCTAGCAAGAAACCACTGATGTTGAAAAGTCTCTTACCCCAGAAAAAGAACAGCCTCTCAGGTAAGTTTGAGGGCAGCCAACATGATTGCTATACTTTTATGCTTAGTATACAGTACGTCCTGCTCCAGATATAGTACTTACTATCGGGTATTACTCCGCCAGATGGCGCTGGACTTCAGAGACATCAAAAATAGGCTCCTCACGGCCCCTCAAATACCCAGGGACCTCCCACAAATCCCCAGATTTTCTCTGCAGTCTGGACTGCGAAGGACGAGAAATGGCTCTCTCTACTTGCAGGTGAGCGGGGCTATTAGCCTGCGGCCCTGTAGGACTATTCCCACCCGTTCCATTAGTAATATGCCTCCCAGCCTTGGCTGCGCTGGTCGGGTGATGATAGGCAGCACCGCTGTTAGGCGCTTAGGAGCGCTGCTCCACCGCAATCCCCCACCAAAGGGTAGGCGGTTCAGGCTTATGGTGAGCCTCTATGGGATGCCCCTCCCACACTATTGCCCCTTGCCCCTGCCTATCGGTGGGCCCTATTTAAGTGGCCGCTGTCCTCCCTCATTCTCCACGTAGCCTTCGGGGGGAAAAGAGGGGGGGGGTTGTGTCTATGTGTATACTATGTATTCACGTTTATTGGCCTTATGCTTTATTCATTCTGCCTTGTGTCAGCTGCTGCGCTGACTTGCTTTACCATGTGTATATTTAAAACTGCTGCCTCCGCCGCTGCGCGCCTTTTTGTCGTTATGTTCCGCGCTTGGCGGCGGCGTTACCTCAGGCGCCGGCGCGCTGTCATTGGCTCCTTGTCACGTGTTGGCTTCACGCTCTTCGGGGGGGGGGGGGTGGTCCCTTAGCTGGCGCGTTCCGCGTCATTGCTTGTGCGGGCCCGCCTCTCGAGGTATACCGACGCCATTTTGTCTGCTTGATCGGCTTATGCGTGACGAACCTCTACCTACCGCGGTCCGTAAGTTCCCTCGCCGGCGGCTTTATTACCACCTTTTTATTACTGTCTGCTTACGGCCCCTTTTATTATGTCTTTCAGGCGGGCGAATCCATTGGCTTCTCCCGGCCCTCTTTTAGTTGGTTAAACTTGTGAGGCCTAGTGTAATTACTCCCACTTCCCTAGCGAGTTATTGGGGCATCCAGGGTTGCTGTATAGCATTAATCCCTATCGGCCTATAGTGCCGCTATAATCGCCATATGGAGGCATCTCAGGATAATGTGACCGGGGTTCCTTCGGGACAAGCCCGGCTGTGTGTAGCGTGTGGGGAGTCTTATGTTGACGCTGACAAGGCGCGGGTCTGTGTACCCTGTGCTGAGCAAGTGCTTGCGCTGCAATCTGGCCTTCCAGTGGCTGGCCCTGCACCACGTTTCACTTCACCCACTCCCCCAAGCTTAAATCTCACTCCTACTGAGTTGCATACAAATGGGGATTCTCAGCCTGATGTGTCTTCTAGACTGGCTACTGTTGAGAAGTTGATTGCTAATATCTTGGTGCGTAAGGCCCCTGCTAAAAAGCGGCACTTAACGCCTAATGTCACTCTTTTTCCCTATGGAAACTGAGGAGTTTTGGAATCTTTGTGGCTATACCCCATCAGACGAAGGGGAGCTTTTCTCTGACTCAGGGTCATCTGATGAGAGGCCAAGGGGCCATGACGATTCTGGCTCTGACCCCTGGGCCCCCGGATGACACTGACAGTTTATTGACCAAGATTTTTGAGGTTCTGTCCATTTCTCCCCCTGTTGCGGCTTCCAGTCAAAGGGGGGAGCTTTTCCATACCACCAAGTCACGTTTGGAATTTCCTGAGCAAGCACATTTCAGTATCCTTGTGCTCAAGGAATGGGAGTGTCCCAATAGACTTCCCGGGGTACCTAAAAGTTGAGATAGGAAGTATCCCTTTCCTGCTGATGTGGTAAAGTGTTGGTCATCCCCTCCCGAGGTGGATGCCGCAGTCCTAGGGCTATCTAACACCTCTGTCATGCATTCCCCTGACTCTACTACCTTGTGGGATGCTGAGGACCGGCGCATTGACCAGCTGGCGTCCCATGCTTTTGCATGTGCGGGGACGGTGCTGTGCCCGGTCTGTGCCTCTGCCATTACTGCTGTGGCCACTAGGACCCTGATCAGAAGTATACTTGATAGTGCCCCTGATGATTTGCCTTGTGAGGTGTTTAATGCACTCTCCAGTTGTGATGTTTTTGTAAATTTTGTCCTCTCTGCCTTGGATGACACCATTAGAATGTGTGGCAGAACATCTGCCCTATACGGCTATACGCCGCTCGGTTTGGCTACGCCAGTGGGCTGCTGACAATGCTGCCAAGAAGCCCTCACTGGTTTTCCCTTCAAAGGACTACGCCTGTTTCAGGACCGCCTGGACCTTTTTGCTAAGGGAGGCAGGTTACCCCAGTGCAGGCGGCAGTCTCGGCCCTTTTGGGGTCAGGGCTCATTCTCCTCCCCCCTAACGTGGGGTCCCAAGGCTAAATACTCTCCCAAGCCCCCTCAGGCATGATCTGGACCCTGTGTTAGCTCAGGAGCTAGTGCAGGCAGTGCAGGGCCTCCTGGAGCTGGGGGTCATTTGCAAGGTCCCTTTAAGAGAAATAGACAAGGGCTTCTATTTCAACCTATTCACGGTCCCCAAAAAAGATGGGTCAGTCAGGCCCATCCTGGACTTAAAGATCCTCAACAAATTTGTCAGGAGCAGGCGCTTTCGCATGGAAACTCTGCGCTCTGCCATCAGTTCCCTGCTCCCAGGGGATTTCATGACGTGTCGTGTGGACATCAAGGATGCTTACCTTCATATTCCTGTATTTCCAGGTCATCAAAGGTTCCTCAGGTTCGCTCTGGAGGATCAACACTACCAGTTTGTGGCATTGCGCTTTGGTCTTACCTCAGCTCCCAGGGTGCTTGGCTGGCGTGATGTCTCTTCTCAGGTATCAGGGCGTCCGCGTGCTGCCTTATCTGGACGACATCCTCATCACCTCCCAATCTCTACATCAGGCAGAATTGGATACTCAGCTGGTGGTGTCCACCCTGGAGTCATTTAGATGGGTGATCAACCACCCCAAGTCCTCACTGTCCCTCTCCTTGGTGACTCTATTCCTAAGAATGAATCTGGATACAGTTCAGGCAAGGATATTCCTTCCTCAACAGAAGGAGGACTGTCTGATTGCACAGGTCCAGTTTCTGCTATCGTGTCATCATCCCTCCATCAGGCAGGGAATGCAGCTGGTGGGCCTGATGGTGGCGTGCTTCGAGGCGGTCCCTTACGCTCAGTTCCACTTGAGGCCTCTGCAACTCCACCTCTTGTCAGTGTGGGACAAGGATCCAGCATCCCTGGACAGGGTCTGTGTGCTTTCCCCCCTGGTCAGGAGGTCCCTCTCATGGTGGATGGACTCAAGGAACCTGTTGGGGGGCAGATCCTTTCTTACCCCTTCCTGGGAGACGGTCACCACGGATGCCAGTCTGTCAGGTTGGGGGGGTTTCTGGAAGTCCCTGCGGTTCCAGGGGAGGTGGGGCCCTCAGGAGGCCCACACACCTATCAATGTCTTGGAGCTGGGGGCGATCAGGTTAGTTATGGCTCAGTTAACTACTCCCCTTCGGGGCCTGCCTGTTCAGGTGCGCTTGGACAACCAGACGGCAGTTGCCTACATCAATCATCAGGGAGGGACCCGGAGCAAGGGGGCCCTCCAGGAAGTGTCTCTGATCCTGACCTGGGCGGAGACCAATGTTCCCTGCATATCTGCTGTGTACATCCAGGGGGTGGAAAATCTCCTGGCAGACTCTCTGAGCAGGGGGACCTCTCGCCAGGGAGAATGGACCCTATGCAGCAGGGTGTTTCAATCTCTGTGTCACCGTTGGGGCCAACCAGATGTGGATCTGTTTGCGTCCCGTCACAATCACAAGCTACCGGCCTTTGTCTCCCTGTCCCAGGACCTCTGGTCTTGACCACGGATGCTCTAGCAATGTCATGGCAAGACTTTCAGTTTCTGTATGTCTTCCCTCCATTCCCCCTGCTGGGCAGGGTTCTGCGCAAGATTGCTCTGGAAGGGGTGCCTGCAATCCTGGTGGCCCCCAGGTGGCCAAGAAGAGTGTGGTTTGCAGACATGGTGCAGCTGGCAGTAGATCAGTACACTCTGCCCATGGTGCCAGATCTGCTCACTCAGGGTCCCTTACGCCATCCCAATTTACAAATTCTGGCTTTGACGGCCTGGCTGCTAAAACCTCCATCTTGATGGAGAAGGGGCTGTCTTCCTCGGTTTTGGATACCTTGATAAAGGCTAGGAAGAAGTCGTCGTCATCTATTTATTACAGGGTTTGGCGTGCCTACATTGACTGGTGTGAGTCTAAGTCTCTTCCCTGTCGTGTGTTCTCTATTCCTAGGATCCTGCAGCATGGGTTGGAGATGGGGCTCCAACTTAGTACTCTGAAAGGTCAGGTTTCTGCCCTGGCTGTTTTCTTCCAGAAGTCTTTTGCTCCGCATTCTCTGATGAGGACTTTTTTCCAGGGGGTGACTCATGTGCGTCCCCCACGTAAGCCTATGGTGCCTGTTTGGGATTTGAACTTGGTTTTGTCAGCCTTGCAGGGTGCTCCTTTTGAACCTGTGCAGGATGCTACCCTGGCCATTCTTACTCTCAAAGTTGTCTTTCTGGTGGCTATCACCTCTGTTAGGCGTGTGTCTGAGTTGGCGGCGCTTCCCATTCAGCCCCCCTACTATGAGAGACACCAGGACAAGGTGGTGTTTCGCTTCAAGACAGATTTTCTGCCGAAGGTAGTGTCTGCCTTTCATTTGAATCAGGACATTGTTCTCCCTTCATTGTGCCCTAATCCTAGTAATGCTAAGGAGAGGGTTTTGCACTCTTTGGATGTGGTTAGGTGTCTGAAGTACTATCTGGTGGCTACTGCACCTTGCAACTGATGCTCTTTTTGTGGTCCCTTCTGGTCCTAGGAAGGGTTTGGCTCCTGCCAAGTCTACTATCAGCAAGTGGATCCGTCAGGCTGTGATTCAGGCCTATTCTGCTAAGGGGAAGAATTCTACTCGTGCTATTGGTACTTCTTGGGCTTTTCAGCACCAGGCTTCTGTGGAACAAGTTAGCAAGGCCGCTACTTGGTCTTCTGTTCATACCTTTTCAAAGTTTTACAAGGTTGATGTTAGGGCCTCAGCTGATGCTGTTTTTGGCCGAAAGGTTCTGCAGACAGCAGTGGTTTAAACTGTCTGCTAACTTTGGGGATCCCACCCTACTTTATGGACACTGCTATTGGATGTCCCGATAGTAAGTACTATATCTGGAGCAGGACGTACTGTATACTAAGAATAATACAATTCTGTGATTACTCACCTGTAGAATTGGTATTATGAGTATACAGTACGTCCTGCTCCACCCCACCCTTGGTTTTTGTATTATCTTGGATCCCTTGTATGGTGATTGTTATCATTGTTATAGTTACTAGTTTGGGTTGTTTTCATTCTCCCGGCTTCTCGTTAACTGCTTTTCAATGCTGGGGATTTGTGGGAGGTCCCTGGGTATTTGAGGGGGCGGGAGGAGCCTATTTTCGATGTCTCTGCAGTCCAGCGCCATCTGGCGGAGTAATACCCGATAGTAAGTACTATATCTGGAGCAGGATGTACTGTATACTCATAATACCAATTCTACAGGTGAGTAATCACCGAATTGTATTTTTACTTCCTCTGAGGCCCTGTTGGTAATGATAGATGAAAAGTGGCTACTTTAATCCTTTGGTCTTGACCTTCTGCCTTGGATTAAACTTCTCTTGTTAAATAATGTATCTTGCAGGAAAATGTGCAGTGTTATCATTCAAGGACTTTCTATCCTGCCGCCCCACTGAGATAACGGAAAATGACGTATTGCTTTGTGAAAGTCGGTACAATGAGAGTGACAAGCAGATGAAGAGGTTTAAAGGACTGAAGAGATTTTCCTTGTCTGCAAAAGTTGTGGATGATGAAATTTATTATTTTAGGTAAATTGTGAAGCAGCAACTGATGTTTATACCGCTTACCAGTAAATTATGATCCCATTTGAGAAAGTGAGAGTTTAGCATTACAGTTTACTCATTAGTGATGGCTTTATTATTGCTGCCTTGGGTTGTCTTTGGACCTAATTTTCTGTTGTCATTTATGTGTAAAATTGCCTGGATTGCACTGTAAACTAACCTCGCAGACAATTGCACGGTCCGCGACTGCATTCCCTCATTGCCTAGCGCAGCTAGTTGCTCGTGCTTTATTCATCATTGAGGTCAGAGTGGCACAGAAAATCTGATTGGGAACGTGAGCTGCTGATTGATTGATGGCCCACCCTAACGAGGAAGAACAAAACCTGGGATAGTGAAAATCCTAGGTTTTGTTTCTCTTTAATACAGATCTGAGTGATGCAGATCATCATCCTTTCCAGGTATAGATATCTTCTCTCCATTCTTTCCCACCCCCCTCACCTGCCATAGGGATTTTTTTTGATGGCATACTGTTCTTTTTAACTCCTTACAGTCAGTACAAAGTTACTTGCATTCTTCACATTACAGGATTCACAGCGCCTCTCTGCCTGGGTCTTAAAAATATATCTAAAGGCAAGGCAGGGCATGCTGGGAATTGCAGTCTATGACTTCTCAGGACATGATGAATTTGGGAAATTGGCTTTATTAAATATATGTATATTTTAATTGTGCCAAAAGTATGTTCCTCTTTTAACCCTTTAACCGCCAGACTACCTTGAGATTTTGTCACCCTTTGTTGCCAGACCATTTTGCACTATTTTGCGCTCCCCTTGTTCAACTGTGATTTTTGAAGGGATTTCCAGGGATTTCCCAGAAAAGTGATATATTGTTTTTTTCAGCAGAGTCTAAGCTTTAACATGAAATGTCTTGTTTGTCATTTTTTAGGTGTATTCTCAATATTTTTGAATGAAATATGTGCAAAAAAAAACCCAAAAAACAATTTTTTACAATTTGTAGTGTTTTTTGTAATAAAAAATGTAAGTTTGTCAATAAAATCTTATTGCACGTGAAACCCCAATTTCTCCCGGTTACAGTGATACCACATATGTATAGGTAGACACCCTTTCCTGCCCAGGAGACTCCCCCAAACTGAAACAACTCTTTAGGAGATTTTCAGATAAAATACAACTATGCTACGTGCTAAGCGCACCTTGCAGTTTTTCAAGAAAAACAACCCTTTACATTTGAAATACCCCCAACAAACTATATATTCTCTGGAAGTACACACCTTAGGCTTTCTAGGCGTACCAGGCTTGTTGACATGGGTGCAGTTTTCTGGAAGTAATCCCTCAATGTATTCTTTGGTTGCACAGGGTTTCTCTAAAAAAGTATAAAAAAGCAGAATCAAAACCACATTTTCCTAAAAAAACCTATATGCAAACAAGAAAAAAACTGAAAATCTGAAAAAGCAACATGCCCCGAACAGAACAATACCCAGCATGCATAGCTACTGTCAAGGGAAGAGTTGCCAAACACACCAAAGTAAAGCATGTGCGTAACGGTAATTTTACTTCAAAATTTCAGCTCTGCATACAAAGTGCGCACCTTGTGTTTTTCTACCAAAACAACCCTTTACATTTGGAATATCCCCCATAAATCATATATTCCCTGAAAGTACACATTTTAAGCTTTCTAAGCGTACCCAGCTTGTTGTCGTGGGCTCATCTTTCTGGAAGTAATCCCTTGAAGAATTCTTAGGTTGCACAGGGTTTCACAAAAAAAATTATAAAAAAGCAGAATAAAAAACACCTTTTCCTAAAATATCAATATGCAAATAAGAAAAAACAAGCTAAATCTGAAAGCGCAAGGTCCCCCGAGCAGAACAATACCCAACATGCATAGGTACTATTAACCCTTTTAATTGCCAGCCTACTTGAACTTTTGTCGCCCTCAGTTGGTCATTTTTCCCCATTTTGCGGCATGTTTAACCGTGATTTTTGTCGGAATTTCTTGGAAAATATATATATATTTTTTTGCAGCAGAATTTAGGCTTTAACATTAAATGTCTTGTTTGTAATTTTTCTACTGTAAATATTTTTGCGTAAAAAAAAACAAAAAAATAAATAAAATAATATATATATATATATATATATATATATATATATATATATATATATATATATATATATATACAATTGTCTCCTTTATTTTAAATAAAACATTTTTTAGTAATAAAAACCATATTGCATGTGATAGCCCCATTTCTCCCGATTACAACGGTACCACATATGTATCAATAGCCCCTCATTCTTGCCCAGGAGACCCCCCAAACTGAAAAGAGCATTTTATAACATTTACAAATAAAATACTACTATCCACACTATAAACATAAGGGGTTAATTTAAAATTACATAGGGACCCCCTCCCGGGGGGGGACCCCAATTTTTTTTGAGAATTTTTGGCTAAGCCTAACCCCAAAAATTAAAAAAAATAGTGGGCCCCCCTGGGAGGGGGTCCCTATGTCATTTTCTTTTTAATTTTAATTCTTTAAAATTTTAATTTTTTTAAATTTTTTCTTTTTAATCCCAGGGGGTGGGGGGACCCCATTTTTGGGGGGAATTCTAAGGGTTAGGGTTAGCCTAACCCTAACCCGTAAAGTGGACCAACACCCAGGATTTTCACTATCCTGGGTTTTGATCCACTTCCGCGGGGGTGCCCCGCTGCGTAAAACCCCCGAGAAAGGTATAAAAAACTCACCTCAGCCCGCTCCTACGGCGCATGCGCGAGCGCTCGTCCAATCAGAGCGCTCAGAGCCGCTGTGGTATGCAAGGACAAGGGACGGACAACCACAGCGGCTCTGAGCGCGCTGGCAGCCGCATCTCGCGCTTCCCTCTAACAGGGAGCGTGCCCGCATCGGCGATTCACAAACGACCGGAACGTGTGCGCGCCCTGATAGAGAGAAGCGCGAGATGCGGCCCGCGCATGCACCGTTGGAACAGGGATAAGGTAAGGCGATTGGGGCGTCCTGGGGGTTTCACACAGTGGGGCATCCCGATTTCGGATGCCCCGCAGGGAGGGATCTGATCCGGGCCGATCAGCCTGGGTGTTGGTCCACTTAAAAAAAAAAAAAAAAAAAAAAAGTAGGGGGGGGGACCCCATTTTTGGGGGGAATTTTAAGGGTTAGGGTTAGGCTAACCCTAACCGTTAAACATTTTTTTAAAAATCACGTAGGGACCCTCATTTTTTTTTTGGAATTTTAAGGGTTAGGGTTAGCCTACCCTAACCCTAACCCTAACCCTTAAAATTAAAAAAAAAAATGACATAGGGTCCCCCCTCACAGGGTGGGGGACCTCATTTTTTTTTTTAATTTTAAGGGTTAGGGTTAGGGTTAGGCTAACCCTAACCCTAACCCTTAAAATTAAAAAAAAAAATGACGTAGGGTCCCCCCTACCCGTCATAACCAGCCCGGGACCAGCTATGGGGGCTTGTAGGCACAGAGTGGGGGGGCCAGCTTTTGTGGCCCCCCCCACCCTGCAGCCTACGAGCCCACATAGTCTATGTGGGCCCGGGCTCTTCTGCCCCCCCCTGGGCTTTGGGGAGGCAGGTAATTGGGGGTGCAGGGGTTAATGGCAAGTCACCGGCTAGGGCAGGTGACTTGCCAGACCCCAGCCTTGTGAACTGGTACAGGGGTCTCATGGACCCCTTACCAGTTCACAAAGGGTTAACAGAAAAAAAAAAAAACACTGACACAAAATTTTTATTTATTAAAAAAAAAAAAAAAAAAAATTACTCTTTACTCACCTTCGATCGTCAGCTCCTGTGTCCCTCGCTGATCTGCTGTCAGATGCCGGTGATCGGCATCCAGAGAAGGAGGAGGCAGGAGATCAGAGGATCTCCTGTCACCTCCTTCCAGGGCACCGATCACCGGCATCTGACAGCTAACAGAGCTGTAGCCGGTGATCGGGACTGGGAATGACGTCATTCGGCTTAGCGGGGACGACGGCACGGACTGCCGTCATTAGCCCCGCCCCCAAAAGGGGCGGGGCTTAGCGTCAAGATGGCGGCCGCCATCGGAACAGGAGAGGGGAGAGAGCCTTCCAGGCTCTCTCCTGAAGATCGGAATGACCTGGGGGGGGATCGGAGGCCCCCCAGGTGAAGAGGAGGGTCGGCGGGAGCCAGCGCACACAGAGGTAAGTAAATGTCATTTTTTTTTTTTTTTTATTTTACAGGAAAAGCCGGAGGCAGCTGAAATGGGGGGGGGGGGCACCCTATTCCGGGCCCTCCCCTGCAGCCAGAGGAGGTCCGGTGAACGATCGGAGACCACCATTTTGAAGAGGAGACCCGGCTGAATCAAACGAGGGGTCAGGTAAGTGCCTTTTTTAAAAACTTTTTTTACTATTAGTGGGGAAAGTCAGGCACGTAAAATTTACGTGGCTGGCAGTTAACTGCAGGAGAGGCAGCCACGTAAATTTTACGTGGCTGGCGTTTAAAGGGTTAAGGTGCTTAGCTAATCTATTTATTTTTTCTTATGCTTGTAAATGTGTGTTTTTTTTATGAAAGCAGTTTTCACTACCTACAATCTATTGGTATTCGCAACAGTACACCAAGAAGAGAGAAGGGAGTCCTGTATACACAGAACACTGTTACTGAAGCGAGCAATATTCTTTCTGTGTGCACAGGCCATCTCTATTCTTGTACAGATACCAATAGCAACAGACTGCTTCAAGGAAGAATAAATATTCTAGGTAAGCTCAGCATCTTGGGGACATCATTTTGGCACCCAAAACATTATATGTTTAAAAAATTCCAATCATACGTGGACTTTCCCACAAAAACCTTAATCAAATTCCCTGGCATAAAATGGATAGAAATCTTATTTAACTGGATGGTAAGGACAGCTTTCTCCTATTCTGTCGCTCAGAAACAAGGCTCATGGCATGCAAGCATCCCATATTTCTTTGGGCAGACCAGCAATGCTCCTCCTAAGTTCTGGCTGCGCGCACCATGTCACATTGACTGTGTCTGTAAACAGGTCAAGTAGTGATGCACAGTTCGAAGCCAGAAACGTAGGTTTTAACCAATCAAACCTTCAACTTGACTACCAGCATGCAAGGATTCGAGTGGCTTTAGAGGGGTGTAGCATCCAGTTATATTAACATTTCCAGGTCACTAAAACACCAAAAAAGTGTATTCATTTAAGGAGGACCAAAACCTTGGATTTCTGCACTGCCAGCAGCTCACGTGCCGTCACCTTTGCTACGATTTACTATGGCATGTGAACTCCCCAGAAAAAAGGCACAAAAGGTACAATTTAAAGTGGACCAAAACCCAGGATTTTGACTATCCTGGGTTTTGGTTCTTTCCCCGAGGGCACCTCGATTAGGTGTGGGTGGGCCGGGCCCCCCCCCCATTCAGGTGCCCCCGGGAAAGGACCAAAACGCGGTGTGAACCCCCCCCCCCCCCCCCCCCAGCAGCCAACTCACCTCTTCCTGGTCCCACAGTGCGTCTAAGAACAGCAGCTCTGATGGCCGCATCCTCCACTTCCCTCTAGCATTGCGCATGCCCGCGCTAGGTATTTGTGAATGGGCGAAAACTTTTGACTATCCTGGGTTTTGGTCCACTTTAAAGGTCAGTTATATTGTTGTTGGGTTGAGAGGATGGGTTTTATATCGCAAGGATTATTTTTCCCCATAGGTCAAAAACACTTTTCTTATTGTTCTGGTTATTTGGTTTTTCCAGAAAACCTATTGTTCCACAAAAAGAACCATCTCCTCTCCTGGAAAAAAAGATTCAGGAGTTGGAGGCAAAGTTTGCAGAGCTGGAGGCCGGTGATGAAGAAATTGAAGATATGGGTGAAGAGGAAGGAGAAATATTGGAGGCACCATCTCTCCCACAGCTGCAGACACCTTTGTCTGGTGAATTAGATCTCATGCCATATACCCCTCCACAGGTAAAGGAAAGCTAGAACATACAGTAATGGTCCCATATCTAGGTGAAGTCCATCTCCAACCCTTTATAATCAAAAAGTGGACAGAACTTTTGTATCTTTTAAAGCAAGTGATATGGTTCTATGTTTCTGTGACACCCTCAACCCCCCCCCTTGTTTATTCATTGTGGAGGTGATTTTATTTATTTTTTGTGTGTGTGTGTTTTGTCTCGCACAGAAAATGGACAAAGTCTACAGCTAATGTATCAAGACCTGATGTTCATTTACATATATGATTATCCCTAGTAGTGCTTCACAGAATATGCCTGTAGACGATGCTTATTTTACAGATTCTTATGTTGTTTTCCCTATTATCTCACATAGGGTATCCACAGTTTCTATTCAGTTACTTGTGGGTTAACGGGGGGCATCTTTTTTGCTCCTTTTCTTTGTTAACCAGTCTACTGCAGAAGAGAGCTCTGACTTGTTAGACACTTGATGTTAAGGGGCTGATGTTAAGGGACTTGTGTTTTCTATGGTTTTAATAGTTCTTTTTCATTAATTGAGATATATTGCCAACTGCTAACACAATCCCCACTATATCACAATGTCCAGGGTGATCAGTTGTGAGTGATATGGCAGCCCCCAGGATCAAATTTTTATTTGGTGCACCTTCCCTGATTCGTTTACATTATGCTGCAGGGGATTCTTTGACATATTCAGGGTTAAGGGGTCGGCACCCGCTCCTTTATGCCCTTTTTATTTTTCTTAGTGTTAGCCCCCCTCCTTTGCATTTAGTGAGTACATTTAGAAAGGGGAAAAGGCCAGGCTTCTGTGTGCAGAGGTGAGTGGGACAAGGCTCCAGGAAACCAAAAGTACATCAGATGACAGTGCCAGTATTCCTGTATCAAACATCTGGACTTTACATACTTTACACACTTTACATACTTGAGTCACCATGTATAGTTCCGATCTAGACCCTACCAGCTTCCACCCCAGGAACACAGTTTGGAATTGTTGCTCATAGATGTTGGAAGTCAGGGAGATCCAGATGAGTCCGCATGGCTGCCCTCAAAACTTAGATTGCTTTTTAAAAACTCTGATGCCACCATTTTAATAGAAGGGTGTGAATGGCCTGAGCCCAGCCTTAAACCTAAGAACACAACTTTGACATGAGAGGGAATGTGCCCTGTAACTCAGCAGGTGCGGGAGCAAATCCCTGTAGCCATGTACCAAAATGTACATATTAATTGCTTGATTGCTGTTTTGAAGTTATGAAAATGTTTTGAAGGGACAAATTAGGCAATGGTAAGGTAGCAAGGAGATCATTTGAAGCCTGTTCGATGTGCCTCTCACTTCCTGCAGTGGACTGTTAGTTTTGTGGAAGGTTGCCAATGTTTCCTCCTCCATTACCATGCTCTAAGTGTGGTCACTCGGTCACCTCTGTCAACATTACTAGCATAATCGATCTCCGACAAGTGCAACCACTGTGGCTTACTCTGCTTGCTTACGTATGGAAGCGCAGAGGCACAGGGTGGCCGTGTGGAGAAATGGAAAGGAAATGGGTGGGCAAAACTTGGAGACCTGCTATAGCATCTAGAGCTTGCTGTGGGAAATAGAGGATAGGCACATGGAATAGGCTTCGGGTGAGCTCCTTGCTGCCTTATTTCCATTGTCTAGACTGCGCTTTTAAAAAGCACATCAGTTTTGATGATAGAGCCCACATGTCCTTAAATGCCAAATAGATATTGCTTTTATATATTTCATGGAACAAAAAATGCTAAACGGATAGAGGCATAGTCTGGGCCAATGAATAATACCCCTGAATTGCTTTAACAGTGGTTTTATAGCTCAATTTCAGTCAGCTATATACATCAGATATGCTTCCTTTTCTTTGTTTGCACAGGGCTGGTTTTTGCTTAAATAAAATGCTTGTAATTCAGCCTGCATGAAAAGTAGGTCCAAAGTCTCTTAATAAGTTTGAACCCTTTTTTCGCTAGATGGATTTACCATTTCCTGTGTGATACAAAATGCTTACTGCTCATCCCTTGGCATTAAATATAAGGCTCCATGTGTAATGTAAAATAAACCTTAGTTTGTGGAAGCTTTGCCGCTTGAAAAGAGAAAAAAAAGCAGCAATACCACGTAGTTATGCTGGCTTTTAGCTTACAATTCCTTAAACCGTTTTCATTTTTGTTATCAAATGCAAGACAACATTGAACTAGAAAGTTTTGCTTTTTTATTTTTGTTAATCCTTTGCAATTGGTGTTTTAAAACACTAAATCAGGCCGCCGCGTTTTCAAGCTCCCCCCGATGCACCGACGACATTGCGCCAGAGGTCATGCTGCCCTCCCCTTCTACATTGACGCAAAAGGGGAACGTAACAGAGGCAGAACCTATTGAAACACCCCGTGACAAACAAACGCAGGAAGGCAACCCGGGGGAGACAGTGGACAGCAAAGTACCCAAATTAGTAGACAACGGAAAGGTAAATTTGAAGAGTTAAGGTCAGGGGTACATTTTTCCGGTATCTAGTTTTTTTTTATTTAGTGGGCTAGCCATCTCTTCTTTCTGGGGTCGGAGGGTGGTTGGCGTGGTATTGCTGCTTTGACATGGCTGTGCTTGCATATCTGCTGAGTGTCTTTCTGGCTTTTTCATTTTTCCTCGTATGTCTCATTTTCTAGATCTCGTCTAACATAGAACCATACCCAAACTGTCCACTCTCTAACAATGGATAGTGTAAGACTGCTGGTGTAAACCGCAGCCACCAGAACAATAGATTTACACTGGGATTCAAAGACTGTAATGTGTCTAGAAGTGGTTCACATTTAGCACTTTAAAAAAAAAAGGAAATATTTACCATTTCTGTTCCTTTTAGTCAACGCCAAAGTCTGGCAAGAACAGCACTAAGAAAGAAGGAGGAAAAAGAAAGATTAACATGAGCGGTTACATCCTTTTCAGTAGTGAGATGAGGGCAGTTATAAAAGCTCAGCATCCAGACTACTCATTTGGGGAACTTAGCCGGCTCGTAGGAACAGAGTGGCGAAATTTGGAAGCAACTAAGAAAGCTGATTATGAAGGTACGCAATTGGTTGGTTCTGTTTTGAAGTGTCTCAATAAAATGGCTGTATGGGGCAGAAGATGCAACGGGAGACTGTTAGCACGGTGCCTCAGGCTGCTGAAGAGACTATAATCCCAAGCCACAACCTTTTTTGTTACCCCCTCTAGATGTACTGTGCCCAGACGGAAAGTTTAATTCCAAAGATCCTCAGAATAGACAGAAGTGCCGGCACAAGTTCTATGAAATTTCCAGCGTTATTTGAATTTCATAAAAGGTATAAATATTCACAGCATGGTAAAATCGTGGCACCGTATCACGTTGCAAGCCTCTACAGGCTCTTAGTAATACAATCTAATGCACTATTGACTTTAAATGGCGTATTGTTTGGGTAGACTTCCGGTCTCGGCACCCACCCCCACTCCAAACAGATCCACTGCAGCTAGTCACCCCCAACTGGTTTCTCCAAATGGACACTGGTGGGCATTTTAAGTCGATAGGTAAGTGCATTTGACTGTATAAATAAGGGCTGGTAGGGGCCTGAAATGCTTTACAGTTGTCTCAATATTTTATTTTACCATACTGTGGATATTTATATTTTCTTATGGAATTAAAGTAATTCTTTTATAGGACCTGTGCTGAAATGTATATCTGTCCTAAGACTCTTTCCCTATTCCCTGGGATAGATCTGTTGGTCTACTTAAGCCCACTATATATATTAAGTATAACCAGATGCTCTCTCTAAAGTGGCTTATGACTATTTTTTTGGTACTCTCAGGTATCCCTTCCCATACAGCTATTTCTATATCTCTGGAATTGTGCTGAACATGAGTCCACAAGTGGAGTGTTTTCTGGCAAAAGGTTAAAAAAAAATGCATAATAAAGGCTTACCTTGCCAAGCATTCCTCCAGTGCTGTGCCTCCTCTCAGCTCTGCTCCCTGAATGAGGAAATATACTTTTTTTATCTGCCCCTCCAGCACCACCCTGCCCATGTGGACTACCAATGCTAGCTCGAGGAGCTAGTCCAAACCATGCCTGCTCTGCATTGATGGCTTGAATGGCACATTCCTGCCCTATACAAATGGGGCCGGAAGAAGATTGTTCATTCACCTCTAAAGCTGCCTTACTTCAACTATGCAGTGTCTGCCAGAAAGAGCTACAGGCTCTGAATGAACAATGATTTCAGACCTAGATTTGCATGCCGTTGATGACATTTTTGTGTTTTTGATTGTGTTGGACAAAAAATTATGCTTATTATTAAAAACAATGATTGTTTGTCCACTTCTATTCCAGAAAACACACCTTATTTCAAAAGAACTGTCACTGCCAGATAGGCTTTTTCCTGGCACAAAATATCTCCTCCTTTTTACCTCACTGCCACCTAATCAAAACGGTCTTGTAGATGCACTGGGTGGACTTAAAAATGGGTTCACACAATTTTGAAGTCTGTTAACTGACCCTTTGCTCCTGCAGGCAGCCAGTCTATGTCATGCACCCACTAGTAAAGTACTTTCCAATGTCCTAATGAACATTCCTTTTAGAGATCAACTTGGTACTAATAATTCTGCCCTCTATTAACTTTGATGTGTTTAAATGTTTTAAGTCTAAACTAACCTAACCCTTTTTCAGCGGGACCAGCATTTTTGAGAGTCACAACTTTTTCTTAGAGGAGCCGTATTTAACAGTGGACAGGTAACCCCTGCACAAACCTATGGCTGGTTCCATAATAGGCTTGCAGCCCTGCAGTGTGCAGTTTTTCTGTTTTCGTGTCAGTGGAAAATGTATTGTATTGATTGGGAGCTAGGGCCTATTTTGAAAAGGTTTTTTTTTGTTTAGAAAGAGCTGCCAAAGTGGCAGAACAACAAGAAAGAGAAAGGTTAGCACAGCAACAACAACAACAACAACAGCAGCAGCAGCAACAGCAACAGCAGCAGCAAACTGCCTCTCCTAGAGCTGGAACGCCCGTGGGAGCCCTCATGGGTGTTGTTCCTCCACCAACTCCAATGGGAATGCTCAATCAGACACCTAATTCAGGTAAGATAAGCAGTTAAACCATAACATTTCCAGACATCTGGCATGTTTGACTGTACAATGGATGCACACAGACAAGACTTCTTTGACAGGTCTTTAAAAGACCTGGGATTAAAAACCTAATTCTGACGATCCCTAAAGATCTAGGATATGGCTATGTACAGGGGGGTAACTTGGAGTGCATCCGCACTGGGGTCCAGAAAATCAGGGGGCATCATTGCTCTTCCACCTTATTTGCCATATTTGTGCTCACTTGATTTCATTTGGATAAAGCACGATTTGTCTTGGCTGCTTCAGTCTTTGTTGTCTAGCTGCATCCAGTTGAGTTAAGACAGGAAAAATGTTTATTGTATGAAGGGGTTGCATTTAATGTTTCACCTGGGCCCCAACACGTATAGTTGTGGCACTGGCTGTGGATGCATTTTTCTAGATACCTGCTGCACACTTCTCTCCATTGATCTTGGCTGAGATTAGTGTTCCAGTGGCAGCGTAGAAGACATGCAGCATATTACACAATAGAGTTAAATTTACATGGTTTAGTTTTCTAGCACTAAAACTTATTTGTGTGTAGTTTTACATTTTTATCTTATTTCCATACCCCTTTTCTACTGAATTATTCCGGGCCGCATTGTGACAGGCTTGGGGGGGATGTTGGGCTCTTGTCCAATCAGAGCAGTTTACCGTGATTGTCAATCAGCAAATGGCTTTGTTTGTTGTGGGGTTTTCAGTGGGGAGTGCAAGTGGTCACATCCCCTGCATCTTCAGGCAGTGCGTGAGCACCTGTCCCAGCCATTCATATAGGCTGGGGCAGAAGTGTGCACCTCTGGGGATGCAGCCACTTGCGCACCCATTTCGGAGCAGTTTTGCAAAATGCCTTATTCGCGGCAGACAGCTTTGATTCGTCGAGAGTCTGCACATGCCCTGTCGGGCCTGGAAGAGGGGAGTTGTTATAGGTGATCTGAGGGGTTTCACAAAGCGGGGGAATCCCTAAATTGGAATGCCACCGGGGCACAGAACAAAACCCGGGATAGTTCTGCTTTAGGGATTTTACACTGGATACACTGAAATTATCTTCTCCCCTCATCCTTCAGGAAAGGCCACAGACAGCATCCAGCCTCCACTTTCCAGCTGCAACAGTAAACATAACCTGGATTAAAGCCCAGTTGTCCTCGTTGTTTTGTGTTTTCCTTCCTGGCACTTAGGGAGCACATTCCCTTACAAGAAAAACTTACCTATCTTAGAATCCAGTGCTGTTCCCCTGGCGATTCCAGCCCTCCTCCTCCTGCCCCTCCTGTGTCAAATCTTTCCATGACCTTTAGGCAAGGTGGAGGAGGCAGAATTCATTTAGGTCTTGTGTATTTGGGGTTGTTTCAGTGCTGCTTTTTGGCTTACCTGTTTAGCTGGTGTGCATCAGTCACAGATTTTACGGTTTATCATTTTCAGTCAAAGTTGAAAATAAGAGCGTCTACTTTGTAAACTCCGCTCTGTAGTTAAGTTCAGACCTTCCAGGCTCATTATTGTAACTCCTTTTGCCCAGAGAGCCTATCTGGGGATTATCCCAAAGAAACTTTCCCTTTCTTTGTTTTTTTTTTTTGTCACAAGCTTTCCATTCCTGTATGTTCATGGTTCAGCACCCCTGGAAAGGTTTTGTGCATATAGTACAATGTTTTTACTAAAGTAAGATTATGCACTATTCTGGTATCTTGGGGACAGATAATGTGATGCCTGGGCCATAGGGCATCAGCCGCCCTGGCTGTTCCTTAGCCTTAGTTGCATTCCAGTGCCATGAGAAGTTTAACAGACTAGCTAAAGGTAGTAAAAGGTTAACTGTTAAGCAATACCTACAAAACACCTGGAATGTGATGAGATAAAATGCAGACAGCTTCCCCTTCCCCTGTGACCCTTAAACACGTAAGCTCAGCTGAAGGGCTCACATAGGAGACCAACACGTCCAAGGAAGTTGAGCTCCTTGCATGGCCACTAAATTTTCATATTGCCATAATCTTATGGCAGTGAAATTGGTTTTGCTTGTATAGGACATAAAGTTTATGTTCAGCAATGTCCTGGCAGCATAGATTTTTTTTTAATAAGCCACTAGGGTACAAGGACAGCCCAGCATTTTCAGTTGCGATTTTGACCTTGAAGTGCAGCCTAGCCAAAGAGTCTTTTACAGTCGGTGACCCAAATAGCCCTACTTACCAAATACCAGGCTTTCCCTTACCAATGCACTCGCCTATTATTTGTGTCATGACATTTTTTCATTGCATTCTGTACCGTGAATAATTATGTAAAAAAGAACCTGGGTTGTGGCTGTGAAGAACCTTGGTGGAAGGGCCTTGGGAGCTTCCAGCAATCCAAACTGTGCTGTTACAGGGTCCATTGCCCTGAAAGTAGAGGATATGAAATGAACTTCTCTACAGTGGTAAAAAGTGCAGTGGTTCCATTTTTGGCATCTAAGTCTAATACTGACAGGATTAAGTGTGGCTCCTTTAGAGCACCATGACAGATCTTAGAACAAGTGCTAGGTTTCTTGTTAACCTTTATATAGTTAGTAAGTGATCTGCAGGCAGTATATTGTAAGTACTGTACTGAATCCCTAGTATTGCTACTATCCTATTATCCTCTACGTGGCCGTCCTGAGGATGGACCTTATTACTAAAGGTGAGACTTTATGGTTCTAATGTTAGTATTTTTTGTTCCTGGGAGGCTTTCTTTGCTTAAAGTCAATTCAATCAAAACACAAAAAAACACTATGCTCACCTTTCATCTCGCAGAGGATATCACTGATAGTCTGGTGCTGAGACACTTATCGGATCGCCCGATCCCAGGACCACGCAAGGCTCCCCTCCCTCCTCTATCAACACTGCTGTGCTGTTGAAGACTATGATGCATTCCGTGCTATTGTTACAGGAAATATGGCATGCCCCCCTCCATTCACCGCAAAGGAGGAGGGTGTGCAATGGTTCCTGTGACGATGGTGCAGGGTGCACCATAGTCTCCAACAGCACAGCGGTGTATAGGTGGAGGAGATCAGGTGTAATCTGGTAAGTGTCTTAGGACCGGACTAGTAGCGATAGCCTTCAGGGGATAAAAGGCGAGTATAGTTTTTTTTGTGTTTTGACTGAAGAAAGACTTTAAATTCAGAGCAGATGGGAAGGCATGGGGATTCCTGTGCAGGGTGGGAGGAGCCGTTGTTCATGGCTGTCCTAAAGTACTTGTTACCGATATGACAGTATCCACAGCAAAAAGTGTTCCTCTCTTTTTGTAAAGGTTGGAGTATGTTCCATATACTACATAAAGCTGATTAAAATGCTGAACATATTAAAGTACATTTTTTAATTTGTAGGTATATTGTTTTAGACTGACCTGTAAACATAGGCCTGCATTCAGTGTACGTCTAGAATGCTGATGCCTGTATCGTGTTAATGAATTTACCTCCATGGACTACAGGAATTTTCATTTGCGGAACTTTCTTCTAGTGCATTGAACTTTTGGTTTAATTCAGTTGATATGCCAATTAACATGGCATATTTTTAGTTTTTTTTCATCAATCATTCATTGTTAAACATTGTGTTGACGTCATTAATATCACTAAACTAACAGTAGCATTTCATTGTAGTGCATGTTTTTTATTAATTGCATGTTATTTATGCATGTTTGTTCTTCAAGGCATGATAGGGGGCTATCCGCCTGGCCTGCCACCCATGCAAGGCCCAATAGATGGCATTGTTAGCATGGGCTGCATTCCGCCTCATCTCCCTGGGGTGGGACCACCGCCCCACCTTCCTCCACCTGGTATACTTGGCTTTCCGGGCATCCCGATTCAGGGTAAGAATGTCATAACCTTTTACAGTCACTTCATTTCCATTTCACTTCTCACCTGTTTATGTGAACAGTGCAACTACTTTTGGTTTTGGGATTCAGAGATTTGCGGTGTTAATGGTCAATTCACTATTAATACACTGTATAAGTATTGCTCAAATTGGTCACCTGGCCTTCAGAAATTGTTCTTTGTTACAAATGAAATATGTAGGCATTAAAGAAACAAAACTTGTATGTATATTTGTTTTTTTTGTAAGCCTACAGTAAAACTATACCCAAAACCAGATTAAAGCTTTGCCACAAAGGGGCCTTCTCTTTCCTCCTGCAGAGCCCTGTTTTTCTCTGGCAGTACTTCCTATCTGGACTTGTGAATACTCCTTTTATATTATATGTCATGTGACCTGATGGGGTGGCAAAATGAGAGCTGTGATTGGGGCAGCAACTGTGGGGCTGGTGCAGATGAGAGCAAGGCTTACCTGACATCCACATTAGACCCATCCACATGTTAGAATTTGAGATGTAACCACCATTGCTCTCTGAAAATCCATCATTTTTTGCAGACACTGGCACTACCCCCTCCCCAAAGACACACAGTCAATGAAGCGTCAATTATTTTAAGCGGCATGCAGCTCCCAGCCATGTAGCCACCTCATTACCACCACAAAGTTGGTAAAGAATTAGGTAGACCTTTTAATATTAATAGCTAAAGTTGCTTTAAAGTAGACCAAAACCTGGGGCACCCCAGTTCGTGGTGTCCCACTGTGTGAACCCCCCCCCCCCCCAGATCCCAGAGCTTACTCACCTCTTCCTTGAGCCTGCACTGTGGCTAGAGCTGCAGATAGGAATTCTACCCGCACTTGAGTTCGGCATCACTCGGCTCCCTTCGGCTGTGCGCAGCCCTGCACAGCCATTCAGTTTCAACAGGCTGGAAGGTGCACAGCCGAAAAAGGAGGCAAAAGATGTCGGCCGCTCATGTGCCTTGGGCTCGGGGGGAGAGTGAGTTTTCCCAGTTTGGGATGCCCCCGGGGGAGGGAGTAGGCCTGCCGTGGAGTCTCATAAGCAAACCCATAGTTTTTAAACTCGCAAATACAGTCTATGCAAAGCTTTTAAAATTGCTTTAAAAGCAGTCTATGGCCTAATTTTATATCCCCACTATGAAAGTAAAACAGGCGGCTGGTACACCTAATTGCTGCACAAATACAGAATCAATACCTCCAAGAAGTCTGGGAAAGGGAAAATCCAACCAAGCCCTAGCAAGTCTGAATTATATAAACACTTGGTATAAAGATACCCTCATGAAACTGCACACATCTAATTAAATTATAAATTAAAAGTAATATGTTAACAATAAAAATAAAATGTTAATACAATCCTGCGCAGGGAGTAAAAACAAGGAGCCTGTATCAATGCCGTCCCTATAGCAATCAAAATAAACAAACTGTAGAAAACACTTACTCCGCGGCATACAGTTCATTAGAATGCACTATAATTTTTTCTTTGCACCCAGTGTGTAAACTCAGTACAGATGTCTATCCATCACCAATAATATAAAACGCGTACCAGATTAATAATATCAATGTGCATAATCAACTCTACAGTGTCACTCCACTTTAATGCTGATTCAGGATATATAGCCTTCCAAACGTCTACTGCAAACTCTTTGCTCCATTCTCATGTGAGTTTCCAACGTTGTATCAATAATGAATGTCATAAGCATAAATTAAAAAATAAAAGCCAATGGCATGATACTGCTTAGAGCAGCTGAGTGTCTTCAGTCCTAGCCTCCCCTTTACAGCTCATGCTGGGTTTGTGTTACCGTATTTGCAAGCGTATAAGACGACCCCCCAACATTTCCACTCAAAATATAGAGTTTGTTATATACTCACTGTATAAGACTACTCCCTCTTCCGCACACCAAATAAAACGTAAAAGAACATCAGATTTTATTTCAACATGTTAATTCCCTTCCCCAGAGTCCCTGGGTGGCTTCTTAAAGTCATACTTTCATACAGTCATTGGGGCATCCCTGAGTACAGGCATGGGGGCATCCCTCAGTACAGGCATGGGGGCATCCCTCAGTACAGGCATGGGGGCATCCCTCAGTACAGGCATGGGGGCATCCCTCAGTACAGGCATGGGGGCATCCCTGAGTACAGGCATGGGGGCATCCCTGAGTACAGTCAGCGAGCGGTCCCACTCCCTCCTCCCCCTGCCCCGCCGCTCACACACCTACACACTTACCGATGGTCGGAGGGCTGGTCTGCCCGTCCCTGCTGTTCCTACCGCCACCGCCTCTCACACACAAACACGCACTCACATTCATGCTTACCGGCACTTCCTGGCTGTTGCGCGCTGGTCGTCGGTGGGCGTGCCCCAGATGCAGGCGTCCATTGTTTTCATTGGACGCCGGCATCTGGGGCACGCCCACAGACGACCAGCGTGCAACAGCCAGGAAGTGAAGTAAGCATGAATGTGTGTGTGTTAGTGTGTATGAGAGCGGCAGCGGCGACGACAGGGACAGCAGGGACGGGCAGGCCAGCCAGCCGCAACTGCCGCCCCCTCACCCTCTAGCATCTGTTGTTTTCAGGTTTGCGGCCTTCCCTGGACCCGGCCTACCGGGATATTGCCCGGTACGCCCTATGGCCAGTCCGCCCCTGACCCCAGGTGCACCCGGCGTATAAGACGACCCCCCCCCCACTTGGAGGCATGTTTTACAGGGGGAAAAAGTCATCTTATACGCCGGCAAATACGGTAATTCTCACCATATCCCCCAACACAAATCCAGCTTGAGCTGCAAAGGAGAGGCTATGACTATTAAAGATATATGTCTATATATGCTGAAGTGGAGTGACATTGGAGATTAAATCACAATTTGAAATAGTCATTTTTACTTTACCTATCGCCTCCACAAGCCTTAAAGTTTAAGGGAGCACTATCACAAAATTGTGTAATATTAAAAATCTATATAAACACATCGGCTAATGAGGAGGGGTCACTTATACACCCAAACTGAATAAAACTCCTGCCAAGCTTGTTGTTTGTTCTCTCATGTTAGGAATAACATGATAGGGTTAATTCTATCAAGATGTCCTTTTATTTCCATTAAAAGAAAGGAAAAAAAAACCCTGACTTGATATTTTGTTACAACGGGTGTATAAGTTATCCCCACAAACCAGCATATTCATATGGATTTTTATCATTGGGCCATTTTTTGTGACAGCGCTTCTTCGAGGATATACAGTATACACCCCTAACATTTTTAAAATAATTTTATATATTTTCATGGGACCATACTGAAGATATGACACTACGATGTAATACAATGTAAAGTAGTCAGAGTTCAGCTTGTTTAATAGTATACATTTGTTGCACCCTCAAAAGTCTGCACGCAATCATTAATGTCTAACCTCCCTGACAACAAAATTGAGTACACTCCTAAGTGAAAATGGCCAAATCAATCCAATTACCCATTTTCCATCCCTGGTGTCATGTGACTCGTTAAGTGTTACAAGGTCTCAGGTGTGAATTGGAAGCAGAGCAAAACCGAGAAATTTGACTTTAGTTTTGGTTTTGTTTAGTTTCTCGGCATCCTGAATTGGGATGTCCCACTGAGTTAAACCGGACAGAATGCCCAGTACAACTACTACTCATGCATGGCCATGTTTACATCCTTCTGCAAACGGCTCTCATTGACTTCAATGGGGAGCATGCACTGCTGCTGTCGCAGCAGCGTGTGCTCCCATTGTAAATAATGAGAGCTGTTTGCTGTGACTATGTAATTTGGCAGATGACTCTTATTGGACGAGAGCCCGCACATATGCCATTACATCGGTGGAAGGTAAGTGCTTACCGGTGCCGTGAGGGATTTCACACAGCCGAGATGCCCAGGGGGAAAGCCAGTGGCAATCCTTTAGATTCCAGGGCAGCTGCTGGTGGGTTTTTTCCGCTTTAAGTTTGGTGGTGTTGCTCTCACACTCTCATAATGGTCACTGTAAGCGCAACATGGCACCTCCATAGCATGGCAAACTCTCTTCTAAAAAGAGTAAAAAAAAAAAATGTTGCTCTACATAAAGATGGCCTCTTTTATAAGAAGATTGCCAACACCCTGAAGCTGAGCTGCAGCACGGTGGCCATACAGCAGTTTTAACAAGACAGGCTTTATCCTCCTCCCTTTGAAAACTGTGCAGCATTGCAACATAATGACTCCAAACTCACCTGCAAGATCACCACTGCCTTGCTAAAGAAACTGAGAGCAAAGGGTTGGACTGGAAGGTATCCATACCTAAACCCTATTGAGCATCCTCAAATGGAAGATGGAGGATAGCAAGGTCCCCAAAATCCACCAGCTCTGTGATGTCGTCATGGAGGATTGGCAGAGGATTCCAGTGGCAACCTCTGAAGCTCTAATGAGCATTATGGCAATGCGAAAAAATGATGGCCACGCAATATTGACACTGTGAGCACAATTCAGCCTATTTCTATTAGGGGTGTACTCACCTTTGTAGCCAGGGGTTTTAGACATTAATCACATTATTTTGAGGGCACAGCAAATGTATAGTTATATAAGCTGTATACGGAACCAAAGTGTCATATCTTAAGTGTTGTCCCATTAAAAGATTATTTATTAACATTTACAAAAATGTGAGATACTGTACACTGCACAGATGACGACAGCTGGAGCGACGTTCTCCTATTTTTCTTCTCTGCTGGCTTTCCCTGCAATTGCCTTCTGTAATATTTACAACTGCTTGTCAAATTCGAGCCCTCTTCTTCCAGATTGGAAGCAGTAAACCTATGAAATGTCTTTTAATTCATTGTCTGTTTTGTTACAGGAGTCATGCCACAAGGTGTACCTTCCATGGTAGGAACATCCACACCTGGAAATAATGCATACACTCAGCAGGTATACTTTATACTAAGAATTCTGAAAGTGAGCGGGAGTTACACAAGCTCTTTAAACTAAAACACCACCCATTTTTTCTCAAAATGGCCATTGTTTTCGAGCGTAGGGATTGCCTATGCCACCTTGTGCATTTACTGCACTAAACTGGAGAAATCTTACCTTTCTCCTCTGTCCCCCTCAAAAATCGAGTGCTATAATTGGCTGCAGCAGTAATGTGATGCCAAATGTGTTTGAATGGCAGTCATATCTCTTCCTTGTCATGCAGCAGCACCCCCTGGTACTCTCCAGTAATTAATCATGCAGTCACGCTCTGCAGCCTCACAGAGCTGCTGTGTGAGGGAGAAGTGGTCAACCTTATAAGTTATAATCCCTGCAATACAGGCCAAACTGCCACATGCACCTCAGTTAAACTGCAAACTGACAAGCTCTTTGATACATATACACTCCTGTGCCATATGCTTGTCTAAACATATTCTTCTCCTCTCCAGCCTGTCGACACTGCTGTATGAGGAGGATGCTGCAGTCTGTTTTAGCTGAAACACATTATGAGCCGCTCCCTCCACCCCCTCCCCCGCTCTCCTTCCATACTGGGGCTGTTTGTGACTAAATAAATTATCACTTGAGGGCACCACGGTCTGCTTTAGCTCTAAAATGCTGCTTGCAGAGACCTGGGATCATCCTGTAAAATTCCTTGATCTAGAAACCTTTGGAATGCCTCTGTCTTCACCATCCATGGTACTATAGTGTGTGTCCCTTCAACCTTATTTTGGGATATTTTTAATGGGTTTAATTTTGTCATCATTTTTATTCGATTTAGCATGTGGTCAGTCTGTTAAAAAGTCACATAATTATAATTAACTGCCACCATCATGGGGCCACCCTTGCTCCTTTTGCTCTTGCTACCCTTTTGGGGCCAAAGAGCTGCTCAATGACTGCAGCTGACTACATGATTCTTAACTCACTGAGGATCAGCCAGTAGAATGTGAATTGGTCAGTAGGACAAGCCTGGTATGTGGGTGCCAATCAGGTAAAGATTGTGTAGGCAATAGGTCCCCACCTAGCATTCTGTCCCATTGTTTATTTATAGGGCATGTCCAATTCCGATGGCATTTTTTAAAGTGTTTATTTCTTTGTGCCAAAATGATGTGCACAAGGTGCTATGTTTGCAAATGTGTGTTTTTATGGAAGCAGTTTTCACTTCCTGCAGTTGGTCACTATTGGCAACGTACACCAAGAAGAACAAAGTGTGCCCTGTACAATCACAGTACATTGCTGCCATGGCCACTGCTGAGGTGAGGGAGCTCACACCACCTTATGCATGCACAGCAGCATTCTGTGCAGCTATCATCAATCTGTTGCTATTGGCAACGTACACCTAGTCTGAACTTGCAGAAAACTGCTTCCATAAAACAAACATTTGCTCACATTAGAAAAAAATAAAAAAAAATATTAGATCAGTGCAGCACCTTTAAGACATCATTTTGCCACACAAAAATATACACTTCCAAAAATTCGATTGAAAGAGGACTTACTCTTTAAAGAGGAACTACACTCCGGCATCCCCACAGTGCAAACACAGGCCACTCTGTTTTGCACTGCGCTGCAAGCTGCTGTGACATTAGCTGAATGCCTGTTCACCTTAGAATGCTTATGCTAACCATTCAGACCTGGCCTGGCACAGGTATGCACCTCAGATAGAGGTATGCTGGGGCTCATCAGCGGTGAGGTCTTCGGGTAATCCCTCAGCGGGATGTCCCTATTATGCTACAGGAAGTGGAATTTAGATGCCGCTGGAGGCAGGACCCTCATTGTTTCTCTTTAACGTGGACATTAAAGGGACATTCCAGGCAAAGGGTTAAATTAGGCTGCTTTCTGCTTGTCCTATGCCGGCTGTCAGGGGCAGCTTCTTTCATTCACCAGCACTTTGCATGCCCTATAGAACTTGCTCCCTTTTGCTGACCCATGTTCAGGGTCACCAAAAGGAACGGACTTCTGCAGTAATCCTCACATTAAAACATACAAGGATGAATCCTTATCTGTTGCTGAGGCTCTACAGAGGAGACTGGTTTCACTGGGAGTTATTGAGTAATATAAAGCTGGCTGAATGCAAGCTGAGTAAAAAATGCAGCTCCTGGTAGCCAGCATGAGGGGAGCAGAAAGCATTATAATTTAACCATTTTGCCTGGAATGTCCCTTTAGTTAAAACAAATGGCTTTAGGAAGCTAAATCTGGCTTTGAGCTCTGTAAGATGGGGTACAGGAAACTGGCATGTCTCCTATTGGATGTGGTTTGGCTTCTGTATGTGTGTGGAGCTGTCTCCTGACCTCTGTCCGATGAGCTCGGCTAGGATCTTTGTAGCTTATGTTCAAATTTCATTCCAGGCTATACAGACACTCCATCCTGGCTCCTCTGCTGGGTTGGCTGCCCTATTGGGCTGTATAGGAACTTTACAAACAACTTTAGTATACAATTTAAGAGATAACTACAGCACTGAATGAAGCACTCCCAGGGCCCTTGGCTTCTAATGCCGATTGCTGCATTTCCTGCTTCTGACTAGCCAATGGTATATGGCCATGTATGAAGTAGCAACATTCCTAGATATCTGTTAAATTGTAATACGTTTCCCCCTCACCTTGCCTCATTTGAACAAACAAAATACATACTAGTACTGGAGAGAGTCAGAAGCCATTGGTATGTGCTGCAATGCATTAAATGCTGTTGTGTTTTATGATTTGAACTGCTTTTTTTTCTCCCTTCATCCTTCAGGACGGTCACAGAGAGCGAGCTCCTCCCCCTATAGAGGAAACACAACTGGAACAAGTTTAACCCCCCCCAGTCCTCAGTATTGAGGAGGACTGCTGGAACAATGGCCAGTTTGTTTTATTTCTTTGTTTTTTTTTCACCCCAGGGGCCCCTGGGGAGGTGCTCGGCAACCCCCTGGCTTTACTGCCGCAGGACCATGTACCTGTGGCCAATGGGTCTTCTGGAGCACCACAATACTGGTCAGAACACCTGGACTCTGCACTGCTGGAGGTCGGGGAAGGCACTTAACTGGAGCTGCATCTCCGGAGTGGGGGCATGGCCTATCGGATGCCGTCCGTGATGACTTCCGGGCTGGGAGGTCACTTCCACCCGGAACCACGTGTGTTCCACTTCCTGAGCAGAGAGGGAGACAGTCAGAACAGCAGCAGCAGCGGTGCTACTCACAGCGGACGGTGTTCCTTGCCAGCATGTCTCATTAGGATAACAGTGAGGTGTATATTTTCCGCTGTTTTTTTTTGGGGGGGGGGGTACACAGGTTAAAAGAGCGTATGGTATGTATCTAGCACCCTCAGAGTTTCACTAATCGGTATACCTTTTCGATTATTATCACTCCTCCATCTAAAAAGGAGAAAGAAAAGGATAAAGACCCTCCCCAATCTGGACATTAAAACTGTCAGTTTCCTGGTAGATTCCTGGAATAGAGTCTTCTCTAAGGCTTGCTTAGAACACACGATAGAAAACAAAGCAGCTGGTTACTTTATACAGATTATAGGCAACATGCAGACTGCCATGGCCTCTACTCTAGAGGTCTGTAGGTCTACGATCAGGGCTGATACGTCTTCCTCCAGGGACACTACCTCTGTTCAGTCCCAGGGGATAGCTAGCCATGTTTTCCTACACCTAGTCCCCCTCCCCTATTGGTAGCCACTGAGTCGGTTGATGTCAGTGAGGGCTTAGTTTTCCTCAGTTGCAGATTCCCTTTTATATAAACTTTAAGGGAGGATCCGATGTCGAGACTGATCCCAGAGGTTCAAGCAGTAAGATTTCAGAAGAAACTTCATTACTTCTGGAGGACATTTATGATACTATGCAGATTTACGCTGACTAAAAGCCTTCATCTGCCCCAGATTCCTTATACGGTAAATTGATGGTTAAGAAAGGTAAAGCCTTTCTGGTTCATTTTGCACTCCTTGATATGAAAAAGGAGTGGCAGTTTCCAGAGAGAGAGTTTTTTTCTGACTAGTTCCTTGAAGAGGAATGATGTAGGGTCTAATATTTGGACCAAGTGTCCTAAACTTGTTGCCTCCCTTGTTCCCCTGACCTCAGTTTTGAGGACTCGGGATCATATGGATCGCCTCACAAAGGGAATCCTTAAGAAGCGCATGGGATGCTGCAGCCTCTACTTTTAAACCCATGATAGCTTCAGATTGCATGGTTACCATCCCTGAGGCTTGGTTTTTTTTTTTTAATATATTCTTTATTTAACATTTTCAAAGCTTTACAACAGTCAAAAAAGAATAGGGCAAAAATTCCACAGTCAGAAAATGAATAACATTGTCAGGCATAAATAAGTGCAGACAGACACTAAGATCAGAAAGGCGTATCCTCGGTCAAGCTGTCTCTAACCGAATGGCTATAGCGTTCTGCATGGAAGAGGGGGGCGGTCCCAACGCCCAGCCCGTGGTCAAACCTGAAGAGAAATTCCGGGGGTAGTCGGCCCGTCTACCTCAATCCAGCGGCCAGAACCAGGGATCACAACTCCAGTCACCACTTTGAGGGACCTGACTCTGACACAACCACTGTGGAAATGAGAACCAGACAAATTAAGACGGGGGAAGTAGACGACAACATGCAGACAGAGGTGAGGGAGGATGGGGAAAGGGGACAAATAGAGGTGGGGGAAAAAGAAGGGGGGGAGCTGCGAGCCTACACTCACTGTTGACCGTCCTCCAATAGAACCTGATATTTCTGTGAGGTTGTGAAGAGTAGCCAGTTGGTCCATTTAAGGCGATGGTCTTCTGAGGCTTCATTCTGCGCTGCATTTAGGCCCTCAAACCTCTCGATCTCTGCCACTTTACTCACCCACATAGAGATGCTCGGGGGGTGTTGTCGAGCGAAGGGACACATGCCCTAGCAGCGTTCACCATCTGGCTAATAACGGATCTCTGATATCTTTTGGTGGTCAATTCCGAGTGGTGGAGAAGGAAGACAGCCGGGCCCTCAGGGACCTCCCAGTCTGTCATGTGCTGCACTGTACTTCTGACCTTAACCCAAAAGTTGGTCAATTTAGGGCACGCCCAGAAGATATGTAGTAGATTACCCCTATCTCCATTACACCGCCAGCACATGGGGGAGACAGCAGGGTACCATTTGTGTAGTGATGCGGGAACCCTATACCACCTTGTGAGAATTTTATAATTACACTCCTTGTACCTAGTACAAGTGGCTGTTTTGTGTGTCAGGCGAATAATTCGCTTCTTATGTTCAGCCGATAGAGTAACTACTAATTCTCTTTCCCATTTTGTGATACACGGCAAGGGGTCCCGGTCCTGGGGATTCACCAAGATTTTATAATTGAATGATAGAGCGTGTTGGATAGGCCCCTTTTCCTCACAAAGCCTCTCAAATAGCGTAAGCTCTCTAAGTTGTCGGACCTGCTGCTTCAGGGTGGACAGGAAGTTGCATCTGCTGCCAGTTGCCCCATCTCGGGAGTTCTCCGGACTCAGCAATCGCATCCAGAGACAACCATCACTGCTACAGAAATGTCTAAACCTACCGACTCCCTTTTTCAACCAGCTTTCCGACGTCCCCCCTCCCATCCCAGGGGGAAACGCTGGGTTTCCCAGAACCGGGTAAAGGGGGGAAAAGGTCGGCGACATCTCGCCCCATGGGAAGTACTTGTGGCAGATTTTAAGAGATGCTCAGATCGTCGGGTGCCTCAGTTCAACGGTTAGAGCCTGCCTCTGTAGCCAAGGGAGCGATACCAGTGGGAGCGATGAACCACCCTGCTCTATCTGGACCCATTGCTTGTGTTGCGAATATCTGCACCAATCCACTATCCTAGTTAGATGGGAAGCAGCATAGTAGAGGCTTGGGTCGGGGAGGCTTATCCCGCCATTATCTCTTGGCCTAGCTAAGATCTGCCTGTTTATTCGTGGGGTCTTCCCCTGCCAAATAAATTTAGAGAAGAGAGCCCCTACTTTTTGCAGGAATACGCTGGGAACCACCACTGGTAGCGCTTGCATTATATAAAGGAGACGGGAGTATATTCATTTTGAGGGCGTTGCACCACCCAAACCACGAGAGTTTTTTAGGGAACCAGGTTTCTAGGTCTGCTGAGAATGTTCGGAGCAAGGGGGGAAAGTTTAAAGAGTAAATTTTCTCCAAGGATCTACCGAGTTTCACTCCTAGGTATGTGATGCAGTCTTTGGCCCACTTAAAAGGGAAGGATTGTCTGAGACGATCCTCCTTCGCTAGTGTAGCGTTGAGGTTCAATACTTCGGATTTCTGCATGTTCACCGTGTAATTGGATAGATTCCTATATAGCTCCAACTCTTTTAAGAGGTTTGGAAGTGTCGCCTCAGGGCCGGTTAGGAAGAACAGTAAATCATCAGTGAATGCTGCAGCTTTATAATGGCCTGAAGGGAGGGAATCCCTTGTATATTAGGATTATCTCTTACTCGACATAGAAATGGCTCCAGGGTCAGTATGGAAATTAGAGGAGTTCCTAATTCTGGGGATATATGTTTTAGCCCTTTCCCCCCCGAGGCCAAGAGATGTCCACATTTGTCCCCTGATTCATAGAGAGAGAGGTTAAGGGGGATTTAGAACGATAGAAATAAACTCCAGCTTATAAAAAGCAGGAAAATCTTCTGAGGGAGGTCAGGGTGGCAAGGTGCGACATTGCCAACGACTGCTTATGGAGGGTCTCTAGCTTTCGGATTTCTCCGATGAGATCATTTATTTTTTTGCTTCTTTCTTTCTTAACTCTGGCCCCATGTTGTATCAGCCACCCTCGGACAACACACTTATGCGCCTCCCATACTACGGGAAGACTTATGTAAGGGGTGGAATTAGTAGCAAAATACTCCTGGAGTTTCTTGTTCACGTCCTCCTTGATTATAGGGTCTTGTATGAGTGCAGTGTTAAGCTTCCAAGACCAAGGCTGGGGTGCTTGGTCCTGTGTCGCAAGCTTGAGGGATACCGGTGCGTGATCTGATATAGTGATATTACCTATTGCCGCGGCCGCAAATTGCGGCAATAGATAATACTGAACCAGGAAAAAGTCCAGCCTCGAGTACATATTGTGTGGAGCCGAGAAATAACGAGTAATCTCTCGCACTTGGATTTAGGACACGCCACGGATCAAACAGCTGGTGTGAGTGGAGAAGTTTTTTGATCCTCCTAAGTTTAGGGTAAGTGATATGAGTGGCCTTTTGACGTGTCTATCGTGGGATCTAGAGTAAGATTGAAGTCCCCTCCTATTATCAGTTTGCCTTCAGCAAAATCGGCCAGCCTGTCTAGCACCTCTTCAAGAAACGAGACCTGCCTGGTGTTAGGTGAATAGATATATCATGACCTATTCTCCCCTTAACAAAAAGCAACCTCCCATCTCCACCACTCAGAGCGCCCACCTCATCCCACGGAACAGATATGGCGAGCAAGATACTCACTCACCTAGACCTAGAATCCGGAGAGTGGCTATGGTAAGAAGTTGGAAATACCTTGTTCTTGAGCGTTGGAGGGTTCGCAGCCTTAAAATGTGTCTCCTAGAGAAGAGCCACTTGCGCCTTCAGAGTTTTAAGATTGTTCAGAACCAGAGATCGTTTTTCTGGGGTGTTCAAGCCCTTCACGTTAAAAGAGACCAGGTTAACCTCACACATCACTGCAGTATCGTGCTATCTGAAAGCTAGGAGTCAGAGAGGTAATTAAGGACTAAGAGATGGGAAAGTCACGGCAGGAATGGGGGGTAGAGGGGGAGGTAACACAAAACAAAATATAAACAATGTACGTGCCCGAATCGGGGGGGGGGGGTGTGAACTAACACTCCCAACATAGGAAAGTTGAAACCGACCTAAGTGGGGGACTGTGTCTAGCGACGAATCAAGAAGCAATCGTCACCCAAGCCCTCCGGGCATTAAATATCTTTTGGGCAACTAGTATCAGGAGCCAGTCATTTAACGCGTAACCATAAAGATAAGGAGTATTTGGCCACACACCTAAGCAGACGTGATAAGGGACTTCCAACCACGTGAAAAGGGACTTCCGAGGGAGCCTATAGGCTTTAGCTGGGTCTCAGGACCCTTGCCAACCTACAGTGTTCAAAATCAAAGTTCGTTCCACTGACGTCCCGCCAGGCCCGACCCGACCACTACCAGCAGTCAATAATAGGGACAATAGTAAGGGATTGAGAATTTTTAAAAGACTGGGATATAAAAGACAATGAGAGTGGGCAGACACTAGCGAGATCACGAGGTAAGTATTAAAGGCTCGCTATCCATTGGTCCAGGGCGCCTCTCATTTCTCAATCTTGGTCTGGCCGCTCTAGCTCGGCGAGGTGGGTCCCCCCGAGACCTCTGCGTGACGGAGTCTATTGTTTGGAGGAGCCAATTGGAAACCTGGATCGGATCATATTCCAGGAAGGAGAAAAGTCCATCTAAGTTTTGAGGAAGAAGATGTCACGATTCTTTGAGACAATCAGGTGAAAGGGAAACCCCCAGCGATAAGAGGCACCCGCGTCTCTGATAACGTCCAACACAGGCCTGAACATTCTTCTCATTTGGAGCGTGCGCCTGGAGAGGTCCGGAAGGATTTGTATCCTAGCTCCGTCAAAGTCCACTGGGCCATGTCTCCAGGCCCTGTGTGAGATTTCCTCCTTGACCTTGTAGAATTGCACCCTGCAGATCACATCTCTGGGGCGTGCCGGATCTGGGTTACGTGGGCCCAAGGCCCTGTGTGCCTTAGCGATCTCAATCGGGGTGTCAATATTTCTCTCTAGAAGCGTATTGAAAATAGTGGTGATGACTTGCTTTACGTCTTCTCCAGTTGATGCCTCTTGTATACCCCTGAGTCGAAGGTCATTTCTGTGGTGTCTATTCTCCAAGTCATCGTGTTGCAGTTGGAGCTGAAGAATTTGCGTACTCTGTGCCTCAACGCGTGCCGTCAGATTGGCGATAGCCACTTCATTAGCTGCCTGGTGAGATGAAACTCTGGAATCGAGGGCCTGGAGATAGACATCGCGGAGGTGCGAGGCCTTCTTGTATGCCGCTTCATATTTAGTTATAAGAGCCTCAAAATCTGCCCTGGTGGGAATGGATCTTAGGAAGGAGAGGGTCTCTTTATGGATGTTGCTGGCGTGTGTCACACCTCCAGCACCTTCTTCCATATTTTGTAGCGAGAGCGGCGAGTAAGGGAAGGTCGGGGATGAAAGGGCGACCACTCTGAGGGAAGAGTCTGAGGGAAGAGTCTCCGGTAAGGGGGGGTCCTCCTGTACGAATGACACCATGCGGGGGGCTGAAGGTGCCTACGCCCCCTGGGGTCGACCACATCATGGAGAGATCACCTGAAGATTGCAGTGGGCTTGAGACTTGCATAGCAGGAGTGGCGGGTGCTGGGCCAATACGGTGCCCCTCCTCCCTTCCTGGCCTGGATTGGCTCCTTGGTCTCGGGGTTCTCTGGGGGAGGGCACCTGCTGGGGACAGGGGGGTAATAAATGATGAGCCCTGTGGAGTAACCGGGGGCTGCTGACTCTTAGCGTCCCCTGAGCCAGGGACAAATGCAAACTTCTTAAGCTTGCCCTGGGCTGCCTCCCTCCAGGATGCCCTCTGTGGAGCCTGTGGCACAAATTCAGGCGCATCTGGTATCTCCCCTCCTCCCTCCATCTCACGGTCATCCTCCAGGCCACCTGCCTCATTCCGCCTGAGGGTTTTGTCGGTCTCCCCCTCGTACCTCCGCTCTTCTGTCACGCTGCAGGCGCTCCTCCTTCTCTCTGCGTACGCCATCTTGACCGGCCCCTGCAGCCCCGATGTGCCGCCATCAACGAGCAGGGGGGCTCCGCTCCCACCGCCTCCTGCAGTACCGCGGTGAGCGCTCAGTGTGTCATCTGAGCCTCCGGCAGTAGCGGGCCCACATTCTGGCGCTCTGCGCACGCCAGGAAGGAAGGGGGGTAAATGCTCCCCCTCGGTGCCAGCCTCCATCTTGGCGGACAGAGCTGCCTCAGTCAGCAGCCTCCCGCGGGACGCGTCGGGTGCCGCCACCTCATCTCCTGCCATCGGAATGGCAGCTGACCCATCTTCTTCCCGCTCGCTTCCAGGTATGTAGTCATTGTCGCTCCCAGATGAGGGAGATGGTGTATGTGCTGCCCTGCGGTCCATGCCAGGGGTGTTCTGACCGGCCGATTGCCCTGTACTCGTGCCTCTCGCTTGAATAGCGCTTCTCCCCTTCTCTCTCTTCTTTCCCTTCTTTCCTGGCATAGCAAAAGCTGTCCTGGATGTCCAATCGCCTCAAATCCAATCGCCTCGGGAGCTCAAACTGCTGCGACTACTCCATCTGAACGCCTCAGGGGTTATATATAAAAAGACACACCCAAGCAGACTCTACTTGACCTGCTACCTTCCATGTTTAGAGCCATTTAATTTTTAGAGGATGCCTCGGTCGAGGCAGTTAAAGCTAGCACTAATGCCCCGGCCTTATTAACAGAAGAGCCATCTGGCTAAAAAACCTGGCAAGGGGGTTTGCCTTCAAAAGTCAGACTTTGTGGCATCCCGTTCGAGGGGGAGTTGATATACGGTCCAGAACTAGAAACCATTCTATTCTAAGCAGACAGCACGTCCTGCTCCAGACATAGTCCTTACATGTGGGTATACCTCCGCCTTCAGCGCCGTGCACTGCAGAACATGAAGAAAACAAGCTCCTCCCGGCCCTACATATACCAGAGGACCTCCCACAAATCCCCCAGTTTTCTCTGCAGTGCTGGAACTGCGAAGACATGAAGTATCACGCTCTCGCAGGCGAGCGGGGCTTGACAGCCCGAGGCCCTGCGGGACTATTTCCACCCGTCCTCATTGTGAATTAATGCCTCCCAGCTTGGGCTGCGCGGGTCGGGTGAAGGTAGGCAGCACCTAGTGTGCTTACGGAGCTAGACTCCACCACAATCCCCCTCCATAGGGTAGGCGGTTAAGGTGTATGGTGAGCCTTCTATTGGATGCCCCTCCCGCACTAGTGCCTCTCGCCCGGTGTAGCGGTGAACCCAGTATATTGGATCACCTTCCTCCCTAGATTTCCCCGTTAGTGGGGGAAAAAAGAGGGGGGGGGGGGTCGTGTGTACGACGGCTAATCCTTGCCCTAATCACACTAGTCAACCATTGTCTTATTTGGTCCTTGGAGTCAGAGCTGCGCTTCACTCTCAGCTTTTTGCTTTCCTACTGCGCCTTCGTGTATTACTCAGCGCGTACTTCAGTTTTTATTCGATAGACGCTTGCGTCCTATCACTGTTCCACCCTGTCAAATCTCTCTGAGGTGATGTCTCCCTGACACTATCTGTCGCTTCTGATAGGCTGCGCGCCTTCGAGCTTCGCGCTCTCCGGGGGGGGGCGTGGTGCGGTTTGGCGCGCTCCGCGTCATCGTCCGCTCTGGCCCGCCCTTCGAGGTTCGCTTGGCGCCATTTCCTTCTCACATGCGCATGGTGAAGACGGTCCTCCCCTCGCTGTTCTGTAAGTGCCCTCATGGGCGATCCCTTTCCTAACTTGACTTCTTCGCGCTTGGCTCTGACGTCCCTTTTCCCCTTGTGTCTTTCAGACCGCGGACTTCGGTGGCTTCTCCCGGCCCCTTGTAGAGTCCGGCCCAGAACCTTTTAATCAAATCACTCCCACTTCCCAGCGGGTGTTTGGGGCATCCAGGGTTGCTTTACAGCGTCAATCCCTACTGGCATATTAAATATAATAATCACCATATGGAGGCATCTCAGGATATTGTGAATGGGGTTCCTTCGGGACAAGCCCGTCTGTGTGTAGCTTGTGGGGTCTTACCTAGCAGTGGTGACAATGCACGGGTCTGCGTCCCTTGTGCCCAGCAGGCGCTAGCTGGCCTACCCACCTCTTCTGAGGCTGGGCCCGCGCCTCGCCTTGTTTCTCCTACCCCCCCAAGCCTGAGTCTAATCCCCAATCCTAGCGGGGACTCCCATGCTGACTTTGCCGCTAGACTGGCTAGCGTGGAAAGTTTAGTCGCTGGCTCCTTGGCGCGCAAGGCTGCCGCTAAAAAGCGCCTCCTAAATCCTGAAGCCACTATTCTTCCTGTAGACTCAGATGATTTACACTTGTCCTACGCACACTCCCCCTCAGAGGAAGGGGAACTGTTTTCTGACTCGGGGTCCTACGACGATGAGTCCAGGAGTCAGGATGAATCTGGTTCTGACCTTTGGTCCCAGCCTGCGGCTCCTCGGCAAAGAGGTGACCTGTTCCATACCGCTAAGGTGCGGTTGGAATTCTCTGAACAAACTCATTTTAATAATCTAGTCTTAAAGGAGTGGGAACATCCCAGTAAACTCCAGGGGGTTCCTAAGACTGTGGATAAGAAGTATCCATTCCCTGCTGCCCTGATCAAGTGTTGGACTTCGCCGCCCGAAGTCGATGCCCTGATCCTGGGTCTGTCCAATACCTCGATTATGCACTCCCCTGACACTACTACGCTGCGGGATCTGGAGGATCGACGGGTTGATCAATTGGCATGTCATGCCTTTGCATTTGGGGGAGCCTCGCTCCGCCCGGTTTGCGCCTTAGCCATCACGGCGCTCAGGACTGTGGTTAAGACTGCTCTTGAAGGGGCGGATGACTTGCCATCCGATGCCGCCAATGCTTTGGTTACCTGTGAGACTTTTATCAATTATATACTGTCTGCATCGGACGATGCTATCAAGCTGAGTGCTAGATCCTCTGCTCTGGTGGTAGCCATACGCCGAGCGGTCTGGTTACGCCAGTGGGCAGCTGACAATGTCGCCAAGAAGGCCCTTACGGGGCTTCCTTTCAAGGGGCTGCGCCTGTTTGGAGAAAGGTTAGATATCTTTGCTAAAGGGGCAAGCTGCCCCAGCGCAAGCGTCAGATTCGGCCCTTTCGTGGCCCAAGCTCCCTCTCGACCCCCTACCGTGGGGCTAAACAGGGAAGAGGGGTGTCCTTCGCCGGAGCTCGCACAGATTCCTGGAACAAGAACAGAGGATGCCGCCCCAGCTCTTCCTGGGGGCCAAAGCCCAAAGTCCCTCCCAAGACCCCCCAGGCATGAAGGGGCGCCCTCGCCCGTCAGGGTGGGGGGACATCTACAGCATTTTCAGCATGTCTGGAGACGCCACGTCCCAGACCGGTGGATTCAGGAGGTAGTGTCCTCCAGTTACAAGATTGAGTTTGCTGTACTGCCCACTACCAGGTTCGTCGGGTCCCGAATTCCACAGGATCCTGCCTCAGCTCAAGTCTTGACGCTAGCGGTGCCGGACCTTCTAGACCTCGGGGTCATTTGCAAGGTCCCCTTAAAAGACAGGGGCGTGGGGTTTTATTCCAACCTGTTCACGGTGGCCAAAAAGGACGGGCCAGTCAGACCCATTCTGGACTTAAAAATCCTAAACAGATTTGTCAGAAACAGGCATTTTCGTATGGAAACTCTGCGTTCGGCCATTGCCTCGCTGCGCCCAGGGGACTTCATGACATCTGTGGACATCAAGGATGCTTACCTGCACGTTCCGGTGTTTCCGGGGCATCAAAGGTTCCTCGGATTTGCGCTGCTCAATCAGCATTACCAGCTTGTGGCTCTGCCATTCGGACTTACGTCAGCCCCCAGGGTATTCACCAAGGTGCTGGCAGGAGTAATGTCTCTGTTGAGACTAAAAGGCATACGAGTGTTCCCCTACCTGGACGATATACTTATCTCATCCCAGTCTCTGCAGCAGGCAGAGCTGGACACGTGGTTGGTGGTGACCACCCTGGAGTCCTTCGGCTGGGTGATCAATTACCCAAAGTCCTCTCTGTCCCCTTCCTCAGTGACACCGTTTCTGGGGATGATTCTGGATTCAGTTCAGTCAAGTATATTCCTTCCTCCACAGAAGGTGGAAGCTCTGACAACGCAGGTGAGGTCCCTGCTCTCGAGCCCTCATCCCTCTATCAGGCAGGGAATGCAGTTGGTGGGCTCGATGGTGGCAAGCTTCGAGGCGGTGCCATTTGCCCAATTCCATTTGAGAACTCTGCAGCTTCACCTTCTGTCAGTTTGGAACAAGGACCCAGCTTCCTTGTACGAGATCTGGGTGCTTCCCCCCTCGGTCAGACAATCCCTGGCGTGGTGGCTGGACCACGGGAACTTGACAAGGGGCAGATCCTTCCTGGCTCCCTCCTGGGAGACGGTCACAACGGATGCCAGTCTCTCGGGCTGGGGGGGATTCTGGAGGTCCCTGCGTTTCCAGGGGAGGTGGGGTCCTCAGGAGGCCCATCTACCCATCAATGTCCTGGAACTCAGGGCGGTCAGGTTGGTGCTGGAACAATTGACAAAGCACCTGAAGGGTCTGGTGATTCAGGTACGCGCAGACAACAGGGCGGCGGTGGCCTACATCAATCATCAGGGAGGAACCCGGAGCAAGAGTGCTCTCCAGGAGGTGTCTCTGATTCTAACATGGGCAGAGACCAATGTTCAATGCATCTCGGCTGTTTACATTCCGGGGGCGGAAAATCTGCTAGCAGATGCCCTGAGCAGGGGGTCGTCCCGTCAGGGGGAGTGGTCCCTCTCCAACTCGGTATTTCAATCACTGTGTCACCGTTGGGGTGTCCCAGACGTGGATCTGTTTGCGTCCCGTCACAATCACAAGCTACTGAGCTTTGTATCTCTGTCTCAGGATCCTCTGGCTCTGGCCACGGATGCTCTGTCAATGTCTTGGAAGGAGTTTCGGCTCCTGTATGCGTTTCCACCGCTTCCCCTTCTGGGCAGAGTGCCACGCAAGATCGCCCTGGAAGGGGTACCCACGATTCTGGTGGTCCCAAGGTGGCCAAGAAGAGTGTGGTTCGCAGACGTGGTTCAAATGGCAGTAGATCAGTACGATCTACCAAAGATTCCAGACCTCCTAACTCAGGGGTCTCTACGCCATCCCAATTTACTAACTCTGGCTTTGACGGCTTGGCTATTGAGATCACCATTTTAAAGGAAAAGGGTTTGTCCGCTTCTGTAGTAGCTACCATGGTCCAAGCCAGGAAGAAGACCTCTTCTGCCATATATTATAGGGTGTGGCGTGCCAACATTGACTGGTGTGAATCCAGGTCTCTTCCCTGACGGGAATTCTTAGTCTCCATGGTCTAGACTTAGGTCTGAAGCTTAGTACCTTGAAGGGCCAGGTTTCGGCCCTGTCTATATTCTTTTAGAAGACCTTTGCCCAGAACTCTCTTATCAAGACTTTCTTTCAGGGGGTCACTCATGTGCGCCCCCCTCGGAAACCTACGGTTCCTGTTTGGGATCTGAATTTGGTTTTGTCGGCCCTACAGGGTCCTCCTTTTGAGCCTATTCATGAAGCAGCTCTTGCTGTTCTCACGCTCAAGGTGGTCTTTCTGGTAGCCATTACCTCGTTAGACGGGGGGCTTGGGTTGGCTGCCTTGTCTATTCAGCCTCCCTATTTTGAGAGACACCGGGATAAGGTGGTGTTTCGCTTCAAGCCAGACTTCCTGCCTAAGGTTGTGTCTGCGTTTCATTTGAATCAAGATATTGTGCCCTAATCCTAATAACCCTAAAGAGAGGGTTTTACATTCCCTGGATGTGGTTAGGTGTGTCAAGTCTTACCTGGTTACCACTCAGGCATTTAGAAAGATGGATGCTCTCTTTGTTGTGCCTCACGGGCCTAGGAAAGGTTTGGCTCCCGCCAAGTCTACCATCAGTAAATGGATTCGTCAGGCTGTGGTTCAAGCATATACTACTAAGGGGAAGACTCCCCCCTTTCGTCTCACTGCTCATTCTACTAGAGCTGTTGGGGCTTCTTGGGCTTTTCAGCACCAGGCCTCTGTGGAGCAAGTTTGCAAGGCCGCTACTTGGTCTTCCGTTCATACCTTTACAAAGTTTTACAAGGTTGATGTTAAGGCCTCAGCTGACGCTGCGTTTGGCCGCAAGGTTCTGCAGGCCGTAGTTGTTTAAATGGCTTGCTGTTGCCTTCTGTTGGGGATCCCACCCTTCTTTACGGACACTGCTATTGGATGTCCCACATGTAAGGACTATGTCTGGAGTCTGGAGCAGGACGTGCTGTCTGCTTAGAATAATACAACTCTGTGAAGTACTCACCTGTAGAGTTTGTATTATATGCAGACAGCACGTCCTGCTCCACCCCACCCTGGTTTCACTTTGTTCTGGATCCCCTGTTTGGCGATTGTTATACTTGATATTTTGTTTTGCCAGTTTTGGGTGGTTGTTTCTTCTGGCCTCTCCTTCTCACTGCTTTTCAATGCTGGGGATTTGTGGGAGGTCCTCCGGTATATGTAGGGCCGGGAGGAGCTTGTTTTCTTCATGTTCTGCAGTGCATGGTGCTGAAGGCGGAGGTATACCCACATGGTAAGGACTATGTCTGGAGCAGGACGTGCTGTCTGCATATAATACCAACTCTACAGATGAGTACTTCACAGAGTTGTATTTTCCAGGTCCTCTGAAAACACTAAAAAATTTCCTTCAAGAAGCAAACGGTTTAGAAACCAGGCCAAGGTCAATCCTAGATCCTCACAACCTTTCCCCTCTAATAGGCAACCTTAGAAGCACTGGGGGCAGTATAAGGATGGTCATAAACCCAACCCTATCTGTGCATCCTCCGACCCAATTCGATAGACCTTGTCCTGGTGCCGAGATACCTGTGGGAGGGCAGACTAACTTTCTTTCAGGAAGCCTGGTGGTCAATTACACAGAACCAGTTCATTCTGGGCATATTTGCTATGAGTTACAGGCTGGAATTTAACCGAAGACCCCCAGAGAAATGTATCCTTGCCAGGCTTCCCCACGATAGAGAAAGGAGGTTGGCATTCCCACATTCGGGACTTTGGCAGAAAAGAGTCATAGAACCAGTGCTACTACATTGTCAGGGAAGTGGACTCTATCCCCCATCTTTTAGTCTTAAAACCATCCGGGGTCTACCGGGTGATTTTGAATCTGAAGAATCTAAACTTGTACATAACTTGAACAAAAGATTTTGGATGGAGTCTATTTTCACTGTCAAGAATCTCTTGGCCCAGGACGATTGGATGATCAGTATCGATCTCCAAGATCATCCCAATTTGGCCAGGTCACCACAGCTTCCTAGGATTTGTGTTGTTACTAGGCAAAGAGACTCTTCACTTCCAGTACATGGCGTTGCCCTTTGGCATTTCTTCAGCACCCAGATTTTTTACAAAACTCTTGGCGGAAGTAATTTGTGTCCTAAGATCTCAGAAGTTTCCAGTCTTTCCATATCTGGACGACAGTCTGGTGACAGGAAGATAAGTCAGAAATCTTAAAAAACCTTAGCTGGACAATGTCACTGCTGCAGAGTCTGGGCTGGATTATAAACAGGGATGAGTCTGTTCTGTTACCATCCAGAACCTGCAAATTCCTGGGTTACATCATAGACTCCTCTCGGCAGATGGTTTTTCTTCCAATGGAAAAGCAGGAAAAACTGATCAGAGAAGTTAAGATCCTTCTGAAGGAGACCTGATGCTCCCCAATGAAGATCTGATCAATCTTGGGGTTAATGACCTCCCCCATCCCGGCCATCACATGGGCACAGCTGCATTTAGATCAACTACAGGGTTTTCTACTTCAGACCTGGGATAACTCTCCAGATTCTCTGGAGCAGACCACCACCCTCCCAGATGGAATCAAGAACTCTCCCTGGTGGTGGATGGATCCCTGCATCCTGCAGGCAGGATGCCTCTGGAGACAGCCAAATCCTATAGTTATCCCCACGGATGCCAGCAGTTGGGGGTGGGGAGCACACCTAGACTCCCAGCACATACAGGGGATCTGGTCGAGAGAATTGAGACACAGATCCTCAAATTTCAGAAAGCTCAAAGTGGTACAGGAATCTCTGCATCACTTCAAACCCCTTTTAAAAAACCTTATTATCCATATTCAGTGGGACAACATGACGACAGTAGCTTATTTAAATTGTCAGGGATTCACGATTCTAACAGCAATGGCACAAGAAGACCTGTGGGAACTACCTCGAATTCCAGACCTACTAACTCAGGGTCCAAGTGCTTCACCCGAATCTCCAGTCTCTAAAAATATCAGCCTGGAACCTGAATGGACTATATTAAAGAAAATGGGTCTCTCTAAAAAAAAAAAAAAGTTGTGTCTATCTTAGAATCAACGGAAATTACTACCAGAAAAATCTACGCTAGAGTGTGGAAACGTTTCAATTTATTTTGTGAATCAAACAGTTTGAAAAGAGACACCATTGCAATGGTACTTGAATTCCTACAAGAGGGCTTTGAACAGGGGTTCACAGTAAGTACCCTAAAAACCCAGGCCTCGGCCTTATCAGTCTTCATAGACAGACTACGGAATAACTTTTTGATCAGCAGATTCTTTATTTCTATAGCCCGGATGAAACCTATACTTCGTAACCATTGTCCTTCCTGGGACTTGGTCCTGGGTTAGCCAAACCTCCCTTTTAACCTTTAGACGAGGCTGCAGACAAGATCCTAAAAATCAAAGCAGGACTTCTTCTAGCCCTGACTTCAGCCAGGAGGGTTAGTGACTTAAAGGCTCTATCCATCCGAGAGCCTTATTGCACCGTCTTTCCAGATAGAATCATTCTATCTGGCCTGATCCCCTATACTTGCCTAAGATATCCCCTACCTTTTACAGTTCCCAAGACATGACCATTCCTTCCATATTACCAGACCCAGATAACCTCCCTCAAACACTACAGGCTAGATTTATCATCGGACAAAGACCAGGCCTTTGGTCGTAAAGGGTCTTAAAGGCGGTTTCCAATCCCTAATTCTAAAGTACTTGCTTATCCTTTCTGTGGCCGTCCTGAAGGATGAAGGGAGCAAATCCCTGTTATTCTTACTGGTAACAGTATTTCTACAAGTCCTTCAGGACGGCCCTTATAACCCCCCTATACATTAGGTCCTATGACTATTCAGCACCAGTTAATACTTGTTTAATACTGAGGACTCAGGGGAAGGTGGGGGGCTTTTAAACTTATTCCAGTTGTGTTTCCCTATAGGGGGAGTAGCTCGCTCTCTGTGGCCGTCGTGAAAGACTCGTAATACTGTTACCGGTAAGACTTACGCAGATTTTTTTTTGCTTTAAGATGGGGATGCTTACTCCTGGGCAGCAGGCCCCTCCACCTTACCCAGGTCAGAATCAAGTCAGTCAGCCATCTGTACAGCAGCCTTCTACCCCTGTGTTTGTAGCACCACCTCCCCGGAATCAGAAGGTTCTCCATTCTGAAGCTTACTTGAAATACATAGAAGGATTGACAGCCGAATCCAACTGCATCAGTAAATGGGACCACACGCTATCAGGTAAGAGGCTAGTTCTAATATCGAAGGCATAATATAAAAAACGCCACTGTAATTTTCTGGTAAAGACCACTACAATGCATGCGCCATGGTTATCCACTTAATGGCATATAACCCCTCTTGCCATTAAGCATGTTCATGCAGATGTTTGTGCTGAAATCATATCTATATGACTGTTTTTTTATATGTCTGCTGCCTAAAAGGCCACTATCACAACTTCTAAACTAAATGCACACTTAAACACAATATGCTGTTTACTAGGGATTCACAATTGGTGATATGCATATTTCCCTCTGATGGTATGCCAGTTGCTAGGAGGAGCTTTTATATTAAGTGCTGGAGGGAGGATTATTTATGAGCGTTAGGCCAGGGATTCTCAACCAGCCTGGGGCACAACACTGAACCTTGGGAGGCTGTAGGGTCGCTTCTGAACAAAGGTAAACTTTAAATGCCCTGTGGCAAATAAGATTTGCCAGGACACCAGCAGTTAATACACTGCTAGTGTGCACCATCTGTGAAGGCTAGTTTTGCTAATGGGACTGTATAGGTTCTCTTTAACACAGACATATACCCTTCCAGGGAAATTTTTATAGGCTGGTAACTGGGGCAATTGGAAAATATGTCTGTGGTACTTCATTAACAAAGGTTGGGAATGTAGGTGGGTGTTCTTTAAAATAGGTAATTGTTAAGTATAAAAAAGGTAATTAAGTATAAAAAGGAAAGTCCACAGTCAGGCGAACCTCAGAACAGATGCTAGATTCCCCGATTACCCCTCCTGCGCTCCAGCAGCACACATCTCTCACCCACAGCGCCAATATGAGAAGCAATGTGGAGCGATCCCACGGACTTAAATGGACACTCCTGTACACAAGAAACATCCCTGTTTGGAAGTGCCAATGGAATTGGAGTGCCCTGTACTGAGGCCACCATACCAGTACTGTTGGCAAGAGATGTGGGAAATCTTATGCCTTATAGAACATATGGTCTGAGGAAAGTTCACAACCCTCCAGTCAGGGGCAGGCTGGGGCCAATATCAGACTGGATTTTACCGGCACCCGGCCAACCCATGATGTCCTCGCTAACTCTCTTACAATGTGTTTCCCAGGCAATGAGTGAGCTCTCGGGTGGTCCAGAGAGGAATAGGGTTGCAGTATTGTTGGGGCTATAGTATTGCAGGAGCAGTACATAGGTTGGGAGTGTCTTGGCAAGGGGTGGAGAGTGGCGTATAGTGGGGCAGGGGGGATGTGAAAGATGTGGAGTGTGAAAAGCAGTAGTACAACCACATGATACGCGAATACCTAGTGCTACAACTAGCTCAGCTGACCCTAAAATATTGCAAAGATATTATGGATAGGCTGTTAATGCCTCCGGTCAATGATTGTAGGTGTACCATCGCACATATAGCTTCTGGAACCCCCATATGGGCGCAGTGGCACTGTGTTCACACACAGGTTTAGTGCCCCATGTGATTGCTGGAAGCCACTGAGGTCACGTGGCGTGTAAGCATGTTTGAATCTTTTCCTAATATCTGGATTCCAGCTGTGGCATGTGTGGCAGGGAATCCCTCATTGGGATGCCCCCACCATTCATTTTGATCAAACCTCTGGTCATTTTTGACAGAAGGGTCACGGTAAGTGTCCCCTTCAATTTCTAAGCTGGCAGTTTGAAATGTGAACTACTAAAAGCTGCAGTTTATTACCCTGTTGCCCCTGACATTTTTGAATTAACAGAACAATAGATAACCAGCCAGTTAGATTTTATACTAATAATTGGAAGTCATGATGGATCTGTAAATGTCTTTAATTTTTTTTGTTAGCTCGTAGGCGGGATATCCACTTATCAAAAGAGCAGGAGAGTCGGCTTCCTTCCCACTGGTTGAAGAGCAAAGGGGCCCACACAACCATGGCCAATGCATTATGGCGTCTTCGGGACCTCATGCTTAGAGACACCTTAAATATTCGCCAAGCATACAACCTGGAAAACATCTAAGCTGTTGCCAACGTTTTTTCATAGTAGGATATTGTATTTTGTGTAACAATGTTTTTAGGGACTGGAGAGAACCAGGCCAATATTTTTATTGCATTTCTGTACATTGTAAGAGCATTTTGATATAAAAACATTTTTAATAAGCTTAATTTGACCGTTTACTTTTGTTTTTTTTTGTTTTTTCATGTTTTGTATTGAGTTGTTAAATACTGCGTTTTTACATTTCTTCACTTTGGAATTTAGTGTCAAAGGTTTACATAAAAGCATGGCATGTCAGGTACAATGTTTTTTATTGGTGTTATAAATTCTGCTGTACCCCACACTGCCATTTTAAATTAAATGTCTTTGTCACTATATTATGGTTCAGTTATGTTTGCATCATTCTAAACATGCATGCATTCACTTGAGTTTTTGATTAAAACTCCCCATGCAGTTGATTGGTTAAAGATATGCCTGTCAGGACAGTCATATGGTCAAAGGCAAATCATGCAAGTTAAAATGAACATGTTAGGGAATGAAAGGACTTCTGTAGACCAACGCACCACACACACTGAATGTTTATTAAATTATTAAAGACACCCATTTGTTAGGGCATTGGACCACATAATGTCTTCAGAATTGCAGCAATTCTTTGTGGCACAGATTAAAACATCAGACATAATATCAAATAGTGTGGATGTTTGTGCAATGCCTCCTGTTTGTTGATGTGAATTTGTCAAAAACTGTAAGGAACAGGATCCTTGAACACAGAGACTTTGATTTATCACTAATGTCAGTACTGATCAACTTTACTTGGACTGGCATTTCGGAAAACTGAGATGAACTGGAATGACTTCAATAGGTGCATCTTCATAGATGGATAGTCTTATTGGAAGCATGGTGCAAGGTAATACATTCTGTGTTGCAAGTGATATTGGACAATAAAGTAGGATTTTGGGCAATCACGTGGGTTTCACACACAGACATCCCAAATCGGGATGGAGGTGAAAATCCTGGGATTTGGTCTGATTTTAAAGGGATTGGCCAGCTACAAAATCCCAGTAGGCCGGCACCTGTTCCAGCCACTCGATCACAACCCTGCATGATGACTGGCGACCAGTGGGCATTTTCCAGGCACTGTGCAAGCTGTCCTGCGAATGTCGATGGCTGTTGGTGCACGTAAAGCTTAGAAATGAGGATGTAGAAGAGTAATGGGGCTGGGGGTCAGGTTTCCCTAGGGAACATACTGTTATGCTTTGCAGGGCATCCAGCAATTGGATGCACCCCTGCTACAAGTTTCAGAGCGCCAACAAACATTTGTCTGGAGGGTCACTTTAAATATGACCCGCAGTATAAAATAAGACTGTTGATCAAATGTTTCAAATGCCCCCTCACTGCCTTAATCAGAGACTCGCCTGTCTTGTTTGACTGGGTCATTTTAATTGGCTGAAGCTGGATCACAGGCTCACAGAATTGGCTGCATGGCTCCCTTCAATGAAACCCAAAACTCCTGATTTGGGATGGGACCCCTGGTGGCCCTGTAAACTCCCTCAAAGGCACATGCATGGCTTAGCCCCCCGATCACCGCTCTGCACATTTACTGCACCAGCGGGCTTTAATGGCTGCTAGCGTGAGTGTGCATGGCAGATGCAGCAGGGAATCCCTTAGTGTCTGCCGTGCACCCCCTGGTGTTTCCTGTCCCTCATACCTGCGCACTTGCACAGACTGCATGTTCTTTATGGCTGCCATACTTAAAAGGCTAGGGATGCCAGAAGAGGCCTGCACATGTGCTGTGGGACTGCTGGATCTAGGTAAGTATACGACTGTTGCCCACACACCACTAACAGGACTAGGCAGCGTGATGTATTGTACACGGATTCTGAGGGAACTTGGATTGGGGCCTGTGGAGTTAGTGCACACTCAGTTCAATAGTTTCTTTCTGCAACTTTATTCCACACAACTCTCTCTTCAGTTTAAACAATGACAGCCTCTGCATCCACGGTCTCACTTTAGGAGCTGGGACTATACATCTTTAAGTACCTTTCTGACGGTCATCAGTGTAGTGCTCCTGGATCCTCCTAGGGTCAAATGGATTCTCTCACGCTGTCCTGTTATGCTGGCTTGCCAGGATATCTTGCTCCACTCACTGGCTTCCCAGAATCCCTCTTACTGTGATATCGCTTCTACTTATTGACTGTGTAGCTGCTGTCCCTTATTATATACTTATTATATTTGTAATGGTTTATATACCCCTATTTCAGGATGGGCCACGTGACAAATTGGGTGGGGGGATTCACACAGTGAGTAATCCCAAACTGGAGGTGGGGGGGAGCTCTAGGGTTCTGGTCCATTTTGCAAACTTAAGCTACCAAGCCCTAGCGTTCTAAAGATGGCAGGGTCGAGAAAAAAAGGCCTTCCCCTTCTAGTTTCAGATGCCCCTCTGTGTCACACCCTCAGGATTGCCTTTCAGAAGGTAGAGTTAAGTGTAAAAGAAGCAGCTAAAACCAGAAGGAAAGCTTAGTGTGTTACATTTCTTATGCTCCTTCTTTTTGCTGCTTTAAGTGCCAGTATTTTGTGCTACACATGTTCAACTGTGATTTTTGAGGGGATTTTCCTGGAAATTTTTTAAGCAGTCTAGGCTTTGACATGAAATGTCTGTCATTTTTTAAGTGTATTCTCAAGATTTTGTTTTTGAAATATGTGCAAAAAATATATTTATATTTTACCATTTGTAGTTTTTTTTGTAATACAAAATGTAGGTTTTTCAATAAAGTCCTCCCAGTTATTTTTTAAGCTTTGGTGGCCCCTGCCCTGCAGGCTACAAGCCCGCACAGCCTAAATGGCATTTTGCTCTTCTGCCCCCCCTGGGGTTTGGGGAGACAGGTAATGAGGGGAGTTAATGGCAAGTCAACCCACTAGCCATAAGTGTTTTGCCAGCCCCCTAAACCTTGTAAACTGGTATAGGGGTCTAACGGATCCCCTACCAGTTCCCCAAGTGTTAAATGTGTAAAGAAAAAAAAAAAAAAACAGAAGAAACGTTTTTTTTTTTTTTAATACCTCCAATCGATCCATCCCTGAGCACTGTGTCCCATGCTGATCACCCTGACTTCGGCTTTCCTGCTACTGCTGGAAGGCTTTTGTACCTGCTGGGTAACAGAACATAAGGGGTTAATTTAAAAAAATAGGGCAGGGGGACCCAATTTTTTGGGAAATTGTAAGGATTAAAAATGCCCATATATGGAAGTGTTTGATTAGAAATAGATTTTGTGTTTCTAATTCCAGACACCACAATCTGGTGGCCAAAGTTTGTCACTACCTCTAGAGAAAATTAAATGAATAAACGTTAGTGTCACTATACGCCCACTAGAGATGAGCGAATCGATTCTGACAAACCCGAATTTGTTACGAATTTCATGGAATATACGATTCGTTACGATTCCGAATATCGCCACGATTCGATCGCTCGAATCGCTTCCTTAAAACTCCATTTACTGCTCTACAGTCCATCTAAAATGGTGGATCCACATGTCAGGACATGTCCCATGGGGCAAGGAATGCTGGGTAGGTGTCACATGCTACCTATCAGCAGATAGACTTACCGATGATGTCACAGCCCCATATAAACGGCGGCCATCTTGCAGAAGATCATTCTGACACTGTATTGCGGCCAAAGCAGATCAGGCAGGGAGAGAGCGAGAGACAGACAGATTGATGGAACAGAAGAAGCGTGGGACAGATAGAGAAGGAGAGAGCCTGTGACAGTGACAGATAAAGACAGGGACAGTTTAAACTGTTTGCATTAGCTTTCAAGCCTATTTAGTGTTAATAACACCTCTGCCTATTTAGCTTTTCCTTTACCTGGTGTCATTCTTTAAAAAGCGTGCTAGCATTAATATATTTCAAGACTACCTGTGCAATAACTGCTTGCATTTTATAATTAACGTCACTTTTCCACAATCAAGGGAGGCCCCCTCTGTATGTGATGCCTGGATTCTGGAGTTCTTGCAGCATGGGTTGGAGATGGGGCTCCAACTCAGTACTCTGAAGGGTCAGGTTTCTGCCCTGGCTATTTTCTTCCAGAAGTCCTTTGCTCAGCACCCTCTGATCAGGACTTTTTTCCAGGGGGTCACTCATGTGCGCCCCCCACGTAAGCCTGAGGTGCCTGTTTGGGATCTGAACTTGGTTCTGTCAGCCTTGCAGGCTGCTCCCTTTGAACCTGTGCAGGATGCTGCCTTGGCCATTCTTACGCTCAAGGTTGTATTTCTGGTGGCTATCACTTCTGCCAGGCGTGTGTCTGAGTTGGCGGCGCTTTCCATTCAGCCCCCTACTATGAGAGACACCAGGACAAGGTGGTGTTTCGTTTCAAACCTGACTTTCTGCCTAAGGTAGTGTCTGCCTTTGATTTGAATCAGGATATTGTTCTTCCTTCTTTGTGCCCTAATCCTAGCAATGCTAGCATTTGCACTCTTTGGATGTGGTTAGGTGTCTGAAGTACTATCTGGTGGCTACTGCACCTTTCAGGAAAAGTGATGCTCTTTTTGTGGTCCCTTCTAGTCCTAGGAAGGGTTTGGCTCCTGCCAAGTCTACTATCAGCAAGTGGATTTGTCAGGCTGTGATTCAGGCCTACTCTGCTAAGGGGAAGAATCCTCCCTTCCGCCTTACTGCTCATTCCACTCGTGCTATTGCTGCCTCTTGGGCTTTTCAGCACCAGGCTTCTGTTGAACAAGTTTACACGGCCTCTACTTGGTCTTCTGTTTATACCTTTCTCAAAGTTTTACAAGGTTGATGTTAGGGCCTCAGCTGATGCTGCTTTTGGCCGAAAGGTTCTGCAGGCGGCAGTGGTTTAGACTGTCTGCTGCTGATTTTTCTTGGGGATCCCACCATACTTTATGGACACTGCTATTGGATGTCTCCAAGTGTAAGTATTAGATTTGGAGCAGGACCTACTGTATACCCGCAGGACCTACTGTATACTTTTTCTGACCATGAACCTGCCTGCCCCTCTGGTTCCCCCGAGATTTCTGACCTCCTGGCTTCACCCTTTGGCTACTACTGACTACGCAACTGTCTCATGCCTGTACTCTGACGCACCCTCCGGATTAACTACCTGTGAACGACCTCGGCTTCGGGATACCCTCGTGGTTCATCGGCCTTTACCGTAAGCAGCCATCCTTTGCGCCTTTTAAGACCGGGGGCCAACCGTGTCCGGTGAGGTGTACCTAGCGTCCCGGCAAACGGGGGCTTGACTATAGGCAGAAGCGGCGGTGGAGATTGGGGGTTGCCTGCTTACAGAAGGCTGGTGTCCCGCTGGGCATAACAGTATGGACCATGGTGCAGATAGGCATTGGCTAACTGACTACGTAGAATGTCTCTGTAGTAGGTCAGTTTGTCCTCCCTCTCAGTGGGTGTAAAAAATGCCCCCATTTTGTGCCGGTAGCGAGGGTCCAATAAGGTGGAGAGCCAGAAGTCATCTCGCTGACAAATGGAGACAATTCTGCGGTCACTACGCAAGCACGTGAGCATGCATCGTGCCATTTGTGCAAGTGACTCGGAGGGACTACCTGTCTCCATCTCCACTGCATACTGCCACGGTGTGTCCGGGTCCTCTGTCTCGCCTTCCTCACAACCCTCTAGCTCCTCTGGCTGCTCCTGCTCCTCTCCTGTCAGATGACTAGATAAAATGGCCATTTTGTCAAACCTAAACTGTGCTTTGCTGTGCCCCACCCCCTCCTCCTCCTCCACTTCAGCCCCCACAGGCTTCATGTGGCCGTGAAATGTAGGCGCCATGTCTCCAGTGCCCTGACCAGCCATGGTTTCCAACATGTGTTGTAGTACCTGAAGCAGTGGAATCACATCGTTCATCCCATAGTCCTGGCGACTGACTAATAATTGGCTTCCTCAAAGGGCCTGAGCAAATGACAGGTGTCACGTATGAGCTGCCACTGGTTAACATTGAAGTTACACAGGGGAGTCCCCCTATCCGCTTGGACCATCAAGAAATCAGTGATGGCTTTTCTCAGTTCGTATAGTCGATCCAACATATGGAGGGTGGAAACATCGCAAGTCAGACTATGTTGGGGGATACCGTTCTGACACTGTAGCTCAAGAAGGGTGTGCTTGGCGGTGTAGGAGTGACTGAAGTGCATGCAAAGTTTCCTTCCCGTTGTTAGGATGTCTTGCAGATGGGGGGAAGACTTCAGAAAATGCTTGACAACTAGGTTGAACACGTGTGGCATACAGGGTGCATGGCTCAGGCTTCCTTGTTGCAGCGCAGACAAGATGTTCTTCCCATTGTCAGTCACCATGGTTCCCATTTGCAGTTTTGGTGGAGATTTATGATTTTTAGCAGTTCCTCCCATGTGTGACTCCGTGGCTCAAGGTAAACCATGTGAAGAACAGCGTGAAACCGCCGTGTCCTGCACACATGGTAGGCTGGAAGGGCACTGAAAAAAATAAAAAAATTAAAAAAAATACAGAAAAATAAATATTTAGAAAAAAAAATACAAAAAAAAAATGAACAAAAACATTTGTAAAAAAATGACAATGGAAAAAATATATATAAAAAAAATACAAAAAATAAATAAAAAAATAAAAATATATATATTTTAAAAAAATGCAAAATATAAAAAAAAAAAAGAAAACGAAAAAAAAAATACAAAATAACCCAAAAAAAAGAATTGGATACATTTTCTGTTATTGTTATTATGTTATATGTTATTATATGTTATTATTATAAATGTGTTCAAATAAGATAAATGTTAACATGTAATATGTAATTGACAATTAGGCACTTTTTTTCTGTGACACCATTGCTAAGTGCAAGTGCACTGTCACAGGCACAACGGCCTAGGAGCGTGAAGGCCACAGCGGAGGGACCTGTCCAAGTTGCTATTGTGCAGGAACCACAATCACCCAGTGGGGCTTAAAGGATATGTATTGTCCCTGACCGTAGTTACAGCTCCAGACGTAGGCTCTGCTGTGCACTTTGGTACACACTGACAGGCTGAAGGACTGGCCCACCTTCTGTTCAACAAAATTGTACAGGGCTGTTACTGCCTTCTTTGCAAAGAAATGAGAGCATGGGACTCTCCACCTTGGCTCGGCACAAGCCATCAGTTCTCTGAAAGGTCCACCACCTCAAAGGGCACATACTGTTGTCTCTTGGACATGGCTTGGCCAATGGATTTCTGGCAGAATGACTGACTCGGATTAAGAGGAGGAGGAGCATCTGGAGCGACAGAGGATGGGTATGGCACACAGGAGGTGGTGGAGCCTTGGCTGGCTGGAACAGAGAGCGGCATGCCACTGGGTAATGCAGCAGGCTGGACCACCACTTTGGAGCCAACTCTCCCAGGCCACTTTATGGTGACCCTGCAGGGCTGTGGGTCCAACATTGGGACCCTGGCCACACTTCGCCTTCTGCCTACACGTTTCATATAGCCATGTTAACCTCCTGCGGATGCTTGATGAAAAACTGCCACATCGCAGAGTAGCTGATTTTCCTATCAACAGTCCGCACTAATTCACTGCTGCTGCCGTCGCCGCCGACTCCAGGGACCCCCTTCCACTACCTCCTGGGAAGGTAGCCTGCCACGCAGCAAGTGGTCTACCCCAAGCACATTTGCCTCCATACTTTCCCCTTCTGCCACCATGCTGACCGCTAAATCCGTCACTCTCCATCACTCCAAGCCTTTAAAAGTGCCCTCAAAACTCACTAATGTCTTCCTCAGGTTCCTCAACAGTGTCTGCTTAAGGAGCCAAAACGCTTGCAACACCACCTCCCACGCCACTCTCCTCATCACTACTTGTCCGCCTAGTGGAAGAAGCGGCGAGTGTCTCCTCTACCTCTTGGCTGGGCAGTAGCTGCTGATTTTTCTGATTATCAGATCGTCCTCACTGAATAGTGGAGCTGAACCCAAAGCATAAGATATAACCGACAGTTGAATGGGGGTGTCAGATGTCACTTGTGATGAAGTGGATGATCGTGTTAACCAGTGGATGACGGCAGATGGGTTGCTGGTCAAGACACGACCGCTAACTGATACCGGGAGATCAGGCCTCTCACTGAGACTCCTGCTGCCACTCACCCCTAGTCTGCTGAGACCTCTGCTTGATGAATTTAGGCCTAATATGTTACTATGTTACTAATATGTTACTATGTTACTAATATGTTACTATGTTACTAATATGTTACTAATTACTAATATGTTACTATGTTACTAATATGTTACTAATCTGTCACTCTCCATCACTCCAAGCCTTTAAAAGTGCCCTCAAAACGCACTGATGTCCTCCTCAGCTTCCTCAACAGTGTCTGCTTAAGAAGCCAAAACGCCTGCAACACCACCTCCCACGCCACTCTCCTCATCACTACTTGCCCGCCTAGTGGAAGAAGCGGCGAGCGTCTCCTCCACTTCTTGGCTGGGCAGTAGCTGCTGATTTTTCTGATTATCAGATCGTCCTCACTGAATAATGGAGCTGAACCCAAAGCATAAGATATAACCGACAGTTGAATGGGGGTGTCAGATGTCACTTGTGATGAAGTGGATGATCGTGTTAACCAATGGATGACGGCAGATTGGTTGCTGGTCAAGACACGACCGCTAGATGATACCGGGAGATCAGGCCTCTCACTGAGACTCCTGCTGCCACTCACCTCTAGTCTGCTGCAACCTCTGCTTGATGAATTTAGGCCTCTGCAACTTCTCTGTGCCCATCCTGGCACTTCTCTGCCTGACATACTTAATGCATATATGAGGGGAGGACAATAACAGCAGCAGGTGTGTAACTATCTATGGCCTTTCACTATGTAGTAACTAGGCCCTGAAGACTTTAACAGGAACAAAGTGATGAAACTCTTAGATGTGCGTATGTGATGCTCTGATGAGAGCAATTCAATGTGCTCCAGTACGCTTAAAAAATATTTTTTTGGGAGACTGGCCTGCGTGGAAATGAATCGGGCATGGATCAGCCAAGATTTTCACCCACTAATGCCTGATGCATTAGAGTAGATTGATCATGGGGCCAGACCAACACTAAAGAAATATGGATAGTGCAAAACAGATTTAAGGAGCTGCTCTCCAGTTACAGACATTCCTCAGCATCAGACCACAAGTAATTATTGAGAAAATGCTTTACGTTAATCTTAATTTTTATTAATATTCTTCGGATAAGATATATGTGCCGAAAATCTGTATATGTTCTCTTCATGCTGCTGCCAACTCCAGGGTGTGTCTTTCAGGCAATACATGGGCTCCCTATGCTGCTGCCAACTCCAGGGTGTGTTTTTCAGGCAATATATGGGCTCCTAATGCGGCTGCCAACTCCAATGTGTTTTTCAGGCAATATATGGGCTCTTAATGCTGCTGCCAACTCCAAAGTGTGTCTTTCAGGCAATATAAGAGCTCCCTTTGCTGATGCTGCTGCTGCTGCCAACTCCAATGCGTGTCTTTCATGCAATATATGGGCTCCTAATGCTGCTGCCAACTCTTATGTGTGTTTTTCAGGCAATATATAAGCTTCCTATGCTGCTGCCAACTCTTGTGTGTGTTTTTCATGCAATATATGGGCTCCCTATGCTGCTGCCAACTCCACTGTGTGTCTTTCAGGCAATATATAGGCTCATCATGCTGATGCCACCTCAAGGCTCTGTAATTGTGCTGCTCTGCGTCAGCGAATCTAATAGCGACGCCTCTGATCTGCATGTCATACTTCTTTACAATAGTATTTCACTAACCCAGCATGCATCCTATGCATGTTACAGCCAAGCAAAACGTTCTGCAACCCTATGGAGGCTCTCGGACGCCCAGAAATAGCCGTTTTTAATAGCGATTCATCGCAAATAAATTCGGACGAAAACAATTTTTCCCGGGAAAATTCGGCGAATCAGCCGAATCAAATTTTTCAAAAGTTCTCTCATCTCTAACACCCACATCAGCTATTCACCCCTTAACCTGGCCTATACTAATAAATTTAACCCTTGACAGGGTGGTGGCTAAGCCCCATGCCCGTTACAGCGGCAGCACACACTCCTCATTGAAACAATGAGAGCCACATGCCGAATGACAGTCATAGCAGGTGGCTGTTATTGAATGAGAGCCCGCGTCTGGTATAGGTAAGTGAAACTGGGCGATCTGGGGGGTTTCACATAGGGGGGCATCCTACATCGGGATGTCCCGGGGTAGGCACCAGTCACAAGGACAGTTGAAATCCTGGTGATTGGTCCACTATAATTGGAGGTAGTTTTGGTTTGTTTTTCTACAGTGCTGCTGGTCAAAGCACAGGAGAGGAGGAGGTGAATAGTGCTCCTTATTGTGTGTTCCTGTGGGGCCAGCAGTGTTCTGCACAAAACCTTGTGAGGAAATCTAAGGATGTGACGAGAAGTATGGAGCGTGTCAGCTGTGCAGGGCACACTAAACTGTGTATAGTAGATGATGTACAGTGCTTTAGAAGATAAAGATGGCAAATGTGGAAAGGGAACACAAAAAGGTGTTAGGAGGAGAAGTCTGTGGGCTGATCGGTGTGACCAGCATCTAACTGCACCCTTAGCTCACCTTTTGGTCTGTGCTCTTTCCAAAACCTACCTTATTAGTACAAGAGCCTGACCACCAACCTGACTCATTTGTATCAAGCTCAAATCCGCAGCCTAGTATAATGTGAGCTGCCTTATTTAGTATAATGCCTGATTATTTTGCTATGTTACTTTTATATGTTAAAGTATAAAGTGTTCCTCCCTACTATGCTGACACATGGGGCAGGGACCCGAGACCAGCTATCGGAGACCCCCCGCACTGCATTGAACTTCCCACCCAGTATGAAAATTCGGTGGCCCTGGATCGACAACATGACAAGGAAAATAAAATTTTTGTAAATAAAAAATACCCCATTTTAAAAGGGACAATTAATAAAACATTATTTAGCTCAAAACATGCAATACAAACCCTGCCATTGTTCCCTGCCATTTTTTTGGATAACCTGCTGTGAGAAACACCCCAGTTCCACATGCACAGGCTCTCATCCAATAAGTGCCTTATTAATGCATATGCGTATTAATGTTCCACAATATGGCTTTGTTTAAATTATAGCTTGGCAATCCAGGACGAGAGTAGTCACATCCCCAGCTCCCTCTAGACGTGCACATTCTCCCACAGCCTATCTGAATAGCTGGAGGGTTTCACACAGTGGGGTATCCTAAATTGGTATACTCTAGGGAAAGACAAGCAGCCGGCCCTGGAGTCTTTTAGAGCTGGCCACTGAAGGTTTTGTTTTGCTTTAAGGTTGTGGTGTGGTTAATACAGTATTGGCTACTGGAAATAAAAGGAATCCTTGGGACTCTCAGGATATTAACTTGGTTTCATAAGACTAAAATTATTGTTATTAAGATAATTTAGCTCCATGCTTGGATATGTATTCATTTTTGTACTTAACTTGTAGAATGGTTTTCCCTGAGTTGTCCATACAGGGACACTGCACCCGTCCAAGGGTCTTGTGACTGTGCCTATATTCTAAGTATACAGCACGTCCTGTTCTAGAATATTCCTTACACATGGGTAATACATCCACAAGATGGCGCTGGACTGCAGAAAACAGCTTGTGGCTCCTCCCGGCCCTATATAAGTCAGGGACCTCCCACAAATTCCCCAGTTCATTTCTGCAGTCTGCACTGAGAAGATAGAAGATAGCTCTCTTGTGGCGCAGGTGAGCGGGGCTTATTGCCTGCGGCCCTGCAGGACTATTCCCACCCGTTCCATTCTATATACTGCCTCCCAACCTCAGCTCAGAAGGTTCGGGTGAAGGTAAGGCTAGTAAGCACCAGTAAAAAGGTGCTGAAGAGCTAGGCTCCTACCACAGTCCCTACGGCAGGGTAGGCGGTTTAGGCTGATGGTGAGACTTTTGGGATGCCCCCACTGCTTCTCGGGTTGGCCAGGCTCTACCTGTGCCTTAATCCTTCCCATATATTCTCCCTCTTCTCCCTTTGTCCTCTGGGCGCCCATGGCTCCCCGGGAATCCTGTCTTTAACCCCTCTCGTTCTCCCTCTGAGTGATCTCGGGGGGGGGGGGGGGTAGGTGTCCAGTCGTTTTAAGCGGTGTTTTTACTGTATATGCCGCCGCGCGCTTGTACTGCGCTCCGCAGACGGCGGTGTCATTCACTTCAGAGCTGCCGGGCCGCTATTGGCCGGCAGGGTCACGTGTGCGCGTTTCGCCTAGAGGACCCCTAGAGGTCTGCAGACGCCATTTTCTTTGCCATTGCTGTGTGTGCTGCCTGGCTCCCAAAACGGTCCGTGAGTAACCCTGGTGGGGTAAAAAAAAAATTTCTGGATTCCTTGCTGTATTCTCATGGGAATGTTATGTCTTTTAGGCGGGTTAAAACTTCAGCACTGTGGTTTCTCCTGGCCATCTACCCTCATTATCTCCCACTTCCCTAGTGGGCTATTGGGGCATCCCGGGTAGCTCCTTAGCGTTAACCCTTACTGGCCTACTGTGCCATTCAAATCACCATATGGAGGCTTCTGGGGATAATGGGCCTGGGGTTCCTTCGGGACAAGCCCGGCTATGTGTTGCATGTGGGGTATCCCCAATCGGTGATGATGTCAGGGTATGTGTGTCCTGCGCCCAGCAGGTACTTGCACTGCAGTCTGGGTTACCTGTTGCTGGGCCTGCGCCCCCGTGTGCTTCGCCTACCCCCCCACCCTTACATCTGACCCCCAGCGAGGAGCATACCAGCGGGGAGTCTCAGTCTGATTTGGCTGCACGGGTGGCCAGCATTGAGAAACATATTGCTGGGTCTGCCTCGCGTAAGGCTTCTGCTAAGAAGCGGCATTTATCTCCCGCCAGTTCCCTCTTTCCTATGGAAGCTGAGGAATTTTTTGACACTACTGGTTATTCTCCCCTGGAGGAGGGGGATTTGTTCTCTGATTCAGAATCACCTGAGGAGCAGCCTAAGGTTTATGGTGGTACCGGGTCCCCCTTTGGGGAAGATCCATGGTCCTCAGATGACACTGACAGGCTTTTGGCTCATATTTTTGAAGTGCTCTGTATCTCCCCTCCTGCCGTGGCTTCGCAGCAGCAGGGTGAGCTTTTTCATACGGTTAAACCACGTTTGGAATTCCTGGAGCAGTCTCACTTTAATAATCTGGTGCTCAAAGAATGGGAGCGGCCTAGCAAGCTGCCAGGCTTGCCCAAGAGGTATCCCTTTCCTGCTGAGGTGATTAAGTGTTGGTCATGTCCTCCCGAGCCCGTTCTGGGGCTGTCCAATACATCTGTCATGCATTCTTCTGACACTACTACCCTGAGGGATGGTGAGGACCGGCGCATGGACCAGCTGGCTTGCCATGCTTTTGCCTGTGTGGGGACCGCGCTACACCAGGTTTGTGCCTCTGCTGTTACAGCTATTGCTATTAATGGTTTGCTTAAGAGTCTCTTAGAGGGGGCCTCTGATGACGCGGGAGGAGAAGAGTATAGATCTCTCCTGCTTTGCTATGTTCTGTCTGCTATGGATGATGCCATTAGAATGTGTTGTAGGATTTCTGCCCTGTTGGTGGCTATACGCCGCTCTGTCTGGCTACGTCACTGGGTAGCTGATAATGCTGCTAAGAAGGCTCTCACTGGTTTCCCTTTCAAGGGCCTGCGCCTCTTTGGTGAACGCTTGGATTTGTTTGCCAGGGGCGGTAGGTTACCTCAACGTAGGAGGCCGTCCCGGTCCTTTCGGAAGATGGGTGCCTTTCTCCCATCCTTCCGTGGTTCCAGAACTGGCCGAGGAGTCTCCTTTACTGGGGCCCGTGGAGATCACAGGGGAAGGGGCAGAGGATGTGGCCATTCTGGCCTCTCCTGGGGTCCCAAGCCAAAATCCTCACCCAAGCCCCCTCAGGCATGAAGGGGCGCCCTCACCCATCCGGGTGGGGGGACAGCTTCGGCTCTTTGCTCACGTCTGGAGGCTTCACGTCTCAGACCGGTGGATTCAGGAGGTAGTGTCCTCTGGTTACAAGATAGAGTTTGCAGCCTGGCCGCCCCCAAGATTCATCAAATCCCGGATGGCTCAAAACCCCCTGTCAGCTCAGGGTCTGTGCCTTGCTGTCCAAAACCTTCTGGAGTTGGGGGTCATCTGCCAGGTGCCTTTGAGGGAAAGGGGCAGAGGCTACTATTCCAATCTTTTCACTGTCCCCAAAGAAGACGGGTCCATCAGACCTATCCTGGATTTAAGGTGCCTCAACAAATTTGTCAGATTCAAACACTTGTTGTTAATACCATGATTCAGGCTAGGAAGAAGTCCTCGTCATCCATCTACTATAGGGTCTGGCATGATTACATTGACTGGTGTGAGTCTAAGTTGCTTCCCTGTCGGGTGTTTTCTATCACTAGGATTCTGGAATTCCTGCAACATGGTTTGGATTTGGGTCTTCAACTTAATACCCTCAAAGGTCATATTTCTGCTTTGGCCATTTTCTTCCAAAGATCATTTGCTCACCATCATCTGGTCAAGACCTTCTTCCAGGGGGTTACTCACGTGCATCCTGCACATAAGCCTATGTTACCAGTCTGGGATTTGAACTTGGTCTTATCTGCATTACAAGGGTCTCCCTTTGAGCCTTTGCGTGAGACCCCTTTGTCCATTTTGACTCTTAAGGTAGTCTTTTTGGTGGCTATCACTTTCAGCACCAGGCTTCTGTTGAACAAGTTTGCAAGGCCGCTACTTGGTCTTCTGTTCATACTTTTTCTAAGTTTTACAAGGTTGATGTTTGGGCCTCAGCTGATGCTGCTTTTGGCCGCAACATTCTGCAGGCGGCAGTGATTTAAACTGCCTGCTGTTACCACCCTACCTTACGGACACTGCTATTGGATGTCCCAAGTGTAAGGAATATTCTGGAACAGGACGTGCTGTATACTTAGAATAATACAATTCTGTGATTACTCACCTGTAGAATTCATATTATACGTATACAGCACGTCCTGTTCCACCCCACCCTTGTTATCATTATTCTTAGTTACCTCTGTATGGTGATTGTTCATATGTTCATTTTTGAATTCTGGTTATTATTGTTCTCCCGGCTTCTTGTTAACTGCTTGTCAATACTGGGGAATTTGTGGGAGGTCCCTGACTTATATGGGGCCGGGAGGAGCCACAAGCTGTTTTCTGCAGTCCAGCGCCATCTTGTGGATGTATTATCCATGTGTGAGGAATATTCTGGAACAGGACGTGCTATATACGTATAATACCAATTCTACAGGTGAGTAATCACAGAATTGTATTTTTCGCTGCCTTCCGACGAAGTGTGTCTTAGGCTGTTAAAAAGTTTGGTTATTAAATATATTATTTCATATTATTTTAGTATTCCTCCCAGAGATCTGGTCTCAACTGATTTTGTAATGGGAAGGCTACAGCCTGGCCATGTCTCATATCTGCATCAGGATGGAACTGCAACTTGCTTCCTGCTCTAGTCCCACCTTCCCGCTGCTAGATTACCCATCTGTTATGACTATAATCTAAACTGGTTCTCCCCCCTAGTGCACAAATTGGTCCATATGTTACAGCTCTGTTGCAGTCTGGCCTAGATCAGGGTGACCAATTATATCTCCTGGAACCAATATGGCCAAATATGTAAAGTGATCAGTGATTAATACCATAATAACTAATGCCTGGCTAAGCCAGATTTGAACACAGTGTAACAACTAAACTCATAACCAATATATATATAGGTTATATATATATATATATATATATGTTAATATATATGTATATATATATACACTGAGACAAATGGTAAATAAATACATTGGGGTACAATAATACAACATACAATCAAATATTACATAAACAAGACTGTACATGTCAGGCATATGTATAATGTATACAGTGGTTAAGACAGACTGAAGAACATTCAAAGAAAACCTGAGAAGCAAAATATCTATTTATCTTCCTGACAGGGGAACCTATAAGTTGACCTCCAAGCTGGCAGCTTGGCTCATTTCCTTGGCTCTTTCCAGTGCTCTCCTTTCCTCCGAAGGCTCCCTCTTCTGCCTTCTTGGCCCTCCATTCCTTCATAGCCGAACCGTTGTACTTAAATATCCCATCTCCCTCTGAAGTCTTGAAACTGGTTTTCCTAGTGTCGATTTTGATGCTGTTGCCTGCTACCCCTACAACACATGTATGATTCCTGACCCTAATAGTCACCCCTATATCTCAGGAGGGTCATGCTAATTATGGTTTTGGTTTTAGGCAGTTGGACCAGTTGTTTATGGTTTTGGGTGTAATACCTTTTATTGATGTGTTTGCAATCAGATAGTGGATTTGAAAGCCTAGGGTCGGAAAAGGAATGTGGACTGTAGAGCCTCCGGGCTTGTGAGATAACATCTTGGCCTGCCTGAATGACCTGACCTATGTATGACTGGTCAAATGCAACTAATAAATAGTGAGAGAGACAGAAATACATATATACATTGCATAATATTTTAACAATATTCATTTTCTATAAAGACCCATTGTTTACAAGGGGTTCCCAATCTATTCTCATTAAGTAAAAAGGCGACAAGGCTTAAAAAGCCATATATTGGGATAGGAGGTAACATTTTGGGATACATTATATTTTCCTCCTGTAACTGTAATAAACAAAATGAGTCATTCTGAAAAGCCTGCCAGCTTACTGCTGAGAGGTCCCTTTTGTTACATTATTTAAGCCAAATAGCAATTCATTTATCTTAATTGGTTCTATTGTAATTAGCTGATAATTTCTAAAGCCGTCAGGGGCATTTTAGTGCAATTCAGATCGTTTACGTTGCAATGTGATGTAGGATGGGAAAGACTCTTCTCTGTACCACCTACCATGTTTCTGATGGTCTCAAGTACAACCCAATGCACTGTACTTACATTTTCTTTTATATGTAAAAAGCAAAAAAATAAACCCTCACAGAACTGTTAATGTAACCTGCAGCCTGTAAATGCACTTCTGCAACTAAAGCCTTTTCTACTCTCCCCTGTAAAATATACCTTTTATTCACGGACAGACCAAAAAACCACAGGAAATGCTGCAGCAGTAGGAGGTGGTGGCTGCTGTGGTGTTGCTTGTAGTTTCTGGCCTGCTTACAGGTAAAATGGATCACTCACAAGGTAATGGGGCAAAGGTCCAAGTTCAATGGTTCAGTGGTGCACCAATCTGTCAAAAACTGTAAATCAATGTAAAACTGCAAAAACTTTTCCATCATCTGCAGTACATGAGATTACCAAAGGATCCAGAGAATCTGGGGAAATTAATGTGTCGAGGCCTTTTTAAGGCTTTATAAAGAAAGGCTTTTCATCTTCGCCTACAACTGTCTATCAGAGTGGACCTGCTAGACCTCCCATCCAACAATGCACTCTCACATACCCTCTGTTGCCAGGCCATTTTCAACATTTTATGCTACATGTGTTTAACTGTGATTTTTGCATACATTTTCAGGGCTTTCAAGGGAACTTGTTTTTTGCATAAGAGTTTGGACTTTAACCTGAATCATATTTTTTTCAGTGCTTATTTTTGGGTGAAATATGTAGAAAATATGTGGCGTATATTGGGTTACAATGATATCACATATGTTCCTGCACAGGAGAAAAGAGCAAAAGAGATTTTCAAATAAAATACAACTACTATGCTCACTATCAAGGTTTTTATTTTATTTTTAAGGGCTGAACCATTAAAAATCTATAAAAATTGACATGTGGTCAGCCTGGGCACCAGCTAGATGACTTGCCGGCCCCTCCTGCCCTGTGAAATGGTATGGGGGGTCTAAACCTTACCGGTTCATGAATGGTTAAGTGTAAAAAAAAACAAACACTTTCCACGCAAAAGTCCTTTAAGGTTTTTTTTAGATTTTCTTTTTATTACTTACCTCCTTCCATTGCTGATTGCTGCTGTCCCGTGCTGTCCATCACCAGCTGTCACCAGCTGAATGTGATCAGTGGAAGCCGGTAGCGGGACAGAGAATTGTTGCCCTCTGCTCTGCTTCTGGCTTACACCAGTCACTGTGGGCATTGTCTCTGGCTCCTGTGGGGCAGCGGAGGTGAAGAGCTGAGTGCTGTGGATGGGGTTTGAGGTGATTCATCAGGGGAAAATCCTCTGGAGACGAAACAGGAGACAAAAAATGTAAAGGTATTGGAAAGAGGAGAAAAGAGGAAGATAGGGATTGAGCTAAAAGGACACACAAAGAAGGAACAGAGGCTAAAGAAGGAAAAAGATGAGGTGAGGAAGGAAAGGAAGAGGTGGAGAGAGTAACGATAGAAGGTAAGAAATAAATAAAACCAAAAAGGGAAAGTAAAAATAGGAGAAAAATTGAGGAACTACAGGACAATAAAAAGGGAGAAATATGAGAAAGAGCAGGAAAAGAAAGGTTGGGGGAAGCAAGTATCAGACAGAAAATGATATAAAATAAAAGGTGGCGGGACATGGAAGGAGAAAAATGAAAAGAAGAAAAGCTAGTTATATAGCTTATGTATTAATGAGGGAAGTAATGGAATGCAAGATAGATAGATAAAGAAATAAAACCAACTAATCCGAAAATAAAGAAAACTCTGTGGTCCTAGAAGACTGAAAGACAGGTGCAGCAATGACCACAACAACTACAAAAAATACATTAAATCACGACATAGGCACACAGCCCCATAAAAGCAATTAAAGTGCACCTATACTAAGAAAGGAAGTTTATGCTGTCAGTCACCTTCTATCCCCAGCCCAGTACCTCAAAACTGCCTGAGTTTCTTTTTTTTTTTTTTTACTAAAATCTTTGCCCAAGATTGATAAATAGAGTAACAGGAAGTAGTGTCATGGTGAATGGCCTGCCATATGCTAATTAATTCAGTTACAACTAAACTCACATTAGGGTAGATTCAACACCATGAGAACATTTTTCTGTGAGAAAAACATTTTTAGAATGATTATTTTCCTTAGTGTGATTCAGCACCATTTTAGCTGTGCATGTTTAAATAATCTGCACAGCTAAAAATAATGCTGAATTACACACTAAGGAAAAAAGTTCTAAAAAAAAAAGAAAAATAAACAGCTAAACATGGTGCTGAATTGCACCAAGGAAACAAATCAAGATATTTTTTTCTCACATAAAATGTGGGGGAAAAAGTCTCACAGTGCTAAAACAGCACTATAGGCATTTAGTATGAAGTGCTTCACATTGCTGAGCTGTGTGTACTGTGACTGAACCTATCATCGCTGGGGGCGGGGAGCAATATGGCGACTGCATCCAGTTCATGTTGTTGTGAATATTGGACAAAGGCTTTAGTAATGTTTTGGTACATTGGGCTGGGGGTGAAAGGTGACGACATAAACTATAGTATAGATGCACTTTAAAAGCACATAACCCCCCTCTTTTAACCTCAAATTTATAGATAGATAAATGCATATGGGACAAATAGATAGCAAGCTGAATCGATTAAAAGAAAGTGAGATAAAGAGAGAGCAATAGGTAGATAAATATAGATTGAAATATATAGAAATATAGATTGTTAGGGGGATAGATCGATAAATAATAGTGAGTGATAGACAGTGTGACAGAAGGAAGATAGATAGACTGTTGGATAAAGAAACAAATAGAGAGGAGAAATAGAAAGAGCTGCACATCTGTCTCTCAGCTCTGCCACACCTGATTCTTTGGCAACATAATGGTGTTTTTCTACTTTTCTAATCATTGGTGGCTCGTAATTATTGCCTGCCCCCCCCCCCCCCCCCCCCAATGAATGTTGTTGGCAGTATAATGTTCAGATTAGGTTAGGGCTAAGATAAGTTTGTCCTCCCCATTCTCCATTGGGTGGGGGCCGCCGTCCAAAGAAAACGGCAAAGGGGCAAGGAAGAGCAGAGACCAGCACAGGAGCCGTCGTTACCTTCTTGAAGACTATTTGTGCCCCGAGTGGTTGCCAGTGACAGACGGACTGCATGACGATGCTGCGTAGCCTGAGATAGAAGAAAGACCTGGGACTGGTAATTAGTGACATTTAGAATATTAAAATGTATATGTGTGTTGTTTTTTTTTTACATGGGTTGAACTGGTTAGGGGTCCAGGGGGCCAGCATGTCACCGCCGGCATCAGCAGACGACATGCCAGTAACCTGCCCAATTACCCACACCCCCATGTGGGATGCCGGTGGTGCGGAAGTGACGGTGCCCATCGGTATGGGCACAGGGTTCTTTCAGGGGTACAGCAACTGTATAATCCAAAACTGCACCCCCCAACTTTTCTTATCAGTGGTTGAAAATGGTTGGCGAGAGGCTAGTTATTTATGGCCCCTGACGATGGTGGTGATCAGGAAGCCTCTGAAGATCCATGTTTAATTTCTAATAGGATGCTTGCAGAAATGTAAGGGTGAGGGAGAAAAAGGGGAAATCATGAAAGAAATTATGAAAATAAGACTTAGAATCACATGAGGACCAATCAGAAGTGCTAGATACTGGTGGCAAGTCAGCAAGGGCAGATGATGTGGTGGTGAGGCCAGGAGTTTCATCAACGATACCTGTGCTTTGTCTAAATGAGTTGCCCTGCATTCATTGGGCATCACTTTCTTCATGCTTCCATTGGGGTGGGGGGACTAATATCTTGGAGTGGGGCATTATACCCTCAAGTACTGATTGCATTATTTTTGTATAGTCAAGTGTGGGCCCCAAAAATGAATTCATCTGGTGGGCCCAAGATACTCCAGCCTGGCTACCACTGAAGCCTTTTTGAGTGGCAATATGCAATATTGATATTGGCCCATCCTCACACTCTAGTTGGGGGTACATGCTGGGGCCATCTTCCATCCGCCATACAGTGTGTGGTGCTGCCCCATCACACATGAGACTGGCAGGGACCCACATAATACTGCATTGTCACAGCTGCATATGTGACCTGCCAACACCCAATGGGTTCCAGGATTTGCACATTGCAACTGGTTTCTGCCAGGGGAGTGCGAGGCTCATTTCACAACACTAGATTTGAAGGCACACCACATCAATTTTGCCAGCACTTTGCTTGGGAACGCACTCCATTGCTTGGCAATCACTGCGAAATAGCAATTGCATCTGCGCTATTGATATTATAGGGAATCAATAACAGCCTGGTGTACACCCAGCCTAAATGTGTTTCAGGGTTTTCAGGCTTCAAGAACATTTAGTAGTGTTCAACTTTCCAAGCAGTGATACCCAGGGAGGGGTCAGTAGCTGTAGAGCCTCTACAGGTTGGCCTGGGTGTAGATCAAAGTGAACTCGAGTGCTTCAAAGTGAACTGGACGTATAAAATAGACAGACTTTCTGATCATAGTTTCTCTAACCTCCAACAAGTTTTCAACACAGGGACATCTGCATGTATTACGTATCTAATAACTTCATGTCAAATTATTACGGAATGTGCATCAATGTGGCAGTGGCAACTTTAGCATAGACATGTATTTACCCTTTCCCCACAGGGTTAGAGAGATAGCTAATAGATAGAAGGTGAATAGAATAATAGCAAGAAAGGATAGATAGATAGATAGATAGATAGATAGATAGATAGATAGATAACCACATACGCCCAGATACGATGAATGTTTTGGCATGAAAGTTTGGTAGGATGGAAAAAAGTTGGACCAATGAACAGGGGGAAGGCACAATGGAATAAATTAGACAGCATGGAACATGGTTGGGTCATGAATGGCACCCAGGGCTAGGGGTATATATACATGTGCCCAGTTGTGACCCCTCAATGGGTCAAAAAAGACAGTAAGTGCCAGGGCTCTAAGGCAATTACGGGGCAATTGTGATGCGTTCATGATCGCCTCGAAATTGCCAGTGGAACGCTACCCATAGGATCTATGGTACAGTGTTTTAGCCGTGATTGCTCTATAGCAAATAGCTATCGCAAACGTGATTACGCAAGTTACTAAAATGTCTGCAGATCATTGGTACACAGACGATAAGGATTATCGTTAACGCATTGGCCTCGATTCACTAAGAATTGAAAAACAAATCTCATGGTAGTAACAATTTTAGTGAATCACCTGATAGGAAGACAATGGTCTTGATTCATCAAGAGTTGAAAAAATTCTCATGGTAGTAAAACATTCATTTCATGAAAAAAAAAAGCCTAAGAATTTCAGTGTTGATGAATCACCAGATAAAAATACAATGAAAGGCAATGGTACTTTTTACTACAGGTAAAAATGGGTAGAAAGTTCAATACTTTTCTCAGGAGTAAAAAGCTGTCATTGACTTTCATTGTCTGGTGATTCACTAACAGTGACATTCTCAGGCTTTTTTCCCATGAATTGAACTTTTTTACTACCATGAGAATTTTTTTCAACTCTTTGTGAATCAAGGCCATTGTCTCAATCCTGTGTGAAAGGAGCTTCATTGATTTCAGGATAATTGACCCTGCTTACCTAGGAGGCCAGGTGGTACCAGTTTACATGGGTAGAAAGATGGAAGGTTGCTTAAAGGAAAATCAAATAATTAGCAAGCCAAAGTCAGGAAGTCTCCAATCTGCTCACTAAACATACCACTTAGATGACATCATATTGGCACACAGTAATGAGAACTATAAAAAATGCAGTCAAAAGTAGTATTTAACCCTTTAACAGTATTTATAAAACCCAGGAAAATCCTCAAAACTTTAATTGTGTGCTAAACTTTTTATTAACTTATTTTCTTTTTAAAATGTCTGAAAATATGTATATAACATTATTTACAAATCATAAATAAAACACAGAGGTTAACAAGAAAGAACAATAAAAAACATGTTTCCATCAGTGCTTAAAACATTGCTTCATATACTTTACAAAATGGGTCTACAGCCATTGAAACATGCAGAAGGTGCTTCATCTGGGGTCTTTTCACATATAGAGGATATGGATTGTTCTGGTACAATTTTTTTAATACTTCACTTACAGACGACACTCGATTATTTTTTTTCCCCGTCACTATCAGTAAACAACATGCTGAATGGGTAGACACAATTCCGATTGTTATATGTAATTTTTGACATAAAGAACTGTTGGGCATCCAGGAGGTTAGCAGTCTAGGAATGTTCATGAGCCATCATGGTACTGTAGACATCCTAATGGTTCAGTTCTGGGCAAGTCATAGGTGAAAACGTTTCACATATACAATCTGCACCAAACAAGATCTTTTTTTAAATACACATATACAAAACAGTCAACTGAAGAAACGTTGTGCTATAAAAGCAGTCTTAGGACAGCAGTCAAAAGATCTGCGAATTTGGAGGCACATGACATAGGATATTCATGGTACATACAGGTATGGAAATTTACATTAAATGGGGAACACCATGGATGGTAATACGTAGACACCAGCACATCAGTCACACTCGGTTGTCTAAATCTGGATAATCAAAGACTCTTTCTTGAGGAAATGTCTGTTATAAAAAATTAGGGGTTCTCGAGATATTCCAGCTCATCTGTTTCTCCCCTGGATGCTCGGCTTAGAAGTCCCATCCATTTTGTCAGAAGTTCCTCATCTTCAACACTAAAGAACAATGTTTGCTGGGATTGGCTTAATTTGAACACGTGCTTCAAGTCCACCTTGTCGCTGGCATTTGGTAAACTGACATCATATCCTGGTAGAGGTATAGCACGTTGAGGTCGGGCATCCTGTAAATAAAGAAAAAAAAATATAGTGACTTCCTGTGTATGTAACATAGCAATGGTATTTTAAAAGAACATGGATATTTGCTCCTTGAAGAACAACCCAAACTGGCCCATCCTAAAATCATCTATTCAGATTCCATGATTATGACATTATGCATCCATTCAATTTTGTTGGGCTTGGCGAGGGAGCCAAGCCAAGATGCTGCTGAGGGCCCACAGATGAACCATCGGGAACAAAACTCAAGGGGAATATACATGGTAACCAGGGGGTTTCACATAGTGGGCAATTTATACTGGGATGCCTCTAGAGCAGGGAATGGGCGGAACCTAGAGACTATCCTCATCTCTACTACCCCTCTATGACCACAATCTACTAACATTTACCCTCTCTTTTCTTCCTGCCGCTGCCCCCCCCCGCACACAAACATTTTCGCAAGGAAACCTAGATCTTTAAACTCTGTCCATCTCACTTTAACCTCTTTAGGCATTGACCTCATTCACGTAAATTGATGCTGCAGCCCCACACTGCGACAGTACACCTACCTCAGCTCTAGACTCTGCCACACCCTCACTTATAGCCACCTCCACTCTAAAATTCAGCAACCCTAGTTAAATGCAAGCATGACCAGACTGAAACAGCACTCTTGAGCTGCTGAACAGCAATGGAGGAAAATCAAAGCCAACAAGGACTTTCTGGTCTTTACACAAGCTCCTTAGGAACTTAGGACTACAATTGTATCTGATAAAGTAAGCATATTTCTTCTTACTAATTTCTGCACAAGCTCAGAATCTCAAACAACCATTCAACACCTTCAGCTGCTACTCCACCAACCACCTTGCCCTCCTCCACCAACCTCCCAAATAACAGCAGAAGAATGATCTGCATTCTTCAAACTTTTGACTTGCCAACCACCTTAACAACTGTACAATATCTGTAACTCCTCAAGCTTGGTGCCTAGGAGTCATTCTGGACTTTCATTCAAGCGTCATATTCTCTCCCTAGTCTTCTCCAACATAAAAACATCTCTTGCATCTGTCCCTTTCCCTCACCTGACACCACTAAAATGCTAGTGCATGCCCTGGTCATACCCCAACTGGACTACAGTAACACACTCTTTGTGGTTTATCAGATTGGCACCCCTCTAATCTATTTTGAACTTTGCTGCTTGCCTCACCCACCTCTCCTCTTGCTTCAGTTCTTGCTCCCCTCTGTCAGGCCCTAAACCAGATGCCAGTCCCACAGAAAAACTCTTACTCTAACCTACAAAGCTCTCACCACCAGCTCTCCTCCCTATATATCATCTCAAATCAAGCAATATCAACCTAGACGCAGCCTCCTCTGCCACCGACCTTCTCCTGTCCTCCTTGGTCTCCTCCTCTGAATCGTACTTCCAGGATTTCTCAAGTGCCACTCCAATCTTCTGGAATGCCTTCCCCCAATCAATTCACCACTCCCCAAGCTTTCCAAAAACACCCTTAAAACTGATTAATTCAGACAAGCATACAACCTGGCAATTCTCTAAAGGGCGCATGGAATAAAGCTCAATAATGACTGTTCATGATGCTTCCACCTTTGTCTCCTCCCCTCATCCTTTAGACCGTAAGCTTACAAGTGCAGGACTCTCTCCTGTTGTATCCTGTATTGAATGTTAAATCTGAACTCTGTAACACTGCATCTGTAATAGTCTATGCACTGTATGTTCTTCCCTGTCTGTAATCACTACTTTGTACAGTGCTACAGAAGATGATGGTGCTTTATAAATACATTTAAATAACAATAATTGTTTACTGCTCTGTGTATTAGAGCAGTGTTCCCCAACTACCTCCTTAATGGCCACCAACAGGCCTTGTTTTTCAGGTCTCCACACAGATGCACAGGTAGAATATATTATTAGTGTATCTCAGTACAACTGAGCAATGTCAATCCTGTTCTGTTAGACTGGGAGGGATGTTTATTTTTGGTGGGATGGGAAAAAGTATGAAACAAGACAACATGGAACTTGGCTTACCAACTAACAGACTGGCACCCCTCCAATCTATCCTGAACTCTGCTGCTCGCCTCATCCATCTCTCCTCTCGCTCCTCCAGTTCTGCGCCTCTCTGCCAATCCCTACACTGGCTGCCAGTCCCACAGCGAATCCTGTTCAAAACTCTAACTCTCGCATACAAAGCTCTCTCCAACCAGGCCCCTCCCTACATCTCACCTCTAATCCAACAGTATCAACCTAGACGCAGCCTCCGCTCTTCTGCCGACCTTCTCCTGTCCTCCACCCTGGTCACCTCCTCTCGCGCCCACCTCCAGGACTTCTCACGCGCAACTCCAATCTTCTGGAATGCCCTCCCCCCACCCAATCCGCCACTCCACAACCCTCAAAACCTTCAAAAAACTCACTTATTCAGACAAGCATATAATCTGGCCTAACCAATCTTCTAAAGGGCACATGCCACAAAGCTCAATACTGACTGGTTGTGATCTTTCCCCCTCGTCTTCACCCCTCTTCCTTTAGACTGTAAGCTCGCAAGGGCAGGACTCTCTCCCCTATTGTATCTTGTACTCAGAATATCCACTGTCAAATCTGTAAAACTGCATTTGAAATAGTATATGTACCGTATGTTTCTACCCTGTCTGTAATTACTACTTTGTAAAGCGCTAAGGAAGATGATGGCACTATATAAATAAACAATAATAATAATAATAATAATAATAATAATGGAACATAGTTGGGCATGATTAACACACAAGGTAATGGTGGTGGTGGTGGTGGGGGTTGGGTATATGGGCTAATAAACCCTGATTACCTAGAGGGTCAGGGGGTACCCATTTACATTTGACGTAAACTAAAGGGTGGGAAATAATGATCACACATACACAATACAAAATAAACATACAAAACATACAAAGGGGTTAGATATGGTTTAAGCCATGCAGTGAGGAATCTGTTGTCAGGGAATTGGTCAGCCCTAGTCTTTTAAACTATAAGGCCAGACAAAATGGGTTCTGGCCCCCCCTTAGATGCTTTCTGATTTTAAAGCCCAACAGAAATAATAAGGCAGCAAGCAGCTCACCTGATGCCTGTCCCATGTGCCTCTCCTCCATTTCTTGCAGTGCAGCCGCCAAAGCAGGTCTCCAGGGTTTGCTTTCCTTTCAACTTTTTTTTCCAGGGCTAAGCAAAAAAAAGTGGTCTAACAGCCACTCTGCCCTTGGTGTTCTCAGCGAGAATGAACATGACAAGCCACAGTGGTGCCACCGCTGTCTCTGGCCACATCAGAGCATTCTCATGACTCATAAATCTGCACCATGACATGCCCTTCCCAGCTCACCCACCACCCAGAAATTTAAGGGAAGAAAGTGTTTAGAATATATAAGGTATTTACTTATCATCAGAGTTTTTGGGATGATTTGAAATGGCTGATTTTACACTGTTCCCAAGGGGGATAAGGTGGGAGGAAGTTGGTATTTGCCTGGACACCACTGTGGGGAGAACCTGACAAATCATATCTATATAATAATATATATAAAGGCACAGAATGGAAGGCTTGAAGGGGGCTGAGTGGAACTGAGGATTTTTAATGTGCCTATAATTTTCTTTTAGGATATTTCCATGATCATGTTCTCAGCACAATGCATTGCAACACACTCTAGTCAGCTTTCTATCCTTACAGTGTAAATAAATTGTACAGACAAGAGTAAACAACATGTTTGAACACTTTCAATGCATTTATGGTAAAAGTAAACTTTCTCATCAGCAATTTATATCTATAACTGTCCCTGGATGCTGCCCACACTGATTGTTATGGGGGGGAATCTCAAGTTTTATTCTTGCTCCAACTGAAGAGGCATTTATATGGTCTCCTTGAGAAACATACAAATTAAAGAGCTCAAAAGCATGCAAATATTTTTATATCACGTCTCAGCTTTTCAATAACTGTTAAATACTTTTATTTAGAAGGCCTGGCTACTCCTCTGTTTTAGTCCATATTTTGCTTGATATTTAGTTGATGAGAGGGTTAAACTGGGCGGTAAATTAGTTCCCAGGTCCTGAATAATAATAATAATTTTGTATAAATAATAGTGATTGAGCTGCTCCCACCCCCCTTTATTCATTTGAATTGCCATGAGCACAAGCAGGGAGGAATTCAGTCAATATGGATTTCTCCCTGTGAAGTGTTCTAAAGGGAGGCTGGCTGCTTCCCAGGTGAGTAGCTCTCAAATATTTGTCTGCATTGCATGTCCCAACTTTGGGGACTCAGAATTAAGAGTAGGGACCACACTAAACACAGAGTGCCTTGCCGGGGCAGTGTGGCTTCCACATGTATCTGCAGATATATGCAACCAAATCTCTGTCTTTCCACACAGCTAGACATGTTTGTTGCTTGATATTTAGTTGATGAGAGGGTTAAACTGGGCGGTAAATTAGTTCCCAGGCCCTGAATAATAATAATAATTATGTATAAATAATAGTGATTGAGCTACTCCCACCCCCCTTTATTCATTAGTCCATATTTTACCTGAACAGAGCCCTGGAGATATAACACAAGAGGTTCACTTTTGGGGACACAAGCCCACATCTTGTACCACGTCTTCCCCTTTTCCAGGAACAGGATGCTGCCGCTCAGCACGCTACTTTCTGGAGACCAGGAAATCTGCTTCTTGAAGAGAGAAAACCACAAACCTCATTTTGATCACTTGCCATTCATTTCTAGTTTATAAACCAGATCCGGACCCATTTTATAAGATCATTAATATTCTACATGGAACCACTTGAAATGTTCCTGCTGTTGATTTTTATAAGAATTTGAGTAAATATGAGAAAACAGTAACGGCACATGCTTATGCCTTGCATCATAATAAAACGGCAGTATTTGCAACTAAATGGCTCAACATACCGAAAATCAATAGAAGAAATAACAATTGTATTTTACATGCCAGCTGAGCCCATGCTGATGGATTAAGGCGAGAATGGCAACAATTGAGAGCACTGCATACATTGATCTTCACATAGATATAATGGATATAAAGTCTATTAGTGAGGGGTCTAATGGGTCTGTTTCTTTTGTTCCTATGAATTTGGAGCCTGAGAGAATTCACTCCTATTCGGTCTGTCAATTTTGGGGTCTCTGGTCCTGTTCCTCGGATGACACACAGGGGCACAGCACACTCTGGTGATGGGTGGTAAAGGGAAGGATGTTTAGGGGTAACTTGGACCTACATCTGTTTCCTAAAAGGGTCTATTTTTGCTTTACTTGTTCTGTTCCTATGTGACCTAGCTACAGAATGATTAATAATTGTTCTCTGTTGTTTAGGGGGGATTGTGGTATCCTGTCAGCATTTAATGTTCCTAGCAGAATTTGCACAATCTGCTAATTCAAAGCAAATTAGTATCACTCGTGACATAGAAAACCTTCTGGGCAAATATGGAGATATGTTCTAGTTTATAGCTCTAGCAAACTTTTTTTTAGAAGATCTTAAAATAAAGTGCAATGTTAAAAGGGAAATTTTCTTTCTGGCATTATAATGGTTACTTGAAAAATAAAATGTTCTGCACTGCCTGTCAGTAGACAATAAAAGCAAGCTTGCAGAATGACTGATGCCCCTTTAAAAATGTTCTATGTATCAGCAATGACCTAATCACCAAAACCATTTCAAAAAGTCCATAGGTGCCTGTTATAATAAGAATCATATTATAATTATAATTTTTATAATTAGAAAGACGGGTGTGAGCAGGGCCAGATCATGAGGAGGGCGCAAGGGGCGCGAGCTCTGGGGCCTACACCACTTGCCCTGCTCCACCAAGCTTTGGGTTATGGTCTGGTCCAGGAGGCTTTTCAGTCTTTGGTCTGATGAGCCGTGGGGCCAGCAACAAAGCTATCAGAGGCAGTGGGCCGTCTCCCCCGTGCCTGGGCAAGCCGTTTTTGCAAACCTGGAGCCAAAGCCACTACAGGGCAGGATGGAGAGTCTAGAGCAGCAAACCCGCCGTCAGCAACGCTACAGTGATGGGTGCGTGCAGAGCTGTCACTGCACATAAGCCACCAAGCACAGCCGCTGGCAGCTCAATGCAGGGGACTGTTTTCAATGTTTTCTGCTGGACCAGCTGGGTGGCTACATTAGCCCCGCCCAGACTGGCAAAGCAGGAGCTCCTGAGCAGCACGCACCCACACAAGGAACTCAATCTGACGTTCCAGACAACCACCAATCAGTTACTTGGCTGGACTAAAGGGAAAAAAGATACTGTATCTGGTGCCTCCAACAGATTTTGTGCCCAGGGGCCTCCACCACAGTTTATCCGGCCCTGGCTGTGAGGGGAGTTCAATCAGTTACCATATCATATCTGAATATGCCAAATACATTTTCGAAGAAAATTGAACATTCTGCTTTTTAATATAATTGAACCCTTAACTTCAATGCGTTTCCTCTCTGCCTCCGGTGATCAGGAGACTTCTTGCCGCTGCTGCAGGAAGCCCGTCATTACCTCCTTGACTGCTTTATCACCAGGAAATTGGCTTGGCCCAAAACTTTACTTGGTAGTAGGAAGGCGCATCATCACTATTTACAGCAATCATCATTTCATCATCATTTAGGCTTCCTCCCTTCTTTTGTGAGGGATTGAAACCTGAAATGAAGCACCAGATCCCTCACTTTCTTTGTAGCCCCACATTGTACTGCACTCCCCATTCTGTCCCTGGCAGTGCTTTCATCAGACTGAAGTGCTGCTCTGTGTGTTGCCTGTCCAGACATGTCTGAACCTGTTATAAAAGTCCACTGATATTTTATGGCAGAGCACTAAAGGCTCACTGGGGTCAAAAAGCAAGAAAAAAGACAATACTCATGTCACCGCTTTGTGTGCGGATTTGTGAAACTCATCCATTGAGGAGATCTAACTTGGGATTCATGTGCATCTCCCCCACTGACACAGAGAAGAACAGAGCCAAGGCCAGACTTCAGCAGCTAGAGAGAAAGTTCAGGCCAGAAAGCGAGAATGTACCGAGAAGTACACTCCAGGGCTAGGCCAGAATTGGGAGCTTTATAATGAGATCTGCTGCTACTGTGGAAGATGTGGCCCTGACCATGATCGTCCTGATGACAATGTTTAGGTTTGATCTTGATCATGTAAAAATTATATACATATGACCGGACTTTTTTTTTGTGGTGGTGAGTGTTCTCCATATAGCAGGACAAGTTCATCACATAAGGCAACAAGGCCTCTCAAAGAGCTCAGCAGATTTTAGTGAATTACACTGATGTGAACAACCTCCTTAAAAGTGGATCAAAACCCAGTATTTTTTACTATCCCGTGTCCTGGTCCGCCCTCCCTGGGGCATTCTGATTTGGCATGCCTGGCTACGTAACACCAAGCTGGTAAGCCGCTATACATACCTCAACAGCATTGCCATGGTGCAGGTACGGCTCTCCTCCAATCAGCTTCTTGTGCTGTGAATAATAATGTTCAGCGGAGGATGCCCCAAGGGTGGATGTCTAACCAACCTAGCGTCTTATAGATGCTAGGTCCAGTTTTGGTGCACTTTAAAATGCAATATCTGTATGATATAATTGCATGAAAAGATCCAACATATGACATCCATACAGACCATTTAGTTCATTTATACAGATGTGGGTGTCTCCGCAAAATCATTTTTATTGCACACTACTTTGTTTTATGTTTGGAACCTGTTAACACAGACAGTTGGAGAAGTTGCACAAAAGGTGTTAATGAAGTGGTAAGAAGCAATTCTATTATTGGATTACTGCCATAAGCACACAGCACTTTAATTAATATCCTGTTAGTGGCTTCCTGAAAGATTACCTCTAGATTCATTTTCTTCTTAATTTCAGGGACGTCGGCTCCTCCAGGACTCGGTGCTGCCGTGCTGGATGAGAAACAATCTTTACAAACACGATTATGCCGAGTGGTTTCTGCTAGCAGCTTGAATTCTGAACACTTTGCACAAATAACCTGCAAAAGGCAAGATGGAAATCTCAGCCATAGATAACATAATAGTGGTTCTATTTAAAGAGGAAATCACATTTACATTACTTCCTCTATTCTTCCCCCAAATACTAGCAGCGTGGGCCATTCCAATTCGGGATGACCAGCTTCACAGTGCAGCACACCTCGCCAAGCTTGATACTCTATTCTTGAAGGATCTCTTGATGGTAGCCGAACGAGAGACAACTAGTGACCATTTAACTGGGATGTCTGCTACTGAATCCCAGGAAATGCCTCAGAATCAGTCTTTTACTCCTTCCTGGAGGCTCAGCATGCTGATGACCAATAGGGTTCACTGGGCACAGTGCATGTCACACTGGCCAGGCAAGCCCTATTGGCCACTGGTGATTACATGGGCCATGGGAGTGGCAGAGGAGCTGAATAGTAATACCAATCTAAGTGCAAGGGCATCTCATATACCAGCTGGAGGGGAGGTTGCAGTCAGTTCGGGTCCACTTAAAGTGGACCAACACCAGGTTTTTGACTATCCTGGGTTTTGGTCCACTTCGTGCCCCGCTATGTGAAACCCCCCAGATTTCCGTAAAAAACTCACCTCACCCCGTTCCTATGGCGCATGTGCGGCCGCTCATCCAATCAGCGCGCTCGGAGCCGCTGTGATCAAACCCCAGCAGCTCCGGGCACACTGGCGGCCGCATCTCGCGCTTCCCTCTAACAGGGAGTGCGCCCGCGCCAGCCATTCACGAATGGCTTGCGCGGGCATGCGCCCTGCTAGAGAGAAGCGCGAGATGCGTCCGCGGCCCGCGCATGCACCATTGGACCGGGAGTAAGGTAAGGTTACCGGGCGTCCTGAGGGGTTTCACACGGCGGAGCATTTTGGATGCCCCGCAGGGAGGGATCAGATCGACCTGGGATTCTCAACAATTCCCGAGCCGATCCAGGAGGGTGTTGGTCCACTTTAAAGTCTTAGCAGGAACCAAGAGATGTAGGGGTTTGGGTCTTGGACTGCATATGATGTATGCAGATCTCTGTCCCACAGTAGTTGGGTAAAGTTATTTACATTATGGTGACCCTATCAGGTAAATTATTTCAATTGTGGTTCTGGTCAGTTAAGCTGCAGTTTGGATTACAGTGAAAATCCGCTGGAGGTTGCCCAACGTTTTCTCTCTCTTGAGGGTTTAGGTTTTTTTATTTGTATATGGTAATATGGTATATAATAGATATTTCTTCCTTAGACTAAAATGTAAATAGTTTCATACATATAAATTTGGTTTAGAACTTATTTCTATTCTTGGATCATCCTGATGTAAGGTTTAAAAACCCAATTCTTTGAGACATGTCTAATTAAGAGACCTAGCTTTTTTCTGTACATGAAAACATAAAAATCATTGGAAAATGAAAACTGCTGGAGGTCAGGAAAGCTTGTCTGATGAACGGAATAATATGTAACATGCCAGTAATCTGCTGTAACATAGCAAATGTCTTTTATGAATATGATGTTCAAGTGCAAATAAACATTGTCACAAGTGTGTAGCCCAGATGACCAAAGAAGGTATTTGGAGAACCTTTCCACCTCAGTAGGTGGCATATGGAACGTTAATAGATTGGAATAACTGAGAAGTTCTACAAGTGAGCTACAGTTATAGCAATTCTTAAAGGGACTGTCCAGGCAACAAAATAAACTATACTTGCCTTCTGTCCGCCAGCTCCTCCAGGCAGCTTCCCTCAGCTCCTTTTTATTTTGTTGCCTGGGCAGGGACTTTAAACTCAAGTTATCTAGGCAAAGAAGCTATTGAAAAGCATTGAAGATTTCAAGATAGCAGACTGTGCCGCTGTAAGTTATCTATGTATCTATACTTCTTCTGTCTCAATGTAACCAAACAATGGATATATTTTGAATGTTAACAGAAACTATTTAGTTGCATTTGAATTTTTACACCAGAATGTCCACACTTGAATGCAAGAAGTAGTCACTCAACACTTTGGCTATTCCATAACATATTGGAAAACACTTTTTTTATTAATATATACTTACAATGCTTAAAGTGGACCAGCAGCTCAGAGCGCACTGGCGGCCGCCAGCATGGCCAAAGGCCAGCAGCTCCAAGCACGCTGGCAGGCGCATCCCCCGCTTTCCTCTAACAGGGAGCATGCCCGTGTCGGCCATTCACAAATGGCTGGCGCAGGCATGCGCCCTGCTGAAGGGATAGCGGGATGCGGCCGTGACTTGCGCATGCGCCATTGGACCGGGAAGCAGGGTAAGTAAACGGGGCAACCTGGGGAGTTTCACACAGCGGAGCATCACGATTTTGGATGCCCCGGGGGGAGGGAATCGATCGGCCCGGGAATCTTATAGATTCATGGGCCGATCGAACTCGGTTTTGGTCCACATTAAAATGGTGAATGTTTAAAGGGATTGTTCAACCAAAAATAAAACAATGGTACTACATATCTTTTGTCCAGCGCTGCTACGCCATCCGGACCAGCTGGTGCACACCCTGTTGGTCCGCTCTGGTCCAAGATAGTGGCCATGAACATGTGGCGGGGTCAAGTGGAACACCCCCTCTATCACAATGAATGGAGTGGGCATGCGGAGTATATAAAACTCAGATTAAACAGCTCATTACTTAGCTATACATCGTGTAAGGGATTTCACTATTGCAGTGACACATCCTGCCATATAACCTGTATGCTACAATCCCTCTAAAGGAGTTTTTGACTGTGCCAATACATTTTGTATATTCCCCAGATATACGCTAGTAAACAGACAAGGTGGAAAAATGTATCTACATTAGCAACATAACACTCATTATACAAAGTCTCAGTGTTCAGTTGTGGCCTTGTTATTTTTTTTTTTTTTCATTAGAAAATTCCTAATAATACTGCAATGATCTAAAATGGCTTTTCTATGGGGCAAAGTAAAGTACTTACTGCCCCACACTGCTTGCAGTGATGCCTCCTTTTTGTGATAGAGTTGAAGCTCTCTCCACAGCCTTTACACCCCTTGTCACGTTTGAATTTGGAAGATTTTCGTAATGATTCTGGCTGTAGAATAAAGAAATGAAGTTAGTTAGATCAAGCAGCGTCAAAACATTTGACAATAACATTTAATTTAAGGCACAGAACATTGTCACAAGTCAGGTTAGGGAGAGACCCAGTATAAAGGGATCAAAGAGGCCCAAAAGCCCTTTATTTAGAGGTACAAGGCAAGAAGTGCTTTCTTTAAACAGAACGCATTCATATGGTGCATATCACAAAAGACAATAGAATTTCTCCCAAGATCCTCTGCAGTAGGCAAGGCCATGCTAATATACACAGCCGCTTAAATAAAGAATGGAGCCACCCATTCACAAATGGCCGGCGCGGGCACGTGTCCTGCTAGAGAGAAGCGCGAGATGCGGCCGCGGCCCGTGAAAGCGCCATTGGACCGGGATTCAGGTAAGGTTTGCAGGCGTCCTGGGTGGTTTCACACAGCAGGGCATCCCGATTTTGGATGCCCCGCGGGGAGGGGATTGGATCGGACCAGGAATCTTATAGATTCCCGGGCCGATCCTGCTGGGTGTTGGTCCACTTTAAGGGTGTTCACAATTGTTTTTTTCCCTCAGGATAATTTTAGAGTGATAAAATATATAGAAATGATTAATCTAAGAAACTGAAGTTTAATAGTGGTGCCTGAGATGCAGTATTGTAGCATTGTATTGTCCAGTTCGAGACATATGTGCTTTTGGTCCTCTTCATACTTAATTAGCTCAAGTTTGATGACAATATATCAGTCTAAGGTTCACTTTTAACGAGCAGATAATTACTTAACAATCAGCGCTGATTGGCAGTGATTACATTCATGGAATGTAATCCTTCATGGAAAATGTTCAGCAATCAGTAACTGACTAATCACTGACATCACTATTATTTTTATATCTATATCATCAGCAAGGGCTAGACAAACCTCAGTCACTAGTAAGGCCTCTTTCACACCTAGTGGTTTGAAGTCTATTGCAATGCAACACAAACGCAAGTAAAACGCAATGCATCACAACACAGCGCCAAAGCACAGCTGTGTGAAAGGAGCCTTAATGTGTATCATTTACAAAAACAGGATCTTTGGAAATGAAGCTGGGGAAGCAAATTTAAATGTCACCAGCTAACCGCCACTGCCATCTTGTGGTCAAGCAAATCCATTTTATCTGGTAATCATTGTATAGCAGGCATTAAATCCCCTAATCTCCCCTAGAGCCACAAAACATTGGTTGTAATCATTTGTAATTGCTTGCGGCTCTCATCCTGTATTGCTACAATCTTCCCTGACAAAGAAGTGAAAATGAATGGATAATCTGCAATGATGCTCTAACACAGTGTCGAGAGAAGAATGGGAAGCATATCTCCAATGCACTGCTGTAACCCTGAAAGAGAGGCCTACAAAATAAACAGCTCCAAATAATCAGAAAATTCCAAACTAATTTATAAGCTGTATTTACTATTGCAAATAATTCCATGCTTCATACATAAACAGGGCTGCCCATAGGAACCTATCAGCTCTGTTTTGCACATCTTAGGATGTGTGGCCAGAAAAACATCCAGTGTACAAACAGGTACAAACAACCTAATTACTACCTGGTTTGCCAGATTAGCCATAGACTGACAGTGGTGAAGGGAAGTATTGCTTTGCTATAAATAAGATTGGTTTAAAGCGAAATTTAGAAGCATTTGTGAGTTCTGGTTGTATTTTAGTGAGGTTGCATTATTAGTGAGAGGACTTTTCATTAAGGGAGTTTATATTTGGGGACTATTGTTATTATTGCCTAAGTGTTATAGAGCAAAAATAAGAACTTAAAAGCCAATGTTGCTGCAACTGTAAGCACTAAAATTGTGTGTTTCACTGCTGTTTTTGTAACTGGGATAATGGCTAGCAACATTGGAGGTCTACAGTGCACATTTTGTCATATGTATACACTTCAGGAGCAGCAGTTCCAGGGTGAATACCGCTAAGTTAAATGTAAGCATATTGCAACCTTGGAAGCTCGGGTTAGAGATCTGGAGGTGGAAAATGCAACACTGAGGAAGATTGACAATATGGAAAAGGGCATTCTGCTCACTGAGCCAGCATTAAGTGGGGTAGAAACAGAGGGTGGAGTAATGGGTCAAGGGGAGCACATAAGTAGCTGGGTAAATGTAGATAAAGGGAGTAAAAACGGAGCACAGAAAAGGAAGGCCATACCTGTGTCTATGCACCTCAGCAAAATTGCCAAGTTGGGTAGTGATGCAAAAGTGTCTCAGAAATGGCAGCCCTTGTGGATATTGCTGTTCCTAACAGCCAGGAGGACAGCCCAGCTAGTGAGCAAGTGGTTGGGACTGCAGGTAGGACTAGACAGTTAGTGGTAATAGAGGATTGATAGAATACTTTGGCACTAAGACCACCTCAACCAAATGGTCTGCTGTCTCCCTGATGCCAGGGTTCATCATGTGGTGGAAATGGTGGATAAATTACTGGGAGGGGCTGGGGACGACCCAGCTTTCATGGTCCATGTGGGGAGACCAATGACATAATTAATGTGAGATGAGGATCCTTCAGAATACATTTAAGGAATTAGGCACCAAGTTGAGGAGAAGGACTCTCAAGGTTGTATTCTCTGGAATACTGCCGATGACATGTGCTACACATGAATGACAGTGGGAGCTTAGAGAGATAAATGAATGGCTCATGTCCGGGTGCAGGGCAGAAGGATTTTGGTTCCTAGAGAACTTCTACAGATAATTTGCACATGAATAGAAGGGGGGTTGCTGTGCTAGTAAGAGGAAACTAGAAGTGGTGGAGGGGTATTTAAACTTGAGATGAGGGGGGAGGGCATTTAGAATTAGAAGGGGGGACTGCTATGTTGGATAAGGAGAACCATGTGTTGCAAACCAGCAGTGAAAAGTTAGGTGGATGCATTACTGCAGAAGCTAATACTAAAGCTCAATGTCTCAAACTAGATAGGAACTTAAAGTGCATGTTCACAAATGCCAGAATTCTGGCAAGTAAAGGGGGGGGTGGCTTGAGGCTCTGTTACTGGAAAAAAATTTTGATGTTATTGGTGTGGCTGAGACATGGCTGGATTCCACACATGACTGGACTGTCAATCTTCAAGGTTTTGCTCTCTGAGGAAATAGAGGGTCAGCTGCATAAACAGATAGAGTGGGTATCACAGGCTGGTACAGTGGTGGTGGGAGGGATTTCAACTACCCAGGTATCGACTGGAGACATGGCTCTGCTTCTACTACACGGGGGATAGCATTCCTCAGCTTGCTACAAGATAACTATATAAATCAGTTCATGGAGGCATCTACTAGGGGTGATGCCCTTTTGGATCTGGTAAAATCAAATGATGATATTATTCCTACGGATATCAAATGTAAGTGTCTAAAATTAAACCCCTCATGGCTGACACCTGCAGGGCAATAAAGAACAATGTAATATTAATGTCAAAGAATCCAAAGACAATTTTTTTTATTGATGGAGCAATGCTGCTGCCCTTTTCTTGCCATTATGATGGCAACACTGAGATGCCCCTGGGTGACCTGGAAGAGGTGCTGCTACAGTGACAGCCTACTTGTATTATGTAAAGAGAGAAATGTCGAGGGCTGTCATTGCTAGTAGCCTGACTGTCATTCTGCTTTTCAAAGAAACATGTTGCCAGTAAATTGGAAAGTGTCAGACTTCTTGATCCATCACTAGCTCTAGATTGGAAGCTCAGAATCAATTATGGCAGCAGAAAAAGCATGACAGCCAAGTGGCCAGGCCAACAGCATAGTTAGAAGTAATAAATAGCTGCACCCATATTTCTTTCTAGACAGATATTTCATAACAGTTATCATCATTAACACTTACTCCTCCTGGTGAACCGCAGTTATCTGATCCTGCCGTTGACTCGCATGCAGCAGGGATCGCTATCTGGAACAGAAACAAGAGTTGACAGTAGTAGGAGGTAGGTAACATTTTGTTAACAGTCAGCTATAGAAAATAACTTCCAAGATGGCTGGAGATCCAAAAGTATGGATGGTAAGGTCATCCTCTGCTCTACACACTAAGCTTGGTGATGACGATGTGGAACATAAGTCTGGTCTAAAGCTAGTTTGCCAGTTGGTAACTATTAGAGATAGAAGAGCCCTCTTTTCATGAGCTAGGTTAGGAGAGAGCTAATAAATAGATAGATAGCAATGATTTGGCCTTTGGTGTATTAGTGCCTAGTCCGTATATCAAATGGATTTGCCATAAGTTTAATAGATGGTGGGTATAAATAAGAAGCAGTTATAACTGAGTATATCTGGTTTAGACAGGCCTGAAGAGAAGCCCTGACACATGGAGGGCATGTTCAGAAAATGTGATCCATGTGACAGACTATTACATTGTTTAGCCTGAGCTGAGTATATTTAAGGTCAGATCCTTAGTTAGCAAGAGAGTCTATGAAACTGGAGCAGTAGGAAAGAGTCAGCCTGAGAAAAACATAATAGACCAGCAGTCTGAAGAGTGTAAGAGGTGCGAAGGGAAATTGTGCTATCAGAAAGAGGTGCTGTGCAGTTGTTGCTGTTGAAGAAGTTGTACTACACTCCATTCTGGAATAATAAAGAAAGGCTGTTTGCTCTTTAGAAGCAGGAGAAAGCAGCCCAAGACCTGGTCAGCTGATAACTGTTGCTGGAACTTTTAAAACCCAACTCTGGCCAAAACATTTTGGATCTGGTGGAGAATGGTCTGTCCCACTTTTCTGTTCACAGTCTGTGACTCCATTAGCCCACACTAATGTATACTGAACAGAACAGAGTGATATAACTGAAAAGTCAGTGATGTCACAAGTACAGGAACCCCATATTTTGCACAGGTCATATTTTGTTCCCAATGACACCCATCATTTTCAGCTAAATGAATATAATTTTTCTGAAAATTTATGCATTGGCCAAATACAGAGTCTTGTGGGTGGTCCCCTTAAGCCACTGCAAGTGGTTATTCTTTGAAGTAATAAATTACAGTGAACTTGCATAATTACACCCATAGCTAGCTAGTTTTTTCAAGTGGCGATAATTACAGGCGAGTCCGGACAATTCTCATCTTCGCGGGGGAAGGAGCTGGTAAATGCTCGGAATGTCTCACTGTTCTGTTTGTGCTTTTCAATTGTTGCTTGAATAACCTGAGAAAAATGCAAATCACACTTAGCAATTAACATGCAAAAAATAGTTACAAATAATTATTCTTTGTTCCAATAATGAGGGTTCTTCTGATGCTATCTTTGTGTTTCCTCAAATCCATCTTTTGTAACTGGGGCTAAATAAGCTTATATTTGCTCTTTTGTCCTGAAGCACCGCCGAAGTCCCCATTTTGTACTTAATGGGTGATCAGCATCCATTTAGTACAAAATGGGCATTGGATTGCTTTACATGGCTCATTACCGATTTACATTACAAATTTAAGGAGTAAGCCCACTTTCAAATGAATTTTTGAAAGGGTATATTTTTGTGTGGCAAAATGACGTCTTAATGGTGCTCAGCTGATCTAGCATTTTTTTTCTAATGTTAGCAAATATGTATTTTACAGACTGTTTTCATCTGTTGCTATTGGCAACGTACACAAGTTGCAGAGTTGGTGTACATTGCCAAAAGCAACAGATAGTTGAACAGAACATTGCTGCTGGGCATGTGTAAGGTTGAGTGAGCTCCCTGACCTCAGCAGTGGCCATATAAGTGGTGTTCTGTTTGTACATGGCTCACTTCTCTCTTCTTAGTGTATGTTTCCAATAGCAACTGATTAAAAACTTCTTCCAGAAAACGCGCATTAGATAACATAGCAAAAAAATAATAGAAAGCTCCTTGAGCACATGCTTTTGGCACAAAAAATTCTATTGGAAGTGGGCTTTATTTATTCATTAAATAGCATACACAAAACACAAGGGGTCAGTGCAGCCATTAGGCCAGTACAGGCATAAAAGACTGCAACAAACGGGGTCTAGATGAAGCCATTTGCCATTTTTATAATCCTGGTGCCCCAGGTTTAAGTCTTCTTCTACCAACCTCTCAGGCATGTTTTCTTTTGGGTGGTTATATGGTAGGCAAGTTGATATAGAAAACTATGAGGCTGTAAATACTTGTATGTGTGAAGGTGGCACAGCAGTAAGACCTACTATGGGGTAGACCATCGGGCAATATGCTTGGGCCCCAAAGGAGTTAGGGCTTGACACAGGGCTCTTGCATAATGTTGTAGGGTTCACAAAACTAATCTTTGCCCTGATTATCTTACCTGGATCCACTCTCTTTTCTCCTCTTCCGTCCTGTGGAGAGATTATTATTATTATTATATATATAAAAAGGGCTATCATCTTCTCTGGCTCTGTGCAAAGTAGAAATTACAGACAGGGTAATACAAACAATGACTATACCTCTAATACGCAGGGTATTATGAGTTGGTTGTGACAGAGATGCAGAAAATACACATTTATATTGGAGTATAATAGGACTGAGGGCATTGCCCTTGCAAGCTTACAGTACTGAGATTGGGCTACAAGTATAAACTTCAAAGTGGGACAGCTGTTGGGTGGGTGATGGGCATTGTGGGGTATAGAGTTGTGGCTTATTTATTGTCCTTTGAGGAACAAATATGCAAGCATTCTATGTGTGTAAGTAGGAGCAGCACTGCCCCCAGTCACATGCACCAGGCATCCTTGGTCCATAAAAGATGTTGGTGATCTAGGCATTTCACTTCAGACAGAGTCAAGAGCAGTTGTAAACAGACCAGACATCCTGCATTCTATGAGAAAGTCTACCCCATAATGTCAGGAAAGTGGGACATTTAGGTGCCCCCGAGTTTTCCTACCAAATGGGGGCCATCTAGTCAGTTCACACAAGTAGCTGGTGAATGATGTACGGATATAGATATGGATGCCATGTAAATTCGAGTATAATTCCTTGAAGCACTTGGAATTGGTCTAACTCTTATTGGAATTGGAGCTGGTCTTGTGGTGCCCAGCATCATTGCTTAGATTGCTTTGACATTTTTAAATAAATAACTGAATAGACATTGATCATTATTACCATTATGATTATTGCCACATGTAAAAGATGTATAAGTAGTAGCTCCTTTACTCCACTTTTAGCAATATTTTGGCTTTCCGTCAAACATTTTATGAACAGTTTAATCACTTTTAATGTCCTAGTCTACTACAATGGCTTTTCTCCTCAGGATTTCTTCAAATTCGACACAAGTAAGAGGGTCTGGCAAATTGAGTCATTCTAGCATTATAGCAAAGAAAAGACTGGTTTTGTAATTATAACAAAAAAGGTTCCCGATGACTTTGCAGACAGGCTTATACAGTTCGCAGTGCACTTCTATAAATTCCACCAGACCAGAGATTTTTAAGAGTACATAATGCTGATAGATACAATGCATTAATTATATATATATATATATATATATATATATATATATATATATATATATATATTGTGGAGATTAGCTCTGGTAGGCGACCGGGTGTCAGCAGTATAGAGGCGGAGGCAAACAGTTCAAAGTAAAGTCTGTGTATATTTCACACAAAAATCCACAAAAGCATATGTCCATACAGGTTACATCACCTTTTCAGGAAACCGCAGCATAAATGATACAGTCAGGCAAACAGCTTTTAGTCCTTGAGCAAAGGTCCTGTTTACAGTCAAATAGGCCTCAGGTCCGCATGAACAGCCTCCACAGGAGATTTCAGCCAGGCTCACAGAGTCTCACTCCCATGTGAGCTCTAGATAAAGGCCAGGCCACAGCTGATTCCCCAGGCTATTTAAACAGCCCGCAAAACCCAGACCTGGGTAGTGGGATGGAGTCCCACCCTGCTCTACTCCATCCCAGTAAAGCCGTCCCAGGTTAGCCTTTCGGCTATTCTAAAGCAACAGCAGCAAACTGCCACCAGCAGCTGATGCTGGAAATCAGACTACACGACTTTACTGCACCAATGCCAGGTACATTGGTGCTACATACCTGCCGTCAATGACGGCCCCTTGCACCACCTTACCACATACCCCCCCTTTGTCCAACCCTGAGGGGGTGGACACATGCCAAACAATGTGCTCGGGACAGGGCATCCGCATTACCCAATAATCGTCCCGCTCTGTGCTCTACTGTAAACTTGAAGTTTTGTAATGACAAGAACCATCGGGTGACCCTGGCATTTCTGTCCTTAGCCTGGCACATCCACTTGAGGGGAGAGTGGTCCGTAATCAGCCGGAACCTTCTCCCCAGCAAGTAGTAGCGAAGAGACTCCAGGGCCCATTTAATGGCCAAACACTCCCTCTCCACTATACCATACCGGGTCTCCGCGGGTGTTAATTTGCGACTCATGTAGACAACGGGGTGCTCCTCCCCGTTGACTTCCTGAGACAGTACAGCACCGAGACCTACCTCGGAGGCATCGGTCTGCACTATGAACTCCCTCTTAAAGTCGGGTGTCACCAACACCGGAGACCCACACAGGGCAGACTTCAAAGCGGAGAACGCTTTTTCGGCCTGTTCATTCCACTTCACCATGACAGACTTGCGTCCCTTTAACAGGTCTGTCAATGGTGCCGCTAGGGTGGCAAAATTGGGAATGAACCGCATATAATATCCCACCAACCCCAGAAATGCCTTTACCTGGCGGGTGGTGTTAGGCCGGGGCCAGTTACGGATGGCTTCTAGTTTGTTCACCTGGGGCTTGACCACTCCTCGTCCAATCACATAGCCCAGGTATTTTGTTTCTTCTAGGCCTAAAGCACATTTTTTCGGGTTTGCCGTCAACCCAGCCTTCCTGAGGGAATCCACTACGGCCTGGACTTTGGGTAGGTGACTTTCCCAATCCGTGCTATGGATAATTATATCGTCCAGATATGCCGAAGAATACCGACGATGTGGCCTGAGGACAATATCCATTAACCTTTGGAACGTAGCGGGAGCGCCGTGTAACCCAAAGGGTAATACCTTGTATTGGAACAGTCCCTCTGGTGTAATAAAGGCTGTTTTCTCCTTGGCAGCCTCAGTCAAGGGCACCTGCCAGTACCCTTTTGTGAGGTCCAAAACCGAAAAGTACCTGGCTTGGCCTAGCTTCTCAATGAGTTCATCTACCCGGGGCATAGGGTAGGCATCAAACTTGGAAACTTCATTAAGTTTGCGGAAATCGTTACAGAACCGCAACGTACCATCGGGCTTGGGAATCAAGACTATGGGGCTGGCCCACTCACTCTTTGATTCTTCAATCACGTCTAACCGGAGCATTTGCTGCACTTCCTCCGCGATAGCTTGTCGCCGGGACTCAGGTACCCGGTAAGGCCTCAACCGGACCTTGACCTGAGGTTCCGTGACAACATCATGTTGGATGACCGAAGTGCGCCCAGGGAGTTCTGAAAACACGTCCGTGTTTCTGCTAATAAACTCCCTGGCTTCCTGAGTCTGTTTAGAGGAGAGGTTGTCGCCAGTTTTCACCTCGACTACTGCTTCTCTAATAACAGACCGAGGAATGGGAAGCTCCACCCCCACCATACCTGGTCGGGGACTGTCACCCCCAGGGGTCTCCCTGTCTTTCCACAGTTTCAATAGGTTTACATGGTACACCTGCTCTGGCTTCCTCCTCCCAGGCTGATGTACCTTGTAAGTCACTTCCCCAACTTTTTCAAAGACCTCATAGGGACCCTGCCACCTAGCTAGAAATTTACTGTCCACCGTGGGTACCAGAACCACAACTCTGTCACCTGGGTTAAAGTTCCGTACCCTGGCTTGCCGATTATAAATCCTGCTTTGGGCCCGCTGCGCTGCCTCCATATGTTCTCTGACAAGCGGCAAGACGGTCTCTATCCGTTCTTGTAGGTGAGTAACGTACTCTACCACACTTTTGTGGGGTGTGGGTTGCTGTTCCCAGGCCTCCTTGGCTATATCCAACAGGCCCCGTGGATGTCGACCGTATAAGAGTTCGAAGGGCGAGAACCCCGTAGAGGCCTGGGGCACCTCTCGCACTGCGAACATCAGATAGGGCAGCAGCAAGTCCCAATTCTTCCCATCCTTGGCGACCACCCTTTTTAACATGGTCTTTAAAGTTTGATTAAACCGTTCTACTAGGCCGTCTGTTTGCGGGTGGTAAACAGATGTCCGCAACTGTTTCACCTGCAGCAGTTTACAGAGCTCTTTCATTACTTTCGACATAAACGGGGTACCTTGATCGGTCAGGACCTCTTTAGGCAGACCTACTCTGGAAAACATTTCTATAAGCTCCTTAGCAATGAGCTTGGCAGAGGTGTGACGCAGGGGCACTGCCTCAGGGTACCGCGTGGCATAGTCCAAGATCACCAGAATATGTTGGTGCCCTCTAGCGGATTTTGGCACTGGACCCACTAGATCCATGGCAATCCGCTCAAAGGGTACCTCAATAACTGGGAGAGGAACTAAGGGACCACGGTAATGAGGCTGAGGGCTGGTCATCTGACATGTTGGGCAGGACTCACAATATCTCTCCACCTCCTTGTACACACTGGGCCAGTAGAATCGTTGTAAAACGCGGTCCAGAGTTTTCTGCTGGCCTAGGTGTCCACCCAGAACATGTTGGTGGGCCAAATCCAACACCAACTTGCGATATGGATTGGGTACCACCAATTGTTCCACCACCTCTTCACGTACCTTGTTTACTCGGTACAACATTTCCTGGTGAACCACAAAGCGAGGAAACTGTAACTCCGCCCCTGGCTGTTGTGGTTCACCTTCCACCTCAAGAACATTCTCCCAGGCCCAAGACAGTGTCGGGTCCTGGTGTTGAGCGGTACCAAAGTTAATTGTGGGGACATGGAGATCTGCCAACTCTGGACCTGTTGCCAACTCTTCCACATCTCCAACCATAACATTTAGTGGGGTTGACTCCCCCTCTTCCATTTTAGGGGCGGGCACCTCTTCCACGGTGCCTCCTGATTCCGGTTCCCAGGGTACCGGGGTCTCCCCTGAGTAGGGCCAGTCTATTGGGGACACACCCGCCTCGCGGGTTTCCGGAACTGCCAACTTGGCCCACAGGGACCTGAACCCTGGAAAATCTCTCCCAATAATCAGTTCATACGGGAGTTTAGCGGCGACAGCGACTTCATGTTTCCAGCTGCCGGAGACAGTGGTGAGAGACACTTGTGCTGTGGCATAGTCTCTCAAGTCCCCATGAATGCACAAAACCCCGGTTTTCCGCCCAGTGTACTCATCGGGCAGTACTAAGGCGGGTCTTGCCAGGGTAACCATACTCCCCGAGTCCAAAAGGGCCACAGCCAGGGTGTCTCCCACTTTCACCTGACAGAGGTGACTTTGCCCCACAAGCTCAGGGACACCGGCAGCACACAGCCTCCTGGCATACATGGAAGGGCGGTAACCAAAGTTCACGTCCATGGGCTCCCCCTGGTGGGGACAATTGGCTCTGATATGTCCCGGCTCCTTACATCCCCAGCACAACACTTGGGCAGGGACTTTGGGGGGTAGGTCCTGAGGGGGTTTAGGGGACGCCACTCGCCTGAGCTGGGGCGGGGACCTCCGGGGTTTCCCCGAATCCCTCCTTATGGAGCCGCCTTGCACGTTCCTGGTGGCCTCATATCGCTCCACTAGGTCCACCATCCCTAGTGCGTTGTCAGGGGATACCTGGCCAACCCAGTGCTGAAGAGGGTGCGGTAAAGCCCTCCAGAAAATGTCCGCCAGCAAGCGGTCCAACATGGCAGTGGGGCTTAACAACTCCGGCTGCAGCCATTTTTGCAGCAGGTGCAGCAGTTTATAATACTGGGGTCGGGCGGGCTCTGCCGACTGGTAGCTCCACTGATGCACCCGCTGAGCCCGAACCCACACATTCACCCCCAGTCTGGCCAGTATCTCACCCTTCAAAGTCGGGTAGTCAGCGGCTTGGTCCTCTGGGAGATCAAACAACACCTGCTGGGGTCCAGACGCCAGAAATGGAGCGATGACATCAGCCCACTGGTCATGCGGCAACTTCTCCCTTGCAGCCACCTTTTCAAACACCGCCAGGTAAGTCCCAACGTCATCTGAAGGGGTCATTTTTGTGAGCGCCGAGCGGACAGCTTTCCGGGCATCAGGAATACTTTTGGGCGCACCTGCAGCTTGCTGCGCCATCATATGTTGCAAAAACAGCTGGTTGGTCTCCTGCTGCTGCTTGTTGGCCTCCTGCTGCTGCAGATTCGCCTCCAAGAGCGCTTTCACGACCGCCTCCATTTTGTCTGCAGTCCCAGGTAGCAGCCTGGCAGGTTTAATATAGGACATGCACAAAACAAAAACTTTTTCGTCGGTTGCTCCTAGCAACGGCCTCACTGCTGTGCCCGCATCCGACACCAAATGTGGAGATTAGCTCTGGTAGGCGACCGGGTGTCAGCAGTATGGAGGCGGAGGCAAACAGTTCAAAGTAAAGTCTGTGTTTATTTCACACAAAAATCCACAAAAGCATATGTCCATACAGGTTACATCACCTTTTCAGGAAACCGCAGCATAAATGATACAGTCAGGCAAACAGCTTTTAGTCCTTGAGCAAAGGTCCTGTTTACAGTCAAATAGGCCTCAGGTCCGCATGAACAGCCTCCACAGGAGATTTCAGCCAGGCTCACAGAGTCTCACTCCCATGTGAGCTCTAGACAAAGGCCAGGCCACAGCTGATTCCCCAGGCTATTTAAACAGCCCGCAAAACCCGGACCTGGGTAGTGGGATGGAGTCCCACCCTGCTCTACTCCATCCCAGTAAAGCCGTCCCAGGTTAGCCTTTCGGCTATTCTAAAGCAACAGCAGCAAACTGCCACCAGCAGCTGATGCTGGAAATAAGACTACACGACTTTACTGCACCAATGCCAGGTACATTGGTGCTACATACCTGCCGTCAATGACGGCCCCTTGCACCACCTTACCACAATATATATATATATATATATATATATATATATATATATATATAGTTATACTATATCTGTATCTAACTGTAGTATATGGACTTCGCGATGCCCTGCTGTAACAAAATATGAATGAAATATTTTGTACACATATATGTATGAGCTCATTAGGGCTTTCTAGCCTTTCTAGACTAAAAGTAGACACTTTCTGACTATCCTGGGTTATGTTCCTTGCCCCCTGGGTATTTCAATTTGGGATGCCCTGCTGTGTGAAACACCCAAGAATGCCCAATGAAACTTACCTCTATGGTGCATGAGCCAGCTCGTTCCCAATCAGAGCCATTTGCCATGCATATTAAATGTTCGTCAAAGGGCTCTTGTTTCGTCATTTGGGATCTTGAGTGGCCGCATCCCCAGCAGCATGGGGATGCCCAGGGAAAGGCCAGTTGCCTTTTAGATTCCAGGGCTAGCCACGTGGGGTTTTGTTCCACCTTAAAGAAAAAAACCCTTTTCATTTTCATTGTGCCCCCATACCCGTGATTTACTTATCAGCATGCTGTTTACAAGTTTCTTATACTCCTGTGTGCCTGTGATCCTAAAGTGGGAGTGGCTTTCCTGACTTTGAGTAAAAAATACTGACTACAAGTCCAGAATCCTTCCACTGTAGCAGGTGAACTCATCGGCAGCTTTGGCTAAATTACACAGCAGTAATGACCTCTCCAGGTCAGAATGTTGCCAGTAACTCTTTAGCTACTGGAAGACAACATTGTGATCCCCTTATCTACAGAGTTTAAATTAGAGCAGATTGGTTTAAACCTGTATGCCTTAGCCAATCAAATGATTAGCAAGCCAGAGCCAGGAAGATTCTGATATTTACTCCAAAACACCAATGTAAACACATTGCTGCTACAGAAAACAGTTTTCTCTTTTAACACAGAGCATTAAAAAACAGATATGCCCAGCACATTGAGGAGATCATTTTGGCACTTTGGCCATCAAAAAAGGAAGTTTGTGTACGCACTGTAAATTTATTTTCTTATCTTCCATTCTGGGGCACCACCAGTCAGCAACGCAAGAGAGAGAAAAATCTGCTTCTTCTGGCCTATATAGGGCAGGCTGTGGCATGATCTCCTCAGTTAATAAAAAAGCAGTTCAACCACAGCCCTGTCGCAACTAGAAACATTGCAATGAAACTAAAACCACGAAACTGATGCAGTCGTAACACTAGACTAGGGCAGTAGCAATGCGTGGGATGTCCAAAAGCAGTACCCTCACCCAAAGTGGGACTGCGTCAACACAATCAGTAATAGTGAAACTGAACCTAGAAACTAGACCCCTGGAGAGGGGTTCACCACCATCTGCAATAGTCGATGTCCTGACATCAAGTCTATAAAACTTGGTCCAGGGGTGGAGAGACGACCAGGTTGCCCCCTTGGAGACCTGTTCCACCAACGCCTGGTGTTGGAAAGCCCAAGAGGTGGCAATCGCCCTGGTGGAGTGGACGATGACCCGGAAGGGCATCTCCTTATCCTTGCAGCCGTAAGCCAGAATGACCATCTGCCTGATCCACCTGCTGAGAGTGGATCTACCAGCCACCTCCTTGGTCCTACCGGGATCACAAACAAAATATCTGTCTTATGGACCACCCGAGTAGAGGCCAAGTAGTACCTTAATGCCCTGACAACATCGAGGGAATGCAGGAGCTGTTCCTTATGATGAGAGGGATGTGGGCACAAGGAGAGCAGCACAATCTCCTGAGTTGGAAAGGAGAGACCATTTTTGGGCAAAAAAATTCTGCTTCACCTGAAACATTGCTTTGTCTTCATGCAACACCAAAACGGGCAATTTGATAGAAAGTGCTGGCAGCTGCATAACCCAACGGAGGGAGGTAATCGCCAAAAGGAAAACCACATTCAAAGTGAGCATCGCCAGGGGAGCATCCCTCCATGGGTTCAAAGGGGAGCTCTTAAAGCGCCGTCAGGACCCGATTGAGTTCCCAGCACGGAACCAGTGATCGCCGCTGAGAGCGAATATGTGCTGCATCCTGCATGGATGTGTGGACCAACCTGTGCTCCATGCTTGGCCATTAAAAAAAAATGGACAATGCCAAGACCTGGCCCCTAAGGGTGCTGGGCTTTAGGCCAAAGTCCAGGCTTTGCTAAAGAATCTCCAGAATTCTGGGTAGCGGGAAGCTCTTATAGAAGTGATCCTTAAAGTGGACTGAAACCGAGCTGGATCATATAGATTCCCAGGCTGATCCATTCCCTCCCCCCAGGGCATCCATAATCAGGATGCCTCGCTGTGTGAAACCCCCCATCTGTGATCAGGATGACCCACAGGAACAACAGGAAAGTTGAGAACCAGAGAATGCTGGTCCAGCCATCAATCCAGGGATCGCCAGGCATTGTCCGTTAAGTTGAAGTGACGGTTCAAAGTCCTGCTCCACTTTAACAGCAGCATTTGTAGAGGCCTGGCATGGAACTGAGCATTCTGAACTGCCTCGATGGTGGACACCATCAGGCCAAAAAAATGCATGGCTTGTCTGATCATGGGTCGGTCCACCAACAGAGATCTTACCCCCTCCTGAAGGGCCAAGCACTTGGAAGAAGGACTCGTGCCAGGTGAGTATCCAACATCATTCCCAGGTAAGTTGCCACCCTGGAGTGAACCACCTGGGACTTGGGGTAGCTGACAATCCCCCTAAAAGCTTCAGCATGGACAGAACTGTCCTGACAACCTGCAGTGCCTCTGGCAGTGCTGGGGCCCTGATAAGCAAGTTGTCGAGGTATGAGGTGATGCGCGCACTCTAACTCAGCAGGAGCGCCATCACCACCATCGTTTTGTGAACATTCACAGAGCCGTGGACAGTCTGAATGGCAGCACCACAAATTGATAATGGTGGGTGCCTACCACAAGCACAGACATTGCTGGGGGACTCGGGAATATAGGGACATACACAAAGGCATCCTTTACGTCCAAAATTCAAAAATTCCCCCGTTCCAGTGACGTCATGACTGATCTCAGAGATCTCAGGCATCGGATATCCGATCCCTCCTGCAGAAGTTGCACCCCCCACCCGGCTGGCTGAGGGCTTGGCTGAAGCTAGGGCTAACTGGTCCATTGGGGCTTTGACTTCCCCTGTGGCTTTCGCTTTCAGTTGCACCTCTGAACTTGCAGAAGGGTCAGAAAAATTAGGCGACCTACGAAATGATGTTCCCTTTCCGTTTGTGAGGAAGCCTGGTTGACTAAGTGGCCTTTCTGACCAGGTCATGCAGAGATTCACTGAAAAGATGACCCCCAGAAATGGAGAGGTCAGTAAGCATAATTTTTGGAGGCAGCGTCCGCTGACCACTGCTTCAGCCAGACCGTGTGCCGTAAAGTGATGAGTCAGACAAGCCCCCTAGCCACCAGGCGCACCATGTCATCCATAGCCGGCACAATGTACCTGAAAATCAAGAGTTCAAGTGAAACGCAGAGGTATGCGAACCCCCAAGCCTCAAATGCCTCTTTTTCCAGACCTTGCCCGCTGTGGCAGCCATGGACGTGGCACAAGTAGGGCGCGTGGCTGACCCCACCATGGAAAATGCATGGGGAGGAAGTTGGTCCAACCGCTTATCCACAGGGTTATCTCAAGGCAGCACTATCCGAAGTAGGGATCAGGGTATGCCAAGCCAGTCCTGACACTGGGTCCTCTACAGAAAGGGGTACCTGGCATCCAGGACTTTAGAAAGAGACGGAAGCTTATCTGGTTTCTCCGACAGCTTTATAACCAGCCTGCCGAAATGGAAAGCCTGGGAAATACATGCTTGGTCCTCTGGCGCTTGTAAGGTTCACCCTTCATTTCCCAACTCGGAAGAGGAATAGAGGTCACAGGCACAAGTCCGACTCTTCTCCGCTACTGAACCCCTTTGCGCTAAAGAGGTCCTTGCTGTCGAAGCTAGAATCCTCAAAAGACTCTGCCTGAACATGTGTATGCTCGGCCGCAGCCTTCCTGCCTGGTCAGGCAGACACCAACTCTGGATGCCCCTGGTGCCGAAGGCTACTGACCATGTTCTCCAACCACGCCACCCTGCAGGAGAATCCCCATCCATGGATGGACCCTGGGACAAGAATTGACCTGACAGACCCCCCGAGAGGGTGTCCTACTCAGGGGAGTCCAAGCCCAAAGTCACTGGGGGCATTGGACGTTCCGCCGGAGGTACAGAGCCTGCCAGTTGTGTATGACACTGTAGGACTGTAGTGCACCCAGCGCAAAGGGGTCCCTCGTCAAGATCAGTTGCGGCTGGCACATGGGACAAGCGGCCCCACCCTCTGTTGAAGCGGACCTTCAGCATCATTTAATGAAAAGCCCAAACTCTTGAAAAACTATTCCCCAACATCTAAAGTTAATATATTAAATGTTTTTAGTCACTTACTTTTTATTCTTTCCCTCACTGACCTGCAACTCTGTTCAGCACTCTAGGATACGGGGGCCGCCATCTTGGCTCGGTAGGATCACATGCTGAGGAGTTGAGAGGGGTCAAAAGTGTAGGGGAGCTGGGTTATAACTGTAGCTTTGCACAGACAGAGCAGAGCTGGGGTCAGGAAAAGGTCAGCAATCCCAGAATGCAGAGCGGCATAGTGAGAGGACACTTCCTGTTTGCAGGCAGCCTGCACGCCCATGAGCCGCCATCTTGGGTGTTTAAAGTCTCATAAAATGCAGTAAATGCAGGTAGGCTGATTTTTAATGTGGGCAATCTGTATGTACAGGGTGTGGGAAACATATAAGATAGACTCTTATTTAGGGTGAAGGTCCACTTTAAGACACAAAACTCTGGTGCCTCAGATGCCTCAGACATGATCACGATGGCAGCCACTATGATTGCTAGCAAATAAGCTGATATACTAGTCTCCACTTCCCCCTGCTTGTCCGACTACCGGCGCTGGGGATAACTCTCAACGGCTGAGATAAACCCACAGAGCCACATCAAAAGTATGCCCGTCAGGGAGCCCTACCTGATCCAGGGGCAGAGAAGCATGTGGGGTGGCAGCCATCACCAATAGGTCATCAGCCGACAAGCAGGCCCCAGAGCAGGTCACAGAGGCTGGTTAAGGCAGCAGGCAGTTCACAGCAGCAGTAGGGACCATCCCCGGTACCACGGCAAAAACGGACCTGAGGCTTCACCAGGCAGCCGGACCAAGATGATGATACCTCGTGTCAGAGAGGTGAAGAGGGGTGGTGCTAGGAACTGCATGAATGTAGCCGGCCTGCCCCCTCTCCATGCCTTTCACTGTCGGCATGAACTGCTGCAAGCCCCACTCACTCCACGACGATGCCACGCCCCCATCTCTACCACCAGCCGAGCTTAAATGAGCGCTGGCTGCATGTCAGCCACAGTGCAGCTACCTGGGAGTCCTGCCCCAGCTAGAGCATCATCCCGCTACTCACTCTGCTGGGGAGAAACGCTCATGTGGTCGGGGGGGAGGAAGGGCAGAGAAGGGAAGAGTCAATGTCCCCACTCCCGGGTAGTACTGTGAATCAAAGGAAATAGAAGCAAACAAAATAGAATCCATTACATCTTCACAGTCCTTTCTGACTACAAGAAAAGAACAGAGGATATCCTGTCACAGCATGTCCTATATAGACCAGGAGGAGTTCGTTTTTACTATCTCACAGTCCCTGCCTACGGCCGAGGTTAACCATGTGTTGCTGACTGGTGGTCCTCCCCCCCCCGGTCAGCCATAACTTAAGCATGCCCACTTTAGTCACTGCAATGGATGCTTCTCCATTGCACTGCAAATAATAGGAGTGACCAAAGATCACTGGTGACTAGATGATGTGTATGCATACATCAAGACTTAATATTGGTACCTAGTAAGTTTTATGACACTCGAATCTTTGTTATAAAAATGGGCTCTGGTCCGTTTAAAAAACACTGTACAGTATGATACTCAAGAAGCAGTCTTGTTTTTAAACCTACACCAAATATTAATTCATATTAATTATGCATCTGCAATATCAATGGCTTTAGAATGTATTTTATTGGGTCAAGTATCTTTCCTGTACTTATGATTCAAGATTCTTCTCAATATAATAGTTAGTTGTTCACTAATTTGGAAACTTTGGTGAGAAATTCGTGTGAGGCCCTGACCAAACATCATTTCTTGCTTAGACATCAGCCTACATATCATCATACATCTATATGCTAAAACATTACATATAATTGAGCCTTGGGAGTTTAGTCCTGTGGTCCCAGCATATTGTTGCCCTCCATATGGCATAGACAGGGTGTACACAAGGAGTTCAACAAGGAAAAGCAAACCGGAAAAAATCAAAAACTAGGGGTTGCTCACCCCCCATTAGATATAAGTAGCCAGGTAGGGGTCAGCAAAGAAAGGTCAGACAAAATAAATGTCAGCAATAACAGTGATTAAGAACTGCACCCACATCTCGTAAGCCAAACTTAAACTGGCAGTGTGGCCTGGAACCGTTCCAGACCTATTTGGCTACTGGCCTATCAGATATCAGGAGTGTAGGTCCAGAGAAGGACCTGGAAGTGGCTCATTAACCATGCTATTCTGCTGGGGTGAGGTCAAAAAGTAGCTCTAACAATTCTGAATCTAGCTTGTCTTTTCTGGAAAATGAGAAATATATTTAGTTCAAAGAGCTTTAGAGGACATTTAAATTTGTGTCCTACACTGGAAACAAATGTTCCAACTCTGCGCCATTGGAGGAATCATGATAATGACATTTTATGTTATGTTATAACATGTCTGATCATTCTTGGAGCGTTAAATAAATGTCAACTCTTGTTAAAATCTTCGAACACAACTGCCCGAAGGAATGCCTTGTCATTATACCTTTTGATTTAAAGTTAGAAAAGTGAACATGTATGTTTGCCTTTTTTCCTACACTTATGAAAATCATTTAATTATAAAAAATCTGAATAAACATGCTAGATAACGTAAGACACAGTTATTACTCATACATCCTGTTTAAAAGATTCCTGCCAAACTTCTTGTTTTCTTCTACTTAAGAAAGAAAAAACAGGGGGTGACAAGCTGCATGCTACTATAATATTTGCCCAAAGCATTGCATTATGGGTAAACCACACAAATCAGAAGTCTAGCTTCAGTAATAAGCTGTAACTCCAGCACAGGCTAGTTTAATAGACAGTTTTTTTATGCCGGTGGATAAATAGCCCCTGCCATCTTGTATGTTTATGCTGCAGTTTACTACTAGACCAATTACTATGTATAAAATTATACACGAAAAGACAAAAAAAGAAAACAGAAACCACTAATACCTGGCTTGTAGTTCCAAGGACCTTTTCTTCCCAGTTATTAAAAAAGTGTGTGTTGCATTTGATTTTACAATTTCTTGGACCTGGAAAAAATAGTATCCCAGTTTAAAACTGTGATTAGAATTGATAGTTATTATGTAGCCAATATCATGAACTTATAGCAACATTCCTATATTACCTGTGCTGTATATATCGGACCATAGACATCTGCAGCTGCATTGCCCCCCCCCCCCCCATAGCAGCTTCCTCATGGACCAATGTTACAGTATGCTATTACAGTACACTATGTTACAGTTAGCAGAGTGGAGCACTGCATTTATTGTGGCGGAAGCTTCTGCAGGGGTCGAAAAGTGTGAATAGACTTTTTGTGAGTTTTCACTGCAGAATCCCTCAAAAGTTGACTGCCAGTTTAAACTTCTGTGACTGAGCCTCTGCAACCCCCTGGACATTCAGATTTGAAACGGCTGTTTGGTGCCTGGAAAGGCCCAAAATCGCGGAATTACTTCTAACTTCCTCTGTGATCCCATGCCACATGATCACAACGTTTTCCGGGTGAGCAGGCTGTGCATTGGCAAGGTGACTTGTTTTCTAGATAAAGGTTTTCAAAAAACTAATGTTCATTCTCTGATATATACCCTATCCATGAGTGATCAAAGATTGTCTTGTCCAACGCAGGAGTATAGAAAATTGTGAAGTTAAAAGTTACGCCATGAATATGAATAGAGTGTTAATATCACTTTACTAGACATCTAGAGAAGAAAAAGCATTTGAAAAGGAGCATAGGAAGGAATATGTAGATAAGCTGGAGAGACAAGGAATGTGGCCAAGGAACATACCATTTTTTTAATGTTTATAGTTAAATCAAAGCTGTGATATATCCCATATAACACAACAATGCTGTCTATAAAATACAAGAAATACAGTACATAAGCCAGCACCTCAAATAATAACAGAAATGAATACATGCCATTATGGCCTACAACTTTAGTGCAGCAACTAAGCAGGTCTCCCTACCAGTGTTGCCAATCATACATTTTATGATTTCATATAATTCTCTTTAAATGTAAAATAACAAATGGTGCACTTTTATTTATTAGCAGAGCCCCCCTCCTGCTGGCAACTGTACTGCCCTTGGACACAACATTTTTAACCAGGATGGCACAAGATAATTACAGGCAATTCTACTGATCTGTCATTGGTGTTTGAGGAAAAACAACCCCCACAACAAGGTCCCCCAAGGGTACATTCTTCTTTACAGGAACCCTAGCTCTTATTTTCCCTACAGTAAGTGTAAATCCTTCTAGTAGCAAATGTATCATAAACCGACATGACGTCACCATAAGCATTTCTTGGCTTCCAATTCAAGGGTTTAACATTTTTAGGAGGGCCTATGCTCATTGATGGCTCTCCTTTGCACCCACATACCAACACATTCTATTGTTGTCACGTACCTGAATGCCAGCAATGTCAATCTTTTCCCGTACACTGAACTTTTGGCCCATCAGTCTGAGTTTGGGAACGCAGTAGAGCATCATGCTGTTGAACTGAAAGGGGAGAAATCAACAGATTGTTCAGGGTAAGGTTACAAATCTAGTTAAAAACATTCTTGGAGCTTTTCGAATCTATCAACTATTTCCCTAAAAGTGAAGTTCATTTGCATTTTATCAAACCATGAAAATGCTTGCAAAACCACCAACTATTTGGCCACCATTTTCTTCAAGGCTGACAGGCCTTCCTTCCATTACAAGTCACCAGTGTATAACATTGGTGACAATACTATGTGAATTACCAATCAATATGTTTTTAAAGTGGACCTAAATCCATGATTTTCACTATCACGGGTTTTGGTATACCCCCTGAGGGCATCCCAATTTGTGCATGGTGTTGGTCCACTTTAAATTTCTGTGCAATTGTCCTGTATCTCTAGACAGAAGTAGAAATCCACCCATCCTAATGACTACTAGAAACATTGTTTCAACTGTTTAAATGCTCTGTGCTGCAGATCTCATAGAGGTATATAGTTACATAGATTCCCTCACACATGCAGCATTCCTTTCCTCCACCAGCTGTTGATTCAGTGTGTGCGTGTGCGTGTGTGTGTGTGTGTGCAGCATAACAGAAATGCTGCCCCATTTTTAAGGCATACTCTCAGTTTGATGCGAGGCTCTGCTGGCACAGAATATCCAAATATATTCCAGGTTAAAGTCATTGTCCAGGCAGTAAAATAAAAAACTCTATCTTTACCTTTTGTCCCCCACAGACGATGGCTCTTAGTTCTGCACTCTAAATCTTACCTGATCTGCAGATCGACTTCCATACCACTCAGGCCTGATCACTGGCATGCTCCCTGCTTTAACTATAAGTGTGATTAGACCCAAACAACGCAGGTGACACATAAATTAGCGGACTTGGAGCGATTGTATGCGTAGTTTGGACTTTTATCATTTTACTGCCTGGACAACGACTTTAAGCCTCATCAAATGGCATGTGGCACGGCTCATCGGCGGGGGGGGCTGGGCGGTTAACGCGGTTAAATTTCCGAAACATGCGGAAATGATGCAGCAAGTACAGCATAAATTACCTTTCAGAACACCATTTCCACACCAATGCTGCCCTAGGCATAATAAAATGACATACATCTGTGTGGCAAAAAGTTATTTGTATAATTTCAGTATTCTCGAGGAGGCGTTACACCTAACGCTAGAGAATATAGAGGGGCTGCTGTATTGAACCATTATTCCAGGTGAACCCTACTAACACCCATGCGGTCTCGACACTCTAATCTCTTCCCTAACTAAGATTGGTCTCTGATGCCTTTATAAGAAGTAGTCTGTTATTTAGCTATTTATTTTCAAAGGAATTTTTGAAAATGTATATTTTTTGTGTGCTAAAATTTACTCACGGTGCTGAGCGTATCTAGTGTTTTGTCTTCTTTTTTATTTTAGAAAATATGTGTTTTATGGAAACAGTTTTCATTATCTGTGGGTATTGCCAATAGCAACAGATTGTAGTTGTGTAGTGAAAACTGCTTCTATTAAACACACATTTGCTAACATAAGAGAAAATAAAAGTCATACTAGATCAGCTCAGCACCTTGAGGACATTCTTTTTGTCAAAAATATACACGTTCAAAAATTACTTTCTTTCCATCTATGCTTCGTTTCTTCTTTTCATCAATTCTTTTTTACAATCCTTTCTTTCTTTGTATCTCTTTTTCTGCCATTCTCTCTATATAAATTCATTCTAGGCTTTTGTTCTTTTGTTTATTTCCCATTTTTATATTTCTTTATTTCCATCTGGAGCTGCTTTAGGATTAACAGAGTATACAGCAAACTTGGGATATACTGAATATGTTTTAGATATATGCCGATATACCAGTGCCACGTTTTAGCTCCTTCCTCTGTAGTGGAAAAAGATTACAAATAATATATCAACCACAAATGTGCCGCAAAATGATTGTAGCCAGATTTTGATTTCATATTGGTTGTAATAAGTAGTTGTGAACAGTCACTACCATGTTGTAGAGTCTTCATTATCCCTCCTATGGCAATTACAGGGAAATGTGCTAAGCAAATCTCCTACAAGCTCTAGCAGCTGTTTAATTCCTTTACATATTTTCCTGGCACAATTTTAGTGATTTCCCAGCATTCCACAGCTTTAATGGCTGCCATTATACAAGGTAAAGATGGTTCAGAGGGGCTGTTATACAGAATTACTCCTCTGCCCCTATTCTCACAACACCAAATTAATTTAACACCTGAAAAGGCTCTTAGCACTTCCAGTCTTTAAACTATGAGCACACTCAGCTGAAAAAAAGCAATCGAGAGAACCATAACCTATTTACTAAACAGTGTATAACTGCAACCATCTGCTGGTGAGGAGCAATAATTACCAGCAGCCATGAGACATGGTGCTTCTGTGGACCCAAAGTGGAGATGCCAAAATATTCCCCTGCTCTTTGCATCAGCTAATAAAAACTCTGCAACCTTTCTATGCTCTCTTCAAACCCATGTGCTATTAAAGTGGACCACCACATTCACTGGCAGCTCCATGCCAAGTTCAGTTCTGCCAACTGTGAGCCTTGCATTGGAGGGATATTTACCATTTTCTTCTATCCAATGGGGGGGGAGGGAAGCAGTTGCACATACATGTAGCAGACGCTCCACCTCCAATAGGAGACATGCTTCATTGTAATGTGCAGCCAGGTCCTCCATCAGGAATCTTTGGGCCACATACAACAATGTATGGGCCCTCCTAATTGCCTATATATGATTACTTAGCCTCTAGTTTCAAACTGATCCCTAACCCCAAGGCATCTGTGCTAACCTCAGTATTCAGACCATATAGGAAACCAGCCAACACATTAAAGATTATAAGGGAACCAGACACAGTATAGTCTATCCCCTCGATTCAAAGAGCAAAAGTTAATTGATTTCGGATCGAGAATCGTAAGTTTGGGTGGGTGTTAGTCATTTTTTCCTGTTTTTTTGGCCATTTACGACTCGCACGAGCCTACGTTCGAATGCGTATATGCTCTTACGATCATCGCAAGTTCGTTCCTAAATTTTAGGATCAAAACGTAAAACTTAGGATCAAATCCTAAAACTTAGGATCAAAACGTAAAACTTAGGATAATTGGATGTGTTTAGGTGTGATTCAGAGAACAGTTTTCAAACCTCTAAATCCGTTTTAAAAGAAAGCCACTGCCGACACCTTTTAGCAGTCGGATTGCTGTTCTTGAACAGGTTTTTTGGGCTATGTGGAGGAGTCTGCGCGTCTTGAGCTCCAATGAACTGCATGTATCAGCATGGCCGAGGCCATAAATTGTATGGCAATGCATACCTGATTCATGTATGCCTTATAAAAGCATTTTAATGTGGACCTTAATTAGTCCTTTGCATGTAAACCTTTATTTTGCAATATATTTGCGTTAATTAAAGAAACTTATGTCCTTTGTTATTTATTTTTAAATTGATGTACTAGAATAATATTTTTAGATTGCATTTATTGGTGTAGTTGTTTACCTTTGCTTTGTTTAATTATTTAAGCACATCTTTGGTCAGATGCATCACACTTACTGAGGAGAGGAGAGCGGGATAAAGTGCAGGATGTGGGTTACTGCTGTATTTTGCACAGACACAGCAGAGCTGGGGGCACAGAAAGGTCAGAAATCAAAGAATGCAGAGCAACACAGTCACAAGGCCCTTTCTGTTTGCAGGCTGCCCGATAATACCTGAGCCGCCATCTTGGCTGTTTCTAGGCTCATAACATGCAGAAGTTGCTGGGTGTTTTTTAATATTTGAGATCAATCTGTATGTAGAGGGTGTGGGTAACCACACAAAAAAATTAAAGTTGTACCATTTGAAGCATAAATATTAAAATTAAATCCACAAGTAAAAAATGCAAGTTAACTAAAAATTAAACAAAGTAAGATTTACTTATGCAAATGCATTCATTAATGGTTGGTTACTACAAAATGAATGAAATAAAGAAAAATAAAAGACCAAATATTTAGAATGCACTTTAATGAGGTAAGTTTGTAGTGCACAGCCGCAAGATCAGAAGGATTTACGTCCAGACAAAAAAGGAAAAAGGGCAAAACCAATGTTGCAACCTGAGAAATGAAACGGAAAATTCAGGATGGAAACTGACATAGGTCTGATTCCCGAACTGCCATACGAACGGACGGACATTTTAGGATAGAAACGTATTTGCTTATAGAATCACTCGCAAGTTCATACGAACGCACGAGCGTTCGGGAAAAATAGGATGATCGGCACCCAAATCAAAGCTGTTACATGTTTCTTTGAATCGACCCTTATGCCAGGGGTGCACAACCGTTTTTAGTCTAAGGTCCACATGATCTTATTGTTCCACTTCAATGGGCCACAACAAAATGTGTGCTGCAAAAATGCAAACAGCTTACTGGAGGCAATCTTCAACTTTAAAGCATTGCATATGCTTTAACCCTTCTCATATATAACCCTAATTTGTAAATTTTACGTGGCTGCCTCTCCAACCGTTAAACGCCAGCCACGTAAATTTTACGTGCCTGAATTTGCCCCCTGCTAGCTGTCAGGCTCTCTCCCCCTCTTCTCCCGACGGGCGCCACCATCTTGCCACGACGTCACTCGACGGGCGTCTTGCCAGCTCCAGGCCTCACAGCTGTTAGATACCAGTGATCAGGGGCCAGAGAAGGAGAGGACAGAAGATCCTCTGATCTCCTGCCTCCCCTTCCTCTAGCTGCCGATCACTGTCTGGCATCTGTCATCAGATCAGCGAGGGACAAAGGAGGTGACGATCGGAGGTAAGTAAAGAAAAAAAATGTATTTTTTTTTTTAATAAAATAATTTTTACTATGTGTTTGTGTGTTTTCTTTTACTGTTAACCCTTTGTGAACTGGTAAGGGGTCCATAAGACCCCTATACCAGTTCACAAGGCTGGGGGCTGACACCTGCAGCTAGCGGTTGACTTGCCATTAACCCCCGGCACCCCAGATTACCTGCCTCCCCAAATTTACCCTATGTTACCTGTCACCAAGGTATAAAACGCTTCCAGCATCAGCAGGTGAGCAGAAGCCAAATTGATCAGCGAGGGACACAGTGCTCTGGGATGGATGGAAGGTAAGTATAAAAAAAATGATAATAAAATATTTTTTCTCTGCGTCTGTGTGTTTCTGTTACATTTAACCCTTTGTGAACTGGTAAGGGATCTATGAGACCCCTATACCAGTTCGTAATGCCCTGGGTCTGGCAAGTCACCTGCGCCTAGCAATTACCTGCCTCCCCAATCCCTGGGGGGAGGGGGGGGGGCAGAAGAGCCCGGGGCCATAGGCTATGCCGGACCTCACATCAATTTCTTTTTTATTTTAATTAACCCTTTATAGTGTGGATATTAGTTGTATTTTATTTGTAAATGTTCTTTTCAGTTTGGGGAGTCTCCTGGACAGGAAAGGGTGTCTACCAATACATATGTGGTACCGTTGTAATCGAGAGAAATGGGGCTTTCACATGCAATATGGTTTTCTTTAATAAAAAAAATGGTTTATTAAAAATAAATCAGACAATTTTTTTTTTTATATTTAAAAAAAAAGTAGAACAATTACAAACAAGACATTTCATGTTAAAGCCTAAACTCTACCGCAAAAAATATATATAACATTTTCCTGGAAATTCCTGCAAAAATCACAGTTAAACATGGAGCAAAATGGTGAAAAATGACCTGTCAACAGAGGGTAACAAAATTTCAAGTAGGGTGGCAATTAAAAGGGTTAAAATTAGCTATGCATGTTGGGTATTGTTCTGCTCGGGGGACCTTGCGCTTTCAGATTTAGCTTGTTTTTCTTGTTTGTATATTGATATTTAAGGAAAGTTTGTTTTTATTCTTCTTTTTTATACATTTCTTAGGGAAACCCTGCGCAACCTAAGAATTTTTCAAGGGATAACTTCCAGAAATATGAGCCCAATAAAAAAATGCCAGGTATGCCTAGAAAGCTTAACATGTGTACTTTCAGGGAATGTATGGTTTGTTTGGGGTATTCCAAATGTAAAGGGTTGTTTTGGTACAAAAAGCGCAAGGTGCACACTTTGTCTGCAGGGCTGACATTGTCAAGTAAAATTACTGTTATGTGCATGCTTTACTTTGGGGGTGTTTGGCAACTCTTCCCTTGACAGTAGCTATGCATGTTGGGTATTGTTCTGTTCGGGGGATGTTGCTTTTTCAGATTTAACATGTTTTTTCATGTTTGCTTATAGTTTGTTTAGGAAAATGTGGCTTTGATTCTGCTTTTCTATTCTTTTCTTAGGGAAACCTTGTGCAACCAAAGAATTCATTGAGGGATTATGTCCAGAAAACTGCACCAATGTCAGCAAGCCTGGTACACCTAGAAAGCTTAATAGTGCAAAATGGTCTGGCAACAAAGTGTGACAAAATCTCCAGACAGGCGGGCAGTTAAAGGGTTAATGTGTGGGCAAAGATTAGAAAGGGAAAGGTGCACTGGGCAGGAGTCTGGTTAGCAGAGGTAAGTAGAGGTAGGCAGAGGTGAGCAGAGTTATTGGGGGAAGAGGTAAACAGAGGTGGGCAAAGGTAAAATGAGAAGATACGTATTGGATGGAGGAAGGGGGGCAAAGGTGAGGTGGAATGTGGTGAACAGAGGTAAAGTGGGCAAGTAGTGGTAGGGCAAAGTAAGTGGTTAAGTGAACACAGTTAAGGTGGGAAGAGGTAAGCAGAGGTGAGCTGAGAAAAGCCTACATAGGCATCTCCAGGCACACCAAGCACAAACAACACACAAATAGCACATGTTTGTCACGCACCTCTAAAGAGAAGTTAAAGTGGACCAACACCCAGGATTTTCACTATCCTGGGTGTTGGTCCACTTCCGCGGGGCACCCCGATCGGGGCATCCCTCTTACAGGGCGTGCGGCCGCGCCAGCCTTTCACAAACAGCCAGAGCGGGCGCGCGCCCTGCTAGAGGGACGCGCGGGAGGCGGCGGCTTATCTGTCGCTTGTCCGTCGCCGATAAGGTAAGTTTTTTTAGGGGGTTTCTGGGGGGTTTCACACAGCGGGGCATCCCGATTTCGGATACCCCCCGGGGAGGGAGCTGATCGGCCCGGGAATCTTATAGATTCCCGGGCCGATCAGGGGTGGGTGTTGGTCCTCTTAAATGGTTGCTTCACTTCCTGCTTCAGGAATTAGAGATGCATTGTCCTCTAGGGGCCAGCTACTTTCACTGCAGGTAAGGTAGGCTCAGCTCTCCAACTCTTTAAAGTGAACCATTCACTGCCAGAATGGCCAATTTGAGATGCCTCACTGTGTTACCCCCCCCCCACCCCACGATCACCTGCAAACCTGCAAACTCCTTAGATTTTTCCGACAATCCCTTGTGGGTTTGCGGGTCGCGGCTGCATCTGTAGCATATCTGTAGCTGTGCACGCTCCTGCACCCAACCATTTGCATTGGGAGGCGCACACTCTGCAGGTAAACCGGAGATTCGGCTGCCGCCACTCACTCGAATATTTCAAAAGATAAATCATAAGGTGAAATTCAGAAAGCTGTACAGAGGGGACTACAGCGCATCCCACCCCCTCGACACAGAAAGTATAGCATGCCCTCTCTATTCACTTCAATTGAGAAGGGTGTGCCATAGTTTCTGTGAGGAGGGGTAAGGGAGCTCTGTAGTTCCCTTTGCACAGCGCTCTGAATGTAACGATGCAGTGGAGGTGCAGGCAGCAGCGCCCAGTGTGGGAGTCAGATCGAGCAATCTGGTAAGTGCCTTAGCTCCTGGCTAGCGGCGATAGCCTGCGCAGGATGAAAGGTGAGTATACTGTTTTTTTATGTTTGACTGAAGTATGACTTTAATAGAAGTGAGTAGCTTGACACTCCATCATCCTGCTGCTCAGTGGGGTAGTCCGTTTAGGGGGAAGTCTGCCCTTATGTAGCTGTATGTTCTCTTTATCTTAGGATAGATGTATGCTTATCCCAGGCATGTTTAAATTCAGTGACTGTCGATTTTTCAACTACCTCTGCTGGAAGTTTGTTCCAAGCATCTACTACTCTTTCTTTAAAATAATATTTTCTAACGGTGCTCCTGATCTTCCCCCCGACTAGCTTAAGGTTGTGCCCTCTTGTTCTATCATTAAGTTTTATCGTAAAAACACTTCCATCCTGAACCTTATTCAATCCTTTCACATATTTGAAGGTCCCTAGGTGGGTCACAATTTATAGACCAATGGGCCATCAAAGCATACATAGATCTCATTAAAGGAGCAGTATCGTGAATTTTTCTTGGTGACTAATATTTAAATGGTACTTTGAATGTAGGTAAGTGTTGGAGTAAGAATTACAAATTTAGAAACAAATAATGTCTGTGTTGTGCAGCTGGAGACTAATAGCTCATGTTTATGTCTGCTGAGTGTCGGAGCCCGACACTCTGGCCTGTTCCACGCTGAGGAGAGGGGGGAAACCATGTAACAAAGTATCAGCTGTTCAGTGCTGGCAGCCGTACAGCATAAGATAACAACATTGCCTGGCCAGAAATCATATATCTAAAACAGAGAGAAAAGCTCTAGAAGTCATTTAGCTGATTTTGACAGTTTTCCCTTCATGTTGGCTCTGCTGCAGAATCTTTCAGTTTACCATTTTCTCTTTCATATTCTTATTTTTCATTTTTCCATATGATCTTTCTTTCAGCTTTGTGTGTTTTGAGCAAAGCCCAACCCAGGATTTTCACTATCTGGAGTTTTGTTTTGTGCCCCTAGGGGCATCCCGACTTGGGATGCCCTGATATGTGAAATCCCCAAGTTCGCCTGTGAAAATGTACCTTTCCCTGTCCCACAGCGCATGCGTGGGCTCTCATCCAATCAGCGCTGTTTGCACGCAGATGGGGAGCCTGAGCAGTAACCTTCCTGTCTAAATGACTATCTGCGTGAGCGCGCCAGAAAAATGGGGCGATCTGTGGTTATCCAGGGGTCGTTTCACACAGTGGGGCATCCCGATTTAGAATGATCAAGGGGCAAGGTCAATGGCCGGGTCTTATAGACTTCAGGGTCGGCCACTCAGGGTTTTGTTCCATTTTAATACCTTTAGATTTTCCTGCACAGTTATTCAAAGAAGAATTTCAGTTATTTTCAGTCAGTTTAGTTTATTTTGTATAGATTTTACACATTTGAGTCACCTGGTTTCATAACAAAAGCAGCACCTCACACACACAGCCGTTACCACTGATTACAGTGTCAGCCTCTGAGGTAAAGTGTTGCTAGGAGACCAGTGAGCTAAATGAAGCAGCTCACTAAATACAACCCAGCAGATCCCCCTATTCAGCAAATGGAATGAGCCATTGTCATTATACAATTTAAAAGAAAGGCAGATATTTTTTCCTTTTTCTATCGCCACATTATTTACACACATGTTAGAAGCTATTGTGTGGCTATTTAATTATTTATCTTTTTTAATGCAAATTTCATGATACTGCTCCTTTAAGGTAATTCCAATTACCAATATATTTTGCCATGGATAGGATGACCAAGCCTGGAACTTTATCTAGAAGTAACATTTGAATATTTGTGTGATTGTATAGTTTTCCTTTTTCTAAGTACTGTCCTAGAAGTCTCAGTTTAATTCACAGCTCTAGAAATAATCCTCTTAGACTTAGATTAGTAAAATCTAGGTTTTAAGCTAATACCCTCTTGACCACCAGCATGATGATCCAGCGTACAAAACAACATCACACTTTAAAACTGGCACAATGCAAGCATTGCCACCAGACCCACCATCAGGAAATTATGGACCCAAAGATAGTGAAATGTTCTTTATTATACTCCCATCTCCTGGGAACCTTTGGTCCAAAGACCATCTTGCAACCCCTCTCCCATCCTGCCATACCATACCAGCCTGCAGACACCATGCCATGAAAGGTTTGCAATGTCATCCTGGGGTCCCTAGCAAACTGTGCCTCACACAGAACCCTTTTCTATTATCGTAAGGCACACACATACAGTCAGTGTCCCCTTATGCCATACTGCATACCATTCCTGCAGCCCAGTAATCCCTCCATACGCCAATATGACCCATCAATATTGTACAAGAGGCCACTATTTAACATTGCAACCCACATATATAATCCCCCCCCCCCCCCCGATTCAGGACATGATACCATTCCTGGATCCTCTATGAAACAAGCTTCTGCACTCCTATGACTATGCAGGAATTAAGGCTAATTCACCCTAATTTGTTAAAAAAGAGCAAAGTATTAAAGAGGATCTACAGCCTGTCAAACCTTGTGGCCGCTGCATTGTCTATTCCTCAGGCATGCTGATTTGGGATGCCCACCTGCTATTTGACACATAAAAGTAGCTGCAATTGTGTGACCTTGGAGGTCAGTTGGGTTTGGGGGTCCAGCAGACTCTTTTGACTGCTGTTGAGGAAGTGTATAAGCAGTTGTGGCTGCTGATAATTCAAGAACATGAAAGGTTGAGTAGTATTTTGTCTGATTTGTGGGGCATTTGTAGCGGCTATAATAGAATAGATAAGAACAACATTTGCTTACCAGGTATAAGTATCGATCCTGTGCTGTCCCATTCTTTGCTGACAGTTTCTGGATATGACCCTCCTTAATCAGTTCATTTGCAGGATTCACTATGTCCTCCTCTCCTCCAAGCCGCTCATACACCTCCAGCAGTTTATGCATTTTTTCCTTTTGAAAACACAGAAGCTATATTGAAATCACTTAACATATAAGTCAAGAATAAATCTTCGCAAAGTTGGCCAGTATTTAATAGTTCCAATTTGAAAGTGGCTGTCCGACCATAAAAGCACATTGGTGCACATTTTACTGAATAACATTTTAGACAGGTGCTTCCAAACATGCCATCAAGGCCCACTGAAATGAGTCCCCAGAATCTTTAATATTCCTAAGTACCTAATTACATTTTTGTGGAAGGCACAGTAGGCTAGTAAATTGGGTAGGGGGCAGAAAATAATAACGGGGGGGGGGGGGGGGTACCAGTTAGGGGAAGTGGGTAGTAAGGCTAATTGATTACATAGCATTAAGGTAAGAATTCACTCCCTGTACCTAAAGGTCCCTACCCAGGCAGTCAACATAAGGTTCTGATCCAGAGGAATCAATTATAGGGACACTTCGGATACACAAATGTAAGGATAAGTGTTGAGAGTCAGAGGGATCCCCCTGAACTCAGAGATACCGATCCAGGCAGCAATATCAAGCGGGCTTATGGAGCTGTCCTATTCCAGGGGTGCAATAACGTAGTAGGTCAAGTTGAGTGTGATGGGAGGGAAACCAATAAATCCTGTGAGGTGTTCAAGAGCACCCACCAACTTAAAAGGTCAATGGAGTATTTATCTGGCTGTGGGGGTATGTGGATAAATAATATATATTACTTTGGGGGTGTGGGATAATAAGTAAGAAGGATAGAACTGTTCTATCTCTATTACCATCAATCTGTTCAATAATGAGGTATGTTAGCTAGCAGTTGAGTGTCCCTCTATTAAAAGTAAAATGAAAAGTACATTCTAAATAGATTAATAAGCCGACCATATCTTTGGAACATGAATCTCTCATTTTTCATTTGTTCCAACCCAATTACTGGAACGGCTGCTGTGCTCCAGCTCAGAGGCTGACCTTTCCTGTCTACACATGAAACACAGGCAGGCAACAGCGCTATAGCAAATATCAGTGGACCTGTGATGGTCTTCGTTGGTGACAGACAGCAAGGGCCATTATCGCATCTTGTTAAAGTCATGTGAAAAAGTTTCACTAGAGAAGTTTCAGGGAATAGGCATAAGGCAATTGGCGACAAATTAAAGTGCAGCCATCTTCCACATGCAGCGGTGATGGAACCAGCATTATTCGCATCAGGATAATGGGAACATACATGCAGGATGGTATGGCAGCAACGGAACGGATACACAAGAAAGGTATATTGGGGTGTTGCTATCAGCAACTAATTTCCCTGTAGTCCTTAGAGAAGTAAATACATTACAAACAGCTATGTTGTTTGATCGTCCAGTAGTTTAAACTAATTGCTGGTAGCTCTTGTTTCCTGGAATATTACTGCCTAGACACTTTTAGCTGTGATATTACAAAGCCAGAGACATGACAGAAATTACTTTTTTTAATCCAGCTCATGAGGTACTTACAGACCTTAGTCTGGCCTTACTTCACATTGTTATTGGTTAATTGACTGCCTACCTAAATTCTCTGCTGTTGCTTTTTTGTTGATAGAAGACCTGCTTATCATTTATTTTTAACCAGCTGCTGGCCACAGCTGGGTCTGATCATGTCGACATTGTTTTATGCCTTATTGCTTACCACCCTGACCTGGTTTCAGTCTCATGGTCCATTTAAATGGAGCGATTATCGAGTGAGAAATCCGTAAAGCGACCCCGATTTAGCAATAGTCACTCCATGGAACGGCTGCTGCGATCAAGCGATGAACGAAAATTGGTTAATGGGTCATCTGTCGTATCATTTTGGCTGACCAAAAGTTTCTCGCTCATCGCTTGATGGTTGGAGTGTGTAAACAGAGGTCACCCTCTGCTATGAGAATAAGCTACATGAGCGATGGCATTAGCTTTCACTCTAGCGACCAATTGAACAACAAATCTTCAGCGTCTGAACACAGTCACTCAAACGCAGAGGATTTGTATGGTTGGTCGCTCACTGAGAGAACAGCCAATATATCTGCCTGTATAAACCGAGCATTATTTATGCTTGATTACATATCTCTAACAATGTCCTGAAATAAGGTGATGCTTTTTGTAGGCTAACAGAAAATATTATTAGGCGAGCCTTTGAGGATACTTAGTTCTCTTCATCGAAACTTTTTCTTGGAGTGGAGGAGGGGAAATATACACATCTGTGTAGTGAGACAAACACAAGCAGTCAGTGCAAACATTCCCCAAGTGGCGGGTGGCCATAATTACATTTTTCTTGGAGGGGGGGGGGGTTAGGTGCCTTGCTCAAGAGAACTTCAATCATGTCCTGGCTGGGAATCGGGTCTCAAGATCATGGCCTTACCTCTAGGCCATGACTGCCTCAAAATTGGTGTTACATAGGAGTAACCAAAAAAAATCTGACTTGATTACACATAGATCTAGAGGCCATTGAGATATGTTTAAAGGGACCGAAGACCCCGCATCAAAGAAAGGCAGCGGGCATCTTACCTGATGCCTGCCCCCAGTGCCTCTCCTCCATTTCGCTGGACCTATACCAGACAGATGATTTAACCACTATCTGGCGATTCCCTGCTATTTCAATGGAGAACTAGATGATTGAATGGGTTATATTAACCATCAGGCTCGGGTACTAGGAAAAAACCCGGTGGGCCCCTATTTAGGGCCTTCATCACCAAACCTGATCTATAGCTTATTGGTGGCATCCCAAATGCACAAATAGAGACCGTACAGCCAGGCCTAATGTTTCTGTGAATGGACCCTGCATGTAAGCCGGGTATTCTTGCATCTATATGTGGGGTGGGCCCCAGGCATCAGTTCTACTGGTGTGCCCCAGGCATCCCAGTCCCACACTGATTACCGTGTATTACTGCTTACAAGCTCTGTAGCTTATCTACAGGAAAAAAAACAACATAATGCATTCTAACTTTATACCCAGGGCTAGCTGATCTAGCACACTCATGGGAAGCAGACACTCTTAGTACTGGAGGTAGGTGAGCCAAATTCAGGAGCTTATAACACTACAAGGAGAGCCCCCCCCCCCCCCCCCCCATTGTTGGCAACTTGTGGAATGAGTGGGCCAGGGGTATGGTTGCATTGCCTGTTTATGCCTACAAATGGGCTTTAAGGCATTTGAGTGGTGTTTACATACCTACAGAAACACCATGAAGTCCTTAAAGTGGACCTTCCCCACCAGGTGAAGCCTCTGGTGACTCTTTTGCCAGTGGCAGCTGTCATCTAGCTTGGCCAGAGGCAAAACTTTTACGGTTTTTAAAGTATCCTCATGCAGCTGGGCATGCAATTATTGTCCAGCCTTTAGATGATCACTGGAAGGTGGCTGCAATGATAGCACAGGTAAGAGGCAGCGAAAGGGGTTTGACATTCCTAAAATAATGAATGACCTTACATAAAAAGCCTTCCCCTGTATCTTAATTTTTGCTAGTTCAAAAGAACCCCTCCTGCTGAAACATTTTGCCCCTTCCTTGACCAGTACGGTCCTTTTTAGAACCACCATGAGAATGATGGTGAGGCTTGCTTCCTTTTTTTGGTGACAGTGATGTAGGCCACTGGAATTCTCCGTTTGGGTTATGAAAAGAGTAAGTTGTAATAATACTTTTAAATTATAGCTACAAACAAAACTGAAAATGTAATTCTCCAGATTTTTACTCCAACTTAGATCATACAGAAAATAGATCCAAGTTATGACTAAAATAATTGCACTGCATTATTCCTTCCATGATGTTTGTTTCTAGGTCAGACAACATTAAGTGTAACGTTTACTAAGGTGAGCAATCAGATCATGCATTCCCAGCCTCAGGGATTGTAACATCAGACAGGCAGCGATAATAAGGGAGCTATAATAGGGAAAACAGGAAACCAGGAAAGGGAGCAATATTTTCACTTTAGGAATAAAAAAAAGAAATAGTTAAATGCTATTGCTTAAATTAATTTCCTCTTATTTGTTTTTGAATCCTACCCTTAGAAACAAAAGCATGTTTAAATACTAGGCTTCTCAGGTTAGTACAGTTTGTCCTATTCTAAGTGGACAGAGCAACCTATATTTTACTAAATCTTGAACACCAGTCTACTGGTACAGGGGGTAGCATGGGCATAACTACACAGGGTGCAGAGATCGAGAGCACATCTAGGCCCATGGGGTTACCCAGCCTCATCATCAGCTATATGCTCACATGGCTCCATGTACAGCATTGGATCTAATTTTTTAAAACAACAGGAAAAATATTTTGCTTAAGCCATTTTAAAGTGGCACAAAACCCGCTGTCGCCACCCCACAAGGTCGTGCCGGTCTGCCATTTTTTAGATCGCCGATTGGCTGATCTTATGAATGCCGAATGCTGTGGCCTGGCTAGGTGCAGGAATGTGCCTCAGCTACAACGAAGCCATGGATGCGGCCGCAGAAGCTGAAGTGCTGGGAGAGCTGTCAGGAAAGGTGAGTTTACTGCGACACCCAGAGGGATTCACACAACTAAGCATCCTGATTTGGACTCCAAGGCTGATGTGGGAGGGTTTATAGCCACTTTAATTTATGCCTCTCTAGGGCAGAAAATCAACCTCCCACATATTGAAGCGTCTTTGGAGAAGACGCTTTGGAAAAATACAGCATGCTCAGGGGTATTATTTTGTACTGAAGCTGGAGAGTAGGCAAAAATAGGGTTTAGCAGTAGATTTGTCGTTTGTTTTAGCTCTAAATTAAAGATGTAGAGGGTAGGATCTAAAGCCTACAGTAGTCCTTGGGGTTTCCTGCATCCACCTCCTTATGTGAGATGCTGATTCACTGTGACAGTGGACCGTATGCCTGTACATGCAGATAAGGGGCCAAGTGACCAGTCCTCACTAAGGAAGATTTTCTCAAAGCAATTTTTCTGCATCCCAGAATAATCCTAGTCTAGTGAAATTGGTCACAGTCTATTGTGAACATTAGATTTTAATTTTATTGACCGAGATAAATAATGCTTTGTTGTTCAATGTATGCCATCAACCTATAAATCTAGCTAAGGCAGTTTCTAGACCAATTGCTCTTGGTGCAGGAATGAAAAATTCTGCCCCCTCCTCAGGCATTGTATGGTGGTGCTGCTGTTCCATACCAGTATTTGGTAAGTTGTGCCTCTACCATAGCAGCAGGCAGTGCCCTGTCCCTATGACTGAGCCCAATATGAGGGGTAAGGAGTCTGTCTTATGGCTCTGACTCATCTGCAGAAAGCAGGATAAAGGTGTCCCTAATGGCCTTGCCACCCAGAGCAATCGCCCTGCTCGCCCTCCTGTAGAACAGCCCTGAATCTAACAAATAAATACATAAGCAAATCAAATATATTTTTACACGGCTCCATCACATTAGTCAAACATGTACGATTACCCTGTTTCAGAAATCTCCTCTGCAATGGCTGATATCTGAGCATGACTTCACCTACCATCTTCCGGATGGCTGCATTTGAGTGATTCGCCGCAGTGGAAATGAGCTCCAGGGACTCTGCAACAAGGATGATCCAATTACACATATTAAGCATTCACTTGGTGTACAGATCACTGCTCATCATGTCTGCACTGCAAGGTTAGGTTAAGGTGACTAATTGTAAGCATGGGCATTTTCTAGCTAAATGAATGAAAATATAAACAGCCACGATACAAGGTAACTGATTGTATGAGGGTCAGTGTGATATGAAAGGCATGTAGCTAGAAATGAGGAGTATCATACTTTCTGAATCCTTCTTGTCAGGCGAGTCCTCGGGCAGTTTCTTTAAATAATCTTTCAGGAGAAGTTCATAGCGAGGGATCCGCTGGACTGGTTCCAGCATGTGATGCTGCAGTGTTAGGTTCCCACAGACCTCGTCTTTCTGTAAAGAATCAACACAGGACAAACATCAGCAGGACATTTCAGGCCCCTGACCGCTCACTGCTTCCAAACCTCTCTCAACTTTAACCTAGGAGATCTGCAATGTTATGGTTGGCCTTTAGCAGGGATGGCTTCTCTCCACTACTCTATAGGACCATTAGGCAGATATTATTATTTTTTTTTTTATACTAAGCTAAAGTTTTAGCTAAACCCTCCTTAGGTATTCTGTGCCAGGTAGGTTCCAGGCCTCCAAGGACCCTAAGCCACATACCTGTGCTGCCCATAAGCCCTACATTAAAGGGATATTTGTGTTCTCCTAATAGAGCAGTGTATGATGGGGAACCAGGAAACTGCTGCAGTGTCACGGCCTCCTATTGAAGCATTCAGCTGTTTCTAACACCCTGCTGGCTTCAGCCCTGCTAGGAAAACATGAGTATCTCTTTAAATACAGGGCTCACTGATGGTATGATTGGGTGGGCTAGGTTAGTCTGGTGTCTGGCAGCAAGGAGCTCACCTGAAGCCTGTCCCATGTGCTTCAATTTCCTGCAGCACGCTGTACTGTGAAAAAACAAAGCATCTAATTTGCATTATTTGCATTTGTTATGCAAATGGACAGTTGTGTTTAAACTTTAAACAGCCTTTACTGAATTAAGGCCAATATTAATTAGTAATAATAAAAAGTGTACCCCAAGTCTGATTGTTAAAGAAGTGTCTTCACCTATTAAATGGGGTACTATTGTCTAAATAGGCCATAAGCATCCAACTTTAGCAGAACAAGTAGGATAAGTGTCATCCAGCAAAGGAGATTGCAGAAGTAGCAACTGCACCACACAAAGGGCCAACTGATATAATTGATATAGGAAGCTGAAAACATGGCTAAACAGAGGCTATCAGAGAGGCTGGTCATTCTTTAGCCACAGAATAAGGAATATTTGTTCCATACCCTATCAGCTTAATGATGTGGACAAGAACCCTGTGAAGCCAGTCTGCAATCTAAAAGGCACCAGGGCTGGCAATTCTTACCCCGTATCAGAATGCCCTGCTGTGTAACCCCCCTGGTATCACTGATACAGTGACCGTCACCGTCATTGGACATTGCATGTGCGGGCTGCATGCCTGACTTCTCTGGGCTGATGGGGGCTCTGCCATCTAGATTCTGATAGTGGGAGTGTGTGCCAGTCGGAGGGAAACCAGGGATGTGACCATTCCCTTCATTATGTAGGCTCTGCGTAAAAAAAAGAGCTGCATTGGAACAGGCGAGTTTTTCTGCCGAGCTGGATTATTTCACTCTGGTTAAAGTCCTGGGTCTTGGTCCACTTGAAATAAAACCTGAAGGTGGAGTTGCCGCATATGTCTGCAGCTGTTCTCGGTTCCCTCTACAGATGGAGCTCTGTTAGGAAAAGGTGAGCATCTCTCCAATGCAGAGCTCACTGATGGTGTGAGATGTGGGTTATGTTATTTTAGTGTCCCTGTGGACCAGAACACTCCCTGGCACAGTTGCTAGAGGATGTAGGTCCGCTTTAAAAGATGAAGTGAGGAATTTTTGAGTGTAATACAGCTTACCATAGCAAAAGTACATAAAAGATGTAGAAATATAATTAGGTGCTTATTGATGACTAAACATGATTAGATGTAAAATAGTGGTAGGAATGTTCTATTATCTAAGGAGGCATATATTTATTGGCTCTTCTTGTACATTGTATATCAGATGGCATCACTAGGCAACAAGCCAAAGATCAGCTTTAGAACTAAATCACATTTTCATGCCAAACACAACTGATGTGATGTGAATGATGGAGATTTCCTGGAACAACAGGGACACATCAGAGTGGTTTACTGGGGTGAGGGGAATAATTGAATGCCGAAAAGGAGCCAGGGAACAAATATTGTGTAGGGTTATCTCAGCAAGTGCCATAGATTCACAAGTGCCTGGCCCTATATAATTCTATTATATATAGGTCAATTCTGAATAATAGTATTGGAAATGGTAAAGCTACCCGCTACACCACTTAGGAAATGAATGGACCATATTCCATGTACAATTATTGTGTGCAGAATAATTTTGTATAGTCACGGTCGGTACTTAAAGTGATTGGATAAAAAATATATATCAGTATCTTACCTTACATTGATTGGCTATAGTGCCGTGATTCAACCTCTGGCGGCCTCCTTAGTGAGGAAATCACTTCCTCATTCAGCTTTCAATCCCCATCCCGCTGACCTGGTTCTTCAATCAACCTTCAGTGGACCGAGAATGGAAACAACCCCACTCCCAGACATACTGATTGGCTGCCTCTCTCTGCAGCTATGAAATTCCGCCCTCCCCTATGGTCACACTATGTACTGGCAGGCTGGATATGCTCTTAGCCTGCAGCATCTCTCACCCACTTTTTTTGGTCACACTACGTGCTGGCAGTAAAAACGAGGCACAACAATGCACTTAATTTTTTACTATGATATATGTAAAGCACACAGTGTGCTTACATCACATCACTGTTGCAACACCCACTGTTTCTCCTCATTTTTTTCTCCAGTGCCCTAATATTTTACAAATAAATAGGAACTACAGGGTCTTTTTGAAAACGGACTGAAGTTTGGGACAGTGCAACGTGTAGCCCGAGAATGGGCTTGCCATTGGTATAACTTTAACCACCAACAGGTCATCAACCTGTATCAAACTCAAATTACGTTTTGATAAAATCGTATATTTTACTGGCCCTGCCCAGCCTATGATCAGCCCATGAGCTGCTGAACCCTGGTGCTTTCCAGTTTTTTATTTTTTTTACTAGAGCAGAGGTTTAGGGTTGCGAATCACTGTGTATATCCAGCCAACAAACTTGATTGGCTGCGAGCGGTCATGTAGGTGACAAGCAACACAATGCAGAAAAGTTTAATATCAGTGTGTGGGAGACCAAGCTGCAGGGCAGTGATGAATGGCGGTGCATCCCAAATAGGGATGCCCTTGTGCTAAATAGTGAGGGGATCTCCAATCAGTTTCATTTCAAAGTCTTCTTTAAGCCTGTCTAGTTCTCCCTAGGAAGTCTTGCTACGTTCCCCTAAAAGGTACCAAAACGCAAACATTGTGCGTCTCTTGGAAACTGGGGAAATGTTTTTCCAGTACCGGAACATCTAAATATTTTCCAGAGGAATACACATTGTTAAAAGGGTTTTTTAAATAGCTGCATGTTCAACAAGATCAAAGTCTTTTACTTTACACCGTGGAAAACTCCCTGCTGTGCTATAATAACACAATACAATGATGGACATTTTTATACAGATATTTCTATTTCTCAACAAGCGAACCATAGGAAACTGGCTCTTTTTTTTCTCCTAAATACATTAAATGATGTGACTCCAGTTAGAAAGTCTCACTTACATTTTCTTTACAACTATTTGATATCTATCTTTCTGTGCAGACAATCCAATTCTGGGATAATGAGGGGATGTAGCAAGCTGTACATCAGAATAAGCACACCCTGCCATTATTATCTTGTATCAGTTGTGGAACCTATTGCGGGCCTGTAGAACATGAATGCCCTGCTATGCTTTCAATTACGTGATCTAGATTATTAGTACATTTGGCATATAGTAAATGTAAATTTATCCTGATGTATGCTAGTTATAATATATATATATATATATATATATATATATATATATATATATATATTTAAAACTAGATTTAAAGCGAACAAAACCCAAGAATTTGACATTCCCAGGATTTGTTCCACTTCCCAGGAGCATCCCGGATTGGGATGCCTTGCTGTGTGAAACCCCCCAGACCACCCAATACACTTCACCTCTTCCTCGTTCCTATGGCACATGCGCAGGTGTGCAGCCAATCAGAGCGGTTTGGGTTCTTCACATCCTTCGGCAAACGACTTCTATTGACTTCAATAGCCTAACTAAATGGCTGGGGCAGGAGCATGTGCAAGCTGGCAGAAACAATGAGAGGGACTCATTGGAAGAGAGGCCACACATGCATCGTTGGACTGGGGAAGGGTAAGCAATTACTGGCGCCCTGGGGGTGTCACACAGCAGGGCAAATATATTTGGGATGCACTGGGGGAAAGCCAGTGGCTGGCCCTGGAATCTTTTAGATTCCAGGGCGGCAGCTGGTGGGTTTTGCTCTTCTTTAAATGTGACGTATTTTCTTAAAACTGACTTGATATCTAAAACATGTATCTTTTTCTATTTTATGTCTTATTATGTACCTTATCAGGAGATTTGGCTCTCATCTATAAAATACTCCCCAGACTCCAGACCAGGCCACAAGACTTTCATTGCTTTAATTGCACAGGGGAACCTCCTGGTGGACTTTCGCATCTGGGGGCACCCTGCTCTGGATTTATGTAGGTCCCCATCATAAAAAAGTGCACCCTGCTCTGGGATGTCTGTATGAAGCCTAAATATAAATAGGTAATATCTGTAGGGTAGACCCCCATAGCCAGTTCTATTGGTGGGAACAAGACTGCCCAGTCTGACACTGCAATGAGGGTAAGGACGCACACAATAATCACATGGATTATTTTTTTTTTTTTCCTGTCTGTGTCATAATAAAGTGCCATGATACTGTCTGGTGTGTTCCATGGCGTGGCTGCCGCCTTCTAAAGGACTTCCCTGATCTTTCCAGTTGTGTCCATATATGGCTACAGGCTTACAATTGAACAATGGGACACAATGTTAATGCTACACTCAATAAAAGTTATTAAACCATTTACATTTTGTCATGTGTTGTTGGAAAAATAATAGTCTACTACTTCTTCTAGCACTACTGGCATTTCTCAATAAGTCTCAATTAATGCAAGTCAAACAGTGTAGTAATATAAAAGTTATACAAACTACTAGAAGACAAACTTACTAATAGTATTAGAGGACACTGACCAATATGGAACTCATACCTGAATATTGTGGATAACCTCTTTGAAGACAGGAGACCTCTGTGTCCACGTATTCACTGTGTCCATGGCTTTATCAAAGTTCTTTACATATTCCCCATACATCTTCAGGAACGGCGCCAGCTTTTGAAGGATGTCCCCAATCCGAGAGTTTGTGCTCCTAGATTTAAAATATTGTTTTAAAATGAGTAGGCCTTTAAAGGGAATTTTTGCAGTTATTTATCAGACATTGAGGCATACATTTCAGTCGTTGTGTTGGCAACCTTGGTCATCAGGGGATACATTACAAACACCTTAAATATGTTTATACTTTCACATTAAATAAAAAAAAAAGAAGAAAACTGAACTTTCTTGTTCAGCTAGACTGGTGCCTTAAACTACTTAAACGGCCGTCTAGGGGCAAATAAAAAAGAAACATCCCTTTCTTCCCTTGCAGATCACAGATGGCTCAGATGTTTTGAAGGTCCTGGTTCTGTCACCCAGTGTGTGCCAAGGCAGTGCACTGATATGATTTTCTGTTTTCCCCAAAGGACTGGGGGGTCCATCTGCAGATCTTTACACAAGTCAAAAATTAAAAAAAAGGCCTAACTTTAATCTCCTGCAGAGGCTGGCAAGTGTTCTGGCTGTCTTGGAGGTCAGGTCTTGAGACATGTTAGTGTCTGGCCCCCTCTGTTGCTTTAGCAAAAAGGTCTGTTTTGACTAGCAGAAATAGGACATATTGCTTCCATTTGCTTCCATCCTTGGTCATGACTGATGACAGACAATGTGCTTCATGTGTCATGCATGTGCACCTGCTGGAGCTGGCAGCACAATGATTGTGGCTTGCCTTGCTCGCTAATGCCAAGGGCACCAAGGGACAGGCTGACTATGTAATAACATTGGTGTGTGGTTATAGAGGAATGGAAGTGAAAAGAGGGTCAACATTTTGGATCCCTGCTACAGCTTCTACAGCACATGGCCAGACATAGAGGAGAGACACATGAGACAGGCCTCAGGTGAGCTGCTTTCTTCCTGATTATTTTCATTATCTGGACTGTCTGGGGCACTCCAAAACAGGGAAATCCACTAGAGATGTTTGTAGAAGCTGCGCTGGTTTTTGCTTATGCAATAAAAAAGTAGTTAATGCAATCCCTAACACGGGGGGGGGGGGGGGGGGGGGGCACCTACACTTTACTCCACATTCTTTCCACCCACAAATAAGTTGTTCTTAATATTGTGCCGGTGGCAAAAGTTTGTCATAAGGACACCTGACAAGAGCTGAACATTTATATTTACATACAACATATTCTATTCTACTAATAGTTCTCACCACTCCTGAGTTATCCGTGCCTTAAGTTCCGGCAACAGAAACTGACCATGAAAGCAGTTGATTGAAGAAATATTAGAAAATATACCCGTTATCACCTCAGGTGGAATTCCAGCTGCGGCTAACTTTGTGCAAAATACCTGTAAAAGACAAATTCAGATATCTGCGAGTTATCAACATTTTCGTTCAGGTACTAAGTGGATCAGGCAAAATAAAGGAAAATGGTAGCACCCCTGGGTTCCGGCTGGTGTGGGAGCACGGCTTTTATACGACCGCCTCCCATTGAACACAATTTAATCCAATTCTGGACTGGTCATGGGGAGGAATTCCCAGTGGGCTGCGCAACTTTGGAGGTAGGTGCCTAACCTGCCCCATACAGTGGCACTAAGGGCCTGTAAGGATGGCCATGTCCACCCCAGCAATGCTACAGTCTTACCCCCATGGCTGTAAGGGTGGTCTTATCTAGCCTCTGTGTCTGAAGTGCTATAGTCTCAGCCGCATGGATGAGCTATACTTACCCCTGCCACATTATCTACTCCTACAATATCAAACTCTCTGTACTATCCCTTAAACAGTGGCTATAGCCACACCTGCCAATCATCTTTTTCTATGTTTAAAGCAATTCAACGTGGTTCTTATTTTGTTCTTACTTGTCATACTCTGCTGAACGTTTGCAACAAAATATATTTGGGTGGTACAGAGGGACATGGCAATAAACTGATCCGTTGTAAACTTAGTGAACCTATCACCAGGAATTTAACTGTCCTGGTGATAGGTCCAGACCCCTGGGACATCCCGATTTGGGATACTTCACTGTGTGATACCCGGCCAATTGCCATCAAAACGTCACCTTCCCTGCAATCCCATGGCGTATGTGGAGCCACTTGCTGATCTGCGCTGTATACCATGCTTATTTATGCACAACATACAGCTCTGTTTACATACATGGGTAAGGTGATCAACAGGATTTTACACAGCGGGGTATCCCGAATCAGGATGCCTCAGATGTAGCTCATCGGCTGGCCATGGATTCTTTTAGACTCCAGGACTAGCACAACTTCTGATAGGATAGGTCCAACTTTCAAAGTAGTTTGAATAATGAAGCCTAAACTACCTTTTTACTTATCTTTTATGTCAGCAACAGTTCAGTCAATGGGGAGAGTAAATAATGAGTGTGCTTTAGTACGAAGTTGGGGTGTCATTATTAAAGAGTCTAGAGTCGGTTGGGTAATATCATGTGAGACGGAAGTGCAAATACAGATTTCGGAGAAATAAAATTTGACACTGAAGCAAAAACACTATTAAGATACTAAATAAAATGCAGACATTAAACACCGTATATAAATCCAGGAATTTTCCTAATAAAAATAAACTGGTCAGACATTTGGTGGGACAGTCTCGTTTTGGGGCATTTTGTCCTATTGTATGTGCCTTAAAAATGATGAGGACACTTAAAGAGGAAGTCAATAACTTTACTTCCTTTCTTCTAAGAATCAATCAGGTTCACTGGAAGGGTGTGCATGGTCAGTCACCCCCTCCCATCTGATGATTCTGACTAGTTCTGATTAGTTGGCAGCAGCTACTGAATGTCTGCCATATGGAGGGAAGGATGGAATGTATGCATGGGGCTTGCAGAAAAGGGAGATGCAGTGGGGCATCCTAAATTAGAGATATTGGCAGTGCCGGATTATGAGGGGCACACACCCCTGGGCCTTCACCAATCTTTGGGTTATGGTCTGGTCCAGGAGGCTTTTCAGTCTTTGGGCAACAAAGCTATATCGGTGGCAGTGGTGTCCCCCCCCCCCCCCGAGCCGGGGCAAGCTTTTTTTTTTGGTTTTTGCAAACCTGCAGTCAAAGCCATCACAGGGCAGAGTCTAGAGCAGCAAAACAGCCGCCAGCAACGCTTCAGGAATGGGTGGGTGCAGAGTTGTCAAACTTGCTGCACAAAAGCCACCAAGCACAGCTGCTGGCAGCTCAATACAAGGAACTGTTTTCTGCTGGCCCAGCTGGGCGACTACATCACCCCCTGCCCAGAATAGCAAAGCAGGAGTTCCCGAGCAGCATGCACCTGCACAAGAGTGGCACAAGGGCCAGACAACCACCAATCAGTTACTTGGCTAGACTATTATTTTAATAGAAAAAAAAAAACTGCATCTGGGGCCTCCACCACACTTAATCCAGCCCTGGATATTGGGAATAACCTGAAGGTGCTGGACCTCTGATCCCCATGTTTGAATCATTCATTGCACCCTACCTCCAACACTACTTACAACCAGCACCTTCATCAAAAGAGGCTTATGCCCATATAAGTACCTCTATGCATCTTTACTCCCTTTAATATGAGCAGAATAAAGCCAATAAGCGTAGCACTGTGTGCAAATCCGAACACTTTGGTTGCCAATAATTTTTTTTTAATAATTCAAAACTTGAGATGAACCTTGGTTTAGATACGGGTCTGCTTGAATAGAATCATGTGACTAGGCTAGTTTAGTAAAAAAAAGCATAGAAGTTTTTGAATGCAATACCTAAAGAAAGTCAAAAGGCTACTGTAGCTGAGCAACAGTGACCTCCAAGTTACAAAGTTGAAAAGAGGCCACAACCTTTCCTGAGTGCTCAACAGCAAGGACAGACTGGTCATAGGGATATCCAGTTGAGTTCACAGTGTGCTGCACTTCTTTGGACTGCTTCCACACTCCATGCTCTCCCCCCAATCCACCTTCAGCTTGGCCTCACTGTACCTTTTAGTCAAGAAACCTCAGCCCCGGTTATGAACCTGAAATGCAATGTTATCCTGTTTCAGATGCTCCTGGGTGTGAACCCCACCCAGTAACTGACCTCACCTAGTTTAAACACATGCGTCTGCTTGAATGGAACCATGAGAATCTCTAGTTTACACATTGCTGACCTGACCCTACAGCAGTTCTGTGGCCACAAAAGTTTGGAAAGATGGCAGACTTTATTGTGACACAACTGTAAATCCAAAAATGTTAACATTGATGAAGTCTGGTGGACTGGTTTAGGAAAAAAAGCATAGACGTTTCTGAAGGTGCATGCATTACCTAAAGAAAGTCAAAAGGCTACTGTAGCTGAGCAATAGTGACCTCCAAGTTACAAAGTTGAAAAGAGGCCACAACCTTCCTGAGTGCTCAACAGCAAGGACAGACTGGCCATAGGGAGAGACGGTTGAGTTTCCAGTGGGCTGCACCTCTTAGAACCGCTTCCACATTCCATGCTCTCCCCCCAATCCACCTTGAGCTTTGCCTCACTGTACCTCTCAGTCATGGAACCTTAGCCCCGGATACAACCCTTTATTCAAAAAATATATAGCTACATTGCTCTAGGTAATGTTAAAATCTACTTACAGGGACAAACAAATAGATCTGGATCGCAAGAACCATTACACCCACAAAGTTCTAAGCCACAGTCTTGTAATCAAGACCACTGTTAGGCTAGTGCAAACTGGCCAATTCCCAAGAGCCCCATCCTCATAGATGTTCACTGCTTAGTACCGTTTCCTATGAACAGCCCTGGTGCTGTTGGCTAGAGGGCATAAAAGAAGAGACAAAGGAATAACTTAATGCTGCTGGGTGGGGGGCTAATGTTGTTTGATGGAGGATGCTGTGCAGTTGCTGGACTCTGGAAATAGATGTGGTTACAGGTGCTCTTGAATATGAGACATGGTCAGTCTAATTTTGGCCCCATACTTCTTTAACTGACTACCACTCATAAACTGGCGTTTTACCCCCAATTTTACTTGTAGTATTACACAGCACTAAACACTTTTTTTTGTTGTCCCCTTTGCTTCTATGCCTTATTCTGAACTAGGAAAGACAATTTGCCTTGATTTGTTGCTACAGGTTCACCTTGACCTGGATTAATGAAAAGCTCTACAGACATAGTAGACATATACCTGATCAAGTAGATGTAGCCTTTTCACGTAGGCCTCTTCAGTATGAAGCAGCTCATTTGCAATATTGAAGAGCTTCTGAGCTTCTGTGCACTGTAAAGACAAAAGGAAGTCATACTACAATCAAAATCATAGATGTGATCGAAGAACATAATACATTTTGTCTAAACGCAACTAAATATAATATGACTCAATTTTAATGAGAACCATGTTCATATACACACACATTTGGTGCTGGTGCCGGTATGCCCCATAATTATTGTGAATTCCATAAAAGCTTCACAAGCTTTGACAAAGGGACCATTAAAGGCTGAGGACTAGACAACAGGGGGATGTTTATTATTTAAGAGAATGTCTCTTTAAAATATCACATTTTCAAAAGCACAGTTATCTCTCCAGCTATCTTATCAGATGCTTATGAGCTGTTACTCCAATGCAGTTTTTTTCTTCCCATTCCGAAAAGAGGCCACAGCCTTTCTTGAGTGTTCAACAGCAAGGACAGACTGGCCATAGGGAAAGCTGATTGAGTTTCCAGTGCACTGCACTTCTTTGAACTGCTTCTACACTCTATGCTCTCCCCCCAATCCACCTCGACCCTGCAATGCAATGTAATCCTGTTTCAGATGCTCCTGTGTGTGAATCCCACAGTTCACCCAGTTACTGACCTCCCATAGTTTATACGCATGCTGTCCTCTAATCAGCCGTGGCCTCCTCCACGCCCGATGCCAGTCATTCAAACTGGGATGCCCCAAGGGCAAGCTGTAACAAATTATTTACACTCCAGAGCCAGGTTACAAGGGTTTTGGTCTACTTTAACCAAACAAGTGCTACTAAACTGTGCCTTGTTTCAGGCACTGGAAAGTTACAGAAGTTAGGAGAGCAAGGAACAAGTCGATGAATGGGGTGCGGCACATTCATGGTCCAATTAGCAGGATGGTGGCAGATAGAATAAACAGCAACGCCATCTGCCTTTAAAAGGTGCTGTGGGAATGAGCAACATAAAATCTGCCAAACATTTTAAACTGTCCAGTTAGACATTTCAAATGCTCTTAGAATGTATGTAGGTGGTAGGAGAATAAGATTTAAAAAAAACAGAAAGTGGTGGGTAATTTTGTTGCTGATGGCTTTAAAAGAGGAACTATAACAGCGCAGATACAAGTATTAGATAACAAGTCTTTCTGTAGGCCTCCTGTGTTCTTCTCTTTTCCTTTGTAACATATAATAAAGTAATTTATGTGGTAATCCCGGAAACACGGACTGCACCACCAAGAAGGTTCTCTAAAGTCTGGTACAACAGATCCCAGACACAAAACACCTCTGCTGTGCATACAAACATGGGTTTGTAATATGCAGTGCGCTTTATAAGGTGTGTGTGTGTGTGTGTGTGTGTGTGTGTGTGTGTGTGTATATATATATATATTTATTTTTTTAGCTGAATGTATAAAGTATCCTGAACTAGTAACATAGTATTTAAACTGAGTCTATATACAGTGCCCTGGAAAAATTATGGTATTCATATCCCTTAAACTTTACCTCATTTTAAAACTTTACGACCACAAAAAAAAAGAAAATAGATTTTGCGATAAAAAGGAAATGTAGAAGTGCCCAGTACAACTCACCTCTTCCCAGTCTAATCCTTCATGTATGGGCTCTCGTCCAATCGTACTTGTTTGTCATGACTATATCATTTGGCAATCGGCTCTGATACACTTCAATTGGGAGCGAGAGCGGCCACATCACCAGCAGCTCGTGCTCCTGCCCCAGCCATTTAGATAGGTGCAAAGCCTGAAGATGTTGGGAATGTGGCCACTCTCGCTACACATTGTAAACAATTAGAGTAATTTGCCAAATTACATAGGCATGGCAAATGGCTCTGATTGGATGAGACACGCGCTGTTGAACCGGGGAAAGGTGAGTGAATACCGGAGACCTGGGGGTTTCACACAGCAGGGCCAATTCAGGAAGGCCAGTAGCCAGGACCAGTTGCCTTGGGCTTTGTTCTGTTTTTAATTGCTTAATTGGTGGGGTTTTCTTTCTTTAACTACGGTCGGTGAACTGGTAAGTGATCCAAGGGAAACCTATACCAGTTCACAGGGTGGAGGCCACCATGTCACCTGCCGGCACTGGAGGGTGACATGGTGGAACCCCTGTCCGATTACCTACACCCCCCAGGAAATACACCTACATACCCCTACCCTCCAGTAACATAGTTATTTTTGGTGGGGAAGAGCCCCCAGCACTCATAAAAATAGCACCAGACCGGTACCAAAGGGCATAGGGGCTGGTTAAATGGCAGGGCTATTTGGCATATGAGTTACCGGCCCCTATGCCTAGTGCCTGGGCTCACAGGGGGGAATGTCTTTTTCATTAAAACATGCCTTTTTTCAATAAAGAAAAGCATAGCAGATTGTGAAGCATACATTTTACTCCTGCTCTCAGCAGGATTAAAGTGTCCACACCAAAAACTAGCAAAGAAAATGTTTTTTTCCGGATAACTTTTTCAGTGTTTTGTGTATTTAATTCAGTTGTGTGAGATTATATGCAGATAAAATACTCAAAAAAAGGAAAAGGTCTGCATATTTTATAATAAGAAAAAAATATATATTTTACAAAGAAATGGGGAAATATATTTTCGCCCAGTGCTGAAGCGGCTCTTATGTGTGGAGGAAAGCAAAAACTAAACATTACCCTGAACACACCATCCTCACCCTGAAACATGGTGGCAGCATCATGATGTGTGGGTGCTTTTCTTCAACAGGGAATAAGGAGCTGGTCAGACTTGATGGGAAGGGGGTGGAGCTAAATACGGCGCAATCCTGGAGGAAAACCTGTTCCAGGCTGCAAAAGACTTGAGTAAGGGCCAAAGCTATAATAGAATGGTTTAGAGCAGCACCCTGCACCTCCCATCCATCCTCCCCGTCTGATATGGGGTATATTCATTGCTTTGCTAATGTATGTGTGGTCAGATGCGTCAATGAAAAATGTATTGTTATCTCTGTGGTGGTGCACTTTATGTGGAGGTACGGGAGACAAAGAAAGGTGGCAGGACCCAGCAGACGGACAAAAATATGATAAGCAATATGCTTATAATTAACTATGAGAGCCTATTGTTTTACACATGATTAAGGATGACATCGCCATCAGAAACATGTTGTGTGCTCTAATTGACGGGAACTGATGGGCATCGATCAGCATGTTTTATTGTTACATGGATTATGGATTTTAGCAAGATGACAATAAAATATTGAAGTTTCAATTTAAGTGGAGATGGACCCTTCAATTTTCTACCACTGGACATCAGCGTTTTTTCCGCACTCCACACACTTGGATAGAGGGTACGAGCTGTTTACTTTAGTTTATAACCATAAAGATGTGCCTACTAATTTTAATAGGTAGGACTGCTTCCTCACATTTATGGCACGGTTAAGATGGAAAGACGTGAAAGACCGTATGCATGTATATGATGGCGTGGGGTGTGAGCAACCTTTTGCATATTCTCTGCCTGGCCTTATAAAGAGATTTATTTTTCTCTAATAAATATCATCTAATAATGAATAGAAGGTGGCAAAATGTATTTAGAGCTCTGATGCCAGTGCTGCCAGAACTCTTAAGCACTAATCAGATCTAAAATCTTCCTTGCAATACTGACTCCCACTGCTGTGCATCCTAAATTCGAAGTGGGAACGTACCACCAAAAGTGGGACATCTGGTTAGTTTATTTAAGGTCTGCCCTGGATGTGGAAGTTTTTTGTTTTCAACTAAATAAGATTTAAGGTAAAAATAGAAAGAAAGGAAAGCTAGTGGGGGCCAGGCAGCAGCCATGTCTGGTCCTCACACCTGCACCATTCTTACCTTCCCTGCTTCACTAGCAACCAGTAGAATTCCGCTGCGCACCAGTGATTAAGTGAGATGTGATTTCACATTTCTTTGCACAATTCTAAATTATTCCTTAAAAAGAATTCTAAAACATTTCAAGCATTGCCCATGTGCGCTTAAAATGTGATTTCTATATTCTTGAACTATAACAGCTCCACTGTGCAAAGTATCCTCCATAACGAAAAAGCTACCCAGATTTCATTTTTCTGAATCCACAAATAAGCAGCTGCTTGTTCAGCTGATGATGTTTGCTGCCACTGAATTCAAAAGTTACTGCACTGGTAATTATGATAATCTGCTGTGTAGTCTGGAAGCGTCATATAATTAGTGACACCACCTTCCCTGTGTGCACAGCATTAATGGCCATCGATTTACAAACTGCTGGCTCAAACCAATAATCCATCTTCATCTTTATACCATTACTTTCCTTCAGTAGAGACTTGGAATGAGTTAACATTTGCAAAGACTGTCTAATTTAAAAGAATGCAAATGTTAAATTGGTGAATTGAATTTCACTGTAATTAGTAAAGGTTTAGCCTAGAATCAATAAGAGTTTATTGGCTCTGTTAACACAATGGCAACAGGGGAGATCAGAGTACAATGAAACAGTTTAGATAAGGAACACAGTATGACATTTCTGTGTTCAAGGTGGCAATAAAAAGGCTTCAGCACCAGCTGCACAACCTGTCACTATAGCAGGAATGCAATGCATCCGGAGATCAGTGTTAAAAAGTCAATGAATTAAAAGTAAAAAATGTCATATTTAATGCAATTGAATCATTTGGTGATCAGCCATTTTTGTGGATCTTTATATCAGACCTGAAATGGAAATTTGGGGAAAACATGGTTTAGGAAATTGGTTTCAAAAGAAAAGGACAATTCCACCAAATGACACATATCTTGTGACTATGCCTATGGTACCCTGCTGGCATCTGCCACAGGGGTACAAATACTGCCTTTATGGTGGCCTTTGGGGGGGCTGCTCAGTTTAACATGTAGATATATTGAATTATTAATATATAATATCTAATTATATCTCATTGGCTTTCTGAGAGGATTAGACGTGTATTACTCACACAGAAACCCTTTATTTCTGCCATCACCACTTTTGGGACAAAAGACAGCCATGGAAAGCTATAATTACCTTTTATCAACTAGAGAATGTTGTCCCGGACTCAGATCTTCTATATTCATTCAGGCCCAGAAATTCATGCAGGCCCACCTCAGCCTCTGCCTGCCGCTCACCATCTCTGCCAATGTCGCAGTAAAACGAGAAAGCAGCTCCATTCACTGTTTACAGAGGGGGAGTGTCAGGCATTGGCTCAGCATGCTCCCTCTGTCTGAGGCAATGGTTCATGAGAACCAAAAGACAGATCTCTTCAATAGGGGAGTACATCAAATCTGGGCACAGAGGAACACGCTGAGGAAGGAAAGCGAGGAAAGGTTTTCTGTTTATTCTAACCCTCAAAGGGCCTTTAAAGTGGCTGTAAGTTTTAACGTCAGCTGGGGATCAGTGTAACACATCTAGAACTAAACAAATTTCATGAAATTTGGATCCATGTCTATGAATGTAGATATACATCAATTTTTTTTTCAATCAGATCAATACTTTTTTTTACTGAAAGAGGACATCCAACCATTTGAGATCCACCCACTTCCAGCACTAGGCCCAATCTGGACACATGAATAAAGAAAAAACTAATCTGATCAAAGTGATCCCCTGAAGGCCTCTGTGGAAGCACAGCCCTGAATCAGAGCTGGTGTGGAGTTGGCAACTTGAGTGACATATCTGAAGTCCCAAAGGTCTACCTGAAACTCTAATGCCTAAATCAGGCTTAGCACCCTACCTAGCCATCAGAAGAAAACTACTGCTTTGTCATAGATTTCATCTATGTGTTTGAATGATTTTATGCTATCTTTATTAGACACTGATTGATTAAACTGGAAGTTGATCCCATAGAAAAACCATAAGCATCACAGGGACACATGCTAAGGAAATGTACGGTAATTCCATTTAGCAATTTAATGGACAAACTCTCACCATTCTCTGAAAACAATAGACACTTGACTTCTGGTCTTCCTGCTCATCACTGACACCCATACCAGGAAACAATCATACACATGCATACTTAATCTGAAGCATAATGGTGTTGAGCGACATAGCAGACATATGGTAAAAAAAATTGGTTTTCACAGGTTGATTGACTGCAAAAAAGGTAGTGCTCCTGGACAAAGAACGCCATCAATTGTTTATTCTCAAAAACAGCCAAGAACATACATTGGTCGTAATATGCAACAGCTGCACATAGAAGTTTTCCCACCTTCTAGGTTTCATAACTTAGAGAATGTGTTAAAACACTTAATTCACGCTCTTGTCCTACCTTGTTGGTGTCAATGTTTTCAGCTTTTGTCAGCTCTGTGCTCTCATGCTCCTCGCTGCTTCCTTCATCCATGTCACTGTCTTCATCCTGAGTGGAGTCTCTCTTTTGAGAAACAGAGCTACAGTTACTCATGTCAAGAGCAGAGATGGGCAGCGTGAGTTTCCTCTGTTCCATAGTCTCATCACTGGAAAACACCTCTCCAACCACGCTACACAGGGGGCTGTCAATACCACTGTCTCGATTGGGTATTTTACCGTTATCATTCTGATCTACTGTTAGTTCTTCATTGCCATTGTCCCTGCTTGCTTCACCATTTTGATGGGTAGATGAGCTTTCCCCACAATTATCAATGTCACTGATGCTTAGCTCCTTAAATTTAACATTGTCAGGACTAGGAAGATCTGAATTATGAGAATTAGAAGGTTCATTATCCTCAGACCCAGTCTGTTCATCAGCAGACAATCCACTCTCAACTGTGGAATATTTTCCTGATGAGCGAGGGCATTTTGATGGTCCTGAGCCAGGTTCCATTTTGAGATGAGTGTTAAGACGATGCTGTTTGACAAAATGTACAGGTTGCCTGAGGAATGAGAAAGAGGAGAGATTATTATTTTGCCTGTTGTCATATTGGATACGTGTCTATAGTACCACAGTTTAGACATATTGACAGGGTTATCCCAAATGCATGTATGGCCTTAGTGAGCAGCGCCTCTGGCATAAACATTTAAAGGTTATTACTTTACTTCACTGGGGAATCTCTTTACTTCACTAAAAATATCTGGCCATCATGGACAGCTCTATACAAAATAACAATTGCGGGTTATCAATTTGTGAAAAATAGCTCTTCCTTATTTAAAAAAACCTGAACCTCATCTGAAATTCTCCATCTCAAAGCATATACTGAGTTTGAAAATAACAATGCCTTAATTATGTGTTACGGTAGACAGATTTCCCAAGATTCACTCTTTATAACCATGCCTTTAAAACGAACCTCCAGTCAAAAAATCAGAGCATAGCCACTCTGTGGCAATCAGTGACATAAGCTTATTGAGCAGGATTAATACCATGCAGAAGTTTGGATTAGCAGGGAGATTCTGTGCAATCATCTCTTGTTTCTAGCCAGAAGTAGTAAGCCTTCAGCTGTAATGACTCATCTTTAAATAAAATACATTGCATACATACGAGTGCTTTTGTGGCTGCCGCGGCCATAGTGGTACATTGTAACAGCTGCCCTCACATAGAAATCTTTTGCTACATTAGCGGTTTATTCAGGGTTTGCAAAATGACAGCTAAGCATCTCCTTGTTTCTGAGGCAATCTCACAATTTCGTGTGAATTGCTGCTGGCACAGTGCCCTCTAATTCTCATGTGTAAGTAGGACTATCAGGTGTGTGGCAAGATGGCTGCCCCCTTGTAATTCTAGAGTGAATAATCTTAAGGACATTCCACAACATCTGTATGGGTTTAAGCCCGCTCAAACTGCTTATGCCACTGATCATAAGAAGGGAAGATATTTACTAAACTTTATTTTAGTGACTGGAGGTCCGCTTTATCTTCCGCTAACCTATTGAAGGTGGACTGACACCTAAATGATGTGAAGCCTGTCCCTTGACCAGTGGTAGGAGAGCATTCTCTACATTTTCTAATAGTAATATATGCCCTGTAGGTCCACTTTACGCAAAAAGATAATGAAAGGTATTCTACAATATAAAACTCAGACTTTTCACACTCTACTCACATACTTTATTCATGCTTGTTTTTTTTCAAAGTGAAACTTTCTAATAAAATCTTAGACCATTGCAGAACAGATTATTCATTTCAATATACAGACATGTCCATTTTGTTGGCATCTTTCCACAAGAATGAAACCCAGAAGTGACCCTTGAAGAAGAAATTGTCTAATGAAATGGCCATCTTAATTTATTCCATATAAAGTTTAATAAAGTCAGACTTTGCTTTTGATTTCTGACAACATTCAGCATTGATGAATGATTTAACAAAAGCAAAATCTTTGGGCGCAAATACTTTATACAAGCCATTTCTGTATAGAAGCTCCTATCTGCATGTTGTACAGGCTTCTTCTGAACAAACTTTTAACTGTATCAAGTTTGAAAGTGCCATCCCTGGACTGCATATTTCATCCCTTTCTCTATTTGTTTCTTAGGATTCCGATTAGGGTTCATGGAATAGAATAGTATTTCGTACTGTATAAAATAGATTTTGTATTTTGTCATACTTCGGTAAATTTATCTGTGTGTTTTAATTCATTGTAGATGGGAGAACCCGTGTTCTGCAATCTGAGGCACACTAAGGTCAAAAATACCCTTGTATTTGTACTGGCCTGGCCTGTGCATAAGCTGATGAGCCCCACTCTTGGTACTTGGTACAACCATGGTTAGTGGAGCTTTATTATTGTAGGGGCAGATGCTGAGGTCGGTGCGGGTATTGTCCCCTACAGCAATAATGCTGAGGCTATAGCATTGCAGGGGCATAACATAGGCTGGGGTGTATAGTAGTGCAATGAGTTAATTTTGTATATGCTTTGGGTGAGGGGGGCTGCATGCTAGGGTTATATCCAGCTCAATTTGCCCCAAAGCCACTATGTCCCTTCCACCCATGTGTGCACTTGAGAGCTCCTGGACACTGGGTCGTACTTTCACTGCAGGATCCTTGATACTCTTGAGATTTCATGCCATATATAAATGTAGATGAACCTCCACCTCCATGTTTCACACATAGTAAATATAGAGCACCAGTTGTGTCTCATATGCACAAAAAGCATTACTCCAGAAGCATAAACTCTATATGAACTTGCAAACTGACTTCTCCTGGGTCTCCTTCATTTGAGCCTACTAAATGAAAAACGTATATACAAGCTAGACTCCAAGGTCAACCAATACATCAGTGACTGATTGCCCCGTGACCATGGATCAGCTTATATTGTTTTGGAAGTTTTCTCTTTTTTTCTTAAATATGAGGTTAATTATCATCTTCCGTCATGTTCAGGTAAATTGGCTACACAAGAGAAAGCAGAGTTTTGTTTCCTGTTTTTATAAAACTTAATTCCACCTCAATTTATTTGCATTTTTAATGCTATTTATGAATGTGAATGTACCTGATATTTTCAAACTTTTCAATGAGTGTGCTTATGTCCGATCTGTCTTGCTGAATCCTTCCCCTTGTCCCAGATCGCCTGGAGATTTTCGGCGCAGAGGGCAGAGGTCTTGTGGGTGCAGGAGGGATTCTCTGCCCAGACCTGTCTTGTCTGCCTAATATTAGGTGCAGCGGCTTAGGAGGTACTGTTAAAACATGATGCAATTAGAGATCAGACACTAAATATTGCCCCGATATTGCAAAGACGACACATATTTCTGACAAATTCCTTATTTACCAGATGTACTCCATCAACGCCCATAACAATTATGGACAAAAGTCACACCCTAAGGCTATGTATACACCTATATGGCACATTTTGTGGCATGCAATTATCAAGCAGTGTTTGCCTTAATGATTCTATTCAGTGTTTTTGCTTATTTTGTTTGCATTTGCTCCTGCGTTATAACAAAAATCCTGTTTCCAAATCCTATGCCGTTCCTTTCTGTCTATTGAATCCCGCATGAAATATAAATATGCATCCACATTTGCATTTACATTCCCGACAACCATAGACGCGTTTGCGGCCCAGACGCATCAGGCAGCACTTTTTGTAGAAGCGTTTTCTTCAGTTTTGCATTAAGGTTGCATATGCCGCAAAACCCATGCAGTACCTGACAGGTGTGAAAGAGGGCTAAGTAATGCTATTTCCCATATATGTTTTGTTCCCTGTTTGCGCAAACTACACCCCATGTTTAAAAAGGTGGCATGACTAAAGTAAAAGAAACAGGGCAGGTCTAAGTGTATCACTTTTTGTTAGCCGGGTGTCCTAATTTCTCTGCACAGTGTCACTTTATATACAATGTATAAATGAAACCGAAGAGGCAGAAATTAGTAAGGATGTTTCAGAATGGGAAAGATGTCCACCAAGATACTAGTGCAAAAAAAAGGGGGGCTTTTATTTTTGAGGGAAACCGTTGGATGGATTCCTACGATCAGTGTGTTGTTGACCATGTTGGTCGCTTAGATTTGAATTTCTATCCTAAACTTGCAATATGTTTACAATAATAGATGTTCATTGGGTAAGTAGTGCCCAGAGAGAAGCTTTTGCCACCATCTTTTATGTTGGATTGTGGTCTTCCCCTTGCTCTCCCGTGAGATCATGATCAGGTTATAAAAAGGGGGAAGGAGAAAAGTGCGGGAAGCAAAGAGCAGGAATTAAGGAGGTTGACTGTGAAACTAGGGCGGCAGCTGGGCCCAACTGTGCCCCTGCTCCAGAGTTGATAGAGGTGGATGGGCGACCGGCTTACCGGAGACTGTGGTGAGCTCCGCCTATGTTCTGGTCAGGACCCACCAAGGTAGAATGTTCCAGGGCGGGTATATAGACCTGACCTGTGTCCTGAAGGAAATTGTTGTTAATTCATGAATTTCCATGTTCAAGACTGTGGAGGTGAATTTTATTCTGCTTATTTTGCAAACCTGTTAGGTGAGGAGAAGGCCATTGTTTTTGGTAAAAAAGTTTACCCCCTCTTCGTAAGAAAGAGCACTACAGTTTCCCGTCCCTATATCATTTTCATTGTAAAAATGAAACAACAGCCTAAGATTTCTGTATCTGGATACTGCACCCACTTTGGCTAGCAAGCCGGATGCCTCAGATTCACTCTTGAGCGAGTGATGCAGTGCCCGTGAGCTGCTGCTGGCTCTTAGGGCTCATTGAGAGGTGCACATGCCAGACTGGGCATGCTCAACCAGTGCAGACTCCAGCGGGAATGCACAGCACTCGCTCGGGAACGGATCTTTTGCTTTCCACCTTCCACCTATGCACACAGGGGCCACCATTATGAGGAAAACTATATATTTTTAAAGCATAATAAACATGTGGGTCATTCTTCTTTTGCAGCATTCTGGATAGCGCAGGTGCAATATCCATATATAGACATTTTAATTTCAGGCATCTGTTGTGGTTTAAGCGGCAAGTCCAGGAAGAGACTCCCACCTATGAGCTCAAACGTAGTGACCGGGTGGGTGGATCTCGGGTGATGCATCAGTCCATGCTGATAGTACCCCTCCACTAGTCACCAGGGTGGGACCCCCAGGGGAGCTGGAGGATGATTAGTTTTTTTGGATCCCTATCACTAATACTCCCAGTGAGTTACCCCAAGAGTCCTAATCGCCAATAGATGACGATCTGACTGCATAGGGTGAGGCTGACCTGCTCCCCATCCCTTCAATAACTTTGTCTGGGGTTAGGCACTCGAAACGGGAAGTGGAGATCATTTATATATGGGGCTAAGTGTTGATGATTGAGTAGAATTATAAGATGATAGTGTAGGGAGGGTGAAGGGAACACGCTCCTCAGGTGTAGTGGAATTTTAATAGATGTGCAAATAATTTATTGTATAGGTTTGGGTAAGTAGGGCCTATAAAGAAGTTGCCACCATCTTTATTTCAGGCTGCGATCTTCTCCTTGTGCTCCCAAAGGATCATGCAGGGGCCCCGAAACGAAGGAGAGGGAGCATATAAAAAGCAGGAAAGGAGAAGAGAGGCTGGAAGCAGAAAGCAGGAATGAAAGAGGTTGATGGTGAAACTGGGTCGGTTGCTGGGCCAAACCATGCCCCTCCTCCAGATTTGATAGAGGTGGACAGCCAACCGGCTTACTGGAGACTGTGAGGTGAGCTCCAGCTACGTAGCGGCCAGCACTGACAAATGTAGAATGTTCCAGGCAGGTATAGAGATTTCCTCTTTTTTTGTTTTTTATACATTTTTATTTATGCTTTTCAAATTGTACAGTAATACAATACAATTACCACCACTATTACAACTACAATTACAATTGCAACCCACCCAGCAACAACTTTCATACGTACAAACAACCAACATTCACGTCACAATCACTCTCAGTCTCGCCTGCTTTAAGTTGAGCTTGTCTTTATGGAAGATAAACTACAGCCCTGGAGGGTGAGCCACTGGTAGTTCCTAGCCACTAGTGGAGCCAGGGGCATTAAGCCACATTCCCCATACTCGCTCAAACTTGTCAGGGCATCCCCTAGCCTGGTAGGTCATCTTATATAGAATCAATTTGCCATTTATTATACTCTTCCATCCTAAAAGACTTGGTTTGTTTGGATGTTTCCAGTTTAAAAGAATACATTTCCTTGCATAGAACATTAGTAGTCGTAACAGGATTTTTTGCAGGCCATCATCCAGCATGGGTTGTACCACACCTAACAGGCAGAGGGATGACGACTTCCCCACAGGGAGGCCCATCGAGATCGACATAAAGTTGGATACCCCGTCCCAAAATGCAGAGATAATCGGACATTCCCATATCATATGAAGCAAAGAGCCGATACCAGTGTTGCACCTAGGACAAAGGTCTGTTTCGGCCAGGCCCATCCTCTTCATTCTAACTGGAGTCAGATAAACCTGGTGAAGCCATTTGGCCATCTCTAGTATCTATAACAGAGAAGTATAGGTTATCTACCGATTCTTCCCAATCTTCCTGGTCCATACCTGGGATCAATTCTTCCCATTTCTTCTGTGTTTTTTCTAAGGGGGATGGTTGGCTTAGAAGGAGGGCATTATACAACGTAGAGGTGAGTTTACTTATGTCCGCAGATCTTATCAGGGACTCAATCAGTGATTCCACCAGCTGCAGTCCCACTATAGGGATCTGGGATCTCAGGGCATGCCGGAGCTGTAGGTACCGGAAGAAGTCTTTGGGCGACAGTGCGAACCCATGGCACAGCTGCTCGTATGTCATCAGAGTCCCTCCAGTAAATAGCTGCGCTAATGAGATTATTCCCCGCTTTTTCCAAAAAATTGTGTCAGGAAGGGCCCTCAGCTCTGGTAGATTAGGGTTATCCCAGATAGGGGTATTGCGAAACCATTCAGAAGGGGATTGGGGGGGAATCCTCATAGCCTGTACCTTTTGCCACACATATAGCGTCACTCTCATACATGTAGTGGACCGCGGGAGACCCTTTGTTCCCCTGTACACCAGACTCTGCAAAGGGATCCTTGGGCCCAACAGAGAGGACTCTAGAGCCACCACTGGGTTGCCGATGGGAGGGTTCATCCACCCGGTAGTATATACTAGCTGTGCGGCATAAAAATATAGCATCATGTGCAGGGCGGCCAGGCCACCCAATCCCGACGGGGCTTTAAGGATGTTCCTGCCCAATTTGGGGTGAGAGACCCCTCATATGAACCTGAATAGGATGGAGTCTAAAAGTCGAAAGTGTGAGGCCGGCAGCACCACAGGCGACGTATTAATTATGTTAATACGACCAATGACTGAGAGAGGGAGGGCCGCCCACTGGGCCACTTTTCTCCTGAGGGCACCAACCATTGGGCAGATATTGAGTTTGATAAATTTAGAGGGATCCGCATGCATGACAATTCCTAAGTATTTAAAGTTGTCCACTCTCCAGAGCAAAGAGACCGGGGAGATTTGTGGTCCCCCCCGGTTCATCCACTACATATAAGCTGGATTTCTCCCAGTTGACCTCTAGGCCTGAGAATGAACCAAATTTTGTTATTAACTCCAACAATGCCTCAAGAGAGCCCCTAGCATCAGCCAAATAGACTAAGGTATCGTCTGCATACATGGAGACCTTCTCAACCACCTGTCCCAGTCTCCCCCCCCCCCCCGAATCTCAGGGGAGTCCCGGATTAGCGATGCCAAGGGCTCAATAGCCAGTGTCAATTCAGCCGTTGTGACTCCGTTTACTCTGACCCTCGCCTTAGGATTCTTATAAAGCAACTGGACATATTTGACATAGGTCGGGGGGAGGCCGAATTTAGTTAACACTGCCCACAGATAGTGCCACTCGACAGAGTCGAAGGCCTTTTCATTATTGAGTGAGACCACCACTCTACTTCCCGCATTGTCATGCCTAATTTGCAGAGTGTTAAACAGCCGTCTTAAATTAATGCTCATCGTTCGGCCTGGGATAAAGCCTGACTGATTATTTCCAATGAGGGAGAGTATCACCTTATTTAAGCGGAGTGCCAATATCTTGGTAAGAACCTTGGCATCCTGGTTTAGGAGAGAAATCGGTCTGTAAGAACTGCAGGCATCCGGGGGTTTCCCATCTTTATAAATAAGGGTGATAGTCGCCTGCGCAAAGGTTTCAGGAAGGTGCTCTGATTGCAGGGCCCCCAAGAAAACCTCTAGCAGTCTTGGTGCTATGGTTTCACTACTTCTCTTGTACCACTCGGAGGGGAGCCCATCTGGCCCAGGGGACTTCTGGCTAGACATTAGGGCTATCGCTTTCACAATTTCATCACAGGTTATTGGACTGTCTAGCATTTCCCTATCTGACCCTGACAGAGAGGGGAGAATTATAGGAGCAAGATAAGAATCCAGCTCTTCTAGATCGTAACTTACTTTAGAGGAGTAGAGGTAGCTGTAATGATCATAGAATTGCCAAGAGACTCCCTCCGAATCCGTGATAAATTGGGTCTGATTGGTGATACCTGCGACCAGTGTTTGTGGACTTTCTGCCCTGGAGAGGTATGCTCCAGGTTCTCCCATTCTTATCCCCTTTATCAAAAATTGTTTGTTGTTTAAATAATAAGCTCTTTCTTGTGGATTCTGTTAGTGCTAAATTATACTCTCTCTGATGGTCCTCCCCCTTTTTATCCTGGCCCCTTTTATGGCACTGCCTCTAACTACCACCTTGAAAGCGTCCCAGCGTGTGTTAGTTGAGGTCTCCTCCCCGTTGCACTGCCAGTATCTTTCCTGCTCGCTAAACATTGTACCATAAACCTCCTCATCCTCCAACCATAGGGGGTTCAACGCCCAGGGCCTTGCAAATTGTCACCATCAGTGGTGATATTCACAAGCCACTACTCTGGCCAGTAGGCACTTAGACCCAAAGGCCATATCTATACGTGAGAGGGACTTGTGAGGGATCTAGTGGCAGGAAAAGGCCCTCTCCGCGGGATGTTTCCACTTCCATATTTCAGTTAGGCCCAGGGCCTCCGCCCATCCCGCTAGTGGAGTGGACGGGCCTGTCCCGGGCGTCAACCGGTCTAGATCTCTATCAAGGATCATGTTAAAGTCGCCGGTCAGCAACAGGGGATCTGGCGGGAAGGTAGCCACTCTATCCATGATCTCTCGGAGGATACCAATGTCAAATGGAGGCGGGATGTACAATCCCACTATCAGGATCTTAACATCATATATCTTTGCGTGCATGATAACAACCCGGCCTTTAGAGTCAGAGAGCACTGAAAGAAGAGCAAAAGGCAGATGTTTGGCCACTAGCACCGAAACGCCCCTGGCATAATTAGAGGAATGAGAAAAAAATAAATGCACAACCCATGGTTTTTTGATGGACATTGATTTCTGCCCTAGTAGGTGGGTCTCCTGCAGAATCATAATATTGGAATATTGGGTTTAAGGTTTTTAAAAAATTGGAGAACAGATCTCTTTATCTTGTCATTGAGTCCACGCACATTCCACAAGATCACTTTACATTCCTTCTCAATTTGCTCTGAAACTCATATATGCCAGGTAAGCGACCAGGGTCCCAATGGCTCACATTTCCCGTCAGGGCTTTTTGGCAGCAGGCTTCACCATTCATACCATCACACACACACCAGTAACATACATAACAAGACCACAAGTAGAAGTGAAAGAGAACCATTGAACTCAACCTCAGGTCCGAGCAACAGCCCGAACCAGAATAACACTCATTTGCTCTGTCTCTTATTTTGTCTAGGTCGTGTTTGAAGTAGTTGAGTTGCTCCTGTAGGTTATCAAAATTGGCCGTAAGGATGCTTTGACAGTTAGTGATAGCTGCCATTATTGCCACATTTTCAGGATTGGAGCTAGTGGGAGTAGAGCACTCTTCCTGTGACTCGGCCATAGTTTGCGTTCCACAGTGTAATAGCACCGAGCGCTTTTTTTTCTTGTTGCCTGTCATATAGGGAGTGGGGATCTAGAACAGCTATTTACTCCGCTCCCCTATTCCGGACCGGCCGCTTATTTAATGTGCTGGTGTTGCAATGATGTAAAACCGGTTGGCACTTGGGATGCCCCTTTGTAGCTTAGTGCGATGGGTGCAATGAGTCAACTATTTACTCCGCCCCCGTATTCCGGACTGGCCACTTATTTAGTGTGCAGATGTTGCAGTGATGTAAGACCGGGTGGCACTTGGGATGCCCCTTTATAGAGATTTCCTCTTACTGGTGTCGTTACGGGGGGGGGGGGGGGGGACTAGGTCCCGCATGCCCCGAGAGACATGTGTCTTCATCTATGAAGTTACATGTTCAAGAATGTTGAAGTAAATTCTATACTGCTAGTTTTGTAAACCTATTTTGTGATGAGAAGGCAGTTCTTTCTCTCTTCGAAAGAAATTTGTGTTGGTGCATTAAATACAGTTTCCCGTCCACCACCTAGGGCAAGCTTTATGACCCACTGTGTATGAAATGTGCTAAATCTAATGCTGTTTCTTTATTTTTCACAAATGAACAATTTAAAGCTTGGTCAATTGTAAAAAGTGATGTGTTTTGAACCTCCTGCCTGGGACATCCCTTCAAGATTCAGGATGTCCTCCCTTGTGATTTCCCAAAAAACTCATGTTTCTAGCTATTCAGATGCCAGGGTGTGCATCAGCCATGAGATGCCTGGGATGTGGCCGAGGACTGCACATTTGCAGTGGAACAACCAGAAAGGTGAGCTATGTGAGGGTTTCACATAGCAGGTCATCCCAAATTGGGATGCCCTGGAGGTAGGAAAGCATCCGCCCCTAAAATCTTTTAGATTCCCAGGCCCAGCAACAAAGCGGATTGGACCATTTTAACCATTCACATTACAGTTCAGACGTGGCTCCTATTGATATAACTCACTATTTCATAAACGGAGGAAATGACTGTGTAGCCAACAATTTCCTGATGATAATGTAGTAACAGGGTTCCTGCAGTAGCAAGATGTCTCCTCCCATTCTGAGGAGAACCAATCACTGGAGGCGAGGTTGAACTAGTGTGTTGAAGTGAATGGGGGCTACATAGAGTTGAAAGCTCACCTATCCTTATTCAGTTAGATGTTTACAGGGAAGGGGACACACAATGCTTTTTTCAGGGCATTAGGGAATGCATACAAGAAGCACAGACATCAGGGAAGCACATGTTTAGAGCCCTGACAAGCCTCCATGATGAGCTCCCAACAAAACTAACAGTAATGAAGTAATGTTAGTTCCTTTAGGGTTGTATGTATTAGCCACTAGATTTGATCGTCTGTGGGAGTAGCGCAAAACACCAAGAAGGTATGAAAGGTATGATTTCTGAAATGTTAGCAGAACTTAGAAGCCTAGATTTTGAGGTTGTATTGGGCAGCCATGCTTACCAGGGCTGGTGGGATGAGGTAAGTGAGGGGTTACAGATGGCTTCTTACAATGGAGTAGGGGAGTCACAAGGAAATGTCTGTCCAGGGCATAATTAGGGCAACATCTATCACAGCTATACATAGATTGTCTCCTTGGACCCAGTTATAATTATTTTACTCTGAAAGGTTTCCTGAAGACCATATACATGACACAAAATGTACACATAACAGGCCGATATATTCCTGTTTCCTCCCACACATAAACACATAATTCTTTAAATTTGTGGCTAACCACCATGCGGCTTCCTTCCTTTTGTGTAGCGTGTTCTGTGCTCAGAGGAACTCTTTAGCTGATGAAATTATCATGTGGCCAAGCAAAGACAGATCAGTGTAAAAGTAAACCCTAGTGAAGAAGTGCACTGTGATGCCTTTAGAACTACTTTAGGGGTTAATTCACTTAAATGCAACAGACTCCTCGAAACATGTCTTGTGAAGTATAAGTAATCTCATGTAGAGAACGCTCTAGTAAATGACCCAAATGTGGCAGTGTGCAGGTGGGTTAGTCCTAGCATACCTGTACCTTTCCTGGCACAGATCTACAAAACTATTGCAGAGAAAACCTTTCCTCCAAAAACATACTCAGACCTGGGGGGGGGGGGCTCTGCATGTATGTTGCTATTTACCCCTATCATTCACTTGTTCTTGTCCCTGAAATAAAGTTATACTCACCTTTTGTACCTGCAGTGGTCTGGTATGATAAACCAGATCTCCAAACTCCCTGGCATGCAGGTCTGGTCTCCAGTCACCAGCATTCTCCAAACAAGTGCCGCCCCCCTCCCCACATGGCAGGGGCGGCATAGCTTGAGTCACTCAAGCATGCCCACTCCTTTCACTACAATAGAGCAGGTTGTGTTAGGCCTTGGCTCATGCACATTGATGCGCTATTACACCTAGAGAATGCGAATGTTTGTCGCCGGTCATGTGGGGCCATGTCAAGGAGGAGGAGCCAAGGACGGGGTAAATATTGGGGCTTCAGCATCATGTTGGATTTTCCTGGTTGTGGGATATTTTGTAATGGGCCTTATTTATTTAAACCTCCTTTTTCTATTATGGCTTTTATTTTGTCAGTTGAAGCCCTGCCCTCTTCTATTTTTTTCTGAAGGAATTACAATGAATTGAATTCAACTAAAAATGTAAAACAAAACGTTAAACAGTAGAAATATCAAATCCCCAAATAACTGTAAACACAACATAAAAGTCATAACCTCTAGACAGATCACAGCTTATTAAATACCAACCTTGGGGTTTTTCTTGATATGTTTTCCTGATCGGTGGCCCTTTTGCCCGCGGCTTCTTCGCAGCTTCCTGAATACATAGTATGGAGCTAGCGTGTGGAGTCGTGATGAAAGGACTTAATTCAATGTGACACTGGACCCGGAAAGTTGTGCAGCCACAACCTGCAGATATACAACCACATGTAACATTTTACCAGCCGCATTAATCAGGGCATCATAACAAAACTTCAGGTCATCTGAGATCTGGATTATTACTGACATAAATATCGCTGGTGTGACTCTCTCTAGGGCCAATTTCCTGACACCAACACCAGCAAACCCAGAGCAAAACTTGAATCCAAAGCCAGCAGTCAGGGTTTTGTTTAAAAGATTAAACATGATTACTGTTTGCAATTGCTTTGCACCACTCATGGAATTGTCCCTTTTGTAATTAAGTATTAGACTAAAATTAAACTTTAAATGTAATCCAAACAATACAAACTGAATTTAGGCAAAATCCATGTAAATTGATGCGATTATTAAAATAAAAAAATACTCAGCTACAAACATGGTCAGCATTTGGAGCAGGCAAAACAGGAAGCTGCCTGGGGCCCCCAGCAGAGCCAGCATTTGAGGCAGGCAAATAAGGCAGTTGTCTGGGGCCCCCAGGACTCTAGTGAGCCCCTGGCTGGCGCTAGGGTTGCCATCTGACCATTAAACCGGACCTTCAGCTTGATTTAATGAAAAGCCCAAACCCTTAATAAACGATTACCCAGCATCTAAAATATATGTTGTGTTTTTAGTCACTTACTAATTTTTTCCCCCACTGGGCTGCAACTCTGTTCAGGACTCTAGGATACGGTCACCCCCATTTTGCCTCAGAAGAATCACATACTGAGGAGAGGTGAGGCGGGAGTGCTAGAGGGCTAGTTATAGCTATGCTTTGCACAGACATAGCAGAGCTGGGGGTCAGGAGAAGGACAGCAATCCCAGAATGCAGAGCAGCACAGTCAAAAGACACTTCCTGTCTGCAGGCAGCCTGAGGCTCCAGGGGCTGCCACCTTGGATATCTAAATGCTCAGAAAATGCAGCAGATGAAGGTAGGATGATTCTTAATGTGGGCAATCTGTACTGGGCGGGGGAAACATACAAGATATGCTCTAATTTAGGGTGAAGGTTCGGTTTAACTCACCTGCAGAGACACTTTTGTACCAGGCCTTCACGTGCCCATAATTAATAGCCAGCATTTTCAGCTCTCAGAATTGGCTATGGCAGGTACACTAGTAAGATGGCTTGGGGGGGGCTCTTACTGGAGACCCTGTCATTACCAATGTTATACAGCAATGCCTAGGAATAGGTTGGAGGTAAGGGAAAAAACCATGGCGGGTGGTAAGAGTAGGGCCACCACCGGGGAATTATCGACTCATTATACTGGGGGGGGGGGGGTAATTAAGGAAGAATATTTAGCTAGAACATGGTAGGGGTCAGTTTAATTTTTAAATGGGAACATAACCCAGGATTTTTGATATCCTGTGTTTTTATCGTCATTGGCCTGGCATCCCAATTTGGGATGTCCCGCCGTGTGAAACCCCTGGGAATTGCCGCAAAATCTTACCCAACTGTCTCTCCTCCAATCAGCTGTCTCAGCTGTGCATATGAATGAACTGTTATATCAGCTAATTGGAGTTGTGGGAGCATGCGCTTTCCCTTAGGCAATGAGTACTAGTGTCACCCATTTATATACGGTTGGCACATGCAGCCGCTGGAAAAGAACCAGGGGTGGCAGCAGCCGCACATGTGTCAGGGGAATGTCGGTCCAGTAAGAATTGCAGAGATTGAAGGGGCTTTCATATGGGCGGGAAAACCCATATTGGGATGCCCTGCAGAAGAGAACTGTCTTTTAAATGCAAAGGGCAGGTTCTTTTTGCTCTTTAAACCGGACCTTCACCCTGAATAAGAACATATCTTCTATTTATTTCCCACACTCTGTACATGCAGATTGCTTACATTAAAATCATCCTACCTGCATCTACTGTATTTTCTGAGCATGTATACATCCAAGCTGGTGGCCCATGAAGTCTCAGGCTGCCTGCAGAAAGGAAGTGTCTTCTGACTGTGCCGCTCTGCATTCTGGGATTTTGGTTCTTTTCCTGACCCTGGGTCTACTCTGTGCAGAGCACAGCTATAACCCCACCCCCATGCACGTTCCCCCCTCTCATCTCCTCAGTATGTGATGTTTCTGAGGCAAGATGGCAGAAGGCGTATCCATGAGTCCTGAACAGTGTTGCAGCCCAGTAGGGGAGATATTAAGTAGGTGACTAAAAACTTGAAATATATTAATTTTAGATGCTGGGGAATATTTTTTTGTAAGGGTTCAGGATTTTCATTAAATGATGCCGAAGGTCCTGTTTAAAAGGAGTGGGACTGGGTACATGGGGGAGAAAAGCTGTGCATGTGGGACATGCATGGATTACAGACAATGGGCATAGGGTTGTTTATAATATTTTAGAACTTGGGGCCCCACCTTTAATTTTGCCAAGGGCCAAAAAACGACCCTGGTTACAAAGACCCTAAAAAGCCAGAAATACATTCTTAGATAAAACCTATCCAACAAAACCTTCCCCAAAAATCTAACAAATGGCTATATATATATATATATATATATATACCTGCTCCGACTATTGCTGTGCTACTAATAAATTTTAGCTTACCTAATTCAGGGCCCATAAATAGTGTGGGTTAGTTTCATGTGCCTGTGAACCAGGAATCTACCTAGCACAGAGTTGCAAGAGGGGGTAGGCCAGCTTTAGGCCTATGTCCTATTTAAAGAACCTGTCTGGGCAAAAAAAAACCCTGTTCTCCCCACTACAACAACTGGTGTGGTGTCTGGCTACTGAGCTACCTGTCGATGATGAGATCCTGTGACAAGCATGGGTTCTCTCCATGGAGGTTGTCCACTGCTTGCCTGGGTTAACAGGTGGATGAAAATCCACCCTTATAGTTAGACTTGAGTAGGCTTCATTTACTGTAACCTAGAGGGTCGTGCCAGGCACTCAGCTCTGTGTCCCCATTTTAGTGCCTAGTTTCCAGGGTCAATGTACCCTCCACCTCTCAACCTGCAGCATATTCTATGGTAGAAAACTTTAGGGTATGGAATGTAGGTTAAACATAAATATTCCACTGCTGTTTCATTGCAAATATAATTTTAATACTTTAGTCCCATCGAATATCATAGGCTTATAAGGTTATTGTGATCTGATGAAGAAATGGTAGAGGTATTTAGGTCAGAGTCAAATGAGCCGCCTTTAGGAAGCTCAATGAACTTTTCATGCTGAGCCTTGTGGCTTGCTCTGGACATTGCTCTGCATCAGGAGACATGTTTCTGAATCCTCTGTCTGCAAAATGACAAGAATGCAAGCATGACCTGCAGCAAAAATGTGTCTGTTTATTTTATTGCTTAGAAGCCCATTCTCCTAACAATAGAAGCTATTACATATACCATGCTTTAGTCTAAACCAGTGGTCTTACAGAAAAACTAGCATAACGGCATAACAGATAAAGCAAATGCATACAATAAAAATACAGGTAAATAGTAATAGCAGGTAGGAAACACCATTTACCCTAGCCATGCCAGGCCTACTAGGCCGAATCTAGGCCCAATCCCATTATTCCAACTCTAGTTTGGAATAGATACAGAGGCAGAAAGACTGACAAACCCAGGCTGCTACGCCGTACAATGTGACAAGAAGGACAGGAGCCCTGCTGTTACACTGTAAAAGGTCATGAGCATTGCTGTGTTAATGTAAACTGCCAGGCACGTGACAAGTATCCACCCTGCTGTGTTATACTGCATAAAAGCCTGATGTTACAATGTATTCATTAATTAGCTCTACAGGCAAGGGGCGGAGCAATTAGTTACGCCACTGCTTGTCCAATATTTGTTACTAGTTTTCCTGTGTCATATTCTGAGTGTGGAACCCAACGCATTGCATTAGCTTCTGTAGACTGTAATAAAAGGTAACACAATGCAACTTCTTTGATACTTAGTAATGCTGTAGCAGGCTCCCTAGTTGATTGTCTGCAGAAGGTGCATCAGATGAGCATTCCCCACAGATATATATTCTATGGTGGATAACCAAATGTGTGCTGGGGACCATGTGTAGGAGCTTCGAATTCAATGTGGATTGGTAAGGTATCTTATGACCGTATGACCCTTGCAAAAGGGTTCAGAGGTTGGTCACCTCTCCAGTCCTATGTCCTTTGTCTATGATTCTGTCCATTTTTTTGCTACTAAACTGTTAAGGTTTGCAGCCACACTTTAATTGTTCTGAGGCTGGCAGTCAGTGTGATGATAGTGATGCAGAACATTTTTAAACAGAAAACCTCGTCTTTAGATATATGCAGCCAGGTCAGCATTTCTCTAAAATTAGCTGAGTAAGTTGCACCAAACCAGCTGTCCAGTAGATGTGTATCTCCATATGGTGCCGAAAAGCAAGAGAACTTTTTTTCAACATTTTGTACAACGGGTTTCAGCTTGTCTTTAAAAGAAAAGCTGAGCAAGTTGCTTCTTTCAATAGATGCATATCTCAGTATTAACAAGTTAGACTCACATGGTGTCTATGAGTAACAACTCTATTGATAGGTTTGTCGCTGAACACCTTTGACTTTCTCACAGTTTCATTTTAAACCCAAATCTGAACATCAGTTTAGTGATGAGAGTGAACAAGTGACATGCAGATAACAGGGAGGAGGATAGCAAAATTTATTGTTCTAATGACACATGAAAGTATGACTACTTTTCATGCACTGTAGGAGGTTTACACATTCTATTTGACATCCAGACGATCATCTTGAAGGCTTCCTTGGACAGAAAGCAAGCAACATAGAGCTTCTCATCTACAGCAACGAAGAGACCTTGTTTGACATCACCAGTGTATTTTGATACCATGTAGAGTATGTTCCCTGTATGTACTGCAATGCACTCCTGCCTTTACATTTTTCAGAATGCTACAAATGATATGGAAGGTTTCCATTGTACATGTAGATTATTACTGTATTCTTCATCCTATAAGATGCACTATTTTTACCCAAAAGTGTGGGGGGCGAATGTAAAAAACAAAAAAAGTGAAAAAAACATACCTAAGGCTCGCTCCTGTGGTCCCCGCTCCGTGGCTCTACAGTGCGCACTGACTGGCGAGCGTTTGCTTCAGCGCGCACTGAATGAGGTACAATAGCGGAGCTGAGAGCCACAGCGGGGACACTGTCGTGTCCAAGGGACCCCTTTATTCCTCTGGGAAATCTACCTCCACGTACCTCCCCTCCAGTTATGTAAATAGTCATATGGGGCTATTCCACTGGGGCTCTATCTGTTCCCCCTCTCACTACAGATGCCATTGGACAGTCTTAATATTCGCTCATCAGCATCTGAATATCATAGCCCACCAGACCAAGAATAAGCCCCAACCATGGGGACCTGCAACAAGGATGCTGCCCATTGGGACCAGTTCACAGGGTAGTGGGAGCTGGAGCAATTGTATTTGCCATTCAAATCTGAATGTCAGATACTGGGGTTTATCCAGCAGGAGGACTTTCGAACCTCATAGACCCTGCTCTGGCTCATCACTAGTTTATAAATACCTTTTGAGTTTTGAAACCGCAATGCTGTTAATGCTATTTTTTATAATTTTTCCACTTTTCTTTACATTCTGTATATGATTAACACATATGGGATATATTTTAGTAATGTTTTGATCTATAACTGAATGTGGGTGTATGAATGTATTTCTAGTGAATTTATAAAAATAAAAGTTATTATAATGATTTTGTACTTCATTTGCTTTTTAAACTCCCTATTTTTTTAAACACCACTGTATTTGCTGCTAATTTACCAATAGGGTAACATATATACTGGAATATAGACTGTTTGTTACAAACCTGGTACAAGACAAGAGTGTAGTGCTTTGTAAAATGTGACTGTGGATGTAGTGATTATACATTATATTCTTGTCTTCAAAGCCTACAGCATGCACTAAGCTTCACTTGTTACTCAATATATGCTGCTAGGAAAAGTAATAAAGTGCTACCCTGTGATTCATGTCTGGTAATAGAACATTTCACTAAAGAAATAACTGTATTGGACCTGGTTCACATCTAAAGAACTAAATTATTAGGTAAATCAACATGATCTGTGTATAATCTTTAAATTGAACCCTATGCTGATTGGCCTATGAGTTCATAATGCATCTAATGTATGACAATAGCCTTTTGTATGTGATCCAGCAATCTTGAAGTCAGTAACATTCCCATCAAGTTATGAACTGTAGTTCAAGGGATTGGTGTCGCCTAACCACTAGAATCCTGAACTCTGCTACCTGGTGCTTCCATGTCAGGCTCATGCTTCCTGCCATCTATCACAGTGGTGGAGCCACACCTCCCCATTCACTGCAATGGAGGGGGCGTGTCAGGCCTCAGCACAACCTTTCCACAGTAGTGAATGCACCAGATGGCCGTCCCATGGGAGATTTGAACCAGAGATCGGATGAGTTGCTGATAGCTGAAGTTGGACCGATCAGTTGTAGAGGACAAAGGAAATATCCCCCTTTTTTGAACGAAAGCATGTGATATCAGTGAGACAGCATGTGATATCTGTGTGACAGATCGCCTCCATGTGCCTTTAGAGTCCACCAACCTAGTGCACCAGGCACAGTGGTAGTCCAGGGTCTGGAGGCTCCAGCACTGCCAATTTACTATCCCCTATGCCGTTTGACATAGGTGCAGTGCTCATCCAGGTGGTAACCCCTGGAACAACACCATACCCGTTTTAACCCTTTCGCTGCCAGCCTACCTGCAGCATTTGCCACTCCCTGTTGCCAGACTGAGTTTGACTGTTTCGCGCTACACATGTTCAACTGTCATTTTTGAAAGGATTTCCAGGGATTTCCCAGGATAATTATATATTGTTTTTTTCAACAGAGTCTGGGCTTTAACATGAAATGTCTTGTTTGTATTTTTTAGGTGTATTCTCAACATTTTTGGGTGAAATGTGTGAAAAAAATTAAAAAAAATATATTTTTTTACAATTTGTCGAGTTTTTTGTAATAAAAAAATGTAAGTTTGTCAATAAAATCTTATTGCGTGAGAAACCCCAATTTCTCCCGGTTACAGCGATACCACATATGTATAGGTAGACACCCTTTCCTGCCCAGAAGCCTTTTATAGCTGCTGGATGACAAATGGTTAATTCAAAAAAAAAAATGACATAGGGTCCCCCTTCCCGGGGAGGGAGACCCCATTTTTTTTTGGATTTTTAAGGGTTAAAAACCCTTAAAAATCCAAAAAAAAAAATGACGTGGGGTCCCCCTTACCCAAAGTAACCAGCCCGGGACCAGCTATGGGGGCTTGTAGGCACAGAGTGGGGGGGCCAGCTTTGGTGGCCCCCCCACCCTGCAGCCTACGAGCCCACATAGCCTATGTGGGCCCGGGCTCTTCTGCCCCCCCCTGGCCTTTGGGGAGGCAGGTAATGGGGGTGCGGGGGTTAATGGCAATGCCACCCCCCCAGCCTTGTGAACTGGTATAAGGGGTCTCATGGACCCCTTACCAGCTCACAAAGGGTTAATGTGAAAAAAAAACACCACACAATAATAAAAAGTATTTTATTAGAAAAAAAAAAAATTTTTTTTTACTGTACTTACCTTCGATTGCAAGCTCTTGTCCCTCGCCGCTCAGCTGACAGATGCCGGTGATCGGCATCCAGAGAAGGAGAAGGCAGGAGATCAGAGGATCTCCTGTCACCTCCTTCCAGGGCACCGATCACCGGCATCTGAGAAGCTGAGAAAGCTGAAGCCGGTGATCGGGACCGGGATGACGTCATAAGCCCCGCCCCCAAGGGGGCGGGGCTTAGAGGCAAGATGGCGGCCGCCATCTTGAAGAAGAGAGGAGAGAGCCTCCCAGGCTCTCTCCTGAAGAACGGTAAGTCCTGGGGGGGGATCGGAGGCCCCCCAGGTGAAGAGGAGGGACAGCGGGAGCCAGCGCACACACAGGTAAGTGAATGTCATTTTTATTTTTTTTTTTTTTTTACAGTTAGCAGCTGCTGCTGCAGAAGCGGGGGGGGGGGGCGGCCTATTCCGGGGGCTCTCCTGGAGCCATCCGACCCCCCACGGGGGATCGGATGGCACCAAATTAAAGAGGAGACCCGGCCGGATCCAACAAGGGGTCAGGTGAGTATTTTTGATTTTTATTTTTTAAACTAGAAGCGAGGAAAGTCAAGCACGTAACACCTACGGGCTTGGCACTTAAGGCCCAGCCAAGCCAGCACGTAGGTGTTACGTGCTTGGCACCAAAAGGGTTAATGGGCAACAGGCTTAGTAGACTTAGCAGGTACTTTTTCCATCTTCCCTTCAACTACCCCTCGTTCCACTCTCTCTAGTCTTTCTCTCCACCTTCCCATCTTTCCTTTTTCTACATTACTTTATCTTTATGCTTTTCTCTCTCTTTCTACATTTCCTTATCTCTATTTCCCCTGCTTTCTTTTGCACATGTGTTTCTTCTACCCTCTCTTTACCCTGCTCCATCTATCTCTCTGTCGCCTTCTATTGTTCACCTCTGTGCACCTTTTTTTACCTTTCCTCCTCTCTTTTCTCATCTTCCTTCTGACTCTTTCTTTTCCACATTCCTTCCTTCTCTTTGTCTTTTACACATTTTCTTGCTCTTACTTTGGTCTTTGTCTCTTTTGTACCATCCTTTTTTCCTCTCTTCTTTGCATCAATTTCCTCTTCCTCTCTTTCCTTTTTTCCCTAGCCTCTTTGCCTTTTTTTCTAACACACCCCACCATATATTCTTCTGATTTTCCTCCCCTCTTTCTTTAACATTCTCTCTGTCTCCCTTTCATTTCTCCACTTTCTTGTCATGATTGTATTGTGAATGTACATATACATTTGTTTGGGGGGGTATCGTTCTAAAATCTTGCACATTTACCCTAAGGCTGTCCCTGCAAGGATCTTTCAATCTATCCAATTGTATGGCAACAAACCAGACATACCACCACTGTATACAGCAATTAAGCTCGTTATTTCTGAGCCAATCTGGCCCAGACTAGACTAAATTTTGTGTTCAAAAATGCAGAACAAGGTGGAGTTGCAAAAAGAAAGACATGTCCTTGCCTTAGGGTATTTATTCTCCTTTAACACTGGAGCAATATTGCCATTATTTTTCACAATATTAAAGAAAATGTAATTACGCTAAAATGTATAGCAATGGCTTTCAAGTGGGACATTGATACATGAAACATTATATCCCTACTTTGTACAATCTGCTAGTAACTGATGATCCCACAAGAAGAATGATGTAACTGTTGGCGGGAGTTTCTATATGGACGTGTAAAATATTCACATAAAAGTAAAATATTGTTACAAAACACCGCGCTAAAAATTTGATAACAATTTAGAATGATGAACAATTTCAGTCCGTGTTAGGGTGCTCAACGTGTGTTAGTTCTTATTCCAAAAAGAACTCAATACAGATAATATAATAAAAACACAGAGCAATATAAAACTGTGAAAGAGTCCTTATCCCACAGTGCATGCACTTCAACAATGTAGATGCAAACGACATGAATCCGCCACCAATAATGCAGGTTCTTACCAACTGTATATAGTTAGAATAGCATCAGATATCCACATATAGGTAAAAGATAGATCCTGCTTCAGAGCATGTAATCGCTCGCATTTATGGTAGAAGGAATCCAAACAAGGCACATAGGGAGAAACAATAAAGACAGCATCTAGTGTAACTCCTTATGGACCAAAAGTTTAATAAAATTCAGAAATGCACTCACAAACAAATTAAAATCAACAGCTTTCAGTATTAGCAGCGCGATCCAAATCTCACCAGCCCTAGGATAAACAGCTGTGCCAGTGGAGGGATCAGATGGACATAGGGTACCACTTTAAGAAAGAATCCGCCACCGCTGACGCGTTTCGTCACCAATAAGTGACTTTAACTAGGCTAGGCTGGCGGATTCTTCCTTTAAGTGGTACCCTACGTCTTCTCGGTTGACCATCTGATCCCTCCACTGGCACAGCTGCTTTTCCCAGGGCTGGTGAGATTTGGATCGCGCTGCTAATACTGAAAGCTGTTGATTTTAATTTGTTTGTGAGTGCATTTCTGAATTGTATTAAACTTTTGGTCCATACAGAGTTACACTAGATGCTGTCTTTATTGTTTCTCCCTATGTGCCTTGTTTGGATTCCTTCTGCCATAAATGCGAGCGATTACATGCTCTGAAGCAGGATCTATCTTTTACCTATATGTGGATATCTGATGCTATTCTAACTATATACAGTTGGTAAGAACCTGCATTATTGGTGGCGGATTCATGTCGTTTGCATCTACATTGTTGAAGTGCATGCACTGTGGGATAAGGACTCTTTCACAGTTTTATATTGCTCTGGGAGTTTCTATATGTTCCAGTTGGGGTTTGGGAAAATATGTCCAATTTTAGGATATCAGACCATCTAGCTAATGTCTCACAGTGTGATGGAGAAGGCTAGGGTTATACAGGCAGTTTACAATCTTCTCTTTCAGCATAAATGTCTTTGGTTTGAATTTTATCGATGATGATCTGCACAGACCTTTTTTGGCTTGGAAGCTTTAGTATGGAACTATTTGAGTGTTTCACCATTATTCCTTAGGGGGTGAAATATTTCTTACTGCTCCCCCGGGCTACAACTAGCAACATGAAGAATTAAGTCCCTCTATGCGGATGAGGCAGAGGAACCAGTTTGGAGGAATATTTGAGGCTGCTGTGGACACTGACAGAGGGTGCCATAGACGCTGTGGAATGCTGCAGACGAGTGCCTTGCAAGCTAGTAAGATGTCATGTCAATCCAAGAAGACACTGTGAATCTGCCACTGAACATATTGGAAAACACTGGTTGTGAGTTAAGCTTGTAAAGTGTTCTTTCTGAAAACGATCAAGAGGTTAGACAGGTTGGCGAGCAATCCCCAACATGGTGGGTTACTGGCCGATACCTACCTCTGATTATCCACACCATCTCCTGGGCACTAGGGTGTGGAAGTTGCCTGGTATTTCTCGAGACATGCCCAGGTTAGCCTTGAAAAAGCACTGAACCAAAGGGCATAGGGATTGGCAGGCCACCACAACCAGTGGCCAAGAGTTAGGCCTCTGAGCCCTAAGAATACCAGTCCCTATGCCTGGTGAGTACCCACAAGCGTGGGGGCGCCTTTTCTTAAACTAATAAAAAAATAAAATAGCTGAATAGTTTGAGCCAAATTTTGCCTCCATGGAATAGAAACCAATGTAACTAGCAATACCATACTACTACGTTGGTAACACACTAAAACAGAAGATTCTGTATATCAAAGTGAAGAGAAAAAAAGCAAGAAATACTAAAATATGTGATTTGGTTTATATTTCAGGTAAAGGGATTATGTTCTATAGTTTGGAAGCAGTAATAACAACACTTATATAGAGTGCATTCTGTTTAGCCCAAAGAGAATGCTATAATGACAGTGCCAGACTACAGGATGGTACCCCCTCCCTTCCTGGACAAAACACAGTGCCCTCCAGTGACTTTTTAAAAAAGTCTTGGAAAAAGTCTGGTGCCTCATGGGCGCCCCCTAAGATGATGGTGTCCTGTCTGGGCTACATCTGAACGCCCCAAAGGATGGCTATGCCTAATGACCCAGGAAAACCATAATGATGATTGCAACAGGGCTAAAGATTTGTACTTATCCATCAATCTGGGTTTGATTAAAATTATTTCTTGCCAATTAATTGATTGAAAAGGGCACAGGACCATACACTGGATTTACATTAGACTGAACTGAAGTGCATCCAATGCAGGGATTTTTAAGGGACTGTAAACCCAATGCTGTAAACTCAATGGAGACGGTTTTTGTTGCAAACATTGTCCTTCTTTTTCTTCTTGGAGCAGACATAAAGATAGAAGAACACCAAGAACCAAGCAATGTAATGGGAGTTAATGCTATAGGGCAGATTATCCTGGGCAGCTTCCACCCAATAAGCTATATATTCCCCAGTACATTTTCTAAATTTATCCCCCAGTGACTATGAGGAACATCAATCTAGAACTATCCCCTAGATACTTTTGGGAAGACCTATCAAGACAAAAATAATATGGTTTACATTCTTGGTAGAACTCCATTAACAGGCAAAAATCATATCTCGCCAAAGCAATCAATCTTTCTTATCATCCTTTATTTTACTGCCGAAGCAGCGAGTCAAATCCATTTATGTTCAGAGAAATCATAAAACCATATTATCTCCAAAAACAATCACTGAAAAAACACAGCATATCGTAAAAATGTTTGATATAAAAAAAAACTATAAAGATGAGGTTGATAATAAAATTTTTTATAAAAAGTAGCCAAATCTACTATCTGCAAAAATCAGGAAGTGAATTTAAAAAAGAAGGCCATCCATCAACCGAGTGTTAAGTCTCCTCAATTATCTACCACCATGAAATTGTTTGGTAACTGTATTACTTCTAAGAAATAGCTGTATGAAATCAGCAGAAAATGTAAATACATTACAGAGGAATGACCAGTCCACCAATGAGTCCATGCCCAGCCTCCTTGCCCTGCATAATGTTACAGAGCTTAGTATGGGGTCTAGGGTTCCGGTAAATAGAACAACTAAATATCAATGCTGAGGCTTATTAGATATGAAAATGCAGAAATTAGCTTTTTATTGCTAATGAATAATGTTCATTCATTTTAAAGTAATGTTTTTTTAAACAAGCTCAGGGCAAACTCCAGGCCTATTTGGGCCCCCGAACAACTCTCAGTGGGCCCCTATGTGGCGTGTAACAACACATGCAGCAATTAAATCACATATTACATAAGTGAAATACACTACAGCTCTGCAAAGTAATATTCAGGACTCATTTTAGGTCTACCTTAATTTAAAATGACAGAGAATCTTCATTCTGATTCTGGTGAAACCTTTGTTTGGAATGGCACCCCTATATGCCTCCTTAGCATTCTAAAATACCCGTTCAAGTGTGCTCTCCTCTCAAGTCTTAAGCCAGTACACACCCTAATTGGCTGTGGGCCCCACTAGACACACTAGGCCCTGCCACTTGGCCAGGTTTTCTGGGTTTTGACGCTAGTCATGACCATGCTGCATGCATTTATGATAACTGCTTCCTTTAGAGTTTTTAGGCTTGGTGCCTATACCTGCTCCTAAAATTACAACATCACATTTTTAGGACAAACAGGAAGGGATGCATGCTGTGAAGAAGGTAATGCCACCTAATCTGCCAAATGCTATGTGTACATTGAATGTTTGAAGCAGGAGTGAAGCTTGAAATACCAGGGCCATTCAGGCTCTTCAAAAAAGTCAATATCAGAAAGGTTATTAGCTAAAGTGAGAGAACTCATTCGGTCATTACTCTCTAACTATATGATAGTAAATACCCTACCACATACTGTTTTTCTTCCAAAGGCTGTCATCAACAATGCATTAACGCAATAACTACATAAAGCAACCAAATACATACATTATGAATAAACACGCACTAACTGGCACTTGTTAAAGGCAATGTTGGGCCTGTGCAATTAATACAATCTCTAATTTCTTCTTGCTGGGGCGGGTAAAATAAGTTTCTATACTGACATTTATACTTTTGTACTTTAGATACTTTTGCACAAATCTTTAAATCCGGCTTCTTGTAGTAAAACCAGATAATCACCAAAGGGAACATATTTTTGAGACATTCTGATAAAGATCAGAAGAGCCATGAGATTTTCTCGCAGCTCAACTATCCTAGACCTAAGGCTTTAACTTAGATGATCTCATGCCTTATGTAACCTATGAGCACAGAAGACAGTCATGTTCTTGGATTCAAAGGAACAAATCTAGATGTTAAAAAAGAAAATGGATGGGTAGGGCCACCACTTTGGAGTTAAAGCAGATCTATAATTTCAGTATGGAGCTCAATATGGTACAGCAGTATATACGCTTCTCCAGGCCTGGATCTTGCACCTTTAATAATAGATATTCTGGTGAATGCAGATATCATGTAGGTAAACAGAGCAGAGTTACTTCATCATTAGTGAAGGTAAATACCTAGTACAGAATCACAGTCAATAATCATTAGTGGTCAATGAAGAACGTTCGCCTTATATTATAGAGAACAATGACACTCTCACTCCCATGCTGTGAACCCTGATTGCATGCAGAGCTTTTAATAGGAAAAAAAGAAGATAGTTTAATGATCTATGTTGTGTTTCACACTACTGATTCAGGCTTGTTTTCAGCTGTGCAGGGTTTAAAGCATACCACTAGCCAATATGACTTCTGGCCAATGCATTTCTCAACCCCCTCCCTCAGGTTTTCTGATTTGGGTACCCATCTGCTGTTAGGTCCCTGAAAATGGATACATGACTACCCACCCTCTTCATGTTCATGGGCCGCATCTAGTGGGAGGCACCAATAGCCCAAAAACATCCTCACCGCTAAGGACTAGATAGTGCCATTATGTTAGCTATAAATGTTTGTGTCTACTAGCAAATGGTACAAACCAGATTGCCTTTATGAGGTGAGGGTCACCACAGAGATCTTGTTCTGGTCCTTGTTCTATAGCATATCCCACTTTATCTATGGTGTTACTGGAGTTGGAAGGCTCGAGCCGGATCTTCAGAAAGCCCCCTTCCGCCTTAAAATACCTGGAAACCACCAGTTCCCAGTCTCCCTCCAGTACCATAGATCTAACTCTGTAGCCGTGGGCTGGCACGGTTCTGGTGCTGTACTCCCCTTTAACTAACAAAGCTCAAACGCGCCTGTTTGCTTGGGGCAATAAAGAGAAATGGATAATGGGTGGTAGCATTAGGCTCTCTCTCTGAACAAAAACAATACTATAAGACACATGGGAGTCACTTTGAGTTTTAAAGTTTGAAAATTATTTTGCCCACTTTACCTAACTCATGGAAGGGGTGGCATCAAGCCAAACAGACACTCTGCCATCAAACTCATCAACTTCTGGGATCCAGCAGCAGATTCCACAGAGAGGTTTGCTCTGCAGCAGAAACCATGCTCCTTCTGCTGTGTGTTCCCCCACTGGCAGACATTCTGCGCAGTAGGCCCACTCTGTCAATGTGAGGTACATGGGATCCCAGGGCCAAATGAGTTTAAAGCTGTAGGGTATCACGATTTGCAGGGGAGCGGTCAGCCGGATCATTAAATGTGTGCTTTAAGTGTGTTGTCATAGAAAAGTCATTATGGGCCCGGTTTTCGAAGCCCTATGCCTGAATCCAACAGAGGCAACAGTGGCAGTGACCGATAATAATTTAGCTAAAACTAGCGGAAACTGGCAGCCATTGTAAATTAGGCCCTTTATGTGTCAAGGCCCTAACACTGCATAATAAAACATACTTTATTTATAATATATAAAACTTGCTGACAGCAAGGAAAGATCATCAGAGAGACTTATTGTATCTTAAGTTCTTACAGATCTTACAGATCTTTTGTATACATGTGACCTGTGTATTAAAGAGAAAGAGCAGGCCAAAACCCCTTCCACCAGGCCCTAGGGTAAGCTAAGCTTAGCCACAGCCATGGGATCAGGGATAGAGTATATGGGGAAACCTAGAGGGTTCACACTGAGGGGAACCATTATTTAGGATGTCTCTAAGGAGATATCTAAAAGCAGGCCAATGTATTTATATGTATTTTGGTCAACTTGAATACACTTTATGTTTCTGATCTGCAATAAGTTATATAATATTTAAAACGGAACAAAACCCTTGAATTTGACTTTCCTGAGTTATGTTCTGTGCCCCCGGGGCATCCTGAAGCAGAATGCCCCACTGTGTGAACCCCCCCCCCCCCAAGAAGCCCATCCAGGCTCCAACGGCGCATGCGCAGGCTCTCGTCCAATGAAGGACTATGTCATTCGGCAGATGGCTCCCATTTACTAGAATGGCCATGCGCGTCCACGTACAACGTCGAGGATGCAGCAGCTCGCGCTCTCCACTGTAAATAATAAGACCTGTCTGCCAAATGACAGTCATATCAGACGGCTCTCATTGGACGAGAGTCTGTGCATGCACCGTTGGACTGGGGAGTTTTTTAGTTTTTTTTTTTGAGTTTTTATGGGCTCCCTGGGGGTCATAAATCGATTCAGCATGCCCCACGGAAAATCCAGTGGACAGCCCTGGTATCTTTTAGATTTTGGTTTTGTTCCGCTTTAACTATAAAAGTACAAAGGAAAAGGTGTACACAGCAAAAGGGAGTACATGATCCTTCTACTGTAATATATGGGTAAATTTCTATGCCAATATTCTGATTAGAAATGCTGCACATTGTGACAGAGCTCATACATCTACTGTCATCAGCATCAGGGGAGCTGAACTAATAAAATAAGGAAGGAAATTAATTAGTCACTTATTTGTCAGATTTCAAATAGAAGCCATTCTGCTGTAAGAAACATCCACCCACCTCTAGAACATTGCGTATCAGTTGCTAATTAATTACACATTCAGGGGCACTTCGGGAGAGGCAGCATTCTGATGGAACAGGACCTGCATGCCTTTTTGGGAAGATATTAAAATCAGTGATACTGTCTGGGTGAAAGCTTTATTATCTCCATGGCAGTGAGTGACTTAATACATCTAAATATAACCCAGTCTCACATTTCATTGGTAGAATAAAGATATGGTAATGGCATGGAATGGCTTTTGCCTTCACTTTTATGGTTGAACAGAAGATTGGGATAGTTTGTGCCAAGCTGTCTTACACTTACACTATGTGGACTATTCTTTAAATAATAATTAATAATAAATAATAATGTGATGCATTTGGGAGGCTTTGCTTAAAAGGTTTCTCTGGTGAGCACAAAACTATTATTGAGCACTTTATAATATCATAGTGGCGGATATAAAAGATTTTCAAACTTAAAGCGGAAAGAAACTTGGGAATTTGACTTTCCCGGGTTTTGATCTGATCCCCAATTGGGATGCCCCGCTGTGTGAAACTCCCAGAAAGCCCCAAACCTTTCACGCTCCCATGTCACATGCACGGGCGTTCAGCCAATGAGAGCAGTTTGCTGTGTTTACCTCCTTTGGCAAACAGCTCTCATTGACTCTTACACTCCAGCATATCTGAATGGGATGCAGGGGATACAGCAGTGTGTGCTCCTCCATCCAAATTAATTTAATAATAATGTCTTTTAGATTCCAGGCTGGATGCTGGTGGGTTAAATTTTCTCTGTATCCTGTGTGACCATAGCCAGAATGTTATATTTCACATGTTACATTTCACATATAATGCATGCAACAGGATTCATTTGTTTGCCAGTGTACTCTGCAATGAACCAAAAGAAACCGAAAAGAGAAACCCCTACATACATAGGGAATGGTGTGTGCCACATAGTGGGAAGCAGTGTCCAACCACCTCTCAGGGGAAAAATGAGGTGATGCAAAGATTAAAGCTATGTGATTGGGCTACAAAGGAGGGGCTAGATCTCAGCTTTATTCAACAGCAGAGCATCGTTTCACATCTAGCCTAAACAATCCCTTTAAACTGGACTTTTACAAAAAATGGGTGTCAGACAGCTCTTGGGTGGCCTCGAATGCTGAGGGTCCTCACCTTGATCAATCATCTGCAAACCCCATAAACCTTACTTGTCACTTCGCTCCCTATGGCAACATGCAGCAATGTGATTGGCTGGTGGTAGTCATGTCCAGAGATGAGCAAACTTTTGAAAATTCGATTCAGCTGATTCACCGAAATTTTCCGGGAAAAATCGTTTCGGTCCGAATTTATTCGCGATGAATCGCTATTAAAAACGGCTATTTCTGGGCGTCCGAGAGCCTCCATAGGGTTGCAGAACGTTTTGCTTGGCTGTAACATGCATAGGATGCATGATGGGTTAGTGAAATACTATTGTAAAGAAGTATGACATGCAGATCAGAGGCATCGCTATTTGAGCAGCACAACTACAGAGCCTTGAGGTGGCATCAGCATGATGAGCCCATATATTACCTGAAAGACACACAGTGGAGTTGGCAGCAGCATAGGGAGCCCATATGTTGCCTAAAAAACACACCCGGAATTTGGCAGAAGCCTAGGGAGCCCAAATATTGGTTGAAAGACACACTCTGGACTTGGCAGCCGCATAGGGAGCCCATATATTGCCTGAAAAACACATTGTAGTCGGCAGCAGCATAGGGAGCTCATATATTGCCTGAAAGACACACCCAGGAGTTGGCGGCAGCAGCAGCATTAGGAGCCCATATATTGCCTGAAAGACACACCCAGGAGTTGGCAGCAGCATTAGGAGCCCACATATTGCCTGAAAGACACACCCAGGACTTGGCAGCAGCAGCAGCAGCATTAGGAGCCCATATATTGCCTGAAAAACACATTGGAGTTGGCAGCAGGATTAGGAGCCCATATATTGCCTGAAAAACACATTGGAGTTGGCAGCAGCATTATGAGCCCATATATTGCCTGAAAGACACACCCGGGAGTTGGCAGCAGCAGCAGCATTAGGAGCCCATACATTGCCTGAAAGACACACTCTGGACTTGGCAGCAGCATAGGGAGCACATGTATTGCATGAAAAACACACCCAGGAGTTGGCAGCAGCATAGGGAGCTCATGTATTGCCTGAAAAACACATTGGAGTTGGCAGCAGCATTAGGAGCCCATATATTGCCTGAAAGACACACCCAGAAGTTGGCAGCAGCATTAGGAGCTCATATATTGCCTGAAAGACACCCCCAGGAGTTGACAGCAGCATAAGGAGCTCATATATTGCCTGAAAAACACATTGGAGTTGGCAGCAGCATTAGGAGCCCATATATTGCCTAAAAGACACACATTGGAGTTGGCAGCAGCATTAGGAGCCCATAAATTGCCTGAAAGACACACCTAGGAGTTGTCAGCAGCAGCATAGGGAGCTCATATATTGCCTGAAAGACACATTGGAGTTGGCAGCAGCATTAGGAGCCCATATATTGCCTGAAAGACACACCCAGGAGTTGGCAGCAGCAGCAGCAGCATTAGGAGCCCATATATTGCCTGAAAAACACATTGGAGTTGGCAGCAGGATTAGGAGCCCATATATTGCCTGAAAAACACATTGGAGTTGGCAGCAGCATTAGGAGCCCATATAGTGCCTGAAAGACACACCCAGGAGTTGGCAGCAGCAGCAGCATTAGGAGCCCATATATTGCCTGAAAGACACACTCTGGACTTGGCAGCAGCATAGGGAGCACATGTATTGCATGAAAAACACACCCAGGAGTTGGCAGCAGCATAGGGAGCTCATGTATTGCCTGAAAAACACATTGGAGTTGGCAGCAGCATTAGGAGCCCATATATTGCCTGAAAGACACACCCAGAAGTTGGCAGCAGCATCAGGAGCCCATATATTGCCTGAAAGACACACCTGGGAGTTGGCAGCAGCATAGGGAGCCCATATATTGCCTGAAAAACACATTGGAGTTGGCAGCAGCATAGGGAGCTCATATATTGCCTGAAAGACACACCCAGGAGTTGGCAGCAGCAGCAGCAGCATAGGGAGCTCATATATTGCCTGAAAGTCACATGCAGGATTTGGCAGCAGCATTAGGAGCCCATATATTGCCTGAAAAACACATTGGAGTTGGCAGCAGCATTAGGAGCCCATATATTGCCTGAAAGACACACCCAGGAGTTGGCAGCAGCATTAGGTGCCCACATATTGCCTGAAAGACACACCCAGGACTTGGCAGCAGCAGCAGCAGCAGCATTAGGAGCCCATATATTGCCTGAAAAACACATTTGAGTTGGCAGCAGCATTAGGAGCCCATATATTGCCTGAAAAACACATTGGAGTTGGCAGCAGCATTATGAGCCCATATATTGCCTGAAAGACACACCCGGGAGTTGGCAGCAGCAGCAGCATTAAGAGCCCATACATTGCCTGAAAGACACACTCTGGACTTGGCAGCAGCATAGGGAGCACATGTATTGCTTGAAAAACACACCCAGGAGTTGGCAGCAGCATAGGGAGCTCATGTATTGCCTGAAAAACACATTGGAGTTGGCAGCAGAATTAGGAGCCCATATATTGCCTGAAAAACACAGTGGAGTTGGCAGCAGCATAGGGAGCTCATATATTGCCTGAAAGACACACCCAGGAGTTGGCAGCAGCAGCAGCAGCATAGGGAGCTCATATATTGCCTGAAAGACACATGCAGGATTTGGCAGCAGCATTAGGAGCCCATATATTGCCTGAAAAACACATTGGAGTTGGCAGCAGCATTAGGAGCCCATATATTGCCTGAAAGACACACCCAGGAGTTGGCAGCAGCATTAGGAGCCCACATATTGCCTGAAAGACACACCCAGGACTTGGCAGCAGCAGCAGCATTAGGAGCCCATATATTGCCTGAAAAACACATTGGAGTTGGCAGCAGCATTAGGAGCCCATATATTGCCTGAAAAACACATTGGAGTTGGCAGCAGCATTATGAGCCCATATATTGCCTGAAAAACACACCTGGGAGTTGGCAGCAGCAGCAGCATTAAGAGCCCATACATTGCCTGAAAGACACACTCTGGACTTGGCAGCAGCATAGGGAGCACATGTATTGCATGAAAAACACACCCAGGAGTTGGCAGCAGCATAGGGAGCTCATGTATTGCCTGAAAAACACATTGGAGTTGGCAGCAGCATTAGGAGCCCATATATTGCCTGAAAGACACACCCAGAAGTTGGCAGCAGCATTAGGAGCTCATATATTGCCTGAAAGACACCCCCAGAAGTTGGCAGCAGCATAGGGAGCTCATATATTGCCTGAAAAACACATTGGAGTTGGCAGCAGCATTAGGAGCCCATATATTGCCTGAAAGACACACATTGGAGTTGGCAGCAGCATTAGGAGCCCATAAATTGCCTGAAAGACAAACCCAGGAGTTGTCAGCAGCAGCATAGGGAGCTCATATATTGCCTGAAAGACACATTGGAGTTGGCAGCAGCATTAGGAGCCCATATATTGCCTGAAAAAAACATTGGAGTTGGCAGCATTAGGAGCCCATATATTGCCTGAAAGACATACCCAGGAGTTGGCAGCAGAAGCAGCAGCATTAGGAGCCCATATATTGCCTGAAAAACACATTGGAGTTGGCAGCAGCATTAGGAGCCCATATAGTGCCTGAAAGACACACCCAGGAGTTGGCAGCAGCAGCAGCATTAGGAGCCCATATATTGCCTGAAAGACACACTCTGGACTTGGCAGCAGCATAGGGAGCACATGTATTGCATGAAAAACACACCCAGGAGTTGGCAGCAGCATAGGGAGCTCATGTATTCCCTGAAACACACATTGGAGTTGGCAGCAGCATTAGGAGCCCATATATTGCCTGAAAGACACACCCAGAAGTTGGCAGCAGCATCAGGAGCCCATATATTGCCTGAAAGACACACCCGGGAGTTGGCAGCAGCATAGGGAGCCCATATATTGCCTGAAAAACACATTGGAGTTGGCAGCAGCATAGGGAGCTCATATATTGCCTGAAAGACACACCCAGGAGTTGGCAGCAGCAGCAGCATAGGGAGCTCATATATTGCCTGAAAGACACATGCAGGATTTGGCAGCAGCATTAGGAGCCCATATATTGCCTGAAAAACACATTGGAGTTGGCAGCAGCATTAGGAGCCCTTATATTGCCTGAAAGACACACCCAGGAGTTGGCAGCAGCAGCAGCAACATTAGAAGCCCATATATTGCCTGAAAGACACACTCTGGACTTGGCAGCAACATAGGGAGCACATATATTGCCTGAAAAACACACTCAGGAAATGGCAGCAGCAGAAGGAGCTACCATGCATCAGCTACTCGCATGCATCAGCTATTGGTGGGTGGAAATCCTCTTCACAAAGGTGAGTCTCTCCACATTTTTTGTGGACAGACAAGTTCTCCTTGGCATTACTATGGCCTCTGCAGCACTAAAGACCCGCTCAGATGGCACACTACTGGCTGGGCAGGACAGCTTTCCCAGGGCAAACTATGCCAGTTGCGGCCACAAGTCAAGTTTGGCTGCTCAGAAGTCCAGGTGCGTTGGTATGGTCATTTCAAGGTATGACACGACCTGCTGGTTCAGGCCCTGCTCCAGGTCTTGCTGCTCATGAGTAGCCTCACTATGCGGTAGCAGAAAGCTACTCATTAGCGACTGAAGACTGAGGCTGCTGCTGATGGAGCTGCTGCTCCTGCCACCCCCCCCCGGCAGCCATGGCAGTGGAAAGTGAGCGCAGAGGTCCCCCCAAGTCAGACCTGCGAGAGTATGGACCATGGCGCAGATAGGCATCGGCCAACTGACTACGTAGAATGTCTTTGTAGTAGGTCAGTTTGTCCTCCCTCTCGGCGGGTTTAAAAAATGCCCCCATTTTGTGCCGGAAGCGAGGCTGAGGGTCCAATAAGTTGGAGAGCCAGTAGTCATTCCGCAGAAAAATGGAGACAATTCTGCAGTCACTACGCAAGCACGTGAGCATGCATCATGACATTTGTGCAAGTGACTTGGAGGGACTACCTGTCTCCATCTCCACTGCATACTGCCACGATGTGTCTGGGTCCTCTGTCTCACCTTCCTCACAACCCTCTAGCTCCACTTGCTGCTCCTGCTCCTCCTCTCCTGTCAGATGACTAGATAAACCACCCATTTCGCCAAAACTAAACTGCGCTTCACTGTGCTGCTCCTCCTCCTCAGCTCCCACGGGGTTTATGTGGCCGTGAAATGTATGCGACATGTCTCCAGTGCCCTAACCAGCCATGGTTTCCTACATGTGTTGTATTACATGAAGCAGCGGAATCACGTCGTTCATGCCGTAATCCTGGTGAGTGACAAATAAAGTGGCTTCCTCAAAGGGCCTGAGCAAACGGAAGGTGTCACGTATGAGCCGCCACTGGTTCACATTAAAGTTACACAGGGGAGTCCCCCTATCTGCTTGGATCATCAAGAAATCAGTGATGGCTTTTCTCTGTTCGTATAGTCGATCTAACATATGTAGGGTGGAATTTCAACGGGTGGGAACATCGCAAATCAGACTATGTTGGGGGATACCATTCTGACGCTGTAGCTCAAGAAGGGTGTGCTTGGCGGTGTAGGAGTGGCTGAAGTGCATACAAAGTTTCCTTGCCGTTGTTAGGATGTCTTGCAGATGGGGGGGAAGACTTCAGAAAATGCTTGACAACTAGGTTGAACACGTGTGCCATACAGGGCGCATGGCTCAGCCTTCCTTGTCTCAGCGCAGACAAGATGTTACTCCCATTGTCAGTCACCATGGTACCCATTTCCAATTTTCGCGGAGTAAGCCATGTTTTGATTTCTTGATAAATGAATTTCAGGAGCTCCTCCCCTGTGTCACTCAGTTCGCCTAGGCAAACCATGTGAAGCACAGCGTGACACCGCCGTGCCCTGCACACATGGTAGGCTGAAGGGGCATTGAGAATTGACCGTACAGTGGAGGCTGAGGAGATGGCGGAGGATGAGGAGGCAGAGTCGCACACTGTGACAGGCAAAACGGCTTGGGAGCATGGAGGCCGAAGCGGTGTGACCTGTCCAAGTTGCTGTGCAGGAACCACATTCGCCCAGTGGGCCGTAAAGGACATGTATTGTCCCTGACCGTAGTTACAGCTCCAGATGTCGGTGCTGCCGTGCACTTTGGTGCACACCGACAGGCTCAAGGACTGGCCCACCTTCTGCTCAACAAATTTGTGCAGGGCTTGTACTGCCTTCTTTGCAAAGAAATGACGGCTTGGGACACTCCACCTCGGCTCGGCACAAGCCATCAGCTCTCTGAAAGGTGCAGAGTCCACCACCTGAAAAGGGAGAGACTGCAGCACTAGCAACTTGGACAGGAGCACATTTAGCTTCTGCGCCGTAGGAGGAGTGTGCACATACTGTTGTCTCTTGGACATGGCTTCGCTGATGGATTGCTGGTGGGATGAGTAGGAGGAGCAGGAGCATCTGGAGCGGCAGAGGATGGGTATGACGCACAGCTACCTTCAGCTGAGGTGCTGGAGCCTTGGCTGGGTGAAATTGGAAGCGGCCTGGCACTGGCTGACGCAGCAGGCTGGACCCCCACTTCGGAGCCTCGGTTCTCCCAGGCCGCTTTATGGTAACGCTGCATGTGTTGCCGCAGAGCCGTGGTACCAACATTGGGGCCCTGGCCATGCTTGACCTTCTGTCTACACATCTTGCATGTGGTCAGGTTACCCTCCTGCGGATGCTTGAGGAAAAAGTGCCACCCTGCGGAGTAGCTAATTTTCTCTCCAACAGTCCGCTCTAATTCACTGCTATTGCTGCCAACTCCAGGAACCCCTGCTCCACTACCTCCCAGGAAGGCAGCCTGCCACACAGCAGGTGGTCTACCCCGCCCCCTGGCCACGTGTGGCTCCAGACATTCCAATTCTGCCACCATGCTGACTGCCAACCCTACTGCCACCATGCTTACTGCCAACCCTACTGCCACCTTGCTGGCTCAGCTGCTGACAAGCTGGCAACCTGGGACCCACTTCTCCTGATGATGTTGAAGCCCCTTCTGCACCGCGTTCCCAAGTGCAATCGGCTTCATCATCATCATCGAGTTGTGCCTGCACATCACTGATGTCCTCCTCAGTTTCCACAAGAGCGTGTGCTGCAGGAGACGGAATGCTCACCACACCACCTTCCACACCACCTCCCACGCCACTCTCCTCCTCAGTGTTTGTCTGCCTAGCGGAAGAAGCGGCGGATGTCTCCTCCATTTCTTGGCTGGGCAGTAGCTGCTGACTGTCCTCTAACACATCGTCCTCACTGAATAGTGGAGCTGAACCCAAAGCATAAGATACGGCGGCTGGAGGGTGGGGTGTAGGACAGAGGCAATGGAAGGACAGGGGCTGCTCCCGGGCCATGCCAACTCAGGGTTGTGTCCGAGGAACCTACGGACTGTTGACTGGGGGTGTCAGATGTCTTTTGTGATGAGGTCGATGACCGTGTTAACCAATCGATGACGGCAGATGCGTTGCTGGTCGAGATACGACTACTAGCAGATACCGGGAGATCAGGCCTCTCACCGCGACTCCTGCTGCCACTCGCCCCTAGTCTGCTGCAACCTCGGCCTGATGAATCTAGGCCTCTCCTCGGTGCACATCCTGGCACATCTCTGCCTGACATTTTTACTGGGTTTAGGAGGGGAAAACAATATATTACACCACACCTTCAACAGTATTTTTGTAATAGCAGGTATGTAGAAAAGTTAGATCAAAATAGGCAGACACTGTAGCTAAAAGCTAATGCAAAAAGACACTGTCAGATGGTCTTACACAAGATGCCCCTGGTCAGAGTTAAATGCACCACAGCCAGTTTTAAAACGTGGTTTTTGTTCAAAATGTAAAAAAGGTAAAGATGCAGGTACTATTAAAAGCTAAGTGCTAGTATTCAGGATGCCCCCCCCCCCCCGGTGAAAGGCAATGGATGCTTTAAACTTGTAAACCAGACTTTTTTATACAAATGGCAAAAGGTTAGTAGGCAGGTACTCTTACAAGATAAGTGCTAGCACTGACAATGGCCCCGATGAAAGGCAATGGGTGCTTTAAACTTGTAAACCAGACTTGTTTTATACAAAAGGCAAAAGGTTAGTAGGCAGGTACTCTTAAAAGATAAGTGCTAGCACTGACAATGGCCCCCGGTGAAAGGCAGTGGGTGCTTTAAACTTGTAAACCAGACTTGTTTTATGCAAAAGACAAAAGGTTAGTAGGCAGGTACGCTTAAAAGAGATGTGCTAGCGCTGACAATGGCCCCCGGTGAAAGGCAGGGGGTGCTTTAAACTTGTAAACCAGACTTTTTTATACAAAAGGTTAGGAGGCAGGTACTCTTAAAGGATAAGTGCTAGCACTGACAATGGCCCCCGGTGAAAGGCAATGGGTGCTTTAAATATGTAAACCAGACTTTTTTTTTATACAAAAGGCAAAAAGGTTAGTAGGCAGGTACTCTTAAAAGATAAGTGCTAGCACTGACAATGGCCCCCGGTGAAAGGCAATGGGTGCTTTAAATTTGTAAACCAGACTTGTTTTATACAAAAGGCAAAAGGTTAGTAGGCAGGTACTCCTTAAAAGACACGTGCTAGTATTTGGGATGCCCCCTTCTCACATACAGAGGTGGCCTCCTTTGATTGTGGAAAAGTAACTTTGCTTATAAAATGCAAGCAGTTATTAGACAGGTAGTCTTGAAATATTTATGCTAGTGTTTGGGATGCCCCCTCCTCACATACAGAGCAGGCCTCCCTTGATTGAGGAAAAGTGACGTTAATTATAAAATGAAGGCAGTTATTAGACAGGTAGTCTTGAAATATTTATGCCAGTGTTTGGGATGCCCCCTCCTCACATACAGAGCAGGCCTCCCTTGATTGTGGAAAATTGACTTTGCTTATAAAATGCAAGCAGTTATTAGACAGGTAGTCTTGAAATATTTATGCTAGTGTTTGGGATGCCCCCTCCTCACATACAGAGGAGGCCTCCCTTGATTGTGGAAAAGTGACGTTAATTATAAAATGCAAGTAGTTAATAGACAGGTAGTCTTGAAATATTTATGCTAGTGTTTGGGATGCCCCCTCCTCACATACAGAGGTGGCCTCCTTTGATTGTGGAAAAGTAACTTTGCTTATAAAATGCAAGCAGTTATTAGACAGGTAGTCTTGAAATATTTATGCTAGTGTTTGAGATGCCCCCTCCTCACATACAGAGCAGACCTCCCTTGATTGTGGAAAAGTGACTTTGCTTATAAAATGCAAGCAGTTATTAGACAGGTAGTCTTGAAATATTTATGCTAGTGTTTGGGATGCCCCCTGCTCACATACAGAGGAAGCCTCCCTTAATTGTGGAAAAGTGACGTTGATTATAAAATGCAAGCAGTTATTACACAGGTAGTCTTGAAATATTAATGCTAGCACGCCTTTTAAAGAATGACACCAGGTAAAGGAAAAGCTAAATAGGCAGGAGTGTTATTAACACTAAATTGGCTTGAAAGCTAACAGTTTAAACTGTCCCTGTCTTTATCTGTCACTGTCACAGACTCTCTCCTTCTCTATCTGTCCCTCGCTTCTTCTGTTCCATCAATCTATCTATCTATCTATCTATCTGTCTGTCTCTCGCTCTCTCCCTGCCTGATCAGCTCTGGCCGCAATACGGTGTCAGAATGATCTTCCGCAAGATGGCCGCCATTTATATGGGGCTGTGACATCATCGGTAAGCCTGTCTGCTGATAGGTAGCATGTGACACCTACCCAGCATTCCTTGCCCCATGGGATATGTCCTGACATGTAGATCCACAATTTTAGATGGACTGTATAGCAGTAAATGGAGTTTTAAGGAAGCGATTCGAGCGATCGAATCGCGGCGATATTCGGAATCATAACAAATCGAATATTTCATGAAATTCGTAACAAATTCGGGTTTGTCAGAATCGATTCGCTCATTTCTAGTCATGTGGACGCCTGAGAACATGACTACAGCCAGCCAATCACGCGTCTGGATTTTGTGGTTACAGGTTAAGTATATGTTTGCCCCCCTCCCCCGGAGTGGACCAGCACTTATTTTTTGTAAAAAGGATGCTGGTCTGGTTGAAATTCAAATGAGTGCCCATGGACATCATCTGCCTTTGTCAAAGGGTGGGAGTCTATCCCTTCACAATCTTCTGCTCCTAGATGTCCTGTCTAAAACATGGGGGGAGCTGCATTATGTACCAAGAAGGATCAGCTGGCTGGGAGGAAGGTATGTATGCTTTAGGAATTAGCTTACCAAATGGAATCCTATGGCTCAATACTAAAGATAGATAATATAGCCATAATATAGAGAAAATAAGCAAACAAGAAAAGGGAGAGACAGAGACTTCCAAAAGCCACTTTAAGGCTGTCAACTATGTGACAGGATAAATTTGCTTTCAGCCTCTGCAGCCTTTACATCTATGTTCAGAATTCAATACTTGGTCCATGAGCTACACTTAACCCAAATCTGACACCCAAATTGTCTAAAATACAAACCAAATTGTACAGACCCCTCCCTATGCCTATAATATAATGCAATTAACACGCAAATACCACAAATCTGCAGTGATCTAGATTAGCCCTGCACTTCACTTACATTAAAAAGAGACATAGTGCAACTTCACATAGGACTTTTCAACACAAATCTGTCAAATATTCTTATATTATTTTAGCGCATACTATAGGAGACTATTTTAGTATATTTAGAATTCTTCATGAAAGTCTTTTTTGTTTTCCTTATTTCCTTATAGACAGTGGTGAGCTTTTATAGCAGCCTACTTCCGCATTTGCAATGGGTAATGATAAAATAATAAATATATATATATATATATATATATATATATATTTGTATATCAAATGTATAAATGCTAGTTGTACTGTTAAAATGGTTTTCTGAACATATGTGCTAAAACAATCTTTGAAGGCTATGTATAAAACTCATTGCTGGCAAACATCTGAGCTCCAGGCTTTAGAGGCATACGAGTTACCTGCATCATGGTATAGCTACCGGATTTTTCAGCAACCTGGTTTTGTGTCAGATTTAGTACTATGTAGATAAAGATCAGTTTTAAAGAGATAGTCCAGGAAATGGCAAAAATAAGGAGCTCACCTGAAGCCTGTCCCTTGACTTTCCTCCTCCTTTTCCAGAAGCACACTGTAGATGCCGTAGCAGGTCTCCAGACTTTGGAGGAGGCTTCAGGTGAGCTCCTTACTGCCTTATTATTGCCAATTACTGGACTGTCTCTTTGAAATAAAATCAGCCCTGTACTCACCAATAAACCCCTCTCATTCAGTTAGAGTGCTGATAGGACTGTACACATTTTTTAACCAATCACTGCAGCAGCTGGGCCTCCATTAGTGAAAAGGAGTACCAGCATGGACCAGGCTGTTTTCCTTAAAGAAGACCTCCAGAGCAGAAAAATGCTGGCTTCATTGAAGTTCAGCATGGCTACAGTATGTCTGTATGATATTCTCTCTCCACACAGGGCAGGCTGGGGCTTGGGATTTCACTATAAGCAGCCCACAGCAAACTAAGAGAGATTTACCTCAGAAAAGGGATTAGCATCTCTCTCATGCAACATACATTGACACACTGAATCAACAGTTATTGGAGGGGAGGAGTGTAACTATGTATCAGTCAATATAAGTCAATGGGCTTGGCTGTCACAGACTTGTTTACAATAAGGTTGATTTAGAGCCCCTTTCTCTACGTTTTTTTCGAGGTCTTGCTACCAAACAAAAACACACGCAAAAATGAAAACATTTCACACAAAAGTCCTCTCTGGAAAAAAGGCTCTGCCAAATCAGACGAGGGGGAAAAATGGATGAGAGGAAATTTTAATGCAAAAAAATGTCAAGAAATCAACCCTAATGTTGTTACAATGTTTTAGGAGCAGTGATTGAGAGCAGTGAAGAAATTTAGGGTAATTTTGACAGTAGGACTGGGTTTTTCACAAGCAGGCCTGTCAGAATTGTGGCCGTGAGTTTGTTGGAAAGGTAAGCTCATCGAGCGAATGGGGGGAGGTTCAGAGTGGGAATCAGGGTTTGGTTCACTTTAAGAACCACCAACAGGTCTTCTCCACACAGACGTACAGGTGAAGTAATTAGCAGAGCTATAGAGCAGACTATGTGGAGATCCTGTTAGTGACTGTGGTGGAGAAGGCTCTGGAACACTGGAGTAAATAAGCCATTTCAAAATATCTGATTATATGTAAATACCTTCTGTATTCTAACTGAAGCCAGTGACTTTGTTTCAATTTCTGGATGTGGTTAGGCTAGGAAGGGCACATCTTTGGGAGTCATTTGCATGCTCTACAGTGACCACTGTAGCTTGCCATGCTCACTTTTTTCCGTGGTCTATAGCAGACTTTGCTATGGCTTCTACCCAGCGCTGCAGGAAATGAGGAAAGCCACATGGCACAGGCTTCAGGTGAGCTGCTTGCTTGTCCCTTCAACACCCTGATTGTCCCTTTAACACCCATACAGATGCAAAAAAGATTCCAGTTTACAAGTCACTAGCAAAGTTCTCCACTCTTTAGGAAATACTGTTTTAAAATGATAGGCTCTCAATTAGTTGTTTTGGTATGAAGTTGTAAAACTGGCCCAGAGGCAACGGGGGTGTTCTATGTATAGAGCCAGAGTAATGGACCCCCCTGAGATCACTTTCTAGCCTGCCAGCTAATAAAAGCTGGCGCAGAGCAGTCTCTACTAGTCAGAAGTCCTTTGTGGCCTGGTAACCTTAAAACTAGTACTGTCCTAGGCCCAAAGGTGGGTTTGGAGTCTGTTTAAACTGACCCATACAGGTCTATACATGAAGCAAACATTAAGCCATTTAAATCAGATAAACAGTACCACTCCTCAAATGTAAACCTGTAACAACTGTTTGAGATGCATTATTGTTACAACCAAGTATCAGCTGTTAAAAAGAGAATGTTCCTGGGCTAGGACAAGGCCAACATGTCCACCTGAATACCAGGTCCTAGGCAACCAGAAGCTAAAGCTATTCCTAGCTCTAAATTTGCATATCATTACCGACATCTGTCTTGTGATGTCCACGTTAATCCTTCATCATGGAAGAGGACAGCTTGACTATGCTTAAAACAAGATTATACAGATGTAGCAAGTCTTACCTTGACAAGCATAATACTAAATGAGCCCCTTTAACTAGTCCAGTCAGGCTTGAACATTGTGTAACAAGCACCCAGAGGTACCGATGCTCAAAAGCATGGTCTCCATACTAACCTAATTCCCCCTCCCCTTGCCCCTATTCTCCAAAAAGGCCCTTCCCCTGCCTTGGACCTCGATTCCCACACAGTGCTAACATCCATGGTGCTCGGTCTATTGAGCGTCAAGGAATAGCATGGTCAGCACTTCCATAGATTCCATAGAACAGCCCCAGTGCTCCACTGGTTGGACTATGGACATTTTCTATGGCAGGAACAGCAGGTAATGATGCCATTCTACAGAAGGAGAGTACATCTGATCTACTTCCGCACAATACAGTTTAGCATAACGTCTGTGTGTAGAAGCCATAAAAAAAGAAAATGGTAATATTTGAATTGAAGGGTGGGCACAGACACTGTAACTAGTTGTAATTTGGCACAGAAACCATTGAAAATTTCAGGATAACTTACTGTGCCATTGGCCATTTGAAGTGCTTGGCTACGTTCACACCTGTCCAGTTGCATTTGCGGCATGGGTTTTGAGCATAGATTCCGTTTTGCGTTAGCAATTTTTGTTTGCGTTTTGTTCGTGTTTGCACTTGTGTTCACGTTCTAAAACAATCCCATTTTAATGCATTTTTCTCCTCTCTGCCACACCGGAGAGGTGCTGGATTATTTTTGCGGTAGAGGTGCCATTGCTGGATTATTTTTGCGGTACCGCAGCGTCTGCTGTGAACCCAGAAAAGCATGCGGTACTGGACAGGTGTGAATGAGGGCTTAAGAACATAAAAACACAAAAGCAGTTACACATTTCACACCAACCTGCACTCCTAATGCCATAGTTGCTCTGCCTGCAGCTCTGTATTTAGCTACCTTAATTGATAAACATTGCAATTAAACTAATTAAATTACAAAGAAAAATCATTCTACTAAATTCACTAAATATATTATTTATTTTGTCTTAATGATGAAAGTCTGAGCAGAAGCACGTACCTTACAGAGGGAGCAGGCTCGTCTGTGTCCCTGCAGCACATTACTTCCTGAGCCTCTGCTAGTTCCTATTTTGAAACTTCAAGAGCTTCTACCCAAGTAAGTGAGCCTGCACATTTCTGCCGTGTTACGTGTAAGGGCTGCCTACTGCCGCCGAGCAGGAACTAGCTACAAGTCATACTTCACATGCATCCACCGTGTGTCACACACATAGCATGGCTGTCAGTGCATTAAGAAAATAACCTTGTCATCTGCTAATCCTCAATAATAAACATTGTGGAAAATATAGCAATTTCCCAGCCAGTGATGGCTTGTCATGCCATGTCATTGTATCGGGTAAACACAAGCGGAGTGCGGCAGCTCTGCAGAACCTGTTTCCTGTGTCTCGAGTATTTCTGTGTCACCAGAAAAAAACTTACAAGAAGTGTAGAAGCTTTAAGCTCAAGTAAGAAATTAGTTTGGGTGCCACTTTATTACAAACAGTAGCAGCTCCTCAAAATGTAATACACATTTACCTTTCCTGCCTTTTTTGAGGCCCACCTGTACCACTTTTTTCACACTTTGATAAAGTCTTTTAAAGAGGAAACCTTACCGGACTGTTTTAAAAAAAACCCTCCGGTTTTAATTTTGGGCATCATTTACTCACCTCGCCAAAGGATCCATCTTTTGGGCCCCTCAGTTTCCAGGCGACCTTCCGACTGGCAGAGCCAGTTTGCATCCCATCAGACACCGAGCGCAGCCCCAATCTCACACCTGCACAGTGCCCATGAGTGAGATGCAAAGGGGTCGCCCAAAATTCTGCGAGACTTCGCTAAGCTCCGAGATCGCTGTGGGATATTGTACGGCCTTAGCTGGCACAGGGGGCAGAGGATCAGGCCCTGAAGCAGCTGGATGTTGCTGCAGCCGGCAGAGGCGACATCCAAAAGGTGAGTATGGGCTGATGGGGGGAGAATTGACCCCTTTTTATTTTAGGTCCGATGTTCCTCTTTAACAACAAGTAATGCTGGATGTCATTCTACAGCAAGCCAAACAAAAAAACAAAAGGGTCCCCTGCAGCTCATCAGTGCTAGTCTGGCACTCCGGCAAAAATGCCTGGCTTTCCAGGTCAGAACATGTGATCATAACTGATGGCGTATCAGGCTCACGACATCTATCAGGCACAGGAGTGCTGCCACACCCTCTCCATTCATTACAATGGAAAGGATGTGTTGAGACACACACCTTCATTGTAGAGAATGGAGAGGGCATGGCCACATCCCTGTGCCTGGTGGCAAGTTTGGGCCCGGGCGACCAGTGAGTTTCAAGGAGCAGACTTGCATCATGCTGTGCCCCGGTCTGCCTGTTGAGCCCCACTCGTTGCAGAAGTAGGCAAGTATCAGCGCCAGCATACAGAGCGGGGCATCAATCATTTAATTTGACTGGAGGGCCATTTAATGAATTATAATGTAGCTTTAGTACTGTAGGTGCAAATACAATGGTAGGGGTGGGTATGGCCCTCCTACTGAGGCTTTAGCATAGTAGAGGCAGAACATGGGCTGGGGAGGCAGAACATGGGCTGGGGTGTCTTGACTGGTGGGTAAAGTGGGAACAGGTATGGGGAGAGCGGCTGGGAGAAGGACCTAAGAGGAAGGAAGCAAGGGGATGGATATTAGAAATATTATGAGCGAATTCCAGCATAGGTTCTAGGCCCAAGCATCGGCAGTGCACTCACGAGAATTTATCCGCCCCCCCCCCCCTTATCTGTTCATGCATGGTAAAAGAGGGGTTTGTCTTACTAATAAGTGAGAGGTTTGAGGGGCCTTTTGGGGAAGAACCATACATGCTCTATATTAAATGTACTGTAGGATGGAAAACTGACTTGGTAGTGTTGTATTTTGAGACACGTAAGGACATATAAAGAGTGGGTCTATTTAGTAAACCAGAGCTTTACTAAATTCTGCAATATACAAGGGGTGCAAGTGGGGTACTTTTAATTTGCAATTAAATAGAGAATTGAATCAAAACTCCAGGCAAATTAATTCTTAGCCCTCAGGACCAGAGCATTTCCCCACCATCAGGATGCTCATCAGCTGGAATTCATATAGAAAGCTTAGGCAGAATAGTCACCTAGTCTGCACTCCACACACCTCCCACATGACCGCCAGTGGGAAATGGGGTTCATACTCACTGGTCAAACTCTATTGTTTGCTGGCAGTGGATTCATAGTGGCATAACTGAATGCAGTTTTGGAGCGTAGAATATAATGTAGACAAACAGCCTTACAAAGCGATCAAATCTATAAAGTTGGTGGAGATGCTTGTGGACGTGACGTGATGTCCATGAATGGCATGTAGATACAAAGGGTCAGTGACACCAAATTTCTATCACCTCCGACAATATTAAATTGGACAGAAAACATCACAGCCATCTTGAAGACACAGCACTCTTCTTTCTATGTTCTCTGTGTTTTTGTTCTTGCATTATGTTCTGTATTAGTGCATTGCCTAGCCTGTGTATTCCCTATCCGTCTGTAGGAGTATGGTATAAACTGCCAAATAATTTTCCTTCTACACATTTGTGTAATTAGCCAATAAAGCTATTCTATTCTAGCTGAAAGATGTTATTAAAGCACATGGTTTTCTTTAGAACATCTGCTACCTAAAAAAAAAAGACTTCCTGCATACCCTTTACCTTGTTTTTATTCTTGTTTTGCACCTAGCTCTCCTTCTGCTTTTTCAGCTATCAAAAGGTTAAACGGTTGAAAGGAACTCAGGTGCTGACAGGTGAAACTGCTGCTGGAATCTCCCTATTGCTTGACAGCCACTGTCTACCATAGTGTAGGTAGGTAAACCTCCAGAGAAAGGGGGAAGTGACAGTACACAGGTGATTTTTCCTTTTACAGCTGGAAATAGTATTTCAATGTCATGTAGAAAAGGCTAGATTTATAGGGTTAATCCCCCACCACCAAGAGTGCAACTAAGGACATACCTCCAAAGTGTCTCTGATGTGGAGGGACTGTCCCTCTTTTGGTCCATGCCCTTTGTTGTTCCTATTTGTCCCTCTTAGAGTTGTAACATGCAGATCTTATTATTCTTTCAGTCAAAGACAAACCCTCAATTTCCTTCTGCAAATGTGTCCCCTTAGGGCCCCCCCATTCCCAGCCCACTGCAAAACTATAGTCTCAGCATCGCACATGCGCCGTGGGACCGGGAAGAGGTGAGTTTGTTTCGGCAACCTGGGGGGTTTCACACAGCGGGGCAAGGACCATAACCCAGGATAGTTAAAATCCTTGGTCTGGCCCACTTTAATGCTGGTTCTGGGTCTATTAATACCCCCTCCCGCTATTTTTTGCCAAAGGGCAGTTAGGAGGCATCTTTTTGCCTGTTTGATTTGTACAAACTTTTAGTACATGAGAGAAGGTATAAAAGGTGGACAAGCTTACAATGTACTTGCGTTTTAAAAACATATACAGATGGGAAGAGCTAAAAATAATTAGGCTACAATTTCATACAGAAAGAAAAACTTGCATGCCATGCCAATATAGGGCATAATGCAGAACGTAGATATGCATACAATCTGTTTGTGTTGGTATGAAGAAGGATGACGGAGCAAACCATACAATGTATTTGGGTATATTCGAGGAGCTTACATAAACAGCTTACATAAGGGAGGGTACAGGGGTGGAGAAGCTCACCAAACCCATTACTTGGATCAAAGCTGCCTTAATAGAACCCCAAGTCCACGTAGCAGGGGAGGCACCACGGCTACTGAAATTACTTGGAAAAGGGTGTCGGATTAAAGTGGACTGCAAAGTGGAAACCCTCCCACATGGTACTAAGCCTGACTTACAGAAAAGAAAAGATTTGATCACATGACAGAGGAAGGGCACCCTAGATTTGCAGTAGCTGCTGTAAGAGCTGCCACACAGAGTGAATGAACGATAGTCATCCTCACTTCACCAGTGGAAGCAGAGCCACCCAGGCTGAGCTTCAAGGGATGTCTGGTTTAATCACAAAGAGTGATTTCACAATGGTTTCCTATGAAGCAAGATCCCTTGAAGCTCAGAGATTGATCTCAGACTTCTTTGCAACATTGTGTCAATTCTTTGCTAATGATTGCTGCAGCAAGCCGCTTTAAAGTCTATTGAATTAGACCTGGACTGTACTTCAGGCAAAGTCGATGCCATTTTTGAATGGGTATATTTTTGCATGTCAAAAGGAGCTGTACTTATCTAGCATTTTTTTCCCTTTAGGTTAGCATATGTGAGTTCAAAGCTGTTTGCACTACGTACAACCGTACACCAAGATTTACAAGAAGAGGGAAGCGAGTTCATAGCAGCAGTGTTGTGTGTGAACAGGACTCACTTCCCCTACTAAATTTGGCGTCCCCTACCCTACGTCCCCTACTAAATTAGAGTCATAGTCTCTATAGTTAAAGGGTAGCGGGGGATGCTCGGATCCATTTGCCTTAAAGCACGCTGACTGGACGAGAGGTTGTGCATGTGTGGTAGGACGCGGGAAGGGTGAGTCAGATTGGGCGATCTGGGGGGTTTCAAACAGCAGGGCACCCTCAATCGGGGTGCCCCTTGGGCAAAAACCACATCCCAGGACAGTAAAAATCTAAGGTTTTGGTCCACTTTAATACCCACATTCAATCCCTGCCCCCTTAGCCCCCTGTTCCCAGCCCCACTGTACCCAAGAAGCCAAGGAACCCCAGCCCCCGATCTTTTAGCCCCGGCATCATGGTTGGGGGGCCTCAGCAGGGATGACTGGGGCCGGCCAGGGGCTGGTAAAATCCAGGGCTGATTTTCAGTCTCAGTCCACCACGGAGACTGTTTTTTAGAGGCTGGAAAGCTATGGCAACACTCAGCAAATTCTAAGACCGAAGGTTAGTGACTTGGCTGGGACAAAAATGTTGCTAGTTAGGAGGAACTACTAAAGACCTTATTCCCTCTCACCACTCCCAATTCGGGATGTCCTGCTGCCTCTCCCCACTCACAGCAAGCCAGGAAACAGGTATCCCTGCACTTACCAATTGTATACATTCCATCAAAATCTTCTGTCATTCTGCCATACCACGTGACCACTGGCAACCAATCGGGTAGTAGTTAAGAGGAAGTGATGTAAAATCCTCACCTGTGCTTTATGACAACATTCTGCCAGACATAGAAAGAAACTGTGAGCTATTCTCACAAGTGATGTTACCACCAGCCAGAAACACAGGTACCTCAATAAAGTTGCCTGTGTAACATGGCTAATAAAGGCAGGGCTTTCATTATACATATCCCACTTTTTCAATCACTTTTTAATAATGAATACATAAACATCCAATTTTCCTCATACCTCCTCAGGGCTCATCTATAACACCCCAGCCCCCCACCCACACCTTAATCTCGATTCAAAGACACATTCGTCCAGACTTCCGTAGTTGTCTGTGAAAGTTTGGGTGGGAGTTCGTTTTTTTTGTTTTTGTTTCGTTCATTTTTCATTCGTACTAACGTTCGGGAAAATGTGTATATGCGCTTTCGATGAACGGAAGCAAATCGGAACATTTCTGTTAGTTCGGATCATTTTCCAAACAAAATCAGAAATGTTTCGTTCGTTCAGATAACTTCCGTTGTTGGGATGGGTTTCCGTCTGATTCAGAGAGCTGATTTCCGACGGACCACCACCCTATAAATCCGCTTCATTTCCGATCCACTTACGGGACCTTTGAGGGCTCGGATTGCTATTGTTGAACATGTTTTGTGGCTATGTGGAGGAGTCTGCGCGCCTTTAGCACCAAGTCATTGCATGTATGAGCATGGCCGAGGCCATAAATTGTATAGCAATGAATATCTGAATCAATACATTTCATGTATGCCTTATAGAAGCATTTTAATGCTGACCTTAATTAGTCCTTAGCATGTAAACATTTATTTTCTACACATCCATATAATTGCTAGATTTTTTTAGACTTATGTCCTTTGTGAATTATATTTGGATTGTTGAACTTGAATCTTAATTTGTTGTAGGAGTTATTGTTTTAGTCGGTTACCTTTGCTTTGTGTAATTATTTTATATTTTGTTGCAGGAACCGTAAGATGTGCCACTCACACAACATACAAGCAGTGTTTGGTCCAGCTATGTGATTCCTCAGTGTTCTTGCAGGGCATCCAGGGTCGTCCCATGATGCTTATATATTGCAGAGCTCCGGCTAATTTTGTCAGTTTGAGTCAGGAGAATTATCTGGTAGATGGCTCCTGGGTAAGTTTGCTCACATTCCATCAATCCATTTTCACTGTATGACAATGAATATAGTTGATGACTCATGACTTAACCTATTGCTGTTTTTAGCCCTTGATGACATGTTAAACAATATTGTAGCTTAGAATGTGTATTTTATGTTATTATTTTTAAATTCTTTCAGGGGATTCTGGATATCCACTCCTGCCCTTGCTCCTGATGCCCGTTCTTTGCCTGCAGAATGCGGGCCAGGAGTTCTCTAATCGGGCACTATGCAAAACCCGCGCCGTGGTGGCGAGGGCCCTCTGGCTTTTGAAGTCCAGATTTAGGTGTTTGGACCATACGGGGGGCACTGCAGTATAACCCCAACAAGGTTCTACCAATATTTTAATTTATATTTTTTAACAGGGACCACACGTGCCAGAGTGGCAGAACTGAGTGTCAGGGTCCTTCAGTTGGTGGGCGAGATGCAGGAGCTGCGCAACTCGTTGGGGACCACAGATGAAGAATAATGTTCTGTGGCCTGCCATTGCTATGTATTTTGTTTTTTATAGTTGTAAAAATTTGAAATTTTCTAAATGTTTAAAAATTTTATATTTTATGATGGAATCCAAAAAAAATATGTTACAGTGTAATTTCATTTACAAAATACATTAACACAAAACTAATGGGCCCAGAAATATTTAAAGATGAATATTCACATGACCGAGAAGTGGTTGGGGTGAGCTTTAAGGGTCCAAAAGGGAAGATGGAGGATAGTGCTAAGTGGTTTGCGTGAGCTTTAAGGGTCCAAAAGGGAAGATAGAGGATAGTGCTAAGTGGTTTGGGTGAGCTTTAAGGGTCCAAAAGGGAAGATGGAGGATAGTGCTAAGTGATTTAGCTAAACATTGTAATAGAAGTGAGGGTGGCAAATATGTAGGCGAGCACTTTAATGAGTTAAGTTTGTAGTGTGCAGGCGCTAGATCGTAAGGATTTCCGTCTGGACGAATATTTATTGAAAAGGGAAACAGAAAGTAACGGGAAACGTAAAGGATTCGTTGGAGGATACGATGGAAAAAGGGCAAAAATAAAAGCCTACGTTGTAACGTGAAAATGAAACGGAAAAGTCACGATGGAAAACGACATTCTCGTATTCGTAATCTGCCGTACGAACGGACGGAAACTTTACAGGTTTTCAATGCATGCATAGAATCGCTCGTACACTCATACGAGAGCGGAAACATTTCACAAAAAAAACAGATCGGCACTAAAACGGAAGTTTTTCTTTGTCGAGCCTCCAACACAGACAACCATTAGGTTTTTTTATGAGTCCGAGGGTATAATTAAATGTGATGGGCCCCTGGTGAAGACATTAAATAGGAAGCCCCAGTGTTGCTCATAAAGCAACCTTTTCTTGACAGGCTTAGATTAGATAGAATTAGACTACTAAAAGACTGTAAACACAAATGTTCAATTTTTGTACATGGGGCCATGTGAGCATATAGGATAAATAGGGTAGATGGGCATCTGACTTCATGGACCCACTCATGGCATTATAGGACCCCCACAGCATTAAATCTCCATACCATGGCAATACCCGTACCTTTTTTAAAATCCCCATAACTACCCTGAAAAGTGCCCCCCCCCCGAAACAAAAAAACACAAAAATGGACTGAGCCCTATGTTGGAAGTAATGTAATGGCTGCTTTGAGTAACCTCAAGCCTGCACTCATTTCACCCACCTTTAGATGCTCTATGGAAGGACACAGTGAAGGGGACATTTTTCTATCCAAATAACATTTCGAAGTTTTAACTTAAAGCCAAGGAACAGAAAATAACCTGTGCTGGCAATTTCCTCCATATGGTCCCCATCTTCTTCTTTTCTCCTGAGATAACTAAGAAATGTTAAACTTTTTAATTGTGTGATGTCAAACTCAGAGAAGATCCACAGTTTCCATGTGTCCCATGTGAGACTGCACAGAGACAAACGAAAGTCTTGCTGTCTAATCTCAACATCATTTACTCTCCTAGATCGCTCAAACTAAGGGTGACTCCCCAGTCCTAGGACTGATGCTGAGTTGAGATGTTATCAGTGAGTGCTCAGGGGGGTGACTGTAGGGAGAACTACATCAGTACTATTAATAGGCTATGTCTCAGAGAATCTCGAGAAGAAAAAAGCATTTACTCACTAGAGTCCCAGGTACTTCTTCTGGATATAGCTGCCTGCCTTCTCCGTTCCCAAAAGTCACACACAAGAGAGATAGATGGCCGTGTGTAGTAACTGGCAGGGATGAGTAATAGTCCCTTACACACAGGACTGCCTGAGGTGATAAACTTCAAAAATCAGGAATCTGGGGGCTGTCCAATATCTGAACTCCCATCAAATCCAACCTCAGGTGACTAGTCCAGTGAGCAAAAATGCAGCTTCAAGCTTTGGGTACCCCTCAGACCAAACTGTGCAAAAAGAAATCCAGAATTGAGCAGAACTATTAATCAGATATGCACTCTGTACCAGTCTTGTACAGACCGGCAGCAAGTTGTGTGCGTGGCTTCCACTAGTGATGGAAGGCTTCCACTAGTGATGGAACAAATCAGTAGTTTTACCTAATTGCAGAGTTCCCTTTATTCTAAATCAGGGCTGGGGAGAGGGTGGGTGTGAGCATAACTCCATTCAGCTTTGGAAAGACGTTTTCAACAAACACCTAATCAAAGCAGTCGTTATGGAGATAGACTCCTCCACATACCTGCAGCTACTCCTACAGCATCTCTCTAGCTCCACGTGGCCGGCATCCCAGGCCTAGCCTCAGTAGATGCATAAGGCAGAGAACAGGACCAGACCAAGGTGCCCATAGAAAATAATGGGCTTGCTCTGGTACCATAATCCACAGACGACGACGGGCCCCGTGGAAACCGATAAACGATCCAGGATCAGCTGCAGGTAAGCAGGAGAGCTTTGTGCCACCAAAATAGACTTTCAATTTAAAGTGGACCAAAACCCACTCCCCAATGGCCCTGGAATCTGTAAAATTCCAGGGCCGCGAGATCCCCCCTCCGGGGCAGCCAGAATTGGGATGCCCTGCTGTTTGAGGAGGATGCATTGGACAAAGGAGGACCAGTGGGCAGGAAGCAGTTAAACTTGAACCTGCTCCCTACCCGCCTGCTGATCCTTCAATGTCCGGCACGCACCACGCACACATTCACACACAAGCAAAAGACCAAAGCTTACGGTGCTCTCGTGCCTCTAATCGTACTTCCACATCCCTGCTTCTGGCAGGTGGTTGTGGCTTATGTATGGCAGCATCCATGAATGAATACCGACTGCACAAATAGTCTTTCCACCAGTAATTCCACCAGCCAGAATTAAACCTATACAAACAGCGGCATGGGAGCGCCGTAAGGTATGGACTTTTCTTTTACCAGCAGCCTACACAGGCATTCCCTCCACAAGACACACCAATATTTTCCCCTAACCCCTTGTGCAAAAAATATGATATATTACAATATTGTTAAACGATGTCCAGAAGTGGAAGATTACATTATCCTATTTCCACAAGCAAATTTGAAGTTTAGAGAGCCCTATTTACAGAAGCAAATTAATCACAACCCATACCTGAATTATACATGTAATATATATATTATTATATTATTAATGTTTATTTATTAAGTGTCATCATCTTCCAATGCATTGTACAATCTGGAATTACAAACAAGGTAAAACAACTTCAACTACATGAGCATTATGATTCAGATGTGACAGAAAAACACAAATAGTCCTGGAACACAGTTTTTTTTGCTGTCTCTTACTGTGAGTCATTGCATAGGTGTGGCAATAACATCACACAACAGTGGCAATGAATGGAGGAGGCGGAGCTTTACAGCTAGAACAGGCGCCATTATCTGGGATCAGAGTGAAGCAGGAGCAGTAAAAATTGGCAAAAGGTGCTCTTCATGGGGGAAGCAATTCAGGGGATTGCTAGTTAGAAATGTGGGTTTAGATCTGCTTTAAACTTTGGTGTTTCTCCTCCTGATGGGGACATCCTGATTGTGTGCATCCCCGTAGATTGCCTAAAAACTAACTTTTCCCGTTCTGACAGCACATGCGCAGGTCACTCAGCCAATCAGTGGCTCACGTGTCATTCAGATCTCCGTTTCTCTTATATATCTGAAATAGAATGCAAGCCACTGACCACAACAGGTATAGCAGGGGTGTGGCATGGGTTCAGGGAAATATGTACTGAGCGATCCATAGGACCTCACACCCTGGGAGAATCCAATTCGGTATGTGCCATAAATAGTCTTATAGACTATAGACTAGGGAGGTGGTTGCTCCTTTTTAGGAAGCGCTTTTGCTTGGTCAGTGTATAACTGGCAGTAGTAGCAAGCAGAACAACATCATGTCTGCCCCAGAGACTCTTTTCTGTAGTTAGTTAAGATGTCAGTAATCATTTACTTTAAATGACCCTCTTGTTGTGTAACATGTTATTCATCATTTATGCACATTATGAAATGCTTTCCAAGCTTCCTCTGACAATCTGCTAAAGCTATTTTCTGGTCATTGACTCTGGGGGAAGGTCAGAAGTTGGCACAAGTTAACTTCAAAGTTCTGGGCCCTCCTAGAGAAATGTTCCTTGCCCTCCAATATAATGTCTGGAACTTGGGTCGCAATAAACATTGGCATCGAGCCACATAATACACAAAATTCATTCACCCCATTCAATAGGGAACTGTTAATTGTTAAAGCAGAACTAAAACCCAGGATTTTTACGATCATGGGTTTTGGACAGCTTCATAGTGATTTGGGATTAAACCCCGGGATCGTCTGAAATGTTACCTCGATACACTCCCACATGGTGCATGGATGCGCCCTCCTCCAATCAGAATAGATTGCTGTGCTCAAAAAATACTCAGTAATCTATTCTGAATGAATGTATTGCCAAGGAATTTCAACTGAATTGCCAGATTTAGCAGAGTTTTGGATGAACTGGGGGAGTTTAGCACAGCTAGGCTTCCTATAATGGGATGCCTTGAGAGCAAGCTATCGCCTGCTGACAACCTATTTTAGTCCAAGGGCTGCATTGTCTTATTGCTCTACTACAAGGGACCAAAATAAATAATAACTAAAGATTTACTGCAGGAATGCTTTAACCTTAAAGCAGCTCAAAAACATGCTGGCAAGCCCTGGAGTCTAAATCACTCCAGAGATGGCCGCTAGCCTGGGGCAATCCGAATAGCTCAATGTGTGGAACCAGGGCCGGCTCCAGGTTTATGTGGGCCCTTGGGTGAAGCGTTGCGTCACATCACCGAAGGACGTCCCAAATCTGTATTCACCCTAAGGATCATGCTATTTGGCCCCAAAAGGGCACCAAAGCCCTTTAAACCTGACCACGAATCTAGATTCTCCTGATTTTGGATGCCCCTGTATGTGACCCCCTCCTTGTTCATTACTTTCCGGGAACTGATGAATAGACTGTGGGATCACCAGTTTGAGTTAACGGCCAAACCAGCGGGGTTCTTTCACAAACAGGGGCATCCCAAATTGAGATGCCCCTGTAAAGCGGTCCAAAATTGCTTATATAGTAGGTATGCCAGCGATACCAGGGGGTTTCACACAGTAGGGTATCACAGATTGGGATGCTCCAGAGAAAAGAAATCAGCTGGGGTGGGCAACTTAAAAGCAGAACAAAACCCAGCACTTCCTCCCCTGGAATCTAAATCGAGATGCCCCATTGTGAGGAACCCAGCCATTCGAGGAGATGGGGGTAGCAGCTGTGGCGTGCCCTCCCAGTCCACCTCCGGTCAAGCACCTTTGCACACCCCAAAGGACGACCCTGTCAGTGCCCCCCCCCAGAGAGTGGGGTCCCTGGCAGTGGCCCTGCCTTGCCGGGTGCTGATGCCGGCCCTATGTGGAACCCTCCAGGGTTGCGAGTAAACCCACCTTTTGAGGTGGATGTAGGTGGGATAGGAAGAGGTGAGTTGAGCATAGGTAAGGCAGGAAGAGGTGAGGTGGGCAGAGGTAAGCAAAGCTGGAGAGAGTTGAGTTGGGAAGAGGTGAACAGAGGTAGGTAGAGGTAGGTAAGGTGAGGTGAGCAGGAAAATATTTTTCCTGGAATAACTGACCCAATGCTCAAAGCCTTTTACTGCACTTTGCTCAAAACACACCCAACACAAACATCTCACCAGTAGCACATGTGTGTCACCCACCTCTACAGAGAAGTTCATCATTGCCTTACTTCCTGCTTCAGGAATGAGCAATACACTGCCCTATACTGACTAGTCACTTGCACTGCAGGCATAATCTCAGCTCAACTCTCCAACTACCTAGAGATGCTAAGGGCTGCATCTGACAGCAGTGTAGGCCTCAGGTTGTACATCCCTACCTTAGCATGATTTAGACTCCAGGGCCAGGTGAGGGGGGTTTTGGTCATTAGTTGTCTAACTGTATCCAACTGATTTAAAAGACAGAAAAAAAAGTTTACTGTAGGAGCTGTGAAAGGGCCCCATTTAATGTTCGCACCCACTGCCTGCTGCTGCTTATAACTGATTGTTATATACACAACATATATTTATGATTAATGTTTCTAAAACTTCCTATGACAGTTACATTAATTATACAATATTAAGGGGAGATTTTTTTTAATGCCTTTTTCCGACTCCACAGCCCTTGTGTGAACCCCCTAGATCACCGGTATTTACTCACCTTGTTCCGCTCCCACGGCACATACATGAGCTTCAATTAGAGCTATTAACCATGACAATGTAATTCAGCAAATGGCTTTGATTATTTTCAATAGGGAGTGAAAGCATCCCCTGCACTATCCGGCTGTGCGCTCACTTCTGCCCCAGACATTCAGACAGGGAATGCACCCACTTCCACTGACCATTTGAGCAAATCAGAGTTGTTTGCCGAATGACATTGTCATAGCAAATGGCTCTGACTGGATGAGAGCCCGCCCTGTTGGACCTAGGAAAGGTGAAGGATGGACCCCTTATTAGTTCAGTAAAACAAGTTTAAAAATACAATTATTGTTTGAAATTAACTTTTACTTACCTTCTCTGTCCAAACTTAGCATCCCTTTAATTTATGCCGGTGTGAAGTCCACTAGCATTTGGTAAGGAGGGGAACACAGGTTCCCCTTCCTTTCATCCCCGCTCCTGGCCGGGGACCTCATACTAAGCCCCCAGGGAGCCCCAGGGAACCTCCCCCACCCGACTAATATGTCACAGGGGAGGGGCATAGAAAGGGATGGTATTGTGTCTTTGGATCACCAAAATCAGTCTCAAACACCTGTGATAATTCATTTCTAAGGTGGGCCTAAATAAACTAAAACTACTTATAGTAATATATATATATATATATTCTATACTATACTCACCTTTTCTCCCACACAGACCATCACTCCTAGTCCAGGGCAGCAGTGCTCACCTGAAAGGCTGGATGCATGTCCATCGCCGCCCGACACCTCGTGCAGCATCGCTTAGTTGTCGTGCTTCTTTTCCTGTCTCGCTCTGATGTGGCAACGCCCTCGCCATCAGTTACAGCGAGCTGCCACGCCCTCCTCCATTCACTCCAATTTGCCTGAAAATGTTCTTTAAGGAGGATGTTTCACATTATTAGCCAAAGATTCAAGCAATATGGGAAAGAAAAAGGTTCTTTCTGCTGCCGAAAATCCCCAAATAATGCAATGACTCAGAAAGGTATGAAAACATGAGATATTACACAAAAATGTAAGCATAATCATCATACTGGGAAGAGATGTGTGTCTGATATGGAGCACAGACAGTTTGGTGCAGACTAAAGCATAATGAGGAAGGTTTCTGCAAGACAAATTTATCAGATTAAGAGCCGTTGCCAAAACACCATTACAAACGCAGAAAACAGGCACTTGAAGCTGCTGCTGCTTTTAAAGACCTTTGAACCCAGGGGCGTAGCTAGGAGGGAGCAGGGGGGGCACTTTCCCCGGGTGAAGCAGGTCAGGGGGGCGCCAAAAGGGAGGCCTGAGAACAGGTGGGCGGCACCATTTAGAATCTTTGCCCCAGGTGCCAGAAAGCCTAGCCGGCATAGGACAAGCAGAAAGCAGCCTAATTTAACCCTTTGCCGGAATTGTAAGATGTAAAATCTTCCAGAGGTTTGCAATTGTGCATAACGATTTGGCCACAGCTACTGCTCACAAGGAGAAACAAGTGCAATGGGCCCAATGGGCACATGACGACTAATTTCCAAACCATCTTGTTTACTGGTGATTGCGATGAAACCCTGGATAGTCCAGATGAATGGAGTAGAGGGTAGTTGTTGGATGGCTACTGAGTCCCAACTAGGCTGCAACATCTGATAGGCCCCTTTAGGGCCACTGAATGTGAGTTTCTGACTGTTTTCCAAAAGAAGAACCATGTCTTCCGCATTAAAATAACCCACAAGCATGACAATGCACCATCTCATGCTGCAAACAATACATTTAGTCCATTGGCTGCTATAGGCATAACAGAGAGAAAACACCATCCTCCCCTGACTTCAACCCTGTAGAGTATCAAGCAAAATTTACAGGGCGGAAGGCAGCTCTGGGGGGTTATTTTGACATCCTGCAAAGAGATTTAAGCAGGAACTCTACAATAATCGCTAAGGTGGATGGATGCAAGAATTGTAAAGGTGATATTAAAGAAAGACTCCTATGTTATCATGTGGATTTAATATATGTTAAGACGGTTTGATTGAAATTGCTATTGAATTGTGACCTGTTTATGCTGCAAATTCAATAAATGTCAATCTTCAGTTTTTTATAACCTAAAAAAAATTATCAAAACTGTTGTTGTGGATAATACATTGTAACAATGCATTTTGCATATTTTAATTAGTAAAAAAAACATTTGGAGGCTTGTTAAATACCTGGCGTTGAGGTCTTTATACTGACTGTCATTTGGTTCATCGACTGTTTTTTTTATAAATAATCAGCATAATCATTTGAACTGTTGTGTAATGCATTGTGGCTTAAATTAGCTGGGGGGGGGGGGGGGGCTTTGGTCACATACAGAGAAAAGAGGTGGGTTTGGTGTGCTATGCCTTGGTAGACCCTCTCCATCGCAATGAATGGAGTAGGTAGGTGGGGGCAGAAACACAGTAGCCTAAAAGTAACTGCACATGCCTGAGTGCTAACAATTCATTACTGGTTGCCATGAAAGAGGCAATAGATTAGGGCTAGGAATATCTTAATCCTGCCACCAAGAGATGGTTGGGCATGTCTCGTTGGAATTCTGCTTCTCTAAACCATTTGAAACCTTCCTAAAAGTCTGACATGCCATTAAAAGCATTCAGTGTGTGCAGTTTCCAAGGAAATGATCAAATTATTTCATCATTTGTGGACCATGGAAGAGAAAGAAGAAGTGGACCTAAAGCCCATCTTGTAACTCCGTGCCAAGAAGGTTCTCCACAGGTGCACTAACTCGGTACTAACCTAACCCATCCCCTCATACTATCGGTGAGCTTTGCATTAGAGATATTTAATTTTTACCAGAGCTTCATCCACACACACATGCGGCAGCCATACCTTTCCTACTAGGAGCGTTTTCATTTTTGTGGACTTGTAGACTTCCTTGCACAGAGTTGTAGGTTCAAAATTTTACGTCTACTTTAACTTTTCTCAACTTTCAACAGCAGAGTTTGTGAACACAAAAACAGGGCCATTCTCCTCTGCTACTTCATTGAACCTTTAGTCCTGACCCTTTTTACAGATGCAGTTACATCAAATAAAGTTTTTACACAGGAACAATTGGCAGCTATTCACTCAGATGGAGAGATGAAAGGACCGAGCAGGAATCTGAACCTGCAATCTAGATGTTAGAGGCTGGCCTCTGAAAGAACCAGATTTCCCTGCTTTTTGTCACATTCCACCAACCCTGATCGCAACCAAAGCTTAGGAAAATCTGACATGAAAGAAGCATTGCTTTTATGCTAAAAATAAAGTAGAACTCCTGATGTAATGCCATTTAATCACCTGTTCAAGAGCAGGTTCTGACACTAACCTTGCATTTTAAATCCCTCTTCATTGGATGTTATGTTGATTTAAACAGCCCTTACTCCAAGACTAAAAGCCTAAAAAAAAAACAACTGCTTTGAGGTCCAAGATCAAGTGATCATGCAGCAAGATTTCAGTTATACTGGAACACAGCCAGATAAAACACTGATGCTCCGCTTACCAGCAGTCATGTAAAAGCCAGAGCTGGAAAGGATTGTGGTTGAAGAGGTTATTCCTATATACAATTGGCGGCCCTTGTGAGGAACACATGAACAGACATGGACAAATAAGTATATGTAATGCCATAAAAGCAGTCACTTAGTGCACTTTCCATGGGACCTCCGCCATACAGTTCTTTTTGATTCAAGATGACTAAGACCTCCAAACACACATTCCTTTAGATTGTACAATAGTAGCAAACAGTTACAAAATCAATATATCAATATAAGGCAATGCTCAGCACCCTCCTCAACCCATATTAAAGTGGATAAAAAGCTTTCCCTATCCCCCCCCCCCCCGAGGCATTCCGATTTGGGGTACCCCAATGTGTAAAAACCCCAAGGTCATCCAGTAACCTCACCTTCAAACTGATCCAATGGCGCATACAACACAGTTCCAGTACAGTGAGTTGTTAACCTTAAACACAAGAATAGTCTACATTTCTGGACTTTTTTAAAGGAAAGACATCAAGGAGAGTTGCCTTGCCACACAGAAAGCAAAGTATGATTTGAAATTGGATGAACACTTTTTACAAGTGTCTCAACTTTTGGAGATTGCTTTCTTTCAAACCCTGGCTCTATATAACCAGTGTTTGGACAAACTGCTTTAAAACACCCTCTAGGGCGCTGTTTTGCTCTTCAGGACAGAGCACATTGCTATCATAATCCTAAACAAAAGAGAATTAACAAAAAAGAACAAACAATTATAACCCTTAGAAATGTAGGTCTGTCCTATAAAGATATTGTCAGTACAATACAAAGGTCAGCCATATTAATGAAGGGATTTCCGGCTCAGGCTAAGAGTGCTCCAACTTCAATTGACATCCATACAAAGTTGCCAGCCAACCAGTTTAAATGGTTGAAGCAAAGCAGATAGGGGGCCCCTTGCGGTGGGATATGACACTCCATACATGGTGATAAAGTTGCATGTATGGTGAATACCGCCAAAGAATAGACATAAAGAAGTAATAGAAGGAATGACAAACTATGGAAGAATGACAGAAGAAAGAAAGAAAGAAAGAAAATGAACAACAAAAAATAAAGAATGCATAAATAGAAATATAAAAAATATATGGAAAGAAACAAAAACGAAAGCATGGAATGAATGAATATAATGAATGAATGAGCGAATAAAAGAATTAATGAAAAGATAGAATAAAAGGAATAGGAGAAAATGCAGGAAAGAACAAGAGAGAAGGAGTGGGAGGAAAAAAGAAGAGGCGAAGAAAAAATAGAAGGCCTGCAGAAAATAGGAAAGAGAAGAAAAGACAGAAAGAATAGAGGGAATTACAGACAGAAAAATAATGGATGAATGAACAGATGAAAGGAAGAAGGAAAATAGTAAGAAACACAGATAGAAAGAAAAGAAGACAGAGAATAGAAGGACTGACAGAAATAATAGAAGGAAGGAAGAAGAAAGAAAGAAAAGGAATTCCAGAAGGAAATAAATGGAATAGATAGAAAGAAAGAAACAAACAAAAAAACAGAAACAAAAGCTCTCCCAGTGGCCAATCTGCCATTGATTGACAGTCCCCAGTGTTGGTTACTCCATGGCCTTGCATTCTGCAATGGGGCTGCCCAGGGTAGGGGGAATGAGAGAGGGCCCTCCCAAGGTGCAAGGGCACTGGCATCTGCCAGGGTATGCCCAGTGCTAACGCCTGCCCTGCATGCAGGTATTAAAGTCCATAAGCGTCTAAGCGTTTCGAACCCACGTGTCCTTACTCATGACAAACATGAATATAATTCAAACCCTGTTAAATAGTACAAAGCCATACCCCTCACACCATGACACACCCTACCCAGCTCAGCCACAAACCCAGAAACTGAAGCAAGAAACTGAAGAAATAAATTGGTTTTGCCTAGTATACATGAAGTATTAACATACAATCACAGACTTACAGGTGCTTTGAAATATTATTATTATTACTTTTCCCAATGGGAATGAGGTTGGTTAACACTAGTGTTTGCCTGGACAGAGACTTTAATGTTTGTTTTTTATTGTTTAATATATTATTTGGGTCCCTTATGCCATTGGTTGAGGTCTATAAACGCTACTGACTACAATGATACCTCTGTTTTTACAATAGGCTAAAAAAGGAGTTTAATTTCCTTGTTAGAAAGTTATAAGGTTGGAATGATTGATTACCATACTTTTCACATTATAAAGACAAACTTTTTCCCCCCAAAAGTGGGGGATAATGGGGCGAATTTAAAAAACACAAAAGTAACCTTACATTCCTGGAGCTCCGATACTGCATTAGCCTTATCTCGCCAACATAAACACATACACACACATACATTATTGGCGTCTACTGCTGCCCGCTCTCTCTGCCTGTAGCCGCCACCTGCTTGCAAGTTCCTGGGGCGGCGGTTCTGGCTCCTGTGTGGGTGTGGTCTTTGACCCATGCCAGCATCCAATGACGCTGGCATGAGTAAAAGGCCACACCCACCAAGGAGTTGGGAGCCGGAAACGCCCCCCCCGTGTGTGTGTGTGTCAGCGGGAGATGAGGCTCCGGCATTTTTTTTTTGTTTTTTGGGCGCTCACTGCCTATAATGTAAGATGCCGCTCACTGCCTATAATGTGAGATGCTGCTCACTGCATGTATTGTATCTATTATGGGATGATTGGGGGGGGGGGATTCTGCATGGGGGTATTTTAGTGTACCATTTGGTTCAGAATTTCTATTTTTTGGGGGTGAAAATACGGTAAGTAATTATAGTGCTATTTGAGTATTTTACCTTAATAACTAACTTATTCTTAACCTATGCAGTAATTATAAAAAAGGATATGTACGTGCATCTCTTACGGTGACGATCAGGTCCTCACTGTTTCAGTCAGTTGTTTTTCTTAAATTCTTTAGTTAATAAAAATGTATTGAAACCCAAAATAGCGACTTTTCTACCGCTCAACCTGTCAAACCTGCACATAGAAGTCTTGGTTTCACAGTAAAAATGGAAACATGCCTGTTTGTTGCTGAATTAATGCAAAACCAATCACACAGACTGAATCTGTGAAAAGTACAAGAAACGGGAAAAAAAACAATGAATAAACATGAAAAATACTTTCAAGAGTGGGGCTAAAAGTCAGGGTGGGAAATCCGCAACCAGCTTGTGAAAATCCTATAACATGCCACTGATCCCCCCCCCCCCAAATTGTGTTTCCTGGCTGGTCAATGAGCGTGCTTCATTATGGGCGGAAATGGCCACTCTTAGATCAATGGCTTTAAAGTTCGGCCATTAAGGGGTATCCATGAGGTAATGGTGGATATGGCCCTCTCACAGCCTTGAGGCTGAGGCTATAGGACTGGGGGCAAATAAGAGCTGGGGTTTCTTGCCTGGGAGCACAGTAAAGGCAGGTCCTGGGGGAGACTAGCAAGTCAGGGATTGGATGGGGGAAGTTAGAAGCAGCAGCCCAGCCAACCCCAAAGCAATGTGGTCCCTATTCTTCCTATGGTCAGTCTGTCTATGCTTTTAGGTTGTGTCAGAAATCTTACAACAAGAAGCAGTTAAGCTTCAAAGACTGGAACAGTCTGCACACTTAACGCCCACTGAGCCTGTTTGGGATGAACTGGACAGAAGGGTTTAAGCAAAACAACCTACAAGTGCAGCATTTTTTGAAACAGAGTTTCAGCTGGAAACATTGAGGTGTTCTAAATCTATTGACTGGTAGTCTAAATGCAAACAAGCTAAAAGAATGTACTAAATCCCTGGCCTATAAGCATTTTTAGCCAAAAACTCCACAGGGAAACAGTCCCAATGCTCACACCAGTAGTTTCCATGCCATGTCTGCCAAAACTAGACCAACTTGTTATGGGCCCAGAGCAGGAAAGGCCCAAAGGAGGATTTTTTCCAGAGCAACAGTGAATGAGAGAAGAGTGAGAAACTGAGAAAATGTCTACTAACAGCAATCCTGAGAAGGTGCACGGACATTTTACCTATGTCTAATCTATTACCAGGTGATTGGCTAGAAAAAGATCAGAAAGCACAGAGCACTCGCTCAGCATAGAAGCATAGATGATAAATAAATATATATATATATTGTGGTAAGGTGGTGCAAGGGGCCGTCATTGACGGCAGGTATGTAGCACCAATGTACCTGGCATTGGTGCAGTAAAGTCGTGTAGTCTGATTTCCAGCATCAGCTGCTGGTGGCAGTTTGCTGCTGTTGCTTTAGAATAGCCGAAAGGCTAACCTGGGACGGCTTTACTGGGATGGAGTAGAGCAGGGTGGGACTCCATCCCACTACCCAGGTCCGGGTTTTGCGGGCTGTTTAAATAGCCTGGGGAATCAGCTGTGGCCTGTCCTTTGTCTAGAGCTCACATGGGAGTGAGACTCTGTGAGCCTGGCTGAAATCCCCTGTGGAGGCTGTTTCATGCGGACCTGAGGCCTATTTTGACTGTAAACAGGGCTTTTGCTCAAGGACTAAAAGCTGTTTGCCTGATTGAATCATTTATGCTGCGGTTTCCTGAAAAGGTGATGTAACCTGTATGGACATATGCTTTTGTGGATGTTTATGTGAAATAAACACAGACTTTACTTCGAACTGTTTGCCTCCGCCTCTATACTGCTGACACCCGATCGCCTACCAGAGCTAATCTCCACATTTGGTGTCGGATGCGGGCAGAGCAGTGAGGCCGTTGCTAGGAGCAACCGACGAAAAAGTTTTTGTTTTGTGCATGTCCTATATTAAACCTGCCAGGCTGCTACCTGGGACTGCAGACAAAATGGAGGCGGTCGTGAAAGCGCTCTTGGAGGCGAATCTGCAGCAGCAGGAGGCCAACAGGCAGCAGCATGAGGCCAACAGACAGCAGCGCGAGGACTACAAGCAGCAGCAGGAGACCAACCAGCTGCTTTTGCAACATATGATGGCGCTGCAAGCTGCAGGTGCGCCCAAAAGTATTCCTGATGCCCGGAAAGCTGTCCGCTCGGCGCTCACAAAAATGACCCCTTCAGATGACGTTGAGACTTACCTGGCGGTGTTTGAAAAGGTGGCTGCAAGGGAGAAGTTGCCGCATGACCAGTGGGCTGATGTCATCGCTCCATTTCTGGCGTCTGGACCCCAGCAGGTGTTGTTTGATCTCCCAGAGGACCAAGCCGCTGACTACCCGACTCTGAAGGGTGAGATACTGGCCAGACTGGGGGTGAATGTGTGGGTTCGGGCTCAGCGGGTGCATCAGTGGAGCTACCAGTCGGCAGAGCCCGCCCGGCCCCAGTACTATAAACTGCTGCACCTGCTGCAAAAATGGCTGCAGCCGGAGTTGTTAAGCCCCACTGCCATGTTGGACCGCTTGCTGGCGGACATTTTCTGGAGGGCTTTACCGCACCCTCTTCAGCACTGGGTTGGCCAGGTATCCCCTGACAACGCACTAGGGATGGTGGACCTAGTGGAGCGATATGAGGCCACCAGGAACTTGCAAGGCGGCTTGCAAGGAGGGATTCGGGGAAACCCCGGAGGTCCCCGCCCCAGCTCAGGCGAGTGGCGTCCCCTAAACCCCCTCAGGACCTACCCCCCAAAGTCCCTGCCCAAGTGTTGTGTTGGGGATGTAAGGAGCCGGGACATATCAGAGCCAATTGTCCCCACCAGGGGGAGCCCATGGACGTGAACTTTGGTTACCGCCCTTCCATGTATGCCAGGAGGCTGTGTGCTGCTGGTGTCCCTGAGCTTGTGGGGCAAAGTCACCTCTGTCAGGTGAAAGTGGGAGACACCCTGGCTGTGGCCCTTTTGGACTCGGGGAGTATGGTTACCCTGGCAAGACCCGCCTTAGTACTGCCCGATGAGTACACTGGGCGGAAAACCGGGGTTTTGTGCATTCATGGGGACTTGAGAGACTATGCCACAGCACAAGTGTCTCTTACCACCGTCTCCGGCAGCTGGAAACATGAAGTCGTTGTCGCCGCTAAACTCCCGTATGAACTGATTGTTGGGAGAGACTTTCCAGGGTTCAGGTCACTGTGGGCCAAGTTGGCAGTTCCGGAAACCCGCGAGGCGGGTGTGTCCCCTATAGACTGGCCCTACTCAGGGGAGACCACGGTGCCCTGGGAACCGGAATCAGGAGGCACCGTGGAAGAGGTGCCCACCCCTAAAATGGAAGAGGGGGAGTCAACCCCACTAAATGTTATGGTTGGAGATGTGGAAGAGTTGGCAACAGGTCCAGAGTTGGCAGATCTCCATGTCTCCACAATTAACTTTGGTACCGCTCAACACCAGGACCCGACACTGTCTCGGGCCTGGGAGAATGTTCTTGAGGTGGAAGGTGAACCACAACAGCCAGGGGCGGAGTTACAGTTTCCTCGCTTTGTGGTTCACCAGGAAATGTTGTACCGAGTAAACAAGGTACGTGAAGAGGTGGTGGAACAATTGGTGGTACCCAATCCATATCGCAAGTTGGTGTTGGATTTGGCCCACCAACATGTTCTGGGTGGACACCTAGGCCAGCAGAAAACACTGGACCGTGTTTTACAACGATTCTACTGGCCCAGTGTGTACAAGGAGGTGGAGAGATATTGTGAGTCCTGCCCAACATGTCAGATGACCAGCCCTCAGCCTCATTACCGTGGTCCCTTAGTTCCTCTCCCAGTTATTGAGGTACCCTTTGAGCGGATTGCCATGGATCTAGTGGGTCCAGTGCCAAAATCCGCTAGAGGGCACCAACATATTCTGGTGATCTTGGACTATGCCACGCGGTACCCTGAGGCAGTTCCCCTGCGTCACACCTCTGCCAAGCTCATTGCTAAGGAGCTTATGGAAATGTTTTCCAGAGTAGGTCTGCCTAAAGAGGTCCTGACCGTTCAAGGTACCCCGTTTATGTCGAAAGTAATGAAAGAGCTCTGTAAACTGCTGCAGGTGAAACAGTTGCAGACATCCGTTTACCACCCGCAAACAGACGGCCTAGTAGAACGGTTTAATCAAACTTTAAAGACCATGTTAAAAAGGGTGGTCGCCAAGGATGGGAAGAATTGGGACTTGCTGCTGCCCTATCTGATGTTCGCAGTGCGAGAGGTGCCCCAGGCCTCTAGGGGGTTCTCGCCCTTCGAACTCTTATACGGTCGACATCCACGGGGCCTGTTGGATATAGCCAAGGAGGCCTGGGAACAGCAACCCACACCCCACAAAAGTGTGGTAGAGTACGTTACTCACCTACAAGAACGGATAGAGACCGTCTTGCCGCTTGTCAGAGAACATATGGAGGCAGCGCAGCGGGCCCAAAGCAGGATTTATAATCGGCAAGCCAGGGTACAGAACTTTAACCCAGGTGACAGAGTTGTGGTTCTGGTACCCATGGTGGACAGTAAATTTCTAGCTAGGTGGCAGGGTCCCTATGAGGTCATTGAAAAAGTTGGGGAAGTGACTTACAAGGTACATCAGCCTGGGCGGAGGAAGCCAGAGCAGGTGTACCATGTAAACCTGCTGAAACTGTGGAAAGACAGGGAGACCCCTGGGGGTGACAGTCCCCGACCAGGTATGGTGGGGGTGGAGCTTCCCATCCCTCGGTCTGTTATTAGAGAAGCAGTAGTCGAGGTGAAAACTGGCGACAACCTCTCCTCTAAACAGACTCAGGAAGCCAGGGAGTTTATTAGCAGAAACACAGACGTGTTTTCAGAACTCCCTGGGCGCACTTCGGTCATCCAACATGATGTTGTCACGGAACCTCAGGTCAAGATCCGGTTGAGGCCTTACGGGGTACCTGAGTCCCGGCGACAAGCTATCGCGGAGGAAGTGCAGCAAATGCTCCAGTTAGATGTGATTGAAGAATCAAAGAGTGAGTGGGCCAGCCCCATAGTCTTGATTCCCAAGCCCGATGGTACGTTGCGGTTCTGTAACGATTTCCGCAAACTTAAAGAAGTTTCCAAGTTTGATGCCTACCCTATGCCCCGGGTAGATGAACTCATTGAGAAGCTAGGCCAAGCCAGGTACTTTTCGGTTTTGGACCTCACAAAAGGGTACTGGCAGGTGCCCTTGACTGAGGCTGCCAAGGAGAAAACAGCCTTTATTACACCAGAGGGACTGTTCCAATACAAGGTATTACCCTTTGGGTTACACGGCGCTCCCGCTACGTTCCAAAGGTTAATGGATATTGTCCTCAGGCCACATCGTCGGTATGCTTCGGCATATCTGGACGATATAATTATCCATAGCACGGATTGGGAAAGTCACCTACCCAAAGTCCAGGCCGTAGTGGATTCCCTCAGGAAGGCTGGGTTGACGGCAAACCCGAAAAAATGTGCTTTAGGCCTAGAAGAAACAAAATACCTGGGCTATGTGATTGGACGAGGAGTGGTCAAGCCCCAGGTGAACAAACTAGAAGCCATCCGTAACTGGCCACGGCCTAACACCACCCGCCAGGTAAAGTCATTTCTGGGGTTGGTGGGATATTATATGCGGTTCATTCCCAATTTTGCCACCCTAGCGGCACCATTGACAGACCTGTTAAAGGGACGCAAGTCTGTCATGGTGAAGTGGAATGAACAGGCTGAAAAAGCGTTCTCCGCTTTGAAGTCTGCCCTGTGTGGGTCTCCGGTGTTGGTGACACCCGACTTTAAGAGGGAGTTCATAGTGCAGACCGATGCCTCCGAGTTAGGTCTCGGTGCTGTACTGTCTCAGGGAGTCAACGGGGAGGAGCACCCCGTTGTCTACATGAGTCGCAAATTAACACCCGCGGAGACCCGGTATAGTATAGTGGAGAGGGAGTGTTTGGCCATTAAATGGGCCCTGGAGTCTCTTCGCTACTACTTGCTGGGGAGAAGGTTCCGTCTGATTACGGACCACTCTCCCCTCAAGTGGATGTGCCAGGCTAAGGACAGGAATGCCAGGGTCACCCGATGGTTCTTGTCACTACAAAACTTCAAGTTCACAGTTGAGCACAGAGCGGGACGATTATTGGGTAATGCGGATGCCCTGTCCCGAGCACATTGTTTGGCATGTGTCCACCCCCTCAGGGTTGAACAAAGGGGGGGGGGTATGTGGTAAGGTGGTGCAAGGGGCCGTCATTGACGGCAGGTATGTAGCACCAGTGTACCTGGCATTGGTGCAGTAAAGTCGTGTAGTCTGATTTCCAGCATCAGCTGCTGGTGGCAGTTTGCTGCTGTTGCTTTAGAATAGCCGAAAGGCTAACCTGGGACGGCTTTACTGGGATGGAGTAGAGCAGGGTGGGACTCCATCCCACTACCCAGGTCCGGGTTTTGCGGGCTGTTTAAATAGCCTGGGGAATCAGCTGTGGCCTGTCCTTTGTCTAGAGCTCACATGGGAGTGAGACTCTGTGAGCCTGGCTGAAATCCCCTGTGGAGGCTGTTTCATGCGGACCTGAGGCCTATTTTGACTGTAAACAGGGCTTTTGCTCAAGGACTAAAAGCTGTTTGCCTGATTGAATCATTTATGCTGCGGTTTCCTGAAAAGGTGATGTAACCTGTATGGACATATGCTTTTGTGGATGTTTATGTGAAATAAACACAGACTTTACTTCGAACTGTTTGCCTCCGCCTCTATACTGCTGACACCCGGTCGCCTACCAGAGCTAATCTCCACAATATATATATATATATATATATATATATATACACACACACACACACGTGCAACTGCAAAGGAGATGTAGGATGAGTTACTAACAGTGCATGAAAGATCAAACTTCAGCAATAAGCTCTATTGCATGAGAAAACTGTATCAGTCTAAGCTAAGTGAGAGCCAGAATATGCGGGACTATATAAGAGACAATCTAGAGATTGTGGAGTGCCTCAGAGGCATTGGGGAAGAACTGAAAGATTCTCATGTTGCTGTGCTTCTACTAAGTAGAAGCACAGCAACTTCTACTAAGTAGAAGCACATCATTATAACTTCCAGAAAGTTATAACACACTTATCACTGCACTAGATGCAACTCACACTATGTTAAATGCAAACTTATGATGAGTACAAGAGAAAAGCAGATTCTCTAAGCAAAAGCAATAAATCCAAAGCAGAGGCAGCGTTACAAACATAGGATTTCTTTAAAAATAAAGGACCATCTAATGGAAACTCTTGAATGTTTTGTGTGTAAAAAGCCAGGGCACCTAAAGAAAAACTCCAGTGTTAGGAAAGCTAGAATGAGTCATCTTCAAAAGCAGAAAGTTCAGCAAAAGGTTAAGTCTGCTGTGGAGGAAGATGATGCTCCTGAATGTATTGAAGGCTGATGAATGTATTGAAGCTGCATTTAATGTAAACACAGGCGCAGCTGCAGGGAATGTATGGTGTATTGACTCAGGTGCCACAAGCCATATGGCAAGCAACAAAAACATTTTTTCTAACCTCAATGAGAGCAAGCTAGAAAGAGTTATCTTAGCTTATGGTCACTATATGACTTCAGTAGGTGTGGGGAATGGTTTTATCCACTGTCCCATTTCCCCATTGCAAAACAGAAAGATCCAAGTAAAAGGATGTGTTATATGTTGAAAGCAATCTTTTGTCAGTGAAAAAACTCACTAAACAGGGGAATGTAGTTACTTTACATGACAGGTGCATATTTTCAAAGGAGGGACACTCTCTAAGGGACAATTAAAGGCGAACTTTATCAGCTAAACTGCAAAGAAAGTGTGTACAGTGCTAGACAATATCTGCATGAAAACTATATCCATTTATGGCACAGGCGTCTTGGGCACAGGCGCCCAGAAGCAGTAAGAAATCTAGCTAAACAACAGGTTGCATATGGAATTGCAATAGACCAATGCAGTCAAGTGATAAAATGCTCCAGTTGTCTTAAAGGGAAAATCATTTCCCAAACATAGCAGCACTAAATTTGCACAAACTATGTGTATCAGACTATACAACTCAGAACAAAACGGCGTTGTAGAGAGAAGGAACCACTCACTCTGTAAAAGTTCCAGAAGTATTCTGTTTGATACAAACCTACCTCCAGCAATTTGGGGAAAAGCTACCATGGCGGCATACTATCTTCAAAACAGACTGCCAGGTAGAGCTACAAACAAAACTCCATATGAGCTATGGAACTGCAAGAAGCCTGGATAAGCTCTGCAACCACCAAGGAAGGTACAGAAGCAGTAAGTGAACCTCCAGTCAGAAGTTCGGAGAGGCCAAACAAAGGAATTTCAGGTAAGAGCCTTTCTTATACTGCCAGAACACTTCCTGAACCAGATCTACAGTCTTAGCAGCAGATGCAACAACTGCCTGTCCACAAGAAGCAGGAGTGGATGAAAGCTGCAGATGAAGAGATGGGGTCTCCTCACCAACTCCAAACATGGAAGCTTACTGAGCTGCAACAAGGCAATAAAGCAATCAGATGTAAATGGGTCTTTAAGAACTATCATGACTTTGAAGGTAAAGTGTACCGGTTTAAGGTAAGATTAGTCCAAATTATATCTGCAGAAGTATGGTAAAGATTATGTTGCTACATTTTCTCCAGTTGCTAAGCAAACCAAATTCAGAACTTTAATGACTGTAGTTGCTGTTCAATAGATGACAGTGAGATATTTTGACATGAACACTGCCTTTCTAAATGCCAACATTGAGAAGAGCTGTACATGACTCAACCTGAAGGTTATATCAGAAAGGATGAGGAACATTTTGTTTGTAAAATTGAACAACCTCTCTGGTGTTAAACAGTCGGCAAGAGCATGGAACTCCAAAATGAACAAAGTCTTGATTGATGAAGGATTTCAAAGATCTCAAGCTGATACATGTATATACACAAAATGTGTAGCAGAGAAATGGACTTCTATATGTAGATGATATAATCTCCGTCCATCAGAAAGGAAGATAAATTGCTAAATTAAGTGAAGTTCTGAACCAGCACTTTCAAACTAAAGACCTTGGAAATGTGACATATTATTTGGGAGTCCAAATCCAGAGAGAGGAGGATGGGATTTTTCTTCAACCAAAATTCTAAAATCTCAGTCCTAAACCAGTTTGGAATGTTAGACGCCAAAGGTGTGTGAAGTTAAAAGGAGAAGATCTTAAACCCAACAATGAGAAATAGCAACAAGCAGTGGGGGCACTTTTGTACATAGCAACTACTACCAGCCCAGATATCAGTCTCACTTGGAATTTTTTGTAGCCAAGTAAGCAAGCCACGCCAAAAAGAGTGGATCAAAATTAAGCTACAATATCTTAAAGAAACTCGAGGGCTACATAGTAAGATATCTGCATCAGGATATTGGACTCTCAGAGATTATGTAGACTAGGCTGGACATTCAAAGTTACTTGTTCAAGTTAGAAGAAACATCAATTTCTTGTTCCAGCAGAAAACAGGTGTCAGTTGCGCTTGTCTTCAACTGAAGTACATGTCTGCTGCTCATACAAGGTAAGAAGTAATGTGGTTGAAAATACTTAATGAAGATTTTGGTAAACTTGTATTAAACTTGCCAGCTGTGAGAAGATCAGTGCAAGGACTAAACAGATTGATTGGAAACATCACCACCTGCGTGATTTGTGGCACATGGGATACTTGAGTTTGTTTATTGTGAATGACAAAGCCACCATCAAGAGCCAAGTTTGAGGAATTCACAACCGCAATAGGACTAACAGGATAAGTCGTTTTTAGTTGTTAGCTGGGGGTGTTGGAATAGCTTTATTGCAACACCAATGCAACAACTGTATGTGACTGTTTACTTGTTATGCTATTGACAAAAAGTTAGTTTAAAAAAAAAAAGTCCTAGGCAGACCATGTGACTGTATGCATAGTGTGTTTAATCTGCTAACAGAAAGGAGCTGTTTCCTTTGCTATATTACCAGAGATGTGTTGCTGATGTATCCTGTTCCCTTTCATGTTCCTGATTGTTGATGACTAAACAGCCCTTGTTCCTGAATGCTGAAAGAGTGTTATGTACAATCCGCTGCCAACAACCTGCAAGCCCAAAATTATGACAAAAAATAACTTTACACAGTATGTGTGCTGGTTTGACAGCTGAATTGAACAGTAGCAGCCAATGGGGATCACCAAGTTACGTGCTCATACTATGAACCCTGAGCATTATACAACTGTCACAGTTAAGCCCCAAGAAAGGTGGGCTTTCTTTTTGCTTGTCTAATGCTTGAATCAAACTTTTAAAGCCAGGATTTTGACTATTCTGGGTTTTGATCTTTGCCCCCAGGGCACCCTGATTCATCCGATCTTACTTACCCTTCCCCGGTCCTATGGTGCATCTCAGCTTGGCTCATCCAAGAAGCCGAGCTCCAGCGAGCATGGCAGTGCCGCATCCCCACTACGCTCTAATGGCTTGTTGGACCAACCGGGTCCAATCAGCATGGCTTTTGGTCCACTTTAAAGTCCCTGTCCAAACAAACATTAATTTCTTCCCACTGTTGCCCCCCCCCCCCTCCAGAACAGTGTTAAATGAGTCATTTCAACATCTCTCAAATGTCTCCAATTATATATAAATACCCTATGTATTCTAAGCAAGGCTATTTTTTTTCTTCAATTTCCTTTCCTCAAGAGAGGATCTAGGGAGATCTCCCTAGATCGAAACGTTGAGGTTCTGTCCTGCGGTCAGCCTGTCAGCTCTCTGTGATCTGTATTCTCATACTGCTGTAAGTGTTATGCTAGCTCAAAACCGAGTATAAATAGTTCTGCCATACTCTACTCATGTTCTTGCATAGTTCTTTTGCACAATACCTCTGTATATGTCTGATATTGCTTTGGAGTATTGAACCCTGTTTTATCTTGAATGCTACATTGTCTTGCTTCATGATATGCTACTTTTGCTATGCCATAGAACTGTCTACACTGTATATATCATGCACTGTTTCACTTATTCACCTTTTTGAGCATTAAAAAAGATTTTTGACGGCATATACTTTTTCTTGGTGTTCATTTGCCCCATTCTATTGGTTTTTAGGATTGCTACAGGTACCCATAGGCAGGGGTACCAGGGGTATTTAGAACCCATTCCTGTGCTTTCTATTTTCTATGGACTTTATTTGATAGAGATATCAGAGTGCTACAACCATATTGTAATAAACTGGGCGACTGACCTGCCATTCCAGGTCCCAGCTTCAGCTTGTGTGCCGATGGCTCACCCCCAGGTGAGTAGTTTTTTTATGTTATAAGGAGTGAATGAAATGTTACAAAATGCCTTCATGGCATCTTGTATGAATAAAAGGCATCATGAATGAATTGATAAGATTAAAAAAACAATACTTTCTTGGGGACTTCAATCTAAATGTAATAATCAAACATTTGATGTAAAACAATAAGACATAATTGTTTTAGGCACATACTACAAACTAGTTGAACGATTGATGACATTTTCTAACATTAAGGACTGAGAATTTGCTAGATTTGCTAAATAAATCTGTTTATAAGTTTTAGAAATATATTTGTATTAAACTGTCAAACAAAACAAAATGCACTGTGTGAGTAGACACCTTTTAGGGATTAGGAATTACCCCAGCCCCGTGTTTGTCTTTTAGTCGCCCCTCCCCAGTTATAAGGCGTTTAGTTATTTCATCAGCAGTCATGTCATACTCTAAATCTATAAATGGTATTGTTATATTTATGATGCTGCCTATGACCTTTTTTTGTCACGTGTATTTAAATCACTGTGTCCCAGTTGCAGTGAATATTTTGCCCATTAGTAACAAAGACCGACATTGTGATTTAATTACAATCTATAAACACTTGCTGAGCTGTAATTATAAAATATGACTCGATTCCTCCGTAATTTCACAAGAATAAAATTATAGGCTTATTTAGTGCTGTAAAAATTAGACTTTATGGATATCATTGATGTGATTAATGCTTTCCACCTGCAGAATAACAATTATTGGCATTTTATGGACCACTATTTTTTATGGGCATAATGCCGCATAATATGTTTTTATGTTGTGTAATGTTGATTAGCATGAGGGCAAACACATATAGCCAAAGTATGTGCCCATACTGTTTCTAATACACAAAAACACTGGAGACTGCCTTGTGTAAGATTTATATAAGGTACCTGCTGGTCACACTACTACTACTAGATGTCCAGTCTACAAAGCTCCCCCCCCTCCCCCCGCAAATAAAAAAAAAAACAAAATAACTTGCCCGGTAAACAAAGCAGTTACACGTGCACATTTAAGAAAAGTGAGGGATGCCACTTGGTGCAGATGGCTGCACCCAGGATCCGAAGTGCCAGGAGAACCACACTGAATCCCGGGAAGGTTTGCTGCTTTTCTTCTTGTAACCTTTGCCCTGCCTCAGCACCAGGGGAAGGAGGCAGGACGGGGGGGGGGGGGGGTACAGAAGGGATGTCCACTTCTGTCATATATTTACTGAATGTGACAGTGTTGTTGATACAATATTTCAGAACGTAGAACTCTTTTTGTTCAGGGCCACAGTTTGTCTAAAACTGACCCAGACTGGATTGTGTGCCTGATACGAGTGTTGTCACATCTGAGACAAACCATACATTACATGGTGTATGGACACATGACAGCAGTCACTTTTTACATTTTATGGCTAAATGCTTTGGGTACAATATCTTTAGGTCAGGCCAGATTTCAGGTATCAACAGTGACCAAATTGTACTGGGTCGATTTTCTAGCCTTGGGTAAGTAAGTATAGTGCCTAATTGGGCAAGAGGGTAAATTGATAGAAAAGTGTACCAATTTATATATTTAATATGCATGGGACTGAAAAAAGTAAAGCAAATATTCTGTGAGCGATTATCAAGATAGAAATCGCTAAAGCAAACGCGACTCGGGACTCGTGGAAACGGGCGCTGCAATCAATCGATGAACAAGAATTGGTTCATCGGACAGCTGTTGTATCGTTTTGACTGACCAGAAATTTCTCGTTCATCACTTGATGGTTGGAATGTATAAACAGAAGTTGCCCTCCAAAAAATGTCTATATCTTTGGTGTCTGAACACAGTTGCTCAATCACAGAAGATTTGTATGTTCGGTTGCTAAGTGAACAGCCAAATGATCTGCTCATGTAAACCCAGCATTATCTATAATTTTCAAAATCTGTCACCTTCTGAGACAAATGTATCATTTTAAATCAGTTCTTTTAACAATTAACAAGAAAAGGACCCTTCATTTTGTTTTTACAGCCAAAAAATAACTACTATCTGTGCCCCCCCCCCCCCCCCCCCCACACACACACACAAATGAATAAAAAGCCTAAAATTGGGCCGTTTCACCTCTATAAACTCTGGGATCATCTCACCTGCCAGCAACCAAAAAGTTTTCCAGGACCACACCAGCTAGCAACACCCAACTACTCAATTATGGGTCATATCACCATCATTAGATTTGCAGGGGCACCTAGGGGGCTAGTAAACTATTACCAAGTTTGAGTGGTCCTTTTGAAAGGTATTCCAATTAGGGGGATTAGGGGAAGCAGATGCCACGAGGCCATGGGATGTAACATTAAGAGAGAGTATGTAAGAGAGTAGGAGCATTTAAAGCAAAAAAAAAAAGAAAGGAGGTAACAGAAGCATTTGATATTGCAGTATGAATTGCATTTGATATTGCAGTCTTTATTGGGAAGTTTAATGTAAACCTGAAAAGCCATGTATTGCTTGCTTCCTACCCTGTCAGGCAACCAATCAGGTACGTGGGCTGGACATGTATGTACTGTGCGCAAACATGCCCAGTGAACCTGGCTGGCCCCAAAACCAGGGTGGGAGCATAGACCCAGTAAGAGATTATGCTTGATTTCGGGCAATACGGTGATTTTTAACTTGCAGACGTGAAAGAAATCAAAAGTATTTTTTTTTATTTAGGTCCCTGTTACATCTAATTTTAACACATACACAGATAAAATGAAGTAATTAGAGTTGGACTCGCAAGAGAATTAAAAAAACAGTGTTGCTGTTGGAGGTAGCTCCCGCACCTTTTTAAACTCTAAACTTCCGGCGTTAGCTTTTCAAACTGAGCACCCCGTGGGCATCCATTTTCTTGCTCGCAAACTGTTACTTGTTTGAACTGTTACTTTGACAACAGCCATCAACATGAGAAAACATTTTGCTGTATGCTGCCGGTGACCACCAATTATATGCACTTGGAACAATAATGTTCACTTGATCACTTTGTCTGCCTGGAAGACCACCGTGACATTTTATTCCTCTAGCCCTGCTGTAGTATTAACCCACCAGCAGCTGCTTTTGATAAGCAACAGTGAAATGTGATAATGCAAGTAGCACAGCAAGTCTGCAATAGAGAGATTTGGGGGCAGGTTTCCCTTTTTATAATACCCCCTGTATACTTCTCATGATCCGATCTGTCACCCTGGCCTAAAAATTAGTGTCAGGCAGTGATGTAAAGGGAGGGGCTGGGAGGCAACACATCCCATTTCTTGACAGGTTAATAAGTAGGCAGGGTGGCAGAAAGAAAGGACAATGTCATGACTCCTGGTAAAACATCTCCAGAAGAAACACTTTCCCACCGATTCCGTTTCTCTTACATCACCCTATTCTTCTGTACCCATCCAGGCAGTAATCTGACCTTGTTTCATCTTCATAGCTTCCTAAATCTTCCTATACACAACTCTCTGTTGTGGTTATACTGTATTTCCAAAGACCCATTGATGCCATTGTTTAGGCACAACCTTTGATTATCCTTTGAAGGAAAGCTTGGATTGGCCATTGTTATCCAACTGTACCCAGTTGCTATTAACTAATATATAGCTTACACTGGTGATCCTTGAGGAAAACATAAATAAGTTGTTCAATAATTATGGTTACAAAGATAAATACATATACATTTAGCAGTTAATAAAATCATGGATAATAGGAGTTAACCAACTCTCCACTATCCCTTTAGCAGGGCGTGTGCCCGCACCAGGCATTTGTGAATGGCCGACGCAGACACGCTCCCTGTTAAAGGGTAGCTGGGGATGTGGCCGCCAGCACGCTCAGATCCACTTGCTTCGTCGAGCTCTTAGATGAAGGGGCGGGAGCGGATCTGAGCACGCTGATTGGACCAAAGGCAGTGCAGGCGCCGTAGGACTGGAGGAGGGTGAGTGAGATTGGGCGATCTGAGGGTTTCACACAGGGGAGCACCACCGATAGTCAAAATCCTGGGTTTTGGTCCACTTTAAACACCTGTGATAATTCAATGCTATTATATGATAGCTGTAGAAAAAAAATATTCAACTAATGTATTTTATTTCAGAATTTTTTCACACTTAAAAATATAAAAAATAAATAATTAATAAATAAATAAAAAAAAGTCAGCAGAAACTAATGGATGTCACCTGAGAGTGACAGGGCTGTGCAGCCTGACAGGGAGAGTGGGGCAGCATGTGTCTGATCACAAAACTTCACATTCTGCATTATACCTGTACAGTTACAAAAAAGTACAATTCTGTGATTACTCACCTGTAGAATTGGTATTATACATACACAGCACGTCCTGTTCCAGAAGATTCCTTACACATGGGTAATACATCCACAAGATGGCGCTGGACTGCAGAAAAACAGCTTGTGGCTCCTCCCGGCCCTATATAAGTCAGGGACCTCCCACAAATTCCCCAGTATTTACAAACAGTTAACAAGAAGCCGGGAGAACAATAACGTCAAAAAATGAACATATGAACAATCACCATACAGAGGTAACTAAGAATAATAATAGCAAGGGTGGGGTGGAACAGGACGTGCTGTATACTTATGATACCAATTCTACAGGTGAGTAATCACAGAATTGTATTATTCTAAGTATACAGCACGTCCTGTTCCAGAAGATTCCTTACACATGGGACATCCAATAGCAGTGTCCGTAAGGTAGGGTGGGATCCCCAAAAGTAACAGCAGACAGTTTAAACCACTGCCTCCTGCAGAACTTTGCGACCAAAAGCAGCATCAGCTGAGGCCTTAACATCAACCTTGTAAAACTTAGAAAAGGTATGAACAGAAGACCAAGTGGCGGCCTTGCAAACTTGTTCAACAGAAGCTTGGTGCTGAAAAGCCCAAGAGGCACCAATAGCACGAGTAGAATGAGCAGTAATGCGGAAGGGAGGCTCCTTCCCCTTAGCAGAATAGGCCTGTACCACAGCCTGACGGATCCACTTGCTGATAGTGGACTTAGCTGGAGCCAGACCTTTCTTAGGTCCAGACGGGAGAACAAAAAGAGCATCAGTCTTCCTGAAGTATTCAGTAGCCACCAAATAGAACTTCAGAGTTCTGACCACATCCAGAGAATGTAAAACACGCTCCTTAGGATTACTAGGATTAGGGCAAAGAGAAGGCAACACAATGTCCTGATTGAGATAAAAAGCAGATACAACCTTAGGTAGAAAATCTGGCTTAAAACTAAACACCACCTTGTCCTGGTGTCTCTCAAAGTAAGGAGGTTTGATGGAAAGCGCGCCAACTCAGAAACACGCCCAACAGAAGTGATAGCCACCAAAAAGGCTACTTTAAGAGTCAATATTGACAAAGGGGCCTCACACAAAGGCTCAAAGGGAGACCCTTGTAATGCAGATAAGACCAAGTTCAAATCCCAGGCTGGTAACATAGGCTTACGTGGTGGACGCACGTGAGTAACCCCCTGGAAGAAGGTCTTGACCAGACGATGGTGAGCAAAGGATCTTTGGAAGAATATGGCCAAAGCAGAAACATGACCTTTGAGGGTACTAAGCTGAAGACCCAAATCCAAACCATGTTGTAAAAAATCCAGATTCCTGGGGATAGAAAACACCCAACAGGGAAGCAACTTAGACTCACACCAGTCAATGTAAGTATGCCAAACCCTATAGTATATGGATGACGAGGACTGCTTTCTACCCCGAATCATAGTAGGAACTACAGCGGCAGGCAGCCCCTTCTTCATCAGGATGGAGGTTTCAGCAGCCAGGCCGTCAAAGCCAGCGTTTGTAAACTGGAATGGCGTAGCTGCCCCTGAGAAAGCAGGTCTGGATCCTTGGGCAGAGCATACTGATCTACTGCCAACTGCACGACGTCTGTGAACCATACCCTTCTTGGCCAACGGGGGGCCACCAGAATGGCTGGCACCCCTTCCTGAGCAATCTTGCGCAACACCCTGCCCAGCAGAGGGAAAGGAGGAAACACATAGAGAAGCTGAAAGCTCTTCCAAGACATTGCTAGAGCATCCGTGGCCGAGGCCAGAGGGTCCTGTGACATAGAGACAAAGACTGGAAGCTTGTGATTGTGACGGGACGCAAACAGATCCACATCTGGCTGACCCCAATGGTGGCACAGGGAGTGAAACACCCTGCTGCTGAGGGACAATTCTCCCAGACGAGAAGTCCCCCTGCTGAGGGAGTCTGCCTCCAGATTCTCCACCCCCGGTATGTACACGGCTGAGATGCAGGGAACATTCTCCTCCGCCCAAGACAGTATCAGGGACACTTCCTTGAGAGCCCTCTTGCTCCGGGTCCCTCCCTGATGACTGATGTAGGCAGTCGCCGTCTGGTTGTCCAAGCGGACCTGAACCGCCCGACCTCGAAGGTGCGGAGTCAGTTGGGCAAGAACCAACATTATCGCCCTCAATTCAAGAATGTTGATAGGGGTGTAGGCCTCCTGAGGGCCCCTTTGACCCTGGAATTTCAGGGATTTCCAGAAGCCCCTCCAACCTGTCAGGCTGGCATCTGTGGTGACTGTCTCTCAGCACAGGGCCAGAAAGGATCTGCCCACCAACAGGTTTCTTGAGTCCAGCCACCACGAGAGAGACCGTCTGGCCAGGGGGGAAAGAACCAGAACCTGATCCAGGGACCGAGGGTCCCGATCCCAAACTGACAAGAGGTGAATTTGAAGGGGTCTCATGTGAAACTGAGCGTATGGAACTGCCTCGAAGCAGGACACCATCAGTCCCACCAACTGCATTCCCTGCCGGATGGAGGGATGAGGGGAAGACAGAAGATGCCTGGCTAGGGCCTGAAGATTCTCCACCTTCTGCTGAGGGAGAAGGATCTTGACCTGATATGTATCCAGAGTCATGCCCAGAAAGGACCTCACCATTGACGGTGACAGGAAAGACTTGGGGTGGTTGATCACCCAGCCGAAGGACTCCAGTGTGGACACCACCAGCTGGATATCCAGCTCAGCCTGCTGCAAGGACTGAGAAGTGATGAGAATGTCCTCTAAGTAAGGCAGGATGCGGATGCCTTGAGATCTCAGCAGAGCCAGTACACCCGCCAGCACCTTGGTGAATACCCTGGGAGCCGAGGTGAGACCAAAAGGTAAGGCCACAAATTGATAGTGATGATCCTCCAGAGCGAACCTGAGGAATCTCTGATGACCTAGAAAGATTGGTACATGAAGGTAAGCGTCTTTGATGTCTACAGAGGTCATGAAGTCTCCCGGGCACAGGGAATTGACAGCTGAGCGCAGAGTCTCCATGCGAAAGTGTCTGGATCTGGCAAATTTGTTGAGGCGCTTTAAATCCAGGATAGGTCTGATGGACCCGTCTTTTTTGGGAACAATGAAAAGATTGGAATAGTATCCTCTGCCCCTTTCCCTCAAAGGCACCTGGCAGATGACCCCCAACTCCAGAAGGTTTTGGACAGCAAGGAGTTGACAGGGGGTTTTGAGCCATCCGGGATTTGATGAATCTTGGGGGCGGCCAGGCAGCAAACTCTTGTTACTCTTGTAACCGGAGGACACTACCCTCCTGAATCAACCGGTCTGAGAGGTGATGCCTCCAGACGTGAGCAAAGAGCCGGAGCCATCCCCCCACCCGGATGGGTGAAGGCGCCCCTTCATGCCTGAGGGGGCTTGGGAGAGGATTTTAGCTTGGGACCCCAGGAGAGGCCAGGACGTCCTCTGCCCCTTCCCCTGTGATCTCCGCGGAGCCCAGTAAAGGAGACTCCTCGGTCAGTTCTGGAACCACTGAAGGGTGGGAGAAAGGCACCCATCCCCCGAAAGGACCGGGACGGCCTCCTACGTTGAGGTAACCTGCCACCCCTGGCAAACAAATTCAAACGCTCCCCAAAGAGACGCAGGCCCTTGAAAGGGAAGCCAGTGAGGGCTTTCTTAGCAGCATTATCAGCTACCCATTGACGTAGCCAGACAGAGCGGCGTATAGCCACCAACAAGGCAGAAGTTCTACTACACATTCTAATGGCATCATCCATAGCAGACAGAATATATGCAATAAATTCCTCAAAAAGCAGTCTTCTCTACCCGCATCCTCAGATGCCCCATCCAAGAGACTCTTAAGCACCCCTTTAATGGCAATAGCAGAGGCACAAATCAGGCGTCCCCACACAGGCAAAGGCGTGACAGGCCAGTTGGTCCAAGCGCCGGTCCTCCCCATCCCGCAGGGTAGTAGTATCAGGAGAATGCATGACAGATGTATTGGACAATCCGACAATGGGCGCATCCACCTCGGGAGGACATGACAACGCTTAACAACATCTGCAGGAAAGGGATACCTCTCTCCAACTCACCAACTCTTAGGCACTCCTGGCAGCTTGCTAGGCCATTCCCATTCCTTGAGCACTAGATTATTAAAGTGAGACTGCTCAGGGAACTCCTAGCGTGGCTTAACCGTATGAAAAAGCTCGCCCTGCTGCTGCGGGGCCACTGCCGGGGGAGATATACAAAGCACTTCAAGAATAAGACTCAGCAGCCTGTCAGTGTTATCAGGGGACCACGGGTCTTCCCCAAAAGGAGTCCCAGTACTACTGTAAATCTTAGGTTGTTCCTCAGAGGAGTCTGAATCAGAAAATAATTCCCCCTCCTCAAGGGGGTAAGGGCCTGAGAGTAAGGGTCCTCGTCTTCTGCAGGGAAGAGGGAAACCGTGGGTGATAAATGCCGCTTCTTAGCAGAAGCCTTACGCGGGGCAGACCCAGCAAGATGTTTTTCAATGCTGGCCACCCGTGTAGCTAAATCAGGTTGAGACTCCCCGCTATTATGCCCCTCGAAGGGGATCAGATGTAAGCGTGGGGGGGGTAGGCGAAGCCCGAGGGGACGCCGCACCAGTAACAGGCAACCTAGGCTGCAGTGCAAGCACCTGCTGGGCGCAGGGTACACACACCCTGACATCACTTATAGAGGATACTTCACACACAACACATAGCCGGGCTTGTCCCGAAGGAACCCCAAGCACATTATCCCCAGAAGCCTCCATATGGGGATTATAGTGGCACAATAGGCCAATATAGGGATGTGGGAGATATAATAGAATAGTCCAAAACTAAAAGGGGGAGGACCGGGAAAAACCACAATGGGGTCTACCCGTCTGAAAGACATAAGAAGACATCCCCGTAAGAATACAGTAAATATATATATATATATATATAACAATCCACCCCGCAGGGGCACTCACTGACCGCGGTAGGAAACAGCAGACACGCAGCACGAGGGAGGCAAAAATGGCGTCCGCATATACCTTGAGGGGCGGGCCACCAGAGAAGTGATGCGGAAAACATCATTCGCAGAGCCCGCCTCCCCCCCGAAGAGCGCGAATCGCGCCCACATGATCCCGCCGTCCAATGACGGCGCGGCAGAGCCTGAGGTAATTTCGCTGCTGTCAGCGGAGCGATGTACAAACACGCGGCGGCTGCTAGTAAAAAACACATTAAGCAAGACATGCAGGATACAACAATATCTATTCTGGCACAAGCAAGTGAATTCAGGCTGCTTGACATACCGCACACACTCCCCCCCCCCCCCCCACTGAGAACTCCAGGAAGAACGAAGGAAGGGGGCTACTCAGTGAAAACATGAGAGGAGGGGGCAGATACCTAAGGGGAGTAGGGATTAAGGGGGACCCCGGGGGTGGGAGGAGCATCCCACAAGGCTCACCAAAGGCCTATACCGCCTACCCTGTCAAGCAGGGACTGTGGTCGGAGCAGCGGTCCTCAAGCACCTAACCCGGGTGCTGTCCTACCTTCACCCGACCAATCAGCCGAGGCTGGGAGGCAGTGGGTCCAGAACGGGTGTTAATAGTCCTGCAGGGCCGCAGGCTGATAAGCCCCGCTCGCCTGCGTATATAGAGAGCCATCTTCTATCTTCGCAGTCCAGACTGCAGATTAAAACTGGGGATTTTGTGGGAGGTCCCTGACTTATATAGGGCCGGGAGGAGCCACAAGCTGTTTTTCTGCAGTCCAGCGCCATCTTGTGGATGTATTACCCATGTGTAAGGAATCTTCTGGAACAGGACGTGCTGTATACTTAGAATGACTAATATCCTTAGCCTAGCTCCTTTCTATGACTGAAGCAGCAATGGCTCCATGTGGGCTGCAGGGTGGTACTGGACACCAATGAACACATATAGAATACAGCAAAGCAGGCTGGAGGTGTGGACCTGATCAACTGCACCATCAATGAGTAAGGTAAAAAAAAAGGCTCAGGTCTAAAAGACTGCAGGGCCGACAAATTCCCGCTCCCTGGGGCCTCCTGATTTGGGAATTGTCTACAAAACCCACCTAGCTGCCGATCCTATGCCACATGCACAGCTGTGGCCCTGCTATAACTTTAGCTAGGCACATATCCGCCCCAGGCATTTGTGAATGGCCAATGCGGGCATACCCCCAGCTAAAGATGGGTGGGGATGCAGCCAGCCATGCACACTCCATTCAGAAGAGAAACTGAATGGAGCCGAATGTATTAATTGGCTGTCCATCCGTGCCTATGCCTTAGGAATGCTGAAAGGGTGAGTTTTGCAAGTGATCAGTGGGGATACACACAGTGGGGCATCCCCAACCGGGATGACTCTATAAAGTGCACCAAAGCCCAAGTGACTGAAAAATCTGGGTTTTGGGCCACTAATAATGGGGTTGGCTGCATATGGGGGCTAAACCCAAAATACAGTAAAGCCCCCTAGTTAATGAGTTTGTGGGGGTTAAGAGGTGTGGGGAGGTAAGTGTGTGTGTGTGTGTGTGTGTGTGTGTGTGTGTGTGGTGAGGGTAACATGTGTGTGTGTGTGTGTGGGGCGCCAGATGTAAATCTCGCACAGGGTGCCACATAACTTAGGGACAGGCCTGGTTTCAATGGAGCAAGCAAATATCTGGACCTAGCACCGATGTTATCCAAAATCCAAAAATGTCTGGTCCTCTGTAGGGTTTTGGCCAGAAGAAAATACTCCTTGTCCTTAGATTTCACAACTTCTATTGCAAGTGATTGAGCGGTGTCTCTTCAGCCATTAGCTAATGTCAAGCCACCACCACCCACAACTCAACTTTTAAAATACTCGCACTTAACTCCATTATCCAGCGCAAAGCAAAAATGTCCAATTTACGCTTTAGACTAATATCTGCTTCTTCTCTTTTTCCATCTCCTCTTTGTTTGACAGAGCTTTGTTTTACTCACACTGTTATCTTAAGCATTTGTTCCATTTGATCATCACAGCAACCACAGGAACCTCATGCCGCTTTACATTTGGATTGAGCAGCTCAATATATGTACTTCACTCATCAAACAAGCATCTAGAGGTTTTGTCACAGTTTGTTTCACAGTCACTGACCTGGATGTAATGGGTTTTGACCGTTTAGGTTTCCTTGAGACTGAAAGGGCCTAGTCGACAGATCAGGGCCTTCCGTCATAAGCCTATTCTTCTAAAGAAGCCAACAGTAAAAACAAAGGCTGCTAGCATTGTTTATAAAGGCAGCTGCTGCAGCTGCCCCCATTGCACTTATGCCACCCAGTAGGAGCTTTTAAACCTACCCAACATGTTTATTTCTTCTAAACTATGCAGCATCTCTTAACTGCAACAAATTGGAGGCAGTGAAAGCTTCCATAAACCACACATTTGCTAACCTAGAAAGGTTTTATTTTTTCTTAGATCAGCTCAGCATATTGAGAATATCCTTTTGGCACAAAAATGCCATTGAAAATGGACTTACCCTTTGTCACTTTGGTTCAAATACATGAAGTTAAGGTTTGTCTGTGATTACTAGTTCCCAGCACACACACAGACTGTGGATGTGGCTAAAACAAGGGGGCTGGGGCACGGCGGTAGCTATGCATTGTGCTCCCAATAAAGAATCCTGTTCCACAGAAAGAATTCATACATACAGTCATGTAATCTCCCATCACCACATTTACTTTAAAGACCTACATGATCACAACAAGATTTACCAGCACTGCCAATACACACTTCACAAGTGAAGTATGTTGATTCTTTCTCTTATGCCCTTAAAGGTCTGCACCTTTGGGTAACCTAAAGTTACCTAAATTCACCTGTCCCCCCACCACTCCAAGCACAATCTGGGTAGTCCAGGCTTCCATATTATTATTGAAAATGAAATGCATTTAAAATGCAGTTTTACATTTGTTTACAATTTTTAACTATTTAAATATGACCCCTAGTATGTGTCTCCACTCAGTAGCTGGCGTAGGAAGCATAGGGGTTGGAAAGCTGGTCATGTGGCTTCTAAGCCATGTGGGTATACCATCCTTTATGCTTGGTGCACTGGCTGACAGCACCCAGGCAGCATTTCAGGAGCCGAGTGTATGCTCGGGGGTTTGCTTTCAAACATCTTACCATCAATTCAGCTCTGTTTTCCATGGTGAAATGTTAGGTAAATTCTTCTGAAGTATATACATTATACTTTCAAAGTCTCAATTGTGGCATTGTTCAGTGATTCGGCCCTGAGCTGTGTTAAATTACCACGGCTGTAATATGAGTAAATAGAAACAGTTACAGCATTGCTGCTTGCACTAGAACCATATGGAGACCTGTAGGTAAAGGCAGGGGTGTAAGTATAGGGGGTACCAGGGGTGCAACCACCCCAGGACCCAGAAGGTCGGGGGAGAGGCAGTTTAGATGTTCATAGTTGGTGGAAACAAACATGGAGAGCTGTTCTTTTCTCTGGTCACTGAATATGTAATTTGCTGATGCCAGGTTAATTTTTACAGAAAGGCTGTGATATGCTTACATTCGACCGAAAGCCTTGTACAGATGGAAAAAAAAAAGACTCCCCCAAACTCACTTCCCCCATCTTCATGCGTGATACTGAATAATTGTCAGCATTTACATTTGCCACTGCATCTACTCGAAGCTGAAATGCTGCCTCATATATTTTCTCCTGCTTGTGCAGCAACCTGAATTGCCCTGGGGGGGGGGGGGGGTGGACGCATATGACCTCTGTTTCTTGTAAGTACGGGGGAAGTTCCATAAAATGCAGATAGAAATTGAGCCCATAGACCATCATGTAAGAATGGCTGCTGCTATTAAGGCTGATTCAGCACATTCAACCAACTCTTGTTGGTTGAAAAGGAAAGACCTTTGTTGGTGCTCAGGTTTTACACATTGCCAGTGTTTTTTTCCATACAGACCTAGTATTTCAAAGTGCACTCATCCAATGACACTGAGGGGTTGGTGCCAGTGCACTGTAGCAGGGATCCACAGGGTGGGTTTATGGTCAGGATGTGCATCCATGCATATGGACTACAAAAGCAAGGAGAGGGGATTAGAAACTGCTTATTGTTTGCCCAGGGCATAATGCACATCCTCTTATTGACCAGAGAATCAGGTTACTGGGCAGCTGAGATGCAGCCCCCATTGGTGTACTCCATTGACTGCCAGCAGTAAAATAGTGCTTGAGTTTGGCAGACGTGCACAGACTGGTTAGGTTCTTTTTTTTACAGCTCTGCTTAAATTCCAATGCATAAGCCAGCATTTCGTGTGCTCAGAGACTACGTATCATGCACAAGAAATACAAATAAACTGGAATACATTTTCCAATGTACCTGCATGAATATGGTACCAATTATTTCTCGATTATGTCATCACATTTGTCGTTGGCACATATAATGTTTCAAACAGGAAATGGAAAATCAGAGTGGCAACAATCCTTCCCAAAACCTAAGTTTTATGACTACAGTCAGATTTTCAGTTATATTATACACCATCCATCATGACACATGTACAGGGCCGGGTTATGAGTTATGGTATGATTCAAGAGGCTTTTCAGTCTTTGGTGAGGCCGGCAACAAAGCTATTGGCGGCAGTGCCCCCCCCATGTCTGGGCAAGCTATTTCTGCAAAACTGCAGCCATAGGTCAGGATGAAGAGTCTAGGTACTACGGCAAAGCCGCCGTAAGCACCGCTACAGTGATGGGTGGGTGCAGAGCTCTCAGTCGGCGGCCACTCATTGCACATAAGTCACCAAGCACAGGCGCTGGCAGCTCAATGCAGGGAACTGGTTTCTGCTGGACCAGCTGATCGACTACACCACCCCCCGCCCAGAATGGCAAAGCAGGAGTTCTCAAGGAGCAGGCACCCGCACAAGGGTGGTATAAGGGACTCAATCTGACGTTCCAGTAATTAGGCTGGTGCCAGACAACCACCAATCAGTTACTTGGCTGGACTATTATTTTAAAGGAATAAATAAAACTGTATCTGGGGCTTCCACCAAATGTTGTGCCCAGAGGCCTCCACCACACCTGATCCGGCCCTGCACATTCAGTATAACCGTACTTTTAAGCCGTGTTGTTTTTGAGTGTTAAAATGCAAAACATAAGACTAGGCCAGTTGAATATAATTTCATTGAACCCAATTGTATTTTCCTGTGCACTGTTAGTACACCTCTGTCCACTAAAGCAAGACAATAAAAAATGCTCTGTCACACCAATGATTGCATTTCTGTGCGTAGCGCAACCAAGTAAATCAAGCACAATTATTCACAGAAAACACATTCTGTTACACTTTTCAATATGCACTTCAACAAACCCTTTAAGACATAATAAATGACCTGCTGTCCCTACACTGTGTGTCAAAAGCCCAAGGAAATAGAAGCAGTATGGCAGCGAAATCACAACAAATGCACAAATCTCAGGATTACTATTTATTCCGTAGTAACAAAACAGAGAGTGGGGACAGCTCCAAACCTGCCATGAAATGTAACAATGTTACACTGCATATATTTAAACAAGAAAGACATACGCCTCAGGCTCAGCAATAGACGCTCGCCCCATTGATGGGAGCAGATGACAGTTTAAATCATTTTATATGATGAACTCGGCGGAAGAGTCTATGCATCATCCTTCATGTAATCACCATCCTGCGGGACTCTGTATTAACACTCCTGTGCAGACAAGAGCAGCAATGGCAGCAATGTACATATCGACCTTGCAAAGGGATATGTACAAATCAATAGCAGGAGCGCCATTTCCATTCTTTTAGCAATAGGCTTTCTTGTGGTCGTTCCAAATTCATCTAAAATAACCACCACAGATCAATTTTTAGATCAAAGTAATTTGGAATTGCTTAAAAAACTGGATAATGAGTAAAGCTGACCGTAGTGGTTATATTTTATCAAGGGGACCAAGCAGCACATATAATTTTGACGTTATTTTAAAGGTATAGACATTTTATGCACACAGAGGTGACATTTGTTGACCTTCCCCAAGTGGTGCCTACAGATGATGCTTGGACACTACAGAAACACTGATTGGGCTTAGGAATTAAATTCATCCCATGTTTCTACATAAGTGCCTGTTGATGCCTCCCCCGTCTCTTTACTGAAGAATAGATTGTTATCTGCACACAGTTTAATAAACCACTGAAAATAAATAGACTAGGTGTATTGGTCTAATTGAGGCTAGGCAATTCACTTTAGATATTGTAGGATATATACATATCAGGTGTCACATTGAGTTATCTGTCTAGCAGCAGGAATAGGTTTGAACCTCTGAAAAGATCTCACCAAGTCTGTGTGGGTAATAGATCACATCTGCTTAGGGAATAGCCCCAATTAGGGCAGGCTGGCTTTTCCAAAAGTGCTGCACGCAGCAGAACATGTCTGGAAAAACAGAAATCTCTGACCTAGAATCAGTCTACATTAGGAGATGCCAGACCAAAGCAAGGAAGATAGCTCCTATCCGCATCAAGGCTGTATTTATGGCTTATGCAAAAAACATAGCTAGGCTTTCTGGCACCTGGGGCAAAGATTTGACACCCCCCCCTCCCAGCACGTGCTCCGCCCTCCCCTAACTACGCCCCTGGCTTATGTCACCACAGGCACTCACTTTATAATCATGATGTCAGGGACCGCTGGACACCCTTCTCTCGTGAGCCAACAATCCCCAATCTCCACCGCCTCTTGTGCCTATAGACAAGCCCCCGCTTGCTGGGGACATGGGTTATGCCTCTCCAGACTCGGTTGCCCCCAGGACTTACTGGCGCAAAGATTGCTGGCTTACGATAAAGACGGATGAACTGCGGGGTATCCCAAATCAGGAGTTCATGCACCAAAGTCTGTAAACGTCAAAACCAAGGGGCAAGGCAAAGAGTAGTCGGGACTGGCAAGGGTCAAGGCCAGGTGATCACAGAAGCGCGGTATCCAAGGGGTTAAGCAGAAACGAAGTCAGACAGGCAGAAGGTCGGTTCAGGCAGCGAGCAGGAGTAGTCAAGGACGAAGCCGGATCAAAAATCCTAAGACGAGAGTCAGAAGCACACCCAAGCTAGTAAATGGCTATAACAGGCACTGGTGGTTCGGGCGGGAAAATATTTAAATGGTGACTGACCAATGGGAAGGGGAATGTGCTGATTGGTGCAACACACGATCTCACCCCTGATAGGAGAAACTCCAGGGACTGGACCGCCCTGGCCAGTCAGGCTGTCCATTCCCTGACCTTCCCAGAGCAGAGGATTCCTGGGTCAGGATTGGTCCTTTTAAATCTGCCCCCGGCGAATGTGCTGAAAGCAGCGCCGCCGGGGGACATAAAGGGAACGTGCTAGCACGCAGGCACGTGCACGGCCGTCGGCTGCCGGTGCGCCCGACGCTGGAGGGGCGGCTGCCTGGCGCGGGACAGACTCCCAGGTAAGTTCCTTACACATGACAATCCTTCATACCACACACACTCAGCACACCAGTTATTTACTCCATCAAAGAATGTCATGGACTGAAACTGGGGACCATTGCAAAAACTTAGAAGAAACACACCAACTTCCTCTCACCTTATCCCTCCTTGGAAACGTGTAAAATGAGCCATTTCAAGGCTTCTCAAATTCTCTAGCTTTTTGTAAAACCTTTATGTACCTTTATGTATTCTAAGTGCAGCTCGGTTCTTGCTGTTATTCCAGGTATGGTGCAGATTTAGAAGTCATGTGCACACTCTGCTGTGGTCAGAGATAGATTCAGGATTACTGTGGCTTGCTGTGTTTGCTCACAGCAAGCCACCAAGGGACAGATAGACTGTTAAATCCCTTGTTAGTGTGGTCCTGGAGGAATGGAATTGAAAGTAGGTCAGACTTTGGAGCCCAGTATGGCTTCTACCCAGCACTGCAGTGAATGTTGGTGACACACAAAAGAATTGAGGCAAGAATTGGGTTGCTTGCTGCCTTATTATTGATGTTGGGTTTACAACTCTTTTAAGAGTTCAGTAGGATCGACAGGTTGTCACATAACTCTGCACCCCCTTCCCCCTGATCCAGATACTTAAAGGAGCACTACTGCAAAAAATGGCCTAATGATAAAGATCTATGTAAATATGCTGGATGGCGGGAGGACAGGTCACTTATACACCAGGCAGGCTTGATTTTTTCCTTTTTTAATGGAAGGAAGAGGAAACAGGGATGACAGGCTCTGTCCCCCCTGATAGACTAAACCGGTCACCCCTGGATTTTATACCTAGATAAACCACAAGCCTGGCAGGAGTATTACTCAGTTCGGGTGTATAAGTGACCCCACCTCTCATTAGCCGACATGTTTATATGGATTTTTAATGAAAGCAATACAAATGCACAGTGGAAAAGTCAATCCAACATTTATAATTCATAGACTAAAACCTTGAATATTCAGCACCAGTACCCACTTAGCACTACTCTACCGTATTCTCCAAGACTTGGTAAGCTTTATGTAAAAATAATGAAATATTAGAATATTCCCAAAGATCAATGGAACAATTAAGAATAGTGAGGCTTCCTAAGTAGTGCTGGCCAAAGGGGCATGGCAAGAAAGTTTCAGAAGAGAGTAGTGGTCATGTCATTGCAATATATAGAGGCTCCATTGGTCGGCTGAAGGGGGAGGAGGATAGAAAACCTACATGGAGACTTTTCTGCACAATGCCTGTTATGTGGTTCAGCCTCCATAAATATATACATTTAATTTTTGTAGGCAATTAATGATAATTTTGCAACCTACTTTATATCATATGAGTGACCAGACAGGAAGGTTCCAGCCATAATCCAAACCCCCCCTTCTTTTTAGCCACTACAGCTACTTGAAGGTATAAAAATACTAGTTGCACAATGAAAGGAAAAAAAACATTTGGTTTCTAAGTGCCATTATTTAAATATTTATGATTTCATCTACCAGACAGTACCTGCATGGAAACACTGGTCATTTTGTAAATGACAGTCCACAGTTGCTATGGTTACCTACAATGACTTGGATTAAAAAAACACTATTTAAAGTCATACAGCAAGGGAAAAAAGGGTACCTACCTTTTGTCCTCCGCCACTAGTCACTGTAGGTCTGGTGCTTCAAACCTCAGCCAACTGCATGTTCGGGCCCCCTTCCCATGCCATCCGGGCTAGATCCAGGGGACAGGATTAATGATGGGACGAAATCGCAACTCCCCATCAATCACCGGGGTGTGGCCACGCCCTCTCCATTCATTGCAATTTGGGTAGTGGGCCAGGCCCTACACGCCCACTCTCCATTGTAGTGAATAGAGGGGATGTGGCCAACCCCCTTGTGACTGATGGCGGGGGTGTGGTCTAGCGCGGAAGTACCAGAGAATAGAGTTTCAGCCCCCGACTGGCGCGAGAGGCAGCGGCTGCAGCTGATAAAGCAATCAGGTTTGGAGCGCCAGACCTGCAGTGACCAGTGGCGCAGGACAAAATTTAAGTACCCTTTTTTCCCCATCTGTATGACACTTGATATCTATGCTGAATAGTGAAAGGAAAAGTTACAAATACACCTCAACTGAAAAAATCTAATAATATTCAGGAGTGACAGGGTTTTGAGTGTAACCATTTCACTTTTACAAGGGGAACTGTTCACCTCTAACCGCTGGTCTCCAAAGCCAGCTTGTGGGAAACATTGCATGATGGGTAAAAGCATCTATTCCAGCATATACTGGCTCAGGAGCCAAGCTATTATAACTGAGCACTCTGTGCATTCAAAACCCAATTCTTCTTCCTTGCAGTAAACTAAAAAAGCTTAGCTGCCATTTTTTTGATGTAAGATGTATCTGTAACCCCTCCTCTCACTTTCTAACATATTTAAGTGGAGTTTTATTACTGTAATGTTTTCTTGCGATAATGCTACTTTAAATCAGTAGAAAGGGTTAGTCTTGGCCTAGAATGTAATGCTGGGTCTCTGGAGCATGCCACCAGTTCAGTTCATTGAACTTTCACGTTTTATAAAATAACAGCGCTTTAACTGCTTGCGTTATCCGACTACTGTAATTTTCAGATCCCATTTGTTTACTTATAGTAGATATCTGGAGAATGTAATCTGGCCTGCTCTGAGCCAAGGCTGCTCAGTAAATCCATCGCAGATCTTTTAAATGTTCCATTGACCTAATTCTTAACCCTGCAATCCATTCCCAGCAATCTGTGTACCTTAATATGTCATGGAACTATTTCTAATATTCCAATACAAAATACATATATACTCTCAAGAGATCAATGTAAATATTCCTTTTCTTTTTTTTTTACTACATACCTTTCTTAAGAAAAAGCACACTTACTCCTTTAGGTTCCGTCAAACCAATATTATTGCTAACAAGGGCTTAGATACATAAGGCCATGAGTACAAAAAAAGAACATGAGAAAATATATACCCAGTGATTACAAAATACAGTATTGTACAAGGCCCGGTCCTAACAATCTTATCATCTAAATGACTCAACCACTTCTTCTAAAGGTCCATATACAGGCATCTGGTGAGAGGTGAAGGTCCGGGCGGGGGCTGTCGCAGGGGGGTGGATAGTTAAAAATCAGCGCACTGGGGGTGGCCGGGCTATAGATTCCACAGGAAAAACTAAAAAAGGCTGCACTGGATGAAGCAGAGCTGGGGGGGCAGGGATGGATGGGGGTGAGATTGATGGGGCAGAGCTGGGGGGGGGGCAGGAATGGATGGGGAAGAGATGGGGGGGCAGGAATGGATGGGGAAGAGATGGGGGGCAGGAATGGATGGGGCTGAACTAGGGCAGTGTGGCAGGATTGGATGGGGCAAAGACACAGAGAAATAAAGTTTGTCTGTACCTTGTAATGCCACTTCCTGCCCGCGCAGTACTTCATATTGCAATGCTAGGTGCCAGGGAGCTATGACACTGGCAGGGAAACTAAGCACTACATCAACAATCAAGGGGGCAGTTCTGCAACACAGAAGTAACTGAGAGCAGGGCTGTCAGGGCAGGGGTCTAGAAATCTGGTGCTGAGGTCCGCATTCGGACCCCGGTTCACCAGTTGCGTACCGCTGATCTAAACTAACAAGAGGAAGAATATGGGGGATGTGACAGGAAGCACTTTACTAAGCCCTGGAAGTCCAAGCCTAATGGGCGCTGAAGCAAATATTCTAGGTTGGGGTTTACAACCCTTTTTCATGGTGTACCATGCTATTTTCTCAAGTACCACCCTAACACCACTAATACAGACTTCGGTTTAAAGAAGACCTTTACTCTACCGGGCCCAACAGTAAGAACAGTAAGTTCCTTTGCCTGTAAACATCCAAGATTGACAGTAAACATTCAAGATTCTCCTGCAGCTTGTTGCCTGGCACATCCTACTGGATCGGCAACTTGACTGCATCATAATACCACTGGTATTAAAAACACTTAAAGTGGACCAACACCCAGGCTGGTATACTTGTAAAGAACCAGCACTCCAGATAAATTCATGCAGAAAATTGTATTGCTATAACATGAGTAAAGTACAGCAGTGGTGGCGAGTCGACGTTTCGGGGTGCACTGGGGCCCCCTTCATCAGGACCCACCGCGTGTACAAGAAAAGAACAGATTGCCATCACCAATTCCATTACATAGTATAACAGACCAATCAAATTGTAGTCACAGTGCATTTTCGTGCCTGACGTCATAATGACGTCAGGGGCGCTGACAGGTCATGCCCTTATCATGTGCAGAATAACTGTCATCAAAGTGTCTCAATGGAACAATAATTATAAAGTAAATAGCAGTAAAATGAGCTCACCTCCGTCTCCCAGGCTCGCAGAGGCCGTGTGCGCGTCGGGCACCGCCGTCCCGGTCGGCGGGGAGGTTGCCAGGCAACCTCCCACACCGTCCCCCATTGGGGGAGGTCGGGACTGACGTCACCCGCCCCGGGGTTCTCACCCGGTGACAGGTGACGCGGCGCCCAGGAGCCGCGTGATTGGCTCCCGGGCGTCCCCAATGGGGGACGGTGTGGGAGGTTGCCTGGCAACCTCCCCGCCGACCGGGACGGCGGTGCCCGACGCGCACACGGCCTCTGCGAGCCTGGGAGACGGAGGTGAGCTCATTTTACTGCTATTTACTTTATAATTATTGTTCCATTGAGACACTTTGATGACAGTTATTCTGCACATGATAAGGGCATGACCTGTCAGCGCCCCTGACGTCATTATGACGTCAGGCACGAAAATGCACTGTGACTACAATTTGATTGGTCTGTTATACTATGTAATGGAATTGGTGATGGCAATCTGTTCTTTTCTTGTACACGCGGTGGGTCTTGACTCAGAAGCATCACACATACTGAGGAGAGGAGAGTACAGGGAATGGGGTTATAGCTTTGCACAGACAGAGCAGAGCTGGGGTCAGGAAAAGGTCAACAATCCCAGAATGCAGAGCGACACAGTCAGAAGACACTTCCTGTTTGCAGGCTGCCTGATGCTCCATGAGCCACCATCTTAGATGTTTAAAGGCTCATAACATGCAGTAGATACAGGCTTGGGGGCATGTAGAATGCTGGAGCCCTCCCACGCATCACCCCCCAGAAAGCCCAGAATTCTTACCTCTTCCTGGATCCTTGCCCCAGACAGTCATGTGAGTGAGCCCTTTTGGCAGCGGGAGCCGAGAATGCCACCCATGTTACCGCTGCATTCCCGGACAGGGCATCCAGGAAGAAAATTGCTGCTGTTCTGGGGGAAGATATATGGGGGGGGGGTTCAGAATTCTGGATGCCCCCCCCCCCCCCAGGAGCCTGTTTGAATGCGCCGGTTCCCGGACCATCACCAGTTAGCGGAGAACAGGATATTGGTCTGCTGTAAGGGTTGCACTATGGATTTTCTTTGTGTTTTCTGGTGTTCAGCACCTATAAGCTTGACCTTTCCCTAAAGTGTAGTCCTTGAATTTCCATTTCCTGGTAAGCATGTTCTGTATGGTCTCCCTAAGCTGACCAAGTTAGGAACTTTGGGGGCAGAGGATAGCAGATTTGTAAAATATGTACAGTGACTTTGTAAAAATTAGGTCTATCATTTTTCACTACGACACTATAGATTTTAATGAACACGATTAGTAATCCAGTTGCTGGTTCTAAATATTTTACAGCAACAGTTCAACAATTAAATATTTATAAAACTTTAAAATGAAAAATATTCAAACTAGCAATTAAAAAATATTTCCTTCTTATGCTGTCGGCTGTACACTGTGACTTCAAACATCTAATTTCCCAAACCTGAGATAGCCTATGAGAACTGCCAGAACAGGAAGTAAGTGGGATTCTCCCCTACAGAGGATTTCTATTTAAACAGGACCTTAAAGGGGCAGTAGAGACAACAGCAATAATAAGGAATGTGTCTGTTATTTCCGAGTAGAAACCATAGCAGGGCAAAGGTTGACATCCCTTCAATTTTATTTCTCCAGGACCATACAAAAAAGCCAGTAAAACAAAATATCTGAATATATGTGAGAGTGCCTGGCAAACCATAGTGATCTTGCAGCTGCCTCGGACCATAGAAGAGCACACAAATGACAGTATAAAGCTGCCCAAATTGAAGTGAAGAAAGCGTCTTTAGAACACTGTGCAAAAGGTATTTACATATATTCTGAGATTTTGAGATGCTTTGAAAGAGGCTAATTTTACACAAATTTTCCACAGGACATAAGTTAGGAGGAAGATAGTGTATACCTGGACAGGGACTTTAACTTAAAAAAAAGACGTTTGGGCCTCTCAAGTTAAAGCGGGTCAAAACCTGCACAGCCGGGCACTGGAATCTAAAAGCTAGCCTAGCCCCGGAGCATCTGTTGTAGGATGCCCCGGGGCTAGGCTAGCTTTTAGATTCCAGTGTGAACCACTCCGGGGCACTGGTGATCTTACCTAATGTCAGTGGGTCCTGCGACACGTTCTCCACTGGCACCACATCCCCAGCACTCCCCGCCCAGCCATTCAGGCCACATAGAGGCCAGGGATGTGGCACCAGTGGAGATTGTGTTGCTGGCCGCGCTGGGATCAGGTAAGATCACCAATGCCCTGGGGGTTCACACAGCGGGGCATCTGAACCCCATGCTGGGGATGCGGCCAGCCAGCTGTACCTCATCACAAAATCAATTGCCAGGGGTGTAGCTTCAGCGGTGGAAAAGCTTGGCTTTCAAAGAAAGCAGCAGCTCCCAGCTACTTGGGGGGGCCCACACATGGAGCGGTGGACTCAAACATGGGTTTCCATCACCTTTAAATGTTGGAGGAGTGTCAAATTGCCACCCTTTCTGGCAGCCATACAATGCAGCCAGTTCCTCTTGCAACCTATTGAGCTAGATAGCCAGGTGTGCACACAACGTTCAAATGCCAGCTTGGTGAATCGCATTGGCCACTGGCAGTCTTGTAGGCCCAATTCTAGGCTTCTATCACACTTTCAGCCTGTAGGTTGGTGGAGGTGGTGGCGCGGATGACTGAAGGTTTGCGTTAAAAAAAGGTTATTCAATAAAATGTGCAGAGGCTTTCCACATAACCCTGAATTGGTTTGAGTTGAAAACGTTCCCCAGGTGAGGTGTTACAACCGCTGAGGAAAGTTTGTACTCTTTGGGGTCCAGTAATCTAGTTAAGATTTCGTTTGAATTCTACTTTGGGCACTATCTAGAGTTTGTACTGTTCTCCAACTGTATCTGAAATAGACCAAATATTTCTTCCACAAAGCTAAAATATAATCCCATGTTTAATGGTTTAAATAATCCGTAGGGTTTGAACATGAAATTATAAGTGCCTTTAGGGGACAGGGCTGATGTGAAGGTTTTTAAAAGAAAGAAAACCTTTTGGTTTTTTAGTAAGTACAGTAACTCACTCAGTTATACCAATGATCTTCAAAATAATTCTCTCAGCGCGGTATATGCCGCATTCTGGCATGATGGCCGTACAAATGCGCACGTACAGCTGGCTGAATGAAACATGTGTCCTCCGGAGCATGGAACGTGATCCTGCAAGGCTGAGCTGCCTTTCTATTTGGAGGATCTGAAGACCCCTGAATCATCGCCCTTATCTGACACGCCATCGCATAGTACCACTAGCAGTTGTCAAGGCAACGCTGTAGACGGCATTCTTCTCAAAATCATTTTATACATGGAAATGATTCATATACTTATGTTCCACCAATCAGGAAATTCAAATGGATAACCCAAACATGAATCTTGAGGATTTGTAACCTAGACGGCTAATAAACCTCTCTGTGTATTGACGGCAGCAGATCTAGGATGCAGACACATCAGGAAATGGTCTTTGCTCACATTAATTCTACATCAATAATTTACATTTCTACACATGTGAAAACAAAAAAAACATGGCCTCGACCTTTCTGACAAAACATTTTAGGGAAGCAAAGCAATGTATATTGTGCACAGCTATAATTAACAGTTTTGCTTTTTAATGAAACCTGAAAATGCCAAACACATACTTTTTCAGCTGTAGGAATTAGTCAATGATCTAAAACAAGGGCAAAGATTAGGAGCTGCAACTTTTCACGTTCCCATTAGAACCATTGGTGCCTGAGTGGGTAACTTACTAGATGTGGCAAATTCTGCATGTCATGCACCTTGCACAGTGTTATGAGGCGAGGAACTTCGTAAACTTTAGAGAACACCAGCCTGATGAGATGGCCTGCTCATCACATTTGACGAGAAGCTCTCCCACACATGATGAAGACCTTGACATATTTTAATGGATACCCCTCTAGGGTAATTAGCTTAGAATGCAGCAAGGCAACCAGAAAATCCACACAATCCCATTAGGTATACAGTTCCTCCACACAAGCAACAATCTCTAGAATGTCCACACCACCCCAAGTATTCTCAGTTCCTTCCTAGAAGCAACCATCAGAATGCTCACACCATCCTATGTGTCTACAGTTCCTTCGCAGAGGCAAGCATCTCACAAATGCCCAAACCATCCCATTCATTTACAGATCCATGCCACAATTAACCATCCCAGAATGCCTACACCATACCATGTGTCCACAGTTCACTTCCAGGAGTACCACCTACTATATGTTTATAGAAGCCCATGTGTCTACAGCTACCCAATGAAATCTCCCTAAAATGCCCATTTCAAACCATATGTCTACAGATCCTTCTCAGAAACAATCACCTACTGAATGGCCAACACCATCCAATGTGTCTACAGGTTCTTTGCAGAGGAAACCATATCCAGAATGCCCAAACCATCCCATTTATTAACAGATTCCCAATGTCCACGGGTCATTTCCAGGAGTACTGCCTTCTAAAGGTCTATAGCAGCCCATGTGCCTACAGCTACTTCCCTCAATCAACCAGATCCTTCCCAGAAGTAACCACCTACTGAATGTGCAACACCTTTCATGTGTCATCCTTTTCAGAGGCAACCATCTACTAAATGCCCACACCATCCCATGCTTCCTCCACTGCCTGATACGAGCCACGATCTAGACAGAGGATGCCCACATGATCCCATTTGTCTAGGGTTTTTTTTTACAAAGCAACTATTTTCTGAATCTCCATCCAATGTATATACAGTGCTTTTCATTCTATTGAATGCCCATACCACACCAAGTCTCGACAGTTCCTTTCCAGAGGCAACCATCTAATGATTGCCATACTATCCAACATGTCTACATTTCCTCCAGAGGGACAACCCAACCTCCTACTAAATGTCTACACCATCCCATGTGTCTACAACCTTGTTTTACAAGCAACCAACCAGAGAATGTGTCTATAGCTCCTTTCCATAAACAACCATACCCAGAATGCCTACTCCATAGCATGAGTCCATAGAGCCTTCCCACAAGGAGCTGAAATCAAATGTTCTCCTACCTAGCCCTACTAAATGACCACACCATCCCATGCATCTACAGTTTTCCTATAGAAGCAGTTATCTACTCGATGTCACACCATCCCAGGTGCCTACAATTCCCCCCCCACAAGCAACTGAAGTCAAATTACAGGAGACAATAGACTATTTCCATGTTCTAATCTTACCTTCTAATCTGATTTTACCTACCCAATACACCAAACCAAGTCTGCCAAGGTAACACAAGTAGCATAAGTAATTTCACAACAAATGCTACTAAATAATTCAAGCCTGGTTTTGGGCGGGGCAAGAAATATGATTTAATTTGTGAGTTGGATTTGGGTACCAAGTAGCTTATGGCCATGATTGGAAACATAATATAGAGAGTGTGCAGTGAAACTGAGGTCTCCGGGTCTCCTGTAAGAAAGTAGTGGCTTCTTGTGAGATGGTGTGGGGGGGAGGGGGTGTAATTGCAAATGCATTTGTTGCAGGTCAGGGTGGGTTAACAAGAGCAGGCTGCAGGTTAGTGGTACAGGTCTGCAGAAACAAACCCACAGAGGTGTCCACAAACTAAGCCACAGAGAAATGTAACCCATAACAACCAAGAAGCATTTTGATGTTATAAATCTGAGAATTATCCTTATTGATATAGGTAGGTATGGACTGCTCTTTATTACATTCAATAAGCCTGGAGTCTCTTGTGGGGAAATCATAGGTGCCGCTGCTGATCTCCTACAAGCTCAAGAGTTATAGAAGGCTGCCATGGATGCAAGGGAAATGCAGCTTTTCTCACTTACCTTCACCCCCTTAATGTACAGTTCCTGTAATTTAATGAGCGTTTAGTGAATCATAGCTGTATGTGCTACAGCCTGTCTAGATGCAACCTAACGCTGCTCGCAAATGCTGGAGACATCCTCAAGGACATCAGTAACTAAAGCTTAGAGGATGCAGATCAATTTTCAGACTAATACAGATATAACAGCCATCACCACCAGACTCCAGACAAACTCACACACTGTCAGGATTTATAATAAAAGAAAATGTAGACCAGCTTACCCGTCACACATCATCTCTGCAATCCCTTGCTGAAATATCACATCCCATCTTCTGCTTTGTAATAAATCATAAATCCTACATCTGGACCAGAGCTAGTTGGCGAGGTCATTTCAAGGTGGTTAGCCTTCTTCTGGTCCTTGGGCATCTCTGGTAGTCGGTCATCTCCGGGCCCCTCAATTCAGTAGGAGCGCTGCGGACTCACTCAGCCCTGACAATGCCAGCTTGCATGGAGAAAGTAGTTTGCAGGCTGCAGAATGCCTTGGAATTGTTGCCATGGAAATAAATGTGCAGAGGGGAGGGAAGGGAGGAGGGGGCTGAGGATGACAAAAGCACTCACTGCATACAGGCAATTTGCACCAGGACGACTAGTGAGGATTTTCAATCCGGGATGGCTAGTCCGAATATCCGGCTCCCCCCCCCCCCTCTTAATTCTCATGAGGACTACAGAGAACCTCCCAGATTATTCACAATTAACGGAAACCAGCACTATTCTCTGGCCTCTCTCATTAAAGGCATTGTTTAGGGACACTGGGATAAGCTTCTATTGGTCCACAGAATAAAGGAGCACTGTCCCAGATGAGCGGGGACTGGGGAATTGTAAAGGATGATGCCTGCCTCAGGACTCACCTCCCTTTGGATGTCACATTTCAAGTGGTAACAGGTGCAGCAAGCCAAATGTATAATGCACACAACCATGCTGGCCATACAGTATTACAGAAAATCAGTCACCAGTTTTATTTTTTTATGACTAAAAACACCTTTATTTGTAATGCTAACGCCACGCACAGCTGTACAGTCCTTTGATTTATTTTTTCTAATCAGTTTTTTTCTCCAAACATTTTGATCACAATTGATCCAAATTCTGATCAAAAAATGCAGAAGGAACAAGTTAATGTGCTACCAACACTGCAACCAGATCAGACATATGATTAAATCATAAATCATCTAAAATGATCGGACCTGAATTGTGAAGCTGACCACAGACCTTGCCGTCTGCTTGTACAATTTTACCAAAAAGTAAGGACCTGGCTAAATTTATTGTTAATTGCTTTTTTTTTAAGTAGTTCTTAAGGTTGGTACCAACACTATGGCCTCGATTCAATAAAGGTAGAAACAAATTCTCATGGTAGTAAAAAAATCAATTCATGAGAAAAAAGCCTGGGAATTTCACTGTAGCTGAATCACCAGAAAAAAAGACAATGAAAGGCAATGGTACTTTTTACTATTAAGGAAAGGTAGAGAACTATTTACACTGTAGTAAAAAGTGCCATTGACTTTCATTGTCTCTTTATCTGGTGATTCAGCAATAGTGAAATTCTCAGGCTTTTTTCTCATGAATTGAATCTTTTACTACCATGAGAATTTTTTTCTACCCTTATTGAATCGAGGCCCATGTAACCAATTAACGTGGTTAATTATTTCTGATGAAAATGTCTTCTCCCCCGAGCGATATCTGAAATAAGATGATCAGATAGATTTTAGTTTTTAGTTCAGTCGCCAGCCATGTTTTTTGTCTCATTTTTGGATATTTCATTTGGAGTCAATCACTGTTTCTATAGGGAATCATGAACAAGTTACACAAATCCTGCAGATGTAACATTAGCTGAGAGTTTAAATAGAACAACGGTTATGTGAAAAGTTGGGCAGTCGTTTTTTTGCACCAGATAATGGCTGAAAGTAGCCATTGTACAACCAGATTGTATATATGGCTGTAGGTTAAATGGCTAAAGCAGTCGGAAAATAGATCCAAAACCCCAAATGCCCCATATGGCTCCTTATTGTAAGTTGAATTTGGCACTCATCCAGATGCTGGCAACCTTAGGCCCTTATTTAACAAGGGATAGCGCCAGGTAATGACGCTCACCGGCCATGAGAACGCCGGCCCCCCTCCGCAATCACACATTTATCAAGCCGATCCTGCTTAGCGACTGACAGAGCGCCAGATAGCCACTCATTCATCATTATTCCAGCCTCACCCCACAGCGCCAGCGAGCCACCTTGAACAGCGACAGGTATGACCTCTCGCTACCTGGCGCTCTCCAATGCATTTCAATGGAACAATCTTTAAATATTTATAATTAATTGCTATTATTTATTTATTTATTTTTTTTAAATGTCAAAAATTTTGTGACCACTTCTGCAATGTTAGTTTTTTTTTTAAGGTAAAAAAATTGTGCAGAATTGATATTACAGGTCTGATATTAATGTATTCATATTACAAAATGTTTTGAAAAGCATGTTTTTTTTTTTCTAAAAATATAGTTGTTTGGGGTTAAAAAACTACTTTTAACCCATCGCCGCCAGCGCTCTGGGGTTTAAACAAGCATTTCACAGCGCGAGAATTTTTTGAGCGTGATTTGTTAATGAATATGCTGGGAGCCGTTCGCTATGGCCGTTCGCTGTCATGCGCTCCCATACAGCGCGGAACCTGTGAAACAGCGACTCCTAACCCCGTATTCAACATTTCCGCACACCGATTGAGTCGCTGTCAACAGCCGAACAACGCCCAAGCACAGCAAATACTAGCGGGCGCTGTGAAAATAACGCTACTGTCGCTCATCTGTCGCTACCTGGCGCTATTAATGAATCGGCCTCTTAGTTTGCAGCTGCTGGGCAGGTGCAGACAGCATCAAATCAGATGCCTTGTGTGGGAACTGCCTAATAATTGTGGGTCTTGGGTGGGTGGGAACACAGTGCGCTCTGCCTATTGTGAGTTAGCTCTGCCTATAAATTGTGTATCTGGTATGGGTGCGTACGCTGCTCCCTCTGCCTATTAAATGTAGACTGCACATTTTTCCTATTAACTATGTGCCTGGAATGCACATGCTCATTGGTGATCCCATAGTACAGGCATGACTCTGCTCCAATCAGCTTTTTTGCATAAATAGGAGTGTCAAAAAAAGCTGAATGGTGGCTTAGCTGCTCTCACAACTGGCAGCAGCACCCCTCTAAGTCTGTGTGCGGCTGGGCTAGCCATTGAGTTTGGTATTGCCCATAGGGGAGGATCTAGAGTCTTATCAGAGCACCCCCCCCCCAGCCTAATCCCCATATCAGAAGTATTGTCATCTCAGTCATCATGCATACTGAGCACCAGTGCAGCAATGACTGGACTTACTTTTCAAGCAAGTGGAGAAGGATGACAGCCATGCAAATCATTTGGTACAGGACATCTGCAGCAATGTTTAAACTGCATCGCCAAAAGTGGTCCAATATGATGATACTCTGAATCTACTGGATGGAAGAAGAATAAAGGAGGATCGTTTTAACAGGGAAGGACTGCTTAACTCTCTAACTGGCTGTTTCTTTAGCTAGCCTGTGCTGCAATAATGGATATGTTGTATTGCAATTATTTTGATGGTTTGTAGATGCTTTTAGCCAGCATGCAATGCTTTATTTAGATAGTCACTTATAATGGTTTTCCAGGGGAAAAGGCAAATAGAGGTAAGAGACTATGAGGCTGATTTATCATTAGCGGCAGGTAGCGACAGATGAGCGTCTGTAGCAGGCATTTTCAGAGCGCCCGCTAGTAGTCGCAGTGCTCAGCCGTGAGTCGCTAGTTTATAGTGACTCAGTCGCTGTTCAGTAATGTTGAATACATTGCGAGGAGTCGCTATTTGACCAGTACAGCGCTGTATGGGAGCGCATGTTAGCGACTGCTCATAGTGACCGACTCACACCATATTCAGGAAAAAAACAGCCTCACAAATCTCTGGCGCTGAAAAATATTTGTTTGAAGCCCAGAGCGCAGGAGGCGGTGTGTTTAAAGTCTGTTTTCAAGCATCTATCAACTAGTAACAAAGCAAAAACATATGGAATAACAACATTGTAACATGAATACTTTAATGCCAGACCTGTAATGTCATTTTTGAGGAAATAATTAAAAAATTAAAAAATTATGAAAAAACTGCTTTTTCAATGCCAGAAGAGGTCACAGAATTATTTGTGATTTTTTGAAAAAAAAAACAGTTTAAAGAGAAGAAAAGGATCGTCCATTGAAATGTATGGGAGAGGGACCGGAAGCGAGAGGTCATACCTGGCACTGTGCAAGGCTGAACGCTGGCGCTGTTCGCTGAGGCTGTGAAAATGATGAATCAGACGCTACATGCCGCTATCCCAGTCGCTAAACAGATTCTGCTTGATAAATGGGGAATTGCATGCCGTGTCTGGCGTTGACCAGTCGCTATCTGTCGCTACCTCTCATTAACCAGCCACTACCTGACGCTATCCCTTCTAAAATAAGGGCCTTTCTCTTGTATAAGTAGAACGATACACTTCAAAACATGTCACCACTGATTTTCTTTCTAAACACAAGCTTGGCAGAATTTTTTTTCACACAAGGTTTTGAAGTAACCCCTCCTCTTGTTACCAAGCCTGTTTTAAAAGATGTTTAATACTAAACTATGTTAGTGATCAATCTCCATTAAGCACAGAATTAATTTGAGGCTTATGCTGCACTCACCATAATCTTTTGCTCCCAATTAATCATCGAATGGCGTGAAAGATTTGGAAGGTTCCACCTTGCCTCGGTTATTGGCAGGCGTACACCATACCTCCACCTCAACAACGTAGCATGGAAGCCCTTCCCCCATCTGAAAGAAATCTGACTCAGGGATTTTCTTTTGTATTCATCCATCTAAAGCTTAGGGCACTCTCCTGGGAGACATATCCTTTGAACCTAATTAGCAGTTTTCCAACAGAGAAATATAGTGGACGGCATATATTATATCAGCAGAGGCCATGCTGGTTTAAGATGAAATATGGGCAGATGTGGTAATTAGACCTCAATAGTGCAAAAGGTCAAAGATCAAGTGTGATTAATACAGCACATCAGCTAAGAAGCTTCCATAGTAGGGGGAGGACCTGTAGGAATCGGCTGTATAAATAGCTGCGGTGTCATATCATCTGCTCCCGGTAAAATTTCCCTCAGGACAGTCTAGTCATCACACCAGTGTTGGAGACAGAGTCGACATTTTTCTGCTAAGTCTGTAGGAAATACATGAATTGCTACTCAGGATTTGTAGATGTGCACCGACCCTCATAGCCAATCAGGGGCTGCAATGTAATATTCTCATATTAAAAGAGATATAATAAGTGAGTGTTTTAGAGGAATTCCCACAGTGACATCATCAAGACAGAAGCAGAGCTTCCCTGAGGTATTATGTCTCTGCATGGATGAGATTACCTCATGAGTCAGGGACGTCACTAACCTCAAGATTGCCTCAGTCCACTCATTATTATCCATTGTATGTAACAAGTAGGGTGTGTACAGCACTAAATCCGAGAAAGCCTCCTTGCAAATAAAAACATTATAGAAAAGCCCATTTCTAGGCTATGCACTTACCTACCACCACAGGCCAACAACAGCTGTAACTACAGAGTCTGCTGAGTGCACAGCACCCTTTCCCCCTCTACGCTACCACCAGCAGACCAGGCAAACTATCAGCAGAGGCCTATGTGTGTTTTAACCTGCAAGACCCCTTCTAATATTTAGTACAGGCAATGCTGGCAATCCACATTTTGATTTTTACTTTTAAAGGTTCTAAATAAATAAAAGCTATCCTGCAAGCCGTGAATTCAGACATTGCTGCCACCTGCTGTTTGTACTGATTATCATGTCATTACGGTTTGCATATTCACTGCACTTCTCATGAATCATTCAGTATCAGCTAACACAAACTTGATAAAAAAAATATATATATCAGATTTTATAGCCTATCCACGATGAGCATGTTACCGAGCCTGTGCCCTGCTCTCATAGAACAGAACACTTGCTGTGCTCTGCTCCAGCTTTTTACGGGTGATTTATCATTCTCGCTTGGTGATGAGGGGAAGAGGGCAACACAGATCGGTGACTCCCAGGAAACCCGGTGCAGTTCCAAAGACTAGAATAAAACATCTATTTGCAATGCGGTTTGGTTGGAAGCAAGCAAGCAGGATTTTAAGGCTATGTTCTAACAGCACTTTATGAAATTAGAAAGATGTGAAAGGCCCCAAGTCTCCCAGTTTTGATGGTACATCACCTGGTTACAGACTATAAGAAAATTTCTAAATTACCTGCTGCCTGTTCCTCCCCAGGAACACATCAAAGGCACACTTTGTGAATACTCTATCATCAGGTCCCTCAGCTGGTACTCTTGTATTGTTGTATCTGCAGCCCATGCACTGTGTGTATGCAAACTCTTTAATTACCATTTCATTTGGTTGAGCAACCTTTTAACTATACAGAATCTTAGAAACACTTTAGTTAAATGGTAAATAGTATTATATATATATATATATATATATATATATATATATATATATATATATATATTAAATACATTAATGCATTAATATAGTAAATAGTAAAAATTGTGACTGTTGCTTTTTGTGTTGCTTTCTCCCTCTATATTCACACCTTAGCTGTTTGTTATCAAGGCTCTTTCTTTTGCTCTGATGATAGAATGGAATCATGAGAAAGAACCCAAGCATGTAATAACAATTAATCTCCACCACCGTGCAAGACTAGTATGAATGGGTGCTGTATTCTTAAATCATGTCAAGGGTACAGATATAGTGATCTCTGTGTTTCTTTGCAGTGATTGCAATGCTGGGTGTTGCAGTGCTACAGTAGATTAGTGAAGCATAGCTTAAAGTGGACCAGCATCATTTAATGAAAAGCCCAACCCCCTTAAAAATGATTCCCCAGCATCTAACATTAATATATTTAATGTTTTTAGTCACATACTTTTTATTCTTTCCCTCACTGGCCTGCAACTCTGCTCAGGACTTTAGGATACGGGCGCCGCCATATTGGCTCCGTAGCATCACATACTGAGATGAGGAGAGGGGTCAAAAGTGCAGGGGGTGGGGTTATAGCTGTGCTTTGCACAAACAGAGCAGAGCTGGGGTCAGGAAAAGGTCAGCAATCCCACAATGCAGAGTGGCACAGTTAGAAGACACTTCCTGTTTGCAGGCAGCCTGCACCTCCATTGGCTGCAATCTTGGATGTTTAAAGTCTCAGAAAATACAATAGATACAGGTAGGATGATTTTTTATGTGGGCAATCTGTATGTATAGCATGGGGGAAACATATAAGATATGGTTTTATTTAGGGTGAAGGTCCAGTTTAACCACTCATGGTAGAGAGAAGCATTTGTATAGTTTCTTTGTAGCTGTGCCCTTGGTTTACTATTTGCACAATAGAGGCTTCTCTAATCATTACATATTAAACACCTAACTATTTAAATGAGAAGAATCTGTTAAGGGTATGTGGTGATTTTACAGTGATTGTAAAGCTGGGTGTTGCAGTGCTACATTAGAAAAGTCGAGCATACAGTGGATATAAAAAGAAAAATTAAGAAGAAAATAAATGTGGTTGCATCTAGGGATGTACATATGTTCACCGGGCTCCATAGCAAAAGTCATAGTGCCCCCCCCACACACCCCCCCACACACACACACACATACAAACACATAGCCCAGCCCTCCATAGTAGATTACACCCCCCAGCACACATGCTGTCTGCCACAGACACTGGGGCCCTTTCTGCCCTTGATCATACAAGTAAATCAAGCTGGTGGCTTCTTAGTTTTTCCCTGTGGAATATACACCCCAGGTCCCCCACTGCTCCCGGTTGACAGCCATTATATACTGCTACGCATTGTGCAGAAAAGTAGTGCCTGCCGAGGCACAGTGACTCTCATTTCCAAGGCCCCATCACCAGGTTGCAATAGCGCTCTTCTAATCCTCTGGCATGACAGTCTGAGCATTTTAACAGGTACTGCAAAGCAGGGGAAAAAAAGTTTTTATGGGGCCCCCTTCTGCCATGGGCCCAGTAGCTGCTGCCTCCCTTGCCTCTTTGGTATGTAAACCCCTGGTCACCTTAGCCAAGTAATACATTGTTGATGTAAAAAAAGGGGATCTCCTGTCAACTCCTTTAGAATATCTGTATGAAAAGCTAGAGGTTTCCTTTAACAGAATATCTGTATATAAAGCTAGATCTCCCCTCAACAAACTAAAAATGTACAATGATTAAAAAACCTATTTTTAGCTTGAAACTGAGTAAACCTGATTAACTTTAAAGCACAACATAACCCACCAAGTAGGCCCTGGAATCTAAAAGATGGCCTTCCCCCAGGGCATCCTGAATGGGGATGCCACACTGTGTGAAACCCTCCAGGGCACGCATATACACTCACTTTCCCCCTCTCTAACAGCGCATAGGCGAGATCTCGTCCAGTGAGAACCAGGAAATGCATGTTGGTCCGGGTTAAGTGAAAAAAATAAAGTATATGAAGTGTGAATAATAGTAGGAGCAGCAAAACGGAACAAAGACAGAGCCCAACGGCGCACACCCGGTCAGGCACGCATACCGCCGCTGCCGCCATCCAGCATGGGTAAAATTGTTAAGTCCTGCTGCCGCCTTTCCATGGTCCGCCTCACCGGCCATGCGTTCAGTGAGTAGTGTGGCTTGGATTTAGTGTCCTCAATGGGAGCCATCAGTGTCATGTGCAGAAGTGTGCAGCCTGGGAAACCTATGAAACCAATGTTCCCCACCGGCGCCCGCCCATTGTCAGAACAGTGCAGTAGGCACGTCACTGGCCTGTCCCGCCTCACTGTTCAGCTATACCCACTATGCCGTGGACTGCCCAGGAAGAAGGGACACACGTGACCCACCCCACTGCACTGAATGTCAGGTGGCATAAATTCTGACATTAATTGGCAGGCCTCGGTGGGGTGCATCGCTTTCATAGGTTTCACAGGGCCCATAACAAAAGTCAGAGTGCCTCCCTCCACTGAAAAGACCTAACCGCCAGCAGTAAATGACCTGCATTAAAGCGCAGGGGCCTTAGTTTGTTTGTGAGTAGATCAATCACTCAGAGACCAGGCTCGGACTGGCCCACTGGGAAATTCCCTAGTGGGCCCCTGAACTGAGGGGCCCTTTGGGGGCCCCCTTATCCTTTATGGATAGTGCACTATATGATAGCAAATACTGTGCTGTCCAGGTTTCCATTACAGAAGCAGTAGGTAATACTGGATGTTACTGATCTATGTCAGGAGAGCACAACTTATTCACTAACACGCAATACATTTAGGTTTAAACTGGACCTCCAGTCAAAAAAAAAAGAAAAGTTTAGTAAATTGCTTCCCTTCTTATGATCAGTGGCATAAGCACACACCTGATAGTTCTGCTCACACATGAGAATTAGGGGGTGCTGTGCCCGTAGCAATATACACCAAATTGTGAGAGATCTGTGCCTCAGAAACAAGGAGATGTTTGCCTGTCACAGACATAAACACTGAATAAGCAGTTAAGGTAGAAAAGGAAATCTGTGTGAGGAAAGCTGTCAAAGAGCATGCATCCAGTCATGGGATACAATGTATTTAGAAGATGTCAGCTGTTGGCAAAGCAAAGGTGAGTCATTACAGCTGAAGGCATCTGGCTTGAAATAAGAGATGATTGCACAGGGCTATAAGCAATTTTGAGTCAAGGACATTTTTCAGAATCAACTCCTTGTGTGGAAAGATGGCTGCTGCCATGCATATCTAACGGTGCAGGATCTGCCTGCTGTTCCAAACATCTGCATGGTGTTAATCAATCTCAATATGCTTAAGTCACTGATCGCCAGAGAGGGGCTTTGATTTTTTGACTGGAGGTCTGCTTTAATGTCTGTGTGTATGAACCCTAGAAATAAGCTGGTAATACTTGCATGTAACTGTATGGTGGCCCCCAAGAATCCATTCTATAGTATGACACTGTCCAAGACTGTGCTTCATCTATTCCTGGGGTGCATGTTTCCCTGAGTGCCCTATACAAAACATCTTAGTTCCACCCTGCAGAACCTATGGTGCTCCTTGTTGATGGGGAGCTAGGCTTTGGGTTGCTGTCTTGCTAAAGGGTGAAATTCCTCTTCATCCTCAGCTTGTTATGAGAGGCCTAAAGCTTTTGTGTCACAGTCCTCCTAATAGTTAATATGTAGAAAAGGATTGCCAGCAGGAGTGTCAATAAAATGTATTGTTTACTAGAATCCAATAAAATGTAGCCACATCCAAATTATCAGGCAAGAGCAGAACAACATGATAGTAGGTTGACTTGTTTCCAGCCCCACTGGACACTTAATCATGATGCCAACATTTAAATCATAACAGTCACACGATTAATCAGTCAGTGTCGAATTCCAGTATACCCGTGTATGGGGGGGGGGGCGACATCATGTGTATAGGTAGTAGAATATTCACATTTAATGGAAACCTATAAGCTATAGAGCTACTGCAGTGGATGAGAGGTGTGTTTTTTTAGCACAGATAGAGATTTTAATTGCATGGGGGAAATGTTGAAGGCCACATATTGGGTATGATTTCTCTATTACAAATGCAGTAGTAACCAGGGGGTGCTCTCTGTAAAACTTTGATACAGACCCTGGCTGAGTGAAGAGAAGAAACACACAAACCATAAATAGCAATCAATAGCATGCAGGCACTGTAATTTAGATTTACAACGTTAAGGTAGAGACATCTGCTGGTGGATGGGAGAATTGCAGCCAAGATATCTTACAGATAACAAGCATTTATCAGCGCGGCTACAAAAAAAAAAAAAACCATTACCCGCATTAACAATCTGATAAATTTTTTTATTTTCAATCTATTTACTTTACAGCATCATGTGACAGCACAGAAATAAATATATCATTGAGCAAGGACATAAGATAAACATTGCTTTCATCAGGCCCTCCTGCATCCTGAATAATATTACAGTATAATAAAAAAAATAGAATTTTCTGGCCATGGCAAATAATCATCTGCAATCTGCAGGTCCAGAGCGACATCTAAAGCAAGTGGACCTGCTGTAGTTTTATTGATATCCTACCGCTCCTATTCAAATGTTTTTCTCAGTTTAATATGAACTAACAAGCCATGAAAATGAGAGGTAAAGGGGGCGCATGCGCACAGCGGTAAATGGTTCCAGCCTAGCACCGCTCTATGCAACTTGAACAACTGACCTGTAAAGCACCTCACAGACATTGATTGGGGGGGAGAGAACTGCAGCAGGAACACCAGCAGCTCCCCCTCTGTTGATGGGCCAGCACAGAAAGCCGAAGAGAAAGTCTGAAAAGGTCACCGAAAAAGACACCCCGTCTGGAAGCAAGATGGCACCACAGCCACAACGGCACGAGAGAATGGCGACCCTCAGACCTACTCAGATGATTCCCAGGAACTTGGCCGACAGCCTGCAGCAGTTCCCCACTGGCTTTGCTCACCTGATCCGCCATTTGAGAAAGAGGATAGGGATAGCATACTCCTGGATCAGGAGGAAAAGATAGTTTCAGTTTCCCGCCATCAGATGGATGAGATAAAACAGGAGCTGAGGGAGATGGGGTAGTGAATCCACCCACTTGAGGACAGATAAGGTTGGGTCACCACGGTCCTAAACGGGCAGGAGAATGAGGTAGACTCCATTCAGGATAGTCTCTAGACATTGCAAGATAAGAAAGAAGACCTGGGGAACAGGACCAGGTGCTCTAATTTGCACATTCAAGGGCTCTCTGAAAGCATAGAATATCTGGAAGGGGGTGGACATGGCTCTTTTCCAAGAGTTGGCTCAGGATCTACCACTAGACAGGCTGGAGTATGACAGAATCCACCAAGCCCTGGGAAGGAAAGTGCCTGACGGTCCATTATGTTCCATCATTACAGATTAAAAGAATACTTGGCGGCCAGATAAAAGGGTGCTCTGACGTTGCAGGGGCATCCCTATCAGCTATTTGCAGACCTGGCACAGGTGACTATCTTGAAATGCTGATAATTTGGTCCCTATCTAAAAATCTTGGCTGAAAAAAAGATTGAGAACAATTAAGGCTATCCATTTAGGCTGCAGTTCTCCGCTAACGGCAAGTCTTTCTCGGTGGTACCTGAGATATAATTCTCTACATAATATGTAAGCCTAAACCCTCTTAATCTATGATTGTCTTATTGTCAGACCCCGAGAATACCTGTCTTCGTTCTAAGCCTGCAACCACCAATCTCCACAGCCAGCTTCACCTATAGACAAGCCCCCATTTGACGGGACGCTATATACGTCTCGCCGGAGACGGTTGCCCCCAGGACTTGATGGCTCAAAGATTGTAGGCTCATGGGGAGTGAAGACAGATAAACCGAAGGTCAGACTGGGTGAAGTAGGTAAGTACTGGAAACAGTTTGGGTGCTTCGGAATCAGGTAAGTACTGGAAGCAATTTGAGTGCTCAGGAGAAATCAAGCGAAGTCAGACATCAAGCCAAGGGTCACACCGGGAGGTCAGAGAGCTGCGTGGTACAAAGGGATAAGACGGAGACCTGGTCGAGATTCAAGCAAAGGGTCAATAACGATAAGTACAGGAAATCACAGGAGAAATCACAAAGCCAGCTAAACGCTATCACAGGCACTGACTCACTGAAGTGGTAATCCCTTTATAGGACTGAACCCGGCTGGATTGGACAAGGGGGCAGTGACTGTGATTGGTGTACTTCGGATCTGTGGGCTGATTGGTGCACTTACAGAGCTCTGGGCTGATTGCCCCATCTGAACTTATACCATACCACCCAGAACTGGACCTCCTAGGATTAGCTCTTTTAAGCAGCCTCCAGCGGCCGTGCTGTGCTCGCGCGCAAGCACGAACCGAATGACAGTGGAAGATGGAGGAGGGCGCGCTCGCCACCGGAGCCGGCGCCTGAGATGGAAGCGGCTGCTTGGCAGGAGAGGCCCCGGCCAGCAGCCTAAGGACACCACGGGCACGGACTGAAGATAAGTCATTCATGACACTTATCTTACAAGGTCTGTGGAGCCTACCTGGAGATGTACACTTCTAGATATGATTATTTTGTTCTCATTGGCGCGAGTGATGAGTTAGTTTGGGAGCCCCCTTGTGAATCCTAGAGCCATTATTCCTTCTTTAAGGTGACATCAGACTACTTTTTAACAGTTTAAGAAATGCTTACCACAGATTTTTTTCATGATTTTTTTCTCTTGCTATGCGATTTGTCTTATTATCTCTTTTCTTACTCAGTATTCTTTGCAGGCTCCAGACTTACACAAATAGGAAAGGTGGAGTGGAAAACTCAACTATAGGATATATGAACTTGAAGGTAGTATTAGTTTAGATGAGTGGGGCCTAATGTGACAAGCAATTGCCCCTAGCACATATAATGTCAACTCTTTAGAAAATAGTTACAAGAAAATGCTCAGATGGTACTTGATTCCGAGTAGGATCCATAAAGCCCTTCCTTCCTAAACTCTGAATTGCTTCCGGAGATGCCAAATTGAAGGAACCATGTTACACATATGGTAGACTAAAGGCTAAAGTGCATAGGCTTTGGGTAAGAGTTTATAACACAACCAAATTTAACCAAAATACCTAGGAGGCATTATTGCATAGGAAAATCCATGAGCTACCTAAGGCCAGTCATAGTTTGATAACATTTATTTATTAGTGCAACTGGGCAAGTTATTGCGCGTTCCTGGGAAACGCCATTCATAATTTTTCAAAAAGTTAAAAATAAGGTGTCAGACATAACGTCCATGAAGCCATTAGGTCAGACTTATTCAACAAATTTCTGAAAACATGGTCACCATTAATGGGTTACGTGGATTTAGATTCGTCTCATTCTTCAGGGACTGCCCTTTAGAGGAGACCAGAGTCTGCTAACAAGTGTGTTATTCTTATTTTACTCTTTACATTCAGCTGTCCTATTGCAAACGTTGAAAATGTCATGAATATCTATATTTGAAAGCTTTATTCAATAAAGATGTTGTAAAAGAAAATGACAGGTAAAACACTGTCTGGAAAAGCAAAGCAAGGACAGTTGCATTGACTTTTCCCTACATATTAACAATGTTGTTGGGTGAATGAGAAGCTTCAAAGTCCTATACTGTAGTTTGTATGGTGTGGGGGACCTGACAGGCCACTTTTTGTGTGCTTTCATATGACATGTACTATAGGCTTTAGGTTTGATGTCTCCCTCCTTCAAACACACACGTATACCTATTTACACTCAGACAGTTATAGAGGCAAATGAGAGAATAATGATGGAGGGTAAATGGAAGTGTGATGGTGAGAATGACATGATATGAAATATATTATATGATATGAATAAGATTGAGAGAGATATACGGAAGGCATGGGAGGTAAAGCATTGGAGAGAAAGAAAACTGGCCAATCTGAGCTGATAGAGGCTTTATTTTCTAGAACTACCCATGGAACTGTGCCTAAGGTGCCATCAACCTGGAAAACATGTAACTACTGTTTCTCTTTGGATCCTAGCCACCTTACGGAGCTCATGCATTAAAGCCTGTGAAGTTCAAAATAGAAAAAACCTTACCCTTCTTACCCTAGTCCAGCTATGTTTTGGCCAATGCATTACTTTTTGATTTTGCTTTTTTGCATTGGCTTTCAGCCACATTAAAAGGTTTTGTCATCCGTTACAGTGTTTTTCTCAGGCTAAACCTTGACATTTAGGATGACAGGATGAAGAATTGCTAGGCTATTGGATAGGAAATTTACAAGACAGGCATCAAAGGCTGGATCAACCAAGGTAAGGGACCTCTTTATTAATATACATCAAAAAAGGAAAGCATATGCCACCTGAAGTGAATCTAAGTATGTGCCATGCGCTGATGAGCAGCGTTTAAAGGTTAGGTTCTCATTAATTGAAACATTATTTGCTTCTGGCTTAAGGCGTCACAACTACCCAGGCCATCAATATGCAGAGACCCCCACCATGTCCTCTTGGGCCTTGTCACAGTTATAGCTTCTCAGGTCTGGCCTAACACAGTAAATTGGAGACCTCATGTCATAATCTGTCTAACATAAGAGCTCACACTGACAATTAGCGGCAGATATTGCAGCTGGGGTGCTCAGCGCTAATCTCTCCTAATCACCCAACTCATTTCATCTCCTTCTAAAAAACAGGCGCATTAAATAATGGACTGCATTTCGTGAGGCACCATGGATAATTTACATAGCTCATCCGCAGCTTGAGGAAAATAAAAAGATATCAGTGCTTGTTAATAAAGCTGCCAATTACACCCTTACAAAGACTACAGGATTTATCTGCACTGCCAATCAGCTGATAACTGAAAAAGGCACAGCCTCTATATTGTCTCATGCTCACTGTTAGTCTATGCGAATGGAAAATGATTTTTATAAAAAGGAAGTATTTAGACGTCTTTACTTTGCTAAGTAAGGCAGCATAGGGCATCCCAAATCAGGATGTCCCACCACAAAGATTAGCTCAGCAAGCCCATTCACAGGGCATACCAATACTCACCTCTTCTGCATTCCAAACATATAACTTCTGTCCATTGGCAGACTGGTGCCAGAAACCCTGGCCAGCCTATGACCAGCCCTTATTGATTGTCCTAAACTAGGTGTTCCCCGAAAGTCAACTACTGCGTTGTCTGGGCCTAAAGCTCATCAGAGACAGGTGATGTATATGGCCACTCCCAAGTTAATGGTACAAAAGCTTTATTAACATATCAGAAGTAATTAACACCCCCACAGCAATTATGCTAAGGCTATAATCTTCGGGAGCAGAACATATGCTGGGATTTCTAAGCTGGGAGAGTGGAGCACGGGCAAGTACAGGGGAGCTGAGGGGGGGGGAGAGAGCAAAGATTGGATGGGGGGGAACAGAAGCCCACAGTACTACATCAAAAAATGATAATTGCACACCGAAGTTAAGGTTGCTTAATAAGTATCAGAAATATTAAATGGAATAGGGTTCTAGAATATAGAGATATATTTCAGCTGCATTTCATAAATGCCAGTTATAAGGGTTAATAAAAACAGTATTCAAATGATAAATCAGAATTCTTTTTTGTCCACTAGGTGGCACAATAATATTTGAGGGCCACTAAATCATAATCCCAACCCTGTTTCCCCACTGGGGCACTGTGATAAAGCGATAAAGCAGAAAAGTTATAATGTGACAGTCAGTCTTAAAGCAGTGCAGCCCACCAATAATTCTCTTGAGCTTCCCCATGGCCAGTCCACCCACTGCCGCTGTTAAACAATCATGTTCACTGGGAGGCCAGTGGATAGTGATGAACGTGAAAGTGGCAAGTATCACTGTGCTCCGTATAGGGGTTATAAGGCTACGCTGGGTAGCAGGACATCCATCCCATGGACACCTATACCAGTTCATGCTCCATTACCTGTACCACCAATGGGCGTGAAAGTGACAATTATCACTGTGCTCCGTATACGGTGGAATTACAAGCTCCTATGCTTAGTTAGCCAGGTTAGTAATTATTTTAGGGAGAAATCTCACACATTTCTAAAATGTTAACAAATCTGGGGGTGCACAGAAAAATCTTTCCCACCTAAAAAATGCTTGGGTCCTCCCTCTATAAGCATTACCACTGATGGTGCATGTAATGAGTACGACCTGGTATAGGGGGTCCCAGGGACCCCTTACCATTTCAAAGTGAAAGTGACAAAAATAAACACAAGTTTTAAAAAGCCTTTTATTGTTTTTAATTAACTTAAACTTACCTTCTCTAAGCGTGCTCCTGCTTCTAAGGACGCTCCGTTGGCATTTGTAAATGAGGGGAACACAAGTTCCACTGCTATCATCCCGGCTCCCAGCAGGGGACTCCATGATGAGCTGCTTTTATACTAAGAGGTGGGGGAATTTCCTCCACATCACTTTTGATGTCACAAAATGGGAGGAGCCTAGAGGGGGTTGCATAGGACAATCCCCTCTAGGCCCCGTCCCTTCTGTGATGTCATTAATTATGTAGGGGAGATTCCATGGAGGCCAGGCTTCCAAGTAAAACTTCAGTTTCTCGATGGGGAGCGAGGATGAAAGAAGAGGGAACCTATGTTCTCCCTTCATCCAAATTGTGTTGCAGTAGTCAGCTTCTGATGGCCCCAAGACCACCCAAGACAAGATTGGTGGGGACCAATTGGTGGGGTCGCTGGAAGAGAACAAAGAAGACAGTGACCGGTGAAAATTAGGATAAGAAAGTGCTTTTGTGTGGTGTTTTTTTACTTTAACTTGTGGTGAACTGGTAAGTGGTCCAGGGGACCCCTATACCAGTTCACCAGAGTCAGGACTCGGCGGGTGTCATGCCGGTACAATGACATATTACCCGCACCCCCATTTGTGACATCGGGGATGCAGAAGAGCCCGGTGCCCGTGGCACCTCGGAAGAATAATAATAAATTATTAGTCTCATAATTACCGTATTTTTCACCATATAAGGTGCACCTGCAAATAAGACGCACCCAGGATTTCGAGGATGAAAATTAGAAAAAAACATTCTGAACCAAATGGTGTGCTAAAATACCCCTTACAGACAGTGTGCAGAATCCCCAATCATTACAGGCCCCATATTACAGGCAGTGAGTGGCATCCCAAAATACAGGCAGAGAGTGGCATCCCAAAATGCAGGCAGTGAGCGGCATCCCAAAATACAGGCAGTGAGCGGCATCCCACAATACAGGCAGTGAGCGGCATCCCACAATACAGGCAGTGAGTGGCATCCCACAATATAGGCAGTGAGCGGCATCCCACAATACAGGCAGTGAGCGGCATCCCACAATATAGGCAGTGAGCGGCATCCCACAATACAGGCAGTGAGCGGCATCCCACAATACAGGCAGTGAGCGGCATCCCCAATACAGGCAGTGAGCGGCATCCCCAATACAGGCAGTGAGCGGCATCCCACAATATAGGCAGTGAGCGGCATCCCACAATACAGGCAGTGAGCGGCATCCCACAATACAGGCAGTGAGCGGCATCCCACAATACAGGCAGAGAGCAGGCATCCCACAATACAGGCAGTGAGCGGCATCCCACAATACAGGCAGTGAGCGGCATCCCACAATACAGGCAGTGAGCGGCATCCCACAATACAGGCAGTGAGCGGCATCCCACAATACAGGCAGAGAGCAGGCATCCCACAATACAGGCAGTGAGCGGCATCCCACAATAGAGGCAGTAAGCGGCATCCCACAATATAGGCAGTGAGCGGCATCCCACAATACAGGCAGAGAGCAGGCATCCCACAATACAGGCAGTAAGCGGCATCCCACAATACAGGCAGTGAGCGGCATCCCACAATACAGGCAGTGAGCAGGCATCCCACAATACAGGCAGTGAGCGGCATCCCACAATACAGGCAGAGAGCAGGCATCCCACAATACAGGCAGTAAGCGGCATCCCACAATACAGGCAGTGAGCGGCATCCCACAATACAGGCAGTGAGCGGCATCCCCAATACAGGCAGTGAGCGGCATCCCACAATACAGGCAGAGAGCAGGCATCCCACAATCCAGGCAGTGAGCAGCATCCCACAATACAGGCAGCGAGCGGCATCCCACAATACAGGCAGCGAGCGACATCCCACAATACAGGCAGCAAGCGGCATACCACAATACAGGCAGCGAGCGACATCCCACAATACAGGCAGCAAGCGGCATACCACAATACAGGCAGCAAGCGGCATACCACAATACAGGCAGAGAGCAGGCATCCCGAATACAGGCAGAGAGCAGGCATCCCGAATACAGGCAGTGAGCAGCATCCCACAATACAGGCAGTGAGCGGCATCCCACAATACAGGCAGTGAGCGGCATCCCACAATACAGGCAGTGAGCGGCATCCCACAATACAGGCAGTGAGCGGCATCCCACAATACAGGCAGTGAGCGGCATCCCACAATACAGGCAGAGAGCAGGCATCCCGAATACAGGCAGTGAGTGGCATCCCACAATACAGGCAGTGAGCAGCATCCCACAATACAGGCAGTGAGAGGCATCCCACAATACAGGCAGTGAGAGGCATCCCACAATACAGGCAGTGAGCGGCATCCCACAATACAGGCAGTGAGCGGCATCCCACAATACAGGCAGTGAGCGGCATCCCACAATACAGGAAGTGAGCGGCATCCCACAATACAGGCAGAGAGCAGGCATCCCCAATACAGGCAGTGAGCAGCATTCCACAATACAGGCAGTGAGCAGCATCCCACAATACAGGCAGTGAGCGGAATCCCACAATACAGGCAGTGAGCGGCATCCCACAATACAGACACTGAGCGGCATCCCACAATACAGGCAGTAAGCGGCATACCACAATACAGGCAGTGAGCAGGCATCCCACAATACAGGCAGTGAGTGGCATCCCACAATACAGGCAGTGAGCGGCATCCCACAATACAGGCAGAGAGCAGGCATCCCCAATACAGGCAGTGAGCAGCATTCCACAATACAGGCAGTGAGCAGCATCCCACAATACAGACAGTGAGCGGCATCCCACAATACAGGCAGTAAGCGGCATACCACAATACAGGCAGTGAGCAGGCATCCCTCAATACAGGAAGTGAGCGGCATCCCACAATACAGGCAGAGAGCAGGCATCCCCAATATAGGCAGTGAGCAGCATTCCACAATACAGGCAGTGAGCGGCATCCCACAATACAGACAGTGAGCGGCATCCCACAATACAGACAGTGAGCGGCATCCCACAATACAGACAGTGAGCGGCATCCCACAATACAGACAGTGAGCGGCATCCCACAATACAGGCAGTAAGCGGCATACCACAATACAGGCAGTGAGCAGGCATCCCACAATACAGGCAGTGAGCGGCATCCCACAATACAGGCAGTGAGCGGCATCCCACAATACAAGCAGTGAGCGGCATCCCACAATACAGGCAGTGAGCGGCATCCCACAATACAGGCAGCGAGCAGGCATCCCACAATATAGGCAGTGAGCGGCATCCCACAATACAGGCAGTGAGCGGCATCCCACAATACAGACAGTGAGCGGCATCCCACAATACAGGCAGTGAGCGGCATCCCACAATACAGGCAGTGAGCGGCATCCCACAATAGAGGCAGTGAGCGGCATCCCACAATACAGGCAGAGAGCAGGCATCCCACAATACAGGCAGTGAGCGGCATCCCACAATACAGGCAGTGAGCGGCATCCCACAATACAGGCAGAGAGCGGCATCCCACAATACAGGCAGTGAGCGGCATCCCACAATACAGGCAGTGAGCGGCATCCCACAATACAGGCAGAGAGCAGGCATCCCACAATACAGGCAGTGAGCAGCATCCCACAATACAGGCAGAGAGCAGGCATCCCACAATATAGGCAGAGAGCAGGCATCCCACAATATAGGCAGTGAGCAGCATCCCACAATACAGGCAGAGAGCAGGCATCCCACAATATAGGCAGAGAGCAGGCATCCCACAATACAGGCAGTGAGCAGGCATCCCACAATACAGGCAGTGAGCGGCATCCCACAATACAGGCAGTGAGCGGCATCCCACAATACAGGCAGTGAGCGGCATCCCACAATACAGGCAGTGAGCGGCATCCCACAATACAGACAGTGAGCGGCATCCCACAATATAGGCAGTGAGCGGCATCCCACAATACAGGCAGTGAGCGGCATCCCACAATACAGGCAGAGAGCAGGCATCCCACAATACAGGCAGTGAGCGGCATCCCACAATACAGACAGTGAGCGGCATCCCACAATACAGGCAGTGAGCGGCATCCCACAATACAGGCAGAGAGCAGGCATCCCACAATATAGGCAGTGAGCGGCATCCCACAATACAGGCAGTGAGCGGCATCCCACAATACAGGCAGTGAGCGGCATCCCACAATACAGGCAGTGAGCGGCATCCCACAATACAGGCAGTGAGCGGCATCCCACAATACAGGCAGTGAGCAGGCATCCCACAATATAGGCAGTGAGCGGCATCCCACAATACAGGCAGTGAGCGGCATCCCACAATACAGGCAGTGAGCGCAATCCCACAATACAGGCAGTGAGCGGCATCCCACAATACAGGCAGAGAGCAGGCATCCCACAATACAGGCAGTGAGCGGCATCCCACAATACAGGCAGTGAGCGGCATCCCCAATACAGGCAGAGAGCGGCATCCCACAATACAGGCAGAAGGCATTGAGCCGCATCCCCCCAATCATGTGTGTGAGGAGGGAGCAGGTCCTCCAATGCATGGCGCTACACACACAACAGAGACACACAGTACATACAGTACCTTAAAACACTCCCACGCCATCGCTGCTGGAGTTCCTGCTTCTGCATACCCGCCGGAGCTAGGAACTCGAGCAGCGGTGGCACAGGAGAACTTTAAGGTACTGTATGTGTCTGTGTGCAAGGGGAGGGCAGCGCTTTGGAGGACTGTCAGGCAGGGAGAACGTTTTACTGCTTTCTGCCTGCCGGTCCTCCATTGTGCTCCCTCCTCACATGCACATTCGCCCTATAAGACGCACACATTCTTCCCCCTCACTTTGGGGGAGGGGCTGCGTCTTATAGGGCGAAAAATATGGCAGTTTGAAATGTAAAAAGTCGTGCCATGGGCGGCATGATTTCTAAAAATTCCCCACAAAAAAGGCCCAGAATCACACGACTTTGTACATTTTGTGGGATTTTTCGTTTGGAATTCTCACTTCCAAGCGAAAAATCCCGAAGTTTTTTTAAAAAAACTGGACAAATTCGATCACCCAAAAATAGCTTGGAGAATGAGGCCCTGAAACTTTATGTCCAACATAGTTAGTGACCAAAAACCTGCCAGAAAAATTTTGCATTTTAAATTGGACTAAAAGTCTACGTAGACTATTGGTCCACATTAGACTCTTCCTATGCCAATTTGGGATGCCCTTCAGTGTAGATCAGTATTATCACCTATCTTCAGGATCCTGTAGTAATGCTCCCTCTACTCTGCGCATCACCACCGGGAAACCATCAGTAGGCAGGACACACAGACCCCTCCCAACACAGACGATAAAACAATCACTATAATAATTATACATACATAAAAACATAAAAGCCTAAAAGCACCATAAAGGTTTAAATTGACCTCAGTCCAAACAGATCTAAATAAATGCTAGCTTACTAAAATATGAAACAGACTAAAGTAAATAGGAAAAGATATTCGAATGAGTGTCTATAAAGGCCATCAGCAATGGTGAGCACATATAGAAGATATATAAATATTGAAAATCAGCTAAAATGGTAAAATGTCAAACTCATCAGTAAAATCCCAACTATTACATCCAAATCCTTTCAAGCCATATCTGTGCAGGACTGCCAGCCAGTTAATCTTCTACAAATTTAATCACCATTCATTTCTAAAGTATGGCTTTAATTTTGACAGACAAATGAAATAATAAGCAATGAGAGCAGTGTCATGGTTAACAAGCAATCATTTCCTCCCTTGTGTCACTTGGAATCGGATGTGGACATCACTGTGCAGACAGCACTGGGGATGACTGGGATTTAGGGCGACAGCTCATTAGCTGGAACAGAAATCTTCCACCTTTCGATAAACTCAGGGAGACACATTTGTGTCTACACCTCTGGGTAAAACTTGCATGTGTACATCACTTACTAAACAAACATATAACATTACTGAGGGCCAATGAACCTGTGGCTGGCTACAGTATTCCCCATAAAGAAACATGTACCATTGAGAAATGGAGAGAGGGGAATAAACAAAGGCAATACTTTTTGTAGGTTGGCAAGTCAAAAGTTAAAAAAATAAATATCAGTAGCTTCCCTTTTTTTAAATGGCTCCAGTGCTCTGCTTCCTCCTCTGTCTGCCTCCTTAGTGAAGAAAATCACTTCCTCATTCAGCTTTCAGTCCCCACCCCACTGACCTGGTCCATCAATCAACCTTTAGGAGACCAAGAACGGAAACACCCCCCTCGCCACTCCCTGCTCAAATGTCCTGATTGGCATCCCAAATTAGGAAGCTGAAGGAGCAAGGACCAAAACCCGGAAATGTCAAAATCCCAGGTTTTGGTCCACATTAAAGAGGGACAAAAGGTTTCCAGTATCTTTCTCCTGTCAGGGGCATACCAAATCGACCTTTCAACGGCATGTATTTTGTTCGGGTCTTCTTTGCTACTCTAAGCTCAGAGGGGCAAGAAAACCTGAATGGAGCAAGCACCACCTGCTGCATCCCTGCTAGCCTCTGGCTGTGGCTGTGCCTGTGCCAAAATGCCTGCCGTGGGTACTACGCTAAAAGATATAGCAGGGATGCGGGCACAACAACAATATGTGGGCTCTGAGAAAAGGTGAGTGTACCGGGTGACCCCTAGGGTTTCACACAGTGGGGCATTCCAATCCAGGATGCCCCATAAAGAGGGAGACCACCCCAAGAAGGTGGTTCCACTTTAGCCGCAGTTGCCCATTTTCTGTCCTGGCTAATACTCCTGGAGTTATCACTTTTTTTGATGTGGGTTGGTTTTATGTGTATATATGTCTGTGTTTGTGTTGTATTTGTTTCTTGTATAACATAATTTTGGATGAAGAATACTAGGTATTCTTGCAAGCTCACCTTAAAATATACTACAAAAAGGTATCACCTTATGTCTTTTCTAATAATTATATATATATTATAGAAAACACACACACTTAGACAGATAGATATACTGTATGGGAGAGTCCAAGAGACAGAGCTATGACATGGGTTTGTTGATCTTTCCAGTGTGGCATAACAAGCACCTATTGCATGAAAGGATAAATGGTTTCCATTTTGAATGTTTATTATTCACGGAAAATTGAATGATAAGCATTTATTGTTTCAGAGCTGCTTAAAATAACTCAATGTAATATGCTAACCATTAAAAAAAAAAAATAGAATCGCACAGCCTAATGCAGGGTGTGCTGATCCCGAATCCTACTTACAAAAGAGAAATGGTCAGAAAAATCTGTCCAACTTTAAAGTGGACCAACACCCTGGGGTGATCGGCCCGGGAATCTATAAGATTCCCGGGCCGATCACCCCCCTCACCGCGGGACATCCGAGATCGGGATGTCCCGCGGTGAGGAACCCCCCCGAAAACCCCCCAAAAACTCAACTCCCCGTTTGTGAATGGCCGGCTCGGGCGCGCGCGCTGTCAGAGGGACGTGCGGGAGGCGGCGGCGGACGCGCTGGCTTGTCCGTCGCTGTCAGCGCTTGTCCGTCGCTGTCACCCGGCCACGTGGGAGCGTTTTGAGGTGAGTATCGGGGTGTTTCTGGGGGGTTTTACACAGCGGGGTGCCCCCCTGAAGTGGACCAAAACCCAGGATAGTCAAAATCCTGGGTGTTGGTCCACTTTAAGAGCACACCCACAATGATCATATCAAATGCATTTTATTCAAGAAATTAAATCATTAAAAACAGAGACAAATAAGACAAATTTAAAAACAATGGGTGCCAGCACCCATATAACTACAACCATACAGAAATAAATCACAGTGCTAAACTCAGCTATCATACAATAATGTGCAACAATAAATAGAGAGAAGGCTGATAAAAAAATATCTGTCAAAAATTCATGTAAAGTGCAATGCAGCGCCCAAGTGTTCAGTGTTATCACCACATAACATTAACTATATGCTGTGTGAAGAAACTATCATCTATACTAAATCACGTCAATAAGATATGAAGATATACGTTAATGCAAATTAGTTCTGTGCATGTGAAAACAACGCTTCCTTGTTAAGAGATTTGCAAGCCTACTGGTGCAGTGGAGTGGTGTCCCCTAACACCCTCGTGTTCCGTGGTTTCCTACCCCACTGCTCAGGGTGAAGTAAGTAAACAAATAAAAGGACGATTATATTTATGTGCCAGCAGCACTGCGATGTCTCGCCGCCATTCACGTATATAACATGCTGGCTTCCATCCGGTCCACCCCACCCACTGACGCAGCCAGAGCCAGTAGCAGGGAAGGTACGGGCAGTCAGGCAATTAGTGGTTGGAGGGGAGGGCGCACAGGCCCCTTGCTCAATCCCACCTTTCATATAGGTATGACATGGTTATAAATCAAAAAATCTCCTAAATTCTATTTACACTCATATATTCAAAGTGTACAATATACTTTCTTCCATATTTACAAAAGTTGATACGCCCTCATAACCATACTGTTTTCAAAAATGAATCAGTAAAAAAAAAAAAAAGAATCAGTAAATGTATATATGTCCATGACAATGATAATAGGGATAGAGCTGAAATCTGGTATGCCACTAAAAATGGTGTTCCCGACAAAAAAGGACAATCAAAAACGGTTTACATATGTTATTATGCCCCCCAGAGTGCCTAAGCATTGTAACATTCATTAAACACAACTAAGGTGAGGGCAGTGATACAGAGTGCAAGTGCAGCGCCCAAGTGCTCACAGTGTTACTACAACTATTTTTTTTCAACATTCATAAGGCTTTAAAGTGGACCAACACCCAGGATTTTGACTATCCTGGGTTTTGGTCCACTTCGGGGGGGCACCCCGCTGTGTGAAACCCCCCAGAAAGCCCCAAAAACTCACCTCACCACGCTCCCACGTGACCGCGCCGTCCAATCCCCGCCGACGGACAAGCGGGTGACAGCGACGAACAAGACAGCGCGTCCGCCGCCGCCGCCTCCCGCACGTCACTACGGCCGGCGCGTGTGCGCACGTCTAGAGGGGCCGCCGCCGATAAGGTAAGGTTTTTTGGGGTTTTGGGGGGGTTTCACCCTGCGGGACATCCCGATCTCGGATGTCCCGCGGTGAGGGAGGTGATCGGCCCGGCAATCTTATAGATTCCCGGCCCGATCACCCCTGGGTGTTGGTCCACTTTAACCCTTGTACATAGTAGTTGTATTTCATTTGAAAAGCTTTCAAAAATGCCCTTTTCAGTTTGGGGGTCTGCTAGGCAGGTGGGGGTGTCTACAGATACATATGTGGTAGCGTTGTAATGGGGAGGAATTGGGCTTTTACACGCAATATAGTTTTCTTGAAAAACGTACACTTCTTATTTAAAAAAAAAAAAAAAAACTTTTTTTTACCCGAAAATACCCAAAACACTGAAAAAATTGAAAGACATTTCATGTTAAAGCACAAATTCTGCCAAGAAATATATATATATAATTGTTGAGGGGGACAACATCTCTGGGTAGGCTGGCACTAAAAGAATTACACAAATTACTAATTACACTAAGCCCATCATTTAACCCTGATAGAGATATACTGATAAGAATGCTACAAGGGTTTAAATATATACCATCCTAATAAGCTTACTTGTTTATATGCGTGCTGGGGAAGACATTTATACACACTGAAAAATGTAAAAGTAAGTAGTTATTTTACCTACTTAGATTGACCTATTTAGTAACAATCGGTGGTAACACTTGATCACCTATTTGTTAGCAAATACACAGCCGATACCTAAAGAATAATCAAAATGACATTTTGGCTCTAGACAAATCAGAAGTAACCTTTAAAGGCTAACCCCTTCTATTCTGCCAGTAAAATGTTTTTTCATGGAATGATATATTTAGACTTACCTGTGTTATCTAGCTGTCTGCATCCTCTGTCACTATCCAGACCATAACAGAGAGACTCCAGCCAGGCATCACTTATTTTATACACCCGGCTACATAGAGAGGAGCAGTCCTGAGTGGAAACTGTAGGGTCCCCATTTCCACAGCTAAATGAATGCACACTGAAATGGGACATTGGAAACTTTTTATTTCCATGTAGTGATGTCAAACCTTATCAGATCAATGTTCCATTAGAAGCCTTTAATCTGACCATCTCTGTACATGTATCAGCGGAAAAAACACAGAGCATGAAATTTAGTGTAAAACCTTTTTCTTTTAGTGTAGGTAAGTTACAGTAGCCGATCAATTCCTTTGCTACAAGTGTAATTTAGAGAATAAATGAAGCTAAACAGCAATAATGAGGCAGCAAGCAGCTCATGTGATGCCTGTCCCATGTGCCTCTTCTTTATTTCCTGCAGTGCTGGGTAAAAGTGTGCCCTCCTTTCAATTTCAGAGGGAGGGGGAGGGGCCAGTTATCACCGGCTGGCAGTGGAGGACCTCATCCTGGGTATGGGATTCATAGCTGCAGACATTTTTGCCCTGATCAGTCCAGTGGGGAGTACAGAGCATGACCTGAGCTTTTTTTTTTAGAGGGAATGGACTTGTTTTGGGAGCAGTATGAGCTGCTGAAGCAAAGTCCTGCATGGAAGGGGTTAACTCTCATCCAGGTCTCGAGACAACAGCTCATAAAAAACATTACCATTCTTAAGATTTCATTCCCCCCTCAGATTTGACTGTCTGGCTAAAGCGATGTGGTGATGTTCTCACTCCCCTGAAAAAGATCCTGGATGATCAGAACATCCGGACTGGGGGCTGGTCAGTGACTCTTTGCAGGAATGGCAACCAGATGACCACCTGCCATCATCCGCTTACTTTGGCCGAGACCGGCTCACCATCTTTTGTACAGGTCAGCCTAAGGTTTGCCATAAATGTGGGCCCCAAGGGTCACTTCAGCTCCTCCTGCTCAGTTCTGAGATGCTTGTTGTGCCAAGGCTTGAGACATTTGGCTAAGGAATGTAATACCATCCATTGCAACCTTTGTAACCAGCTCGACCATTCTTATAGTCAGCGTCCTGAGGCTTGCCACAACTGGGACAAAGAAGTGGTGCAGGAAATACTGCAGCTGGATGAGGAGGACCATTCCCATGCCCCCCCACCCATGGTAACTCCCCCCACTCAGCTGGGGGTTCCTGAGGCCCCTATGCATTTGCCATCTGCAGGTGGCCCTAAGATGAATCCCCAGTCTGCCCCCAAGTCAGTAAATTTTAAAGTAAGATCAAGCAATGTAAAAACTGAGGCTGCTAAGGGGGCTGGCATTGCAAGTACCGGGGGATCCCAGTAAAAGTGGCTCCTGCTGGAATCCCTGTTATAAGATCCTCTAAGCTGAGGCTAGGTGATCCTGATCCTGCACCCTCTTCTGAGCAGGGTGGGAGTTCAGACCCCAAGGCAGAGTGGTCCGGGCTCTCCCCGAGGATCAGGATTACCTGGCTTTCAGAATGGCCACAAAAACAGGAAAAAGAATAATGGAGTGCCAGAGCCAAGGGAAAGAGGAGTAGGGTGCAGCTCTCAGACCATTTGAGGTGCTCTCTGAGGACTCCTCCATAGAAATGTCTTCTTTCCATTCAAAGGCTCAGATATGGAGGAGGAAGAACCAGCCTCCTCCAATAAGCATGTAGGTTCAGATAGTGAGGCTGGAGGAAAGGCTAAAAGACATTCATCCTAAAGACTATGATGACAGTTCCCCCTCCAGTAAAGGTGGTAATCATTAATATTGCCAGCATTAAATCGGTGAGCGCTCGTTTTATGGCCTACTTTCACACTGTGAAGCGGGAGTGGAGGCATAAACCTTCCTTTTTGTCTCTTGTGAACAAGTCGTACAGTGGCGTGGCGGTGCTTTTTAAAACCAATATGGTAATTTGCCAGCGAGTCATTGAGATGGAGATCGGGAGATTCATGGTCTTGGATGTCGTTGTGAAAGGGCAGGACTTGCACCTAATAAATATCTTTGGACTCCAGACTAAGTAGGACAGGAAATACCTCCTTACAAAGATCAAGCCATTCCTTTTTAAAGCCCAGCCAGTAGTCTTTGGAGGTGATTTTAAAGTGGACCTTCACCCTGAATAAGAGCCTATCTTATATGTTTCCCCCACTCTGTACATACAGATTTCTCACATTAAAAATCATCCTACCTGCATCTCCTGCATGTTGTTATTATTATTGTTTATTTATATAGCGCCATCAACTTCCGTAGCGCTTTACATGGTATGATTACAGACAGGGTAAAACATATAGTACAGAGAACAATATAAAATTAGATGCCACAGGTTAAAACCAAGTGTTGTGAGCACAGGAGACAATAGGGAGGAGTGCCCTGCCCTTGCGAGCTTACAGTCTAAAGGATGGGGGTGGAGACAAAGGGGGTGGGGTCACAAGTGGTAGAGCTTGAGTAGGGCTGCATGTGCCATTGAAGGTTATAGGAGTTGCTTAAGCCAGGTCATATGCTTGTCTGAAGAAGTGAGTTTTGAGGGCGCTTTTAAAGGCTTGGAGTGATGGAGAGTGGCGGATCGAGCGGGGGAGTGCATTCCAGAGAAGTGGGGAAGCACGGGAGAAGTCTTGAAGGTGGGAGTGCGAGGAAGTAACCAAGGAAGAGGACAGGAGAATGTCAGAGGCAGAGCGGAGGTTGCGCTTGGGTTGGTAATGCTGGATCAGAGATGAAATGTAGGAAGGGGCCTGGTTAGAGAGGGCTTTGTAGGTTAGCGTTAGAAGTTTGAACTGAACTCTACGGGAGACAGGTAACCAGTGGAGGGATTGACAGAGGTGGGCAGCACTGGAGAAGCGAGAGGAGAGATGGATGAGGCAAGCAGCAGAGTTTAGAATAGATTGGAGGGGTGCCAGTCTGTTGGCAAACCACAGAGGAGGGTGTTGCAGTAGTCCAGTCGGGATATGACCAGGGCATGCACTTACATTTTAGTGGTGACAGGTGAGAGGAAGAGATGGATGCGGGAGATATTTTTGAGTTGGAGACGACAGGAGGTGGCCAGGGAGTGAATGTGAGGTCTGAAGGAGAGAGAGGAGTCCAGAATGACACCCAGGCATCGAGCTTGATGAGTTGCAGTTATTGTAAGATTATTTACAGAGATTGTGGTGTTAGAGAGGGGAGGGGAGTGAGATGGTGGGAAAATGACCAGTTCTGTTATGTCCATGTTCAGTTTAAGGGAGCGAGATGTCATGAAGGAAGAGATGGCTGTTAGACAGTCAGGAAGGCGAGAGAGAAGAGAAGAGAGATTCGGGCCAGAGAGGTAGATCTGAGTGTCGTCTGCATAAAAGTGATATTGGAAGCCTAGCGAGGTTATTAGTTGTCCGAGACCAGAAGTGTATATTGAAAAAGGTAGGGGTCCTAGGACTGAGCCTTGTGGTACCCCTACAGACAGAGGCCGGGGAGAGGAAATGGTGTGTGAGTAAGATACACTAAATGTGCGGTGAGAGAGATAGGAGGAGAGCCAAGAAAGTGCGAGACCTTGGATTCCAAGAGAAGAAAGAATATTGAGAAGCAGAGCATGGTCGACGGTGTCAAAAGCAGATGATAAGTCGAGATGAATGAGAGCAGAGTAGTGGCCTTTGGATTTGGCCGTCAGTAGATCATTGGTGACTTTGGTGAGGGCCGTTTCAGTAGAGTGACACGAGCGGAAACCAGATTGGAGGGGATCTAGGAGGGAGACAGATAGTTGGTAAGTTCTGTATGGACATGCTGCTCAAGAAGCTTTGATGAGAAAGGGAGCAGAGAGATTGGGCGGTAACTGGGGAGGGCAGAGGGGACCAGAGAGGGTTTTTTGATGAGTGGAGTTATAACAGCATGCTTATAGGCGGAGGGAAAGGTACCAGTGGAGAGGGAGAGGTTGAATAAAAATATTAGGGCTGGAATGACAGACGGAGACAGTTGAGGGATAAGGTGGGATAGAATGGGATCAAGGGAGCAGGTGGTCAGGTGAGCCTTTGAGACCAGGGAGGAGAGACCTTAAGCAGTTAACACTGTGAAGTGAGTTAATGAGTGGGGCAGGGGGGATGTTGGTGGGAGAGAGGTGTTCTGGGGGGTGAAGCCACTTCGAATCCTGTCGATTTTGTCTTTGAAGTATGTGGCAAATTGCTCAGCCGTTAGCTGTGAGGATGGAGGAGGTGGCGGTGGGCGGAGAAGGGAGTTGAAGGTGTTAAATAGCTGTTTTGGATTCCGGGCCTGTGCCGATATGATTGATGTGAAATATTCCTGTTTAGCAGATGAAAGGGCAGGCCTGAGTTCCTGAAGGGCTTTCTTGTATAACAGGAAGTCCTCCTTGGTTTTGGATTTCCTCCAATGCCGTTCAGCAGCTCGAGAATGCCGTTTCAGTGTTGCAGTGCTTTTTTGTTTTTTTGGGCTGAGGGCGGCTGTAGATAAGGGGAGCAACAGAGTCAAGGGCATGTTATGAACCTTTAAACATCCAAGATGGCGGCTCATGGAGCATCAGGCAGCCTGCAAACAGGAAGTGTTTTCTGACTGTCGGTCTGCATTCTGGGATCGCTGTCCTTTCCCTGATCCCAGCTCTGCTCTGTCTGAGCAAAGCACAGCTATAACCCCGAGCCCCTCCACTTTATCCTGCTCTCCTCTCCTCAGTATGTGATGCTTCTGAGTCAAGATGGCGGGGCCCTTATCCCACAGTCCTCAACAGAGTTGCAGCCCAGTGCGGGAAAGAATAATAAATAAGTGACTAAAAACTTAAAATCTATTAATTTTAGATTTTCGGGGAATCGTTTTTTTTAGGGTTTGGGCTTTTCATGAAATCATGGTGAAAGTCCGGTTTAACACCATAATTAGGCCCATGGACAGGAGAGGCTTTAAAGGCAAGCTGGGCTGCGATAGTCTCTTTTTGAAGTATGGTATGGAAGTATGGTTAGAGAGGTTGGTCTGGAGGATGTGCACATTAAGCAATCAGGGCCGTATTTAGGGTTCATGCTGCCCTAGGCACTACTTAGGTTTGAGCCCCCCCCCCCCCCCCTCCAGCCTTTTTTAGCTGTATAGAAATAGCAATGCAGGAGAAAAACCGCATCAAAGACCTAAGGACCAGGAAGCAGTAAGGAGGAGAGAGCAGAAAAAAGCAAGAACAAAATCCGAAAGGATCAGTAGAGAGTGAGTGGAGGAGAAGGCACTAGAGAGTGGAGGAGAAGGCACTAGAGAGTGGAGGAGAAGGCACTAGAGAGTGGAGGAGAAGGCACTAGAGAGTGGAGGAGAAGGCACTAGAGAGTGGAGGAGAAGGCACTAGAGAGTGGAGGAGTCAGTGGACACTGGTGGCAAATCTGCAGTGATGGCTGCCAGATGGCCAAAGCACAATGCAGTAAATGTTGCCTGCACTGCCCATAGGCAGATATAGATTTGCTGTGTTCACATTAAAGGCAAACGGTGTATGCATTATATTTCAAAACATGATGCAGAGGGGCTGGAAGCTGCCACATGAGCAGCAGCAGGTGCTGCCTTCTCTAATAGGTGGCAATGAAGTGTGTGCATTAGCTTTCGGTTCCCCATCCCCACCATGGGTACAAACAAAGCACTTACCTTTGATGTCCTGTGATGTGCAACCCTCGGGTTTTAGCAATGTTGACAGTATGCTGCCTGCAGGGCTTCACCACACATCTCTGCTGCCAGTCATGTGGGAGCAGGCTCCCTTACTGACTGGCAGAAGGGGGGCATCAGGTGACTAGAACTAAGCTGCCCATTTTTTCAGAGGGACAAATGTGAGACGCTTACATTATGATGGTTTGACAAATTGCAAAGTGAATTTTATTTTATGATTTTGACTATCCTGGGTTTTGGTCCCTGCCCCCGCTGTATGAAACCCCCAGATCACCTGAACAAACTCACCTCTTCTCGGTCCTGTGACGCATGTGCAGCCTTCTTGTCCAATCAGCGTGCTTGGACCCACTTGAGCCACTGCGCTCGTCTAATACGTGCGTGCTGATGGCCGCATCCCCCACTACCTATAACAGGGAGTGCGGCGGCCATTCACAAATGCCTGGTGCAGGCAAGCGCCCTGCTAGAGGGATAGCGGGGATGCAGCTGCTGCTCGCAACATGCACCATTGGACCGGGAAAGAAGGTAAGTGTATGGGATGATCTGGGGGTTATCACACAGCGGGGCATCACGATTCTGGATGCACCGGGGGGAGGAAATCAATTGGACTATAAGATTCCTGGGCCGATCTCTGTGAGTTTTGGTCCACTTTAAAGAGACCAGGACAACATGAGTTTACCCTTTGGGAGGGATAAAACTATACTGTGCAGCCAGGACTGCCATGACAATTCCTGTTTAAAGCTATTGGGTGTGGGTCCGGCCATGTTCAGACAGGTTGACAGGTAGCACAGAATTCTTACCTTATCCTCAGCTAGGAATGCAGCCCCTTGACTGGCTGCCAGCTGAGGGTCAAGGAAGGTAAGGAGGGTAAGGAAGGTAAGAATTGTGGGTGTTCTGGGGGGGGCAATGAACATGGGTTCTGGAATAGAAAAGTGAGTGTTTATAGGTGCCCTGGGGGGTATTGCACAGTGGGGCATCCAGATGGGGATCTCCTGGGGTATAGCCAGCAGCCATCATTCCAGGGCTGGCTCGGTGGGTTTTATTTCGCTTTAAGCCCTCACAACTCCCATCCCTCACACTCCCATGACGCATGTGCAGGCCTCCTCTGCACGGCAATGAGCTCACTGATGTGCACCTAGAGGCAAGTCGGCCACCTGCAGCTGCATGCCATTGCTGGCAGCCATTCAAAGCTGCCTGGGGTGGGGCACACAGCATGTTGGGATGCAGAGGAAGCCCTGTTGTAGCATGGAGCAAGGTAAGAGACCAGAGATCACAGGGATACCCTGCTGAAGGGGACCAAAACCTGGGGGGCATAATGCTACATTATGGTCTGCTTTAAAGTTTTCTAAGACAACAATAGATGAAAAGCAATCAAAACATTCACCTTCTCCCGTTTGTTTGCTTAGTAAATCATTGGTGGCTCAATGGTTAATGGCCCCTCTCTCTCCCTATCATCCAGCTCTCTGCCTGCAGACATGTACCTGCTCACAGATGATAAATGGCCCCTCAGCTCCACACAACTCCTTTGATGGTCCCCCTGCTGAGGGTGACGTCATTCATCCCCAGCCTCCTCAGAGCCCGTTATTGAGGAAGTGGGTGGCGATTGGGCGACACATAAGTCACGTGCTGTCTGCAGGAAGCTCGGAGAGAGCGAGAGATGGGACATTAACCATACCTCCCAACTATTGAAAATTGTAAAGAGGGACATGAGTGGCAGTGCGCGTAGCGCCCTGTGGAGTCACGCCCCAACCACACCCTTAAAGGGAAACACCATCTAAGAATTACACTCTCTAGGGTATTGTTTCTCTCAAATGGGGCATCCCAATTTAGTGTGTCTCACTGTGTGTACCCAGATGGAACGCCCAGCACCCTTTCCGTGTAAAAGACTCCAGGGCCAGGAGACTAAGTGCCCCTAGAGCATCCCGATTTAGGATGCCCCACTGTGTGAACCCCTCGCAGTGGCCTGCAAATCCATCACCCTTCTGCTGATACCTCGCCATGATCATGGGCTGGAGTGACAAGTGTTCTTCACCCAGTCATTCAGCTATGCTGGACGCGGGAGCATGCCCGCACTCTGCAGGGAAACCAGAATGCGGCCATTCCTGCTGCCAATGCTGATGCTCTGTCCAAAATGATGGCTTTATTCCGTGTATTAGTATGCACAACATAAAGGGCTGATTGGATGAGTCCCTGCGCATGCACCATGGGAATGGTGGAAAGGTGAGCAGAGTGGGTGATCTGGGGGTTTCACATAGTGGGGCATCCCAAATAAGAATGCCCCAGGGACAAAAACCAAATACCAGGATAATGAAAATTCTGGTGATAGGTCCACTTTAACTTACCTGAACCTTGCAGCCAGGTCTAGGTCTAACTTCCCTGGGGACAGGTTCATGAAATCTACCTATAGTGGTGTGGCTCGAGTCCACTGACCCCCCCAGTACATTACAAGAAATTATATTATGGACCACACACGCCAATTCACCACCCCAGCCCACATACACACATCTGTAACCCCCTGCGCTCATCCACGTTAGACACCCCTTTAGCCGTGCATGTTCATCAATTTGTCACCCAACCCCCACACACGCACAAGCTCAAGCCTCCCTACACATGCAAGTCCCCCCAACCACACACACATAGATGCAAGCCCCCCCCCACACACAAACACACAATTAAGTGGGGTAACTAAAGTGATGCAGGCCACGCACCAGGCCAAAAGATTAAAGAGATACAAAAGTCATTTTTAGTTGCTTGTATGTATAACATGGCAAGCAAGGGTGAATGCCAATTTGGGATGCCCTTCAACTAGAAACATGCTCCTACCTTACTTCTGGGATCCAGGGATAAAGGTAGAAGCCGAATGTGGCATTCCCAGCTCCCTCCACTCTGTGCGCACCAGTTAAACCTAAAGCTCTGCTTGGCTTGGTGCACACAGCAGAGGGAGTGATGATTCCACATATCCAACCACTGGGGGAATGTGAGAGTAAGGCAAGTGCATAGCCTCGAAAACAGCTGTTATGTTTTCAAAAGTGGGGCATGCCCAATCAACATACATTCTTGCATGCCTTGCTATATACATAGAAGTGATCTAAAACGTATTCATGGATTACTATTACTCAAGAGTAAGAGAATAGAATGTAAAGGAAACAGCTTAAAGTGGAACAAAACCTGGGAGTTTGACTTTCCTGGGTTTTGTTCCTTGGCCCAAGGGCATCTCGAATTGGGATGCCCTGCTGTGTTAAACTCCCCAGTTTGCTCTTAAAAATGTACATTCTCAGGCTCCAATGATGCATGTGCGGGCTCTCGTCCAATCAGAGCCTCTTATTGTGACCACATCATTCAGCTGGCAGCTCTCATTGACTTGAATGCCCCAGCTTATCTGAATGAGAGCTGCGCACACAGTGGGGCATTCCTGGGGGATTCACACAGCGGGGCATTCCTATTTGGGATGCTACAGAGAAATGCCAGTGACTGGCCTTGGAATCTATTAGCCAGGTTTTTTTTCCGATTTAAACCAAAAAATAAAAATAAAATTAGGAAAAAGAAAGAGAAACCATGGAAATACATGACAGACATACGGAAGCATAAAGAGGACACAGGGAAGGCAGAGGGGAGTATAGAAGGGGCACGAGCAGGAATATGAAAACATAAAGGTGAGGCACAGTAAGTTGTGAAGAGGGGGCTCATCAGACTGTCCATGCAGCATTTAGTGAGCTGAATCACTCACCCCAACAACTTGACAAACCAGCAAAGCTGTACAAAGGCAAACATCAGCCCTCACAGGCAAAAAAGACCTGCCACACATCAGAGGCCTTCACTAGCAGGAAGCAGCAGACTCGTAGCTAAGGTCCGCCCCATCGAGGAACTACTGCTCCCAGTGATAGCGCACGAGCTGTCACCTTTTTCTATTCCTTATCTAGCCTCTCCTAAATCTCTGCCCAGCCGTGTCAATAGAAACTCACTGATTGCTCTCAGTTCATCTCCCCCAACCTGCATCTACATGGCCCTACTGATGCACACTTTCCTTCACTGCTATGAGAGTTGCAGCCCTGTGCCCCGCAGCCCCCGACTTCACAAGCTTACCTCCATTTCTAGCTTTAGTGATCTGCTCTATAGTCCATGGAAACTTGGCCCTGCCCACAACATAGGGAGCACTAGGAGAGACAGACTGCCTGGCTTTCCAGCCTGCCTGCGAGGAGCAAGGGTGTGTGACGTCACCCCTCTCAGCACAGAACCAATGAGCAGCCGGAGCGGATGTCTGTCTGTCAGCAGTGCGCTTCATGCACATTGAGGGCTGTAAATCATGCTGGCAAGTCCTGGGCAAACTGGGAACGTACCCTAGGACAAGGGTTCCATTGGGAGGTAAGTAAAATGTTGCTGGCTGCTGCCCCTGTCCCCGCCCCTGTCATAGCTCCGCCCTAGGCACATGCCTATGTTTGTCTTGTGGCAAATACGGGCCTGTAAGCAATCCCCGGACCTCACAGGCCTCACTTTTCAGCGAGGTAGCAGTCAGAGTAGGATAGACAGGTGTTTTTGGAAGGAGTGCTCGGCTTCTCAGCATTCAAAGCGGCAGGCGAGTTCTCCGATCACCTTTTACTATCAATGGTCTTGAATGCCTCTGATATGCCCCCAAGGGGAAGGGGCATCTGTATGATGAATTCAGCTCTCCTTGAGATTTTTTAGCCACATGTTTCTATCAAGGATTTTTGCAGCAGCAGGTCTGAATGGTGGGAGCTGACCAAAATGAGAATTCCTGGGCTTTTCAGAGGCCTAGGAAAAATTAAACAGCTTTACTATCCTGGGGACAGGTCCATTTGCCTGGGGCATCCCAGATCACCCGGTTTCACTTACCTCTTCCCTCGCGGCCTCTCAGTGGCTTAGCTCTAACTGGGACACATACCCGTGCCAGGCCTTTCTGAATGGTGGACACGGGCACGCTCACAGTTAGAGGTGAGCACGGATGTGGACAGTGATGCCCACTTGATTCAGATCTCCTTGTCGCTCCAAACTCGCAACAAAGGACTTTTAAATTATACAAACTAAGCTGATTGGCCCACATAGAAGCCAGGAAGAGGTGTATTTTAGGACTATCGAGGGGATACACACAGTGAGGCATCCCAAATCCATATGCCTCAACATAGAAGAAGAACGTTACATTTGTCTCTTTAAAGTGGACCAAAAACAGTAATTTTGGTCCACTTTCCTGTGGCATTGGTGACCCTTGTATGCTTGTGCACACATAGAAAATTTTCCTCTGCATAAAACCCAACTACACAGTTAGTATACACCTGCCCGGAGCAGTGTTCTGCCCTAATTACAGTACCCAGGAGAATTTGTGGCGTTAGGTGCCTTGCTCAAGAGCACTTCAATCAGTTCTACTGTCGGGCCTGTGCAAGAGACTCTCAATATTGGGCATGCTTTTTCTGTGCCAGAAAAGGTGTTCCCTAGCTGCTGTTCATATCTAATGTTTTTTTCTTATATTAGTTTTATGTGTGTTTTATGGAAACAGTTTTCACTACTGCAATCTGTTGCTATTGGCAACCGCACACCAAAAAGAGGGAAGTGATCCCAGTACACACAGAACACTGCTGCTGGGCATGTGTAAGGTTGAGTAAGCTCCCTCATCTCAGCAGCAGCCATAGCAGCAGTGTTCTGTGTGTACAGCACTCACTTCTCTCTTCCAGTATATCTAGGTGTACAGTTGACAATAGAAACAGATTGGAGGTAGTGAAAACTGCTTCCAAAAAACATCAAAAAACAATTTTTAAGCTGAACAAAACCCAAGATTTTCACTATCTCAGGTTTTGTTCATTGCCCTGGGTGCATCCCAGTTTGAGATGCCCCGTTTTGTGACCCCCCCCCCCCCAGATAGCCCATACAAACTCACCTTTCCCCACCTTACGGCGCATGTGCAGGCCCTCGTCCAATCAGAGCCGTTTGCCATGCATATTAATTACTTGGCAAACAACTCTGTTTACGGCCATGGGGAGCGAGAGCAGCTGCATCCTCAACCGGAAGATGGGACATTCAATCAATATCCAAGTGTACGGTGGGTCGCGATTTGCGTTTCTTTAGTGTTTTGGCTGGCTTCCCAGGCTCCACCCATGACGCTTTTATCTTGTGGAGCTCCAGTCTGTATTCCCGCTTTGAGACTGGAGATCTGAGTTCCGGTTGGCTTCTGGGTGAGTGTGTTGTCTCTCTATCATTAGCCTTGTCTTTGTAATGCTGTATGTTGGTATCAGCTGGGCCTCATAGGATGTATTTTTTAGTGTTGCCTATTTGTCTCCCTGCCCCCACTCCCTAATTGTGTGCTCATGTCCCCATTTTCAGTCCCCATTCCCCCTGTTCCTAGTTTAACTCCTTTGGCCTTGTAGCGCGCCTTACCTTTAGTTGGTCAGTATAAGCAAAATTAAATTCTGGACCTACTTACAAATGTGACCCCTGTCTCAACAGCTTCCCATTTAGAGTATATTTTGTGGCTATTTTGCCTTATGGTTCCCCTTTCCTAGTTGCTCTCTCTGTGTGTGGTCTTGCCTTTTTATTTGATAGAAATTGTGTTTTTTTTGAGAGGGGCTTTTAGGTGACTCGGGATACCTGCTGTTGCCATGGCTGCTAACCCCTTTTCTGCGTCCCCAGACTCAAGGCCAGGAGAACTATAACCATGCCCACCGGCATACCCGTGCCATAGTGTAGCTGGCTGTCGGCATTTTAAAGAGCCGCTTTCACTGCCTGGACCAGACTGGTGGAGCACTACAGTACCAGCTGGCCAAGGTGGTTAACATAATAGTGGTCAGCATCGCGCTTCACAATTTGCCTTGCTGGAGAAGGTGCCGACCGAAGGTGGACTCTTCTTTTACTAAATTTGTGTCTGCTTTGTTTTTGTTTGTTTTGTATTTCCTGCTGTGCCCCACTTTGTTTTGTTGTGACTAAAAAACATACAAAATAAATTTGTTTTTAGTTAAATTTATTTTTGGAGCTACCACACTGGACCCTAGAAATCATGGCCACAACTTGCAACAAGCATAGCAATAGGCAAAACAAAATGGTTGAGCCCCCTGGCCAAAAAAGAAACAAATTAAGTTAAATAAAAACTTTTTTTAACCAGCGAGCGCAGGTGTTTGCAGACAGCATAACATTTCCAGGATCCACTTCTGGGGTGCCTCGGCGAAAGGTTGCGTCACGCTGCTGGAACAAGGCGGAAGAGACACTCTGCACCAGGGTACCCTGCCTGTTTGCTACTGATGAGCAGGATTACATTATGCTGTTAAAGTGGACCAACACCCAGGATTTTGAGTATCCTGGGTCTTGGTCCACTTCTCTGGGGCACCCCGATCGCTATGTGAAACCCCCCAGATCTCCAAATAAAACTCACCTTACCCCGCTCCTACGGCGCATGCGCGGCCGCTCTTCCAATCAGCGCGCTCGGAGCCGCTGAGCTATGCGCGTCTAAGCGCCATCATAGCTCAGCGGCTCCGAGCGAGAGAAGCGCGAGATGCGGCTGCGTCCCGCGTATGCGCCATTGGATCGGGGTGCAGGTAAGGTGAATGGGGCATCCTGGGGGGTTTCACACAGCGGGGAGGGATTGGATCGGCCCGGGAATCTATCCTGCAGGATGTTGGTCCACTTTAAGTACCCATGGAGCTAAACTAAGGAAATACATGATTGGAGAATAAGCAGCAGATCCTGCACCTATAGTAAAGTGACATTTTTATTGTGTTTTCTCATTGCCCAACACACATGCCAAGAAGAGGATTTTGGCAATAGAGGTGGTGGTCAACCTGAATGCCCAGGGGCCGATGAGTTACACACACATCCAGATAATGCAGCATTGGTTGGACCTCAAAAGATGTACCGGCCCGGGTGAGGCAGTTTTTCTGCCAGAACTTCCCAGATAAGTGGCTGGTCTATAGATAAATGGCCCACTAATGCAAAACTGCGTTACAGAATTGTGCTTCTCTTCTAGCATCTGACTTCTGGCATAGAATCAAGTCCATCAAAATCCCCACCAGCAGCCCAGGAACAATCCAAAGATGAAGAGGCCCAGGTGTTAAGCTTGGAGTCACAGCCAGAGGTGAGAACTCAGGTAAGACAACAGACAAACAAAACACACCTCAGGGCAAGAAACTCCCAATGACATGTCTGCTAAGTGCTGGTGATGTGTGCTTCTCGTTCCCTACAGACGGAACAGGTCGAATTTGCTGCAATGGGGCCACCAGAGGCCTGACCCTCACGAGAATCAGGTGGTTTCCACAAAACAGCATATGAATGGTCAGCTCTACCTCAAATCCACAGTCATCCCAGATAAACTCACGGACCCTCGGCAACGGCTAAGATTGCTCCACTCCAATGATCCTCCCCATAAAAAAGAAAAAGTTGCCAGCCAGGTAGTCCAATGAAAACATTTGTATTCAAACTTTATTGTATTAAAACAGAATAAAAATCCAAAAGGCCAGTATTCCAGAGGAGAAAACACTTGAAAAGCGTCTACGCGTTTCGGGCCAACCCCCGACCCTTAATCATGACATATGCATCACATAATGAAATGTCTTATATCTGTTAACTATCGGCACCACAACACACAAACTGGAGCCTCCAGGAGCATGCCTAACATCACACATTTCTGAAATATGTTTTAATATCCTTACAAACCCTGACGAAGGAATGGCGCCAAAGTGTAGGGTGGTTCCCTAAAACAGGAAACAGCAGGCATGCAGTAAGTAATAAGCAATTGGGGGCATTTGTCAGGGAGAACTGGGAGACATGCATAACTACCAACTGTCACTCATTTGGGGGGACTGTCCCTCTTTTGAGTCAATGTTTCCCTGACCCTCATTGTTCTCATTTGTCCCTATTTGAGGTGTAACATGCAGATCTGCATCAAGAAATGAATGATTTGCCTATTCAAAGTGTTTATAGTCTCCTATTCATCCATCAATGAGGGTGTATGGCTTAATTTACAAATTGTCCCTCTTCCCCATCTTGAAAAGTTGGAAGGTATGGACATGTGTTCAAGCAGATGTTGACCTGGCTTTCTCTTGCCTTTACAGGTGCCATGGAGAATTGTGCAGGGCCTAGGCCAAGATGGACCACCAAGGTTTTATTGTTTTTAAAGTTTTAAAAAGTGTTTTACATTTTGATAGAAATTTTGAACGTTAACATACAGTCCCAAAGGACAAAAAAAAACAGTTAAATATTCAAAACAAATGTTTTACAAAAACATGATGCAGATGGAAAAATAAACAACAAACCCGAACCAAAGACTCCGTGGCAACAAACAGCTCGAAACAGGTACAAACTCTTTGATGCTAGTTTGCCAGCCAAATACGTAATTGCTCGTCTAAAATGAAAGCTTATGAAAAACACTTAAGCTTGTGTACACCTGATCGAGAAAATCTCAGATGCAGCTGAGAAAAATACAAGTGCTTCCAAAATCCCGGTCTTGTGAGTTTGCTTCTGCGCAAAACCGAGCAATCACAGAGAGGCTTGGAATAAGGCTTGTGAAATCATTGATTTCATGTTGGTGATACCACTTGCCCAATCACATAGAACACCAGGTACCAGATTCCATTAGGATAAGGATAGATTTTTTTTTTACATGTGTTGCTAGGTCACAAACTTGAGGTTTAGGGGAAGAGTAAAGTGAGGAGTTCTTGAAAATGGAGCAGAGGTCCAGAAGACAAAGCCAGAAAGGTAGCCCTATATCACAGACAAATCAGGATAAGCTGGTTTAATTATTCAGGATTTCCTCCTTAAAAAGCATATTAAAAAAGCAATTGCTGTCATAAGAACTTTGAAGTGAAGTCTAGGATTTTGAAATTCCCTGCACAGACATTTAAAATGAAATATCCTCATTAGCATGTCTTCTCTAAACACGGGCAGTTATCTGCTTAAGCCTTAATCTGTTTAAATATGACCTTCCTTGAAGCTTGCCTGCGCTGAATGCTCCTCCGCCTTAGTCTCCGAGTCTTAGTGAGGCGAGTGATGTTCTTACAAGGAGCCCCTGAGATTTGATGCCAGACGCTGTGGATAGAGCCTGTGGAGGACCCAATTATCTCTCCCCCAGCTATTCTGCCAATCAGCACTTTCAGCTGGCAGAAGCATCACCGCTGCGGGCAGAGATATGGATTTGTCATTGTCACTGTTGCCCAAAAGCAAAGAAACTTTTTCAGTAACTTGTGTCTATTTCAGGACAGCTTTATTATTTGTTCATCTTATATATCTATCTGCATTGAAGAAATATTTAAATAAAAAAGAGAAAAAAAGATCAAGAAAAGAATAGCTGCGACCAGTAGCGTAATATATAATAACGTAATAAAGAACGGGCCCCTGGTGCGAACATTAAAGTGCACCTATATCCAGATAGGAAGTTTATGTCGTCACCTTCCGTCCCCAGCCCAGTGCCCCAAAACAGCCTGCATTTCCTTTTTTACTAAAGCCTTTGCCCAGTATTCATAAAATCACTTAGCAGGAAGCAGTATGATGTTAAGCGGCATGCCACATGTTAATTCATTCAGTTCCGAGGAAAACTGCCACATAATGACAGTTGAGCTTATATTGCAGGGGTGGCAAACTTATTTTCACCGAGGGCCGCCATCAGCATTCTGGTTGCCTTCAAAGGGCTGGTTAATGACAAACACAAAACAAAGTGCAAGCAGGACCATTCTAATGTATGGATACAGACACAGAAAGGCAATCTTCTCCTGTCCTCCACCCTGGTCACCTCCTCTCATGCCAGCCTTCAGGACTTCTCATGTGCAACTTCAATCTTCTGGAATGCCCTCCCTCACCCAATCCGCCACTCCACAACCCTCAAAACCGTCAAAGGCGCCCTTAAAAATCACTTATTCAAAAAAGCATATAATCTGGCCTAACCAATCTTCTAAAGAGCACATGCCACAAAGCTCAATACTGACTGTTTGTGATCCTTCCCCCTCGTCTTCACCCCTCTTCCTTTAGACTGTAAGCTCGCAAGGGCAGGGCTCTCTCCCCTATTGTATCTTGTACTCAGAATATCCACTGTCCTATCTGTAAAACTGCATTTGAAATAGTATATGTACCGTATGTTTCTACCCTGTCTGTAATTACTACTTTGTAAAGAGCTACAGAAGATGATGGCACTAAATAAACAATATTACTGGCTAACAACCGCCCTGCAGCAGATGGTTGCACAGAGACTTAGAACAGTTGTAGACAATACTGTATTTCCCCCCCAGAAAAAGATGTTAAAAAGATGCGCACCAGCTGATTTCTTAGGCACTACATTTGCAGACAGGATTAGAGATGGAAATAGGCTCCACGGTGGAATGCAGCATTTGGGGGACCAGCTACAAGGGGTGCTACCATCTGGCATCTATCGAGGCACCTGAAACCACAAACAAGAGCTTGGAAGGACGCATCTGGCCCCTGGGCCTTGAGTTTATAGCAATTTCAAATTTATTACAGTTATAAATGATAACGAAGAACCCCAATGCTGAGCTGTGTTTAACTGAATGTATCATCTCTGGAAGGCACCAGGAAGCAATATGTCCGACCATGTAAACAGCAGGCTGCATCCGGTTCATGTTTTTATGAATATTAGGCAAAGGCTTTAGTAAAAGTGTATTGGTGTATTGTTACTTGCCAGCACACACATCAGTTTATTTAGGTTGCGCACTGTAGATCTATTAAGTAAAGAAAAGAAACACAGGCTGTTTTGGGACACTGGGCTGGGAATAGAAGGGGACAATCACTTTAAATATGGCCCCATCAGTTAGCTGCAACTAGACAACTAAAGAGTGAAACAGGAGAGACAAATGCTGCTTCTTTTTACCTGTACAAAATGCCATGGGAGTACAAATAATGTGGAGGACCACAATGACCCTATGGGCCACAGGGATGGTCTATTTACCTTTGCACACCCTCTAAAAGGTTGCTGATAGTCAACAATGCTGCTGTTCAGAATCAAGTTAAACCGGACCAACAGCCTAGCACAGTTGGAAAAAAAAAACTCCCCCAAACTCACTTGCCCTATCTGCATGAATGATACTGAAGCATTGTCAGCACTTACATTTGCTCCTGCATCCACTCAAAGCTGAAACATCGCCTCACAGATTTACTCCTGGTAGCAGCCATTTTGGAGCTTCCTCTCCCAGCATCCCAGCCATGCTGCTGCCTTGATTCAACTGACAATGCACAGTAACAGGAAGCCCAGCAGCACTTCCTGTTTGCAGGCAGCCCGCAGATACATGAGTGTATCTGTGTTTCTAAAATTTACCACAACAGGAGTTAGAAAAAGGTAAATGAATGTTTATGTGCAGCAATCTGAATTGCCCTGGGGAGGGATGCATATGAGCGCTGTTCATTGTGTTGTTCTAGTTTAAGTCATTTTTGACCGTTGGTCCAATTGCTGCTCTGTTTTAGTTTGATATAAACTACATTTTAGCAAGATTCAGGGAACATTCATTATTTAATCTGAACAGAATATACATAATATACCGGTAACTCCAAAGATTAATTTGTAGATAATGTCAGACGGCCCCATTTCAAAGAGTGAGACAGAGGAAGCCAAATTACCAAAACCAATATTTTTACAGGAGGGAAAAAAGAGTGCAGGCCAGCATTAAAGGGATTGTCTAGGCTTTAAAAAAAAACTCCCCTTTTGTCCCCTGCAGCTCCTCTATGCAGGTTTGATGTACCTGTGGAGCTCCTCTGTCCATTACTGGCATCTTTATTCTTACCAAGGGCATGGCCCACATTGCTGCCTTGTTTCTGCCCCACAAACCTGCTCTATTTATTGCAAAGGAGGGAGCATGCCAATTAAAATATAAAGCCATAAAGCCAATTTGATGTAAGCCACCATGTTTCCCCACCACTGGGCAATAGAGTGATTCTCTCCCCCCCCCCCCATTAGGTAAGCAAGAAAAGGGCTGTGCTGCTGTACGGGAGAAGCTGTGGGGGACAAAAGGTGACTATAGACTGTTTATTTTTCATGTCTAGACCGGGACTTTAACCACCTGAGACCTTGCCTAAGCAGCAAGGCAGCTCCAGGGAGCCTATGGAACCAGGGTGTCATCTTAAGAGGTAGCTGAATGACTGTCATCTCTGGGAACAGATGGAAAGGGACAGACAACAATGGCATGAAGGGGGCAGGTTAGGTTAGTTAGTGTCCCCATAAACCAGGAGTCTCCTTGGCACAAAGCTTCGCTGGAAGCTTGCTGAAAAAAATTTGATGAAGTTGGCTGATCGTACAATGAGAGCCATGTTGGGGGCAATTTTCATCCCATACCATGTTTAACCCCCTTTATATTGCGCAGCCAATCTGGATTCTCCATTCTCTCCTGGCTTATTGTCCCCAAATACACAGAGCACAGGCTTGTAGGGGTTACATGTCATTCAAGCCCATAGCACTGAATGGGAATTATTGGTGACACAGCCCCACCATTATGTCCTGTAATGGTCTACACTGGAGCGAGTGTATAGAAGCATTTGGTGGCTGCCAGTTGCTCCGAGTGAGGCCTACATGATCATACTAAACGGCAGCTGTACAATCCCTTACTGCCTTCCACATGCCAACTATGCCGGCCCAGCCTGCATTTCCCCCACACACACACACAGCTGTTTGGGGACATGTTTTACACGCCTATGCTGCACACTCCAGCTCCATGTCAAAAAGGACTTTACACCTGCCTCCCCTGACAAATGTTCATTACCAACCATTTCCCAACATAAGCAAGCCGTGCTTGGGGGATATGGGTCCCCCGTGAGTTAGGACACTGGCAGCTGGCTGCTGACAGTGTCCTAACTTATGGGGGCATCCATCTTACCATAGCCCATGCTGTTTAGGGAGGATGGAAGTGATAGAAAACACTGGGGCAGGAGGTGGCATTCTTTGAAATTGACCTATCACCAGGATTTTCCCAGGTGACATGAGAACACTGGTCCAGTAAGAATTGTGGTGATATGCAGGGGTTTCAAACAGAATAGGAACACCTTTTAGAAGCCAGGGCTGGCTGTTATTCCTCTTTTAAAAGTAATGGGACTGGGTACATGGGGGAGAAAACAGGAACACTGTATAGGAACTGGGCATGTGAGACAGGATTATAAGCACTGGGCAAAGAGTTGTTATAATATTTTAGAATTTGGGGACGCAATTTAATTTTGCTTAGGGCCACATTTTGCCTGCCAATGTGGGGATTTAACTATTTGCCAGCCTGATTGGGGTCCAGTACCATGGATACTGCCTTGAGAAAGGGGTGCTGATACGGCCTTGAGAAAGGGGTACTGAGACACCCAGAAACACCAGTTATTTTATCATGCTTCAATTAATTCAGTTCCTTTTACTTTAACTACTGATGTGCCATCTCTTGTTTGGAACATTCCGATTCTGTGGTACCCCTGTGAGCTGTTGCATTAGGCAACTTTCCAGCTAAGAAGTGTACAGGAATATATGGATATACATGCCCCAATTTCTTAAATACTCAGCACAGTCAGATTCAGTAAATATATTGTTTCTATTGTTTTATAAAGTTTCTAATATGGAAAGTCATTCACAAGCAGCACAGTACACATGATGTCCATGAAGAAAAATGCCGGTTGAAGCTAGTACAATTACTACTTTAGACATCTTTTGTATGGCTGTCGGTGAGCTTCATTTTGTGCCCTGGGCAATGGCAAGCTATTGTGGTTGAAGCTAGGGTCCTGCTTAGTGATGGGGAACTCAGGTGTTTGCCCAGTTTGATACCCCTAACGTTGTCCCTGACAGACAATCCTAGTAAAAATAAAAAGAATTTTCAAAAATGTCACATGTGCCTCCATTATCAGGGGCAGCAGCAGACAGTGCTGGCACACAGGATAAGAAAAGGAACGTTTATAATAAGGGAGGGCTATTCCTGTAATGTGTATAATGTGTAATGTATAATGTATTTCCAAAGAAATATTCCAGGTTCGGACTGGACCACAGAGGAACAGGGAAATCCCCTGTGGGCCCCTGAACTAAGGGTTCCTCTTCATACTGTGCTACATCAGTCCCAAAACCTCATTAAATAAGCGTCAGAGCACATGGCTATCTATTTCTTAGTTTTGGGTCTGATGACAATTTTTCGATGGTAGGAGCAACAAGTGAGTGTCACTGTTCTACAGTAGAGCATGGCTTATCCACTCACACACACAATACTCTTTGGCATTTTGTTAGCATGAGCCCTACAAATTAAACAGGTAATATTTGCATTTAGCTTAGAGTCGGTTCATTCTCTCCATCAGGCGATCCTAATGTTATTCCTAGCAATAGTTTCATAAAGCGCATGCGGGATCAGGGCTGCAGATAATATTCCAGGCTTGTGCATTCCCCTTTGCTGCGCTTTCATTTCTGCTGATGGGCTGAGCCTGTAATTAGCAGTCTGGCACCTAGACGTGTAATCTGCAGCCATTATGCTTTTCAGACAACAGCTGTGTGTGCAAATAGAACTGCATCTTGTTGTGGAATATGAAATGGGATGGTGGCGTGCACCTACTGTCTGAAAAGCACTCAAATCTCCAATACTGACTGAGACCAGACTGCCATTAAATAAAAATGATCAAGGACAGTATCTACCATACCCAACAGCATGTCTATATGTGCTAGAGCACTGTTTCTCAACCTGTGGTCCACATACCCCAGGGGGTACACAAGAGTGTTCAGGGGCACACCAACCAGGGGACTTCTGACTGGTTCTGACATCTTGCTTTAAAAGTGCTGCGAGGCCTGTGGCCTACTTATTTTGGTACCATTTATTGTTAAACACCTCTTTGTGGGTAATTGGTTGGAACTTGTTGTTGCTAGTGGGTACATGGCTTACAAAGGTTGCGAACCAAGCAATCTTGGATCGACGTTCCTCATTCTGAAATAAACCATAAATATGGTTCCTTTTTGCTAAAATTGATATAGGGTCTTTGTTTTTGCACAGGGATGTTTGGGGAGAAAGAAAGCCTATACTCACCACCTCTGGCGAGCTGAAACTTACCAGAGGCAAGGTGACCAGTCTAGCAGTGCACACACTTTTTATAGAACAAAACCCAGTGTGGCCTTCCCCTGGCACATCCCAACTCAGGATGCCCCACTGTGTGAGACCCCCCTAGGGCACTGTAACACTCACCCGCTTCCTCGCTCCCAATTGCCGCAAGGCAGAGCCATTTGCCGAATGAAGTATGAACAGCAAAAGCCTCTGACTGGACGAGAGCTCCACATGCGCCATAGAACCAGGAAGAGGTGAGTTCTACTTGGTGATCTGCCCTCTGGGCTCAGGAAAAAACCCAGGATAGTCAAAATAATGGGTTTTGTTCCACTTTAAGGATTCACTGGAGCATGCAGCTCTATTCACTTCGACACAGGGTTTTGCCAGGCATACCAGCACGTTGAGAGACCATTTCCTCCTATTCTACAAAGTGTCTGCTTACCAGAGATGCTATGGGCTGCTGCAGAGGATTAGAGGCAAGTAATTTTTTTTAATGCCCAGACAGGGACTACACTGAGCCTTTGTCTTTTACTGGCAGCATTATGTCTGCGGGAAAATGCAAGGAAGCAATGTAGTAAAAATGTCAAGGTGTTGTCTTGGTGTTGACTCCAATTTGTTACTATGTTTTAATCCAATATCAATTATTTTGGTGAAAAGCATACAATGTAACAATCCAGACACAGAACACAGGGCATACATACATACAAACTTTCTGCATCTGTATTATTTTCAAAACAGAGGAATTTGGGCTGCATTCCAAAATCCTTAGAGCAAAACAGAGCAAAGCAAACAAAGGTTACAAAGTGCGCCCAACTGTGCATGCTCCTGCCCAGCCGATTATGGAGCACATGCAGCTAGATAGGAGGGAATCCTGATGCATGCTCTTCCAGTGCCACATTTGAATACAGCGCTGGATCAAGCAAGGGGATCCATCAGTGATTCAGACCATGGAGCATCCCAAACTTATGAATCATACTGCCCAGGCCATTTTATAACATCTGAATGTGCTGCTAGAAGAATAATGTACTGGGGCGTGGATCCTTGTTAGGATTAGGGAGCTGGTCCTTGTTAGGTTCAGGGGTTCTTGCTAGGATTAGGGAGCGGGTCCTTGCTAGGAATAGAACGTAGGTCCGGCTAGGATTGCGGTTTAGGTCCAGCAAAGACTAAGGTATAGGTCCTGCTAGAATCAGGACATAGATTCTGCTAGGATTAGGGTGTTGGTCCTGCTCGGATTAGGACATAGATTCTGCTAGGATTATTGTGCGAGTCCTGCAAAGACTATGGTGTAGGTCCTGTTAGGATTGGGGCATATATTCTGCTAAGATTATGGTGTGAGTCCTGCAAGACATCTGGTGTAGGTCCTGTTTGGATTAGGACATAGGTTCTGCTAGGATTAGGATGTAGGTCCTGCTAGGATTAGGGTGTAGGTCCTGCTAGAATTAGGGTGTAGGTCCTGCTAGGATTAGGGTGCAGGTCCTGCTAGGATTAGGGTGCAGGTCCTGCTAGGATTAGGGTGCAGGTCCTGCTAAGATTAGGGTGCAGGTCCTGCTAGGATTAGGGTGTAGGTCCTGCTAGGATTAGGGTGTAGGTCCTGCTAGGATTAGGGTGCAGGTCCTGCTAGGATTAGGGTGCAGGTCCTGCTAGGATTAGGGTGCAGGTCCTGCTAGGATTAGGGTGCAGGTCCCGCTAGGATTAGGGTGCAGGTCCTGCTAGGACTAGGGCATAGATTCTGCTTGGATTATGGTGTGGGTCCTGCAAGGACTACAGGGTAGGTCCTGCTAGGCTTGGGCCAGAGGTTCTGCTAGGATTGAGATGTAGATTCCGCTAGAAATAGGGTGTAGATCCTGCAAGGAAGGACTAGGGTGTAGGTCCTGCTAGGATTAGGACAAATGTTCTGCTAGGATTAGGGTGTAGGTCCTGCTAGGTCAGAGTGTAGGTCCTTCAGGGCACAGGTCCTGATAGGATTAAGCATAGGTCCTGTAGGGACTAGGGTGTAGGTTTAGGGCATAGGTGCTGCTAGAATAAGTATGTATGTCCTTTTGTTGAGGCAGTCTAAAAGCACTCCCATTCCCTCTTCCAGCAGCCTCCAGTGTCTTTTGTGGCTGCTAGCTTACTACTGGTGAGCCAGTGAGGGCACTGGGAGGCCCCTGAGGAGTCACAGGAGAAGCCTGTTATTAGGCACAGGCATCAAAGCATTGGACCCCCAAAGTACCTGTGTCAGACTCCATAATGCACCCTACTCCAGAATTCTTAGTTAGGTGAATTTCATACTTTGCTTAGCAGGAGGGGATCATATCTTACACGGAGGTGAATTTATCCTAGTTAGTTTGTGTTTTTTCATATGTGTATTTGATTTGTATATTCATTGATCTTTTTTGCACTTATGACACTTTGCACTTTGGCACTTTAATAATTCTTGATAGGCTATATATATGTTGAATTGGAGGGATGATTTAGGTATAATGTGGATAATGGGGATTGATTAGGTCACTCCTGCTGAGGTTGGTCTTGTATATGTTTTTTAAATGTTTGTAGCAATGTTGTATTGTCCTTAATGTGTTTTTAAGAAATGTTTTGGATGAATTAAATAGATGGATATCAAGTCTAATAGATATAGATATCTATTGGTGTTATTGAATTATTATTAGGGTGAGAGTGGTGCCTTCTTGGTATTAGCCCCTCTTCTGCAGATTGCTGGAACCGCAGAGTTCTTTGGTGTAAAACCTAATACTTCGGTGTATTGTTGTATCAATTTGGGATGCCGGTATTGGCACACTCTTATTTCCCTGTGTAATCTTGGGGTTGTGCTTGACAGGGTGTATTGTGTATGCACCCTACTCCAGAAGGTTCTGAGCCATGTGCCATGAATGCCATGTGCCATGAATACAATGTCAACCTATGAGACATCCATTACTCTATGACTCTTGGATACTATATTTCACATGTGCTCAACCTGCGGCCTGGGGGGGGGGGCACATGTGGACCTCAGAGCCCTCTAATGTGATGACGTGGGAGGGCTAAATAGAACTGATGTGTAAGGTAGCTAAATAGGGGTATAGCAGGGGTGATATTGCACAAAGAGTGACATAGGGGCGGCATATTGGCAAATAGAGGTGGTAGCAGTGGCTTGGAGGAACACAGTGACAATGATTATACAACACCCACAGGTGAAATCTTTGGCAGAATAAAAATGGATCTTAATCATGTTACAATCTTAAACATGTTCCCAATACTTAGATAGATTAAGTATTGGGAACATGATTTAGATCTGGGACTGATGGGGGAAGCTATAAATAAATAGCCCATATATTCAGAGAGGTAATGTGTATTTCTAGCATGTGGAGATTGTTACATATTGATGTAGGGGTGTGGTGGAAGGACATACGAGTGGAGTTTGGGGAGACAGTGGGGATCCTGATTGTTGTAGAAAATCTTCATTATGCTATTCCAAAAAAAAAAACTTATGCATTGTGACCCATCACCAGGTTCCAAATCATTTAAGTCGTCCACACTCATCAAAAGGTTGAGCATTCTTGAAATATATGATCTCACTTGTATAGGGTTAATATTTTTGACAGTGACATGTTTCAGTAATCAGTGGGTTAATACAGACTGTTCAGCTGAAGATATTTGACTTGCCCTGCCCAGGTTCTTTTTGGGCCCTTAAAGGGCACATAAGAGCTTTTCAAGTTCTGAGGGAGAGGATGCTTCTGGATGGAGAGGCTTCAGTCTTGGCTTGGGAGAGCGAAGACAATATGGCCTTTATTCCAGGGAAGAGGAATGTGATCTCTTTACAGTCATATGTCTCTGAGATTGCCATCAGCACTTCACCAGTCAGCCAGAGAAAAACCTCCCAATGGCTCAGTGCCCGGTACTGTGTGCAAACAGCCTCTAGTTTAAAGGGTGACTCCACCCCCTAATAGATACATCCATTTCTGTTCTATGCTGGACAACTGAAGAAACTCACCCCGGGTGAAGACTGTATCGCTCCAAAAGCTCTGACACCAATTATGAAACTTGCAGATTGCAGGGTGCAGTACTTTTGATCCTTCCTTGTTTCTGAAATTACAGAGGAATCAAGAGTATGCAGCAGTGAAATGTTACATCTGATTGTCCAACCCGAAGCACACAGAGAAACTTCAGGACATTTAAAGTGGACCAACACCCAGGATTTTGACTATCCTGGGTCTTGGTCCACTTCGGTGGGGCACCCCCGATCGGGGTTCCCCCACTGTGTGAAACCCCCCCGAACCCCCCGAAAAACTCACCTCTCCCCGCTCCCAGCGCCGACGGACAAGCCGCGGACAAGCGGCTCCTCCGCCGCCGCCTCCCGCGCGTCACTCTTGACGCGCGCGTGCCCGCGTCGGCCATTCACAGATGGCCGGCGCGGGCGCGCGCACGTCTAGAGGGGCGCGAGGGGGGCGGCGGCGGCCGGATAAGGTAAGGAGTTTGGGGTGTTTGGGGGGGGTTTCACCCCGCGGGACATCCCGATCTCGGATGTCCCGCGGGGAGGGAGGTGATCGGCCCGGGAATCTTATAGATTCCCGGGCCGATCACCCGTGGGTGTTGGTCCACTTTAAAATGAAAAAAGGAAGCTACCACTTGTAATCAACACGTGGGGGTTGGTGCATGGGCTTTGGGATGTCCGACTAAAAAGGGTTAAAGTTCTTCAAATTGGGCCCAGGGGGTTGGCACTCACTCAGTCCATGGAACGATGATCACCATGATCCTCCGGAGCACAGCAGAGACAGTGAACCACATAGTTCTCTTTATGGGATGCCTCTTCTTTATGAAACACTTCACTCTCACAATTCAACAGAAAACATGGTTTCTTCCCCAATACCACTCATTGGGGTCTCCTCCTGTTTTCTCCCTTCTCCGGGCAACCCCTTCTGGGATCCCAACAAGCCTCGCTCCAGAGGCACCCTCCCATGTCCCAAGCTGGCTTCCTCGCCTCTTCTGTGAAGACTCAATAGGGGCAACAGGGTCCTCATCCATCCCAATCCCAGGGATCTCACCTTCTGACCCCCACTTCCAAGGTCCTAAGCTGGTGTTCTGTATCTCTCCCCAGACACTAGGGCCTTCCTTTGTGAGCATCCAATCCAGGGGATCTCCAGCAGCTATATTCAGGGGTGACCTCGGCCTACCCCTCACCTTCTCACACGTCCCAAAGGACCCAGGCACTCTACAACTCCAGAAGTTCTCTCTCAGGTCCAGCCAGACCTCGGCACACCACAGATCAGAAACTTGGGGGCTTATCTGCAGGGCTCTATTCCCATGCCCTCTGGAACTCTCTAGAATCTCTTCAGCTCCTCCATATATATTCTATCTCTCTATTGCCCTCTAAGGGCAAACCTAATTAAGTACACTAATTTGACTTCATAACCTATGGGGGAATCTAGTGGCCTACCTCAATAACTACATCTAAACTACAACCCCTGGCAAAAATTAAGGAATCACCAGTCTCGGAGGATGTTCCTTCAGTTGTTGAAAAAAAGCAGATCACAGACATGACAAAAAACTAAAGGCATTTCAAATGGCAACTTTCTGGCTTTAAGAAATACTAAAAGAAATCAGGAAAAATATTTGTGGTAGCCAGTAACAGTTACATTTTTAGAACAAACACAGGGAATAAATTATGGAATCACTCAATTTTGAGGAAAGAAATATGGAATCATGAAAAACAAACAAACAAAAGAACACTCCAACACATCACTAGTACTTTGTTGCACCACCTCTGGCTTTTATAACTGCTTGCAGTCTCTGAGGCATTGACTTGCCAGATCAGCTTTGCAGGTTGGAGCCTTGTCATGGACCATTTTCTTTAACTTCCTCCACAGATTTTCAATTGGATTGAGATCCGGAATGTTTGCAGGCCATGACATTGACCTTATGTGTCTTTCTTCAAGGAATGTTTTCACAGTTTTTGCTCTATGGCAAGATGCATTATCATCTTGAAAAATTATGTCATCATCCCCAAACATCCTTTCGATAGATGGGATAATGTAATGTCAAAATGTCAATGTAAACCTGTGCATTTATTGAAGATGTAATGACAGCCATCTCCCCAGTGATTTTACCTGACATGCAGCCCCATATCATCAATGACTGTGGAAATTTGCATGTTTTCTTCAGACAGTCGTCTGCATAAATCTCTTTGGGATGGCACCAAACAAAATTTCCAGCATCATCACCTTGCCCAATGCAGATTCGAGATGAATCACTGAATATGACTTTTATACTTTTATCCAGTCATCCACAGTCCACGATTGCCTTTCCGTAGCCCACTGTAACCTTGTTTTTTTCTGTTTAGGTGTTAGTGATGGCTTTTCTTTTAGCTTTTCTGTATGTAAATCCCATTTCCTTTAGGCGGTTTCTTACAGTTCGGTCACAGACATTGACTCCAGTTTCCTCTAATTTGTTTTGTTGTACATTTTCTGTTTACAAGGCATATTGCTTTGTTTTCTGTCTTGACGCTTTGATGTCTTCCTTGGTCTACCAGTATGCTTGCCTTTAACCACCTTCCCATGTTGTTTGTACTTGGTCCAAGTTTTAAACACAGCTGACTGTGAACAACCAACATCTTGTGCAACACTGCGTGATGTTTTACCCTCTTTAAGGAGTTTGATAATCCTCTCCTTTTTATCAAGTGACATCTCTGGTGTTGGAGCCATGATTTATGTCAGTCCTCTTGTTGCAGCAGCTCTCCAAGGTGTGATCACTCCTTTTTACCTGGACACTAACGAGCAGATTTAATCTGATGCAGGTGTTATTGTTTGTAATGAAAATTTGCAGGGTGATTCCATATTTTTTTCCTGAAAATTGAGTGATTCCATAATTTATTCCCTGTGCTTGTTCGGAAAATGTAACTGTTGCTGGTTACCACAATTATTTTTCTTGATTTCTTGTAGTATTTCTTAAAGCCAGGAAGTTGCCATTTGAAATGCTTTTAGTTTTTTGTCATGTCTGTGGTCTACTTTTTTTCAACAAAATTCAACAACTGAAGGAACATCCTCGGAGACTGGGGATTCCATAATTTTGCCAGGGGTTGTATACATCTATTAGTAAAGTCCCACTCTGACCCAATCCACTCCACCCAGGGTATGCCAGGACATCCCCCTACTCTCGAGGGACCCCCTCCCGAGTGCACCCCTAGCCAGAAGACTATCCTGTTACACATACTGAATGCCACATACTTCAGTGCCAATGAACTGGACCTGAAACCAAAATGGGCAGTAAGGAAGTTTTAGCTCCTTGAGCATCCTGATTTGGGAAGCCCATCTGTATAAAGCACCATAGCAAGACCTAGAATAGGACAAAATCCCTAGTGACTATCCTAGCTAATTAGCAGACTGGGACTGGAGCGCTGGTAGTATTTGCCTATTTTGCAGGCCTACCACTGGGCTTTATGAGGAAAGGCACTTCTAAGGGGTCTGCAGCAGGATACTGTGGTTGGAGGCCTGCTTTAAAGAGCAACTATCATTAAAGTTGTCGCATGGAGGTGGGTATTCAGGGTCCAGGTTTTCGTGGTTGCAGAGGCCATCACAAGACACAAGCAGGGGTCCTGTACCGCCCATAAAATAAAATACTATTATGTGCTAGGCTAAAAATCTTCGCCACTTTTCCACTTTGAAATTATTCGCAGAAAATGACAGGGCTGAGCAGCCGGATTTTTCAGCATTCAGTTCTTGAGACACACAAATCACAAGCCCTGACCCATCAGAATATTCAGTTGTGTCTGACATATCTGGACACACACACATACCTGGGACAGTTGTGTGGGAAGTGACAGGCACCAAGCAGAAACGTATGATTGGTCAGGGCTATGATTTGTGTGTATGAAGACTAAGCACTGTACTTGAAAGCTTAGAGCTCAAGTGCAGACCTAAAATCTTTTTTTAGACCTTAGGTCCGCTTTGAGAGTGGGTATCAGGGTGTTACAGATGAGTCAAGTGTTGGAGAAAGTGGCCCTCGGGGAGGCTCTTGGATTCTATGTTATACCCTTAAATGGTAAGTGGGCAGCAGAGCAATATAGGAAGGTGTGCATAACCCTTTAAAAGCCAAGCCTGTAGAAACTATGCTGCTGCTTCTACTATCTTTGAGTTCTAAGTCCGGAGATTCTACATACCTGCCATTTTCCCCTGTTTAGAGCCAAAGGCAAAAAAAAAAGCTCACCTCTTTTCAGGATCCAGTACTGGGGTCTACTAAGCAAGCCTCTGATTCTCTGTGCTCTGCTTCTGACAGCTCCCTCCCTGCCACAGAGAGGGACCTTTTATACCAGTGAGTGAGCTGTATAACAGGCCCCTCGCTGCAGTGGGGCAAGGTACACCAATCCTGTGTCCCGCTCCTGGCTTCCACCGCTCACTTCTGGATGAAAGTCGGTGGCATGGGGCAGAACCTGACACTGTGACAGTGTGTGTGGTTGTTTTTTTTTTTTTTTTTTTTTTCACTTAACCCTTTGTGAACTGGTTAGGGGTACTTGAGACCAGTGTTCCCTGTAAGGTGCGCGTGTGCGCGTCCGTGCGCACCCGCGCCAGCCCCTCCGCTCAGCCTTGCCTGTCGCCCGCGCATGGTCACTGTCGGCAGGGCCGGCACTGGCACCCGGCAGCGAGGTCCATCACATGCTCTGGGGCGGGCCTCGGGTTTACTGGCAGACAGCACAGCCAATGAATCAATGATTCATTCAGGCTGTCTGCGCTGCAAAGACGCTGATTGGCTGGATGTGGGCGGGACCATCTCTCCCTCCCGCTCCCACCAGCATGCTGACAGTGCTCTGATGTGCGGAGAGCAAAGCAGCAATGACAGAGGAACACATGCTGGCTGACCCTGAACTGCTGTCTGGAGAAGCGGTGCTCGGTGTCTCTCTCCTCATCAGCTTCGCTTCAGGACAGGTAATTGTTTAATGTGAACTTTGCCAAGGGTGCTAGGGACAGGGGCTGGGTGTGGATGCATCCCTTGCATTTTCTTTCGGCTGTGCGTGGCCGCACACAGCTGAAGGATGCAAGTGATGCCACCTGCTGCGGATGTGTGTGCCTGGGATTCCATTAAAGTGGATCAAAACCCACAGAGATCGTCTCGGGAATCTATAAGATTCCAGGGCTGCTTGATTCCCTCCTCCCGGGGCATCCAGAATCAGGATGCTCCTCTGTGTGAAACCTCCCAGGTCACCCAAAAACTCACCTTCTTTCCCGGTCCAACAGTGCATGCACGAGCAGCGGCTGCATCCCCGCTATCCCTTTAGCAGGGCACGTACCCATGGCAGGCATTTGTGAATGGCAGGGGATGCCACCGCCAGCACGCTCGGGCATTGCACAGCTCCCTCGCTACTCCGCACAGCAGCTGCTCCGGCTTAGAGGGAACATTGCTTGAGACCCCTATACCAGTTCAAACGTCACCTTCCAAAACCCCCCACTCCATTACCTGCATCCGCAAATTCCAGGGGGGTGCAGAAGAGCCAGTGCCCATGTGAGCTATATGGGCTGGTAGCCTTTAGGGCTGGGGCTAGGCGCTCAGCCTCAGCGTCCTGGTCTACCAGCCCCCATAACTGGTGCCCGGGTTGGTTTTGCTGGAGAGGGGGGACTACACACCATTTAAAAAAAAAAATGAAGGATTTATCCATTGATAGTTAACTGCAGTTAGTTGTATTTTATCTGAAAATCTCCCTTTTTTCAGTTTGGAGGTAGTCTCCTGAGCAGGAATGGCTGTTTGCTGATACATATATGATACTGTTGTAATGGGCGGAATGGGGCTTTTACAAGCAATATGATTTTCTTGAAAAATGTACATAAAGAAGTTACAGAATTTAAAAAATATATATTTGCTTATTCTTTTCTACACATTTCACCCCCAAAAAGCATGAAAAACACTACAAACAAGTGTTAAAGCCAAACTCTGCTGGAAAACACAATATATAATTTTCATGGAAATGACAGGGCTGAGCAGCCTGATTTTTCAGCATTCAGTTCTTCAGACACACAAATCACAAGCCCTGACCCATCAGAATATTCAGAATTCCCGCAAAAATCATATATATCGCAAAATGTTGAAGAATTGTCTGGCAACAGAGGGTGCCAAAATCTGAAGGTAGGCTGGCACTGAAAGGGTTAAAAATGGCCTATGATTCACTGATAGTGGTCCTGCCTGTAACCACACCACAGACTATAATGGCGCTTTATAAATAAACAATAATAATAAATACCACCAAATACAAAAACATCTGCTAGATATTAGTCTCAGTATTACATCTTGGTACAGCATTGGGGGGGGAGTGCTGAGGGCGGAGCTAGAGGATGAAGGATGCCCCCTTCTTTCTGTGACCAGCACTGATACTCTGATACTGCATCAGGTAAGCTGCCAGGTAAAAGGTAAAGAGGAACACCACCCAATTTTGACTCTTTGGGGTGTTGTTCCTCTATGCGGAGGCATCCCGAATTAGGATGTCCTGCTGTGTGTACCCCCCCCCCCCCCCAGGTCGCCACATACACTCACTTTGCTGTCGCTCCCATGGCGCAGACTCGGCCAAGAACAAGCGCTCTGCCTGCTCAGCCAATCAGCAAGTTCGCTTTCACTCGGCTCAGCCCTAAGGGCTAAGCAGCTGGCAGGGCAGAAAGTACACCACCAGTCACATCCCCCCATTCACCTTCTAGTTGTGGCATGCCCCCACCGCCCGTTCAGAAAGTCTGGGCACAGCTAAAGGTGGGAGGAGATGCAGCGCAGAGATGTGACAAGGGCTCTGGAAGAAGGTGAGTGTATAGGGGGTCAACGGGTTTTACACAGCAGGACATCCCAATTTGTGATGCCCCAAGTAGTGGAAGTTGAATGGACCTGAAGAGGGCCTGCAGAGTTCCTCTTTAACCGATTGATCCATTTAAGTTTATAAATCTATATTAATAAGTCAAAGAAACTGCATAGTAATAAGTCAAAGCAACTGGACATGCTGTCCTTCCCTTGAAAAACCCTTGTCTACATTCTGGCTAGTAGCCGAGCATTGCACACAGGGTTCACTTTAGTGTGTAAATCCACTTTAAAGTGGACCAAAACCCAGGGTTTTGACTATCCTGGGTTTCGGTCTTTGTCCCCCAGGCACCACGATCAGGGGCGTCTGCTGTGTGAAACCCTCCAGGTCACTCGATCTCACTTAGCCTTCCCCGGTCCTACGGCGCATGTGCAGCCCTCTCGTCCAATCAACGCGCTCGGATCTGCTCCCGCCCCTTCGACCAGGAGCTCATCTAATGCAAGCAGATCTGAGCGCGCCGGCGGCCACATCCCCCGCTACCCTCTAACAGGGAGCGTGCCCGCGCCGACCATTCACAAATGCCTGGCGCGGATATGCACCCTCCTAAAGGCATAGCGGGGATGCGTTTGCTGTTCGCGCATGCACTGTTGGGCTGGTTTTTGGGCGACCTAGAGGGTTTCACACAGTGATTGGGGTGCCCGGGAGGGAGTGAGTATGCCAATCAGTGTGTGCTCGTGGGTTTTGGTCCACTTTAACAAAAGAATGAAACAGGAATCTATTTGAAGGAAACCTGCTACAAAGAAGTACCACCTCTGAACATCTTATCTGATCTACACATGATGTGCATTAGACACAGACTTCACTATACGGTGTAGGTTCACTTTAAATGTGTAGTGTATGTGTAGTAATGAGTCAAAGCAACTGGACTGTATCAGAACTTTCACTAGTCATTGGCAGCTGCTGACAGGTGATGCCTGTGCATCAGACACAAGCCTGTGAATCCCTCCCTGCCTCTGTGTATACCTAATCTATCCCAGCTAGGTGTGCTGGCCCTTTAATAAATGAGAAGCTCTATTTGCAGGGCCTGTCAGTGGCAATACAGCATGGAATCAGGCCTGGGACTGCCCTGCTAGAGATATCAAACAACCCGCCGACAGGGCTGCAAGCACATTTTTCCTGGGAATAAAGCGTATCGCAGATTTCCAGATGCCGCAGCGAGGGGCGTCGCAGGTTAAATCACAGAGCACAAAGCTTATACACATCTTGCATATCTAAGAGTAAAAAGGAAAAAGTTTTGGCACTTACCATCTGCCACTGGCTGAATCGTGGATGTGTTCCCAGTCATCCTGCTCATAGTCCTCTGCCTTTCTGGATGAGGGGGGATCAATCACGTACTTCCAGCCTGACCCCCTCTGCTCTCCTCTGCAGGATTCAGATCCCAGCCATAGGCAGGACCATAGTCCCCAATGAGGAGGATGAGGCTGCTCCCAGCAATGTCTGGTGCTCCCTATCCTGTGCAAAGACTGTCACACTCCCCGGCATACACAGCCCACACCGCTGCCGACCAATCACAGGAGCAGGGGGGGATTATGGGAAACGCTTGGAGCTATCCTAGAGAGACGGGGGCTAAAATGGGTCTTGTGCACATACTGGATGTATTGTCAAGAGAGGCTCTTGCCCTATATACCTCAATTAATATGTCAAAATATTGAATTCTTCCTATTTATTCATTATTCATTCATTATTATTCATTCATTATTATTATTATTATCATTATTAATAATTATAATTCTTTGCCTTTTTATTTGTTACACACTTATACTCATGTATATACTCGTGTATCAATGCCTTTTAAAACCCATTACCTGGATACTGGTTTAAGGAGACAGGGGTGGGATTCAGCAGCTTCTCCCTGGAAGCATTTGTTACAATTGTAGCAGTTCTCAGCAAGAAGAGAAGTGGCACAAATAAGTTATGCAAGCCCTTAAGGTGCTACTGCAGAAAAATTGTTACACCATTGTATCGGGCTATGTGTCACGCTGTCCTAAACTGTTTTCCATTTTTAAGGAGAAATGGCAAAGATATTGAGATTTACAGGCTCAGCTTATGATTTCTCTTCTGAAAAAAGTGGGTGTGACCCTTGGATCTGTGATGTTATATATTCTGTGATGATTCTGGAGGAGGAGGCAGCTAGAGGGGCAGGAGGAGGGAGGGACCAGCAATCCTGTCCCGCTCTGCTGAGCTGATTGGGGGACGGGATGAACAATAGGAATGTCATTGGCTGAACCTGTAAACCCCAATATCTCGGCCATTTCTGCTTCAATTTAAAAATGGAAGACAGTTTAGGACAGTGCCAAATGTAGCCTGAGGCAATGGTGTAACAATTACCTTTGCCTGTTGTATCGCTTTAATATTGCAGTATCATTTTAATAGGATTACACAGTTTGCTGATTATTAGATTGTATGCAAACATTTATTCTAAAAATATATATGTGTGCAGCACTTGACCACTTTATGTACAGGGAAGAGGTGGTTAAAAATGTGAATCCGACCCCTGTAAAGACCCTTAGGCATTAATAGTCACAGATCTGTGCTTCTAGGGCTGCAGCAGCCATATCCACCCTTCTCTTCTGGCAACCAATTAGATTCATCAGATGGACTTGCATATGCACTTGCAAACCCCATTGGCTGCTAGCAGTTATTTGAGCAGGGATGCAGACAGGTGAGTAATACTATCTAGACCTGTGTCTGTGTAGGGGTGCTGCAGAGTGTGCCGTTACTGCTATTGTAAAAATAAAAAGGTTACATTGCCACCGCTTTGATGTCCTCTCACAAGCACTCCTGCCACCATAGTAAGACGCTGTGTGCATGAGGACACTCTCGGCTGTCATCCCTGCCTCCAATGGTCATGTGACTCCTGTTCTGTTGGGGATCAATAGAACTGCATGTGTCTTTCAATTTACCCCTTGTGACCTCTCCCCCAACACCACACACATTCTACTACTATTTTGTCCGGTTTTCGGTATTCTGCCTTATTGTTTTCCCCTTCTGGGATGTAAAATAAACATTTGTGTTAGGATTGTGCCCTCATACATGCAATGTATGTATCAGCACGCTGTTTCCATGTTTCTCATATTCCTCTGACTCTGTCTTGGTAAGACAGGAGTGGCTTTATTGCCCTGTAGTAAAACTCTCAGTAATCCTTTCTCACTACAACTCCCACAATCCTTCCCCTGTAGCAGGTAAATACATTAGAAGCTTTGGCTAAATCACACAGCACTAATCAACTCTCCAGCTTTGAATTCTGTCAGTAACCCTTTTAGCTACTGAAACACAACACTGTTTTCCTCCTAGCTAAAGTGATTGAATTAGAGCAGAAAGGGTTAATACTCTTGTCTGCGCCTCGGCCAATCAGATGAATAGCAAGCGAGAGCCAGGAAGTCTGTGATCTGTACTTTTAACACACCACTTTGATGTACATTGCTAAGGGAAACACATTGTTGCTAGGGGGAACTGTTTTCTTTTATTTGACTTTTTGTCTGCATTTAACCCCTAGCATCCTCTTCCACTGTACTACTGAGGTTACCGTCACACTAAGGCACGGTCAGGGGATGTGGTGATGCTGCACCCGCCTGCTCAATTGACACCCCTGCTCAGTAACTGGCTTACCATTCACTCATCTGGAGCTGCTGGGGTGCACAGTTGGTTGGCTCAGAAAGTCGGGGTGCTATGCTCACCTCTGTCGTTTTAGACTTCAGGGCTGGCAAATACAGATTTTAATCTATTTTAAAGTGGGCTGGCAGTCACAAATGACTGCTGGTCCTCTCATCCCAAGCATCATGCCTGATACTGGAGGAACTCCCCACTTCTGTATTGCCTCCCCAATCTCTGCCAGTTGGCCACCCTACATGGTGAAATGGGTCAGTGAACTGCTAGCCAATGGCTAAGGAATGGTTCTGCATGATCACTTCTGCTTGGCATCAGGCTTGAGGCGGGGAGGCCGATTCATTAATAGCGCCAGGTAGCGACAGATGAGCAACAGTAGTGGTATTTTCACAGCGCCCGCTAGTAGTCGCTGTGCTTGGCCGTTGTTCTGTAGTTGACAGCGACTCAGTTGGTTTGCCGTAATGTTGAATACGGGGTTAGGAGTCGCTGTTTGACAGGTTCCGCGCTGTATGGGAGCGCATGACAGCGAATGGCCATAGCGAACGGCTCCCAGCATATTCATTAACAAATGACACTCAAAAAATTCTCGCGCTGTGAAATGCATGTTTAAACCCCAGAGCGCTGGCGGCGATGGGTTAAAAGTAGTTTTTTAACACCCAAACAACCATATTTTTGGAAAAAAAAAAAAAAAGTTTTTCAAAACATTTTGTAATATGAATACATTAATATGAGACCTGTAATATCAATTGTGCACAATTTTTTTTTTTTTTACCTTAAAAAAAATATCTAACATTGCAGAAGTGGTCACAGAATTTTTGACATTTAAAAAAAAAAAAAAAAAAATTAATAGCAATTAATTATAAATATTTAAAGATTGTTCCATTGAAATGCATTGGAGAGCGCCAGGTAGCGAGAGGTCATACCTGTCGCTATTCAAGGTCGCTCGCTGGCGCTGTGGGGTGAGGCTGGAATAATGATGAATGATTCGCTATCTGGCGCTCTGTCAGTCGCTAAGCAGGATCGGCTTCATAAATGTGTGATTGCGGAGGGGAGCCGGCGTGGCGGTGAGCGTCATTACCGTTCGCTCACCATTCGCTACCTGGCGCTATCCCTTGTTAAATAAGGGCCTAAGTCATGTGCAGGGGGTTTCCAGCAAACGTGTGGGGCAGTAGGCCGGTAGCGAGGAAGTGAAGAAATGTATTGGTGGTGGCTGCACAGGGAGCCCAAAAGGTCAGGGGGCCCCATCATTATTACTCCTCCACCTTATTTAACAAATGTGTGCTCACTTGGCATCATTTAGATAAAAGAAGCTCTGTTTGTCTCTTCGGTTTCAACCATTAGTTGTTTAGCTGCATCCAACTGAATCAAAAGACAGAAAAATGTTTACTCTATGAGCCATGAAAGGGCCCCATTTAATATTCGCACCAGAGCTCAGTTACATTTAGGTACGCCACTGGGCACCATCCTGTAGTTTCATGTAGGACCCCTTCCATCCTAAGGCCATCCCCTGGCTGTGGGGGGGGGGGCAGTCATTCTGTATGCTTAGTGGTCAGCCATGGGGTAGGACTTTTATTTTTATAATTGTGAAGTAGAATTGTCTCTGGAGGCCCACCCCACACTTGGAGGCAAGTATCACTGGCTTATATTCAGAGCCCATTTATAGAAACATTATGCCAAACTGTATTGTCTTGTCTCTGTGTGTACACTTGCCACACATAAGATATAAATAGTTCATGTTTTGGAGATGAAGGCCCTCACCAGGGGATTTCCTGGTAACCATGTGTGCCAGTCTGAGCCTGGCTGTGGCCGCCGATCCCTAAGCAAGTAATTGCTGTGACCGAACCCGTTCTTTGGATTGGTGGTTGGCTGGATGGTTTTTAGTGTATTAGCCCTGGTAGCAGCACACTGTCTTTGTATTTAGGATTGTATTTAGCGTGGGGCTGTGCATCCTTTAATTGTTTGCGAAAGACAAGAAATAGGCATAGTTATAGCTTCTTATTCTGACTCACCAGATGGCAGTAATGTGAATCCTGTAGACAGCTTCACGTTCTCTGTGTGTGTCTGTGATGGATGTTTTCTTTTCTCCATAAGGCTTGGCAGATAGTTTACTTGGCTGCTCGTGGATCATGTAGAATATGTTTCAAAAGCTTTATTTCAGTACAGGATCTTGCAATAAACACAGCAGGAATCTTGACATGTACGTTCAATACAGCAGGGAAATTTGTGATGTAACCCATACAACAGCAGCAGGTAAAAAGACTGTAGCTGCAGGAGGGAGCAGAAGGTGTGCACTGCTTGGATGCCGAACTGGAAATGGCTGAGGGGAAGGGGAAGAAGGGAGGAGCTACTTGCATCACAGCAAGACTAAGGGAGCCAGGAAGGGACAAAGGGACTTAAAGTCACACTGCTCAGCCTGACACTTCTTGTCTTATTTTTTAATTTTTTTGTAAAATATAAACTCTGGATTCCTTGACCAGAATTATAAATGCATTAGAATAGCTCCCCATCATCACTACAGTGCCAAATTCTGAAGATTAAAAAAGATACTGGTTAAAAGAAGTCTTACCTTTGCCTCCATGTAAGTTTCTGGTGCGCTCACTGCGCAGGTCCAGCTAGCAACATAGATTTTGGTGTGCTTCAGCAGGGCAGAGGGTCAGGTTGTAGCCAGTGGCGTAACAAAGTGTGACAGGGCCCCGGTGCGAACATTAGATGGGGCCCTTTCACAGCTCACACAGTAAACTTTTTTCTGTCTTTGTTGTCTCTGTCGGATGCAGCTAGGGATCTAATGACTGAAACAGGAGAGACACAGATGGCTTCCTTTCTCTATATGAAGTTAAGCACAAATCTCATAGGTAAGGTGGAGCAGCAACAATGATGGGGCCCCCCTGACCTGCTGTGCCCCTGGGCCTCGGCACCTGCTGGGCAGGGGCCATCTGAGGTTAAAAAACTTCCAATGACGTTGCTGCACCCTTTTCCCTTCCCCTTCCACCGTGCTGCACCACCATCTCTGCCCTGCTCCTCTCTGCACCACCATCTCTGCCCTGCTCCTCTCTGCACCCACATCTTCTCTCTGCACCCCCATCTCTGCCCAGCTGCTCTGCACCCCATCTCTGCCCAGCTCCTCTCTGTACCCCCATCTCTGCACTTCTCCTCTCTACAACCCTATCACCTTGATACACCCCCATCTCTGCACTGCTCCATGCTACACCCACATCTCTGCCCAGCCCCCCTGCACCCCCATCTCTGCCCAGCTCCTCACTGCACCCACATCTCTGCCCTGCTCCTCTCTGCACCCTATTTCTGCCCTGCTCCTCTCTGCACTCACATCTTCTCTCTGAACCCCATCTCTGCCCTGCTGCTCTGCACCCCATCTCTGCACTTCTCCTCTCTACAACCCTGTCACCTTGATGCACCCCCATCTCTGCACTGCTCCATGCTGCACCCCCATCTCTGCCCAGCCCCCCTGCACCCCCATCTCTGCCCTGCTCCTCTCTGTACCCCCATCTCTACCCATCTTCTTGCTGCACCCCAACCTCTGTTCAGCTCCTCACTGCACCCCAATCTCTGCCTTACTCCTCTCTGCAACCCCTTCTCCTCTCTGCACCCCCATCTCTGCCTAGCTTCTTGCTGCATGCCTATCTCTGCCCAGCTCCTCACTGCACCCACATCTCTACCCCGCTGTTCTGCACCCAATCTCTGCCCAGCTCCTCTCTGTACCCCCATCTCTGCACTTCTCCTCTCTGCAACCCCATCACCTTGCTGCACCCCCATCTCTGCCCTGCTCCATGCTGCACCCCCATCGCTGCCCAGCCCCCCTGCCCCCCATCTCTGCCCAGCTCCTCCCTGCACCCCATCTCTGCCCAGCTTTTCTCTTCACCCTAATCTCTGCCCTGCTCCTCACTGCACCCACATCTCTGCCCAGCTCCTCACTGCACCCTCATCTCTGCATTTCTCCTCTTTGCAACCCCATCACCTTGCTGCACCCCTATCTCTGCCCTGCTCCATGCTGCACCCACATCTCTGCCCAGCCCCCCTGCACCCCCATCGCTGCCCAGCTCCTCCCTGCACCCCATCTCTGCCCAGCTTTTGTCTGCACTCTCAACTCTCTCATGCTTCTCTCTGCACCCCATATCTGCCCCGCTGTTCTGCACCCAATCTCTGCCCAGCTCCTCTCTGTACCCCCATCTCGGCACTTCTCCTCTCTGCAACCCCATCACCTTGCTGCACCCACATCTCTGCCCAGCCCCTCCATGTCTGCCCAGCTCCTCCCTGCACTCCATCTCTGCTCTGCTCCTCTCTGCACCCCCATATCTGCCCATCTCCTTGCTGCACCCTAATCTCTGCCCAGCTCCTCACTGCACCCTCATCTCTGTGCTGCTGCTCCACACCCCATCCCTGCCCTGCTCCTTGTGGCACCCCCATCCCTGCCCTGCTTCTCGTGGCACCCCATCTCTGCCCTGCTTCTCGTGGCACCCCCATCTCTGCCATGTTCCTCTCTGCATTCCCATTCCTTACCAGTTCCTTGCCGCACCCCATCTCTGCCCTGATCCCTACTTTACCACCACCTCTGCCCTGCTTCTTACTGCACCTCCATCTTTGCCCTTCGCCTCAATGCACCCCATGTCTGCTCTGCTCCTCTCTGCGCCCAATGTTTGGCCCCGCTCCTCTTGACCAGTTCTTTTCTGCATCTCCATGTCTGCCATGCAACCTACTGCACCCCATGTCTGCCCAGCTCCTCACTGCACCCCCATCTCTGCCCTTCTCCTCGCTGCACCCCCATGCCTGCTCCTCTCTGTGCCCAATGTTTGGTCCCGCTTTGTTTTGAACCCCCATCCCTGACCAGTTCCTTGCTGCATCTCCAAGTCTGCCATGCAACCTACTGCATGCCCAGCTCCTCTCTGCACCCCATCTCTACCCTCCATCTCTGCCAGGCTACATTCTGCACCCCCATCTTAACCCAGCTCCATGCTGCATCCGCATGCCTTCCCAGCTCCTCGCTGAACCTCCATCTCTGCCCAGATCCTCACTTCACCCCAACTCTGCCCTGCTTCATGCTGCACCCTTATCTCTGCCCTGCTTCATGCTGCACCTCTTTGGACCCCCATCTATTCCCTGCTCCTCTTTACACCCCCATCTTCATGCTGCACCCCCATCCCTGTCCTACTTCTCTCTGCTCCCCCATCTCTTCCCTGCTCCTCTTTACACCCCCATCTCTGCCCTACTTCTCTCTGCACCCCCATCTCTGCCCTACTTCTCTCTGCACCCAGCATCTCTGCCCTGCACCTCATAGCACCCCCTTTTCTGCTCTGTTCCTTGCTGCACTCCTAGACCTGTGGGTGGGACCCATCATAATCCCTCTAGCCCACTTTGGTCACCATTAAATGGCACATGAACCCTAATTTCTGTACTGTGGCCCTTTATGGTGGCAAGTGTGGGCTAGGGAAATATGATGGGCCCTACTGGCAGTCCTGGTAAAAGTCCCTATGGGGCCCAGCAGTGAGGAAAATGCATAGGGCCCCCTTCTCCCATTAGCCCAGTAGCAGCTGCCTCCCCTGCCTCTATGGTATATACGCCCCTGTTGGAAGCACTCTTATTTCTTACTGTATAAGGTGAATTGACGATCTTTAGAGTGTAAGCTCTTGGATGGGAGATCTATGAATGCTAATGGAGTTATAACGGAGTTATGTCTGTCTGTCTGTGCCTCCCTGTGCCGTAATGCCCACAAAAACAAATAAAGGTACCTTTCAAATCGCTCCACCGGTGACTGGCCGCTGCGGTCACATGGTCTGCATGGCTCTTTGCGTATCCAGCCACCAGCATGCATATGACAGTGGCTTCCAATCCTGGAGCTCAATTTCACTGGGGGAGCGATTTAGAGGGTAACATTATTTTAGAGGGTGTTATTGCGCAGGGGGGGGGGGCACTGAAAATCGGGGACAAGACACGTTTTGTTAAAAATGGGTGGTGTTTCTGATAAAACTCCATTTGTAATTAATATGTAAGGTTTTTTTAGTCCCTTCAAATACGGTCTCTTTTTTTACTTTACCTCAGATTCACAGCCTTTGCACATTTTTTTTTGCTCTTAAAGTGATACAGCAGGCAAAGGTAATTGTTAGCTCATTGTGTCAGGCTACATTTGCCACCGTCCTAAACTGCTTTCTGTTTTTACTTTGAAGAAGAAATTGCTGAGATATTAAGGTTTACAGCTTTACCTCATGATTTCTGGAAAAATTGGGCATGGCCCTTGGATCTGTGATGCTACATAATAATCAGCAATGTGATGACAGTGCCAAATGTAGCCCAACGCAATGGTGTAACAATTACCTTTGCCCGCAGTAGCACTTTAACTTCATTTTTATGTAACTTTTTCCTCAACATCAGGGGAGTTGCCGTGACCAAGATTTTCGATGCCCTGGGAAGTTTCACACAACAGGGCATCCAGCATAGGATGCCCCAGGGGCTGGCTAGCGGCTGGTCCTGGAATCTTTTAAATTGCAGGCCGGTCTCTGGGGGTTACTGGTCCACTTTAAGTTTCCCTTCCCAAATGGGAGAGCAGTATGATGGGGCAGGGATGCAAGGCGGCCTGGCCCAATTGCAAATGCCAATGATGGTGCGCATACCTCGCAAGTGCCACAATTTGGGCGGTTGTCCTTGGGGGCTACCCATTTGCCCCAAGATAGCTACACATGGGGCACTTTGGAGGCACATGGCAGAAAGACCCTTTCGCCTAATCACTTGTAAGCAGAGGCGTACATAGTTTCTCCTTCTTCAGAGCTCACCTTCTTTATATACACACAGCTCTTCTGCCTTCTCTCACTCAGCTTTACCTCACAAAAAAAGCTTCATCACCTACTCTCGCTCTATCCTTCCTCCTCCTCCTCGTTCCCTGATTGGCCTGCTGCCACCACCATCAGCGCCTGTCAATGTGAATACATAGATGCCAACCTTTACATTTGGTTGCTAAGATAGACAATGAAAGTGAGTGGAAGTTTTCTCTCGTAAATAGTAGTGACTTTTCTCACCTGGAGCTGAATTAAGAGTTTGTGAAATCAAGGAAAACTGGTAAAGAAAGGGACATATCAAGTCTGGAAAAAGAAACCCCAATATCCACAACAGAACATGGTCAGGCAGTGGTAGATGTGTATTGCTCTGCTGGTCAGAACATGGTATAGATACTACTAATTAGGATTGTGGGTTAGATAAGTCAGGCTTCAGGTCAGGTTGGAGTTGCAAGACAAGTAAATCAGAGTATGGCATATATTTTTGGTACTGACAATACTGACATGCAAGTGAAGTAGGAACAGGTACACATGAATCAGGTTACAGCAGAGAAGACTAGAGCTGTGGGTTGCACTAAACCACACAGGTTGGACATGCTAAGCAGACATATAAACACAAAGCCTGTGCTCTGTTCAAGAGAATGCAGTAACAGGGGCTGTCACTATATATTTTCCTGAAGGAGTGTTTCCCTCCTTCCTCACTGGGCTACCAGCCTGGCGCACCAGGCATAAGGAATAGTAACCCAGTGCCCAGACTCCAGAGGTCCAGCGCTCCTCCAGAAGTGCCCCCAGAATGCTGGGCTCAAATGGATAAACACCAGCTTCTGCGCCACCTTGGGCAGTGGGGGTGTGGATTATCAGGTGGCAGGGGGGTATCGGCAAGCCACCTCCCTCATACCAGCAAGTGACTCCCCCCCCCTTTCTTTCCATTGAATCCCTTACAAGTTTTCATAGAGTATGCTGAGTATATTTAATTTAGATGTATTTAAATGTTTTTTACAGTGTGTGTTTATTTTTTACTTTAACTCTTCGTAAACTACTTAGGGGCCCCAAGGCCCCCTATACACAAATTTAAAGGGTAGGAGCAAGACAGTTGCCAACATGTTGCAGTTGTCGATATTTCCGCCTGTTTTTATAATGGTGTCCTTGGATCTGTGACAAAGGGGCCGGTATATTCCTACGGACAGGGGGCAGCCAGCCTCTTGGCCTCTGGGTCCTGGGTTACCAGCCATTATGCCTGATGCACTGGGCTGATAGCCATGGGGGGCACTCCAGATAGCCACCAAACTAAACAGAGGGCTGTTTGCTCATCACTACTTACAGAGGAAATAATCATGGGCACTGCAGGAAAACAGTTCAAAATAAGCCTGGATGCCTTCCCTGCATGTCGATCCAGAGATTTATTCTGATTTTTTTTACAAAAAATGATAGAAATTGGTTTTGGCCTCATTCAGGTTTTTACCTTACTCTGGATCAAGGTTTAAGGAAAACAAATGCTGGTCCATCCTGTTTAGTCTATTTTCAGCCCTACAAACCATGTTACCATAAGAAAGCTAGCCTGGCCTATCTTCCCCAGCTATTAGTTATGCAGCTGGACACACCCAGAGACAGGGTTGGTATTTCTAACAATGATTTCTAATTGGCTGCTCGGGGTTAGCGCACTTTGGACTCTTGGCTCTGCCTGATTGATCAAGACCCCCGAGACTACAGGGACTTTGGTTCCATATTGCTGGAGTCACAGCACTGATTATTTAAAACTGTAAATTAGCTGCTAAGATGCTCAGATCCAGTATTGAGAGCCCCACGTGCATGTCTCAGGTAGCCTTACCCTATACACACCATACACAGATTGCAGGACGACATAATCAGATAAATGAGTTGATGGAGCTCTGTCTTTTTAATCAGTTTAAACATGCTAGATGGCAAGATAAGGGGTAACTTATACACCCTGTGCGAGAAACAAATCCAGCCAAGCTTGTTGTTTTTCTTTACTGAAAAAAACCCAGGTCAGTTTTTCAATGTACTATTCCACAGTTACCAGGGAGAACAGCTCCCCTTTACAGAGTTAGTCTGTAAAAAATTGTAACATTAGCCACTCTAATATCTGCCCAAAGCATTGTATAAATCAGAGATTCCCAACCTGTGGCTCAGGAGCCACATGTGGCTGGCAGACCTCTTCTGTGTGGCTCATAGTCTGTCTGGAGTAAATGAAATGGCAGGCAGAAGTGGGCTGGCTTACTACATTTAGTTGTAGGGATTCATTTGTAGGGAGTGCGGAAGTATTTTAAGCCTATCCCTTAGTATTCCCCATATAGAGCACATGCAATGTGTCAGGAAAGATGTTCTTTTATCAGTCAGTGGCCTTGATTCACTAAGAGTTGAAAAAAATTCTCATGGGAGTAAAACTTCAATTCATGAGAAAAAAAGCCTGAGAATGTTATTTTTAGCAAATCACCAGATAGGAAGACAATGAAAGTAAATGGCGCTTTTTGCTACAGGTAAAAAGGGGTAAAAGGTTCAATACTTTTATCGGGATTAAAAAAGTACCATTGACTTTCATTGTATTCCTATCTGGTTAGTGAATCAAGCCCATTCCCTTTTGATCCGAGATTTGACTCTCTGGCCCATACTGTATCCAATCCCCCTATGTATTTCCCAGCCCTCAATTGGCCAGTAGTCTGCTCGCCACTGGCCATCTCTTCATTTTGAATCAGCTTGTGCCAGCTTTATGCTTGAGGTATCAGCATCCTATTCTTCCATCACAGCAAATCACTATACTGACACAGGTCACGCATAATTGTGCAATGTGGCAACTTGGGAGCGGACAGATATTCAGCCTGGCATCTTCCAGATGGTCATTCTGCCCAGTTTATGATCCATATTCTTTTGCTGCAGCAAATTTTATTTATGCCATATTCTACCCTTTTTTTGGATGTTCCAATAATTCCCTTTCCTACCATCTCTGAAATAAATAAGAGACTGCGCAGAATTGTTATTTATTGACAGTTACGTCATGTACTCACCAGGGTGACCCTCATGTGCTCCGAGTCAGGGAAAGGAAGAAACACAGCTTCATTGTACCAGATCTGACATTTTTTCTCAGCGCTTAAGAAAGCTAATCATACGATGTGGAGGAAGATTGTTTTCCTAATGTTAGTATCAGAAAATAAAGCCAAGCACAAACAGGACAACATTGGGCGAATACTGTGTATTAAGTTGAAGAAAGTACTTCCAGTAGCTTCACCACACTAGATTCAAGCCGTTTGATACTGTGTGATCCAAAAGTCAAAATAGGCTTTTGGATTTGCTGTAATTGGCTAGCAATGATCCCATAGAGGCAAAAGCCAATTGGAATCTCCTGTAGGTAAAAATAAAACAAAAGAGAAAGAACATTTTGGGCTATACACTTGACTATTTCCAGGATACGACCAAATGCCTGTCAGGTAAGTACACCAGTGAACACTCAAGGGGGCAGTGAGTGCACACCCATGCCCCAGCTGGACTGCCCCAGCCATGGCCTATTACCCAGTGGAGGATTGCCCACCGTGCACACAATGACCAGCAAAACAGTTTCTTTGTCTCAGTCTATTTCTTACCTGATGGTTGGTGTAAAACTCCCCCAGGGAGTGATATCCTGGAAGCACAGACAGGCCTCTGCAAATCCTAGCGTAACCCAATCGCTGTGTCCAGCTCACCAAGTGCCTTAAAACTTAACATTTACTGAAAACTTTAAAACATATGTATCCCATGCAGTGTTGTGAATCCTAACCGCCCCCCTCAGCCAGGTTACAAAGGTTACATGTTTCAGGGTTAAAAGCCTCTTAGTCCTTGGTGTAAAGCAGCAGTTCTTTTGTTATCTGGCTTTATTCTGTACTTGTTTGTCCATAAGCAGAGTCTGTCCTCTAATATAACAATAAAATGCTCGACATACTGGTCGCTATAACTGCTACTGCATCTCGATTGCCTTGTGATTTGCAGGCGTTTTAATGCTTCAAGCAGGACTTGCCAAACGCATGTATGAATCAGCCTATAGGTAATCTATTCTATCGCAGAGAGTCACCCTTGTGTGGACAGGACCTATCTGAGCCCTCTATCCCCTCCTTTTTGATCATGCATAGCATATACACCTGCTGGTCTCTTAGCTGGGTCAGAGTTTCTCCCTGCACTGGCTGTGGCTGCTCCTTTCTGTCTCAGCTTACAAACTAAGGGGGTTATTTAAGAATGAATAGCGCCAGGTAGTGCCTCGTAGTGGCAGGCAGCATCTGGTGAATGCCGGCGCTGTAGGCAAAACGACATTTATGAAAGCGAATCTGGTGAGCGACTCTAACAGCGCCATGTAGTGTCCAATGTATTATTATAGGTGGCTCTAGCTTCCAAAGCGCCAGGTATTACCTTTCGCTCACTGTCGCTCTGCCATATATTTCAATGGCCATTCATTTGCTTGTGTTTAAACAGCATGTTTGACATTTTTTATTTATTTTTTGCTCAAATCATTGTGTGACCTCAACAAACAAAACAAACACTTTTAGAAACTTTTTTTGACTTTTATATTTATCTTTTGTTTTTATGCAGAATTGTCATCACAATTCTGTGATTACTCACCTGTAGAATTGGTATTATATGTATACAGCACGTCCTGTTCCAGAATATTCCTTACTCCTGGGTAATACATCCACAAGATGGCGCTGGACTGCAGAAAACGTCTTGTGGCTCCTCCTGGCCCTATATAAGCCAGGGACCTCTCACAAATTCCCCAGTATTGACAAGCAGTTAACGAGAAGCCGGGAGAACAATAAAAACAAGAATTCAAAAATGAACATATGAACAATCACCATACAGAGGTAACTAAGAATAATGATAACAAGGGCGGGATGGAGCAGGACGCGCTGTATACATATAATACCAATTCTACAGGTGAGTAATGACAGAATTGTATTATTCTAAGTATACAGCACGTCCTGTTCCAGAATATTCCTTACTCCTGGGACATCCCATAGCAGTGTCTGTAAGGTAGGGTGGGATCCCCAAAAAGTAACAGCGGGCAGTTTAAACCACTGCCGCCTGCAGAATTTTGCGACCAAAAGCAGCATCAGCTGAGGCCCTAACATCAACCTTGTAAAACTTAGAAAAAGTATGAACAGAAGACCAAGTAGCGGCCTTGCAAACTTGTTCAACAGAAGCTTGGTGCTGAAAAGCCCAAGAGGCACCAATAGCACGAGTAGAATGAGCAGTAAGGCGGAAGGGAGGCTCCTTCCCCTTAGCAGAATAGGCTTGTATCACAGCCTGATGGATCCACTTGCTGATAGTGGACTTAGCTGGAGCCAGACCCTTCTTAGATCCAGACGGGAGCACAAAAAGAGCATCAGTCTTCCTGAAGGATTCAGTAGCAACAAATAGAACTTCAGAGTTCTGACTACGTCCAAAGAATGCAAAACCCTCTCCTTGGGGTTACTAGGATTAGGACACAGAGAAGGCAAAACAATGTCCTGATTGAGATGAAAGGGAGATACAACCTTAGGTAGAAAATCTGGCTTAAAGCAAAACACCACCTTGTCCTGGTGTATCTCAAAATAAGGGGGCTTGATGGAAAGCGCCGCCAACTCAGAAACACGCCTAACAGAAGTGATAGCCACCAAAAAGACTCCCTTAAGAGTCAAAATGGACAAAGGGGCCTCACGCAAAGGCTCAAAGGGAGACCCCTGCAAGGCAGATAAGACCAAGTTCAAATCCCAGACTGGTAACATAGGCTTACGTGGAGGACACACGTGAGTAACCCCCTGGAAGAAGGTCTTGACCAGATGATGGTGAGCAAAGGATCTTTGGAAGAAAATAGCCAAAGCAGAAACATGACCTTTGAGGGTACTAAGTTGAAGACCCAAATCCAAACCATGTTGCAGGAATTCCAGAATCCTAGGGATAGAAAAAACCCGAGAGGGAAGCGACTTAGACTCACACTAGTCAATGTAAGCATGCCATACCCTATAGTAAATGGATGACGAGGGCTTCTTCCTAGCCCGAATCATGGTATTAACAACAGAGGCAGGCAGCCCCTTTTCCATCAAGATGGAGGTTTCAGCAGCCAGGCCGTTAAAGCCAGCGTTTGTAAATTGGGATGGTGTAGCTGCCCGTGTGAGCAGGTCTGGATCCTTGGGCAGAGCATACTGATCTACTGCCAACTGCACGACTTCTGCGAACCACACCCTTCTTGGCCAACAGGGGGCCACCAGAATGGTTGGCACCTTTTCCTGGGCAATCTTGTGCAACACCCTGCCCAGCAGAGGAAAAGGAGGGAACACATAGAGAAGCTGAAAACTCTTCCAAGAAATTGCTAGCGCATCCATGGCCAAGGCCAGAGGGTCCTGGGATAGAGAGACAAAGACTGGAAGCTTGTGATTGTGATGGGACACAAACAGATCCACATCTGGCTGACCCCAGCGGTGGCACAGGGAGCGAGCTGCTGCTGAGTGACCATTCTCCCAGACGAGAGGTCCCCCTGCTGAGGGGGTCTGCCTCCAGATTCTCCACCCCCGGTATGTACACAGCTGAGATGCAGGGAACATTCTCCTCCGCTCAAGACAGTATCAGGGACACTTCCTTGAGGGCCCTCTTGCTCCGGGTCCCTCCCTGATGATTGATGTAGGCAATCGCCGTCTGGTTGTCCGAGCAGACCTGAACTGCCCGACCCCGAAGGTGTGGAGTCAATTGGGCGAGAACCTGAGGGCCCCACTGACCCTGGAATTTCAGGGATTTCCAGAAGCCCCCCCAACCTGTCAGACTGACATCTGTGGTGACTGTCTCCCAGCACGGGGCCAGAAAGGTTTTGCCCACCAACAGGTTTCTTGAGTCCAGCCACCACGAGAGAGACCGTCTGGCCAGAGGTGACAGAACCAACACCTGATCCAGGGACCGAGGGTCCCGATCCCATACTGACAAGAGGTGAAGTTGAAGAAGTCTCATGTGAAACTGAGCGTATGGAACCGCCTCGAAGCAAGACACCATCAGGCCCACCAGCTGCATCCCCTGCCGGATGGAGGGATGAGGGCAAGACATAAGGAGCCTGGCTTGGGCCTGAAGACTCTCCACCTTCTGCTGAGGGAGAAAAATCTTGACCTCAGATGTATCCAGAGTCATGCCCAGAAAGGACCTCACCATTGACGGTGACAGAAAAGACTTGGGGTGGTTGATCACCCAGCCGAAGGACTCCAGTGTGGACACCACCAGCTGGGTATCCCTCTCGGCCTGCTGGAGGGACTGAGACGTGATGAGAATGCCGTCCAAGTAAGGAAGGAAGGATGTGAATGCCCTGAGATCTCAGCAGAGCCATTACGCCCGCCAGCACCTTGGTGAATACCCTGGGAGCCGAGGTGATACCGAAGGGCAAGGCCACAAATTGGTAGTGCTGATCCTCCAGAGCGAACCTGAGGAATCTCTGATGACCTGGAAAGATTGGTACATGAAGGTAAGCGTCCTTGATGTCTACAGAGGTCATGAAGTCGCCTGGGCATAGTGAATTGACAGCTGAGCGCAGGGTCTCCATGCGAAAGTGTTTGAATCTGACAAATTTGTTGAGGCACTTTAAATCCAGGATAGGTCTGATGGACCCGTCTTTTTTGGGAACAGTGAAAAGATTGGAATAGTAGCATCTGCCCCTTTCCCTCAAAGGCACCTGGAAGATTTTGGAAAGCAAGGCACAGACCCTGAGATGACAGGGGGTTTTGAGCCATCCAGGATTTGATGAATCTTGGGGGGGGGGGGCAGGCTGCAAACTCCATCTTGTAACCGGAGGACACTACCTCCTGAATCCACCGGTCTGAGACATGAAGCCTCCAGACGTGAGCAAAGAGCTGGAGCCGTCCCCCCACCTGGATGGGTGAGGGCGCTCCTTCATGCCTGAGGGGGCTTGGGTGAGGATTTTGGCTTGGGACCCCAGGAGAGACCAGGACGGCCACGTCCTCTGCCCCTTCCCCAGTGATCTCCATGGCCCCAGTAAAGGAGACTCCTCGGCCAGTTCTGGAACCACGGAAGGATGGGAGAAAGGCACCCATCCCCCAAAAGGACCATGACGGCCTCCTACGTTGAGGTAACCTACCACCCCTGGCAAACAAATCCAAATGTTCACCAAAAAGGCGCAGGCCCCTGAAAGGGAAACCAGTGAGAGCCTTCTTAGCAGCATTATCAGCTACCCACCGATGGGTAGCAGTCCTACAGGGCAGAAGTCCTACCACACATTCTAATGGCATCATCCATAGCAGAAAGAATATATTTAATAAATTCCTCACAAAGCAGGAAAGATCTATACTCTTCTCTACCCGCATCCTCAGATACCCCATCCAAGAGACACATAATCACTCCTTTAATGGCAATAGCCGTGAAAGCAGAGGCACAAACCAGGCGCAGTGCCGTCCCCAAACAGGCAAAGGCGTGACAGGCCAGTTGGTCCAAGCGTCAGTCCTCCCCATCCCGCAGGGTAGTAGTATCAGGAGAGTGCATGACAGATGTATTGGACAACCCGAGAACGGGCGCATTCACCTCGGGAGGACATGACCAACGCCAACAACATCAGCAGGAAAGGGATAGCTCTTGTCCCAACTCTTTGGCACCCCTGGCAGCTTGCTAGGCAGTTCCCACTCCTTGAGCACTAGATTATTAAAGTGAGACTGCTCAGGGAACTCCCAGCATGGCTTAACCGTATGAAAAAGCTCACCCTGCTGCTGCGGAGCCACTGCCGGGGGAGATATACAAAGCACTTCAAAAATATGACTCAGCAATCTGTCAGTGTCATCAGGGGACCACGGGTCTTCCCCAAAGGGAGTCCCAGTACCACTGTAAATCTTAGGTTGTTCCTCAGAGGATTCAGAATCAGAAAATAATTCCCCCTCCACCAGGGGGTAGGGGCCTGAGAGGGAGAAAGGGCCCTCATCTTCTGCAGGGAAGAGGGAAACCGTGGGTGATAAATGCCACTTCTTAGCAGAAGCCTTACGCGGGGCAGACCCAGCAAGATGTTTTTCAATGCTGGCCACTCATGCAGCTAAATCAGTTTGAGACTCCCCGCTAGTATGCCCCTCGGTGGGGGGCAGATGTAAGCGTGGGGGGGTAGGCGAAGCCAGAGGGGACGCACCACCAGGCCCAGTAACAGACAGCCCAGACTGCAGCGCAAGTACCTGCGGGGCACAGGATACACACCCTGACATCATCCCTTATCGGGCTTATCCCGAAGGAACCCTAAGCACATTATCCCCAGAAGCCTCCATATGGTGATTAGAGTGGCAAAACAGGCCAATATAGGGTTAACGCTAATCATAGCGACCCGGGATGCCCCAAAAGCCCGCTAGGGAAGTGGGAGATATAATAGCAATAGCCATAGCAAAGAAGGGAAAGGACCGGGATAAACCACAATGAGGTCTACCCGCCTGAAAGACATAAGAATACATTCCCATAAGAATATAACAATAAAATATATAAATAAAAGCTATATAATAAAGCCACCCCGCAGGGGCACTCACGGACCGCGATAGGAAACAGCAGACACGCAGCACAGTAAAAATGGCGTCCGCATATACCTCCGCATATACCCCCCCCCCCGAAGAACGCGGAACGCGCCCACGTGATCCCGCCGTCTAATGACGGCGCAGCAGCGCCTGAGGTAATGTCGCCGCCGTCCGCGGAGCGCTGTACAAGTGTGCGGCGGTGGCGGCTCACAGTAAAACACATTAGGCACAAGTAAAATAAGCAATTCAGGCTGCTTGACATACCACACACACACACACACACCCTGAGATCTCCCCAGGGAGAGCGAGGCAAGGGAGCAGCAGTCACATAACACCCAAAGTGAAATAAAAAGGAGAGGAGGGGGCAGACGCCTAAAGGGGATAGGGATTAAGGGGGAACCCTGGAGGCGGGAGGGGGCATCCCACAAGGCTCACCACAGGCCTATACCGCCTACCCATGTCGAAGCAGGGACTGCGGTCGGAGCAGCGCTCCCCAAGCACCTGACCCCGGTGCTGTCCTACCTTCACCCGAACCAGTCAGCCGAGGCTGGGAGACAGTGGGTCCTGAACGGGTGGAAATAGTCCTGCAGGGCCACAGGCTGGTAAGCCCCACTCGCCTGCGCAATATAGAGAGCCATCTTCTATCTTCGCAGTCCAGACTGCAGATGAAAACTGGGGAATTTGTAGGAGGTCCCTGACTTATATAGGGCCGGGAGGAGCCACAAGACGTTTTCTGCAGTCCAGCGCCATCTTGTGGATGTATTACCCAGGAGTAAGGAATATTCTGGAACCGGACGTGCTGAATACTTAGAATACAATGTCATTCCATGTGTTTTCGCTTTGTTACAGGTGTATATGTGTTCAAAAACAGACTTTAATCACACAGCATCTGACGCTCTATGCTATAGCGACCAGATTTAAAGCGCCTACACTGTGTGTGTCCTTTTTTGATAAGTATGGTGTGGAGCGCCAAGAGTCGGTCGCACTGAGCTGGCACTACCATTCGCTCCCTGTAGCCCTATACTGGTGTTAGAGCGCCAAACATACATCACATTCATCAATGTGGGCCAGGTTACTACAGCGACTGAGGCGCTATGTTACAGTGCCCGATACCCGCTTACAGCGTCTACTAGCGGTCGCTATACAGACGCTCATCTGCCGATACCTGGCGTTAGTAATGAATCAGCCTCCACATGTGCACACACTATTAACTCTCTGATACCTATCTTCCCATCTCCAATTTGAACTTTGTCCTAAACTATGAATCCCTGCACATCATGAGTAACCATTTAGATGGCCAAAGATCTGGGACACAGGAACAAGACAAGCTCTGCAAAAATCACCTACATAGTTGGTTACGTTCCCCTCATAAAATCAATCCCTACTTATTAGCATGTTATTCATGTCCCTATTTTCAACATTGTTTTTGAAGATATATATACAGGCTGGCATGAGTGACAGGCTGCATATAGAGTTGGGGTATAGATTCATTTGTAGAGTCAGTCTGTCACTGTGTATCTTTCTGCTAAAGACACCCCCAGATACTGAAGGGGTTATGCAAATTATTTCCAAGCTAAGCTCTTGTTATTATAATATGCAAACGCATATGATTAGCATATGGACAGGTTTATAGCCCTTTCCTAGGATAATGTAAGCACTATAGTCCTCAGTATGTGGCCACTCCCTTACCCCTACAGCACAAAATGAAAGCTAGCTTTCTCAGTTTTGGGGGCTTTGTTTTAAAAGATGTAAAAAAAAACAGTAGGGCAAGCTGATAATTTAGTTTATTTACCTGCATGGACAATTCCTTTAATCACCCGCTTTCTAGCATTTCTCCTAGAGTAAAAGAGCCTCTCAGTTCTGGATGGCCAGGATGGGTGTCAGCAACAGATGTCTTGAAAATAGACCTCTGGATGGATATCTGGATAGGGCTACTCTGCAGTAAACCCTCAAGAATGGCAAAAACTGAAAGATACATTTATAATGCATTTCACTAATGCAGTAAAACTTCTCATAGCAATAAAATGGCGATCAAAAGAAATTTCTTCTAAATTTGAGCTGGTTTAACAGGTTCAATATATAGCCGACTTAGAGTAGGTGACGGCAATTAAAGAAGCTTCTACTGACATCTTTGTGGAAGTCTGCGAGAGGTTGCAGGAATGAAGGACAGCTGGGGGGGGGGTGATGGGGTAGGTGGGGGGTAGTCCGGGGGTGAGGGAGGATGGGACAAAGGGGAAGAGGACATTAACCTCATTATTAAACTTTTATTCTTTTTTCTCCATTTTCTTTTTCTTTTCTCCTCCTATATTGTTTCATCTTCTCTCTTCTCCCTCTTCGTTCTTCTTATTTCTCTCTAGCTCATTTCTTAACTTGAGTCCATTTATCAGGATCTTAGATCTCTGAGAGCCCACAGAAATGGGCTCTCAAAAGGGTGGCGGGGGGTTAAGAAAAGGGGAGCCTGGCGAGGGTATGGATATGTGAAGGATATTTATGGTTTCCTCTGCATAAGAAACTGAGCTGTGCTATAATGTAAAATGTTAATTCATAATAGATTATGGTTAATGTGTATCTTGTTAATATTAAGGATATGGAATATTTTTGTGAATGTGTTCACAAATGCGTAAATGGTTATTTAAAAAAATGTATAACTGTTGTATAATTATAAAAAAAAGATTGAAATAAAAAAAAGGATGGGTGTCAGCAGACCTCATGGCTGCTGTAGGAAATAGGTCTGCTTTAAAGTGGACCAACACCCAGGGGGGATCGGCCCAGGAATCTATAAGATTCCCGGACCGATCAGATCCCTCCCCGCGGGGCATCCGAAATCGGGATGTCCCGCGGGGAGGAACCCCCCAGGAGGCCCACAATCCTTACCTTACCGGCGATCCAACGGCGCATGCGCGAGACACGGCCGCGTCTCTCGCTTCCCTCTAGCAGGGCGCGCTCCCGCGCCGGCCGTTTTGTGAATGGCCGGCGCAGGCGCGCTCCCTGTTAGAGGGAAGCGAGAGACGCAGCCAATGACAGCACTCTGGTATGCGCGTCCAAGCGGCTTTGGACGCGCATACCAGAGCGGCTCTGAGCGCTGTCATTGGCCGGACGAGGTCACGTGGGAGCGGGGAGAGGTGAGTTTTTGCGGCGATCGGGGGGGTTTCACACAGCGGGGCACCCCCGATCGGGGTGCCCCACCTAAGTGGACCAACACCCAGGATAGTCAAAATCCTGGGTGTTGGTCCACTTTAAGCCTTACCTCTCACTCAATCCAAGACAAGAAAAAAAGGCCTTGGCTCTTGGTTCCAGCTTTGGGTCTGTGAGCAATGGTATGTCCTAATATTCTTTTTTCCGGTAAAAAAAGTTTGAATTGTAATCTAAAGATATGGCACAATTGCTCTTTTTATTATTATGTTGGCCACCCACAGTACCATCTTATCAAAATGTTATTATACAAGAATGTGTGTAACTTTTACTACATACATTTAGGAAGTCAACTATAATATGTAGAGATGAGCGAACTTTTGAAAAATTCGATTCGACTGATTCGCCGAATTTTCCGACAAAAATCGTTTCGACCCGAATAAATTCGCGACGAATCGCTATTAAAAACGGCTATTTCTGAGCCTCCTACAGCCTCAATAGGGTTGTAAACCATTCAGCCTTGCTGTAACACGCACAGGATGCGTGCTGGGTTAGTTAAATAATACTTTTAAGAAATATCACATGCAGATCAGAGGCATCGCTAATAGAATCGCAGAGCGGCACAATTGCAGAGAGTTGAAGTGGCATCACTATGAGGGGCAGAAGGAGCCCAAATATACACTGGAGTTGGCCTCAGGAGCCCAAAAATTGGATGAATCACACCCTGGAGTTGGCAGAAGTTGGCAGCAGCAGCAGCAGGAGCCCAAATATACACTGGAGTTGGCTTCAGGAGCCCAAAAATTGGATGAATCACACCCTGGAGTTGGCAGGAGTTGACAGCAGCAGCAGCAGGAGCCCAAATATACACTGGAGTTGGCCTCAGGAGCCCAAAAATTGGATGAATCACACCCTGGAGTTGGCAGGAGTTGGCAGCAGCAGCAGCAGGAGCCCAAATATACACTGGAGTTGGCTTCAGGAGCCCAAAAATTGGATGAATCACACCCTGGAGTTGGCAGGAGTTGACAGCAGCAGCAGCAGGAGCCCAAATATACACTGGAGTTGGCTTCAGGAGCCCAAAAATTGGATGAATCACAGCCTGGAGTTGGCAGAAGTTGGCAGCAGCAGCAGCAGGAGCCCAAATATACACTGGAGTTGGCTTCAGGAGCCCAAAAATTGGATGAATCACACCCTGGAGTTGGCAGAAGTTGGCAGCAGCAGCAGCAGGAGCCCAAATATACACTGGAGTTGGCTTCAGGAGCCCAAAAATTGGATGAATCACAGCCTGGAGTTGGCAGGAGTTGACAGTAGCAGCAGCAGGAGCCCAAATATACACTGGAGTTGGCCTCAGGAGCCCAAAAATTGGATGAATCACACCCTGGAGTTGGCAGGAGTTGGCAGCAGCAGCAGCAGGAGCCCAAATATACACTGGAGTTGGCTTCAGGAGCCCAAAAATTGGATGAATCACACCCTGGAGTTGGCAGAAGTTGGCAGCAGCAGCAGCAGGAGCCCAAATATACACTGGAGTTGGCTTCAGGAGCCCAAAAATTGGATGAATCACACCCTGGAGTTGGCAGGAGTTGACAGCAGCAGCAGCAGGAGCCCAAATATACACTGGAGTTGGCTTCAGGAGCCCAAAAATTAGATGAATCACACCCTGGAGTTGGCAGAAGTTGGCAGCAGCAGCAGCAGGAGCCCAAATATACACTGGAGTTGGCTTCAGGAGCCCAAAAATTGGATGAATCACACCCTGGAGTTGGCAGGAGTTGACAGTAGCAGCAGCAGGAGCCCAAATATACACTGGAGTTGGCTTCAGGAGCCCAAAAATTGGATGAATCACAGCCTGGAGTTGGCAGGAGTTGACAGTAGCAGCAGCAGGAGCCCAAATATACACTGGAGTTGGCCTCAGGAGCCCAAAAATTGGATGAATCACACCCTGGAGTTGGCAGGAGTTGGCAGCAGCAGCAGCAGGAGCCCAAATATACACTGGAGTTGGCTTCAGGAGCCCAAAAATTGGATGAATCACACCCTGGAGTTGGCAGAAGTTGGCAGCAGCAGCAGCAGGAGCCCAAATATACACTGGAGCTGGCTTCAGGAGCCCAAAAATTGGATGAATCACACCCTGGAGTTGGCAGGAGTTGACAGCAGCAGCAGCAGGAGCCCAAATATACACTGGAGTTGGCTTCAGGAGCCCAAAAATTGGATGAATCACACCCTGGAGTTGGCAGGAGTTGACAGCAGCAGCAGCAGGAGCCCAAATATACACTGGAGTTGGCTTCAGGAGCCCAAAAATTGGATGAATCACACCCTGGAGTTGGCAGGAGTTGACAGTAGCAGCAGCAGGAGCCCAAATATACACTGGAGTTGGCTTCAGGAGCCCAAAAATTGGATGAATCACACCCTGGAGTTGGCAGAAGTTGGCAGCAGCAGCAGCAGGAGCCCAAATATACACTGGAGTTGGCTTCAGGAGCCCAAAAATTGGATGAATCACACCCTGGAGTTGGCAGAAGTTGGCAGCAGCAGCAGCAGGAGCCCAAATATACACTGGAGTTGGCTTCAGGAGCCCAAAAATTGGATGAATCACACCCTGGAGTTGGCAGGAGTTGACAGTAGCAGCAGCAGGAGCCCAAATATACACTGGAGTTGGCTTCAGGAGCCCAAAAATTGGATGAATCACACCCTGGAGTTGGCAGGAGTTGACAGTAGCAGCAGCAGGAGCCCAAATATACACTGGAGTTGGCCTCAGGAGCCCAAAAATTGGATGAATCACACCCTGGAGTTGGCAGGAGTTGACAGTAGCAGCAGCAGGAGCCCAAATATACACTGGAGTTGGCCTCAGGAGCCCAAAAATTGGATGAATCACACCCTGGAGTTGGCAGGAGTTGGCAGCAGCAGCAGCAGGAGCCCAAATATACACTGGAGTTGGCTTCAGGAGCCCAAAAATTGGATGAATCACACCCTGGAGTTGGCAGAAGTTGGCAGCAGCAGCAGCAGGAGCCCAAATATACACTGGAGTTGGCTTCAGGAGCCCAAAAATTGGATGAATCACACCCTGGAGTTGGCAGGAGTTGACAGCAGCAGCAGCAGGAGCCCAAATATACACTGGAGTTGGCTTCAGGAGCCCAAAAATTGGATGAATCACACCCTGGAGTTGGCAGGAGTTGACAGCAGCAGCAGCAGGAGCCCAAATATACACTGGAGTTGGCTTCAGGAGCCCAAAAATTGGATGAATCACACCCTGGAGTTGGCAGAAGTTGGCAGCAGCAGCAGCAGGAGCCCAAATATACACTGGAGTTGGCTTCAGGAGCCCAAAAATTGGATGAATCACACCCTGGAGTTGGCAGAAGTTGGCAGCAGCAGCAGCAGGAGCCCAAATATACACTGGAGTTGGCTTCAGGAGCCCAAAAATTGGATGAATCACACCCTGGAGTTGGCAGAAGTTGGCAGCAGCAGCAGCAGGAGCCCAAATATACACTGGAGTTGGCTTCAGGAGCCCAAAAATTGGATGAATCACACCCTGGAGTTGGCAGGAGTTGACAGTAGCAGCAGCAGGAGCCCAAATATACACTGGAGTTGGCTTCAGGAGCCCAAAAATTGGATGAATCACAGCCTGGAGTTGGCAGGAGTTGACAGTAGCAGCAGCAGGAGCCCAAATATACACTGGAGTTGGCCTCAGGAGCCCAAAAATTGGATGAATCACACCCTGGAGTTGGCAGGAGTTGGCAGCAGCAGCAGCAGGAGCCCAAATATACACTGGAGTTGGCTTCAGGAGCCCAAAAATTGGATGAATCACACCCTGGAGTTGGCAGAAGTTGGCAGCAGCAGCAGCAGGAGCCCAAATATACACTGGAGTTGGCTTCAGGAGCCCAAAAATTGGATGAATCACACCCTGGAGTTGGCAGGAGTTGACAGCAGCAGCAGCAGGAGCCCAAATATACACTGGAGTTGGCTTCAGGAGCCCAAAAATTGGATGAATCACACCCTGGAGTTGGCAGAAGTTGGCAGCAGCAGCAGCAGGAGCCCAAATATACACTGGAGTTGGCTTCAGGAGCCCAAAAATTGGATGAATCACACCCTGGAGTTGGCAGAAGTTGGCAGCAGCAGCAGCAGGAGCCCAAATATACACTGGAGTTGGCTTCAGGAGCCCAAAAATTGGATGAATCACACCCTGGAGTTGGCAGGAGTTGACAGCAGCAGCAGCAGGAGCCCAAATATACACTGGAGTTGGCTTCAGGAGCCCAAAAATTGGATGAATCACACCCTGGAGTTGGCAGAAGTTGGCAGCAGCAGCAGCAGGAGCCCAAATATACACTCGAGTTGGCTTCAGGAGCCCAAAAATTGGATGAATCACACCCTGGAGTTGGCAGGAGTTGACAGTAGCAGCAGCAGGAGCCCAAATATACACTGGAGTTGGCTTCAGGAGCCCAAAAATTGGATGAATCACAGCCTGGAGTTGGCAGGAGTTGACAGTAGCAGCAGCAGGAGCCCAAATATACACTGGAGTTGGCTTCAGGAGCCCAAAAATTGGATGAATCACACCCTGGAGTTGGCAGAAGTTGGCAGCAGCAGCAGCAGGAGCCCAAATATACACTGGAGTTGGCTTCAGGAGCCCAAAAATTGGATGAATCACACCCTGGAGTTGGCAGGAGTTGACAGTAGCAGCAGCAGGAGCCCAAAAAATGGCCTAAAGACATAAATATGTTTTGCACCATTTGGAAAGTGTAAAACGTGGCACCATGCTGAATCTAGTCGCATGCATCAGGCATTGGTGGGTGGAAATCCTGGCTGATCCATCCCTGATTCATTTTGACAAAGGTGAGTCTCTCCACATTTTTAGTTGACAGACGAGTTCTCCTCGCCGTAACTATGGCCCCCGCCGCACTAAACACCCGCTCAGATGGCACGCTACTTGCCGGGCAGGACAGCTTTTCCAGGGCAAACTCTGCTAGTTGCGGCCACAAATCAAGTTTGGCTGCCCAGAAGTCCAGCGGATCCTCAAGGTGTGTTGGCATGGTCATGTCAAAGTATGACATGACCTGCTGGTTCAGGTCCTGCTCCAGGTCTTCCTGCTGCTCATGAGTAGCCTCACTATGCGGGTGTAGAAAGCTACTCATTAGCGACTGAAGACTGAGGCTGCTGCTGCTGATGGAGCTTCTGCTGCTGCTGCTGCCAACCCCCCCAGCGGCCATGGCAGTGGAAGGTGAGCGCAGAGGTCCCCTCGAGTCAGACCTGCGAGAGTATGGACCATGGCGCAGATAGGCATCGGCCAACTGCCTACGTAGAATGTCTTTGTAGTAGTTGAGTTTGTCCTCCCTCTCGGTGGGTTTAAAAAATGCCCCCATTTTGTGCCGGAAGCGAGGGTCCAATAAGGTGGACAGCCAGAAGTCATCCCGCCGACAGATGGAAACAATTCTGGGGTCACTACGCAAGCACGTGAGCATGCTTCGTGCCATTTGCGCAAGTGACTCGGATGGACTACCTGTCTCCATCTCCACTGCATACTGCCACGGTGTGCCCGGGTCCTCTGTCTCTCCTTCCTCAAAAACCTCTAGCTCCTCTGGCTGCTCCTGCTCCTCCTCTCCTGTCCGCTGACTAGATAAACCAGCCATTTCGCCAAGCCTAAACTGTGTTTCGCTGGGCAACTCCTCCTCCTCCTCTTCCTCCTCCTCCTCCTCCAGTTCAGCTCCAAGGGGGTTCATGTGGCCGTAAGATGTAAACGCCATGTCTCCAGTGCCCTGACCAGCCATGGTTTCCAACATGTGCTGTAGTACATGAAGCAGTGGAATCACGTCGTTCATCCCGTAATCCTGCCGACTGACAAATAAAGTGGCTTCCTCAAAGGGCCTGAGCAAACGGCAGGTGTCACGTATGAGCTGCCACTGGTTGACATTGAAGTTACACAGGGGAGTCCCCCTATCTGCTTGGATCATCAGGAAATCCGTGATGGCTTTTCTCTGTTCATATAATCGGTCCAACATGTGAAGGGTGGAATTCCAACGGGTGGAAACATCGCAAATCAGACTATGTTGGGGGATACCATTCTGACGCTGTAGCTCAAGAAGGGTGTGTTTGGCGGTGTAGGAGTGGCTGAAGTGCATGCAAAGTTTCCGTGAAGTTGTTAGGATGTCCTGCAGATGGGGGGAACACTTCAGAAACCGCTTGACAACCAGATTGAAGACGTGAGCCATGCAGGGGGCATGGGTCAGGCTTCCTTGGCGCAGCGCAGACAAAATGTTCTTCCCATTGTCGGTAACCATGATTCCCATTTTAAGTTTTCTCGGAGTAAGCCATGTTTGGATTTCCTGATGAATACATTTAAGCAGTTCCTCCCCTGTGTGACTCCGTTCGCCAAGACAAACCATGTGAAGCACTGCGTGACACCTCCGTGCCCTGCACACATGGTAGACTGGAGGGGCACTGAGACTTGAGCCTACAGTGGAGGGTGAGGAGATGGCGGAGGATGAGGAGGCCGAGTCGCACGGTGTCACAGGCCCAATGGGCAGAGAGCGCGGAGGCCGAAGCGGCGTGACCTGTCCAAGTTGCTGCTGCAAAGGGACCACATTCACCCAGTGGGCCGTAAACGACATGTACTGCCCCTGACCGTAGTTACAGCTCCAGATGTCGGCGCTGCCATGTATTTTGCTACACACCGACAGGCTCAAGGACTGGCCCACCTTCTGTTCAACAAAAGTGTGCAGCGCTGGTACTGCCTTCTTGGCAAAGAAATGACGGCTTGGGACTCTCCACCTCGGCTCGGCACAAGCCATCAGTTCTCTGAAAGGTGCAGATTCCACCACCTGAAAAGGGAGCGACTGCAGCACCAGCAACTTGGACAGGAGCACATTCAGCTTCTGCGCCGTAGGATGAGTGGGCGCATACTGCTGTCTCTTGGACATGGCTTCGCTGATGGATTGCTGGCGGGATGCATGACTTGGAGGAGGAGGAGCAGGAGCGACAGAGGATGGGTATGACGCACAGCTGCCTTCGGCTGAGGTGCTGGAGCCTTGGCTGGCAGAAATTGGGAGCTCACTTGGTGAGGAAGCAGACTGGACCACCCCTTGGGAGCCTCGGTTCTCCCAGGTCGTTTTATGGTGACGCATCATATGTTGACGCAGGGCCGTGGTGCCAACATTTGGACCCTGGCCACGCTTCACCTTTTGCCTACATATCTTGCATGTGGCCATGTTACCCTCCTGCGGATGCCTCAGGAAAAACTGCCACACTGCCGAGTAGCTACTTTTCCCACCCCCTGGCCTCACTGATTCACTGCTGCTGTTGCCAACTCCAGGAACCCCTGCTCCACTACCTCCCGATAAGGTAGACTGCCGCACAGCAGGTGCTCTACCCCGGCCCCGGCCCCGGCCGGCTCCAGCCTTTGGAATTGTGCCCCCATGCTGACTGCTACCACCTTGCTGCCTCAGCTGCTGACTCCGGGGCAACCTGCACCCCTCTTCTCCTGATGATGACGATGAAGCCCCTTCATCACCCGGCTCCCAAGTGCGATCGGCTTCATCGTCATCATCATCATCATCACCGGGTTGTGGCTGTACGTCACTGATGTTCGTGGATTCGTCAACAGTGTCTGGCGCAGGAGCTGGAACGCTCGCAGCACCCACGACACTGTCCACATCACTATTTGTCTGCCTAGCTAAAGAAGCCACCTCCATTTCTTGGCTGGGCAGTAGCTGCTGACTGTCCTCTATCTGATGGTCCTCCTCACTAAAGAGTGGAGCTGAACCCAAAGCATAGGATACGTCGCTGGGGGAGGGAACGGCGTAGGCCAGAGGCAATGGGAGGACAGGGACTGCTCTCGGGGCATGCCAACTCAGGGTTGTGTCAGAGGAACCTACCGACCCTAGACTGGGGGTCTCAGACGTAAGTTGTGATGATGTTGTTGATGAGCGCGTCAACCAATCTACCACGGCAGATGCGTTACTGGTGGAGACCCGACCGCTAGCAGATACTGGCAGATTAGGTCTCTCAGCGTGACTCCTGCTGCTACTGGCCCCCAGTCTGATGCGAGCTCTGCCTGCGGAATCTTGGCCTCTGCCACTCCTCTTTTCACTTCCAGGCACTTGTCTGCCCGACATAGTCTAACTGGCGTGGTAGTAGGTGATATTTAAAAAAACCCCGGGCAGCGGTGGGTCTATATGAAACAGAATATAATGCACACCAAAAGTGAGCAGTAACACTCAGCCTCCAACAGGCCTGCTTAGTGTAAATAAGAGAGCTGCTTAGTGTAAATAAAGAGGGGTATGCTATGTTACAGAATGGGATGCCTCAACAGAAGTGCACCTGGCAGGCAGCAGTAAGCCTATGCCCAGCAAAAGTGTCTTATAATATAAATATAATAAGAGCAAATGCTTATATGGTCTTAAACAGAGGCTGCTTTAGTCACAGAATGGGATGCCCTGGGCAGGAATGGACCTGGCAGGGTCCAGTAGTGCTTTGGCCAGCAAAAGTGTCTTTATCAGGCCTAATTTCAAATATGATAAGAGCAAATGCTTATATGGTCTTAAACAGAGGCTGCTTTAGTCACAGAATGGGATGCCCCGGGCAGGAATCGAGCTGGCAGGGTACAGTAGTGCTTTGGCCAGCAAAAGTGTCTTTATCAGGCCTAATTTCAAATATGATAAGAGCAAATGCTTATATGGTCTTAAACAGAGGCTGCTTTAGTCACAGAATGGGATGCCCCGGGCAGGAATCGAGCTGGCAGGGTACAGTAGTGCTTTGGCCAGCAAAAGTGTCTTTATCAGGCTAATTTCAAATATGATAAGAGCAAATGCTTATATGGTCTTAAACAGAGGCTGCTTTAGTCACAGAATGGGATGCCCCGGGCAGGAATCGAGCTGGCAGGGTACAGTAGTGCTTTGGCCAGCAAAAGTGTCTTTATCAGGCTAATTTCAAATATGATAAGAGCAAATGCTTATATGGTCTTAAACAGAGGCTGCTTTAGTCACAGAATGGGATGCCCCGGGCAGGAATCGAGCTGGCAGGGTACAGTAGTGCTTTGGCCAGCAAAAGTGTCTTTATCAGGCTAATTTCAAATATGATAAGAGCAAATGCTTATATGGTCTTAAACAGAGGCTGCTTTAGTCACAGAATGGGATGCCCCGGGCAGGAATCGAGCTGGCAGGGTACAGTAGTGCTTTGGCCAGCAAAAGTGTCTTTATCAGGCTAATTTCAAATATGATAACAGCAAATGCTTATATGGTCTTAAACAGAGGCTGCTTTAGTCACAGAATGGGATGCCCCGGGCAGGAATCGAGCTGGCAGGGTACAGTAGTGCTTTGGCCAGCAAAAGTGTCTTTATCAGGCTAATTTCAAATATGATAACAGCAAATGCTTATATGGTCTTAAACAGAGGCTGCTTTAGTCACAGAATGGGATGCCCCGGGCAGGAATCGAGCTGGCAGGGTACAGTAGTGCTTTGGCCAGCAAAAGTGTCTTTATCAGGCTAATTTCAAATATGATAACAGCAAATGCTTATATGGTCTTAAACAGAGGCTGCTTTAGTCACAGAATGGGATGCCCCGGGCAGGAATCGAGCTGGCAGGGTACAGTAGTGCTTTGGCCAGCAAAAGTGTCTTTATCAGGCCTAATTTCAAATATGATAAGAGCAAATGCTTATATGGTCTTAAACAGAGGCTGCTTTAGTCACAGAATGGGATGCCCCGGGCAGGAATCGAGCTGGCAGGGTACAGTAGTGCTTTGGCCAGCAAAAGTGTCTTTATCAGGCCTAATTTCAAATATGATAAGAGCAAATGCTTATATGGTCTTAAACAGAGGCTGCTTTAGTCACAGAATGGGATGCCCCGGGCAGGAATCGAGCTGGCAGGGTACAGTAGTGCTTTGGCCAGCAAAAGTGTCTTTATCAGGCTAATTTCAAATATGATAAGAGCAAATGCTTATATGGTCTTAAACAGAGGCTGCTGTAGTCACAGAATGGGATGCCCCGGGCAGGAATCGAGCTGGCAGGGTACAGTAGTGCTTTGGCCAGCAAAAGTGTCTTTATCAGGCTAATTTCAAATATGATAAGAGCAAATGCTTATATGGTCTTAAACAGAGGCTGCTTTAGTCACAGAATGGGATGCCCCGGGCAGGAATCGAGCTGGCAGGGTACAGTAGTGCTTTGGCCAGCAAAAGTGTCTTTATCAGGCCTAATTTCAAATATGATAAGAGCAAATGCTTATATGGTCTTAAACAGAGGCTGCTTTAGTCACAGAATGGGATGCCCCGGGCAGGAATCGAGCTGGCAGGGTACAGTAGTGCTTTGGCCAGCAAAAGTGTCTTTATCAGGCCTAATTTCAAATATGATAAGAGCAAATGCTTATATGGTCTTAAACAGAGGCTGCTGTAGTCACAGAATGGGATGCCCCGGGCAGGAATCGAGCTGGCAGGGTACAGTAGTGCTTTGGCCAGCAAAAGTGTCTTTATCAGGCCTAATTTCAAATATGATAAGAGCAAATGCTTATATGGTCTTAAACAGAGGCTGCTGTAGTCACAGAATGGGATGCCCCGGGCAGGAATCGAGCTGGCAGGGTACAGTAGTGCTTTGGCCAGCAAAAGTGTCTTTATCAGGCCTAATTTCAAATATGATAAGAGCAAATGCTTATATGGTCTTAAACAGAGGCTGCTTTAGTCACAGAATGGGATGCCCCGGGCAGGAATCGAGCTGGCAGGGTACGGTAGTGCTTTGGCCAGCAAAAGTGTCTTTATCAGGCTAATTTCAAATATGATAAGAGCAAATGCTTATATGGTCTTAAACAGAGGCTGCTGTAGTCACAGAATGGGATGCCCCGGGCAGGAATCGAGCTGGCAGGGTACAGTAGTGCTTTGGCCAGCAAAAGTGTCTTTATCAGGCTAATTTCAAATATGATAAGAGCAAATGCTTATATGGTCTTAAACAGAGGCTGCTTTAGTCACAGAATGGGAAGCCCCGGGCAGGAATCGAGCTGGCAGGGTACAGTAGTGCTTTGGCCAGCAAAAGTGTCTTTATCAGGCCTAATTTCAAATATGATAAGAGCAAATGCTTATATGGTCTTAAACAGAGGCTGCTTTAGTCACAGAATGGGATGCCCCGGGCAGGAATCGAGCTGGCAGGGTACAGTAGTGCTTTGGCCAGCAAAAGTGTCTTTATCAGGCCTAATTTCAAATATGATAAGAGCAAATGCTTATATGGTCTTAAACAGAGGCTGCTGTAGTCACAGAATGGGATGCCCCGGGCAGGAATCGAGCTGGCAGGGTACAGTAGTGCTTTGGCCAGCAAAAGTGTCTTTATCAGGCCTAATTTCAAATATGATAAGAGCAAATGCTTATATGGTCTTAAACAGAGGCTGCTTTAGTCACAGAATGGGATGCCCCGGGCAGGAATCGAGCTGGCAGGGTACAGTAGTGCTTTGGCCAGCAAAAGTGTCTTTATCAGGCCTAATTTCAAATATGATAAGAGCAAATGCTTATATGGTCTTAAACAGAGGCTGCTTTAGTCACAGAATGGGATGCCCCGGGCAGGAATCGAGCTGGCAGGGTACAGTAGTGCTTTGGCCAGCAAAAGTGTCTTTATCAGGCTAATTTCAAATATGATAAGAGCAAATGCTTATATGGTCTTAAACAGAGGCTGCTGTAGTCACAGAATGGGATGCCCCGGGCAGGAATCGAGCTGGCAGGGTACAGTAGTGCTTTGGCCAGCAAAAGTGTCTTTATCAGGCTAATTTCAAATATGATAAGAGCAAATGCTTATATGGTCTTAAACAGAGGCTGCTTTAGTCACAGAATGGGATGCCCCGGGCAGGAATCGAGCTGGCAGGGTACAGTAGTGCTTTGGCCAGCAAAAGTGTCTTTATCAGGCCTAATTTCAAATATGATAAGAGCAAATGCTTATATGGTCTTAAACAGAGGCTGCTTTAGTCACAGAATGGGATGCCCCGGGCAGGAATCGAGCTGGCAGGGTACAGTAGTGCTTTGGCCAGCAAAAGTGTCTTTATCAGGCTAATTTCAAATATGATAAGAGCAAATGCTTATATGGTCTTAAACAGAGGCTGCTGTAGTCACAGAATGGGATGCCCCGGGCAGGAATCGAGCTGGCAGGGTACAGTAGTGCTTTGGCCAGCAAAAGTGTCTTTATCAGGCCTAATTTCAAATATGATAAGAGCAAATGCTTATATGGTCTTAAACAGAGGCTGCTTTAGTCACAGAATGGGATGCCCCGGGCAGGAATCGAGCTGGCAGGGTACAGTAGTGCTTTGGCCAGCAAAAGTGTCTTTATCAGGCTAATTTCAAATATGATAAGAGCAAATGCTTATATGGTCTTAAACAGAGGCTGCTTTAGTCACAGAATGGGATGCCCCGGGCAGGAATCGAGCTGGCAGGGTACAGTAGTGCTTTGGCCAGCAAAAGTGTCTTTATCAGGCCTAATTTCAAATATGATAAGAGCAAATGCTTATATGGTCTTAAACAGAGGCTGCTTTAGTCACAGAATGGGATGCCCCGGGCAGGAATCGAGCTGGCAGGGTACAGTAGTGCTTTGGCCAGCAAAAGTGTCTTTATCAGGCTAATTTCAAATATGATAAGAGCAAATGCTTATATGGTCTTAAACAGAGGCTGCTTTAGTCACAGAATGGGATGCCTCACAGCAGACTTAAGATCAGTTCAGTATATATGCACAGTTAGTTACTATAAGCAGCCTGAAAACGCTAACAAAGGCTGGATGAAAAAAAAAAAATCTCCCTGTCAGCCAGCTCCGTTTTTCCTACCTTTCCCTGGCTTTCTGTCTGTCTCCTGTCTGTCTCCTGCCTGTCTCCTGCCTGTCTCCAGCCTGTCCCTGTCTGTCCCTGTCTCCAGCCTGTCTAACTGCCTCAGCTACACAGCGTTCTGTCTGTCTGTCACGAATGCAATAGAGAAATGAGGAAAAGCAAGATGGCCGCCGTTAAATACCGCTGTGTGACGTCACCGGGCTTGCTGGCTGCTGATAGGCTGCATGTGACTGCCCCAGCTTGCACTGGCGCGGGATACATGTCCAGACATGTCCCGCCCGCCATCTTAGAATGCCTGTAATGTAAATGAATGGATGTTAAAGGAAAACTTCGAGTGATCGAATCGCGGGGAAATTCGGATTCGATCCGAATCGAATTTTTCCTGAAATTCGGATCGAATCCGGGTTCGTCCGGATCGATTCGCTCATCCCTAATAATATGCATAAAATAGTTTTCATTCTTGGTTCCATGTTCCCAGAATCCTCAGCAGCCATCCTCTCATTAGCAAAAGATAGCTCCTGTACTGACAGGCCTGACCTCATTAATGTTGGGGTATTTTTGTCTTCAGGCCTGCGGGGTGAGCCTAGCAGAGAAGCACTAGATCCCTACAGAAAAACCTAATACTACTTTAGTTCTCCCATGGGTCTATTTAAATGCTTCTAGTAAATCTGAGCTGTCAGAAGGAGACTTTTACCCAGAAAGGATTTTTTCATTTGTGTTAGTAACCCAATAACTAGAATAATAGGTTTAATAAACCTTAATACTATGGGGGGGGGGGGGGGGGTATGCAGCCTTTAGCTGAGATTACCCACATACATTGTACTCCAAGGAGAGCATCACGATGTATGAAGCAGAACCTAATTTTCTTCCATTAGAAATTTCAGATGCTAAGGTTAAATCATTATTGAAAAGCACCTTGCAGCAAAGTATTCTAATATATAGTAGAATAAATCTATATATGCTAGTCTATATATATTCCTAAGCATAAATTAGAATTAGAAAGTGATTTAAACAGGCCATAACTGCTCTCCATATAGTTGGTGATGGGCGAACCCAAGCTGCAAAGCACAGAAAAGCTGGTTGATGGGTTGCTTTTATATTTTCTGGTAAATTTTTTTTTGGCATTTTTGGTTAAATACAATTTTTATCTAACCAAGAATAGCCTGGCTTTTTATTTTATAATTGCATTTTTTTCTGTTTTACATTCAATTTAACATTGAAACTGTTTGATATAATTTTTATTTAACGAAGAATACCCAGACTTTTCATTTTTTAATAAGATTTTTTCAGTTTTAGGTGTTTTACTTAATGCAGCTTATAAAAGCCATTTAACACTGAAACTGCCTGCAGATTTTTTTTTTGCCATTTTTCATTAGATACAATTTTTAGTGAACAAAGAACAGCCTGACTTTATTTTTCAATTGTATTTTTTCAGTTTTACAGTTTTTTTCAGCTCCTCTGCCCCTCCCTGAGTAGCGAGAATGAAAGAAGGGGGAAACCTATGTTGCCCCTTCATCCAAATGGCGGCACAGACGTTGGCTCGTGATGGCTGGCCCCGCTGTATCTTTATGCTGGAGGGGGCCACAAAGGAGGAAGAGCAGACGGCATGGTACAATAAAAATATTTTGGTGTGGTGTCTCACTTCTTTTTCACTTGGGGTGACCTTGTATGGAGCTGGCATGGCACCTGCCAGGTTTGGCAGATGCCATGCCGGTAAGATGACACATTACCCGCACCCCCATTTGGGGTATCAGGGCTGCGGAAGAGCCTGGTGTCCATCGGTGTGGGCATGGGGTTCTTCCAGTGGTGCTCCAGGACAAAGAGCTTGTAACTTGCAGGGACAGGGGCCACCAATGCTTAAGCGGCATTCATTAAAACAAGGAAAAGTGGCAACAAATACATTCGGACATTTTTTCCAAAAGATAAAAATAAACCCGCAGGCAATTTCAATTAAATTAAATTCCTTTTCTAAGCGGCATTTAGTAAAACTCTTAAAACTGAAAAAATATCTAACCAAAAAATTATAAAAAATAAACCTGCAACCTGAATTAAACAACATATTTATTTATGTATTGTATTATTTTATTTGGTTTCTGTGACTGAATACTTTCCGAGTCCCCATCGACTTCAATAAAGTTCGGTTTCGGGGTTCAATTAAATGAAGAATCCTATCCCACCACACACAAACTGGTTTAAGCTGACGCTGGACAGATGACAAAACAATGCCAAACAGTGCCTGCCTAGTCAGTCAGTAGAACAGCTCTAAATAGGTGACTAACATGGTCCTGCAATCTCTGCAGTATGCCTCCCCCCCACAGCCATGAGGCTATAGTCATGCAGGGGCAGAACATGGGCTGGGAAGTCGTAAAAAGCGGGGAGTGGAGGGGGGTTTTAGAAGAAGCAAAGTTTAGGCTCTGGGTGAGGTGGGCTGCAGGCCAGAAGTTACACTGAGCCAAGTGGCCCAAAAGCAATTCTTCCCATGCTACCTATGGCCAGTCTGCCCCCACTAGTCACCCCTATATTTCCATGGGAATGTGACTAAACAAGGAAAAATTTGGTAGCTTGGATGTCCCAAAGGGACTTCACCACAAAGCTCCACTTAGGACTGTCTGATTCAAGAGCTGTAGGGCTTGTCAACTTGCACTTATAGATCCTCTGCACCTCAGTAATCAATAAACGTTACAGGGTATTGGACAGTATGTCTACCAAGGGACCACAAAGCAAAACATGCTGTATTTTATTGAATCTCTCGACCAGGTTTCGAGCTGAAGAAGTTCTTTGGGTAAAGCACAGGCAGGCAGTAATAAATAAAAGCAATTGGACATGTTATAGTCTTAAAAAGAGAATTCTGTGAGTACTCACCTGTAGAATTAATTTCTCTTTTCTCTTCCATTTTACTTCAGGCCATCAGACTTAATTCTGAGACGACTGGGACCTCCAAAAGCAGTACCCAAGTTCAGGTGGGATCCCCAGCAGACCTTATTTCTTTCATCTCAAAAACCCTTATTCCATTCAGGAATAAGACATCTCAAAAACCCTTATTCCATTCGGGAATAAGACATTCCAAAAACCCTTATTCCTTTCAGGAATAAGACATTCCAAAAACCCTTATTCCTTTCAGGAATAAGACATTCCAAAACCATCTAATTACCACTGTAATTCCTTCCTACCAAAGGCTGTACCTTATAGAATTTGGTAAATGTATGAGCTGAAAACCAAGTAGCAGCTTTGCATACTTGTTCTATTGAAGCTTGATGCTAAAAAGCCCAAGTAGCTCCAATAGCTCTTGTCAAATGAGCAGTAGTCCTAAAAGAAGAATCCTTCCCCTTAGGGAATATAGGCTCTTACCACTGCCTGTCTAATCCATCGCTGATGGTAGACTTAGATGGTGGAAGACCTTTCCATGGGCCCTCAGGTATGACAAAATAAGGAGTCCGACCCACGGAAAGATTGTGTAGCAGTGAGATGGTATCTTAGTGCTTTTCCCTACATCCAGCAACATAGAATCCTTTCTCTATCGGACACTGGAGCAGGACATAAAGGAAGGCAATTTACCTCTTCATTAAGATGGGAACCACCTTAGGAAAAACATCCTGTTTAAAACAAATGACCTTGTCCTTATGTAACACTAAATAAGGAGACTTAACTGATAAGCTGCTAATTCAGAAACCTTCCTTACTGAGGTTATTGCCACTAAAAAAGATAACCTTAAGAGTCAATAAACTTAATGACGCATCTGCCAGTGGTTCAAACGGAGGACCCCGATAAAGAGCTGATAAAACTAAGTTCAGATCCCAAACCGGCAAAAGTGGCATAAGATGAGGCCGCACATGAGCGACTCCCTATACAAAAAGCTTTGATACATTTATTCACAGCAATGGGTTTCTGAATAAAAATATAGATAAAGCAGATATCTGTCCCTTTAAAAGTACTCAATTGAAAACCTTCATCAAGACCTTTCTGCCAAAAAATCAAATATTCTGGGAACAGAAACAGAATTCTACCAGTGAACCTTCTGGATTTGCACCAAGCGATAATGCTTGCCAGACTCTATAGTAGATCATTGATGAAGGCTTCTTCCTGGCCTGAATCATAGTCTGCATGACTATGTCAGAATAACCCCCTTTCTGCCAAGATAAAGGATTCAATAGCCAGGCCGTCCAAGCCAGAACATGTGATGCCTTAGAGGCCCCTGTGTGAGAAGATCTGGATCGTCGGGTAACCTCCACGAGTTGCCCTCTGACATCCTTACTATGTCTGAGAACCAGCTTCTTTTTGGCCACCGAGGAGCCACCAGAATGGTTGGGACTCCCTTGTGAGCTAACCTTTCTTCGTACTTGACCCAGGAGTGGAATCGGAGGGAATGCATAAAGAAGCTTGAGTGCTGACCCCTGAAGAGTCAGGACATCTGTTGCTATAGTTAGAGGATCGCTGGACCCAGACACCAACTTTGTAACCTTCCAATTGTGTTGTGATGCACAAGAGATCTATGTCTGGAATCCCCCAGCACATGCATAGGGATTGAAAAAAAACCCTCTGACTAAGAAACCATTCCCTCTGATGCAGGGCCGTTCTGCTGAGATGATCGGCCTGCAAGTTTTCCACTCCAGGTATGTGTACAGCCGAAATGCATGAAACCTGTTTCTCGGCCCGAAGTTAAAACCAGCTCACTTCCATGAGGGCTCCACTGCTTCAGGTGCCCCCATGGTGGTTGATATATACCACCGCTGTCCGATTGTCTGTTTGAATCCGGACGGGATGCCCCTTCAGATGGTATGTCCAATGTCTGAGATACAATAGAATCGCTCTCAGTTCCAGGATATTTATGGAAAGTTTGCTCTCCTTCAGACTCCACTGTCTCTGGAGCGTTGATGACTCCATGACACTCCCCCAACCCGATAGACTGGCATCCATGATGATGATCTTACACTGTACTGGAAGGGAGGATTTGCCAATCTGAAGAGGCTGAGGACCAGGCTAGAGACTGCCTTGTTGACGGTGTCATGCAAAAAGAGTGATCCAGCGTGTGTGGGTCTTGATCACAGGTAGTGAGCAATTCTATCTGCAGGGGTCTTGTGTGAACAGTGCAAAAGGTACTGACTCAAGCAAGATACCATCAGGCCCAACAGACATATTCCTTGATGAATCGTCGGGTGATGGCAAGACAAGAGACCCTGTACCCTGGCCTGAAGTAAGAGTCACTTCTGTGTTGGAAAAACACTCTTGCCTTGTCGTGTCTAATGACAGTCCCAGAAAGAATAACTCTTGAAGCTATGATATGATATTTGACTTAAGAAGTCAACTGGATAGTCAATTATCCAATGTCGATCAGACAGTCTGTGTATTCTTCTGGGCCCCCTGACATGATGGGGCCCATATCAACAGATAGTCTAAGTAGATTATATGTATACCCTGACTTCTTAGAGAAAACATGAGACCTGCCAACACCTTGGTAAACACCCGTGGTGCTGAAGATAGACCGAAGGGTAACGCCACAACTGAAGATGTAGGCCACCTACAGCAATTTAGGTATGTATCCTTATATATACAATACCTGGCTGGAGTAACTTCACTGTGGATCAACAACTCCAATCTCTAAAAAGGCGAGATACGGCAGATCTCAATGCTTCTGCTTTCTGCGGAATTCAGGATACCCCTGACCAAGAGAATCTCCAAGGTGGTCTGGCTCCTAATTTGATCTTGTAACCTGAGGATACAACTTTCTGTATCCAAATATCTGTTACATGAACCCTCCAAATATGAGCAAAATGCAGAAGCGGTCCTCCCACACCTGTAAGTGCGGGGGCGTCCCTTCATGCCTGAACAGGCTTTGAAGGGGGTCTGGCTTTACTCTGCCAGACACCTGTTGCCTTAATTTGGAACTTTGTCTTATTCCAAAAATCTCTTCGGTATCCTGAAGAGGGCGAATCTCTAACCGGAACCCCGGAGTATTAGAGGCCCTGCGGAAGCAGTATTAGACTTCGGCTTCTGTGGCAGATTAGATGATTTACCACTAGCAGCATGCTTTACCATGTCAACCAAGCACTCCCCAAACAGACACCCCACCTCAAACGGGAGTCCTGTCTTTTTTGGAGGCTATGTCAGCTGACCATTGCTTAAGCCATAAAGCACGCCTTAAGGCTAACACCAGAGCTAGGCCTCTGGCACTTAACCTGCTCAATCCTCCATAGCCCGTATCATATACCTGTTGTAACCAACTGGTCTTGATCACATGGGAGCATGACTCCCATGAATGACCCCTACGAGTCTTCAATTCCAGTTGTTTTAACAACCTCCTGCTCCCCAAAAATTCTATGGATGTAGCCCAGGCTGGCCGCAAGGTCGACCCCATAATAGAATAAGCAGGACATGCCACCTTATCCACGCGCTTATTCGCTGGATCCTTTGGAGAAGCACTATCCAAGGATGGCATAACCAAAATCTTTAAAGAGACCTGGCCCCAGAGCGTCCACCACAGAAGGGTGAGACCATAATTCAATCTGATCTGGAGGAAAAGGATACATAGTATCTAGTACTTTAGGAATGGTCGGAAGACAACCTGACTTCTGCCATTCCATATTGATCAGATTTAAATAATGTGTATGATCTGCCACATCCTCCAGAATCGAGGAAATCAAAACCATCCATCCATCTTAACTGAGCACCCCCTTGTGTAGAGGACTTCTGAATACAAGTCCCTACTGGATAAATCCTCCCAAAAGATAACTTCCTGGGAGACTTTGGCAGCTACAATATCCTCTTCAAGTTAGGATTTATCCTCTTTCTTTAAAAACCTTTTTAGTAGCCAATCCTTCTAAATGACTCTCTAAAGGTTTTAGGACCACTTGAGGGCTGCCGACAGAGTTTAAAGACTCAGAAGGAGGCTATGGCAGCCACAATATCCTCTTCAAAACTCAGAGGACATTTTTCAAAACCTTCTTAGTAGCTCATATGACTTAAAGGTTTTAGGTCCGCTTGAAGGCCACCATGGGGGGGGGGGGGGGTTAAGCTCAAAGGGCACTGGCAACAAGGGTCAGAGCCCTTGCAGGGAGGAGACAATTGTCTTCCATATCCACTACTACAGTAGTATAACCCCGCACACCGTGCTATCCTCGTCCAGTGTCTGTTTGCATACTGGACATGGGGTGAATCTATCTGCTAAAGGACCAGATCCGATTACCCCAGATGCCTCCGTCATGGTGATTAATACTAGATGACCTCCCAGGGGGTCTAAAACCTAGTATGTGAACAGTTCCCGATAGTCGCAAGACTATTCTGAGAGCTCAGAGGGTGAACTACATCAATATATTGCCAGTCTTATCCCACAAATATATATATATATATATATATATATATATATATATATATATATATATAAACATGAACAATTAAAAAACATTAATATGTATATATGAATAAATATATCAATACACATAATAATTAAAAAATGACCCACCTAAAGATTTTGGTCCGCATGAGGGTGGCTGTGCTTCACCCGGCCGAAAAATTTCCAGTGAAGGCGGCTGGAGAAGAACCGCGATCTCAGCGGTACTCGGCGCTTCGCCCGGGCGAAAATCTTCCATTAAAGGCGGCTGGAGGAGAACCGCAATGTTAGCGGTACTTGCCGCTTAGTCCCGGCCAAAAGTGTTGCAGGGCGAGCGGCCAGAGGAGCACCGCGATGTTAGCGGTACTTGCCGTTTCACCCCGCCGAAAATGTTGCAGTGCTAGCGGCCGGAGGAGAACCGCAATGTTAGCGGTACTTGTGTCTGTGTGTCTATGTGTGTGTGTTTGTGTCTGTGTGTCTATGTGTGTGTGTTTGTGTCTGTGTGTCTATGTGCGTGTGTGTGTCTGTGTGTCTATGTGCGTGTGTGTCTATGTGTATTTGTGTCTGTCTGCGTGTGTCTGTGTATGTGTGTCTATGTGTACATTTAGCTGGCCACGTAACTGCACCAGGCATTTCTGAATGGCTGACGTGGGCATGCCCACAGCTACAGGTGAGCGAGGACTCACTCGGTTTAGATTTTCCTGCCGTTCTGAGCAGCAATGAAAATCTGAACAAAATGTGAGCCTCTGATTGGCTGAGCGGCCTGCGCATGCACTGTGGGAACGAGAGAAGGTGAGTTTACAGGTAATAATGGGGAACACACAGAGAAGGGCATCCCACATTGGGATGCCCCTATCAAAGGGAACAAAAGCCAAGCACATTAAAGCAGAGCAAAAGTCGTCTGGTGCAACTTGTGCTCCTCCCCCGACCTGCCGAGTACCTCAAGCGTTGGCCAGGCGGCGAGGACGTTGGGCAGCAGGCTGGCTGTATCTCCGGCTGTCTTCTGGAGCGCACACAAGGGTTTCACACAGAGGGGGCATCCTGCTATAGGATGACCCAGGGGAAAGCTAGTGGTTAGCCCTGGGGTCTTTTAGATTCCAGGGCCAGCCAACAAGAGATTTCATCTACGTTAAATTCCATTTTATGCTTGGTCACAAAAAAAATTAAAGAACATACTTTATTTAACCATTAATACATTGCTGATTCCCCAGACACACAAATCACACATCCTGGGCCATCATAGGTTTCAGTTGTGTGCCTGTTATTTCCTAAACACCTGTCATAGCTATGTTTGTGTGCCAGTCAGGCCTTGTGATTTGTGTTTAAGACACAGCAGTGTACTTGAAAGCTTTGAGAGCAGACCCAATTATCCCTTTCCCCCTGTCAGGCTGCTGACACTTTACAGGTAATGGCCTATCATATAATGACATATATTAATCACTGGTGTTTAAGGATTATATTCATATGGAATATTCTCTTTTGCATTTTCTTTATATATATAGTAATAGTATAGTAATAAATATAGTGATACAACGCATACATGTAAATCCTCCTTTGGTATCCAGAAATCTTATATTGATTTAAATGGCAGTCATGTTAAAAGTATAAAGTGGGCAAGAGTTATATGCTTTATGTGGATCGGAGGGTGGCCTGGGTGGTGTCTGTCGGGGCCCCTGCAGCTGGGGTCGGGTCCGAACAGGATGGTGGCAGTTCAGGGGCTTGGGGCCTGATTGCCAAGGTGGCAGCAGGGCGCTCGGCTGGTTCAAGCCCCGGGTGATAGTCCTAGAGCAATATATATACCGGTATATATATATATATATATATATATATATATATATATATAGTGGACCTCCAACCATTTTTACTGATTGGCCCTGATCTTTCATCCCACACGGTGCCCCCACTATGCTTGAATGTAGCACAAGTTATCGTGGTGATTGGTCCTTGCCCGGGGGAATACTGATGTAGGATGCCCCCTTGTGTTCCCACAGCACATACTAATGCGAGGTATAAAGCCGCTGGTTTGCACTTTGTGCCGAAGGCTGCATCGTTTACATCAGCAAGGGAGCCAGGAAGGCGGTGACCGTTGGGGGGGGTTCACACAGCAGGGTAACCTGATCTGGCCGTGCCACTAGGGTTTTGTTCCACTTTAAGCAGACCAAACACAACAAACAGTGGTCATATACATCCCTCCCCAGGGCAATGTAGATTGCTGCACATAAAAATTCATTTACCTTTTTCTAACACTTGCTGCAGTGAATTTTAAAAACAAGATGGCGGCTCATGCATTTGCAGGCCACCTGCTGGGCTTCCTGTTATTTTCGTTTATGCCAGTTGAATCCTTGCAGCAGCATGGCTGAGATGCTGGGAGAGGAAGCTCCAAAATGACTGCTACCTTTCTTTTCCAACTGTGCTGGGCTGTTGGTCCGGTTTAAATCTTTCTATATGGTTTACATATTAACCAATAGAGTAGGGATGTACAACCTTTTTGCCAGAGTAAGGACTTTTAAATCATGCCTAAAATCCCCCCCCCCCCCCCCTTAGCCTAGTTTGAAGGTTTAAAATAAAAAATTACTCAGCTGCTCACTTGACCATTGCCAATCAATGGATGGGTGTGTAAGCAGCCCAGACTTTCCCAAAGCAGTGCAGCACCCACACTCACACCAAACAGAGAGATAAATGCCTCAGAAACATGGGCAGCTTGTGTATTATGTTATATAAACACACACACTGAACCAGCTGCTAGAGGGATTGGGGGTGTGAAGGGAAACCTGCAACAATGTTTCTTTATCAGTGTTCTCTGCTGACTCTGGATTTACAGTAGACCATTCAGACATTGTATCTTCTAAAATTATACAATTCTTTCAGCTGTGCAGGCCGCTGCCATGCAGCATAGAACCTTCCTGCTATTCCATAACAGCCCTCTCAAATAGTTTATTTTACTGATTACCAGAGTGGGGATTTAGGGGTGTAATTTACTGAACTAGCTTTTTTTTTTTTACTTTTGGTCTGCTTTGCAGTCCCTGTCCAGCCTGGGCTGAAAAGAAAGAAATGTATTTTCTCTACCGCAGTTGCTTTGGTGATGTCTGGCTATTTAATACTTACCCAAATCCTGACAAGGGGTCTGGTGGCATCCAGGCGTTCCCCCACTGCCTCATACAGAGAGGCAGTACCCATGCTCCCCATCTGTTGCAGTGTACATTAAGTTTAAGCAGAACAAAGCCTAGGATTTTGGCTATCGTGGGCTATGTTCCCTACCCCGGGGGGCATCCCGATTTGGAATGACCTGCTGTGTGAAACTCCCCAGATCGCTGATCTAAAAGATTACAGGGCTGGCCCTGTTGGATTTTGTTCCACTTTAAGCAACATGACATAGGAGCAGACCAGGCAATGTCAACCAATTCACTTTTGAATGGTGGCCGGGCACACAAGGAAACCCCTGCCTCGGCCCCCACCGATCACTGCACCTGTCATCGGAGAGGCGAGGGACACAGGAGGAGGCGAGTAAAGGAAAAATAATTTTTTCATAAAGTCATTTTCTCTATGTGTGGTGTGTTTTTTTTTTTAATGTTAACCCTTTGTGAACTGATAAGGGGTCCAGGAGACCCCTATACCAGTTCACAAGGCTCTGGGTCTGGCAAGTCACCTGCAGGTGACTTGCCATTAACCCTGAGCCTCTCATCACCTGCCTCCCCAGAGCACAGGGGACGGGGGCAGAAGGGTCCGGGCCATTAGGTTGTGCCGGCTTGTAGCCTGCAGGGCCAGGGGCCACCTAGGCTGGCCCCTGTGCCCTGTTCTACAAGCCCCCATTGCTGGTCCCGGGGCAGGTATGCTGGGTAGGGGGGACCTCACGTCATTTTGGGAGGTGGGACCCTCTTTGTGAACTGATAAGGGATCTATGAGACCCCTATACCAGTTCACAAGGCTTAGGGGGCTGGCAAGTCACCTACGGCTAGCGATCTTAAGTAAAATTACCATTATGCGCATGCTTTACTTTGGGGTGTTTGGCAACTCTTCCCTTGACAGTACCTATGCATGTTGGGTATTGTTCTCTTCGGAGGGCCATGTTTTTTCTTGTTTGTATATGGTTTTTTAAGGAAAATGTGGCTTTGATTCTACTTTTTTAATCTTTTTTTAGGGAAACCCTTTGCAACCGAAAAAATGCAATTCTGTGAAATACTCACCTGTAGAATTGATATTATTTGTATACAGTACGTCCTGCTCCAGATATAATACTTACACTTGGGTTATCCTCCGCCAGATGGCGCTGCACTGCAGAGACATGCAAAAACAGGCTCCTCCTGGCCCTCAAATACCCGGGGACCTCCCACAAATCCCCAGCATTGAAAAGCAGTGAACAAGAAGCCGAGAGAATTAACCACCAACTGGTAACTATAACAATGGTAACAATCACCATACAGGGGATCCAGAATAATGCAAAAAAACAGGGTGGGTGGAGCAGGACGTACTGTATACAAATAATATCAATTCTACAGGTGAGTATTTCACAGAATTGTATTATTCTTAGTATACAGTACGTCCTGCTCCAGATATAATACTTACACTTGGGACATCCAAAAGCAGTGTCCATAAAGTAGGGTGGGATCCCCAACAAAAAACGACAACAGCAGACAGTTTAAAACCACTGTCACCTGCATAATCATACGGCCAAGACAGCATGAGCTGAGGCCCTAACATCAACCTTGTAAAAACTTTGCAAAAGGTATGAGCAGAAGGCCAAGGTAGTGGCCTAGCCAACCAGTTCAACAGAAGCCCGGTGCTGAAAAGGCCAAGAGGCATCAAGCACGAGTAGAAAAAAGAATCAAGGCGACAAGGAAGATTCTTCCTCTTGCTGGAATAGGGCTGAGTAACAGCCTGACGAATCAATTGCTACAGTAGACTTGGCAGAAGCCAAAAGACCCAACCAAGTACCAGAAGGAACATCCATTAAGGTAATAACCCAACTCCCGAGAGCAGACGAGATCGGGCACATTCAGGATGTAATGACCACAGGCCCAAAGGAACATCAGTTCCCCTAAAGGACACAGTGACTACCAAGGAAAAACTTCCAACACCTGTCTAAGGAATGCAGAACCCTTTCCTCAGTGTTGCTAGGGAAAAGGCACAGCCGTGGATAACAATATCTCGAATCAATGAACATAAGACACCTCCTGATGCATAGAGTCCGGCTTCAGGCGGAACTCCACCTTATCCCGGTGTATCTCAAGGAATGGGGGCTAGGTAGACAGAGCCGCCCGCTAACACATGCCTGACCAAGGTAACAGTCACCGGAAGGACAACCTTGAGGGTAAGAACAGCCAGATAGCATCCTGAATAGGACCAAGGGACAAAATCCTGCAAGCAGACAGAATGAAATTAAATTTCAGTCCCAACAGGGACCATAGGATTACATGGGGGACGCACATGAGCACCTCCTGAAGGAAGTCTTAACCAAGGAAGACTGAACCAGAGACTACGAAGGCAAGGTGGACAGGGCAGAACCTGACCCATCAGAGTACTGAGTTGGAGAACCAACTCCAAATCATGCTGAAAACAACACTAGAACCCTGGGAACCGAGAACGCCCAACAGGTAAGAGAGCTAGACTCACCACAATCAATATGGGTTTGCCATACCCTATAACACAGTGATTTTCAACCGGTGTGCCGCGGCACACTAGTGTGCCGCGACACATGGTCAGGTGTGCCGCGGGGAAAGTTCCCCAAACTAAGGTGCCCCCTGTTCCCCGGCAATGCGCAGCGATGCGGCTTCCGCACAATGAACAGGGCCGTATTTGCCTTAAGGCAATGCCTGCGAGGAAGGCACTGTCACTTACCCGCCATTGGATCCGGGGGGCGGGGGCACTGAGCGGTCGCACGCTTCCCGCGAGGAAGGCATTTTCCAGCTAGTGGATCCATCTTGCCGGCCTCCTCGCTTCCCCCCGAACAGCTGCTTCGCGGCGCGCGCCCGCCTCCATCTCGCTTTCCCCTCCCCCGATCAGCTGCTCCGGCACCCGCCCGCCGGCCTCCTCGCTGCCCCAGCACCCGCCCACCTCCATCTCGCCGGCGTCATCGCTGCCCCCTCCCAGCTGCTCCGCGGTGCGCGCCCGCCTCCATCTCGTCGGCCTTCTCGCTGCCCCCCTCCCCCGATCAGCTGCTCCGACACCCGCCCGCCTCCTTCTCGCTGGCCTCCTCGCCACCCATCCCCCCCATTAGCTGCTCCGGTGCCCACACACAACTTGCCGGCCTCCTCGCTACTCGCCCCCCCCAATTAGCTGCTCCGGTGCCCACCCATGGGGGTCGCTCCGTGCTCCTCACTAACCCCCCCCCAGTCCAGTACCAGCGCGGGACATGTGAGCGGGATGCCAGGCTCTGGCCACCCGCTGATTCATCACTCCCAGACGCGTGACTGCTGAGGACCCCGGAGGATAAGGTAAGGAACTTTATAATATTTTATATATATAAAAAAAAATAAATAAATTATGATTTTGGAGTGTGTGTGTGCTTGCTTGCATGGCAGAGGGCAGCCTTACATGACTGCAGCAAGCAAAAAAATCTTTTTTTTTACAGTTCGGCCATGGGGCTCCCGCGCGTGTGCCCGCAGGAGCGCACATGCCCCGTGAAGTAAATCTGGCCAGCTGGTGTCAGCAACCCCTCTGCCTCAGCGGCTCCAGCGCCCTTCCCCAGGGGAATCCCGATCTGGAATGCCCTGGGCGGAAGGTCAGAGGCCAGCCCCCACAACACCCATAGACACTCACCTTTTCCCGGTCCAATGGTGCATGCGCAAGCTCTGGTCCAGTGAGAGCCGGCCACTGTCATAAGGTAATTCGGCAGGTAGCTTTCATTAGAATCAATAGGGATCCCAGCCTGTTGAATTACGCAGTGACGATGAGCGGCTTTCATTGGACCAGAGCCCGTGCATGCACCGTTGAAGCCAGGTAAGTGTTAACTGGACTTCCTGGGGGTTATACACAGCAAGGTATTCTAAACTGGTATGCTCCGCTGGGTAACCCCCCTCCCCCCCAGAAGCCCCATTTCACTCACCTTGTCCCAGAGCCCTCACCACATATCTGCACAGCGGCCGCATCCCGGCTCACCTCTGCCCGAACCTGCGCTTGGCCTTTCTGAATGGGTGCACCACCCACACGTCCACCACACATGCAACGGCTGGTAGGTGAGCGGGGAATGCGGCTGGATGCGCACTCTGCTCCCTTTGGCTGCTTAGCCTTCAGTGGTGCCAAAGGGAACCAAGTGAAAGGCGCTCAGGCTATCAATCAGTGCGCTCGTTCTGACCCCAGTCTGGGCTGTGGGAGCAACAGGAAGCAGGAAGGTGAGTGAATAGGACAACCTGGGAGGGTACACACAGTGGGGCATCCCAAATCAAGATGCCCTCACCGAGAGGAACAACACCAAGTGAAACAAGTGAAAATCTTTAAAGTGGACCAACACCCAGGATTTTGACTATCCTGGGTTTGGTCCTTCCCAGATCGGGGTGCCCTGCTATGTGAAACCCCCCAGATCGCAAGTTACAACTCACCTCACCCTGCTCCTACGGCGCATGCGCGGGCACTCGTCCAATCAGCGCGCTCTGAGCCGCCGTGGTATGCGCGTCAATGAGACGTCTTACCGCAGCGGCTCCGAGCGCGCTGGCTGCTGCATCTCACGCTTCCCTCTAACAGGGAGCGCACCCTCGCCGGCCATTCACAAATGTGAATTCACAAATGTGAGCTGGGCTTCTCAAGCTTGACTGCGATAAAAACTAAAAACAGGGAGAGACTGAGAACTGTTGAGGAAGAGCTTTGTGTGTGTCTTTCCACCATTGCTGCCAGGATATCCCTTTTGTGTTCATCGAAACAGGCCCAGGTTTCACACTGAGTGGTAAGAAATACATTTAGAATCTATATTATTAACTATATGTATAGTATGTACTGTTTTAGTGTCATTTTGTGCCATTTTGGTTGGTGGTGTGCCGCAGGATTTTTTAAGTATAAAAAGTGTGCCGCGGCTTAAAAAAGGTTGAAAATCACTGCTATAACAGATAGAAGAAGGCGAGGAAGAAGCTTACTCCTAGCCTTCCCATAGTCTCAAACACCGAGACAGATAAGCCTGTCTCCATCAAGATGTATGTTTCAGCAGTCAGGCCGACTAGGCCAGGGACTGTAGATTGGAGTGACGTAAAGGGGGCCCTGAGTGATCAGAGCTGGCACTCCTGGCAAAAGGTACAGAAAACTACTGTCCTCGGTACCATGTCTGAAAACCACACTCTACTAGGGCACCTGGGGGCCACCAGAATCACTGGTCCCCTTACCAGAGCGATCTTGCGCAGAACCCTGCCTAGCAGGGGGAATGGGGAAAGGACATACAGAACCGAACGTCCTGTCATGACGTTACTAAAGGCATCCGGATCACTGACAGAGGATCCTGGGACAGGGAAACAAAGGCCTGTGAAGGTGACGGAACAAAACAGATCCACGACTGGTTGGACTCCATAGTGACACGGGGATTAGCACATCCTGTCGCAGAGGGGCTCCACCGGAGCTATCACTGATATGCAGGGAGCATTGTCTCCACCCAGAAAAGGAACATAGACACTTCCTGGAGGGTCCGCCAGCTCCAGGCCCCTTCCAATGATTAATGTAGGACATCTGTCGTCAGACAGACCGAGCGCCCCCAAACTGGCAAGCCCAGAAGGGAAGTGGTCAAGCGAGATAGAACCAACTGAAAAACGTTCACTGTTTAGAACATCAATAGGCGTAAGGACCTTCTAAGGACCCTACCACCCCCAGAATCGCAGGGACTTTCAGAAGAAACCCTCCCCCTTCAACCTGATAGGTTGGCATCCATGGTGACCGTTTCCAGGAAGGGGCATGAAGGAACTGCCCCCAGACAGGTCCCTTGAGTTCATCCACTTCCAAGAGAAACCTTCTTACAGGTGGAAAGGCCCACAGACCCTGCTCCAGGGCTGCTGGATCCCTGTCCTGTGTTACCAATAGAAGTCGCAGAAGGGCCCAAGGGGAACTGAGCATAAGGGACCTTTTCCGAGCAAGTTACCAACGGGCCCACCAGCTGCATCCCTGCCTGGTGAAGAGAGCGGGACAGCAATAAGGCACTGAGCCCATGTGACCAGATTGCCCACCTTATTGCTGAGAAGGGGAGAATCTGGTTTGAACCTAATCCAGAATCATTCCTAGTAATGGAGTTACCACTTAAGGAGAGAGTGAGGACTCGGGTGATTGATCACCCATCCAAATGACTCCCAATGGACACCACCAGCCGGGTATCCAACTTAGCCTGACGCAGAGACTGGGAAGTGAGAAAGGACGTCCAGGTAGACATCGCGCGGACGCCCCTTGGTCTCAGAGACATCACCATCGTCAGCACCTGAGTGAAACTCTCTGGGAGTTGAAGAAAGGCCAGATAACAAGGCCACAATTAACAGTGTTGGACTACCAACACGAACCTGAAGAGCCTCAGAGACCTGAGGGCACAGGGATGTAAACATAAGCATTTTAGAGTTCCCCAGATGGCAAGAAGCCCACTGGGCGCAAGGTGCTGATGGCCCAACTCAGAGTTTCCATGCAGAAAACTGTCTGTAATTAGAGAATTGCTGTGAATCCAGAATGGGCCAGCCTGACCCATCCTTTTGGGGGACTGTGGAAAGATTGGTATAGTGGCCCCTGCCTCTGCCTATTACGGGCAATCTGCAAGAGACCCTCAGACCTCGCAGGCCTAGCATGGCCTGTGCAAGCAACTGAACAGCGGCAGGGACCAGGAGTACCTGGGACCTGATAAAAACTGGGGAAGGTCGTGCAGCAAACTCTATCCTGTATCTGGAGGACACAACTTCCTGAATCCACCAGAATGAGGCGAGATGCCTCCTGATAAGAGCAAGGTGCCGCAGCCATCCCCTCACCCAGACGGACAAGGGCGCCCCATCATGCTTGAGGGGGTTTGGTGGAAGATTTGGGCTTAGCCCTGCCGGAGGGGCCAGGGCGTTGTCTGCTGCTCGTGGGGCAGGAGTCTGCAAGAAAAACCCGGAAGGACACCCCTGGTTCTTGTTTAACACTAAGGTAGGGGGGAGGAGGGGTGCCCCTGCCCCGAGGGGGCCGAGATGGCCGTCTGCGTAGGGGTGATTTGCCCTTTTTACCGAACAGGTCTAGATGGGCCCCAAATAGGCGTTGCCCTCTAAAGGGAAGCCCAGTAAGAGTCTTTTTAGTAGCATCGTCAGCACCCCACTGTCGCAGCCAGACCAAGCGACGTATAGCCACCGCAAGGGCAGAAGTTCTTGCACACATTCTAATAGCGTCATCCAGCGCTAATAGAATACATTTTACAAATACATCACAATTGGAGAGTGCATTAAACACCTCCCAGGGGAGATCCTCGGGGTGATGATCAAGCAACTTTCTGATGAGGGTTCTAGTGGCCACTGCAGTAATAGCCGCGGCACAGACCGGGGCAGCGCCGTCCCAGCACAAGAAAAGGCATGGGAGGCCAGCAGATCAATGCGCTGGTCCTCAGCATCCCGAAGGGTACTATAAGCAGGCAGTTGTAATAAAGGGGGGGGGTTAGGGACCCCTATGATCGGCGCATCCACCACGGGGGGTGATGACCAACAATTAACCACCTCAGGGGGAAAAGGGTATTTCCTATCCCAGTCCCCTGGAAGTTTACTGGGGCATTCCCATTCCTTGAGCACAAGGGCATGGAAATGAGCCTGCTCTAGAAGTCGCAGTATGGAAACGCTCCCCTCTAGTCTTGGGGACCTGACCGGGGAGAGACATAGACAGTGCCTTAAAGACCTTAATCAACAAGTCGTCAGCGTCACACTGGCCCCAGTATTCAGGGCCAGAATCGTCATGACTCCTCGGCCTCTCATCAGATGAGTCAGAGAACAACTCCCCTTCATCAGAAGGGGTATAGTCACACGGAGTAGTAAACTCCTCGGTTCTCATAGAAAATACAGAAACATGAGGCGACAGGTGCCGCTTCCTACCAGGGCCCATGCGCTCTGACAACCTAGCAATAATCTGTTCAATCTGGAAGGCCCAGCAGGCTGCAATTCCCCACTTGTATGCGACTCAGCAGGAGAGAGATTTAAGCCTGGAGAGGTAGGTGGAGATAGGTGGATTGAAGCTAGGTGTAGCCACTGGCTGACCTGATTGCAGGGCCAGTGCTTGCTCGGCACAGGGTACACAGACCCGTGCCCTGTCAGCATCAGCATGGGGTTGTCCACACGCTATACACAGCCGGTCTTGTCCCAGAGGGACCCCGGTCACATAATTCTGAGATGCCTCCATATGGTGATTATACAAGGTACAATATGCCAGTAGGGATTTACACTATAAGTAACCCTGGATGCCCCAAAGACCCGCTAGGGAAGTGGGAGAATATTACAAGGCCCGCTATAATTTTACACCGGGCCGGGAGAAGCCAATGGTGTTCACCAGTCTGAAAGACATAAAGGGAATAAAGGGTGTCAGAACCATGTGTAGTAATCAAGGATCATGAAAATCGCCCGCGAGGGCACTTACAGACCAAGGGAAGAGGAGGACCGCTACCACGCGTGCGTGCGACCAGCATCAAAATGGCGCCAAGCGAACCTCGAAGGGCGGGCCAGAGCGGGCTGTGACACGGAGCGCGACAAACCAGGTCCCCGCCCCCTCGAAGAGCGCGAAGCTCTGAGATAGTTTCAACGTTTTCATGAGGAGCGAAGTGTATGACACACTAGAAAAATGATTTGCCAATGAAGACGCCGCAGTGTCTGAGGCGACGCCGCCGCCCGGCGCAGCACATCCAGCAAAGGAAAAAGGTGCGTGCGGCGGCGACAGATACACAGTAAAAATGCAAACAGCGCGGGTCTGACACCAGGAATACCAGTCAAGGGCAATACTAAGGCCATAAGCGTGTAAACATACACTGAGACCACCACACCCCCCCCCCTTTCTTTCCCCCCGGACTACGGGGGGAACGAGGGAGGATGGCGACCCTTTGTACAGGGCCCACCGCTACACGGGGCAATAGTGCGGGAGGGGCATCCCCAAGAGGCTCACCATCAGCCTAAACCGCCTACCCTTTGGTGGGGGACTGCGGTGGAGCATGGCTCCGTTAAGCACGCATGGTGCTGCCTACCTTCACCCGACCAGCGCAGCCCAGGCTGGGAGGCACATCACAGGGAGGCACATCACAGGGAGGCACATCACAGGGAGGCACATCACAGGGAGGCACATCACAGGGAGGCACATCACAGGGAGGGCGGGTGGGAATAGTCCAACAGGGCCGCAGGCTTTGATAGCCCCGCTCACCTGCGAGAGAGTCGATACTTCATGTCTTCGCAGTCAGCACTGCAGAGAAATCTGGGGATTTGTGGGAGGTCCCCGGGTATTTGAGGGCCGGGAGGAGCCTGTTTTCGCATGTCTCTGCAGTGCAGAGCCATCTGGCGGAGGATAACCCAAGTGTAAGTATTATATCTGGAGCAGGACGTACTGTATACTAAGAATATTAATTGAGGGATTACTTTCAGAAAACTGCGGCCACGTCAACAAGCCTGGTGCGCTTAGAAAGCTTGAGGTGTGTACTTCCAGAGAATATATAGTTTGTAGGGGGTATTTCAAATGTAAAGGGTTGTTTCTTTTTAAAAACTGAAAGGTGCGCAAAGCAGTTATATTTTATCTGAAAATCTTCTAAAGCCCTGTTTCAGTTTGGAGGAGTCACCTGGGCAGGAAAGGGTGCCAATACACATGTGGTACCTTTGTAACTGGGAGTTGTTTTTTTTGTTTTTTTGCACATATTTCACCCCAAAATATTAAGGATACAATTAACAAATGACAAACCAGACATTTCATGTTAAAGCCCAGACTCTGCTGAAAAAAACAATATATAATTTTCCTGAAAATTCCTTCAAAAATCACAGTTCAACATGTGTAGCGCAGAACAGTGAAAAATGGTCTGGCAACAGAGAGTGACAAAAACTCTAGGCAGGCCGGCAGTTAAAGGGTTAAAGAGGAACAATCACCAATTTGGCCTGGCTGATGGAGTACTCCAGGGGCACCCAGAATCATGATGTTCTGCTGTGTGAAACCCTCACTGTTCTGGCGCTCCCATAGGCCACATCCCTCCCACCCTGCACTTCCGTTCACAAATAGAATACAATGCACAGCATACAGCACTGATTGGACAAGACCCTGCGCATGCACCTTGGGACTGGCAGAAAGGTACATTTCTAGGGCAATCCGGGGGGTTTCACACAGCAGGGCATCCCAAATCAGAATGTCCCAGGGAAAAGAACCAAAACCTGGAACAGTGAAAATCTCAAGTTTTGGTCCAGTACTGTGCCTTTCCCCTCCTCCTCCATCTGCACTCTTCTCCAATGCCATTCATCTATAGGAGCAAAGGCTTCTGGGACGTGTTATCCTATCAGCCATTATAAGTAAGTAACCAGATAAAAATTCAGCACAAGGCTTTGAGTGCATTGCAGCAGCTTGCTTCCAACATGTTGCAGTTTTTTTTATAGCAGGCAGCAGGAAAGCCTTTCCTTTATATAAAATAAACACAAGCAGACAAAGTTCTTTTCTCACCTTTATTGATACATGTGACTACCTTTACACAGGCAACTTTTTACACACACAGCCGTGTATTAATATTAACACCTTTCTCTTACTAGACAAACCAAACTCTTCCAAGGGCCATCGGCGATCACATCTGATCTGTGTAAAGGTGACTTGGCAAGAGTACGTGCATATGACTTATGTAACTGAAGTACATTTTGCCACTAAAAGTAATGCACATAAACATAATAATAATACAGTACTTTATGACATCAGTTTAAATAAATACCCACATACAGATGAAATTATTTGCCGTAGCAATTTTAAAGGATCAATACTGTAAAAGATGAGAATAGAAAATCCCAACAACTAGACTTTATACTGTTTTTCCAGCAAACAGAAATCTTTTCCCCATTCAATATAGAATTCAAATTTTCATCATCTTAACAAATGATATTCTCATAACGAGTACCAATTAAACAAAAAAAAAAATTGCTCAGGCCTCAACAAACAACTGTCAATTTCCTTGACGGCGCTTGTTGATGCGCAATCGGTTTCTGTTTCCTGCAAACAACAGAGCTTACATACATGCAAAGAGCAAAAGATCAATGTGTCGTTCGTCACACTGACCAACGACAGAATGACCAAGACCTTGTCCACTGCTGTAAAACAGAAAGACCAAGACCCCGTCCTTCACTGTGGAATGAAAACAGAGCCTAGATTCTTCCATAGTCTTGGTGGACAACCACCACAAATGTGTCAGTTACACATCTTGCAATAATATAATAATAATTATAATAAAAAAAAAGCTATTAGTTTTGGTTTGCAATCGTAATTTTGAATCCCTGAATTAGCAAGGATCTGCTTTGAAAAAGAATCGCTGACCAACGGAATTTTTTACAATTTTTTAAGTTCAGTAACTATATGCTAACCTACGCAAGATGATGTATTTTACTGGTAAGTTTTCCTTTGCGCTTATTGCTTTGCACGGTTTCATTTTGTTTTCAGAACCTTTTTTCTTTTCCTTTTTTTTCCTTTCTGTCCAAGTCAAACTAAGAATCTCTCGGTAATATAAAAGGCACTACTGGTATCCATAACAAAGGCTTACAAACACTTTGTAATTGAGTTGAGAATTTGACTTTCTAGGTGTACCATAATTTGGCACGATAAATTGAGAAAGCAAAAATGAAAAAAAAAAAAAAAACAATTCCAATTTGGAATTTTAATTGGTACAGTTGTAGAAAATTCTGTTCATCAGCAATTCTTGAATTTCCTAAAAAGCAGGATAATCTGAACTTTTTAGGTAACACTACTTAAAACATTTTTTTCTTCAAGTGCCTATTACTGTTTTAACCAAAGTCAAGTTTTTTCCTTGTTACGTTAAGCTATTCCTAAGAATAATAATATAGTATAAAACCCCAGAATTTTCAGACCCTGGATTTTTTTTGTAATGAACATGGCAGTTAAAACCAGTAAGTATAACACAAACAAAAATATTATAGTGAAAAAGCTATAATAAGACAGAACATGTATACTTTTATAATATATATTTAACGACGGAGTGTTTTAAACAAAAAGAAAAAACACCAGAAAACACGCTTAAAGTTCCCTGCAACATGCTGATATGAATATCAACAAGCACAAGCGTTAATACTACCCCAAAAAAAAACTCCATGTTGAGGCTATTAATGCAGCCACTACACGTCTACAAAAAATATAAAGAAACATAATATTAAAATATAAAAGTGCACAGATTTAATATTCAAATGTAAAGTTATAACAAAAAAGAACCCTTTTCCCAATGTGACTGGTACGAACACAAATAGTAGATTCGTAGATTTGTTCAGCACTTTCTTCCCCCAGCAGCACTTTATGGTAAAGCTTTTTTATTTTGAGAGTATATTGAAAAAAAGTTAAATAAAAAGGGAAGGCGAGCTTACGGTAAAAATTATCAATATAAAGGAGGGTGCAGTAGTTTCTGGTCTTTAATATTTTTGTGCCATTGGCGCTAACTGTCAAGGGTAGTTGGACTGGAATTTACGTGCATTTCAACGCATCGGACCGCACGTTCTTCTCCGGGGGTCTAATCTACAACTGGAAAAACAAAATAAAATTAGATTTGTAGCATCATGAAGGGTGACTCAATGAAAGGATCTGTGTGGAGCAGGTTAGTCCAGAAACAGAGCAAGGCCAGGCAGCTGTTAGTTTTCAGGCTTGTTCGTTAGCTTAGAAGGTAGGTACCTGTAAGCAGCGCTGGCAGGGTAGAAGATCACTTACATTATGTACCATTCGCTGAGGCAGAGTAGGGAAGTTTTAGATTTCCATGCAGTGGACATGAAAAGCAATAACAGAGGTGGCACAAGGACACCACTGACAATGTATCAGTGGCAGCAAAAGCTTTACATGTGTAAATAATACAATTCGATGAAGAGGATTTAAAAAAAAAATAAAAGCATCATTAAAAAAACACTTGAAACTTTTTGTAGTAATTATTGTAAGAACAAAACAACTTTACATATAAAAAAAAAACTAACAAGTAACCAGAAACAAACACCAAACTGAGAAAAGGATTTCACAGTGTTAGTAAATCTAGGTTTGTATGAAAAAAATGTCTGGAACAATAAAAAATATCAGGGAGTTGCTCTGTACCTTGGAAAAAAATGACTGAATAGTTTTTTCTATAGCAAATAGGGTCAAATATCGAAAGTCAAATTAAATATGCTAGATGACAACCCTGCATAAAAAAACTGGCCAAGATGGTCTTTATCTTTTACTTGGAGGGAGAAGAATCAGGGGACAGGTTTGTGAATGTACCATTGCAATTCTTCTGGTTCAGCGTGCAATGTTTTGAGTGGTTAATTCTATTCTCAGGCAGCAGGTTAGTTTCACACCCTATAAAAGTAGAATGGTACATTCAATAACCTGTCACCCCTGTGTATTCTTTCTTCTAGCAAAGCTTGAGTATGTATATATATTTTTTCATGCACGTTGGATAAGTAACTCTGCCTAGCACTATCTAGCATGTTTATAGAGATTTTCAAGATTGGACCATTTCCATGCCTTTCATTTCTGTGAAGGAAAAATATCACATTTAAAAAAAAAAAAAAAAAGAATTTGTGCAACTTACACCTTTTTAATATAGGAAGGAGTGGAATTGCTTTTGATAAAAACGGTTTTGAGAAAAAGATTTAGAAAGTAGGAATGGAAAGGAAAATAAATAAAAGTGTATAACAAACAACAGTGCTGCCTTGTACTGAAGTGAATGCAGAAAATGTCTGGCTATAAAATGTGAGTTGTACATTTTTCAGGGATAAAATTTCACATATGAATTTAGAAAATAAAGGAAGAAAATCATTTTGATCCCTTAACAAAAAGTCGACAGAAAGTAACAGAAAATCGAAGCTCAGGAAAATGCAATCCCCAACCAAAAATGTGGTGTTTTAGCCAGTACGTGCATCCCATAAAGAGTCAAAGTGCTTTGTGATTTGTATATACTCCCAACGCCTACAAACGAATGTCTTTTGTAGTGAAATGCATGTAAAGTGTAGCACAGCCAAATGTTAGCGGGTAAAATGGCAATCCTGACTGCATGCAAAGCTTTAGAAATGTAGCATTATTATTATTTTGCTCCACAGCACACAGCAAGCTTGTGATTACCTTCCACTAACAAAAAGGACTTGTCCTGACTACTTAGAGGAAGAATGCCGGGACACAGGAAGCAGGGTGCTGATTATCTATAAGGAATGGGGAGGGATAAGGAATGAAGCATGGTCAGGGTCATTGATTTAGAAAAAAAGAGAGTTAGCAGGCAAACTAAAAGATCAAGCTGGAAGTGTTATAGATACAAAACAGAAAATATCCCATACTTGCATGACCTGCCATAGGAAGCTAAATACGTATAAAATTACTCAGAAAACGACAGAACCAACAGGGCTTTACAGTATTATGTACAGGCACTTTAATTTTTCTCTTTAATACCTGATTGTGCCTCTAATACTTTCCAGTTCCAGTCTCTTTTATTTCCCTTTTTTACTGGCACAATTTTCAAGAGCATTTTTATTTGCTTTATAAGAGCTGAATTTTGATTTTGATTCCAATGAGGGCATTATGGCCGTCACTTGCCCATAGGGGGCAGCATTTCTCTACTGTAGAGCCCTGTTATGCTGTGTGCTTGCATAAATATTGCCTGTTTGTTAAAACAAACTCAACTGCATTCTATAATATAGAATATAAGTAATCGCAGAAGAAATTGGCATCTAAATTTGCCAAGAATTTGTGTTAATAATCAGCTTGATCTGAAGACATTGCTGGCCATCAGGATGCGGTCAGGACGACCCAGGTAACTGTTTGCAGAGCGATGTTTGGGTTTTTGATTATCTCTCCACTTGAAGGAGTAGAATATTAAGTACTTCTAAGTCCTTGCGGAAATCTTGATACTGTTAGCTTACTAATACTTAATAGATCCAAGCTGAACCATACTTATAGATACGAAAGATAGTGTGCGGTAGCCCAAGGCAATAGAACTGTATTGGACACAGTCTGTGTGATAGGGTCACGCTATATAGGGTTAGCTTGTAGTTTTTGGCCAAAGAAATGTGGCTGAATGTGAAGTGAGTTAAAGGCAGAAAAGGACCTCTTACTTCATGCTAAATATTCCATACAACGCCTTTATACATACAGCTATTCCAGACTTCTAGATATATAAGCGAACACCTTAAGCAGAGGTCTATCAGTTGTGCTATGCAAGCTACAAATATCGACGCATGCGATACAAAGTCTGCCGATCACTATAGACCGGATGAAGCCAAAACCGGAGAACTTGTACCTCCCCGAAGCTTTCAATCACTGGTACCATTGTACCACCATCATTTGTTTTATTATCAAATAGCTAAACATAGGCCATGTGCTCAAAGGAACAATTTCATTCCTCCCACACGAGAGGGACAACATGGTTGTGGAGGTTCTTCTTTCTGCTCCAGATGCTCCAATTTAAGGTCATGTTTGCCGTCCACCCCCATCTAATTTAGGCCAATATGGTTTAAAGAGATGTTTGATGGCACTCGCACCGTGATTATGGCTTCAGCTTGGCATTTGTTCCCCCACAAAGCAAATCCCACCTCGCAGGTTAACATTGGAGGAGCTTCTCAGGCTCCTTTTCCCATGTCAACTTGCTGCAAGGCCCCATACATGTGTTAGTTATAATGAAGCTTAGCCTCAAAATGCCCTTTGCATACACAGTTTAACAACAAACCAGAGCAAGTTAGGTGACTGCAGTACTGTAGCGAGTGGCACTTCATGCGGACTATCCAAGCAAGGGAAAGAGGAGTCATGCCTTCTCTAGTCACAACAGATCTTATACTTTTCACTGCAAAACACTTGATTGTTGAGGACGGACCCCTCGGACCTGTCCGCACAGGAGCGAGCGTGACTTACACTGGGGTTACTCGTTTTGTTTTTGGACGTAGATTTTGTGCGCACACGCTTGGCCTGCTCGTGGTCAAGCTCTAGGTGTTCTAAGCGTTGCGTCAATGCAAGCTTCTGCTGGATGGCCATACGGAGCAGTGAGTTCAAGGTCTTCTTCTCATCTTCTGCCGCTGCCAGCTGCCTCTGCATTTCGTCAAGCTGTGTAACGTACTCGTCGCATCTGTAACACAAAACAAAGCATTTTAACGCAGAGATGGGACATGTTTTAACTAAAGTAAAAAAGAGTTAATGGGACCCGGGATTCCCCACTGTGCACTGGTGGCGCTAAACACCCCCGGATACTGTGCAAACTGATAGGTTGCTCTATGGCAGACATAGAAGGATCCTGGAAGAGGAGAGTACCCAGGCCCAGGCACAATGCACAGTGGAGAAGCCCGAGGTGGCTGCCCCATATTAAAGAGGGTAGTTCCCCTTTAAGGACCAAAACGCATCCTGGGCGCCAAATAATCTTACCCTTACCCATGCGTGGCCGGGATCACTCGTCTCCCTTCTTGGCTGTGCATGGCCCTGTCCTCCGCAACTAAATGGCTGTGCGTGCCGAAGGGAGCTAAGTGATGCCATGTGCCACTTGTAAGTGCGGCTGGGAGTCTTTTCAGCTTCTGTAGACTCACATTAATATGTGCAGTGGGAGAAGCTGATTGGAAGAGTGGTGGCACCAACACCATGAGCTTGAGGAACCTAGAAAGGTGTGCAAAAAAGGAGCAACAGGGATAGCTTTCTAGAACATAAGGGACACTAAGCCCATATATTAGGAACACGTTTTAACTATGAGACCTCCCACCAATTTCCCAGTGTAAAAAAGCAGTAAGGGGACCAGGAAGAACCAATTATAACCTAACAATCAAAACCAATGGTTCACCATATAAAAGCCCCAGAATACCTGAAAAAAAGGGGTGGGGCGAAGTGGAGTGTATGGCACACTCATAATACCCGTTTTAAAGGTGAGTACTCACAAAACGGTATTATTCTAAGTGTGCCATACACTCCACTTCGATCTTCATGACATGTGGGACATCCAATAGCAGTGTCCGTCATGGGTGGGAACCAGAAACAGTAAAGAATGTACCAACTCAAACCACTGCAGCTTGCAGAACCTTGCAGCCAAAAACGGCATCCGCTGAAGCCTGCACATCAACCTTGTAAAACTTGGAAAAAGTATGAACGGAAGACCAAGTAGCAGCCTTATAAACTTGTTCAACAGAAGCCTGGTGCTGAAAAGCCCAGGACGCACCAACCACACGAGTAGAGTGCGCAGTGACCCTAAAAGGAGGAGTCCTCCCCTTAGCAGAATAGGCCCCAACAATGGCCTGACGAATCCATTTGCTAATCGTAGACTTAGCAGGCGCAAACCTTTCCTGGGACCGCAGGGCACCACGAAAAAAGCGTCCGTCTTGCGGAAGGAAGAAGTAGTCACCAAATAGTACTTCACACAGCGAACAACATCCAAATTGTGCAGAACCCTCTCCTTGTTATTGTTAGGCTTAGGACACAAGGAAGGGAGAACAATATCCTGATTGAGGTGGAAAGCAGACACCACCTTAGGAAGGAAATCCGGCTTAAACGAAAATCCACCTTATCCTGATGTCTCTCAAAGTAAGGGGCCTGAATCCACAGAGGCGCCAACTCAGAGACACGCCGAACAGAGGTAATAGCCACCAAGAAGGCAACCTTCTGAGTGAGAACCGAAAGAGCAATATCCTGTAACGGCTCAAAAGGAGGACCCTGCAGAGCCGAAAGAACCAAATTCAAATCCCAAACAGGAACCACATGCGCGACCCCTTGGAAAAAGGTCTTAACCAGCGGGTGTAAGGCAAAAGACCTCTGGAAGAAAACCGATAGAGCAGAAAACCTGTCCTTCAAAGTACTAAGCTGGGACCCAAGATCCAGATTATGCTGAAGAAACTCCAAAATCCTGGGTATCGAAGACACCCTGCAAGGCAAGGCCCTAGCCTCACATCAATCAATATAGGACCTCCAAGTCCTATAGTAAATGCCAGAAAAGGACCGCTTCCTAGCCCTAATCAAGGTCTGAACAACAGCCTCAGACAAACCTTCCTCTTTCAAGATGAAGGTTTCAGCAGCCAAGCCGTCAAAGCCAGCGTTTGTAAATTGGGGTAAAGTAGATGACCCTGAGATAGCAGATCCGGCAACAAGGGAAGCCGGTACTGATCTACGGCCATCCTTACCACGTCTGCGTACCAAACCCTTCTTGGCCACCTTGGAGCCACTAGAATCGCTGGTGCCCCTTCTAGAACCAGTTTGCGAACTACCTTGCCCAGCATGGAGACGAGCGGAAACAGATACAGAAAACCCAGCTCCTTCCAAGCCAGTGACAAGGCATCCACTGCCAGAGACTGAGGATCCTGAGAAAGAGACACAAAGACCGGAAGTTTGTGATTGTGCCTCGAGGCAAAGAGATCCACCTCCGGAGTCCCCCACTTGCGGTAAAGATCCAGAAAAACCTCGGGATTGAGAGACCACTCTCCTTGGCGAAAGGATCCCCTGCTCAGGGAATCCGCCTCCGTGTTCTCCACTCCCGGAATGTAGACTGCCGAAATGCAAGGAACATTGCTCTCCGCCCAGTGCAGGCTCAGAGAGACTTCCCTGAGGGCACTCCTGCTGCGAGTCCCTCCTTGGTGATTGATGTAAGCTACCGCCGTTGTCTGAGCGAACCTGAACCGGTAGAACCTGTAAATGTGAGGTCAGCCAAGCCAGAACCAGTCGGATGGCTCTGAGCTCCAAGACACTGATGGGGGTGTGAGCCTCCTGAGGACCCCACACCCCTGATGACTTTTCCAATGACCTCCCCAGCCCGACAGGCTGGCATCCATGGTAACCGTCTCCCAACAAGGGACCAGAAAGGATCTGCCCTTCAACAGGTTGCTCGATTCCAGCCACCACCGAAGGGACTGCCGAACCCTGGGAAACATCCTGAAAGGTTGATCCAATGACTGCGGACACCTGTCCCAATGCGTAAATAGGTGAAGTTGAAGAGATCTCATGTGAAACTGTGCAAACAGTACCGCCTCGAAGAAGGATACCATCAAGCCCACCAGTTTCATCCCCTGTCGGATAGAGGGACAAGGATTGGCCAGAAGAAGGCGGATCAGACCCTGAATCCTCTGCACCTTGGTCTGGGGCAGAAACACTCTGGCCAGACTGGTATCCAGATTCATGCCCAGAAATGAAATTACACGAGACAGGGAGAGAGAAGACTTGGTGCGGTTGATCACCCACCCGAACCTCTCCAGGGTCGACACCACCTGGTGGGTGTCCAGCTCCGCCTGACGGAGGGAAGACGCTGAGATCAACAGGTCCTCCAGATAAGGCACAATGCGAATGCCCTGAGCTCTGAGCAGAGCCATTATTCCCGCCAAGACCTTGGTGAAGACCCTCGGCGCCGAGGTCAGACCGAAGGGAAGAGCTACAAACTGATAATGTTGATCCTCCACCGCAAACCGGAGGAATCTCTGATGTGCCTGAAAAATCGGAACATGCAGATACGCATCCTTGATGTCTATGGATGTCATAAAATCCCCTTGGTGAAGGGAATTGATAGCCGAGCGCAGAGTCTCCATGCGGAACTTTTTGGCTCTGATAAACCTGTTGAGAACCTTGAGATCTAGAATGGGTCTCACCGAACCCTCCTTTTTGGGAACCGTGAAAAGGTTGGAGTAGTAACCCCTGCCTCTCTCCAACGGAGGCACCGGGCATATAACCCCCATGTCCAGAAGGTTTTTCACTGCTAACAGGAGCCCCTGTGCAGCCTGAGGGTCCGAGGGCACCCGAGACCTTAAGAATCTTGGGGGCGGCCAGTACTCGAACTCCAGTTTGTACCTGGAGGAGACCACTTCCAAGATCCAATTGTCTGTGACCTCCCGGGCCCAGACCTGGAAGAAGGGCCGCAGCCGTCCCCCCACCCTGGCGGGTGAGGGCGCCCCTTCATTGCTGAGCCGGTTTAACGGCAGGCTTGGAACCCCAGGCAGCCGCGGGACGTGCCCGACCTCTGCCCCTGTTCCAGGATGAGCCCCTGACACCCAAGAAGGCCAAACCCCTAGCCACTCTGGCCCCTCAAAAGGAGGGAGTGAACAAGCTAGCCCCCCGAAAGGGGCGGCGCTGTTTCCTCCGCTGAGGTAACTTACCTCCTTTAGCAACAGCATCCAATTTATCTCCAAACAGCCGCGTACCCAAGAAGGGAAGAGCTGTGAGCGACTTCTTGGCCCCAACGTCCGCTGTCCACTGGCGGAGCCAGACCAATCTGCGCATAGCCACCAGTAAGGCTGAAGTCCTACTACACACGACAATAGAATCTTCCATCGCAGCAATGACAAAATCCATGAAAATTCGCATCTCTTAAGGATAGCGAACTCAGCGCAAGCTGGATCAAACTGAGCGTTATTCAGCCAGTCCCTGATAAGAGACCTGGTAGCAAGCGACACCAGGGCAGATGCACAAACAGGGCGCAGGGCCGAGCCCACTCTGGCAAATGCGTGGCACGCCATCTGATCAAGGCGCTTATCCTCGCCATCCTTAAGGGAAGTGGCGTCAGGGGTGTTCAGCACAGAAGAGTTGGTCAAACCTAAAACTGGCGCGTCGACCTCGGGAGGAGAAGACCAGCACTTAACCGCCTCCACCGGAAAAGGATACATCTTATCCCATCCCTGAGGAACACCAGGAAGCCGACTGGGCCTCTCCCATTCTCTAAGGATCAGCGCATCAAAGAGACCCTGGGTAGGGAATTCCATACGGGGCTTGCGGACCCAAAAAAATTCCCCCTTCTTGAGAGGGGGCGCCTCAGGCGGTTCAATATCCAACACCTCCAATAGATGTGACAAAAATACAATTCTGTGAAATTCTCACCTGTAGAATTGGTATTATAAGTATACAGTACGTCCTGCTCCAGATAGATTACTTACACTTGGGTTATCCTCCGCCAGATGGCGCTGCACTGCAGAGACATGTAAAACAGGCTCCTCCCGGTCCCTCAAATACCCAGGGACCTCCCACAAATCCCCAGCATTGAAAAGCAGTGAAAAAGAAGCCGGGAGAATTTAACAACCAAAAACTGGTAACTATAACAATGATAACAAAGATAACAATCACCATACAGGGGATCCAGAATAATGCAAAAAAAAACAGGGTGGGGTGGAGCAGGACGTACTGTATACTTATAATACCAATTCTACAGGTGAGAATTTCACAGAATTGTATTATTCTTAGTATACAGTACGTCCTGCTCCAGATAGATTACTTACACTTGGGACATCCAGTGTCCATAAAGTAGGGTGGGATCCCCAATAAAAAAGGTAACAGCAGACAGTTTAAACCACTGTCGCCTGCAAAACCTCGCGGCCAAAAACCAGCTGAGGCCTTAACATCAACCTTGTAAAGGTAAAGGCTTTGAAAAGGTATGAACAGAAGACCAAGTAGCGGGCTTGCAAACTTGTTCAACAGAAGTCTGGTGCTGGAAGGCCCAAGGGGCACCAATAGCACGAGTAGAAAGAGCAATACGGCGAAGAGAGGATTCTTCCCCTTAGCAGAGTAGGCCTGAATCACAGCCTGACGAATCCACTTGCTGATAGAAGACTTGGCAGGAGCCAAACCCTTCCTAGGACCAGAAGTGACCTAAAGAAATGTTGGAGGACTCCATCGCCCAAACAGGGACCTGAACCCTGAAGCCTCAGATTAAAAATCTGATGCTCTACCAACTGAGCTATCCGGGCTCTTCAGTGTTCCTGAAAAGTGCAGTAGCCACCAGATAGTACTTCAGACACCTAACCACATCCAAAGAGTGCAAAACTCTCTCCTTAGCATTGCTAGGGTAGGGCACAAGAAGGAAAAACAATATCCTGATTCAGTGTAAGGCAGACACTACCGTTAGGCAGAAAATCAGGTTTGAAATGAAACACCACCTTGTCCTGGTGCCTCTCAAAGTAGGGGGGCCGAATGGACAGCACCGCCAACTCAGACACACGCCTGACAGAAGTGATAGCTACCAGAAACACAACCTTGAGCGTAAGAATGGCCAAGGCAGCATCCTGCACAGGTTCAAAGGGCGCACCCTGCAAGGCAGGCAAGACCAATTCCAAATACCAAAACAGGGACCATAGGTTGTCGTGGGGAACGCACATGAGTAACCCCCTAAAAGCAGTCTTAATCAAGGAATGCTGAACAAAAGACTCCTGAAAGAAGACAGACAGGATAGAAACCTGACCCTTCAAAGTACTGAGTTAGAGACCCGACTCCAACCCATGCAGTAAAAATTCCAGAACCCTGGGAACTGAGAACACCCAACAGGGAAGAGACCAAGACTCACACCAGTCAATGTAGGTACGCCACACCTTATAACAGATAGAAGAAGAAGTCCTCTTCCTAGCCTTCACCATGGACTCAACCATCGAGGCAGACAAACCCTTTCTCCATCAAGATGGAGGTTTCAGCAGCCAGACCGTCAAAGCCAGAGTTTGTAATTGGGATGGCGTAAGAGGCCCTAAGTGAGCAGATCTGGCACTCCAGGCAGAAAGCACTGATCTACTGCCATCTGCACCACGTCTGCGAACCACACTCTTCTTGGCCACCTGGGGGCCACCAGAATCGTAATCTTGCGCAGAACCCTGCCTAGCAGGGGGAATGGAGAAAAGACATACAGAAACTGAAAGGCAACCGTGGTCGCGGCCAGAGGATCCTGGGACAGGGAGACAAAGGCCGGGAGCTTGTGATTGTGACGGAACGCAAACAGATCCACATCTTGTCGGCCCCAACGGTGATACAGAGATTGGAACACCCTGTTGCAGAGGAACCCCCCCCCCAGAATGAATACCGCTGAAATGCAGGGAACATTGGCCTCCACCCAGATCAGGATCAGAGACACTTCCCGGAGGGCCCTCTTGCTCCGGGTCCCTCCCTGATGATTGATGTAGGCAACTTCCATCAGAGTGACCGTGCGCCCCTGAACAGGCAGGCCCTGAAGATGAGTAGTCAAGCGAGCCAGAACTAACCTGATCGCTCACAGCTTCAAGACATTGATAGGTGAATGGCCCTCCTAAGGGCCCCACCTCCCCTGGAACCGCAGGGACTTCCAGAAGGACCCCCCCAACCTGATAGACTGGCATCCATGCTGACCATCTCCCAGGAAAGGGCAAGAAGGTTCCGCCCCCCAATAGGTTCCTTGAGTCTATTCACTACAAGAGGGACCTCCTCACCAGGGGGGAAGACACACAGACCCTGTCCAGGGATGTTGGGTCCTTGTCCCATACAGACAATAGGAGAAGTTGCAGAAACCTCAAGTGGGACTGAGCATAAGGGACCGCTTCCAAGGACGCCACCATCAGGCCCACCAGTCGCATCCCCTGCCTGGTGGAGGGACAGGGACAGCTATGAGGGACTGAGCTTGTGCAAGCAGGTTGTCCACCTTCTGCTGAGGAAGGCATATCCTTGCCTGAATTGTGTCCAGATTCATCTATTACTGACATCCACACACCCCCCCTCTCTTTCCCCCCCAAAGGCTACAGGGAGAATGAGGGAGAATGGCGGCCCTTTGTACAGGGCCCACCGCTACCAGGGCATGGGACAATAATGCGGGAGGGGCATCCCATAAAGGCTCACCATCAGCCTATACCGCCTACCCTTTGGTGGGGGACTGCGGTGGAGCAGCGCTCCATAAGCACACATGGTGCCGCCTACCTTCACCCGACCAGCGCAGCCCAGGCTGGGAGGCACATCACACGAAGGACGGGTGGGAATAGTCCAACAGGGCTGCAGGCTAATAGCCCCGCTCACCTGCGACAGAGTGATAATTTCATGTCTTCGCAGTAAGCACTGCAGAGAAATCTGGGGATTTGTGGGAGGTCCCCGGGTATTTGAGGGGCCGGGAGGAGCCTGTTTTACATGTCTCTGCAGTGCAGCACCATCTGGCGGAGGATAACCCAAGTGTAAGTAATCTATCTGGAGCAGGACGTACTGTATACTAAGAATACAGTGGCCGTATCTATGGCATCCCCCAGCGCCTGGCCGACATCGGCATCCCCAGACTGAACGTAGTCAGCCTCTGTTTCCTGATACAATTCCCCCTCCTCTAACGGGGAATAATCTGACAAATCAACGGAATCGTCGTCAACATCCCACAAGGGCTGGGCCGACGACAAATGTCTCTTTTTAGCCTGGGCCCACCGTGCTAGCAATAATTTTCTCGATGCTGGCCAACCTAGCCCAAACATCAGAGTGCGACTCCCCGCTGGCACCAATGTCACTTGGGGTACGGATAAGGCGGGGAGGGGAAGGCGATGAAGCGGGAGGAGCCGACCCAGAAGGCTGGGTACCAGACTGCCGCGTTATGGCCTTTTGTGCGCATGGTATACAGATCAGCACATTCTCCCCCGTAAGGGATACCCCACACATGGCCCGGATTGTCCCATAGGGAGCCCGAGCCCAGTATCCTGCGGAGCCTCCATATGGTGATTTTTGTGGTCAGTCGCAAGACCGCAGGGAATTTACGCCTAAGCAACCCAGGATGCCCCTTAAAAGTCCCGGTGGGAGGATTTGAGGTGAACAAATTTACACTAGGGACCCCAGGACCAGGAGGAACCCCTTAATATGCACAAATACAATGCAATCTGTAACACACAAACAGGCAACATAAGTGCAATCCTACATATATAAGGCAATAACACATACCTAATTGTATATGTATATAAATATATATATATCTATATCCCAAGCCAGACATGCGTAACCAACAAAAATACACACACACACATGCCCGCAATCAGTGGGGGCCCCCCGCTAGAGAGGGGCCCTCACATAAGCTAAGGAAGTGGCCATCCGGCCCTTACCACCAGGAGCGCAGCTCAGCACCAGCATCAAAATGGCCCCCGAGAAGTGCCTCATGTAGAAAGAGGAAGAGAAGGGGAGGGCGGGCCAGCGCAGAACGCGTGCTCACCAGGCCACGCCCCCCCTCCCAGCAACGCGGATCCCCTAGGAGAGAGCCACAGAACCGCAGCCGCACCGATGAGCCCGGCCCCGCCCCCTCCCTGAACACAGCCTGAGGGGGAGAAGCTCCCCCAGGCTAATCACAGCACCAGATATGGTCCCAGAAGTGAAAAACACCTTGAGTCACACACACAGTGAAACTCACACACCCACACACACAGGGGCATAGGAGAACGAAACCGAATTAACGGCCAGGCCAGGCAACCCCCCCCCCTGAAGGGGAGTAAGGGACCCAGAAGGGGGGGAACCCTGCCAGAATCCGGCCATAAGCATAGAGGGACGGGGCATCCCACACCAGGATCACCAAAAACCTGGATAACCGCCTACCCCATAGTGAGGTCTCACAGTGGAGCAGTGCTCCTTCCGCACCCATAGGGTGCTGCCTACCTTCACCAGGACCCGCAGCCTAAGCTGGGAGGCTCAAATAGGGGCAATTTAGAAAGGGTCCTGACAGCAATAGGGACAATAAATGGCTTACCTGTAAGTAAAGAAGTCTTCATCTTCTGTCTTGTTGCCTTCCCTGCAGAGAAGGAACTGGGGAAATTGGTGGGAGGTCCCAGGTATATATGGACCGGGAGGGGCTTTCTTTTTTGCATATTCACCTCTGCAGAAGTTTGCCCTCTACTGGAGATTACCCACATGTCATGAAGATCGAAGTGGAGTGTATGGCACACTTAGAATATAATCAGCATGAAGAGTAATTGGCTGGGTATGCATGTGATTTCACATGCAATGCTGTTGTAAAACGTACTAAACCTAAATCATAACGCTTGGCATCATAGTACAAACAGTATAGCTGCTTAACTTAAATCTAACATGCAGGATCCCAGAGGGCCCCCCTTCTAATTATACCAAGCATAATTACAGTATGAGACCCCCAGGAGCACAACTAGAAGATAATAGCTCCCTGGGGTGCCCAGGCTGTCTTGGGTAGTCTTTCGTCTCTGTGGGATGCAGACTAATTGCAATTTAGTGAGATCCAGAAAGAAAAATATTCACACTTTGTGAATTCGTCAAAGCAAGAGTGAGGAAGAGACTCTGCCATTTACTCAAAATAGTCTATTTGCTAAATTTAACTAACGATTAACTTAATGATTTGGGGGGGGGGGGTCTGGATGCAATAACTCCAGCAGTTGCTCTATATATAAAATCTGCCCTGGATCATTAATGTGCATTGCAGTACAGGAATGATCCACATAGATGGCTATGTTAGCGAAAAGCTTTAAAGAGTTCAAAGAGCATCTAATGGCATGGTTATGCAGAGGGTAAGTCTGTCTTTGAGAATAGGTGGGTATGCTTCTCTGCAGTCTGTTGGCCTGTGGTAGGGGGTGTACAGTACCGAGGGGAAGCACATGTAGCCATGCTGTATATTGAAAGAACTTCTGAATTAGTACTTTACAGGACAAAGGTGGATTTTGCCCCAGGAATCTTGAAAAAGATTGTCTAAAAAACATTTCCAGATATACCGTAACTTTTAAAATCTTTACTCCATACCATCTATTTATATGCCGCAAATGTTATTTATGTCGATCTGATATTCTAGATGAATGCAAGAAGTTTGAGGGAACAGACTCGACTTTTCCCTGTGTATCTGAAAGAAGGAACAATGGTTTCCTCACATTGTTCTCAAAACTCTCCTTGGACGGAGCAAAGAGAAGCAGATCATCCAAGTATGACGCAATGGCGATCTGATTTAGTCTTAGATATAACATTGCCTCCGCAAGAATCTTGATAGAGATCTGAGGTGCGAACCAAAGACCAAAGGGCATTGCTCTGAATTGCCAATGATTTCTCCACCTAGCATTACTGCAAACTCAGAAATCTTCTGTGAGCCGGAAAAATAGGAAACATGTAGATAAGCATCCTGGAGATCTATAGAGGCCATCCAGACGCCTTGAAACAGGATATCTTCGATGGTAAAAACTGGCTGAATTTTTTGTATCTGATCCTCAAATTTAACTGCTTTAGGTTCAGAATAAACCAATTTTTTCCTGAAGGTTTCTAGACCAAAAACACATGGGAGTATAAACATCTCTGTTTCAAGTGCCATGGAACCTCCTGCTAAAGGGCAGGACCTGTGCTTTTACAGAATCTCTGGAACCATGGGTTACTACAAAACGATCCTGTGAGACGTATTCTAGACTGAGTCCGTCCAGAATTGTCTGAAGGATGAAGGCGTTTTGAGAGACCTTCTGTCAAGGTCGGAAGAAAAAGCAGAATCCTCGCCCCTACCGGTCTTCCGTCAGGACTGCTGCTTAGGCTGCTGAGATGGTTTGAACAAACCTCCCTTAGCCTTCAGCCTCTGGGTTGACCAAGACTTTCTGGAATCCGAAATCCTGTTGAGGAATTCTAGGCTTCTTGGATTCTGAACGAGGCAGCGGAAGGGTATTTTCTCTTCGCCAGAGACTTCTTCCCCACCTCAGAAGAAAGGGTTAGAACCTTTTTGAGTTCTGACCCGAACAAAAGTTTACCCTCAAATGATACATTACACAGGCGTGATTTAGACAACTGGACCTCCTTCCAGGTCTTGAGCCAGAGAGCTCTACGTGCACAATTAATCAAGGGCACACTCTTAGTGTTAGCCCTAATCACACACTCTGCCTGAGGAAGTGATGGTGACGTCACGAAATGCGTTGCAGGGCCTTTTGTGGGGGTTCCAGTGGTGGCAAGCACTTAGCACTTTATGGATAAGTAAGTTATTTACTGGTGTATTTATTTTGTGATTTGTACTTACCTCATATCATTAGTGTTATTTACACAGCTTAACCCAGTTGTACTTGATTTTAATGCACTTTTTAAAAGCACTTGACACTTTTTTGTATCTGTATATTTATATAGCAATATATTATTTATTTTATAGTTTAGAGAGTCCCCCACTGGTATACATTAAGAGACAACCTTACCCCCCCCCCTCAATTTTTTGATGGCAGTATGCATATAAGAGTTATATGTTTTTTTAAAAGTAAACCTTTTTTAATGTGTCTTAGTATGTGATTTAGATTATTAAATAAACTTAACATGATTTATATATAACAGAGTGCCAGTATTAGTCTCTGGTTTTATCCCTTTTTTAGGGGATTTGGGGCATCCCCCCTCTTTTCTATTTGTAGTACCCTTTTGGGTTATACCAGAGCAGGGCACCTGGGTATTATAACGTTTATTATCTGGTGCTGTCTATCTCTCTTTGTTGATTAAACATTATTAGCCCTAATCACTTCTGAAGTAGCATCGGAAATAAAATACACTGTTTTGGAAATAAAGAGCAGGGCGACCAATACCTACTGCCCCGGGGAGTCATTGTTTGTCCCACTCCTGACCTTGCCTACCCAGAGTTCCAAGCAAGCAGGGGTCTAAACTGAAAGGAATCAGTATCCCAAGCCCATTTGAGCAGAATATCTGACCTTTTATCTAGAGCATCTATAAAGGGACCCCATGTTCTTGAAGGAGAGATCCGATTTCCGAGATACCTGGGCCAAAGGAGAATCCACCTTATGGCACTTAGCCCAAACCTCCATCTCAGACTCCTCAAAAACGGAATCTGCGCTTGAGAGACTTAGGAAGGAAGAACCAGGACTCCAGATTTCTCAATTCCCGAGCAATGATGTCCTTTAGCAACTGGTGGATCGGAAAACAGGGATCCCTTCTTTCCAACAAACCCTGGTAAAGGGAATCCTGAAAGGAGAGGAGCTTATCTTCTGATTCAATATTAAGGGAAGATAAAATGCCCCTCATTTTCAGGCCGATTCTCAAGAGAAAAATTAAACCTGCTACGGTGGGAAGGAGGCCTGGAGGCAGATGCCTCTGGAATCCTCCCTGTGCCTGATGAATGGACAGACTCGTCCAAATAGGCACATACCTCCTCTTCCTCAACAGAACATAAGTCTCAGGTCAGGGGTAAGGAGTGACTGAGGTTCAGGCTGGGGAGAAGGTTCCGCCTCTGAAATCGCCCCCGTCTTCTGGGACATAGGGTTTTTATAAAAATCAAATGTATCGGCCATTCTGGAGTCAAAAGTTTCAAAGAAATTCTTCATCATGCAAGTTGCCCCTGTCTACCACCTCCAAGCAAGAATTACATAGAAGCTTGGAAAAACCTTCCAGGAGTTCACACATATCCTAAGTTGGGTCAATTTACTTTTTTTGGGTACTTTCTGCTCCCTAGGCTCCTTGGGCCCCTTAGTCTCGAATCATTTCTGGATTACTTTGTTAGCTCAGAATCTCTGGACATTCCCCTTAAGGAAAGAAACAAAGGAAAAATCATGGAATATCCGCTCCCTTGGTCCTGAAGGAGGAGGGGTGCGGGGGTGTTCGGGGGGGAGTTGTCGACTTACCCCATCCAGTGAAGTGTCACCCACACCCATATGCCTGGGCCATCCAAGCCATACTCCCTGCTGTTTGAGAGAGGCACGGTCAAGGTTTTGATTTTGCAGTCACTGCTGCTGTCCAGAATGCAGGAGTCCACACAGATTCCTGAAGGGGAGGGTCCGGATCCGGCCTGAGTGCCCTAGCTCCAGAATGCCAGACCGGACGGAAATCATGAAAGCTTAACCAGCCCCAAAGGTAAGCCCTGTACTTTTCTGCCCCCCCACCTGAAGAGGGGTGGGGGGTTGTTGATGTTACACTGACCCCCTCACTTCTGCATAGCCTGTAGGGGAAAATGTCCAGACTGCGTTCTGGATCCTGCCCTGGAGACTGCAACTGGGACTAGCTCCAGGGGATGGAATTACCAGGGGGAGTGGATTAAGAGAGGGACCCCCTGCCTCTGGCAGCAGTGCGTTACCCAGAGCACCACCTGAGCCTGCTGGAGAGAGGGGAGAGAGTCCGGACCCGCCATCTTCCCTGGGGAAAAAAAAAGATTGTTTTCTGGGAGGTCCAGGAGGAACCATGTCCAGTTTGTGTTTCCTATTTAAGTGGGAGGAGCTGCTCGGCTAAGCCATCCTGGAGGACTTTGGGGAGTTTATGTGGGGAAGACAATCAGAAGGATAGTGCCTAAGTCTCTGGCAGACTGCATCCAGTCATGTTAGCTACAGCCAGAGGCCATGAAGAGGTTCAGTGAATTAGGGCAGATGAACATTCCAAACTCAGATGAAATCAGGGGCTGCACCTGCCCATAAGGGATGCAGAGATTTTGGGTTTAGTTCAACTTTGTGCCCACACTTCTTCAGAATCCTTTGCTGTACAGAGGTGGCACATAAACAAAATATTTCTAAAAAAACAAAGGCCTTATGTGCCCTGGAAAGCTTGATAAATAATAATCTTTAAAGTATATCTTAAAAGTATAATGGAAATCTAATGTTCAAAGAGAAAGTAAAGTAAAAAAAAAAAAAAAAGGCCTTTACTTTCTCTTACCCCTGCAGCAGGGGAATGTCCCCTTGTTGCAAGCCTGACTGTCAGTCTGCCATGCCACTTGAGCGATCAGGTACACCTTGCGGGTATGGAGAGAGCACAGAGCAGCCTTCCTGCCCGGCAATTTCCATTAGTCACTAATTTCTGCAATTTGGGGAAAAACAAGGTAAGTATGGGATGTCTGGTTTTAGGCTTGCAGGGAGAGGAGTTGTAGAGGGGCATGCAGAGCATCCTATGCTTACTCCTACTTACTCGTGACTTCCAGCAAACCGAGGTCTGTCTGTTTTTAAGGCACTCAAAGGTCCCCGACCCGCATTCATTTGTTGGGACTTTCACAGAACAAAGCTTCAAAAAGTGACTGGCAGCCGACCTCTTCAAAGGCCTCTCTCTAGCTGCACCAAGGATCCAAGGTATCAAACCACACAGGGGCTGTTTAGACAGTTAGTGTAAGATTACGCTGCTAGGGGACTGAAGCCAGACAGATGGGTGTTGTATATACATGCACAGGATACAATGTACCCACTGAAACATGTAAATGTGTTTGTCAGCACAGAAAAGAATTATGTCTTTGCTCATTGTTAGTCACAAAGGAAATCGGACCCCGATGATGGGGTTCTCTGGGGCTGCACAACCCTGGCCAATGCTCTCAAGCAGTTTCCATTAAACTGCATACTGTGAACCCACATCAAAGCATTTAAATAATGAATTAAATGGACTTGGTTTCACAAGAAACAGGATTTCAACCAATTGTAGAAGTAGTCTCATTTTGCCTTACTTACACGTACCTACTAATTCTTTATGTATGTTTCCTGCTGTATCAGCTGGTAGACACACAAGTATAGGTTCTCTATCTACCAAGACTCATTGCATTGTGTCTGACTGGAAGACAGAATCTATGAGGAGGAGAGACTGATTTATAACTGGTTACATCTGTATGTGTCTGACAGCTTACAAGCTTTGGGCACCAGAATAGTCATGCATGTAACAAAAAACAATCACTGAAGCAGCTCAAAAGCTGGACACTACCCTGCCACCCGGGGCATCCAAAATAGGCATGCCCCCTTGTGCTAAACCCTTAGGGTTGCCGGTAAAATCACCTTTACTGGTGGCTCCCATGTTGTTGTCTTTGCCAGCGGCCGCACGTTGGGCTTCCCGGGCGCTCCACAGACTACAGGAAAAAACGGAGTTGGGGCCAGTGGGCTGGGTCAGGTCAGCTGACAATCTTAAGATCAGCCAATCTACGTAATCAGCTGAATTGCCAGCTGGGCATGGTCTCAGAGGTGGGTTTTGTGTGACTTTAAGCTATATACACCTTGCTTGAGCTATATACACACAAACAGCACGTTCAAGCACTGTGTTGCATACCTTGTAGCAAACATGGCTCGGAGAGAGGAGAATGTAGCAGCGTCCTCCTTGAGGGCCTTCAACTCATTTCGGAGTTTCATCATGGTTTCCGTTACCATGGCTTTCTCGTTCTCGTACTTGCTCTTCAAATTGGCAAGCGCAACCTCTGCAGTCTAAAGACAGAAGAAAAAAAAAGAAAATAATTGCACACTACAATACAAGTCCAATATTAAGGCGTGGCTGAACTCAGACAGTGATATTTTGACACATGACACTTCAACCATGTAATATCAGGGCTATTCTACTGTATTTACTGAGACTATCCTTCAGGGTAGAAAATGGAAAGGTTGTGCTTGGATCTATTGTTCTATTATGTATAAAACCAGATCAGACATCCAGTTAACCCCCCCAAGAGTTCCTTTGTGTGTTGTTTTAGTATCTGTCCATTAAACTAGTGGGTAGCGACTGAACTTAAGTGTCAAGCACGGTCCCATGGAACCAGAATTTTTGATATTTGAGTCTGAAGGACCATGGCCACTATTTCAAAAATCTAATAATGAGGAGTTAGAAACCCATCCATTATAATAGGGCACTGGTAGACTGCAGTCCTTCTATTTCAGTAATGTAGGTCCCCCTGTCCGGTTCGGTGCACATCTCTGCAGCCTGTCACACGGAAGCAGGCTCCCTCGTTGAGTAGCAGCAGGAGGTGCACCAGTGAGCAGTGATTGCTCTGGATTAATTAAGTAATTATTAATTTGTAATACAAGTAGTAATCGATTAAACTCCATGGCCAATTGCTACTTACTTGTTTATTGGCTTTCAGCACAGTGCGTAGAGTAGCGATCTGTTCCCTCTTTGTGCTCAGCAAAGACTTCAGCTTTAAGATGTCCTCCATAAGGGCTTCTTTATCTTTGTCTACTGCTGGCCCAAGCTCCTGGCTAGCAACCTGCTGTCGAGAGAGCTCTGTGCTCCTGTCCACTGCAGCTTGTAGATGCTTGATCTGGTCACGGATTATGGCTATGAGATTGTAAATGTTCATTGGTTCTTTTTTGTGGTCAGACACAGGTGATGGTACAGGAGATACTGGGGAGCCAGAATCACTTTGACCATTTTCTGTGGTCAAAAGACCTTTGGAAAGCAGTATTGGAGACCTACGGCCTTTACCCTCAGGACTTGTCCTACCACCTCTTCCTTCCTTGTAGTAATCCAGCATGACCCTATTGGGTGTCACGTTGTTGCACATACAAACATGGTGGTACAAGTTGGCCAGTTCTTCACTAAATGTGACCATTTCATCCTGTGCCACTGTGAGACTTCCTTGTGTTTCTCCAGCTACATCACTAATTTTCCTCAGCTCTTTCTCCAGCCTGACAACCTGGTCTCTGTCTAGGCGTGTTGTTTTCTCTAGTTGTGTGATCTTTTCCACCATAGCTTGTGTTTCACTTTCAAATTTGTTCTTATCCTCTTCGTATTTAGCCTCACATTCTTCATACTTGGCCTTCACCATCTTCAGTTCCTCCTGGAGATCATGGATTTCTGTAACAGCAAGTTTGTATTTGCACTCCAGAATCTCAGGACCATTAATGTCAACTTCATAATAATCCCCATCTTCATGGCTGTCCCGCTCTTTCTCGTTGTCCAGGGCTGACTGGCGTTCCTTGGCAGCATGAAGTTTCTTCATGGCATTTAGATCCTCAGTCAGTCTACTGACTTTGTCATTCTGCTCAGAAAGTGCTCCTTTGGTGTTCTCCAAGAGTTTCTGGGACTCCTGAAGAGTAGACAACAAGCCAACCTTTTCTCTTTCCATCTCAAATAAAAATAAAAACATTAATAAGTAGGGCAGTAACAAGAAAGTGGAATTTATTGTGCTCCCTGTTAACTACTTTTCAGATCAGATTCTTTACTGAAGAATATACAGACCCACAAACCAAAAGGGTTTGACCAGGAGAAAATAATGAACACAGCAAAAAGGAAGTAGAATCTTTAACAATCAGTATTACCATGAACATCAAGAATAACTGAGTAACCCAAGCAGGCCCTGGCCTAAAAGAGAGAATATACAAACATGACATGAGTGGGGTGGGTAGTGCTGTGTTCAAAGAGGTTTGTAAATAAAAAATAAAATCTCACAGCAAGTATTATATAATATATAATACATAAAAGAACAGCAGCTTCTTATTTCTGCACTTACGGGATGTGAACAAGTAGGGCAAAATAAAAACCACCAACCAAATAAGGCTACAACTACTGAGAAAAAAAAATACCTCACCTGTAAAATGGGTATTATAAGTATGTCTCACACCCTGCTTCGGAAGATTAATTACATGTGGGTTATGGTCCAGTAGAGGGCGAACTTCTGCAGAGATGACTAGAAAAAGAAGCCCCTCCCAGTCCATAAATACCTGGAACCTCCCACACATTCCCCAGTATAAGAAAGCAGTAAGGAGACCAGGAAGAGCCAATAAAATCCATGAGAAAAAAGTTTCACCATAAAGAGGATCCAAGATACAACTCAGGGTGGGGCGAAGCAGGGTGTGAGACATACTTATAATACCCATTTTACAGGTGAGTAATCACAAAATGGTATTATTCCAAGTATGTGTCACACCCTGCTTCGGAAGATTAATTACACGTGGGACATCCAATAGCAGTGTTCAAAAAGGGCGGGGATTCCAACAGGCAACAGCGCACAAATTAAACCAATGCAGCATGCAGAACCAATGCTGAAGCCCGCACATCAACCTTATAAAACTTGGAAAAAGTATGAACAGAAGACCAAGTAGCAGCCTTACAAACTTGTTCAACAGAGGCTTGGTGCTGAAACGCCCAGGAAGCCCCAACAGCACGAGTAGAATAAGCAGTGATCTGGAAAGGGGGATCCCTCCCCTTAGCAGAATAGGCCCTAATAACGGCCTGACGAATCCATTTACTAATGGTAGACTTCACGGGCGCCAAACCCTTCTTGGGCCCAGAGGGCACCACAAAAAAGGTGTCCATCTTCCGGAATGGCGAAGTAGCCACTTAACACATCTAACGACGTCCAGAGAGTGCAAGGCCCTCTCCTTATCATTGCTAGGATTAGGACACAATGAAGGAAGCACAAAGTCCTGATTGAGGTGAAAGGCAGAGACAACCTTTGGCAAGAAGTCTGGTTTAAAACGGAAAACCACCTTGTCCTGATGTCTCTCAAAATAGGGGGCCTGAATGGGCAGAGCCGCCAACTCAGAAACACGTCGAACAGAGGTGATAGCCACCAAAAAGGCAACTTTTAAGGTAAAAATGGATAGTGCAGAATCCTGCACTGTTTCAAAAGGAGGACCCTGAAGGTAAATCCCAAACAGGTAACATGGGTTTGCAATATGTAATATGCAATATGGGCCTCCTGAGGACCCCACAGCCCCTGGAACTGACGTTCCCTCCAGAAGCCACCCCAGCCTGACAGACTGGCATCCGTGGTGACCGTCTCCCAACAGGGCGCAAGAAAGGACCTGCCCCCAGGAGATTCCTCTGGTCCATCCACCACCGGAAGGACCGCCGGACAAGAGGGGACAGAACACAAGTCTGCCTCCACCATCAGTCCTACCAGCCTCATGCATTGCCTAATGGACAGAAAAAGACAAATTAATGTCTGAAGAAACGTCCACCTTCGGCTGGGGTAGGAACACCCTGGTCTGAAAGGTATCCAGAGTCATGCCCAGGAACAAAGCCACCCTTGACGGGGATAGAGAGGACTAGGGGTAAATGATTACCCACCCGAACCTCTCCAGCGTCGACACCACCGTCCTGGTGTCCAGCTCCGCATGGTGGAGAGAGGATGACGGAATGAGAAGGTCGTCCAGGTAAGGCAATATACGAATGCCCTGGACTGAGAAGGGCAATCACGCCCGCCAATACCTTGGTGAACACCCTGGGCGCTGAATTCAGCCCGAATGGAAGAGGCACAAACTGGTAGTGCTGGTTGTCTACCACGAACCTGAGGAACCTCTAGTACCCCGGGAAAACCGGCTCATGAAGGTAAGCGTCCTTGATAACTATCCCCTGGACGCAGTGAGTTGACAGCAGAACGCAGAGTCTCCATGCGAAATTTCCTGGTTCTGATGAACCGGTTGACAGTTTTCAAGTCCAAAATGGGCCTTATGGAGCCAACTTTTTTGGGGACCGTAAAGAGGCTGGAAAAGTAACCCAGACCTCTCTCTGTGGGGGGAACCGGACAAACTACCCCCATATTCCAAAGGTTTTGCACCGCCAGAAAAAAGGCCCTGTGCCGCCCCTGGGTCCGACGGAACCCGGGACCTGAGGAATCTTGGAGGAGGCCGGCATGCAAACTTCAGCTTGTACCCAGAGGAAATTACCTCCCGGATCCAGACGTCTGTAACCTCTAGAGTCCAGACCCGAGCAAAGAGCCGCAACCGTCCCCCCATCCGCAGCGGGCTTGGCAACGAACTTGGGTTTAGTACCCCAGGAAGTCCCGGGTCGGGCACGTCCTCTGCCCCTACCCCAGGAATCTCCTCGGAATGCAGTGAAAAAGGTTCCACTGCCTGACCGAGAGCCACGAAAAGAGGAGCTGAATGAGCTGGAACCCCGAAAGGACCGGCACTGTTTCTTGCGTTGAGGAAACTTACCCTCTTTGGCAACAGAGTCTAAATGATCACCAAACAGGGCAGACCCACGAAGGGAAGTCCTGTGAGCGCCTTCTTAGCAGCAACATCGGCTGCCCACTGGCGCAACCAGACCGACCGGCGTATAGCAACCTGCAATGCCGAAGTCCTGCTACACATACGGATAGTATCATCCAAGGCAGATACGACAAAAGCAATGAACATCTCACAATGAGTCAAGGCTGTAAACTCCTCACTGCAAGGATCTAATTGGGAACCTTCCAAAATGGCCCCTAATTAGAGCTCTAGTAGCCACGGCAGTGAGCGCAGAAGCACAAACCGGGCGCAAGGCCGAACCCACACAAGCAAAGGCATGTGAAGCCAATTGAACTAGACGTCAGTCCTCACTATCCTTGAAGGTAGTGGAAACCGGGGTATGCACGACAGAAGTATTAGACAAAAACCAGGACGGGCGCCGCAACCAGCGTTTAACCACATCAACAGGAAAAGGATACTTTCTATCCCACCAGCGAGGGATACCAGGGAGCCGGCTACACTTTTACCATTCCTTAAGAATCAGATTGTTAAAATGCTTCTGATCCGGGAACTCCAAACAGGGTTTGGCAGTTCCAAAAAAAAATAATTCCCCCCAATGCGGAAGGGATTCCGCAGGAGGGGAAATAGCAAGTACCTCAAAAACTTGAGTAAGGAGCCTATGGGTGTCGACAGTATCCCCATGCTCTGGACCGGAATCAGCGCCAGAGTACTGCCGATCCTCAGACGAGTCAGAGTCTGGGAAAAGTTCCCCTTCCTCAAGCGGGGAACAATCAGACCAGTCAAAAGGTTCCAAATCAGCATAATCAAGGGCCGGCGCCGCAAGCGTCACGTGCCGTCTTTTAGCTGGAGCCTTCCTGGCCGCAGAGCTAGCAATTATTCTCTCAATGTTGGCCAGTCTTGCACATACATCAGATTGCGACTCCCCACTGGTGACAACGTCACTTGGGGTCATAACCAGCCGTGGGGGTGTAGGTGATGAGGCCAGCGGGGCAGAACCGTCCACATGAGACCCGGCTTGCCGCACAAGCGCCTGTTGCGCCCATGGTATGCAATTTTGCACATTATCCCCCAAAAGGGATGCCCCACATAACACACACGACCGGGGTTGTCCCAAGGGGACCCCGAGTCCAGTATACTGGGAAGCCTCCATATGGTGATTTTTTGATAGTCGCAATGATCAATAGGAATTACGCTATGAAGCTACCCGGGATGCCCCTTAGTGTCCGTAAGTGGGAGGATTTATATTCACACAGGGAAAAGACCCAATTTGAAAGAGGGCTGGGAGAAAACCTCTTTAAACTAGTAAATAGTCCCACCTGAAAGACATAATAAGGGTACCCTATAATATATAGACATGCACACATATTCACGCAATAACAGTGGCATAGGATAAAGCATGTAAAAAGGTCATAGAACCATATTCACTATTGACCGGGTAATAACGAATATATGGCCAAGCTTATATATATAAATTTGCACATATATATATACATGAATGTACTGACCCAAAAGGCCCTTCTGGCCTTCCATAATTAAATAAACACAGTTGTATGACCTAGAAGACAAAACAGCCCGAGGGCACTCACGCTCTACCAGGTCCGGGAAGCACAGCAATGGCGGCTCCAGGAGAGATAACGAAGGGCGGGCCAGCTCGGATCGCGGGCCGCGTCTGGCCCCGCCCCCTTCCAAGCTGGCAGACGGCGCTCCCAGCCAACGGGAGTAAGAAAAAACGAGCGCGCTAATAGTAGGGGGCGGGCAGCACCAGGCGCGCCAAGCGCCACACCCCGCCCCCTCCTCAGACCGAGCTCCCCCGCAAGCTGCGGAGCCGGCCACAGCCTAGGAACAGCACACGGCGCTACCGGCTGGGCCGCGGCGGTGAAGTCCCCAGGTCAAGTACACAAGCATAATACACACACACACCCAATAAAGACGTGGAAAGCATTGGTCACGTGAAATGGTTTTGTGAGGGGAGATGAGGGAGAGATTATAGGGCCCCCCCCCCTGCCATCCGGGAAAAGGGGGGTAATGGGAGGAAGCCGATAGCTGCAACTTAATAGTGAAGCGAGGGCTATGAGATGGACAGGGCATCCCAAACCAGGGTCACCAACTGGTAGCCGCCTACCCCGTTATGGGGTCTCACGGAGGAGCAAGGCTCCTATAAATACACCTGTTAAGGTGTATCCTACCCTCAACCGGACCTGCAGCCTAGGCTGGGAGGCATAGGGTTTAAAATTAATTAGGTCCGGGCAGAAATAGGGACAAAAATGGCCGGGTGTAAACCCGGCGTACCAGCAAGGAAGAGACAGCCATCTTCTGAATTGCTCGCCGACTCCTGCAGAGAATACTGGGAATGTGTGGGAGGTCCCAGGTATTTATGGACCGGGAGGGGCTTCTTTTTCTAGTCATCTCTGCAGAAGTTCGCCCTCTACTGGACCATAACCCACGTGTAATTAATCTTCCGAAGCAGGGTGTGAAACATACTTGGAATAATATGTAAAAACCCTGGGGGGAAGCGAAACACAGCCTTGTTTCAGTAGACTAAATGGAGGGCTTAATCAACAATGCTGTTAATGACTCTTTCAATGGGTATCAGTCAGGAGAAAGGCTACCTTCTGGCAAGAAGGTAGCAGGTTTGAAGCCTTTCAAGGCCAAGAGCCTTATGGGGGAAGCAGGGCTCACATGACTTGTCCCTAAAAGAATGCACCCAGTTACCTCTTAATCCATTCCAGACTGTAGAAAACGCAATATCCAAGGCAGGGAGTTGGGGCAGGTTAAAGACCAATAACAGTAATCCTTCTTTTAGGTGTATACCATGGCTAATAATATTTTTGCAAGTAATTGCTATGGTATGCAAAAAAACATTTTACCCCCCTAATTCTAATCGAAGCCCGTAAACTACAGTGCAACAAAGAACCTTGAAGCAGAAGGTCAGCACTGTGCAGCAGGTCTGATCTGTATCTAATTGCCCAGAGTCTATATGCCCAAAAGTAATGAATAAACTAGCCCAAATAATGGGTATTGCCGATTTAGGATCCCCCACTGTGTGGAACCCTTTGGGATTGCTGCTATACTCTCCCAGAGTGCTTATGCATGGCATACACTAACAACAGAGGCTGGCATTTTTCCCTCGGTTCTGTCATGCACTCTGAAGTGGTAAAGCGACGATTTGGGATGCTTCAGAGATAGGGAATCGGCTGGCCCTGGAGTCTTTTTGCCCATTAGGGTTTTGTTCCACTTTAATTGGACTTACATGGGCTTTCCCTACAGACCTCAGAGCAGGGCTGCCAGAGGGGCAAAAGGCTCTCCAGCTTACATCTACTCAGTCGTGCAGCAGCAATTACTCTCCTGCAGTTCTAGGACCTGAAGCTGGGTGCTACACTTCTTTGTTCCAGCCTGCAGAGCAATCGCCATGGCAGGATTGGATAAGGGAAAGTGGGGGAGCCAGAAGAAGCCCTGATCCTGAGATCTCCATGGAAAGGCCACTAAAGTGGACATGTCTTTAAATGATTGTTGACTCCATGACTTCTTAATAAAGATCATAAACACAATAAATAGCCAGGACATCAGTAAATCGATTCAGAGCGGGAGATATTAATCTCAATTCATACCTGCATAAGCTGCTGTTTTAGCTTCTGTATTTCTGAGATATTCAGCTCACTCAGCAGGTCAGAGACCAGGCTTGGAGCTGGATCATTCTTCTTGGGGGTCGACATCTTATTTTCAGCATTAATTTTGGTGATGCTGTTATGATCAAAACCATTCAAAACCTCATCGTTGTTAGGCTCAGTGATCTCATCACTAAACTTCAGGCCATCTAGGGAGAAGCTTAGATGGTTGCTGTACATGGAGTCGTTAATGCTCATGTATTGGGAAAGCTCTTTACGCAGGTTGTTTTTCTGCTCACGTTCCGTCTTTAAGGTCTCCAAAGCTTCCTCCAACTGTCTTTCGGATATCTCCTTCAGTCGAATGGCATCTTCCAGCTGGCTGTTTAGGAATTCAGTCTCTTCTTCCAGTCTTTTAATCTCGTGTTTAAGACCTTCAAATTCCACCTGGAGAAAACAATGTAAATAAGAGGTAAATGTGACAGCGGAGATTCTTCCCATATTATTAAAGTGGGCTAATATACCCAAAATTGGCAGCTGTCTCCCCCAAACTCCAGTTACGTGGGCCACGGAGGCAGAGAAAAAGACTAAAGGGGGTAAGAATTCGAAGTCAGCTATTTCTATTAGGATTACAGCAGTCAAATGGAGGATGCAACCACTCGCAACCACACACTTTTATTTTCCATTTGTAAAATTGAAGAATAGAAAGAAGTGTCAAAATATGGAAATGGAGAAATCGGCGGTAGATTTGCTTTTGCTTGAACCAATGAACATTTTGCATGTTTAATTGTTCTGGTGGACCCTATGTTTCCTGGGCTACCTGATAGCAACATCCCTCAATCCACTGCTGTTCCTATGCTATTCGCCCTTGGATATTGAGGAGTGCAATCTTCATACTGTATCACAATGAAGGCTGGTAAAGCTAGGTGACTTTCAGACATTACCACAACCACTTGGGTGTATCATCCACTTCTGGGAATAAGGCTACTTTTTTCAATAACTAATAACCTGCCTGGGCCTCCAATATAACTTTTATGCAGATAACACTCAGATATATCTCTCTGGCCCAAATCTCTATTCCCTCCTCTCTCACCTTCCCAACTGTCTAATAGCTATCTCTTCCTTTATGTCCTCTTGCTCCCTTAAACTGAACATGCACAAAACAGCACAGGTCATCTCCCCTCCGTCTGTCACACCTCCCATCCCTAAAAACCACAATTTCAACTCCTCAAACTCAATGCCTCTCTCTCATTCACATCTAACATTCTCTCACTAGCCACCTCCTGTTGTCTCCAACTTAAAAACATTTCCCGCGTTCCCCTTCCTCTCACTGGATACCACTAAAAAATTAGTGCATGTCCTGGTCACATCCCGACTTGTTTTACCAACAAACAGACTGACACCTCTTCAATCTATTCTGAATTTTGCTGTTCCCCTTCACTGCTCCACTGCTCCTCTTGCTTCCTCAGCACTGTCCCTCTTAGTCAATCCCTCCACTTGTTACCCGTCTCTCAGAGAGTTCAGTTCAAACTTCTAACACTAACCTACAAAACTCTCTCCAACCAGGCCCATTCCTACATTCCATCTGTAATCCAGCGATACCAACCCAGGCGCAAGCTCCACTCTGCCTCAGACATTCTTCTGTCCTCCTCCTTGGTCACCTCTTCGCACTCCCGCTTTCAAGACTTCTCCCGTGCCTCTCCACTCTTCTGAAATGCACCCCCCCCCCCCACTCAATGTCACTCTCAAACACTCCAAGCCTTTAAAAGTGCCCTCAAAACTCACCTCTTCAGACAGGCATATAACCTTGCTTAAGCATTACCTTCACCAGACACATGCTGCCGAACCAAGCTCTACCACCTGTGATCCTGCCCCCTTTTGTCTCCACCCCCAATCCTTTAGACTGTGCGCTCGCAAAAGGCAGGGCTCTCTTTCCTATTGTCTCTTTTCACATTTGGTTTGAACTTTGTAACATAGTTTATAATTATCGCGGGGCAGTATGATTCACCTTGTCAGTAATTATGAAAGAAAAAGAAAAATACAGCACTAAAAAAAACTAAATTAGAAAAAGAATTCAAGCATAAACGTTATTAGTATGTGCTCAACCTTATGGGCTTATCCATTTTAGTGCAAAGATCTTCACACATATAGTTCCCGCCAGCAACTTTTCAGATTCAGTAGTAATTCACAAGTCCAGCCGGAATCCGATAGCCAATTGGCTTCATTCAGTATTGAAAGGTGTAAAATGAAACACCAATCAGCTAAATAGGCTATTAAAGCCACTTAAAAAGGAACAACACACCCGAGCTTCACTTTTTGGGGTGTTGTTCCCAATATCCCCCCAGGACAGCTTAGCCACTCACTTCCTCTCCCTAAACAGGAAACACAAACTGCCAAGAGTATTAAAACCCCACCCCTTTCCTTCAGCCCTCTACAGGAATGAGCCAAGACTCGAAGGGGAAGCAACACCCGTGCAATCAAGTGTAGGAGGTGGGTGAGGTGTAGGACGCCATCCTGGAGGACTATTGGAAATACCGTTACTGGTAAGACTAACTTGGGTTTTCCCCAGGCGTCTTCCAGGGCGGCTTTGCCACAGAAGGCAAGCAAAACAGCGTCCTACCTCAGGGTGGGCAGACTGCCTGAAGAACCGTTTTTCCGAAATTCTGCTGATCATGATTCCACAAGTCCACCTTGTTGTGCCTCAGGAAGGAGTGTGGTGAAGACCAGGTGGTGGCCTTACATATTTGCTACAATGAGATGCCACCATTATAAGCCCAAGAAGCTGACGATGCCCTAACAGAATGGGCTCTAATACCTAAGGGGTCTGGGGCACCCATTGCTTGATAGGTATAGCTATAACATCTCTGATCCATCTCGCTATGAATGCTTTGGATGCCTGCAACCCCTTGCTCTCTCCCCCTCCCCCCAAAGAAGACTAATAGATAATCCAACTTTCTCCATTCTGCTGTAATCTGTAAATAGAGGAGAACCAGTTTTCTGGTATCTAGGAGCTCTAAGGACTTGTCCTCCTGATCCAGGTAAATTTTAGGTAAATATAAGGGATCTGGTCTTATAAGAGGTCTGTCTGGTAACTTTCTCAGATAGAGTTTTTTGATGGACAGGGCATTCAGGTCACTAAACCACCTGGCAAATGTAATTGCTAAGATGAAATATTGCTAAGATGTAATCTTTAAGGATAGCATCTTTAAGGTTGCATCCTTAATGGCTTGAAAAGGGGGGCAACATTAGTCCCTGAAGAACTAATGACAAATCCCAACTGCGAAACATTCTGGCCTTAAAGGGTTGTTTCCTAAAAATGGCAATGAAAAATCTATCCACCAACGTATTAAGACGCTCCTCCAAGAGGACTGAAAGGGATGAAGTCTGAACCTTAAGGGTGCTAGAGACTAGGCCTAACTCATAATCTTCCTGTGGAAATTCTAGAACCAAAGCTACCTTTTCTGTCCTTAAGAACCGAGTCGAGGTGAAGGACCGGTATTTTTTCCATATATTACAGTAGATCTTTTATGTCACTAACTTCCTGCCTTCCAACAAGGTGAAAAAACCTATTACTATCCTTAGTAAGCCCCATTCAGGGTCCACACTGCTAGTTTTAGGGACTGGACCGGTGGATGGATAATTGGGCCCTGGTAAATGACATCTGGAAACTCTGGTAGAAGCCATGGGGGCTCTACTGACATTCCAGACAGAAGGAAATGATTGGATGGACCTGACATTTCCCTCAAGGCTCTCCAACAGGGATTCGGTCAGTCTGGAGAGTTCCCAAGAGCTTGTTTCCCCTAATGGTTTAAAAAGGCAACCACCACGACGTCTGAGAAAATCTGGATGTCTCTGCCCATTACTTCTGACTCTAGTTAGCTCAGGGCTTCCTTTATGGCTAGGAGTTCCCTGAAGTTGGAGGACTTCCAGGCCATGGATCTTGTCCACACACCCTGAAAGTATTGCCCCTGGCAATGAGTTCCCCAGCCAAAGGGTCTGTCGTCACCACTAGGGGTTCTTTCTGATGCAAAGGCCTCCCACCTGCCACAATGCGTGACAAAATCCACCATATCAGACTTTCCCATAAGCTGGATCAGGGTATATATCTCATACCCAAGGTACGTGCATCTGGTTTCAGGGATGGCGCTGGACTTTTCAATATCCAACCTTATGCTGGGAGACGAATTAAGGTTTTCTGCAAGGCTGCTAGAAGGGAAGACCCTTGGAGTCGTCCAAATAAGCTATGATGATAAAGTCTTAGGTGAGCCATTGTTTCTGATAGAGTCTTTGTAAAGATTCAGGGTGCCGAGGAAAGACTGAATTACAGAGCTCAAAATTGACAATGCTTCAACTTTGCCTTCTAGCAGGATTGTGAACCTCAGAAACCTTCTGTGAGAAGGGTGGATAGGAATGTGGAGGTAGGTATTCTATAAGTCGACTGAAACCATCAGTGCCTCCTTCTGTAAGATATATCTTAAAGTGGACCAACACCCAGGATTTTGACTATCCTGGGTCTTGGTCCACTTCGGTGGGGAACCCCCGATCGGGGTGCCCCGCTGTGTGAAACCCCCCCGATCACCCGAAAAACTCACCTCTCCCCGCGCCGACGGACAAGCGATTTGACAGCCGCGGACAAGCGGCTCCTCCGCTGCCGGCCGGCGCGGGCACGTCTAGAGGGGCGCGAGGAAGACAAGGTAAGGGGATTTGGGGTGTTTGGGGGGTTTCACCCCGCGGGACATCCCGATCTCGGATGTCCCGCGGGGAGGGAGGTGATCGGCCCGGGAATCTTATAGATTCCCGGGCCGATCACGGGAGGGTGATGGTCCACTTTAAGGAATAATACAATTCTGTGATTACTCAACTTGTAGAATTGGTATTATAAGTATGCAGCACGTCCTGCTCCAGATAATGATTTATAACAGATGGGATTACCTGACTGCAGAGATGGCAAAAAGAGGCCCCTCCCGGTCCATATATACCCAGAACTTCCCACAAATTCCCCAGTATAGAAAAGTAGTAAGGAGAACCAGGAGAAGCCAATGAAAATTAACAACGTTAACAAGGATAACAATCACCATACAGAGGATCCAAGATAATGCAAACAGGGTGGGGTGGAGCAGGACGTGCTGCATACTTATAATACCAATTCTACAAGGTGAGTAATCACAGAATTGTATTATTCTAAGTATGCAGCACGTCCTGCTCCAGATAATGATTCTTAACAGATGGGACATCCAATAGCAGTGTCCGTAAACAGGGTGGGATCCCAAAAGCAACAAAGCGCAGTTCACACCACTGCCGCCTGCAGAACCTTGCCGGCAAAAACAGCATCTGCTGAGGCCCGAACATCAACCTTGTGAAACTTGGAAAAGGTATGAAGAGAAGACCAAGTAGGAGCCTTACACACTTGTTCAACAGAAGCCTGGTGCTGGAAAGCCCAGGAGGCCCCAACAGCACATGTAGAATGAGCAGTAACACGGAAAGGAGGATCCTTTCCTCTAGCAAAATAGGCCCTAAAAATAGCCTGACAAATCCATTTGCTAATAGTAGACTTAGCAGGACCCTAAGGAACCACAAACAAGGCATCAGTTTTTCTAAAAGGTGCAGTAGCAACTGCAAAGGGGAGCCCTGTGAGGGCCTTCTTAGCAGCGCTATCAGTTGCCCACTGAGGCAGCCAAACAGAGCAGCGTATAGCAACCACCAAGGCAGAGGTTATACTACACATCCTAATGGTGTCATCTAAGGCAGAAAGGACATATGCAATGAACATTTCACACTGTGACAAGGCCCTGAACTCGGCACTAGAAGTATAATCAGGGGCGCCTTCCAACAGACCCTTGAAGAGAGTCCTAACAGCAACATCAGTAATAGCAGAAGCACAGACAGGGCACAAGGCAGACCCCACACAGGCAAAGGCATGGGAGGCCAGCTGGTCAATGCGCCGGTCCTCACTATCCTTGATGGTAGTGGAATCAGGGGAATGGACCACAGATGTGTTGGACAACCCCAATACTGGTGCTAGAAATTCCAGACGTGGTTTAGCAGTACTGAAAAGTTCCCCCTGTAGCTTGGGAGCCGCAGCAGGAAGGGAGATAGAAGGGAGATAGAAAGCACATCAAAAATCTGAGTTAACAGTCTATTGGTGTCATCAGCATCCCAATGATCAGAGCCATAGTCAGCACCACTGAAATGCTGCTCATCAGATAACTCTGAATCCGAGAATAATTCCCCCTCCTCAAGTGGGGTATAATCAGACAATCAAGGAAATTCTCAGTCTCCACAGGAAAGGCAGACGCACCCGGCGCCACATGCCGCCTTTTAGCCGGGGCCTTACGGGCCGCAGAGCTAGCAATCAGCCTCTCAATGTTAGCCAACCTGGAAGACACGTCAGGCTGAGACTCCCCACTAGTATTTAGTTCACTGGGAGTCATAATCAAGCGAGGGGGAGTGGGTGAGAACATAGTGGGTGCAGGCACAGTCACAGATAGCCCAGAATGCAGCGCAAGCGCCTGCTGGGCGCAGGGTACACAGACCCGCACATCATTGCTCACAGGGGATGCCCCACACACTACACACAGCCGGGCTTGTCTCGAGGGGACCCCGAGCACAATATCCTGTGAAGCCTCCATATGGTGATTAAGGTGGCACAACTGGCCAATAGGAATTACGCCGTATAAGCAACCCGGGATGCCCCAAATGTCCGCCAGGGAAGTAGGAGGATTAAACAGTGTAGGCCTCTAATAAAGTTATTATAACTATTATAACTAATAGAGGGGACAGGACCGGGAGAAACCTCTTAAAAAACAGTTATCCCACCTGAAAGACATAATAGTAACACCCCATAAGCACACAAAATAGCGCTGAAGGAACCTCAAGGGGCGGGCCACAGGAGGGTCTGACGCGGCATGCGCCAACAGAGCAAGCCACGCCCCCTCCGAGAAGCGCAGAGACAGGCCAGATGATACAGCCAATGGGCGCGCAGGGATTCTTGATGATGATGCCGCCACTGACCGCGGACGCCAGAAGGTGCGCGTGTCAGTGGCATAATCCCTGGAATCAGACGAAATCAGACACATACAGGACGGAGACGCCCGCTAACCCCAAGGGGCAACAGTCCCCCTAAGGGACGAGAGACAATCCAGGAAAACACTTCCAACACCTGTAGAGGGAATGTAGACCCCCTTTTCTCAGCGATACTAGGAATAAGGCCCAGAAGAAAGACAAAGTCTTGAATACACGAGCATAAGACACCACCTTAGGCAGAAGGTCCGGCATAGAGCGGAACACCACCTCATCTTGGTGTATATATCTATGAACGAGGGCTAGCTAAACAGAGCCGCCCGCTCAGGCACACGGCTGACTGAAGTAACAGTCCCTAGAAGGACAACTTGAGGGTAGGGACAGTCAGACAGCATCCGGAATAGGTCCAAAGGGAACACCCCGCAAGGCAAGCAGAATAAATTCGAATCCCAACAGGGAACATAGAATTACGTGGGGGACGCACATGAGTAACCCCCCTAAAAGAAGCCTTAACCAAGGAAACTTGAGCAAAAGACTTCTACAGGAAGTCGGACAGGGCAGAACCTGACCCTTCCGAGTACTGAGTTGGAGAATTCCAACTCCAACCCATGCTGTAATAACTCTAGAACCCTGGGAACAGAGAATGCCCGACAGGGAAGAGACCTAGACTCACACCAATCAATATGGGTACGCATACCCTATAATAGATGGAAGAAGAAGAAGCTTGCTCCTAGTCTTCCCATAGTCTCAATCACCAAGACAGATAAGCCTGTCTCCATCAAGATGGATGTTTCAGCAGTCAGGCCGTCTAGGCCAGAGTCTGTAGATCGGGGTGATGTAAAGGGGCCCTGAGTGAGCAGAGCTGGCACTCCTGGCAGAACGCACAGGTCTACTGTCCTCAGTACCACGTCTGCGAACCACACTCCACTAGGCCACCCGGGGGCCACCAGAACCACTGGTCCCCCCTTCCAGAGCAATTTTGCGCAGAACCCTGCCTAGCAGGAGACATGGAGAAAGACATACAGAACAGAATGTCCTGCCATAACATTACTAAATCATCATGACCACGGCCAGAGAATCCTGGGATAGGGAAACAAGGGCCGAAAGCTTGTGATAGTGACGGGGCACACACAGATCCACACTGGTTGGACCTCATAGTGACACAAGGATTAGCACATCCTGTCACAGAGGGACTTCCACCGGAGCGAATACCACTGATATGCAGGGAACATTGTCTACCACCCAGATCAGGATCGGAGACACTTCCCGGAGGAACCTCCTGCACCGGGTCCCTCCCTGAATATTCAATGTAGGCCAAGGCCGTCGGCTAGGCCTAGCTCCCCCGAACAGGCAGGCCCTGAAGAGGAGTAGGCAAGCGAGTTAGAACTAACTTGACAGTTCAGAGATTCAAACATTGATAGGTGTATAGGCCTCCTAAGGGCCCTACCTCCCCTGGAACCATAGGGACTTCCAGAAGAAGACCCCCCTCAACCTGATAGATTGGCATCCATGGTGACTGTCTACCCAGGAAAGGGCAAGAAGGGACTGCCCTCAGGCAGGTTCCTTGAGTTCATCCACTACAAGAGGGACCTCCTCACCAGGGAGGAAGGCACACACACCCTGCTCCAGGGAGGCTGGGTCCTTGTCCCGTAGGACAAATAGGAGAAGTTGCAGAAGGCCCCAGGGGGGACTGAGCATAAGGGGCCTCTTCGGAGTACGCCACCAGCGGGCCCACCAGATGCATCCCCTGCCTGGTGGAGGGACGGGGACAGCTAAGAGGGACTGAGCCCATACAACCAGATTATCCACTTTATTGCCGAGGAAGGAAGATCCTTGCTTGAACTGTATAAAAATCATTCATAGGAATGGAGTTACCAATGACGGGGACAATAAGGACTTGGGGTGTTTGATCACCCCTTCAAATAACTCCCAAATGGACACCCTCCAGCCGAGTATCCAACGTAGCCAGGCGTAGAGACTGGGAAGTGATGAGGACGTCCAGGTAGGTCATCGCGCGGACGCCCCTTGGTCTCATGAGAAACCACACCCCCGTCAGCACCCTGGTGAGCACTCTGGGAGCTGAAGAGGGGCCAGATGACAAGGTCACAATTATCAGTGTTGGTCAACCAACGTGAATCTGAAGAACCTCGGTGTCCAGAAGACACGGGGAAGTAAAAATAAGCAGCATTGAGCTCCACAGACGGCAAGAAGCCCCCGACGCGCAAGGAGCCAATGGCCGAGCACAGTGTTTCCATTGCAGAAACCGCCTGTAGTTGATGAATTGCTGAAAATCTGTGAGACCAGATTGGGCCAGACCCATCTTTTTTGGGGGAACTGTGGAAAGGTTAGTGTATCGGCCCCTGCCTCTGCCTATTAAGGGCAATCTGCAAGAGACCCCCAGACCTCGCAGGCCTTACATGGCCTGCACCAGCACCTGAACAGAGGCAGGGACCAGGAGCACCCAGGACCCGATAATCTTGGGGGAGGCCGCGCAGCAAACTCTATCTTGTATCCGGAGGGCGCTACCTCCTGAATCCACCAGTCTGAGGCGTGATACCTCCTGGCATGATCAAGGTGCCGCAGCCGTCCCCTCACTCAGACGGGCAAGGGCGCCCCAACATGCTTGAGGGGATGTTGGTGGAAGACTTAGGCTTAGCCCCGCCAGAGGGGCCAGAGCATTATATGCCGCTCCTGGGGCAGGAGTCTGCACGAGCCCCCAGGAAGGACACCCCTGGATCTTGTTTTACACTATGGTAGGGAGGGGTTACCCTGCCCCGAGGGGCCGGGACAGCCGCCTACGTAGGGGTGAATTGCCCTTATTTACCAAACAGGTCCAGACGGCCCCAAACAGGCGTTGCCCTCTAAGGGAAGCCCAGTAAGAGTATTCTTAGCATCATCGTCAGTAGCCCACTGTCGCAGCCAAACCAAGCGACGTATAGCCACCACAAGGGCAGGAGTCCTTGCACACATTCTAATGGTGTCATCCAGTGCTAATAGGATAAATTTTACAAATACATCACAACTGGAGAGTGCATTAAACGCATCCCAGGGGAGATACTCAGGGTGATGATCAAGCATCTTTCTGATGAGGGTTCTAGCGGCCACTGCAGTGATGACCACGGCACAGACCGAGCGCAGCGCCGTCCCTGTACAAGAAAGGGCGTGGGAGGCCACAGGTCAATGCGCCGGTCCTCAGCATCCCGAAGGGTACTATAAGCAGGGGCTGTAATAAAGGGGGGGGTTAGAAACCCCTACGATCTGCGCATCCACCACGGGGGGTGATGACTAACAATTGACCACCTCAGGGGGAAAGGGGGTATTTCCTATCCCAGTCCCCTGGGACCCCTGGAATTTACTGGGGAAATCCCATTCCTTGAGTACAAGAGCATGGAAACGAGCCTGCTCTAGAAATTCCAAGCGCGCTGTCGCTGTATGGCAACGCTCCCCTCTCGGCTTGGAGGCCTCACCCGGGAGAGAGATAGACAGGACATTAAAGACCTTAATCAACAAATCTTACACTGGCCCCAGTATTCAGGGCCAGAATCGCCATGACTCCTCGGCCTCTCATCAGATGAGCCTGAGTCAGAGACCAGCTCTCCTTCATCAGAAGGGGTATAGTCACCCGGAGTAGTGAACTCCTCAGTTCCCATAGGACAACAGAAAACGGGAGGCGTCAAGGGCCACTTCTTACCAGGGCCCCTGCGCCCTGACAACCTCGCCATAATCTGATCAGCCGTAGGCAGGCTGGAAGACACAGCAGACTGCAAATCCCCACTTGTATGCGACTCAGCAGGAGTGAGATTTAAGCATGGGGAAATAGGTGGATTGAAACGAGGTGCAGCCACTGGCAAGCCTGATTGCAGGGCCAGTGCTTGCTCGGCACATGGTGCGCAGACCCGTGCCCTGTCAGCATCAGCATGGGGTTGACCACACGCTATACACAGCCGGTCTTGTCCCAGAGGGACCCCGGTCACATAATTCTGAGATGCCTCCATATGGTGATTATCTAGGCACAATATGCCAGCAGGGATTTACGCAATAGGCAACCCTGGATGCCCCAAAGACCCGCTAGGAAGGTGGGAGAATTTTACAAGGCCCGCTATAATTTAACCCAGGCCGGGGAAGCCACTGGATTCAACTGTCTGAAGACATAATGGGAATAAAGGGGGTGTCAGAGCCATGCGCAGTAATAGGAATCATGAAAATTGCCCGTGAGGGCACTTACAGACCAAGGTAGGAGGAGGGTCGTTACCACGCGCGACTAGCATCAAAATGGCGCCAAGCGAACCTCGAAGGGCGGGCCAGAGCGGGCCGTGGCACGGAGCGCGCCAAACCAGGCCCTCGCCCCCCCCGAAGAGCGCCAAACTCTAAGGCAGTAGAAAATATTGTAAAAAGAAGCAGAGTGTATGACACACATAGCATAGATGATTTTTACCAATGGAGACGCCGCAGCGTCTGGGGTCAATATTGTAAAGAGAAGCAGAGTGTATGACACACATAGCATAGATGATTTTTGCCAATGGAGAAGCCGCAGCGTCTGGGGCGCCGCCGCCACAGCACATCCAATAAGGAAAGAGACGGCGGCAGATAACAATAAAAAAGCAAACAGCGCGGCTCTGACACCAAGTTACAAGTCAAGGACAATACTAAGGCCATAATCGTGCAATCGCAGTACACTTGAGACCGCCACACACACACCCCCCCTTTCTTTCCCCCCAAGCTACGGGGGGAAACGGGGGAGGATGGCGACCCTTTGGATAGGGCCCAGCGCTACACGGGGCAATAATGCGGGAGGGACATCCACTATGAGGCTCACCAACAGCCTAACCGCCTACCCTATGGTGGGGGACTGCGGTGGAGCATGGCTCCGTTAAGCACACATGGTGCTGCCTACCTTCACCCGACCAGCGCAGCCCAGGCTGGGAGGCACATCACAAGGAGTACGGGTGGGAATAGTCCAACAGGGCCGCAGGCTGTAAAAGCCCCGCTCATCGGCGAGAGAGTGATACTTCATGTCTTCGCAGTCGGCACTGCAGAGAAATCTGGGGATTTGTGGGAGGTCCCTGGGTGTTTGAAGGGCCGGGAGGAGCCTGTTTTTGCATGTCTGCAGTGCACAGCGCCATCTGGCGGAGAATACCCAAGTGTAAGTATTATATCTGGAGCAGGATGTACTGTATACTTAGAATAAGGAGATTGCCCTTGAAGGGAAGTCCACATAATTGTGGCTTAGATGCCTGGTCTCCCTACCATGTTTTAAGCCATAGAGCACGCCTGGCAATGTTAGAGAGTGCCATACTTTTTGCACTTGCTTTGATTGCTTCCACAGAAGCGTCCATGATAAATAATATGACTTTAGAAACATAAGATAAGGTATCTCAGATCTTCTCCCCGGGGAGCCTCCGAATAGGGTCACTCCTGAGACTGTCAACCCACATCTCTAAGATACGGCCCACACAGTTCGTGGCAATTAAAGACTTTAAAAGAAAGGCATCAGTGTCCCAGACTCTTTTCTGAGGCTTGTTTATCCATAGGGCCTTTTAGAGACCTGGGCTAAGGGACTATCTACCCTGGATGACTTAGCCCAAGGTGCTATGTCTGCTTCCTCAAAGGGGGACCTGCATTTTAATGATTTTGGGAAGAAGAATCTTCTGGGTTCCTCAACTGCCTTGACACCATTTCCTTAAATGAGTCATGGACAAAAAACCTAGGTGTTTTAGGATCTTGAAAGCTCTGATATAAGGAATCCTTTAGTGACATAGGCTGGGCTAGGGTTTCAATTCTTAGCATGGTATAGATGGCCTGAATGAGATCAGACGTATCTTCTACCACAAACCTGAATCTAGAACTGACATCTGTTTCTATCTTAGCTGATGGTTCTGTGTGGCAGGAATGAATAGATACGTCTGATACGGGTTGGGGGAGACCTGGGATCACCCCGGATGACCCACTTGCTTCTGTCCTCCGGATTAGTTATGGTGGGAGCCCAGAGGGCAGGCAAAAACTGATCCAGTTTGGATCTGTATGAGGCAGAAGTGCTATCCATTCCCCCTTTCAGGCACTCCAAAAAACCTGGGGGATTAAGATTAGGCGTAACCACATCAGATCATACATAACGGATTGTTCCAGATGTCAGTTAGGGGAACCTGCCAATTTTGGCAGAATTTAGGTTGGGGGCCTATACTTAGCTTCCTTAGGGGTCCTAGGCTCCTTAACATCCTTATTTCCCTTAGGTTCTTTAGGCTTGACATGCTTCTCCTTTCCCTCCTTAGCCTGAAAGAGAACGCAACATAAAGCCATTAACTAGGGACCTGGGCTCCTCCCTTTCCCTGCACCAACAACCACCTCAGGTTAAAGAGTCCTGTGAATCACCACTGCCCATAGTAGCTGCAATGCGGCTGCCGCTGCTACTCCAGCCACTAACCTTTTGTGTTTCTCTGCTGCTCAGCAGAGAAACCCAGGTCTCCTTCCCTCAGCGTTCAGGCCCCATCTTGGGCACCTATGGATGACGTCACATGCACCCGGCGCAATGACACGGCATGCCCAACCCGGAAGTGACATCATGCATCTGCCCTCAGCGTTGCCACTACCCGGAAGAGAAGGGAGCACTTCCAGCCCACCTGCCCTCCTAATGGCCTAATGAACCTCAGAACACCATACTTACCCTGATGCTGCTGCAAATACCCAAGGGACACCAGTGAGTTCCAACTGCCGCCAGGCCTGCCGTTGATGCGTTTCACTGTCCATGCGAATTTCACTAGGCTGGGTCTAGTGGAGTTCATTTATAATTATTCTAGCTGGAATTGTGGATTTAAATGTGGCCTGAAATACTACGGAATCTGAGAATTTAGTGGCAGGCACGATATGTGTGATTTCTGCACTAAAATGGATAAGCCTTGCAAATTTATACAAACTTTTATTGGACATTTGCTATGTGCTCTGGACAGGGGATATTTATGTTTCCTTTTTATCTGTTTGTCTAAAATTATACCTTGTACCAACAAAGATGACACAATATAAATAAAAATAATAATAATAGAAAAGGGCATCATGATTTCACATTTAAGAAATTAGAGGTCTTGTAGAAAGTACCTGCAGACGTTTCGGAACTGATTAGTAAAATCAGGTCTACTTTAAACCTGCTGTGACCAAAACATGGAGGTTGTCATTGATGACCACCTTTTGAATGAAAATTCATCTCTGTTGCACTACTTTGTATAGTGTCCCCTCACTGTAGCGGAGGGGGCATGCCTGGCAATGTTTGATGCACCCCTCTGTACAGGGAGGTGGGGCATGCAAGTACATTGCCGGACCAAGGCCTTATAGCACAATAGAGATCATTAATCCCTAGATAAGAGTTTTATTTTCATTGCTAGATGGAAAATAGAAAAACCACACCCTCTAACATACATCCTAAAAAAGCTTTTTAGCAGTAAGTGAAGAGCAGATGGGCACTGTATATTTAACATCACCATAATCTAGGAGATTATCATTATCATCCAGGTAATAATGGGGATAGCAAAGTACCAACCTGGTTTTGCTTAAGAACTGACACTTGCTTCTGCAGAGATATGTTTTCCTCCTCCAGCTCAGTGTAATCTTGGAGCAATCTTGCCTCCCGGAATTTATACTCCTTAATATCATCGCGAAGTCGACCCCGCTGTGTTTCCACATTTTGATTCAACTGAAATTAATTACAGTAGACAATGAGACAAAACTAATCTGTGATGTATGCATTGATTTTACATGTTCAGCACATAGTAAACACATTAGGTAGTTGGTAACCAATTCGATGTCCCTAAAACGTCACTAGAGGAGGTAAATCGTTACTCATGGGATCTTTGCTTTAAAGTGGATCAACAACATCCTATGGAAGAAGTAGGTTGTAATACCGCGCTGCTCACAATTACAATCAAATAGTCCAATTTATTCCAATCTATTAAGAAAGGCGGAGCTCAACGTGCGAGATGTAAGGTTCCAGTCCTTACATGGGAAGTTTCACAAATATCACATAAACATATGATTACACAGAGCTCTCAATAATCCACCGTAGTGTACTTCAATCCACACGTGTTAGCACACAAGGAAATCCACCACCGATCAATCAAGCCTCTTACCAGACATCTAGTATAAATCGGCAGAAAGGTCTGATCTCTCAGTTGAATCCCAATTTTCTCTGGATTTTTCTATTAATCCTCAATATGATCTTCGGAGCGATCAGATTTTAATTAATGATCAGGAACCAGAGATCATTTAATTCTACTCCAAAATTATATTCAAGGATGAGAACTTAACATCCATGGATCAACAATGGCTCAAATTTAATTGACCATGTGGGGAGAAATTAAAAAGATATATAGTGCAGATTGTCTAAAAATATCTAAACTTTAATAAATAAAATTCGCACTCACAAAGAATTCAATTAAAATAAGCAGAATTCAAGTACAGCTGTCATGTCAGATAGTAGTTCTCACCACGCCGACACCCAGAACGAACATGCACTCAAGCTTAAAAGTATCCTGATTACTCCAACGCGTTTCACCCACGTGGGGCTTAGTTAAAGCCCCACGTGGGTGAAACGCGTTGGAGTAATCAGGATACTTTTAAGCTTGAGTGCATGTTCGTTCTGGGTGTCGGCGTGGTGAGAACTACTATCTGACATGACAGCTGTACTTGAATTCTGCTTATTTTAATTGAATTCTTTGTGAGTGCGAATTTTATTTATTAAAGTTTAGATATTTTTAGACAATCTGCACTATATATCTTTTTAATTTCTCCCCACATGGTCAATTAAATTTGAGCCATTGTTGATCCATGGATGTTAAGTTCTCATCCTTGAATATAATTTTGGAGTAGAATTAAATGATCTCTGGTTCCTGATCATTAATTAAAATCTGATCGCTCCGAAGATCATATTGAGGATTAATAGAAAAATCCAGAGAAAATTGGGATTCAACTGAGAGATCAGACCTTTCTGCCGATTTATACTAGATGTCTGGTAAGAGGCTTGATTGATCGGTGGTGGATTTCCTTGTGTGCTAACACGTGTGGATTGAAGTACACTACGGTGGATTATTGAGAGCTCTGTGTAATCATATGTTTATGTGATATTTGTGAAACATCCTATGGAAGGTTACATTTAAAATAAAAAGCAATGTATCTCATCTTCTTAGTGTCCTGGTAAAACAATTGGATAAAAATACTCAAACGATTTTGGCTTTAAAGGAAAAACTGGGGGAAACTGAAATCTTCTTTTGGCTCTCATCTTCCTTCTACACTATTTTCAAATCGGTACTAATTGCCCCAGCATGAGATTGTGAGGAGGGGGCTTAAACCACTCATTTAAAATATCCTGTCAGAAACCAATGGCATACAAATGGCATACCTGGGGAAAACGAAAATTAAAATCACTATAAACAGGGATAGCAAGCAGCATTGAGGGTAGGGGAGCAAAATAGATTGAGTTGTTTTTTTGGGGTTTCGGTCCACTTGTGTGTTGAGGGGTTTCCTCCTAGTATGGCTCCTGAGGCATTCCTTTTCCCTATTTTAGATAGTTGGGAGGTATGCAGAAAGAACATTCTGATTTCCATTTCCTGTGTGAGAAAGTTGTGTGGTATGCTCTAGCTCTTTCCTTTAAAACTCGTATGGCAAATAAAGAGATGATAAGGGCTGTTACCCACAAACAGTAACATGCGCCAATGTAACTGGTGGCAAGCATGATGCATAAAGCAGTAGGAAACAGTTTAGCGAGATTCTGCTTGGCAGCTATGGACCCCCTCCTATATCCCTCTATTTTTATTTAATCTGTTGAAGTTTCCTATCTATGATCCTAGCCAAACCGCTATATACCGCCTGTGACAACAGCTGATGCACCAATAAGACTATAAAAAAAGACTGAAGTCACACTTGGGGGGGGGGGGGGGGGGGGTTATTTTATTCTTGGTTTAAATTCTATATATAATTACTGCAAAGGATGGGTGGGCAACAGAATGCTGCTTTTAAAAATAGAAGTGTTAATAGTTATTATATATTATATTATAGTATATATATTATAGTTATAATATATTTATTACTAAATAAAATAAATGAATAAATCAAGAAATGAAACGCATAGCAAATGTGCAGACGTGAAATTAACATAATTTCTAGGTACGCAAAGTCAAAGATTACGGATAAGGATGTAGGCTTAACCAGTTATGACCAGGTGTAAACAGGTGATAATTATCATAATTTTTATATTTAGGTCGCAATACAGTCATGAAATGAAACATAAAGACCTATGTAGGAGTCCTACACTATGGTAAGATTGGACACAGCAACACAAGATTTTCTGTCCAGAATGCAAGATCCCTAGGGGGTATACCCTTTATTGTTCCCCTTCTAGATTGTAAGCGCTAGAACATTCTGTATGCTTCTCCTTTATACTATACAATGTAGATTGTAGATGTGAAAAATCAGAATATATATATATATATATATATATATATATATATATATATATATATGAATAATTAAAAAAAATGGCTGCCAAAAGACTTTAAGAGAGCCCATGCTACGCTTAACATCAAGATTGAAGATTCTTAGGGGGTGAAGGTCTGCTTTAGCACATATGTAATTCACCTATTTCCCCAACTGCTTTGATTTCTGCTTTGCCATTAGCCAATGGCATGAGACTGTGAGCAATGTGTTAAATCCCAGGCACAGAGCAGCCAAGAGGAAGGGGCTGTACGCAACAAAAGGCAATTCTTCACACAAAGCTGCTCCCCTAAATCTGGGGAATAAATTACGGCAATGGCAGAATGTGGCTAAGTGAGGAGAATGGCTTTTATTAAGCCTTTTCAATGCATAATTGTGCATGCAAATTAGAGAGTCATTGCGCTGATGAGTATGTGACACTCTGCCGCAGATTAATGGGATGAATGCTTGAAAGTGTTCTGCAGTCCTGAGATACCGCAGATATCGGGATATATTTTCAAGACTGCTCTGAACATGACAAAAATAATAGCAAGTAAAATCATAAAATCATTCACTCACGAATTTAAAGATCAGAAAAAATAGGTTTTCTATTATTCTTACAGCAAAGCAGTTAAAAAGACATGTAAAACCCTCTGGTTACCCTGGTAAAAAAAAAAACATTATGACCCCCCAAAAACACTTCTCCCCAGGCCCAGAATTTCAGTATTTACCCAAATGTGAAAGGATCTATGCTATCTATAAGGGAGGCTGGGGGCTGCATGTAGGTGCCTAGGGGCGAACTGTAGAACAGCAACCAGCTTTCCCTTGGCACCTAACCTGGGCTCCACTTAAAGAGTACCTCCAGTTAAGACTACCTAGAGATCCTTTGACCCTTGTAGCATGGGGTATCCAATTTAAATGCCCCTCTGTGCACACATCACCCCGCCATATCACACAGAAACAAATGCTTCTGCATTCCAGCCTGATTGTCAGAACTATAATCGTTGAGTTCTTGGTTCAGCAAACAGGATTGGCTGCCACCAGTCATATGAGTGCAGAAGGTGTAAGTATGGATGTCAAAGCTTCTCAGGAATCACAACTTCTGGCATCCCCTTGATGGGCAATCCTTGGCAGGCAGAGGTGGGATTCACATTTTTAAATTACCCGTTGTCAAGTGCTGCACACATTTATATTTTTATAAAAATGTTTGCATACAACCTAACAATCAGCAAACTGTGTAATGCTATTAAAATCTGTCTAAGCAATATTAATGGATTGTATAACTTATTTGTGCCAGTTCTCAGTTCTGAGAACTGTTCCCCAGAACCAGGGAAGACCTGCTGAATGCCATCTCTATACAAAGTGGATGGAGCTGTGCTTACTATTCACCATCATGTCTAGATATCGGCTCCCAAGGATTAGGCTTGTGTAGCCCAAATCTTCCAAAAGGGCATGTATTAAATATCAAGATGTACTGTGGTGGATGAAAGTAGAGACCCACATTGTACAGTGCCATGGAGGATGATAGCACTTGATAAATAAACAATAATAATAATAATACCCTGTTTCTTTGTTATTAAATGTTTTCAGTGTTTTCTTGCAGTTCCACATGGCACTATATTCAGTTAGTCCACTAGGTGTCAGTGTCCCTTATTAGGAAGCGATAGCAGCATTATTTATTTAGCCATCCTGGGAGTGAATAACAGGTTTTACATTGTTTGTTGGGAATATTATTACTATTTACTCAGGCGTGACACCCAGACTACGCTTGTTTGAAGTTGCATTATCTGATTAATTAGCCTGACATAACATGTATTGTCTGCAAAACCCAGTGTAATCTAAACTGGAAAATCAGATCAGAATGATAAATGCTGCAAAATGAAAATGCCAAATGGTTAATGCGTCCGCTTTCAGAGCAAACACTTGTCATTCATAGTGATCACAACATAGGTATAGTGCCAGGATAAAATAACGGGCCATACTCACCTTACATCTAGGCTAAGCATAAGAAGGCTCCTTCTGTTTCTTTATCAGTCTTTGAAAGCAACCCTCAACCCGACAGACCATCCACACCGGCAATGCTCTGTATGTCCAGTGCTGCCAAAACCAGCTGATAAGACAAGAGAGACAAACATCTTCTGCTATCACCTCAGCACTGGATAATCTGACCTGGGGGTAAGGGGAGCGGAATAGGATGGTCCCCTGGCTAGGGGGTGCACCTGGGAGGGGGGTCCCTGGAGTTGGGAGGGCGCCCTGGGAGATCCTGGGTGGGATGGTTTGGGTTAGAATGAAGATTTTTTTGAGGAGTGTACAGTGTAGATGTAGTTATGAGAGGTGGGCACTAGATGCCTCCATAGGATAAGGAATAGAATAATTACTATCATAAAAATGCCTCCTTGCCACATAGGGGTAAATTGCACCCTGGAAGACCGTGGTGACCATCAACTCATGAACAGTGCGAGTACCTCGGGACCCTAGTCAACCCCATTGACCCCATCTGGAAGATAATAGCCCCGGCATCCCTAAGTACATGCATCACCCCCTCACAGCTCTGAAACACAGGTGTGAAAGTATTAAAGTGGAACAAGATCACCAAGACATATAGAAAAAAGATGGCAGGAAATACCACCCTCAGGGCAGAAAGTTGCCATCCACAACACACAATTAAAGCTATCCCGGTAGGAGAAATGATCCGGGCACGCAGAAATTGCTCAGATCAAAAGGAGTTCGAGGAGGAGATTCAGGTGGTAAAAAACAGATTAAGGGCTAGGGGCTATTCAGAAGAATTACTAGCTAGAGCAGAAGATATAGCGAAATCTAAAGATAGAAGAACTATGCTCCAAAAAAGAAAAAAACAAAGATAAAAGTAATTATAGTAGGAGGAATAAGCAGTTTTACAAACAAACTTTTAGTTCTGAAGCTACCCATGCCGATAATAAGGACCCCATTCTGGTAACTACCTACAGTGAGGAGTTTTTTGCCATCAAGAAAATTATTAATAAACATCTACCTATTCTGAGTGGAGACCCTCAGCTGGGTAATGTAGTAAAGAATGGGATTAGAGTTATTAGTAGGCGCTCGCCCTCCTTGGGCCAGAGGTTGTCCCCCAGTCTTTTTGAGAGACACAGTGTGGCGCCATCTACTTGGCTTACATGTAGTGGTTTCCATGGATGTGGGGGACGCCGCTGTGGGATGTGTAAACTTGTTGCTCCTGGCAACAGTTTTCTGTCTTCAGCAACGGGTCAACAATATATTATAAGAGGCTTTATGAATTGCAACTCCAGTAATGTAATTTATTTGATTACCTGCACGTCATGTCAAATACAGTATGTGGGGTGCACTACCAGGCCCCTTAAAAAAAAAAAAAAAAGAATCGCTGAACATGTGGCAGCGACATCTTTAAATCGCACAGATTCCACCTCTAATGTAGGACGCCACTTCAGGGACGTTCATGCAGGGGATCTAATCAATTTTACATGTATAGGTATAGAAAGAGTTAAATTGGGTCCCAGGGGGGGAGATCTACATGCTAAACTTCTCCAGAGAGAAGTTTCGTGGATTTTTCGGCTTCGCACCAGGGCCCCTCAAGGTCTCAATCATCGGTGGGATGTAGATCTATATCTCCGCCGCTAAATAATTTATGTGCATATACTGATACAATATGATGAAATGACAGGCATTGATTACAATAGGTTTCCTGAGAGAAGGTTTTATATTCAATAAAAAATCAAATAATGTTGGATTTTTGTACCAGGATTCATATATTAAGGTTAATGATTATTAATAATACAGCTAGAGAAAGTTGTGTGCATTATATATAATGTGTTGTTTTCTTTTTTCTCCTCCTTTTTGATTGAGGAAGGTTTTATATGTAATCTGTATAAAGCGCATGAGATGCTCGAGGCAGATGATACAATGTATCTCTCTTGTATCTCTCAATGTATCTTTTAAGTAACAGCGCTCTCACTAAACATGTATCAGTAAATGTAATGTAATGTTTATTCATGCAATACAATGTATCTCACATTGCAACACTCTGCAGTTCTTGGACTATTTTTTGAATTGGCGTCTATTAACAATGTGTATATTCCTTTTTTCCGTTTTTTTGAAACACAATTTTTCTTTTTTAATTTAATTGTGTTTGGGAGTGAGAAGGCTTGCTCATCCGGCTTTATAATGATCTAATTAACTCCAGGTGTGCAACAATGGGAGATACATGCATGGTGTTAGTATTTAAACAGGCTCCATGGGAGTAGTAAGCAATGTCATGATTAAGGGCTGAGTCTGTGCCCGAAACGCGTTGGCATCTAAACTGCTCCCTCATGCTTTACTCTGACTCATATTTATGGATGGAATGCTTTTAAAGAATTTTGTATGGAACAATAAACGTGGATATTTTATCCTTTCAAATGGATTAAGGCTGGCGTTTCCTGATTGATTAAAGTGGAACAAGATCAGCCCATGCTGAAGAGTCACTTAGTTGTGGGATACGTCAACAGTGACATGCAGCAATAAAAAAGCAATTCTGTGAGTACTCACCTGTAGAATTGTTTTTGTTCTTGCATGGCATGGCCCGCTTCGGTATTCATAACAGTTGGGTTATTCCGCCACAAGGTGGCGCAATGGTACTGCAGAAAAGCTGTGGCTTGTCTCGGCTCCCTATAAAAACAGGCTTAACCATAGAGTTCCCCAGCGTACACAAGCAGTGAGACAAGAAGCCGGAAGAGAATAAGTAAAAAATGTGAAAAAGTTAAAAGACCCCAATTGACTTGGAACAATCACCATAAAGAGGCAACCAAGAACAACGATAACAAGGGTGGGGCGAAGCCGGCCGTGCCATGCATGGTAAAAGCAATTCTACAGGTGAGTACTCACAGAATTGCTTTTTTCTTTATTGCATGGCACGGCCCGCTTCGGTATTCATAACAGTTGGGACATCCAAAAGCAGTGTCCAGAGTAGGGTGGGATCCCCAAAGAGTAACGGCCAGTAGTTCAAGCCACTACTGCCTGAAGCACCTTGCGGCCAAAAGCAGCATCCGCTGAGGCCTTAACATCAACCTTGTAAAACTTAGAAAAAGTATGAACAGAAGACCAAGTAGCGGCCTTGCAAACCTGTTCAACAGAGGCTTGGTGCTGAAAAGCCCAAGAGGCACCAATAGCAGGAGTAGAATGAGCAGTAATCCTAAAGGGAGGCTACTTTCCCTTAGCAGAATAGGCTGATAGTGGATTTAGCCGGAGGCAAACCCTTTCTGGGTCCAGAAGTGAGAACAAAAAGAGCATCAGACTTCCTGAAAGGCTCAGTGGCGTCCAAATAAAACTCAGAGCCCTGACCACATCTAGGGAATGCAGAGTCTGCTCTATGAGAAAAAAGTTTCACCATATAGAGGATCCAAGATACAACTCAGGGTGGGACATACTTGTAATACCCATTTTACTGGTGAGTAATCACAAAATGGTATTATTCCAAGTATGTCTCACACCCTGCTTCGGAAGTATTAATTACACGTGGGACATCCAATAGCAGTGTCCAAAAAGGGTGGGGATCCCAACAGGCAATAAAGCACAAATTAAACCACTGCAGCTTGCAGAACTTTGCAGCCAAAAACAGCATCCGCTGAGGCCCGCACATCAACCTTATAAAACTTGGAAAAAGTATGAACAGAAGACCAAGTAGCAGCCTTACAAACTTGTTCAACAGAGGCCTGGTGCTGAAAAGCACAGGAAGCCCCAACAGCACGAGTACAATGAGCAGTGATCTGGAAAGGGGGATCCCTCCCCTTGGCAGCATAGGCCCTAATAACGGCCTGACGAATCCATTTACTAATGGTAGACTTGACGGGCGCCAAACCCTTCTTGGGCCCAGAGGGCACTACAAAAAAGGCGTCCGTCTTCCGGAATGGTGAAGTAGCCACCAGATAGTACTTTACACATCTAACGACATCCAGAGAGCCCTCTCCTTGTCATTGCTATTGGATGTCCCACGTGTAATTAGGAAGGAAGCACAATGTCCTGATTGAGGTGAAAAGCAGAGAGACAACCTTAGGCAGGAAGTCTGGTTTAAAGCGGAAAACCACCTTGTCCTGATGTCTTTCAAAGTAGGGGGCCTGAATGGATAGAGCCGCAAACTCAGAAACACGTCGAACAGAGGTGATAGCCACCAAAAAGGCAACCTTTAAGGTGAAAATGGATAGTGCAGCATCCTGCACTGGTTCAAAAGGAGGACCCTGGAGGGCAGACAACACCAAATTTAAATCACAAACAGGTAAAATGGGTTTGCGAGGAGGGCGCACATGAGTGACCCCCTGAAAAAAGGTCTTAACCAAAGGATGAAGAGCGAAAGATCTCTGAAAGAAAACCGCCAGAGCAGACACATGCCCCTTAAGGGTGCTAAGTTGAAAACCCATGTCCAGACCATGCTGAAGAGACTCCAAAATCCGAGGAATGGAAAACACCCGACAAGGAAAGGCCCTAGCCGCACACCAATCAATGTAGGTCCGCCAGGTACTGTAGTAGATATTAGAGGAAGATTCCTAGCCCTGACAAGGGTCTGGTCAACGGCTTCAGACAAACCCTTTCCTTTAAGATGAAGGTTTCAGCAGCCACGCCGTCAAAGCCAGCGTTTGTAAATTGGGGTAACAAAGCTGACCTTGTGTGATCAGATTTGGAACCAGAGGCAGCCTGAATTGATCGACCGCCAGCTGCACGACATCTGCAAACCACACCTGTCTTGGCCACCTTGAGGCCACCAAGATTGCTGGCACACCCTCTTGAGCCAGCTTGCGTACCACCTTGCCCACCATGGGGAAGGGAGGAAACAAATACAGGAGACAGAGGTCCCGCCAGGACAGAGATAGGGCATCCACTGCCAGAGCCAGAGGGTCCTGGGACAGAGACACAAATGCCGGAAGCTTGTGATTGTGGCGAGAGGCAAACAGATCCACCTCCGGCCTCCCCCACCTGCGACAGAGGGATAGAAATACCTTGTTGCTGAGGGACCATTCCCCCCGGCGAGAGGTCCCCCTGCTCAGGGAGTCAGGTTCTCCACCCCTGGAATGTAGACTGCCGAGATGCACGGAACATTGCTCTCGGCCCAAGCAGGAATCGGAGACACCTCCCGGAGGGCACTCCTGCTGCGAGTCCCTCCTAGGTGATTTATGTAGGCGACCGCTGTCAGATTGTCGGAGCGAACCTGAACTGGTATGCCCTGAAGGTGATGTGTCAGGTGCGACAGCACCAACCGAACCGCCCTCAGCTCCAGAATGTTGATGGGGATATGGGCCTCCTGAGGACCCCACAGCCCCTGGAACTGATGTTCCCTCCAGAAGCCTCCCCAGCCTGACAGACTGGCATCCGTGGTGACCGTCTCCCAACAGGGAGCAAGAAAGGACCTGCCCCCCAGGAGATTCCTTTGGTCCATCCACCACTGGAAGGACCGCCGGACAAGAGGGGACAGAACACAAGTCTGATCCAGAGACCGAGGACATTTGTCCCAAACCGATAGAAGATGGAGCTGAAGGGGTCTCATGTGAAACTGAGCAAATGGCACTGCCTCGAAGCAAGCCACCATCAAACTTACCGGCCTCATGCATTGCCTGATGGACGGACGAGGGCTGGACAGAAGAAGACGAATTAGTGCCTGAAAAACTTCCACCTTCAGCTGGGGCAGGAACACCCTGGTCTGAATGGTATCCAGAGTCATGCCCAGGAACAAAGCCACCCTTGACGGGGATAGAGAGGACTTGGGGTAACTGATTACCCACCCGAACCTCTCCAGCGTCGACACCACCGTCCTGGTGTCCAGCTCCGCCTGGTGGAGAGAGGATGACGTAATGAGAAGGTTGTCCAGGTAAGGCAAGATACGAATGCCCTGGACACTGAGAAGGGCCATCACGCCCGCCAATACCTTGGTGAACACCCGGGCGCCGAAGTCAGCCCGAAGGGAAGAGCCACAAACTGGAAATGCTGGTTGTCTACCACGAACCTGAGGAACCTTTGGTGTCCCGGGAAGACCGGCACATGAAGGTAAGCGTCCTTGATATCTATTGAGGTCATAAAGTCCCCCGGACGCAGTGAATTGACAGCAGAGTCTCCATGCAAAATTTTTTGGTTCGGATGAACCGGTTTTTAAAGTGGACCAACACCGAGAGGTGATCGGCCCGGAAATCTATAAGATTCCCGGGCTGATCACCTCCCACCCCGCGGGACATCCGAGATCGGGATGTCCAGCGGGGTGAAACCCCCCCAGACACCCCAAATCGCTTACCTGATCTTCCTCCCTCGCGCCCCTGTAGGCGTGCTCGCGCCCGCGCCTACCGTCTGCGAATGGCCGGCGGGGGCGCGCGCGCGCCGAAAGTGACGCGAGGGAGGCGGCGGCGGCGGTAGCCGCTTGGACGTTCCTGATCCCCGCCTGGACGTTGGCGGGGATTGGACCGTCCAGTCACGTGGGAGCGGGGACAGGTAAGATTTTGGGGCTTTCTGGGGGGTTTCACACAGCGGGCACCCCGATCGGGGTGCCCCGCCGAAGTGGACCAAAACCCAGGATAGTCAAAATCCTGGGTGTTGGTCCACTTTAAGTGCAAAATGGGTCTTATGGAGCCATATTTTTTGGGCACCGTAAAGAGGTTGGAATAGTAACCCTGACCTCTCTCTGTGGGGGGAACCGGACAAACTACCCCCATATTCCAAAGGTTTTTCACCTTCAGAAAAAGGCCCTATGCCGCCCGTGGGTCCGACGGAACCCGGAACCTGAGGAATCTGGGAGGGGCCAGCATGCAAACTCCAGCTTGTACCCGGAGGAAATTACCTCCCGGATCCAGATGTCTGTGACCTCTAGGGTCCAGATCTGGGCAGAGAGCCGCAGCAGTCCCCCCACCCGCAAGGGTGAGGGCGCCCCTTCATTGCTGAGTGGGCTTGGCAACGGATTTGGGTTTAGTACCCCAGGAAGTCCCGGGTCGGGCACGTCCCCTGCCCCTACCCCAGGAATCTCCTCGAAATGCAGTGAAATACTTTCCCCTGCCTGACCGAGAGCCACGAAAAGCGGGGTTGAATAAGCCCGAACCCCGAAAGGGGCGGCGCTGCTTCTTGCGTTGAGGTAACTTACCCCCTTTGGCAACAGAGTCTAAACGATCGCCAAACAGGCGCAGACCCATGAAGGGAAGACCTGTAAGCGCCTTCTTAGCAGCATTATCGGCCACCCACTGGCGCAACCAGACCGGCGTATAGCAACCTGCAATGCCGAGGTCCTGCTACACATACGGATAGTATCATCCAAGGCTGATAAGACAAAAGCAATGAACATCTCACAATGAGTCAAGGCTGTAAACTCCTCACTGCAAGGATCCAATTGGGAACCATCCAAAAGGCCCCTAATTAGAGCTCTAGTAGCCACGGCCGTGTGCACAGAAGCACAAACCGGACGCAAGTCCGAACCCACACAAGCAAAGACATGTGAAGCCAATTGATCGAGACGTCGGTCCTCACTATCCTTCAAGGTAGTGAAATCCGGGGTATGCACGACTGAAGTATTGGACAATCCCAGGACGGGCGTGTTGACCTCTGGGGGTGTTGACCAGCGTTTAACTACATCAACAGGAAAGGAATACTTCCTATCCCACCCGTGAGGGATACCAGGGAGCCGGCTAGGCTTTTCCCATTCCTTAAGAATCAGATTGTTAAAGTGCTTCTGATCAGGGAACTCCAAACGGGGTTTGGCGGTCCCAAAAAATTCCCCCTGTTGCGGAGGGGCCTCCGCAGGAGGGGAAATGGCAAATACCTAAAAATTATGAATAAGGAGCCTATGGGTATCGACGGTATCCCCGCACTCTGAACCGGCATCAGCGCCAGGGTACTACCGATCCTCAGATGAGTCAGAGTCTTCCTGGAGCGGGGAACAATCAGACCAGTCAAATGGTTCCAAATCAGTATAATCAAAGGCCGGCGCCGCTGGTGCCAAGTGCCGTCTCTTAGCTGGGGTCTTCTTGGCCACAGAGCTAGCAATCAGTCTCTCAATGTTGGACAGTCTTGTGCATACGTCAGATTGCGACTCCCCACTGGTGACAACGTAACTTGGGGTCATAACCAGGCGTGGGGGTGTAGGTGATGAAGCCAGTGTGGCTGAACCATCCGCACGGGGCCCGGCTTGCCACACAAGCGCCTGATGTGCACATGGTACACAAATTTGCACATTATCTCCCAAAAGGGATGCCCCACATATCACACATGACCGGGGTTATCCTGGGGAGCCTCCATATGGTGATTTTTTTTTTTTTTTTTTTTGATAGTCGCAATGATCAATGGGAATTACGCTGTGAAGCTACCCGGGATGCCCCTTAGTGTCCGTAAGTGGGAGGATTTATAATCACACAGGGAAACCCAATTTGAACAAGGGACATAGGACTGGGAGAAAAAAACCCTTTTAATATGGAGCAATCCCACCTGAAAGACATAATGAGGGAACCCTTAAATAGAATGACAGGCACACAGATCCAAGTAAATAACAAATGCAGACAGTAAGCATGAGTAAACTAACCAGAAAACCGATATGAGAATATATATATAAAGACCACCGATGATAAGGCCAAGGTAACTAATTAAGCCTGGCTCTATAATGCAATTTAAAAAAGAAAAAACAGGGGGGCCCGCAAGGGTACTCACGTGTATTGACCAAGGAGGAAGAAGGGTGGGCCAGCACGGATCGTCCGACCCAGGAAGAGAAGCGCTCCCCACCAACGGAAGCCGCAGACAACGCGCACCAACTGTAGGGGGGCGGGCCGCACGAGGTTCGTCGAGCGCCAGGCCCCGCCCCCTCCTCTGCCTGAGTAGAGAGGCCGCGCACCCTGCAAGGCTGCGGAGCCGGCCATTAGTGTGGTACCGGGCCACCAGCACCTGTGAAACCAGGCGGGCCGCGGCGGCGACAGTGAAAAGTACAATTAAAGCACAATAAAGCACACACACTCACACACACCCGCGCTGGAGCGGCCAGCCAGGACATAAAAGGAATAAAAGTCAATGGGAGCTGAGGGAGAGAAGCCCCCCCCCCCTACTGACCGGGAAGGGAATAAAGAGGAAGCCTATAGCTACATTTTTATATGTAGTGAGGGCAATACGGACGGGGCATCCCAAGTCAGGATCACCAACCTGACGACCGCCTACCCTTTGGTGGGGGATTTGCGGTGGAGCATAGCTCCCAAGGACACCTCTAGACGTGTACTCTACCCTCACCCGGACCCTAAAGCCAAGGCTGGGAGGCAAGGGAAATTAATAAAGGGATCCGGGCGGCAATAGGAAAATGGTCGGGTGTAGACCCGGCTTACTTGCAAAGGAAAGAGACAGCCATCGCCTTGACTTGCTTCGCCTTCTGCAGAGACTAAACTGGGGAATGTGTGGGAGGTCCCAGGTATTTAGGGACCGGGAGGGGCTTCTTTTTCTAGTCATCTCTGCAGAAGTTCGCCCTCTACTGGACCATAACCCACGTGTAATTAATATTTCCGAAGCAGGGTGTGAGACATACTTGGAATAACACCCGACAGGGAAGAGACTTGGACTCACACCAGGCCACGTAAGCATGCCAGACCCTGAAATAAATAAAGGACGAGGACCTCTTCCTAGCCCAAATCATGGCATCAACAACAGAAGCAGGCAACCCCTTTTCCATCAATATGGAGGTTTCAGCAGCCAAGCCGTTAAAGCCAGAGTTTGTAAATTGGGATGGCGTAGCTGCCCCTGAGTGAGAAGATCTGGATCCTTGGGCAAGACGTGCCCCTCTACTGCCAACCGCACTACATCTGCGAACCAAACTCTTCTTGGCCAACAAGGGGTCACTAGTATGGCTGATACCCGCTCCTGGGCTATCTTGCGCATGACCCTGCCCAGGAGAGGAAACGGAGGGAACACATAGAGAAGCTGAAACTCCGTCCAAGGTATTGCCAAGGCATCTGTGGCGAAGGCCAGAGGATCCTGAGACAGAGAGACAAATCTGAGAAGTTTGTGATTGTGACGGGATGCAAACAGGTCCACGTCCGGCTGACCCCAGCGGTGACAGAGGGAGAGAAAAACCTGATTGTTGAGAGACGACTCTCCCCTGCTCAGGGAGTCTGCCACCTGGTTCTCCACCCCTGGGATGTAGACCGCTGATATGCAGGAAACATGCTGTTCCGCCCAAGACAGAATCAGGGACACTTCCTTGAAGGCTCGCTTGCTCCGAGTCCCTCCCTGGTGGTTGATGTAGGCAACCGCCATCTGGTTGTCTGAGCGAATCTGAACAGCTCGACCCCGGAGGTGAGTGGATAGGCGAGAAAGAACCAACCTGATCACCCTCAGTTCCAGGACATTGATGGAAGCATGGGCCTCTTGTGGGCTCCACCGACCCTGGGACCTCAGGGACTTCCAGAAGCCTCCTCAGCCGGTCAGACTGGCATCCGTGGTGACTGTTTCCCAGTACGGGGGCAGGTCCTTCCAGAACAAATTCCTGATCCAGGGACACAGGGTCCCAATCCCAAACTGACAAGAAGTGCAACTGGAGAGGTCTCATGTGAAACTGAGCAAAGGGGACTGCCTCAAAGCAGAACACCATCAGGCCCACCAACTACATCCCCTGATGGATGGAGGGATGAGGACACGACAGTAGAGCCTGAGCCTGCAGCTGAAGACCTTGACCTGAGAGGTATCCAGCGTCATGCCCAGAAAGGTCCTCACCAATGACGGGGACAGAGAAGACTTGGGATAGTTGATCACCCAGCCGAAAGACTCCAGAGTGTATGTCACCATTTGAGTGTCCAGCTCGGCCTGAGGAAAAGACTCAGCCACAATCAGGATGTCGTCCAGGTAAGGAATGATGCGGATGCCCTGGTTCCTTAGCAGAGCCATCACTCCCGCCAGCACCTTGGAGAACACCCGAGGTGCTGAAGTGATACCGAAGGGTAGAGCCACAAACTGGTAATGCTGACCCATGCAGCTCGAACCTTAGAAATCTCTGATGACCTGGGAAGATAGGCACATGAAGATAAGCATCCTTGATGTCCACAGTGGTCATGAAGTCGCCTGGGCGAAGGGTAGTGAAAGCAGAGCGCAGCGTCTCCGTGTGAAAATGCTTGAATCTGACAAATTTGTTGAGGCCCTTCAGATCCAGGATGGGCCTCAGGGAGCAGCCCTTTTTGGGGACCGTGAAAAGATTGGAATAGTACCCCTAACCTCTTCCTTGATGAGGCACCAAACAAATGACTCCGGACTCTAACAGGCAATGAACAGCCAGAAGCAATCCCTGAGTGGACAGGGGGTTTAAAGACATCCGGGATCTGATGAATCTTGGGCGGGGCCAGGCTGCAAACTCTATCTTGTAACCGGAGGACACTACCTCCTGAATCCACCGGTCTGAGACGTGAAGCCTCCAGATGTGAGCAAAGAGCCGAAGCCGCCCCCCCCCCACCCGAGTGGGTGAGGGCGCCCCTTCATGCCTGAGGGGGCTTGGGAGAGGGTTTGGACTTAGGATTCCAGGAGAGACTGGGACGACCACGGGTTCTGCCACGGCCCCAAGAATCTCTGCGACCACTGGAGAGGAGAGAGCCACGGCCCCCTCTGGGAATGCGAAAGGAAGGGAGGGGGGCAGAGGGCCCCCGAAAGGGCCGAGACTGCCTCCTACGCTGAGGCAGCCTTCCATCCTTGGCTAGAACATCAAGATGTTCTCCAAACAGCCGCAGTCCCATGAAGGGGAGGCCAGTGAGAGCTTTCTTAGCCGCAGCGTCAGCTGACCACTGGCGCAACCAGACAGAGCGGCGCATAGCCACCAAGAGCGCAGAGGTCCTTCCACACAGCCGCACAGCATCATACGTAGCAGTAAGGATAAAGGCCACAAAATCAGTGCAAAGTAAGAGAGTCCTATATTCCTCCCCCACACTACCAGCTGTTGCGCCATCAAGGAGACGCTTAAGCAGTTTCTTAAGGGCAATTGCCGTAATGGCGGCAGCACATACAGGGCGCAAGCCAGCCCCCACACAGGTAAAAGCATGGCAGGCCACTTGATCCATGCGCCGGTCCTCACCGTCCCTCAGAGTGGTAGTGTCAGGGGAAGGCATGACCGAAGTATTGGACAAGCCTAGCACGGGAGCGTCCACTTCAGGGGGAAATTACCATCTCTTAACAAGATATCCAAACCCTTGGGCACAGCAGGCAACTCGTTAGGACGTTCCCATTCTTTAAGCACCAAGGTGGTAAAATGTTCCTGCTCAGGGAACTCTAGACGCTGTTTACCAGGGCGAAAAAGCTCCCCCTGCTTTCTTTTAGCTACCTCAGGGGGAGCAATGTGCAAAATTTCAAAAATATGTGACAGCAGATTATCAATGTCCTCAGGGTACCATGATTCCTCTCTGGACGCAGACCCAGGGTCATTATCGCAACCCTCCTGCTGGTTCCCAGAGGAGTCAGAGTCCTGGGAGAGCTCCCCTATCTCAAGGGGGTGACAGTCACCAAGCTCATCAATCCCCACATATATCTCAGTAAGGGGAGCAGGCCTGGGGTCCAGGTGTCTCTTCTTGCCAGAGGCCTTCCTAGGAGCATTGCTGGCAAGCTGCTTTTCAATGTTAGCCACCCGCAGAGCCAAATCAGAATGTGACTCCCTGCCAACATTCCCCTCACTGGGGCCCAATTGCAGGAGCGGGGGAGTAGGTGAAGCCGAGTGAGGAGCAGAGCTGGAAAGCGAAGCAGGCAAACCAGCTTGAAGCGCAAGGACACTTTCAGCGTACGGCACGCACAACGTGACACTGTTACTCACAGGGGATACCCCACACATGGAACACAGCCAGGCTTGCCCCGAAGGGCCCCCAAGCGCGCATTCCACTGCAGAGAGAACACTGGGAACTCTATGGTTAAGCCCGTTTTTATAGGGAGCCGGGACAAGCCACAGCTTTTCTGCAGTACCACTGCGCCACCTTGTGGCGGAATAACCCAACTGTTATGAATACCGAAGCAGGCTGTGCCATGCAATAAAGAAAAAGAGTATACTGAATTGCCTCATCTTCTCTGCTACCTCTGCGGAGCCCTTGCATATGACTGCAGGGCTATGGGATCCCAGAACTAGTGAAGGTTGTATTGTGTGCCATGCTGGCATCCCAAATAAGGATGCCCCCCTAGGTTTTAGGTCCAGTTTCAATCCCTTTCAAAGTCTGATATAGGGTTTCTTACTTGCTTTTTAAATGGATTCCCTGGTAAGGATGTCAAGTGCTATTTCCTCTATACTGTTCTAGACGCTGTCAGCATAGGCAACCCACATCCAGGTGCCCTTCTTTTCAGCGTGGTCTAGCAATCAGGATACCAGGCATTCCAGTACATTTATATGCAATCCCATGATGGCAGCCAAATAGGATAATACTGTTAGCCACCATTAGTCAGATTTGTAGGGCTGGGGAGTCATCAATATGCGCTGGCCCCAGTGAACTGGATTGATGGTTGGCACGGGGGTGTTTTCTGGAACTTAAAAGAGGTTAGTATCAGTATAGGCTGTGATCGGGCTTGCTGGGCCATGCTGCACAGTGGTGCATCCAGACCTGGGATGCCCTTTGCTGCCAGTTTGGGTCAGTAAAGAGGGCGTATAGTCTTTTTAAACTCCAATTTCTTTTTAAAGATTGACTTTTATTCTAATAATAAAAGTCCCTACAAATATTCTACTGACCAGGGTTGACAGGTTTTGCAATAAACCATTCGACTCTTAGATGGTAAAAACTGCTCAATTCTAGCTGCCTGTCACCTGAGCTCAGTCTATGGGAAAGAAAATAAACCACTTATAAAGCACTAGCATAGGGGGGTTTAGGGGACAGGCATAGAAGAAACTTTAGCCACCCTTGCAAACGTAGAATGGTACAGTCAAAGGAAACTATTCACTTTTTCTATTCAGGAAAACAAACAAGGCGTTTGCCCCCCTCCCATTGCATATATATTATATATATTTGTAACGTTAGACCTTTTTTTCAATACATCTCCTTTAGATTCATCCCTTGATGGAAGAGCCACTTCACTTACAGGCAGGCTGAAGAGATGTGGGAAACCAGGCGGCACACAGAGAATGCTGCCGGCATCATCGCTATTCTCCAACACGGTCACTGCACTCCTCTGCCTGGAGGCTTCGGGACACAAAGGCAGATGTGTAGACACAATCAGTCATATTTTTAAAAGCTAATGTATATTTTACAGTTGCTAAAGGGGCTGTGTTAGACATCTTCAGGATGAACGCTCTTTATTATTCCACCCATGTCATGTTCCATCCTTTGCACAGTACATGGGACGTGAAAATGCTGGACGTTCCAAGGATACAAGAGCGGGCCAATGACCATGAAATGCGGTTGATTTAAAGACAAAAGCCGCCGACTTGGCAGACGGGTGATTTACATACAGGCCAGGCCTCAGTCTGGCGAGTAATCCACCTAACAACAATGGGGTCAGTCTCTCCCGGGGAGCGTGGCAGTAAATATGGGCGACAGATGCCAGCTTATAACACCCAGCACTAATGAGGGGACATTCGCTCTACAATAAGATGAGGGATAAAGAAGCCAAGCAATGGCGGGCATGCAGCAAAACACCTCTCCCAGACCAGGGATACAATTCAGTCTGGTCACATGCTGGGGTTCCACAGACTGGAAGCTGATGAAAGTCCTGATACCTTAGTAAAGCGAAGGGGTAGCCTTCCTCCTTTTTTATATCAATGCAAGTCCTATATAAGTCTCCCCCTCGCTCCTAAGCCAAGCCCGCTTTGCAGAGCCATCTGGGGCCAAGTACTTCATACACATTGTAATTATCTTATTAAACCAGCAGAACCAACCCCAGCTTCCCCACTGCCCTGGATTTACCTTTGTCCCCAAATTAACTGAAATTAATAAAATTTAATTAGAAATACTGTTTTAATTATCCACCAAAAATCCACAACCTGTTATGTAAAGAGACACATTAGGCATCAGTAGACTGTTGGTCCTTGGAGGCATCCTGATTTGGGATACCCCGCATTGAGAATCGCTGCCACTCTTGTTCCCTTTGCCAACACTCAAACAACTGTTAATGCTGTACATTAGTATATACGGCATAAAGCACTGATTGGACAAGAGCCAGGGCAAGCGCCATGAACAGCAGAAAGGCTGTGGATGGGAAATCTGGGAGGGGGTTACACAGTGGGGCATCGCAAATTGGGAATAAGGACCTATCACCAGGACAGTGAAAATCCTGGTGACAGGTTCAATTCAATGCGCTTTTCATGCGTTAAATATGTTTGTGTTGCGTTTTTCAAAAGAAAACCATTTTTTGCATAATAAGTAAATAGTAAAGTCTATGGCAAAGCAAACACAATGCAGGTACACTGTGTTATACCTGCATTGTCATAGACATCTATTGACCTGCGCTGTTACAATGTTGCACTGAAAAAGGTGTTTGCACAACGCAGTGTAGACATGTGACCTATCGCATCTAGAATAATGTACAGTGTTTTCTTTGCATTGCAACTCAGCGCAACAACACAGAGAAAGTACAGAGGTGTGAACAGAGCCTTATACTATGCTTTTTTCTACCTGTACAGCAGTTACAGGGGCTTATGGGAGGATAAGCTGCAGGCTTTATATTCAGTGTTGAAAGTCAAAAAAGACTTTAGGACCACTTGAGCCCTCCTCATTCACTTAGGAGCCCCTGGAAGTTTGAAAATAAGCCATAAATATCCAACATTCCACAGTGATGGCAGCCACCACCTGGGTGTTAACTTCTCCTGAATAATAATAATAGCCTAGTGGTGAGGAAGCGGTCTTGTGACCAGAGGCTTTCAGATTTGAATCCCGGCCATCGGATATGACTGAAGTGTTTTAAAGCAAGGCTCCTAACCAACTGCTCCCCAGGTGCCATAATTAAGGCAGCCCACTTCTCTGAGTATGTGTTCACTCACTGCCTGGGTGGGTTAAATGCGAAGGAAAAACTCCTATGTGTGCGCAAACATACAATGGGCATCAATATGCCAAAAATTCTAATTCCCCCAAAAAAGGAATTGGGATGCACAACAGAGACTGGTCCCCAAGGCTATGGGCATTCCAATTTGAGGATGAGAGGATGCAGCAGACTGAGAGTTTAGCTAGAGGTCAGCTTTAAAGATAGGAATAATCTAATGACTACTAGACAGAGAATGAAAGCATTCCAATGATCACTAAAGCAGACCTCTATACTCTTTGGCAAATCTGTTCCAGGGTGGTTCCTGGTTCAAAGGAGCACTGAACTAACCTACCCCCCCCCCCCACACACACACACACACACACACTTATGCCACCAGTAAGTCCCGCTTTTCCATTGGAACTACACTCAAAGGGGATAAAAGTCGGTTGCACAAACATGCAGCAGCAACACCTTCTCCAATAGTAAATGTTTCATTATCATGTACAGCTATTTTCGGTCCCGCTCATAAAAATGTCTAGGGCCGATTTAGGCTTTCCCAAAGATCCTTAAAGTGGACTAAAACACAGGATTTTGACTATCCTGGGTTTTGGTCCTTCCCAGATCGCCGATGCCAACTCACCTCTTCCTGCTCCTATGGCGTGGCCGCTCGTCTAATAAGCGCGCTTGGATCTGCGGCTTCGAGCACGCTTACAGGCGCATCCCCGCTATCCTCTACAGGGAGCGTTCCGGCCATTCACAAATGCCTGGAGCGGGCACAAGCCCTGCTAGAGGGATAGTGGGGATGCGGCTCGTGCATGTGCTGTTGGACAGGGGAAAGAAGGTAAGTGTATGGGCAACCTGGGGGGTTTTCACACAGCAGGGCATCACGCTTTTGGATGCCCTGTGGGGAGAGAATCGATTGGGCCAGGAATCTTAGAGATTCCTGGGCTGATCGCCGTGGGTTTTGGTCCACTTTTACTGCAGTGCCATTTCAAGTCAGCATCCACTGGTGGTGGCTGTTGAAAGGGACCTCTTTTCTGGTAGCTGATCCAATTTGAAGGGGAATTCCACTTGCAATGGCATTTCTAAAAGTTTCCATTATTGTGTGGCAAATCTCTTCAATTTGCTAAGCTTATGTGTTATTTGTTTTTTTTTTATTTTCTATTTGTTTGCAGCTCTGAAAACATAGCAACAATTGTTTTTAGTCAAGGCCAGAAAACCACCCCCACTTTTCACAGACACACGGGAATATAATATAAAAAACTTGGAAACAGCATGCTAATAAGTAAATCACAGGTATGGGGGCACAGTCCTAATACAAATGTTTATTTTACATCCCAGGAAAGGAAAACAATAAGACAGAACACCAAAAAGCGGACAAAAAGGGAGTTTTCCTTTAACATCATATCATTTGTCTATATAGAGTGTATGATTTGTGCACACATGCACAGTATTTATCAGGAATTCCCTAGGAGCCATTACAGAGACGCACACATCACAATAACAGAAAGCCACTTGTGAGATGTCAGCCATATTGTCCTGTATTTGGTTCACACAGAGCTGAATGCTGCAGCAAGGACAAGGAGATTTCTTTCATGGCTGCTGCACGTTTTCCATACACATGGATCTGCCGTGTGCCACACCTTCCCCAAACGGCACGTGAGGGAATTCTAACTAGGCTGGGCCCAAATCATTTACATAAGAGCACCGAAGGCAATTCTTAATTGATGCTGGTGATGCCATATTAAGGGAAACACACAAATGCAAATAGGTCCACACAGCACAAATTCCCAGGGAGAGCTACTAGCATGCATCAACAAAGAAATCAAAAAAAAAAAACACAAACACATCTTAGAATAAAAAGTGGCACCACCAAATATACCCACTATAACCCTATACACATTTAATGGAATGACAAACCCTATACAAAACATTAAAACCAATGAAAAATTCAAAACAACATAATCCCAGAAAAACAAGTGCTAATGATGCCACTGTTTTGTTCCTCTTACATGTGTGAAATCCTCAAGATTGCCTCACTTACTCACCTGCACATGCACAGACTCTCCTCCAATTAGCGTCTAGAGTTCCATTAAGCTTTACTAAGCTGTTCCGGCGTTAAATCAACATAGTAAGGCTCAATAGGAGCAAAGGGGGGGGGGTTCCCTTTAGCTGTTTGAATCGGCCATGACCTGTGAATGTGATCCAAAATAGAATAGGACAAAAAGTACCTATGCATGTTGGGTAATCTTCTGTTCAGGGGACCCTGCACTTTTAGATTTAGCTTGTGTGGTTTTGATTCTGCTTTATTATGATTTTTTAGGGAAATGCTGTGCAACCAATGAGTATTCAAGGGTTTGTGCCCAGAAAATAGCACATATGACAACAAGCCTGGTTACGCCTAAAAAGCTTGAGGTGTTTACTTCCAGAGAATATATAGTTTGTGGGGGGTATTACAATAATGCCAAGGGCGGGAAGAGAAACTCCACCCACAGCCAAACCTGCAGGAGGGAGCTGTCCAATAGGACACCAGGCTCTAATCCACATACGCCCCCGCTACATTAGACTCACTACAGAGGGGCAAAAGTGCTGGTCAAACCCGGCACTATCTTTTCTGGCAAGACTGTGTGGCATCGCACGTCTGCGCACCTTACAGGGAACGCTGGTCGCGGGCCGGTCAGAGCCAATCAAAGGGCTGTATATGGCCCTGGGGTCTTACAATGCCCAGGTCTGCACTAGAAAATGACAAACATGACATTTCATGTTAAAGCCCAGACAGCCCAAATTTATATATATATATGTCTGGACATGCCTTCAAAAATCACAGTTAAACATGTATAAGGCAAAATGGTGAAAAATAAACTGACAACAGACGGTGACAACATCTTTAGGTAGACTCATGTTCCTCTTTATAGGAGCACTATCGTGAAAAAGATGGTCCAAGAATACACACTGAGATGAATATGCTATGGCAAGAGGAAGGACACTGTATGGAAAAAAATCCAGCAAAGCTTCTTTCTTTCTTTTCCTAAAACATGTGACAGGTTTGGAACATACCATTCTGATTTTACAGACGGGAAGTACTTCGCTCTAACAGACACCCTCTTCAGCCAACCTGTGCTGGAACAGCAGCTTATTGCTACTGCAATTCTTTTGGACGTGTGTAGATGCTTTTACCCATCATGCAATGCAGGCTGGCTCAGAGGACGGGAAGTTAGAGGAGATTCCTTGTGAAAGCGGAATGGTACCCTCAAAACCACTGTATTCCTACCAGCATAAGAAACCCACAAGCGAGCTTGCTGGGATTATTCTCAGCTGGGGTGTATAGGTAACCCCACCTCTTATTATCTAGCATATGGATATGGATTTTTCTATGAATATTGTGATGAAATGAAAGTTTCCAGCAATAATGTGAATAGAGCGTGGAGTTCCTAAGTGCACAGGCAGTCATGGCGCCAGACTATAAATGCCACAAGTGGGGGATAGGCTTCTAGGAGTTCCGCCATGTGGAGCTATATATTTCTAGCAATCACAGGACTGTGCAGCTGCATGGCTGTGATGACTCACTTGAGTTTTCCCACTTTAGCCTATGACATCATGCCGCTGCCATGAGGCGCCACATTCCCGCGCTCTCTGTCAGGCTGAAACAGGAAAGAAAGGGCTTCTCCCTCATCTGCCTCACAGACCTTCCTGCAAAGCCTCTTTCTATTCTTATTATAAATGTATTAATACAACTCTTTGTACTTTAGCTTTTACCTATAAGTGCTTTTTATACAGAGCAGTATTTTATCTTTGCAATGTGGCCAAGACAGTGTCAGAGATACAAGTATTTATAGCAGAGCAGCATTGTACTGTGCACTGATAGTCAGCCAGATTCAATGAGGGGTCGCAGCTGCTTCTTTGGGGCCTGACGTGTTCACATACAAATACAGTCGTGTAAGCTCATCTATGTGGCCCCTTACTGCAAACATGGCTATTACAGCAGACCCCCGCTATAAAATCCACCCCAGGCCCCTTACTTTTTGCTGCTCCTCCTCTGAGAGGGGACAGGTAAATGCAGACCCCCCATTCCATCTAAAACTATAAAAAGTTTTAGATAAAGTTGAGCTTTAAAGGGCCATCCCAGCCAGATAAGAAAATGACAGATACCTTAACTTACTAGAATTAAAGTGACTGGCAAGTCAAAAATAAAATAAATAATCAGCAGCTTACCTTTTATAGAATGGCTCCAGCCCTCTCCTTCCTGCCTCCTTAGTAAGGAAAATCACTTCCTCATTTTGGTTTCCATTCCCACCCCACCAATGAACCAATCAACCTTTGGGGGGCTAAGAATGCCCCCCCCCCCCCACTTCCTGACGTCCTGAGTGGCTGCCTCTCTCTGCACATATGAAACCCTGCACTCTTCCCGGTGTGCTTACCTCACATAGCTTTTGGCACACCCACTGTTTCTCCTCATTTTGTGTCTAAATCCCCAACGCTCTGATACTTTTAGTAACTTTTTAGGAACTATAGGGTCTTTTTGAAGTTTGGGACAGTGCAACATGTAGCCCGACAATGGGACAACAATCGGATTGGCTTTAGTAGAACTTTAATCACTATCAGCATGCATGGTTTCAACACTGCAAACGCCCCAACTAGCCCCAGTGCTCGCCCCTACTGCTAGTCATAAGGCAGCAGAGTCTCGTGTTGACTGTGTTGACAATGGATATAAAAAGTCTAGTCACAAATCAGGCATGCAGGCTAGAAGGGAAAAAATATTTTTCTACCTACACTGTCAATTTAAAGTAGACCAAATCTCAAAATAGATCTAATGGTCAGCCAAAAGTGTTGCACAGAGTGGAGGGAGCGGGCCGAGAGCTTTCTGGTGTTTGCTGCATTCAGGCACCGTGGGAACCTGGAATCATGAATATGAAGTCCACTGCTTTCACTGAAGTGCATTCCAAACCGTGCTGCCCCCACATTGTAATGAAGACAATTGTCTTTTCAGTTGAGCCGGGGGGGGGGGTTACACAGTGGGGCATCCCAAATTGGAATGCCTCCAAGGGAAGGAACAAAATCCAAGTGAGTGAGAATCCCAAGTAAAAAGAAAAAAAAAAATCAATAGCTTACCTACTGTCCAAATCCCCCCCCCCCCCCCCCCGCAAAAACAATGCAATGTTACACACTGTGGGGAAAGTTAGGCAGCATGCAAGACAATTTATACATCTGGTCTGCTTTACGCCCAGTTTCCAGGCTTTTTAAGGCCAGTGATAAAGCAGAGCATCCTTGCCCAGGCAACCCAGATTGGCTGCTAAGGTTTTCTAGGGGTTGTTTGGTCCAGATCATCCCGCGTTCCCTCTCTGCCTAATGTCTGAATTGATTTTAGATCTGCTTTATCTTCTAGCACATGGTGCCATGCTGGTTACATAGCTGGCCAGCTGGTTGGCAGATCACTAGGCTGTTTGTGCTTAGAATGGAGGAAGTAGACCCAAGACTGTCCCTATTGCAACATTGATTGTTGCCAGCCTTGTACCCTGGCAAAAAAAAAAAAGATTATCCAGACAAGAGAACTTTTTTTTAACAATCCCCGGCAGGCTTTGGCAATGGTCTGGGGTGGGACATTAGAAAAGGTAAGAAAGCAAGTTGGTGTATGTTATGCCGTTTCAGAGGGCCCTTTCCTCCACGCCACTAATGCGGGTTTCTTCATTGATGAATAGAAGATAAGGGCAGCTCCCTTCTATTTACACATGGCAGCAGAAATGCAGGGTGCTGGGTGTGTGACACAGCGCTGGTGAATGGCAGCACAATTACCATCACAATCAGCCTCCCGCATAATTAGGACAATTATAACAAACTGGAAGAAAAGCCTATTAACTGCATAACAAGTGCTAAATGGAAACGCAGGCAAACTCCAGAACTCAGACAAATTACTGGCTCATTAGCTACAACAAAAATGCTAAAATACAAAAAGAGATTTTAAAAGGACTGATATTTATAAAGCAAACTTAAATTGGAAAAAGTTGGAAACATCTGCAGGTCTTTTGGAATGGGTTTAGGAGGAACATACCAAGCTGGGAACCATTGAGTACAATAGAAGTGTAATTCTGCACAAAAGCCTGGGTGATTACAGTCTCTAGGAGCCCTATTGTTAACTAATGATCCAACAATAGAAAGCCACACGAATATGCTACATGGCAAGAGGAGAGCTCACTTATATTCCATGTATCCCAAAAATATCCAAGCAAGCCTGTTTCTTTCCATTACCGGAGCGGAAGGGAATCAGGAGAGGCAGGTTTGAATGTACCATTCTTCTTGTCCCCTGAGCTATTGCCATTCTTCTGATGTACAGTATGTAGATTCTTTTACCAAGCTTTGGGCATATTTTATAGTGGTTATGGATGCTGTTCCCCACAGGTCGGCTTAGGCAGGCAGCTAAAGTGAGCAGTGCTCCTCTGTAAAAGTGGAATGGTACACCCAAAAACAAATCAGCCTTGGATATTGGATATATTCCTACCAGTAGAAAAAACACAAGTGTAGCAGGATTTTTTTTTAGTTGTGGGTAAATCCTTCTTTCACTGTCCAGCATGTTTATATGGATTTTTACCATCAGACAATTTTGTAATAATGCTCTGTTAAAACGGAACAAAACCCAGGGAATTGCATTTTCCTGCCACATCCCCAGTGGACTGCGCTCTCGCTCCAGCCTATCTGAATGGCTGGGGTGGGAGCGTGCGCATGCCGCAAGGGGTCCAGCAGCGCACACTCCCCATTAAAAACAATCAGAGTTGTTTGTAAATAGGAAAACTGAGTGGAGGAAAGCCCATGCATGCTCCATTTACACCAGCGGAGCATTCCGATTCAGGATGCCCTGTGGTAAAGCCAGCAGCCAGCCCCCACACACATTCGCTATAAATTTCGTCACTCCTTAAGCCTACAAGTGGACCATATTGGACCAAACCCCTATGGCTGACGACCCTGAAATCTATAAGATTCCAGGGCCACTATATTCCCTCCCCCTGGGACATCCAGATTCGGGATGCCCCTCTGTGTGAAACCCCCCAAACTCACCTTCTCCCCCAATACAATGGCGCATGTGCAAGCATCGTCCGCTGCAGGCTATACCTTTAGCAGGACACAGGCCTGTGCCAGGCATTTGTGAATGGCTGATGTGGGCATGCTCCCTGAGGGTAGCGGGAATGCGGCCACCGATACGCTCAGCTAGAGTCCTAGATGAGCCTTAGTCTTAGACAAGCTGACGTGAACGGATACAAGGGCGCTAGTTGGACCGGAGGCTGCGCATGCACCATAGGACCGGGGAAAGTCTAGTTAGAATGGGAGACCTAGGGGGTTTCACACAGCAGGGCATCCCGGATCGGGGTGCCTCGGGGGCAAGGACCAAAACCCGGGATAGTCAAAATCCTAGGTTTTGGTCAACTTTAAGGGTGCCCTGAAAACCTATTCAGACAAGCATATAACAGACAACCCAAACCACTTGAGATCACTTGCCATATATTACTTGTGACATACCATTTGTCTCCATCCCTAATTCTATAGATTGTAAGCCCACGAGGGTAGGGCGCTCTCGCCTAGCCTATTTAAAGAAGCATTATTGCAAAAAATGGCCCAATGATAAAAATCCATATAGATATGCTGGATGGCAGGAGGAGGGGTCACTTAAACTCCTAGCATCAAGAAATATCCAGCCAGGCTTGTTTCTTTTATTTTACTGAAAGGAATAGGAAATCCGGAGTGACAGGTTCTGTCACCCCTGATACACTAAACCTGTCACCCCAGGACCTACCATGACAAATTCTGTGAGACTCACCTGTAGAATTGTTTTTGAATGTATCCAGTCCAGGTCGTCCCAGAAGTAATTACATGTGGGTATTCCGCCCCAAGGGGGCGCTATCGACTGCAAGATCAAAAGCTGTCGCTCCTTTCGACCCCCTATAAAAGCAGGTGTGATTTCCCCTATGATTTCCCAGTGGTTAAACAGCAGTAAGAAAAAGGGACAGTCCGGGAGGCCAAGAAACCATGTTATTTCACATAGCTTCAGCATGTACTCTCTCCAACAAAGAACTTAAGGACAACGGTCCAGTATAAAAATGGGAATCACCACAATCAGGCAAACAAGAGATAATGAAACAAGGGCGGGGTGGGACGACCTGGAATGGATATATTCAAAAACAATTCTACAGGTGAGTCTCACAGAATTGTATTTTTCACTATATCCAGTCCAGGTCGTCCCAGAAGTAATTACATGTGAGACATCCAAAAGCAGTGTCCATTTGGGCGGGACCTCCAGTGCTGAACAGCATGTAGTTCATTTCACTACCGCCTGAAGCACCTTTCGGCCAAAGACAGCATCAGCTGATGCCCTAACATCAACCTTGTAAAACTAGGTAAAGGTATGAACTGAAGACCAAGTGGCGGCCTTACAAACTTGTTCAACAGATGCCTGGTACTGAAAAGCCCAAGAGGCACCAATAGCTCTGGTAGAATGAGCTGTGATCCTGGCAGAATATGCTTGCACCACCGTCTGTCTGATCCACTTACTGAGAGTAGACTTGGCTGGTGGCAAGCCCTTCCTAGAGCCCTGTGTTAGGACAAAGAGCAAAACCGATTTCCTGAAGGATTCAGTCGCAACCAGGTAATACTTAATGGCTCTGACCACATTCAAGGCATGGAGGGTCCTTTCCTTAGCATTGGTCGGTGCTGGACACAAGGAAGGCAAGACCACTTCCTCATTAAGATGAAAGGGAGACACGACCTTAGGAAATAAATCAGGTTTAAAAATGAAAAACCACTTTATCCTTATGCAGCTCAAAATAAGGAGGCTTCATACAAAGCGCGGCCAGCTCTGACACGCGACGCACCAAGTTGATCGCTACCAAAAAGACCACCTTGAGGGTCAAAAGAGGCAATGCAGCATTGCACAAAGGCTCAAAGGGAGGCCCAGAAAGTACCAAATTCAAGTCCCACAACGGTAATACAGGCTTACGTGGTGGACGTACGTGGGTGACTCCCTGGAAAAAGGTCTTGATCAATCTATGATTGGCAAAGGATCTCTGGAAAAAGATGGCCAGGGCAGAGACCTGGCCCTTGAGGGTGCTCAGCTGGAGACCCAAGCCTAAACCGTGTTGTAAAAACTCCAAGATCCTAGAGATAGAGAAAGTGCGACAAGGAGACTCTTGGATTCACACCAAGCGATGTAGGCATGCCAAACTCTGTAATATATCATGGAAGAAGATTTCTTCCGAGCCTGAATCATGGTATGCACAGGCCCTTTTCCATCAGGATTGAAGTCTCAATAGCTAGGCCGTCAAAGCTAGCGTCTGTAAATTGGGGTGACGCAGCGACCCCTGTGTGAGAAGCCCTGGGTCGTCGGGCATGATGTAGCGATCCGCTGACATCTGAACTATGTCCGCAAACCAACTCCAGGATGGTTGGGACCCCTTCATGGGCCATCTCGCGCAGCACTTGGCCCAGAAGTGGAAATGGAGGAAATGCATATAGGGGCCTGAACTCCAACCAAGGAATTGCCAGAGCGTCTGTGGCAAAGGCCAGAGGATCTCTTGACAGGGAGACGAACCTTGGGAGCTTGTGATTGTGTCTGGACGCAAACAGGTCCACATCCGGCTGACCCCAGCGGAGACACAGAGTATGAAATATGTTGCTGAGAGACCATTCACCCAGACAAGAGGCCCCAAGAGGAGTCTACCTCCTGGTTTTCTACCCCAGGAATGTAAACCGCCGAGATGCAGGGAACATTCTCCTCTGCCCAAGTCAGAATCTGGGTCCTTGAGGGCTCGCTTGCTCTCAGTCCCACCCTGGTGATTGATGTAGGTGACAGCCGTCTGATTGTCCGAGCGAACCTGGATCGCACGACCCCTTAATTGGGGAGTCAAGCGAAGAAGCACCAACCGGATCGCTCTCAGCTCCAAGAGATTTATGGGCAAGTGGTTCTCCAGCAGACCCCACTGACCCTGGATCTTCTGCGTCTGCCAAACGCCTCCCCAGCCAGTCAGACTGGCATCCGTAGTTACTATCTACCACCGGGGAGCCAGAAAGGACTTGCCCACCAACAGGTTTATGGGGTCCAGCCACCACAAGAGGGACTGTCTGGCCAGGGGGGGACAGTGAAAATTCCTGTTCCAGCGACTCCTGCATCCGGTCCCAGCCGGTCAACAGGTTCAATTGAAGAGGTCTCATGTTGAATTGAGCGAAGGGCACTGCCTCGAAGCATGACACCATTAGGCCCACCAGCCTCATCCCCAGACGGATCGATGGCCGCTGACAAGACAGCAAGGTCTGCACCTGCGTCTGAAGGCCCAACACCTTCTGCTGTGTTAGGGGGGGAAGGGGTTTTCCTATCGGGCTGGCCCGGTATTAACCCCTAAAGGGTCTGGTGTCTTAGGTATAGAAGGTAGGTGGCCTTACTACCAACTACACAAGGTAATCCCTACCAAATACTATTTTCTATTGAAATTGGTCAACTGATTCTAACTCCTACTAGGGGAGCTACTATTAAATTATATATATACTATAAAGTTTATATATCCTATATATATATTTTTTATGTTATACAATGTATGTACCACAGAATATATACTTATACATTTTGTTTTCTGCAAAAAAACTTTTCAATGTAACCAATGTATTGACATATATTATTATGCCACAGATGTTAACTTTGGCCATATACACTGAGGAAGCGCTAAGTCGCGAAACGCGTCTGTATTAAGCCAATAAACAAGACCAAACCTTGCTACAAACTGCACTTGCTACAAATTGGTCAGAAAACACCTAACGGATACTCACCGTATTGTAAACGTTATTTGCTACAAACCGATACCTGTTAAAGGACTCAATAAAAATTCCACAGACTACTGTGTGAACAATTGTACCCTAACGTGAACCACTGTTATTTTTATGTTATTTTGGATGACTATTTGTGAATTTTATTTATGCATGATATAGGAGGATTGGGACATCCTCCCAGGGTCCAAACAAGCCCCCCAACTTTTCAGGTTTCCCTTCTTTTACAGGGAAATCTCCCCCCCCCTTTTTTTTACCTTCTGCTGTGGCAGGAAAACCTTGACCTGAAAAGTCTCTAACGGCATGCCCAGGAAGGACCACACCATTGAAGGAGTGATCAAAGACTTGGGGTAATTGACTACCCATTCGAAAGCCTCTAGAGTGGATAACACCGTCCGGGTGTCACTCTCGGCCTGAAGGGACGCAATCAGTAAATCGTCCAGATAAGGCAGCACACGAATGCCCCGATTCCTCAGAATAGCCATGATACCCGCCAGCATGAAACCCCGGGGGGCTGAGGATATTCCGAATGGCAGAGCCACAAACTGGTAATGCTGGTCCTCCAGAACAAATCTCAGGAACCTCTGATGTCCCTGGAATATCGGGATATGCAAATAGGCATCCCTGATGTCCACCATGTGGTCATGAAGTCGCCGGGCCGAAGCGAGCCCACCGCTGACCGTAAGGTTTCCTTGCAGAAATGCCTGACTCTTACAAACCTGTTGAGACCCTTCAGGTCCAGGATAGGTATTAACGTTCCGTCCTTCTTGGGAACCGTGAACAGGTTGGAGTAAAAACCTAGACCCTGCTCCTGACGAGGTACAGGGAAAATCACACCTAACCGCAGGAGGTGCTGCACGGCCATTCTCAGGCCCTGTGCCTTCACTGGGTTCTGGGATATGCGAGACTGAAGAAATCTTGAGGGTGGGCTGACTGCCAGCTCTATTTTTAACCGGAGGACACCACCTCCTGAATCCTCCGAGATGCGCTGTCTCCAGATGTGAGCAAATAACAGAAGCCGTCCCCCCACCCGGATGGGTGAGGGTGCCTCCTCATGCCTGAGGAGCCTTGGCAGGGGGCTTGGACTTGGATCCCTAGGAGGGATTGGATCGGCCGCAGGGCCTACCTCATCCCCAGGAATCTCTGCGGCCACCTGAAAATGAAGAGCCTCTTCCTCCTCTAAAGAAGTGATAAGGGACAATATGCAACGTCTCAAAAACTGAAGCCAGCAACTTCTCCGTATCATCAGGGAGCCACATGTCCTCGCCCGAGGAGGAACCAGGCCCGCCGTCATAGCCAGCAGAATAATCCACAGTGGAAATGGAGCCCTCATGCAACTCGCCTTCCTCCATGGAAGGCCCAGACCTCCAAAAAGATCATCATCATTATCTGAGTAAACGGGCTCGATATGCCGCTTCTTACTCGTGGCCTTCTTAGGAGCCGTGCGAGAGATCTGTCTCTCAAGGCTGGCCACCCGGTATGCCAAATCAACTTGGGACCCCTTACTGGGGCTGGGGTTCTGGAAAGGCCGCAGGCAATAACGGGCTAGGGGCAGATACGCCCTCCCGATCATGCTCCAAAAAGACGCCCCTGGCGCAAGTGACACAAACAATGCCGAGTCCGCCCAGAGGGCTGGCACTGCATATGCGGCAGACCTTCACCCGCCCGGATGGGGACCCTAGATCACTATCCCCAGAAGCTTCCATTATGGTGATTAGAATAATAGGTATGCTGGTTACAAGGCACTGACGGCCCAAACCTGATAAGCCCTCTGAAATAGTCCCTCTTTTGAGATCCCTCTTAATAGGGAGAGGGAGCGGGGGGGCGGGGGCCCGGGAGGAACCACAACCCTCAATCTATCAAAGGGGTCCACCTAGAAGACACAAGCAGAAAAGTGCCATCAGTATCCCACAGCACATGCGCAATACAAACACAACAATATATATTAGCAAGAGGGACTCACGACACCGACAGCGCTAAGCAGCACGGAGGACTCCAGGCTGCACAAGATGGTGCAGAGCCAGGAGCTCGGCGCGTTCCTCGACGGCCGGCTGCACAGCAGTGACGCGAAAAGCATCATCGTGCCCCTCCCTCCCCCCCCCCCCCCCCCTGACGGCGTGAAAGGAGCGTCCGGCACCAAAATGGAGGACGAAGCCATAGCAGTAGTAAGACACAGGGCAGCCCACGGAGGGGCCCCTGTACTAGCCCGTACAGCGTGCGCACGCGGTCGCACCTCCGCACCAGAAGCCGCGGCCTCAGCAAGAAAAAACCTCTGCCGAGCAGTGCCGCCCCCCGCACAGCAGCCAAAGATGGAGGGGAGAGAGGGAGGTAAATACAAAAAAACACAGTGCATAAGCCATTTCATCAAGGGACTACTTCAAAGAGCCACACAGTAATAAAGCTTGTGGGGCAGGGAGGGTATGAAAACCCGTGGGCATAAGTGGTCCCCCCCCCCTTAGGCTCACCATCAGCCTATGGCCAGCTACCCATTAAACAGGGTCTGCGGTCTAGAGCCAAGCTCTGCCAACGCCTGACCTCGGCGTTCTCCCTACCGTCACCGTACCGATCAGCCATGGCTAGGAGGCAATAGTGGGTCCTCAGGATCGGTGGTAATAAGGTCGCAGCGGCCGACAGGCAAGGAGGCCCCGCTCAGCTGCAATATCCAGGAGAGAGTATCAAACGATCTTCAGCAGCAGACTGCAAGATGAACACTGGGAAATCATAGTGAGACACCTGCTTTTATAGGGGTCCGGGAGGAGCAACAGCTTTTGATCTTGCAGGCGAGCGCCCCCTGGGGGCAGAATACCCACATGTAATTACTCTTCTGGGACGACCTGGACCTGGACTGGATATAGTGAAAAAACCACAACCCTCTCATTAGCCGACGTGTTTGTGGATATTGTTCATGTAGTGTAAGTTTCTTGTTTTACACTGTTTTTAATGCCACAGTTTCCGGAGCCATGGCAGATGATGGCACTTCATAAATAAACAAGAATAATAATAATCAAACTAATCCCTGTTGATGTATGGAAGCCAGCTATTCAGTAACTGCCCAGATCTCCGCAACCCCCCCCCCCCCCACAACTTTCTAAAGCACTGCCACTACCTAAATGAAAAAAAAAATCACATGTGCATTTCCTCCTTCTCAGCCTCAGTATAATTGCCTGGGTGGGGTGGGCTTCTACTTACAAAGCAGCCAGCTTCTTGAGGAAGCCAATGAAGATATCTGGAGCTGGGCAGACGCAGTGAAGAATCTGGCCAACGTTCCCCCTCAGTAAACACTCCCAGTCTGCATTTAATTTGGCGCAGTAATTTATGTCAGCCACTATTTGCATTTCCAGTTCATTAAGTAATGTCACCTTTCCCTCGCCTCCAAGCGGCCCATGTTTGCAGACAGCCATGCGGTCAATGATGATTTAGATGCTCCAGATTAATGAGGACATAAAAAATAGCAGCACAATTCAGCAAACAAATCATTACGGAGTTTTAATACGCCCATCAAGAAAATACAAATAGGCACCACAATAATTAAATAGATTTAGAGTGGTCGTCTGTGATTTCAAAAACATATTTTATGTGTAAAGCTCAATTTGCACCATATATTTTCATTCTGCAAGAGGAAGGAAAAAGGTTCCCTTTTGGCTATTTTGCTATGTGAGATTTAGCCTCACCAGTATATCTGTACAGGGAAGGGAGGTGGGGATGCTGTGCACTTGGCCGATTTTACAAGCACCGCAGGGTCCTGGAAGGCGAGAGCATAGCCTGAAAACTGGCAGTTTGCCATGTTTGGAAGTGCAGGGCATCCCAAATCAGCATGCATCCTGCATATCGTGCTTTTAATAGTATCGATCCAAAAGGCGTTAAAGTGGACCAAAACCAGCTGACTTCCTCCTCCCAAGGCATCCCTATCAAAGGCTCGTTTGATAGGCAATTATGTAACTGGACAGTTGAAAGCCAGAGATCCAATCTTCAGGGTATGGTTGGCATTGGAGCTATAAATTTAGCTATGTAGAAGCAACTAAGGTAATAAACTTTTAAAAGACCATAGGACCCACAGAAGAATACTGAAGGAAGCCAGAGACCAAACTAATATACTTACCCTTTCTGCCATCCAGCACTGCAAATCAGCACCTCTCAGCACGTGACTGGCAACAACCTATTGGTGACCACAATAGGGGGAATACACTTGAAGCATTGAAGATGTGGCCAAATGAACGCCTTCCTTCCTGACATAGGATGTACTACTACGTCATGTTTAAATGGAGTTTCCTACAATGCGATAATTCCTGTGAAGCAGCTGAAACAGAGTCTTTGTAAGGGGTTTCTGGCATATTTTGTATTGTTTGCTTGCGAAGCAGCCCTAAGGTTCCTAACCATATCTAAAGCCTTATTCTACTTTAGATCTGCAGTATGTCATTGTGCCATCTTACCTCTTTCAGCTCTAGAACCACCGAGTTCAGTCGCTCATTTTCAGACAGGGTGTTGGTGACCACGTTGCGCGATTGCTTCAGTTCAGTCTGCAGCTCCAGGACCTTTTTCATGTAATATTCTTCTTTGGAGGCAGATTCCTGTATCAGCGTTTCCTCCCGACTCTCCCCATCTGCCGCCACCTTCTTGTGGTTACTGTGTACTTGTCCAAACGCCTGCAGGACAGAGATAATGCTATTACAACAGTTGCAGACAGAGCACACACGGCACGAATGCCGCGTCAACAATTTGCTAAGAGCTGGATTCTGAGATTGATGTAAAAAAAATCAGAATGTGACAGATAAGTCATGATCAGAGCAACAGGTGCTTTGTTGGCTTAGATTTTTTGAGCCCAAGTCATTTTACACTTGTTAAATTCATTGGTGCGACTTAAACATGCCTCAGGGATTGCACACACACATTAGGGATTGCACACACACATTAGGGATTGCACACAAATAGAGAAAACAAAAGGTATAGCTATGAAAATGTAAAATGTAATTCAGGTGATTTTGTAGGTAAGCTGTTACTATAGTGTACACCTCAAAAATCAAGATAGCCAGTCACAGGTTCAGAATGTTAGCGTCTAATGGTGTTTCGACATTGCACAAAGGTGCAGCTGTGTTTTCAGCGGTCAGATTTTTGATAGACAGGAGAACGGTGAGCAGTCCTTTATATTAGAGGTCGGAGATAAACACTGCATGCTTGTGATAAAATAAGCTGCAAAGTTATTTTGATAAAGAGGACTCCTATTTAAAGCCTCGTAGGTAGAATGGGAAGACTATACATCATAACGGATTTGAATGTTGTCAGACAACGTAACACAACATGAGAGCCTAAATGTTTATGGATTACTGATCAGATCCCCGTGTGTGCTGCCATAAAAACATTGGGGTGACTAAGAAAAATGGCTTCTCATTTAGCAGGATAGAATCTGTAGTCCGAAGGGGGCTGATAATAGAACACTCCAGGTACTGATAATAGAATGTGTCTTATCTGATATAATAGAGAAGTTCAGGGGTACTGATATTTGAAATCTCCTCATCTGAAATAAAGCAGTACAGGGGGTGTGGATAATAGAAAGTGTCTTGTCTGACAGAAATAAAGGGGCAGGGGAAATTGGTGATAGAATAAAGGGTGCTGATGACAAATGCTTCTTAGATGAGAGAACAAAGAGGTTCCGATGACATAAAGAACATAAAGAATAAAGTGTTGTGGGGGGGGGGGGGGAGGCAGACAACAGAGTACTGAAAGCAGACCCAAAGTCCAAAGTGACTTAAACCAGACCAGCACAACAGTACTCATATGCATCCCTCCCCAGGGAAATTTAGATTTCTGCACATAAAAGTTCATTTACCTTTTTCTAACTCTTGCTGTGGTAAATTTTAAAAACAAGATGGCGGCTCATGGATTTGCAGGCCACCTGCAAACAGGAAATGCTGCTTGGCTTCCTGTTACTGTGCATGGTCAGTTATGTCAGTTGGGAGTGGAATATCCAAGATGGCTACTTTTCTTTTCCAACTGTGCCGGTTTAAGTTGACAGAATTTGTTGATAAAATAAGGAGTTGTAGGAGGTAATGACAGAAAGCTTTTTAGAAGAGCAAATAGGGTGCAGGGTGTGAAAAACTTCTACAGAGACAGAGGGTGCTAATAATAGAATGACTTTGTTGATGGAACAAAAAAGTGCTGGGGGGTTGATACAAAGCTTCTTAGATGGCAGAATGGGGGTGCTGACGATTGCTTTTTCATAGAAGGGGTGTTGATAATAGTATGCCTTGTGACAAAAAGAGTGCAGGGGTGCTGATGATAAAAAAAAAAAAAAAACGTTTATTTGTTGACAGAATATAGGGTGCAGATAAAAGAATGCTTTTGTTGAGTAAAGTAGTTCAGTGGGTGCTAATGATAGAAGTATTTTTAAAGTGCACCTATAGGCTGTGTTTCTTTTTTTACCTCAACCTTTGCCCAATATTGATAACACAAACTGGACGTAGTAAGCCATATTGCTCACTGGACGGGCAGCCCTGCAATCAGCGATAATACATTTAGTTAAAGCACACACATCTCAACAATGAGGAGCACCTTTCAACCTAACTGCATTAGGGCTGATTCAGCACTGTGAGCATTTTTGTGAGCGAAAAAAAATGTATCTTGATTATTTTTCCTCAGTGCAATTCATCAACATGTTTAGCAAACATGCTGAATTGCGCTGTGGAAAAAGATCAAGATTTATTTATTTTTTTCCTCACAAAAAAGGACTGATTCAGCATTGTGAAAATTTTGTTTCCTCCCTTTGTTGTGAGAAAAAAAAAAAGGTTTATATTGATTGTTTTACCTCGATGCAATTCAGCGTTTTTAGTTGTGCAAATTTTAAAAACATTTGCACAGCTAAAACAGTTGCTGAATTGAGCCGAGTCAACCCTGTGCTGAATCAACCCTTATTTGTGAGAAAAAAAAATCTAAGGGTGCTGAATCCTTAGCCATATTATGTTACAGCTTAAGTGTAACTGAACTAATTAGCATATGGCTGTCATTCACCATAATACTACTTTCTGTTAATCTTTTTATCAATATTGGGCAAAGGCTTTAGTATAAAAAAACAGAGGCCGTTTTGGGGGACTGGGCTAGGGATAGAAGGGGACAACATATACTTCCCTCTGACTATAGGTGCGCTTTAAAGTAGGGTGTGAGGGGTGCTGATGATAGAAGGTCTCAAAGTGGAATAAAACGCAAGATTTTGACTATCCCTAGTTTTGTTCCCCCGGGGCAGGTTTTGCTCCGTTCCCCCTTTCCCGGGCTTTCATCCAATCAGATCCGTTTTCCATGCACATTTAATGCTGAGCAAATTGCCATAAACAGAGCTATCTATAGCGCGAGTAGCCACATCCCCAGCAGAAGGCACACTCCTGCTCCTAGCCTATCTGAATGGCTGAAGGCGAGAGCATGCGCACAGCCAAAAGATGACAGGGATGTCGGCCGGCTAAGGCCAGTCCCATTTGGTTTTGTTCCACTTTAACTAATAGAAGAGTACAGGGGTGTGGAGTAAATTCGCTTCTTCTTAACCATATATTTGTTATTGATGATCATGTTCAACTGCTCAGTATAAACCTTATTCTACACTGCAGACAAACTCCTGTAAGAAATATGATCAGTATAAAATGGAGGGCACCTTCTATTGCCCAGCAGAGCACTAAAATGTTCAGCAATACCATGGTTCTTTAATGATGTAAAGTCAGTGGGGCTTTAATTTTGGTCTGCAGTCGGGCTCTTTACCAATAGATGTATTGCAGTTATCAGCTTGGTCAGAACACATATAGTAACTCTACGTGTCTGGAGTAACAAACTGCACCGAAATCAGGCGTTCTCTTTTGTTAACGCTAGTGATGGGTGTCTGGCCACAATTGCCCTTAAAGAACAGTTCACAGTATACGGTCTGCATTGTGAACAAAAGAAGAGAAGGTTAAAATGAAGGACATTGGACATCTGAAATCTTGCAGTCTCGTGTTCAATGTGTTCCACAGACTTTATCAGGAGTGCAGTCTACCCCGTATGTAGTAACAATGCCACAATTCTTAGACATATTGAGCACCAGGGGAATATCTGTCCTCTTCTAACATCGAATGGCTGACACTTAGCTTTTTAATCAGATTTTATTTCATTTCAGATAAGAAAATCAGTGAAAATGAGATCGGAAAAACCCACAGATCCCACTGAGATGCGCTTTGCAGGGAGGGCTCAAGGGAAATTAAAAAGAATCACATTTCAGGCAGGGAAACCATCTGTGCGGAGTTCCTACAAAACATTTTTTTTCTGTACAAATCAGCTTATATGTCTCTAAATACATCAGGTCTATTGGTAAGTGAAGCCATCTCAAAATCTTTCCTTCTCCCAACATTATTGCTGGGCCGTGCTTAATCCATCAGCTTAAACGTACATTCATTAACTTCATGTTCATGTCACAGAGAGGTTAACTAGGGCCAAACGCATTTCTTTTTATTTTAAGACAAACCTTGGACCACCTAAGAAACTATGAATAGCAACAGTCCAAGGCATGTGTAATATAATATCAACTCTTCCTTTTCCAAAGAGAAAGACTACTAAAGACCGGTCTTATCCAGGGTCAAAGCCATGGCAAACATTACCCACTAGGGGAAACCAAAAAACAGAGGTAGTTCCTGTGGCACTTTCTGCAGATAAATACCCAAGCAACTATCAAGCCCCAAATTATTCCAGCAACCTGCTTGTACTCACATCTGAGAAGTTTGAACAGAAGGGACTTGATTCCATTTATGCACTGCTGTCAAGTTAAGAAAAATACTTTAAATGACTCTGTACCTTAAATTAGGCTTGTACAGACAGGATACAAAAATCTGGCACCCAATCTCCTCATGCTGGTCCATATCTGGGGCTGAGTCTTTAGAGCGCATGAGCATGGCGGATGCTACCAACAGCTGCAGAACACCACCATGAAGACTAGAAGCATAACAGGAATGGAAGAACTGGGCACTGAAGTTTTATACAGTAAGGCCCACTTTCCCTACAAACTTCAAAGCTGAAGTGCTGTTGCAGCGCAATGCTCCTTTGCTTACCAGCAGCCGCTAACACATAGTTTCTGTGATATTTCTGCATATCCTGGTTCGGTCTTGCCAGATATGTACAGGAAAGTGTGGCATAAGGCCAATGCACCCTTTGAGTACATCAAATACTGTACAGGAAAAGATTAGAGCAGAAACAAGGCTGGGAATGGGAAAGTATCTGCCACAGCCAGGAGCTACCTGCCCAGACAGCCATTCCAGGGTTTCATTTTCCTGATTCAAGGAATGGGATAGAGTAGGAACCGTCAGGATTGACAGCAGTACTTGTAAAGAATCGGGTGTAAATTCATAATGTATATCTAAGTTTAAGATATGAGATCCAAAGTTAGGGACCTAGTGGAACTGCTCTGTGGGCTCCGAGGAGCAGCAGTGACTCCTTTTCTGGGAAGTCATGGGGTGGTAGAGCGGCTCGTCATTGCAGGGGGTGTGACTAGGATATGTGATGTGTTGCAGACAAATGTAGTAGAGGCTAGGATTGACTTTAGAAAAGCAAATGCTATAATCCAACCAATGCTATATGTCCAACCAATATGAAAATCCTCCAACCTACACTTAGGGAAATGGTAAGCAAATGTTAGTTCTGCAGTGATGTCGCATTAGCAAAATAGAAAGTGTAGCATTCATCAATAGATATTTCTTGGCTGAAATACTTTGGTCTCCATGATGTGAAACCAATAGGATTATTGCTTATAAATTACCATAAATAAGTCTCAGATGTGACTGCAGTGTTGCACGTGCTGTTGTCGAACACTTGTGTTATTACTAATGTGACGCAAGCAGCATGAAAGGAGGACTCTTGCCACTGGCTACAATGACACTCATTTATATACACAATAAATCATTTTCTCCATCTTTCGACAAGTAAGTGAAGCATCCAGGTTTCTGCAACGTGTGCAAAGAGATGTCCCCAAGCATACCGCTTATTTCCTATTAGAAGAGAAACTGAAATTGGATTGCATCTTCCTCTGAATGTTTTGCTTATGCATTTTCTAGGACTTTCCCTGACGACAAATTTCCAAATGTCAGGTAGGAAAGTATGCGTTTCTATAGCTCAGACTACATCCATCCTATCTATCAGTCATGACGCTAAGCACTTATGAGTTCCTGACCCGACTATTGTAGCAGCCACCTCTGTAGCATCCCTACAGTATAAGCAAACTGGAACCCCCCACTTACAGTGCAACCTCTTGCCTCATCAATAGCTGATCTGATTGGCGTGTCACTGTATACTTGCCTTTGCATTGCAGAGACAGCTGCAAGTGCTCTTTCGCCTTTGGTGCCATTTAAAAACTGGTGCACAGCGGAGGATAAGTGGGCATAATAGTAAATAGTAAAAATCTAAAATACAATGAATAGGTTCCCCATGGTAAATTAAATGACATATATAAACCAGGATCCCATGTTGTAGGCTCTATGCTGCTGGTTAACATTCAAGGAGCACCACTGAGCTGAAATCTTTAACACCCCTCCCCCAGAAGGATTTCCCTGAAAATCCTACTATAGGTGTTAATAATTTCTAGCACTATTCTGCCAAGAACCTCTCAGAAGTGTAAAGTCATTACCACAATTCCAAACGTGTTTGCCTGCAAAAAAAAAAAAAAGACATCCCACGACCACCCTACATTTACAGTAAAGCACACTTGTCTCGCATTCATTATGAATGGTCCTAACATCACACCAGACTGCAATCTAGAGACACAAAGTATGCCCCCACCCCCCAGGTATAACTGCATGCATTCAGTCATGAGGTTCTGATAAGACACAAAGCATTGCAAACTATGGACAACGCAATCAACAAAATGGTTAGTACTGTAAACCAGCAACAGCTAATCTGACTCAACCTAGGTAGCTAAATCTAATTGAAAGTGGTAACTTTTGTGTGCCAAAAGGGCCACAAAGAAACAGAATTTCTGCTCAGAGATGTGTACCTCAACATTCTGTTTTGAGTCAACAAAATAAACTGCACTCTATAGTAGCAATAACACAGAGGCCAAATATTTTATTCTGGTTACCATCTTTCATTTACCGGTCTCCTAAAACCAAACAAACAGGCTATATTTTCCAAAGTCTTTGCTTTCTTTGTCTATACCTGCAGATGGAGGGGTTCTGCAGGTAGCTTTTCCAAGCTATGATAGCTGCCTGTAGTTATCATAGCTTGGAAAACGTAATGTAGCCCTGTGCTTTAATGGTGCAGAAAAGAGTCCTGTCAGGGGACTACTTCCCTTTCCCTCCATATCAACACCCCCAGCCATGCAGCATCCTTTTTGAAATAATACAATGTAAAATAACAAATGTGCAGCATATAAAATTCTGGCAAGCAGCTGTCTAAAAAGCAGTTTTTTTCATCACTCACATATCTATTAACAACTAGGACTAAAAATACAATTTGGCAAGGGTTTCAGAAAATAATCTCCATAGAGGACCTGCTGATCTCATTGATATCTTATATCACTGTTAGACAATCAGGCACGAGAGAGAAAGAGCTAATCAATAGATCACTTTTTGAAATGACCTCATAAAAGGTAACAACCAATCAGCCACCTAACAGATAAACAGTTATCTAAAGTATATAAAAACACACACAAACACATATATTCTGTTTGAATAATGATAAAATGTAATCACCCTGTCCAAACGTGTACTACTGTTGTAACAGCTCATTCTTGGAATACACTGGTGTTCAGGTCAAAAAACATTTGTTTATTTGAGACAACAATATTTTGTGACCAACTTCAGCAGATATGATGGTGAGCTTTCCAGAATACTTTGTTCTCTTCTTCAGACATGATGGCCTCCATTCATCAAGAGTTGAAAAAAATTTTCATGGCAGTAAAAAATTAATTTCAAGAAAAAAAAGACTGAGAATGTCACTGTTGATGAATCACTAGTTAGGAGGACTTTTTTTTTACTCTTGAGAAGAGTAGTGAACTTTTACTCCCTTTTACACTGTAGTAAAATAGTGCCATTGACTTTCATTGTCTTCGTATCTGGCGATTCATCAACACTGAAACTCTGGCTTTTTTCTCATGAAATTATTTTTTTACTACCATGAGAATTTTTTTCAACTCTTGATGAATCAAGGCCTATGTTACATAAGACTTGAAAGCTTGTCCTCAATTATACTTAAGTTACTCTTACAAAAGTAATCACCTTATTCTATGATGATTTTACCAACATACAATCTCCACATTTACCATTCAAAGCTGAATACATGGATTTACCCCTAATAATATTTCCAAATATCAGGGTCATTCTACTTGGAGAAAAAAGAAAAGCACACATACAGTACTTAAAGACCCACAGAACGTGTGAAATAAATTTGACCAAAGACCCCACTGATACCCCATTTTCAGGGTATTGACCTAGAAATGGATATTTTAGCTTTTTGAATAGACCTGGAAAATGACCTGGAACACTTTTTGTTTTGCTGTCCCTCTCTGTAAGATGACAGGTGATTAGTCATTCCCCTCGATTCAAAGAGGAAAAGTTAATTGATTTCGTATCGAAAATCGTAAGTTTGGGTGGGTGTTAGTCATTTTTTCCTGTTTTTTTGGCCATTTCCGACTCGCACGAGCCTACGTACGAATGCGTATATGCTCTTACGATCAGCGGAAGTTCGTTCCTAAATTTTAGGATCAAAACGTAAAACTTAGGATCAAATCCTAAAACTTAGGATCAAAACGTAAAACTTAGGATAATTGGATGTGTTTAGGTGTGATTCAGAGAAACCTCTAAACGCGTTTTAAAAGAAAGCCACAGCCGACACCTTTTAGCAGCCGGATTGCTGTTCTTGAACAGGTTTTTTGGCTATGTGGAGGAGTCTGCGCGTCTTGTGCTCCAATGAACTGCATGTAGCAGCATGGCCGAGGCCATAAATTGTATGGCAATGCATGCCTGATTCATGTATGACTTATAAAAGCATTTTAATGTGGACCTTAATTAGTCCTTTGCATGTAAACCTTTATTTTGCAATATATTTGCGTTAATTAAAGAAACTTATGTCCTTTGTTATTTATTTTAAAATTGATGTACTAGAATAATATTTTTAGATAGCATTTATTGGTGTAGTTGTTTACCTTTGCTTTGTTTAATTATTTAAGCACATCTTTGGTCAGATGCATCACACTTACTGAGGAGAGGAGAGCGGGATAAAGTGCAGGATGTGGGTTACTGCTGTATTTTGCCCCCAGAGCTGGGGGCACGGACAGTCACAAGGCCCTTTCTGTTTGCAGGCTGCCCGATAATACCTGAGCCGCTATCTTGGCTGTTTCGAGGCTCATAACATGCAGAAGTTGCTGGGTGTTTTTTAATATTTGAGAGCAATCTGTATGTAGAGGGTGTGGGTAACCACACCCAAAATTTAAAGTTGTACCATTTGAAGCCAAAATATTAAAATTAAATCCACAAGTAAAAAATGCAAGTTAAGTAAAAATTAAACAAAGTAAGATTTACTTATGCAAATGCATTCATTAATGGTTGGTTACTACAAAATGAATGAAATAAAGAAAAATAAAAGACCAAATATTTAGAATGCACTTTAATGAGGTAAGTTTGTAGTGCGGAGCCGCAAGATCAGAAGGATTTACGTCCAGACAAAAAAGGAAAAAGGGCAAAACCAATGTTGCAACCTGAGAAATGAAACGGAAAATTCAGGATGGAAACTGACATAGGTCTGATTCCCGAACTGCCATACGAACGGACGTACATTTTAGGATAGAAACGTATTTGCTTATTGAATCACTCGCAAGTTCATACGAACGCACGAGCGTACGGGAAAAATAGGATGATCGGCACCAAAATCAAAGCTGTTACATGTTTCTTTGAATCAACCCAATTGTATAGGTGTGGCAATGGTATCATACATTAGAGTGAAGCAGGAGCAGTGAAAATTGTCAAACGGTACTCTACATAGGGGGAGCAATTCAGGGGATGCGAGTTAAAAAATGTAGGTTTTGGTTCGCTTTAACTTATGAGAGCTTTAAAAAAGTTTGGATGTTGGCTACTCTTACCAATGTGAATGGTAGGACAACAATCAAAAACTTACAAATTATATGAGTTTGTATGTAATCTTTTTTTCATTTTACAGTAATTTGGATGGCTTTAGCTAATGCTGGAGCAGAGAAGTATGGCCCAAAGCCATTAAAGTGGACCAACACCTACGGGTGATCGGCCCGGGAATCTATAAGATTCCCGGGCCGATCACCTCCCTCCCCGCGGGACATCCGAGATCGGGATGTCCAGCGGGGTGAAACCCCCCCCAAGCACCCCAAACCCACTTACCCTATCTTCCCTCGCGCCCCTCTAGGCGTGCGCGCGCCCGCGCTGGCCGTCTGTGAAGGCCGGCGCGCGCGCGTCAAGAGGGACGCGCGGGAGGCAGTGGTGGAGGAGCCGCTTGTCCGGGACTGTCAGATTGCTTGTCCGTCGGCGCTGGGAGCGGGGAGAGGTGAGTTTTTCGGGTGATCGGGGGGGTTTCACACAGCGGGGCACCCCGATCGGGGAGTGCCCCACCGAAGTGGACCAAGACCCAGGATAGTCAAAATCCTGGGTGTTGGTCCACTTTAAAGGCCAGTCTATCTAGCAGAGGCATATTGGAAAGCTGTCTGCACAGTATCAAGGCGAGTTGTAAGGGACATAAATAGCAACAATGGAGGACTATTTATTCAACTCTCTGTAGCATAATCAGGTCCCAAGGATTGACTGTCACTATCACGGCATACTTCAAGCCAATTGTGGGTTCCCAGAAAGCACAGCTTTCCTCACCAGGGGAGTATAAGAAGGAATTTCGAATTACTAATATGATTATTGATACTCGGCAAGCTCCTGTTGTCTAGATCCTTAAAATTGTATTTTGCAGACCAAAGTAAACATAGCGATGCCTTTAATAATCAAAAACTATGTACTATAAATTAAATACATTTATGTAATGTTGTTGTGGTTATATATAGAACCCAAAAATGCGCTGGTCCTGATCCCTATGGTTCCTAGACATGATATGGTTACACAGCCAGCACATGTAGCTCTGATTGTGCTCTGACAGTAATGTGCCTGGCGTCTGGGTGACCTGTCTAGTGGATTTGCCTGAAAATGGGTCAGCTACTTATACATAATTCATAGCTGCTGCTGGATGACCGGTCACACACAAAACTGTATACGACAGCCATGGTGTCTACTAAAGCGCGCTGAACATAGGGGTGTTTCTCAAGTCAGTCTGTCCTTATCTGGCCCCTTACTGAAGAGAACAAATAGACCATAATTGGCCAATTTCTCAATACCTGACAGCAAATGATCTGGTGCAAACGATCTTTACAGAAAGTAAAATCTCCCCGCATTTTACTTTGTAGAAAAAAAAAAAGCCACCATCAGCATGAAATTCTTTCCTTGGGAGTCACAGGTGTATATATGCAAGGTATGATCCCACCAGTAAAGAGGTCAGAGACCAGGGTATACTGGTCAACTACCAAAGGAAGTCAAAGGAATTGCTCTAAAAATATAGGCAAGAGATCAACAATGAAGAATGTGCAGACACAACCCCAACAGGGCAAGACAGATCTGCTACCCAGCTACACCAACAGGTTATTAAAGTGGACCAACACCCAGGATTTTGACTATCCTGGGTTTTGGTCCACTTCGGCGGGGCACCCCGATCGGGGGTGCCCCGCTGTGTGAAACCCCCCAGAAAGCCCCAAAATCTTACCTGTCCCCGCTCCCACGTGACTGGACGGTCCAATCCCCGCCAACGTCCAGGCGGGGATCAGGAACGTCCAAGCGGCTGCCGCCGCCGCCGCCTCCCTCGCGTCACTTTCGGCGCGCGCGCGCCCCCGCCGGCCATTCGCAGACGGCCGGCGCGGGCACGCACACGCCTACAGGGGCGCAAGGGAAGATCAGGTAAGCGATTTGGGGTGTCTGGGGGGGTTTCACCCCGCGGGACATCCCGATCTCGGATGTCCCGCGGGGTGGGAGGTGATCGGCCCGGGAATCTTATAGATTTCCGGGCCGATCACCTCTCGGTGTTGGTCCACTTTAAACTGAAGGTTATTGGCTGTGAGGGGAGGTATACATCCGACTTCTATGGTAAACAAGCCTACTTGAAACTGTACTCCCACCTATCACCAGGACAAAATTACACCTTTTGGGGATAACATAAGAGAAAATGGAGACCCAAAAACATAAGGGAACACAGAAGGGTGTCCTGGAGTTGTCCAAGTAGTGGGTGGGCTGTAAAAATAAAAGGCTGCAACCAACAGAACTTAAAAAGTACCACTAAACAAACAGTCCCTCTATGATTGACTGTGGGTGTAGGTTTAATGAGAACTGTGTCCTACTGCCCAATATACGGGGAGGTTGTCCAAGAGCAATCCCTGTGTTCCCCAGAAAAAAATACTTGTATACAAGAAGAATTCTGCACAGTAAATACAGTACAGTAATGTAATATAGTACAGTAATTTAATGTAATATAGCCAGCTACAAAAGTACCTGTTTCTCCTAAACTGACAGACCCATGGATATCTCAAGAGAAACGCTGCCTAATTAGTGTGAAGCCATCAGATCGTTCAGACAGATGTTTTGCAGTTAATTTGGAAAAACGCACGGGGAGACTTCGCAATATACAGCTGTTTTCTATCAAACAATAGAACCAATCACGCTTTATTACTCCGAAATTAACGCTAAAGCTAATGACTAAATTGTGCATACACTGAGCAAAAGTTGTGCCTCACTGTCAAAAAAATGCCACGTGCCATCACAGCAAAAGCTGTGCAAATATTGTGAAAGGCAAGAGTAGGATTAGTTCAATTCTTAAAAGGCTTTAAGGATGGAAGAGACAAAATAATGGCTCACCTCCCCCCCCCCCAAAAGAAAAACAGCAATTAAGAAGAATGATTGTTCAAAGCACTTCAAGGCTTTAAACCAAAACCACAGAAAGGGTATGCCAGATAATATAGGGAGATTGCAAAATCTCAGCATTAACCCTTTTCCATGCCACCCATCCACATGTCTATTAGGATTCACTGGCTGGTGTTGTCCAACCAAATGTGATGCACTCACCAAGCCTGTCCATGTATAAAGAGTTGGGTTTTCCCAACTGGAGAACCGATAATGAAGGCTTTAATGGCAATTTTACTGACTTAGCTGGTATAAAACTGCATTTGATGTGACCAAGTTTGTCTAATAGGATAGTCATGGATGTCAAAGGGGCCAGAGAGTTATCACTGGCAGCAACCAATTATTTTGGGCTAGTCACAATTGGTCCAGAGGATGGATAGATATTCTGCAGCAATGAAGATGACCCACTCTAAACTCTTAAAAGGTCACCCGAAATCTTAAGCCACAACTTTAACCTCCCTAAATTGAGCTCAATATAACAAAATATTGTGCAGTCATTGAATAATAATACCAAAACCTTCTGGTAGGTCAGAGGACAAAATGAGCCACTAGTCCCAGTCTAATCACAAAAAAGACAATTCTGTGAGTACTCACCTGTAGAATTGCTTTTACTATGCATGGCACGGCCTGCTTCCAGAAGTCCTTACGTATGGGTTATTCCGCCACAAGGTGGCGCAGTGTACTGCAGAAGAGTTGTGGCTCCTCCCAGTACCATATAAAAACGGAATCACCATAGACTTATCCAGTGTTGACAAGCAGTTATTCAAGAAACCGGGAGATAATAAAGGTAAAAAAGGAAACAAACCCCAACTAACTTGGAACAATTACCATAAAGAGGCAACCAAGAATAACGATAACAAGGGTGGGGTGAAGCAGGTCGTGACATGCATAGTAAAATCAATTCTACAGGTGAGTACTCACAGAATTGTCTTTTCCTATTGCATGGCACGGCCTGCTTCCAGAAGTCCTTAAGTATGGGACGTCTAACAGCAGTGTCCGTAAGGTAGGGTGGGATCCCCAAAGAGTAACAACAGGCAGTTCAAAACACTACCGCCTGAAGTACCTTGCGGCCAAAAGCAGCATCAGCTGAGGCCTTAACATCAACCTTGTAAAACTTGGAATGAACAGAAGACCAAGTTGCGGCCTTACAAACTTGCTTAACAGAAGCTTGGAGCTAAAAAGCCCAAGACGCACCAATGGCATGAGTGGAATGAGCAGTAACCCTAAAAGGAGGAACCTTCCCCCTGGCAGAATAGACCTGCACCACCGCCTGACGGATCCACTTGCTGATAGTGGATTTAGCCGGAGGCAAACCCTTCCTAGGTCCAGCAGGAAGAACAAAAAGAGTGTCAGATTTCCTGAAAGACTCAGTAGCAACCAAATAAAACTTCAGAGCCCTGACAACATCCAAAGAGTGAAGGGTCCGCTCCTTGGAATTAGCAGGGTTAGGACACAAAGAAGGCAAAACAATGTCCTGATTGAGATGGAAAGCAGACACAACCTTAGGCAAGAAATCTGGTTTAAACAGAACCACCACCTTCTCCTGGTGTCGCTCAAAATAAGGAGGTTTGATGGAAAGCGCCGCCAGCTCAGAAACTCGCCTGACCGAAGTAATGGCCACCAAAAAGGCCACCTTAAGAATCAGAATGGGCAAAGCAGCCCCACGGATAGGCTCAAAGGGAGGACCCTGCAGAGCAGACAACACCAGATTCAGGTCCCAAACCGGTAGCATAGGCTTACGTGGTGGACGCACATGAGTAACTCCCTGGAAAAAAGTCTTAACCAACCAGTGATTGGCAAAGGATCTTTGGAAAAAAATTGCCAGAGATGACACCTGTCCCTTGAGGGTACTAAGTTGAAGGCCCGAATCCAAAGCATGTTGCAAAAATTCCAGAATCCTGGGGATAGAAAACACCCGACAAGGAAGAGACTTGGACTCACACCAGGCAATGTAAGCAGGCAATCCTGTAGTAGATAAAGGACAAGGACTTCTTCCTAGCCCTAATCATGGTATCAACAACAGAAGCAGGCAAACCCTTATCCATCAAGATGGAGGTTTCAGCAGCCGTTAAAGCCAGCGTTTGTAAATTGGGATGGCACAGTTGTCCCTGAGTGAGCAGATCTGGATCCTTGGGTAAGACATACTGATCTACTGCCAACTGCACGACGTCTGCGACCCACACCCTCCTTGGCCAACAGGGGGCCACCAGAATAGCTGGTACCCCTTCCTGGGCTATCTTGCGCAGCACCCTGCCCAGCAGAGGAAAGGGAGGGTACACATAGAGGAGCCGAAACTCTGTCCAAGGCATTGCTAGCGCATCCGTGGCGAAGGCCAGAGGATCCTGTGACAGAGAGACAAACCTGGGAAGCTTGTGATTGTGGCGGGACGCAAACAGGTCCACATCCGGCTGACCCCAGCAGCGACAAAGGGAGTGAAATATCTTGTTGCTGAGGGACCATTCCCCCAGCCGAGACGTCCCCCTGCTCAGGGAGTCTGCCTCCTGGTTCTCCACCCCCGGAATGTAAACTGCCAAAATGCAAGGGATATTCTCTTCCGCCCAAGACAGTATCAGGGACACTTCCTTGAGGGCTTGCTTGCTTGGGAGTCCCTCCCTGATGATTGATGTTGGCAACCACCGTCTGGTTGTCCGAGCGGATCTGAACAGCCAGACCTCGAATGTGTGTGGTCAGCTGAGAAAGAACCAACCTGATCACCCTCAGTTCCAGGACATTGATGGGAGCATGGGCCTCCTGGGGGCCCTACCGACCCTGGAACTTCAGAGACTTCCAAAAGCCCCCCCAACCAGTCAGACTGGCATCTGTGGTGACAGTCTCCCAGCACGGAGGCAGAAAGGTCCTGCCCACTAGAAGGTTCCCTGAGTCCATCCACCACGAGAGGGACTGTCTGACCAGGGGGGACAAAACAAATTCCTGATCCAGGGACACAGGGTCCCGATCCCAAACTGACAAGAGGTGCAACTGAAGAGGTCTCATGTGAAACTGAGCAAAGGGGACCGCCTCGAAGCAAGACACCATCCGGCCCACTAAGTGCATCCCTTGCCGGATGGAAGGATGGGGACACAAAAGCAGAGTCCGTGCCTGCTTCTGAAGGCCCTCCACCTTCTGCTGAGGCAGGAATACCTTGACCTGAGAGGTATCCAGAGTCATGCCCAGAAAGGACCTCACCAAAGACAGAGACAGTGAAGACTTGGGATAGTTGATCACCCAGCCGAAGGACTCGAGAGTGGATGAAGAGACTGAGCCGCAATCAGAATGTCGTCCAGGTAAGGGAGGATGCGAATGCCCTGATTCCGCAGCAGAGCCATCACGCCCGCCAGCACCTTGGTGAACAACCGAGGTGAAACCGAACGGTAAAGCCACAAACTGGTAATGCCGATCCTCTAGAGCGAACCTGAGAAATCTCTGATGACCTGGAAAGATTGGCACGTGAAGGTAGGCATCCTTGATGTCCACGGAGGTTATGAAGTCGCCCGGGCGCAGGGTACTGACAGCCGAGTGTAGAGTTTCCATGCAAAAGTGCTTGAACCTGACAAACTTGTTGAGACCCTTCAAGTCCAAGATGGGCCTCAGGGACCCGTCTTTTTTGGGGACCGTGAACAGATTGGAGTAGAACCCTCGACACTGTTCCTCGGAAGGCACCAAGCAAATGACTCCTGACTCCAACAGACGTTGAACCACAAGGCGCAAACCCTGAGCTGACAGAGGGTTTTGAGACATCCGGGATCTGATGAATCTTGGGGGCGGCCAGGCTGTAAACTCCATCTTGTAACCGGAGGACACTACCTCCTGAATCCACCGGTCTGAGACGCGGAGCCTCTAGACGTGAGCAAAGAGCCAAAGTCGTCCCCCCACCTGGATGGATGAAAGTGCCTGCTTATGCCTAAGGGGACTTGGGAGAAGGTTTGGGCTTGGAACCCCATGAGAGACCGGGACGACCGCGTGGTCTGCCACAGCCCCAAGGATCCCTACGGGTACCCGAAAAGAGGGAGCCAAGACCTCCTCTGGGAGCACGAAAGGAGGGGTGGGAAGGGGAGGGTCCCCGGAAAGGCCGAGGCTGCCTCCTACGCTGAGGCAGCCTACCATCCTTGGCTAGAACATCCAGACGCTCACCAAAGAGCTGCAGCCCCGTAAAGGGGAGCCCAGTGAGAGCCTTCTTAGCGGCAGCCGCCCACTGATGCAGCCAAACAGAGCGGCACATAGCCACCAAAAGGGCAGAGGCCCTACCACTCAGCCATACCACATTATCCATGGCAGTAAGGACAAAGGCAACAAAATCAGAGCAAAGCAAAAGGGACCTATAATCCTCCCCCCTGCTACGTCGCTGTTTATCAGGACGAAAGAGCTCACCCTGCTTCCTCTTAGCCACCTCAGGGGGGTCAATGTGCAAGATTTCAAAAATATGAGCCAACAGGCTATCAGTGTCCTCAGGGAACCATGAGTTCTCCCCAGACGCAGACCCAGGGTCACTGACGTAACCCTCCTGCTGGTCCCCAGAGGAGTCAGAGTCCTGGAAGAGTTCCCCCTCCTCTAGGGGGTAAAAGCCACCAAAAGCATCAAGTCCCTCATCCTTCTCAGGAAAGAGGGATGGCACGGGAGCCAGGTGCCGCTTCTTGCTAGAGGCCTTACGTGGAACAGGCCTGGCAAGCTGCCTTTCAATGTTGGCCACACGCAGTGCCAGATCAGACTGTGACCCCCCGCTAGTATCCCCCTCACTGGGGGCTAAATGTAGGCGCGGAGAGGTAGGTGACGCCGAAAGGGAGGAGAAAGGGAGAGCTGGAAAGCGAAGCGGGTAGCCCAGCCTGGGCCGCAACGATACCCTGGGCGCACGGCACGCACACCGCGGCACTGTTACTCAGAGGGGATGCCCCGCACATGGCACACAGCCAGGATTGCCCCAAAGGACCCCCAAGCACACTATCCCCAGAAGCCTCCATATGGTGATTAACACAGGCGCAATAGGCCAGCACAGAGTAAGGGCTAATAAAAAGCTACCCGTGATGCCCCCCCAAAGGATGCCCCCAGAAGTCAGTAAGGGAAGATGAGGGAGGGTAAGGGGTAGGACCGGGAGAAACCACAACCCACAATTGTCCCGCCTGAAAGACATAAGTAAAGACACATAAGTATCCCGCAGCACATACCCCAAGGAAACCAAGAAAAACCCCGAAGGGGACTCACGGACCAAGCAGGCCAAAGACACCAGCCGCCTGACCACAGGAGGAAGCGACAACAGCCAAATCACTGCCGCAGCTCCGGGAGGAAGGAGGGCCCCAGACGCGCAGCAGAAGCAAAATGGCACCGGCAGAGGAACCTTGAGGGGCGGGCCGTGGGAGGAAGACGCAATACGAGTTATCTTACGGACCGCCCCCCCCCCGAAGATCGCGAAAATGGCGCTCACGTGACCGCGCCGGTGTCATCACACAGCAAAAAAGCCTCACAGTTATAGCGCCGCCCGCCGCAGAGCGTGGTACAAAGCGGCGGCGAAAACAGTTAAAAAACAGAATAAAAAACAGTTAAAAGCACTCGCTGCTACCACCCGCCCCCCCCTCCCCCCCGAACACACTTCGGGGAGGGGGGGAGGAGAGCGAACAGGCAGCGGCGAAAGTCCAGGCCAGGTATAGGGGGGGACCCCAAAACACCAGTACAAGTCACATAGTCCCCAAAACACTCACCCCCCTCAGAAGCTAGGACAGGAACTCCGCATTCCTAGTAGGCTCACCATAAAGCCTATGGCCGGCTACCCTTTGTGGTACAGGGTCTGCGGCCTGGAGCAGCGCTCCTTGAGCACTTGACCCTAGTGCTCCGCTACCTTCAGGCACAGAGGGTCCGGAAATGGGTAGAAATAGCCATGCAGGGCCGCAGGCTTGGTTGCCCCGCTCACCTGCGCAATATAAAGAGCCATCTTCTATCTTCGCAGAATCACTGCAGAGAGAACACTGGATAAGTCTATGGTGATTCCGTTTTTATATGGTACCGGGAGGAGCCACAACTCTTCTGCAGTACTCTGCGCCAACTTGTGGCGGAATAACCCATACGTAAGGACTTCTGGAATCAGGCCGTGCCATGCAATAGGAAAACATAAATCCAATGTATTTAATCCAACCTAAAATATAACCTGTGCAGTGAGAGCAATGGCATTTGGTTAGGTTCAAACAATAAAAGGAGAGGGGAGAAAGCCAAGAAAGCATAATGAAGGACACACCGTCCTTTTCTGTGGTGTTCTGCGCCGAAATCTGATTCCAATTGTCCTCCGCCATTAAAGCCGCCAGGGAGCGGGGCTGCATACAGCAGTCACTTGTGAAGCTTTTGTCAATGCAGGACCGATTACAGGCACCATCCTACAGGGACTAGAGCGACGGCCCGGAATGCAACCATTGCAGTGTGTGAGCCATCTTATACATGATAAGAGTGCTAAACCGTTTTGTTATACAGTATTCCCGAAGTGGCTTGTCCCCTCTATTATGGTGGTCCCAAGTTACCCACTTGCCTAAAGCACATGTCCACAAGAATATATACTAGGCATTGCAAGCCCAGCCGGCTCTTTCTGCACATTTCACAAAGAGGAAAAGAGATGATTTGCACTGCTCCACCTACTGCTAAGGATCATTGGTATCACTGTTATTGCGGCTTGTCCTGTCTATTTCTATAATTAATATAGCAAGGATCACATACAAAAGGTAAACTAACTCTAAAATGTATTTGACCTAGGTAGCACATGCTTTGGAAACCTTGATCAGTTACTGGAAGTAAAGAGGAGCTCTTGGCACCCCAGTGGAATCATTGCTGAATCACCCGTATATCAAAGCCTCCAACTTGGAAGGAGATTTATATCAGCTTTGATGGTATAACTGCGCAAGTGAGCGAGTGCTGCATACTAATATGCTCCATGTATGAGCCGTCTGGGAAAATGCTGAGCAGGCAACAAGGAACAATTCCTCTCATTGCATATCAGTCCCCAGTCTGTCTGCAGCCATGACATAACCAACATTTCACCTAAATAATGAAATCCCACAAAAACATCTCACCAGTATAATAAGAAGCATCAATTATACACTTTCTTCTGCATGTCTTGCGCTAGCCATCGATGAGGCAAACTATTAAACCAATGCTTGGTAATTTAATTTATGCATCTAAGGTTACATAGCACTGCAGGTCGCCTAGTGGTTGCTCGACCAGGTATAGCCAACAACCAGCAAAATATAAAAACGCTAGACTGCCAGTTTGACATATCCATCCACCTAAATCAGACCTAAACCCACCTAGGAAAAAACTAGTAAGGGTCCAGGTCTGAGGCACACTAAGCTACCCCCCTCCCTTCATAATAAAGACATACTTCACTTTAATTCCATCTGGTAGGGGACCTAAACATGACTGTGCCAGATGCCCCCTATCGATTATGATTCAGCTGCTACATGTGTTCAACACTTGCCAGGGTCCCTGTTGGATATAGCTATGGGGCATCTATTGTGGCGCTTCCAAAAGTAGAAGGGGGCATGCCAAGCCTTGCCACACTACCGTCATTGCAATAAATTGAGAGAACATGCAGAGGGGCGTGCCTTAAATGATATCAGACATGAGCATGAATAGTGGACATAGCAGGGTAAGCTATGCTCACTGATGGCATGTAGGGGTACTTGAGGTTAGTTTCCTGTTCTCTGTCAGATGCTGCTCTGCTAGGAAAAATCAAAGTGTATCTAGCATTGGTGGGAGCTTAGATGGGTTGAGCACTGGGAACATGGCTGAGATGTGGGACTGATGGGGGGAGGGCTTTGAATATATTGATCTGGTAATTAAAGAGCATGTGTATTACTAGCATTTGGGGATATTTACATATGAATGTAAGGGAGTGGTAGAAGGACATACGAGTGGATTCTGAAGACTGTGGGTAGCCTGCTGTAAAAAGTCTTTTATTATGCTATTCCAAATAAAAACATTCTGAACCTGTTCATTGAGGTCCATGACCAGGTTCCAAATCATTTAAGTGGTCCACCCCTGCTGTAAACCACTGGCTTAGAACCTCAGATGTAAAAGCAATATGTTTCATGATCTAGTCACCCCGAGCATTCACCTTGCCTAATCGGACAGCTCATCCTGTTTCTGCTGATTGATAGAGGACATACCGTATATTACTAAAATCATGCTGCCACTAAATATCTGCAGCAACATTTTAGGTATTGGGCTTCTCAGGTGATGATTTTCAAAATGTTTAAGGGGATTTGAGGAAACTGTAAGCCAAAGGTTCGTGCTAAAATGATAACCTTTTTTCCTTATGATATTCTGATCTGCAGAAACATTGCCATGGAAACTCCTGACAAACGATTGATTAGGATCATTTTCATTTCCCGGGTGTCTTCACAGTGCCCTTCGCAGCACATCTATATTACAAACTGGTATTAAAATAATCTCAATCTGTCCCTTCTCTTCCTATACGGATATAGCAAGGCATCATTTTGAATAATGACTGGCCACATACCCAAAGATGCCACCTGGAGATTGGTGGCATGAAATTACCATTACTCTTGATCCTGGCTGTGTAGGTTCCAGATCATGGTAGACATAACTGGATTTTAATTTAAAGGGATTGTCTAGGCATTAAAAGAAAACAAAACAAAAAAGCTATACACCCTTTTATCCCCTGTAGCTGATCACTCCTATTCTGGTTCTCTCTGACAATCAGTGGCATAAGCTTATAGAGAGCGATTAACACCATGCAGATATTTGGAATAGCAGGCAGATTCTGCATGCCTAAACATGCATAGCAGCGGCCATCTTGCCACACACATGAAGAAGTCGATTCAGGAAAAACCGAGTCTCTCACTCAAAATTGTCTCATAGCTCTGTGCAATCATCTGTAACTGTACACATTGTATCCCCTGACAGGGTACTTTTACACCGCCGTGTACACCACCGTGACCATAGAGATACACTGGAGGCCCGCTTTAAGACATAGGATCAGATACAGTATTTTGTTTTTTACAGCAGGATAAGCCTTACTACACATTTCTTTCAAAGCTCTGCCTGGAACCATTTATAACCACCCATGTAATATAGTAGTTAGAATCTTTTACATTACCACTACAGGAAGTCATGGGATTTGCATAGCAACAGCTGGACAAATACAGAATACACACAAGTTCAAAAGAAAATGTGATTTGCATCTGACTACCAAAAATCCCCATAAATCACAGTTCCTGAGCCACACTCCTGACTGGCCTGAGGATATGCTAAAAAGATTAGGCTGCTTTCTCTAATGTATTGCGATTTGATAAAAAGCGGTTACACACATTTTCTGCGTATTTGTGGCACAACAGCTGAAAGACATTTGTCAACAACATTCATAACGCTCCCATCTCTAGCCACCTCTTATTTTCCACCCCAGCCCTGAAATAAAATGCGGGCTATGTGGAAAGTGCTGCAGGTGCAATCCAACCACTGACAGGTCTCTTCCAAAAGTTTCAAGTGTAGGCTTCTGCGGTACAGAAGTTTATTAGAATGGAGGGGGTACTGGTAAATGCCTTGAAAATGAGATTCTTCCTCGCCTTCATTGTACCTACTGGAACATATGCTACAGCCTACATCCAAGTGCTTTGCCCACTGAAGATGGCAGACATTGGACACACCAGGATGTGGGGACAACAAGGGAAGTGGGTGGTGGGTACTGGCATCTGGAAGATTTGGCAGAGGAGACAGAAGGATCTGGGGGTGGAACTAGTAGCAGAAGGACCTGTCACTGGAAGCACCCTGCTGCAAGTCCCATCAACTGTTGGCAACTGCAGTGGACTAGTGATAGACCAGAAGGCAGAGTGAAGTATGGCCTATATCACATGAGATTTACCTGCATTGTCTATAGAAATCTATGGGTTGTGTAGCGATCACATTGCAGAGAAACCGCTGCATCCAGCATTTTCCGAAAATGCATCACATCAATACTCTTCCCCATTTAATTGTATTGCTGCTCCAAAGCAACACAAAGGAGACAGTGTGAAAGGGCCATTAGGCAACTGTCAAGGTAGCTCCAACATTGAAGTGTTTGACCACCCGAAGAAAAAAAAAAAAAAGGATACTTTTGTCCCCGTAGTGCATAAGTCTGACCACTTACCTGACCTGGAGGAGGGCAAAATGGGAGTACTAAGTAAACTGACCACAACCAGTAATATCTACAGTCAATCATGGGTTTCTCAGATGGAAACTGACATGTTCTTTTATGCTCTCCTTAATAATAATTGATATTATGACACTACTTGTTGATTAATAGAAGGTTTATATATTACAAGCCCTAAAGATTTTTGTGAAAAACTGGTAAAGGGTCAATGGAAAAGAACTATACACCAGTGTATTTCTTATGTGTGAAGAGTCAGAAGAATATATATATATATATATATATATATTTAAATCACTCAACACCCACATTGGTTTTCCTGTCAAGATTAGTAAGTTGTATAGATCAGGTAACACATTCTGCTTTTTGCTCATGAGTTTTTTTCTCCAAGCTTAATTCCACTGGCTCTATCAAGAGCCCCAGTATAATATATCTAGTTGAGAATCTTAAGACCGATAGGACATTCCACCACCTAAATCATAATCACTTGCAATTACATCTCTTTAGAAAACTGGTCACAAGAGCATAATCCTCAACACAGGTCAAAGATACAGAACAGTAACTAGAAAAATCCATAAACTAACAAGCGTGTATCATGATTACAGATATTCAATCTGAGCTTTATGCTTACATAAGGGGTTTAAATTAAGCCACAGAGTCCTCCAATTAGATCCAGGAAACTGGCTGGAATACTCTATAGCTGGATGACATAGTGTTACCAAGCACAATATCGTAGAGAAAATTACTTTATTTAGGACTCCTCTATGTACAATATCGCAAACCTGAGTGTGAGGAATCCAGGAAGAGATTTCTAATCATTAGTATGGAGTCACTCTGTATGGTTGGTATTACATACAGGGAGGTTCAGCGTAATCTTGCATTGCAATTATCTGTTAGGATTGTCTCAGCACAGTGTAGGGTTCCTAAATCTAAAGGTCTGAAATCTATCTGGATTTGCCCGCACTAATTAAAGTGTAGTTTCATTTTCGATTGTTTCAGATTAAAGGATGTAGGTTTTAATCTATACTTTCTGGAAAGGCAATTATTTTGCATACTTTCCATTTCAAGCAAAAAAAAAAAAAAAAAAATATTGGGGTCGACCCTTTTGGTTGGCTGGCCTTTCCCTGGGGGGCACACCAGATTGGGATGCCCACTGTGTGAACACCCCCCCTCCCACCCCGGGGCACCACAAAACTCACCTTCTTTTTGGCGCTCATGTAGATGTAAACACCAGTGGTCACATCCTCAGCATCTATGGGCTGTGCACACACTGCCACCCCCATCTATTCAGATAGGCTGGAGATGGGAGAGAATCGCTGCTGGGGATGCTGTAGCTTGATGAACATTACATATGCACGGCAAACGTCTCTGATTGGACGAGAGCCCACTCATGCGCCGTAGGGCCAGGGAAAGTGGAGTTAATATCTGGGGCATTAACATAGTGGGGCATCAAAAACTGGGATGCCCCCAGGACAGGAAACAAGACCGGGATAGTCCAAATCCGTTTTTCCCGCTTTCTAAAGTCCAATCTGCTCAACCCATTTATGTTTGCATTTTTCTAAAAAGTAAAATCTGCCCAGTTAACACTGTGATCTGCCTTAGTACACTCACTGACTGGGACAGGAGCACCATTTTCTGGCAGCCAGCTGTCTGCAGACCTGAAGACACTGACTGGATCTCTGGAATAGGTACATTTTGAGAAACTGGCATGGACTGATCTGTGGTGGATTTTAGGGAAGTAACCTGTATTTTCTTAGATTACATGCGTGTGCCCTTTAAAACAGCCCTTAACCCTATCTGGCAACTCTATGCTAGGAAGGCTTTGTTCACAGCGATCTATCACCTCAATGTCGGCCCTGAAGTCGCAAAGACTCCAGGAAAGGCCGAATAAGTGTCCCTCTAGCATTCCAATTCTGAATGCCCCACTTTGTGCACCCCCATGCAGGCCCACAATCACCTACCTTTCCAGCACTCCCTCACCCCTGGTCTTCATGCAGCTGAGGTGCGCTCTCATGCCCATCCATTCAGATAGGGCGGGTGTAGGTGTGCCCCACACACCGCAGAAAGACTGACGATGTAGCTGTTTCACACTCAAAATAATGCTCTAGGATGTGAATATGACCAGAAGCTCACCTGTGTGCTATGGGAACAATGGAAAGGTGAGTTGGGTGAGCGATCTATAGGCATACCCTAGGAAAACTGATCTATCACCAGGATAGTTCATAGATCCCCTTTAAGCCAGTCTACATCCTCCCAGCGCTGGTTGTGCAGTTAGTGTGTCTTAAGCATGGATCTGAACAGTTACCGGAGAGGGTTTAGATTCACTTAAAATGCAACCCAAACATTGACTAAATGTTGTCAGTCTTCTGGGAAATGTGTATTTCTTTAAAAAGGCAGGTCCTTCGGGTTGAATGGCCCTTCCCTTAGTGCTGACTGGCCTAGGTATTTTCTCGCTATCAGTTATAAGTCCTGACGAATGGTTTGTCCAAATTGAACATACTACCAGAGGCGGATAAACAAAAGTGGACCAGGAGCCGCTCCAGGTTCAGTCTGTAGACCGCTTCAGTCTGCAAGATATTGAGGGATCAAGCTTGCATGCAATCAGATTGTAAATGTAAAAGTAATTTAAAGCATTTTAAGCAACACTACTCATGGGGCGACCATACAAATTGTATAGGCAATTGAATTCAGTACCCCAGTAGCTACAAGCAAGCAAGAATAGCGGACAACTGTTTAGCTCCAGCATAGACCAAGCATGTCCAATAGTCACTAAATAAATCTGGTTTCACTATTGTGGCAGACGAATGTGGGCCTGTCTAGGGGTAATCTACCAAATCTGGCCTATAATCTCCTGAATAGGAGGACATGGTGCTGACAGATTTTTTTTCCAACAGTCAAAAAGCAAGGCCCTTCCAGTGGTGTCTTGTGTGTAAATCTTTCCAGATAACCTGAAATACCATTCTACCAGCAGAGAAACACTTGCACGCCACAGTTAAATGGCTCAGTAAATTATAAAGGGCATGAACAGGAACAGAACATGACTGGCTCCTGAGTGACCTTTAACCATTGTCTGACATACCATAAAACAAGGGAGAAACTCCATTTACAGGCAAAAGTGAAAACGAAGTGAAGCGAAGCGTTGAAGGCAGTTTTCAACTGTTTATAACCACAACCAGTGTCTGAGACATTCTCACAGCTAGATTAGATGCCACATTTTTAGTGGACCAATATAAAGACAAGCAATAGCAACAGTGTAAAAACAGTTTATGCACTTACAGTATAATGGAAACAGCTGCTGAGTGTAATCTTAAAGCATTCTTTCCTTACTAGCTTTTCAGTTTCTTTTAGTAACTGCAAAGTTCACTAGCAGCAAGAAAAATGAATCCTGCTATGCTGGAAGTATAGTGAGCAAGACACTGAAATAAATAGAGCCTGAAATAAATAGAGCCTTTCAGACTAAATAACAGACTATAGTGAAAACAGGAAGATAGCAGAAGATAAGAAATCAACTGAATATCATGTCTGAAAGATTAGTCCATAAAAAATTAGAGGTCTGCACTTTATATAGGTTCTTTAACATCAGCCTAAGCCCTCCAGAACATGGCCAAATGTACGCTAAATTCCCATTCAGGTTTTAAAGTAAACCAAAACCCAGAATGTTAACATTTGGTCGATGCCCTGCTGTGTGAAATGCCCCAGGTCACCCACTACAACTCAACTTGTGAATAAGGTGCATGCGCGGCCTCCCGTCCAATCAGTGCACTCGACTGCGCTGACGCTAGCTCATCTAGGCTCGTTCAAGGAGCTGAGTTTAGCCGAGAGTGCCAGCAGACGCATCCCCGCTGCCCTCTAACAGGGAGTGTGCCTGGGCCATCCACAAATGCCTGGCACGGGCCCTGCTAAAGAGATAGCGGGGGGATGTGGCTGCTGCTCGTGCAGGAGTATACTGGGCCACCTTGGGGGGTTTCACACAGTCAATGGCCATGGGTTTTGGTCCACTTTGTACACGGCCCACCCCAGTGGGGTTGTCGTTAAATTAGCTTAGTCTTTGAAGATGCTATATTGACCCCCTTCCCAAAGCTTGGCCTATGCCCATGTGGCATAGAGACCTCAGGTGACTAGGGTAAGGAGATGGCTGAATGCGAGGGATCTTAGTAGCCCTGGAAGGAGGTAAAAAGAAGAGCGGGCACTCTTCTCTTTATACCAAAAGTTATTTTAAATCTGATTGACTGTACAGAGAGGACTCGGTGAAGCCCCAGAATTACCGATGTATGCTTCTTGGTGGGACAGCAACTGGAAAGTGCTTTCTCAGAAGGATGTTATTGGGCGATTTTCTAGATCCAGTTAGTCTGTGAAGAGAGGGGGTCTCTGTCTCTGACGGTAGGGGTTTATTTCAGTCAACTGCTCAGGATGCCGGAAACTTTTGTAGTGATTAAAAAAACAAAACAAAACAAAGAAAGCAGAGAAGCAGCAGCAGCGCACACATACACACAGTGAATGCTGAGACTTGCACAATGGGATGCAGGAGTAGTGGTGTTTAAAGTGGACCGAAACCCAGGATTTTGACTTTCCTGGGTTTTGGTCCTTGCCCCGGGGGCACTCCAATCGGGCGTGCCCCACTGTCTGAAATTCCCTAGGTTGCCAAAACAAACTCACCTCTTCCCGGTCCTAGGGTGCAAGTGCGGTCGCTCGTCCAATCAGTGCTCGGATCCGCTGACGTCCCTTTGTCTAAGCCTTCATTTAAGGCAAGCTGCTCCCAGCGCGCTGATGACCACAACCCCCGCTTCCCTCGAACAGTGAGCGTGCCCATGCTGGCCATTTACAAATGCCTGGCGCAGACACGTGCCCTGCTAGAGCGATAGCGGGGATGCGGCCGGAAAAGAAAATGTAAGAAAGTGTAAGGACAGAATGGGGGGCTTCACACAGCGGGACATTCCGATTTTGGATGCCCCAGGCCGGGAATCGGTTGGCTCAGGAATCTTATAGATCCTCGGGCCGATCGCCGTGGCTTTTAGTCCACTTTAAGCCCACCTTCTGGTCTTTCATAGAGCTTGTGGTTTGGCAACAGAAAGGTGGCTAGAAATCAGCAACAACAGCAGCACAGTAGGACGGATCAGCTGCATGGGAGGTATGGAAAGAAAGCTTTGATTTACACTAAGCTGGAAGAAACTCTTGAAGAATGCCACGTCAGTGTAAACAAAGCATTCATATTCATGTATGTTCTACTCCATGCTGCAAATCAGGATGAACAGGGTGGCTAAGGGGGGGGGGGGGGTCTCTCCCCAAGATTTTATGAGGGTGATGGTGCTGGCTAAATAGGGTAACCCTGTGCTAGTCAACCAGAGGTACAGACTTCAGCACTTCCAGCTGCATACTGAATGCAGTGCCAGTTCTGCAGCCAAGATGTCTCCGGCACAGACGGAATGCTCTGCTCCTGGCACGGGTCCAGCCTAAGCCAAGGACACACAGCAGAAAACAGGGGCTTCTAAACACAAACACATTATGTGCGACTCACAGCCCAGAGCAACAAAATGGAGGGGACGGTTAGACACAGCTAAAGACAATATGTCACAGGAAATTCCCTCTCCACTTGTGCTGCAAGATTCTAGGTCTTAAAAGACAACAATTAGTATACACTTGAAACTTAAATGCTATTATATGCCATATAAGAAAAATTAAGTTTAAAATAATATATATATATATATTTTTTTTTTTTTAATCTTCTCCCTGTACTTTTTCTCTACTTGAAGTCAGCAGGAAGTGATGGATGTCAACAAAATGTGACAGGGCTGAGCACCCTGTAAGAGGGAAGGTGGACAGCATGCGTCTGCTCACAGTGCTACATGCCAGTAAATCACAAACCAATCAGACATTTCAATATGGTGCCTGTAACACCTGTCACAGGTTGTGTGTGAGGAAAGGACTGTGGCTTGTATGTCTGTGCCTTGTCCTAAAATGGAAAAACAATAGGGTTGATTCAGAGCCACTTTCTCATCGTTTTTTTGGAGGTGTTGCTAAAATGAAAAAATGAAAACAGTTCACACAAAAAGTCACACGGGAAAAAAGGCTCTCCTGAATTAGACGAGGGGAAAAAATGAATGAGAATGGAAATTTTAAAGCAAAAAAAGGGCTCTGAATCAACCCTAATGTTTTGCTATGGCTGTGTAGCCCCAGCCCTGTTGCCCGAAACTCCGTAAAAATAGCTGCTTCCGCCCGCCGTAATGCAGGCTGGGGGTTGAGATTCTTTAGCCATGCCTCTCTAGCTGGGGTCACTGTCTGCTAAGAGTACAAAAGTCAGCAGTTCACTGATGTATGGACAGCCAGAAGGGGCATCTCCCCCGCACACAATGAATAAAGCTGCTCACACCCTACGATACAGACTTGTGGTTGAAGACGTCTTTACTAGACAGGAAGCTGTGTGTGTGTGTGGCTCTACAATCTCAAGTACGGAGGTCAGGGGTTCCCCGTTAGACAGCCCTTGCACTGATGACAAACAGATAGGTAGAAGGAGCATCTCAACTGTATACAGTAAATGGAACTGCTTACACTCTGCTTGTAAACTTGTGTTCCTGTGCTATAACCAAATATGGGTTCCTTGCGTCCCCTCTGCCCACAGGACCCCGATTGCATTCACAGGTTCGGTGTGCAGGTGCGATGCCCAACACTGCTCACATACACCCGGCAAACCTTATCAGCTTTTGGTGGGTACTTGTGGCGGAAAAGCTGAATGAGAGCGCAGACCTGGTAAGTAATTGGGCTTCCTACTTATTCTCAGATAGGGGTCTAAAATCAGTATGGCCCGGGAGAAGGGATTAAGCAGATCTATCCATGTTTGTGGCCCTCTCATTCCATTCCCCATATCATGTATGGAATGCCCTCTATGCCAAGAAAACACACCCGCTTCTATAAGAGGAGAGGGGAAATGTAAACACAGCCCTAGAGGCGACATGTCACAAAGAGCTTTGTCTGACTTGTGAACACAAGAGGAAGCACAGGCCTCCTCCTCCTTCCCCCTGGTTCACCTCATGTGCCATGCTCCCATCACCCAGGCAGGGCGGGCACCATGCGGCACAACAGGCTGGCTTCTGGCTATTTTTATCCCGACTGACAGAGAAACTCTCTGCTTGGCAGCTTAGCGCAGTCACTTACAATTTTACAGGCCGCTGGCGGATGAGAAGCCCTGCTAAGCAGAGTTCCTTCCTATAAAACAGAATAAAGCCTTCAGCTGCAACCTTCTATATCAACTCCTTGTGTTAAAGCGGACTTACACCAGACCAATACAACAAACGGTGCTCATATGAATATCTCCCCAGGGCAATTCAGATTGCTGCACATAAAAATGAATTTACCTTTTTCTAACTCCTGCTGTATACATTTTAGAAACAAGACTGTGACTCATGCATTTGCAGGCCATCTACAAACAGGAAGTGTTGCTGGGCTTCCTGTTACTGTGCATTGTCAGTTATGTCAGTTGAATCCAGGCAGCAGCATGGCTGAGATGCTGGGAAAGGAATCTCCAAAATGGCCGCTACCTTTCTTTTCCAACTGTGCCAGGCTGTTGGTCCGGCTTAACATTCAATAAAATGATTTCTCCAGGCTTCCTAAGAAAGAGACATAAAGCAGAACAAACCTACTCCTACCCCCTTCCCCTTATAACAAATGTTTTCCTAAATCCTGACCCTAATGGAGCTAATCTTTCAAGAGGAAAGACTTGAAAGGTTACTGCTTATGTAGCACAAAGTCGCCACTATGATTAAGGACAGGAGTCCAAAACGGCAAGTCACCTATCCATTTACGTGATTTCCAGGACTTTAATTACTATTGATTTTATTGTCTTTATCATACATGGAGATGATTTTAAATGCATAAATTAAAAGCAAAGTTTTATGTGAAGAGGAGTGCAGACCATCCGTTATACTGTGAATGCTCTTTAGTGGGTTTGGGTCTACCCACGGTCGTGCCCACTCGAGACAAGGTGGTGAGCGGACATTCCTTCTATTGCTATGTCACTATAATAAGGGCTTGTGAATGTTACACCTTTTAAATCAAGCCTCCTTGACAAACTAACAAACTGACTGGAGCTATGCTGACCCCTGAGGTCTACCCCAGGGGTATGCCCATCCTACTACATAGTAACAAAAAGGCACAAACATGATAGTGGGTGCAAATACTTACTAGGAAATTGCCACAGAACCAAAACTTAGGGTGCAGGAGTCAGCATAGCTTCAGCTTTTTTACAGGAGGTCTGCTTTAATAAATCTAGTAAGGACTGGGTCCTTAGATCCCTCTATCACAAGATCAAAGGAAATATCTAAACAATATAGAATACATACACATGAAAACATACAATTAAGTTATAATTAACAATAAAAAGGTGAATCAAATTTTCATTTGGGCCAGCTGGCTCCTCTTGCATCCTATACAGATAGTAAACCCTAACCCCAGTGGCAGCTGCTGGGTTAAGTTACCAATGAGGTCATCTAAGAATGGAGGGGACAGGAAGTCTATTCAGGCCGGGCAGTCTCCATATTTAGCTTGCAGACTATTAACAGAGTCTTCCTTCCTGGCAGTGCACAATAACATGGAATCAGGGGCTGCACTTATCTGTGCTGTAACAATAGACATTCTGCTCCTGTCAGTGCCCCCTCCTCTGCTATGTCAGGGATTAGTTACTACACATCCTGATATGTATTTTACATGGCAACATTATGCCCACCCTGGCAAACTCTCGCTAGAGTTGTAAGATGGTTTAGGTCCAATCTGACTCCAATATTGCTGGATGTAGAAAGAACTGAAAAGGCAAGAGTCAGGTTACAGGTGGACCAAAACTCAAATATACTGCAGCACCCCTTCCTCAGGTATGCTGGAACCTCTAATTCTCAGATTGGAGTGCCTGATTAATTAAAAGGGGTGTAAAATAGAGCTAGACACCCTTTATGTGATGAGAGGTGGCCAATAGGCTTTGCACAGCGTCATGCATGCCCTAATGGTGAGCCCTATCCGTGACCTTTTGTCCCATGGGCCACTACCTGTATGTTAGCTACACAGAGGTGGTGCAGCAGTATAGTGGAGAAGGTGATTGCCAGTATTTTGGGCATTTCCAGGGGTTTCAGATAGGCATCACAAACAATCTTGTTTGGCTGCTGCGCCTCCCATGGGATGATGAACCAGAAAAGAAAGAAGTTATGCAACTTTTATTATATTTCTCAATCCCAACTCCGTCGAGCGTTCCCAAATAACAAAGCTCTATGTATATTGCATTGAGTGGCCCACAAAGAGACAGCCAGCACAGAGCCAAGGTATGCCCCACAATGGGCCAAAGCACAAAACCTCCATTCACCCTCCTGTGTAGCCTGGATCAAGGACTTACATTTAGGTTGGCTCGATTTAAAAAAAAGATTATTGTTTAATTGCAGGCGAGGCTGGCACACAGGCTGCTGCTACAGATCCTCCATACACAATGCCTCCCATAGTCACTGAGCGGACAGGCTGGCCAACAGCACCCGCCATGTGTGAATGCAGATACTAGGAGGAGCAGGCACTACTGTGTCACATGTAGCTGCATCAATTATGTCAAGGCGCTGTGGCTGCTTTAAGATTTTAATATTTTGTACAGCACTATGACAGATACTGGCGCTATATAAACAACAATAATAATTAGAAACATATACATATATTGCTTCATCATCATTTGCACTGTACAAGGCAGAAAAGACAGACCGGGTGGAGCAAGTAATACACACATAATAAGTGAGAAGAAGCAAATCACACTGATAGCAAGATACAGTGGAAGGGACAGCCCTGCCCTAGAAGCTTACAATCTTAAAGTGACCCTACAGTGACAAATGACTATAGGCTACTGCTAACAGGCCCTGCATAAGAGACAGAGTTCACTAGGATTTATTAAAAGGTCACTAAACCCAAACTAGAAAACAAATAGACACAACTTTCTCCTATGCATCAGGTCCACAGTCCTTCCGGTTTCCAAGAATGGGGCTTTTGGTGCCTTACGCGTCAATCACTGCGCCTGTACACAGTGCCGTCCATGTATTGCACTGGTGGGAGTGGCGAGTACACGACCTACAGCAAGCGCTGGGCATGGCTCATGATCACTCCGCCCCTTGTTCTTGGCTGGGAGCTGCTGAGAAGGGAGCAGGTATTTGCCTGTCTGTTTTGTTTTATTTTGAGTTTAGTGATCCTCAAAGCAAAACCTGGGATTTGTACTATTCTGGGTTCTGATCGGTGCCCCTGCAGTGTGAAACTCCCCAGAACGCCCATGCAAACTCACCTTTCCCCTTACCCCGATGCATGCACAAACTCTCGTCCAATCAGCAGTGACTCTGTGATTAAAGTCTACTGAATGGCAATCGCTAGGACATCTATTTTATTTTCTAGTTTATTGTATGTGCCAGAATAGCTGCTTTTGCTTTATTTTGATTAAAAAATGTACTACATATTTCAGTTCAATAATAAGTTGTAGCAGTACAATAAAAAATGCTTATGATACAACAGTTCAGTGTCGCTACCCGTGCATCCATTCAGCCACAAGAGAAATGGCAGCTTAGCAGCCCATGCAGATACGGCATGATGTGTTTAATATTCATTATTCTGCAGGGTGCGACAATCGATACAAATGCACAGCTCTTTTGTGCGGGAGGGGTTTATTTTTACCTGCATGTAAATGCACCCCTTCCTCGCCTAGACATCAAATAAATCCTCACCCCCACCTTTCCTCTCAGCTGAGGGTTTCCTTTGTTAGCTCAATCTAAACCCACCACATCAATCTATACTCATGTGTATGGAAACCAACAATTCAATTGTCCCTGCACCACCCTACAAATAATGAAAATGAATTTCAAAGGATCGGTGTGCACATATATGGTGTCCCAAAAGAAGGCAATGTAAATTTGCAAGCAGATATAATATGGGGCCCAGTACCACACGAAAAGGACACCAATAAATTGCACCACCAATCTATATATTCAAAAAGCGAGGCATGTAACAATAATATGAAATCTTACATTGTAAATTTTTTTACACCATTAATTAAAATTTAGAGCTCATACAACACATAGTTAAAACCATAATTACTCAGCAGGAGACTACCAAGCCAGAGGAAAAAAGTGCCATTGTGCATATAATAGTAGAAATATATAAAAAATATATAAACAAATAGTACAAAGTCAATAAAGGGGGCCAACAACCCCTAATTAGCAACAAAATACCAAACCTATGAAGTGTTAATAAAACAGTACATGTGTATCAACAACTAACACCTAAAAAATGCACACCCAAAACAATCCAAAAACTAACCCCAAAACAATCCTCAAATATTGAAAAATATCTAAATTTCTATCACCAAGTGTCTGGCTGGAACTCCTGCTGTATCCTGGTGCCCCTTTACCTGCGCTTTACACTATACTCATGTGTATGCTCCAGCGGTGATCTGCATTTTCCTTTGTAAAATACTGTATAAGGCACCCAGCAATCTGCAAGCTGTGAGGCTAAATGGAGGGTCCATATCAGACAGTATTATTAAAGTTGGGACTCTTAGGGAAGGCTACAAGTTTTAACTTGCAGCAGTGGTTCTCAACCTTTTTATGCCAAGTACCCCCTAGCGATAGGAAGTTATAACCAAAATAAGTATACCACATGCATCAAAGCACTTTTAAAAAGGAAGAAGGAATAATGCTTTGCTGTTAAATAACTCCCAGACCCATTAGGCACTGAACATCTCTGAGGACCCCCTGGGGTACGTGTCCCTCAGGAGGAGAAACAGTGCTTTAAAGGACATTCGCAGGCAAATCTGAGTACAAAAGTTATTCCTCTTTGTAAGCAGTAGATTAGCGCCGACTTGCTGTTGTAAGTTTTGCCTCCCTGACCGTGAAGGGCATCTCTATCAGCCCTGGATGATGACAGATTCCTTTGTCAAGGCTGCTTTCACCTCTGAACACGGAGCTCTGATCAACAAAGACAGATTTGTCATATCAAATGCTGCATCACCAGCTTCACAAGCCTGGCCACGGGGTTCTTTAGACTTACAAAGCAGCTGAACACAGAGATTGACTGAGCGTGAGAACATCTGCAGGGTTCCAGCAAGGGGTGCAGAATTAATCGGTTTCCACATTAGATTTATATGGAGGATCATACGTATGTGCTGCCGTGAATTAAGGGGAAATTCCAGGCAAAGTTCTACATTAGCCTAATTTCTGCTTCCTTATTGCTGGCTGACCAGGGCCTATAGAACTTGCTCATTTCTACTGACCCAGGGTCCACAAAAAGAATCCTTTCAGAGACCCTGGTGAGAATTCACTGGGAGTTATTAAAGTGGACCGAAATCTGGGACTTTCACTATCCCTGGTTTTGGTCTGATCCCCCAAAGAGGCATCCAGATGTGGCTGTGCGAAACCCCACCATTTACCCATTTTCCTTACCCTTCCAAGCTGAATGGAATCCCAGTCGCACACATGATGGACACGTGGCATCACCTGTGGCTGTGCGCAAACACGCCAGCCATTCAGATACAGCAGGTGTGGCCGCACACAGCCTGAGAAAGATGCAAGTGATGCTGTCACTGACTACACATGTGGCGTGAGCTCATTGGCAAGGTAAGCATACTGGACAAACTGGCCGATTAGGGATGCCCTGAGGAGAGGCCATCAGGTGACCCTGCAGTCAGCCCTCAGACTCCAGAGCTTCTTTTAGTCCACTTTAATATAAAGCAGGTTGATTAATAGATGAAGCCCCTGGCCACCAGGGAGAGCAGAAAGCATGCTCATTTGGCCGGATCCCTATTTCTGGGAGACAGCTAGGAGGTCTAGAAAAAAAAAAGAGCCTAAAATAGGTGTTGGGATTCGCTTTCTAAACTAGTGGTTGGGAATGGGGTGACACATATAACAACCAAACCAAACAAATCCTACGCGATTGCTCCATGGATCAATTATAGTTCAACTGCTTTAGCGCCTTTTCATTTCTAGAATCGCTTCATGGAAATGGGCCATTAAACCTCAAACCAAATCTGGTGTTCTAGTTCCAATGACACTCCTGTTTTTTCTCAGTTACACCACTGACTGGACCGGAGGCTGAAACCTCACAACTGTGTCACAGATGGCAAAGCTAAATAGGCTCCAGCTCCTCCATGCTGTATCCAAAACAAGCAAAAAGCAAGGTTTATCTGAAGTTGGGCTTTACATTTTTCTAGATGCCAAACTCCTGCCATCAAGGCTAATCCTTTAATGACTCCATTGTTGTAATAGTGTTGAGGCAAATAAGCTTAGAGGGGGCTATTGGCAGCTCAGGAGGGGGCATGGTGTCCCGATTACACAGGTTACACTGTGATCCATCCAAACAGATTGCTCGGCCAGTCAGGAGCAGTCAGAGTTAATTAGCTTGACTCCTTTAAGGAGTAATGAATAGCGAGCAGTTCACTTAAATGCTTCCAAATGTGTGTGGCAGCGGGACAATTACTCTGCAGCCTGCAGCCGTCCAGCATGGTTCTGTCACTTTTATTAGCCACTCTGATGTGGTCCTCCATAGAAACCACATATTTTGAAGCAAGCATTAAGTGAGGAGAGCATACATGATCTAACCGGGGATTAGACGAGGGAATTAAATCATCTACCAGCATGGCTCCTGCCCATCATGGCGCAGACACCTGTCATGCTACTAAATAAACCAACCTAGGGCCAGCCGCTAGCATCCGGGGCATCATGAATTGGGATGCCCTGCTATGTGAAACCCCCCAGGTCACCAATATTCACTCACCTTTCCCTGGTCCAACGGCACATGTGCCGATTGACAAAAACAAGGCAAACGGCTCTGATTGGACAAGAGCCCACACGTTGGACCTGAAAGAGGCAAGTTGTACTGGGTGGCTCCAATTCGGGATGCCCCCGAGGCAAGGAACAAGACCCGGAATAATCAAAATCCCAGGATTCGTTATGCTTTAAGTCCTACTTTAAAGAAAGGGGGGGTGGTCCAGTTCTTGCAGCACCAAGGATTTTCAGGCAGTAAGAGACAGGGTTTGTAGTTAGGGGAGCTGTGCATGTTCCTGCATTCTGAATACCTTTCCAGGGTGCAGATATACAGCTTACAATTGGAACAGCTTTCGTAATTATAGGAACAGGGATAAGTGACAAGCATTAAATACGCAAGGAAAGTTTTAATCTTTGCCTACAGATGTCCTTTAACTACCAAGAGGGCTGATAAGTATAACTGAAAAGGGTTAGAATACAAATTGGCTTCAATCACCTTTATAACTTTTAAACAACTCTAGTGTCCACACAAATCCAAAGAGATGTGGGCCTTTTTTTTGCTTGCTAATGCTGGGCTTTATTCAGCCATTCATTTCTTCTTTATGGCATGGCCAAGACTGCGGTTAGAAACCAAAAGTTATCCTGCAGAGGTCTAAATTGTAGCAAAATCTGGGGCTATTTTTGAACATGAGAACTTTTGATCGTATGGGATTACAAGCATATGCCTAGGATTCCTATTTCCTGTGCTCCAAATAATTGCACCTCGTGGCAAAAGCTACTAAATACTAACATGTGCCTGGAGTTCCTCTGGAAAAAAAAAAAAGGCACAAGGCAAGAGAATGGGGCTCAGCCCTGTGTGGCAAGAACAAGAGCATTTGAAGAAAAAGGACATTTGGGTTTGTTTAGTAACACTACTAAGAACCAATAGCGGCAGAACAGAAGAGGAGCCATACTGGCCAGCTTGCCGAAAGGTGGGGGGGGGGGGGGGGGGGCTCAGCTCGTACCACAATAACTGGAAAAAGTACACAGCTGTGGGCCATGAGGACAGCAGAGAACTAATGTATAAACAGCAATCAACATAAATTAGAGAAAACTAGGTTCAGGATTTCGGATCACTTCTATATCCCTGCTGGAGGTCTGCTTGTAGGCATCCCCATACTGGCCCACCGCTCATACCACATAAAACCAAGTTCCCTTCCTTGCAGGTGGCATTCTGGTGTACAACTAGACGGCAGGGGAGGGAGGCTCGCACAGATCAGTGTTCCTGATCAACAAACCCCTATGGTCACCATGGGGTGGAATCCCTGCAGTTGGAGTGAGGAAGTGCAGAAGTAGATACACATCTCACTGTTCTCAGACTTCCAGCTATAGTATTCGTAGAGGGGCATCAGGATCACACTATGTGATTAGGAGTAGGTCCATTTTAAAATAAACCATGAGAGGAATACTATAACATTGTAGGTCTGGTTAAAATTTTAGAACTGCAGTCTATAACATTTGCCCTTATATTTTGTGTTGAGAAAAAAACGTGTCCCTAAATGCCTTCCAGATCAACCATGCCAAGACATAAAACACTGCCAGACAGGTACATTCATATCTTCTTAAGCCTAGATGACCTTGCAAGCCTGATTTGCATTTGATGGCCATATAACTTTAGGAGCAGGGGACGCACCATTAACTCTGAAACGCGCAGACTATTTTTAATAACACAGTTGCCATGCCGGGGAGCCGAGACCAATCCAAAGAACAGCTGTGAGTTACAGTGCTAAGTGTGAGCGGTTTGTCCTGCAAAATGGCACTGGGTGATTAAAGGAAATACCCCCCCCCCCACACACACATCACACTACACTATGCAGAACATATATCAGCATCTTGCTTGTGGGTCTGTCTAATAGGGTGTTCTTTCTGAGGGCTTACAAGGTCAGAAAACCTCAAAAGTTCTTATCTATACATTTAGCAAAGGGCCCCCTATTCCAACTTCGTTCCTGTTCATGTCCCTGATATGATAAAGGTTCAAAAGTTCTCCTGAAAGCACAAAAGTGGTCTTAACACCTAAAAAGATGAAGGGTTGAAAGTCCTCCGCCAGTTGTGGAGTTGCAAAGCCTAATGACTAAGAGTCAGCCACATAATCATAATTACAACAGGCATGTGGCTAGTTTTGGGGTAGGAGGGTATCAGGTATCTGTCCCTTAAAGTCTCTCTGACCCTCTGAGCAAAAAAAACATAAAAACCTGCTAATGCACAGGTAATATTGATGTGGTTCAACCCAGACCAGCCTCTTGCTTGATTACAATAGTTGACAACCTATTCAAGTAAAGTTTTACCTTTAACGTTCCATCAAAAATTGCTGGTTCCCTGGTGCCTGAAAAGGGCACCTCCAACAGGGTCAGCTGATCATCATATTAATGTGCTACTTAGTTCACCTAAGAGGACGTAGCTGGCTGAAGAATAACAGAGGGCCTACTATAGAGCAGACCTATAGCCTCAGGACAAGTATGCTGTATACAAAGCATAAATCCAGGGTGGCATGTGCTACATACTATGATCCTCCAGCAACCAGTCCCTGGAGCTTTCCAAACAGAACTCAAAATGAGAAAGTGAGTGTGCTGCGACAGTGCAAGTCATGTTATTACAAATACAAGAGACAGTGGAGATAGCTGAATGCAGAAATGCTTCCTATTGCTGGACGTATGGCTGCTGTTTGGATGGGGGTAGTCCAAGGTCTGATGGAATATGGGTTAGCGGGGGGGGGAGCACAGATTTTATTTAAAGAGGAATGTCAGACCTTTTCTGATGTTCTTCTCTAAACATCCCTCCCCCGTCCCTCACTGCCTCCCTTTTGGATGTCGGCGTTATCTAAAACACTGACATCCGGCAGGATTCTTGGCCCCTTTGCACCCCCCCCCTTAGTCGTTGCTGAGTGAAGGCTGCAAGGCCTTGGCCGTACTTATGCTTTGCCATCTCTCTTCAAGTTCGCCTAGGCTTGTCTAAGGAGCAAAGTCCAGCCGAGCGCACCAGCATCCCCGCTACCCTCTAACAGGGAGTGTGATGGCCATTCACAAATGCCTGGCATGGGCAGGCGCCCTGTTAAAAGGATAGCAGGGATGCGGTCATTGCTCACGCATGTGCCATAGATTCCAGGGCCGATGGCCGTGGGTTTAGGTCCACTTTAATAATGAAAGCAGCCTTTATGTTCCTCCAGAGTCTGGCAACCTGGAAGGAGACCCATGTAACCTCAGGCCAACACAGGGGCTCGGTTTACCCACGGAGTGAGGGGATGGTAAGAAAATCAGGCCAATCCGGGTGTCCCCCATTTTTTATAAAATGAGTGTTAGATTGCGTGGAAGGTAAAAATGTACAACCTGACATTCTGCATTATGCATGCCAGGAATTTATAATGATTGCTAGATATGTCTACCCCATACTCTCCAGTACATGCTATCACAAGCTCAAGAGAACACAAGTTGCAAACACAGATCATTACACACCGGAACAGACAGAATCCACTTTTAGCACAGCTTCCATGTGGATGACATTGACTGTTCCCTGACTTGCAATTAATAAACCACAACATACAATTTAATGTCAGATGTTGGCAATAAACTTTCAGATGCCAAGGATACCTTACTGTTGGGCTTAGTCAGCAATAAATATACTTGGAATCATACAGGGGTATTACTACAGGGAGTGCAGAGGTGGCGACTGCATCAGGGGACCATCATTGTGGCTCCTCTACCCTATTTATTATATCTGTACTCACAAGGAATCATGTATATTTTCCATATTTATATATGTTATAAATTCAGTGTGCAAGCATATCCGGCGTAGAAGCACACAGGGTCCCATCAATGCTACATGGGGGAGGGGGAGCCCCAAGCAGATTACAACGTTATCTGTAGTTGGAAAATAACTTTCCAAAATGCCAACAATCGAAGATGCAGAGCATCCGGATATATATAGATAGATGATTGACCTGAAATCAGAGATCTCTAGATATATTAAAGACCATTTTCAGGCAAGTAAAATAAAAATGCTATACTCCCCTTTTCTCCCACGCAGACAATCGCTTCTAGTCCGGGGCAGCAGCGCTCACCTGAAAGGCTGGATGTAGGTCCCTCGCCGCCCGGCACTGCTCTCTCTTTGGGCTGCTCTTCCTGTCTCAACGCCCCAGCCATCAGTCACGGTGAGCTACCACTCCCCCTCCATTCACTGCAGGCATGGTAGTGCACCATGACTTATGGCAGGGGCGTCTCCATCTGCATCCAGCCTTTTAGGTAAGCATGGGGGAAAAGGTGAGTATAGCTTCTTTTTTTTTTATTTAGATATTTGCCTAAAATGCCCAAAGCAGTATAGGCAAGTAGTAAGTACCATCTATTTTCCATATTTAGGAGACATGAGGATTCAGAGGGAATTAATGACCTGGTTGATCAGTCACGCACTGAAAAAATAAAATAAAAAAACACTACTTAATTATTATTCAAGGAGTCATTTACATTATACAAGTATTACTGCCATGTGATTGGCCAGCATAAGGGTTAATATTACAGACTCAACATACCCGACATTAGAACCATCATACTGTAGTTCATTCACAATAATATGAACAATGGGTAAGATATGTGATTCAACAAAAAAAAAAAAACTGCTTTGTATCGCCAGTACAGCCACCTCCAAGGTCTATGAATGAGTTGCCAGGCTACAGGCGTCCAGTAAAATGCTATTCACAAGCAGTTGGATGAAGTCATGCCTGGAATAAAATACTTTAGAAATGAATCACACTTCAAGAGAGTCCTCTCTCCCCCACTTTTCCTGATTATTCCAGACTGAATATGCAGCAGATAGCAGCCAGGGTGTCTCATTCGGAAACGCTCAAGACCAAGGTTGTGTAATCTCAAAAACAAGATGAAGCGCGGCCACATGTGCTATAATGAAAACTTCTTTCCAAGGGAGTGCCTTGAATTCAAGGCAATTTCTAATTAAAAACAACAGAGCCTACAAGAACCAGTTATAGAAGCACAGTGCCTACCGCACACATGGCATCAAGAGCTCTTGGACACCAACAAAGGCACTTTCTGGCATCAGATTTGACTACGGTATAGGCCTGCAACAGTTAAGGATAAAACGCCTGCAATTGGGTATCACCGTTGAGGTGAAGACTTACAGGAGCCGTGGAGCCCAGGGCTTGTGTAATCTGCTGTAAAAGCTGTATAAACCAGGGCCATGCCCACCCCTCTGGGTTATACTCAGCCCCTGCTTGGACTTGAAATTTCACCTACTATACTCCCCCTGTAGTTGCTTCTGGGATGGCACAAGACATCCTTTACACAGCAATGGTGTTAAGACTCCCAGATTAGCTATTGCGCTGAAGAAAAGCCCAAGGGGGTCATTCTGTGCCAGGGCTGCCTCTGATTCCTGCTTCCTGGACAACCAATAAGGCGCTGGACATGCAGTGGTGGGTCACCTGTAGGCAAGACAGTCATCCATGAGGTGCCCTTTTCTACATATATAAATGGCATTTCTGCACTGCCAAAGTGAAGTAGGTGGTCAGGATAGGCGTTTAGTAACCACCCAATCTGATGCAAATGCAAATAATAACCACATCAGTTGCTATGAACAGCTGTCCATTCCCCATTCATCTTGTATTATTGCCATAATGCTGGCCATATATGCAATGATCTGACCCATTGGGTGGGGGGGGGGGGGGTACATTTTAAAACCAGCTCAGGTTTAGAAAGGAGTGTACAAAGAACAATATAACATTGTAAGGTGGTGGTAGTTTTAATATAACAGTATACACAGAAGGTTGCATGTGGAGGTGATTTAGGTGTGTGTAAGTCTGGGGTATGGGTATATGCAGGCTTCTCACATCCCAGCCAAACACACAAGTCTCCAGCTGAGACAGCAGGCTCAACTAAAACCACCATACGTTCGCCACCATCTAGTTCATTGGAAAAATTTGGTAAGAAAATTTCTGCCTGCGACATCAGTTACTATTAAGAAATGTAAGAAAACCTTCTCAGATTTTCTACTTGTATACCCCAGACATTTGACCTGAATTTATCCCACATCTGATCGGAAAGAATACTGCTTGGCAGAACCCATTATACCCTCCCAGAGGGCTAAGTGAAGTTATTTTGACATATCCCCCTGCTGTCTTGTTAAAAGCAGGATCTGTATTGGGGTTTCTATGACAACCAGAGCAATGAGGGCGTATGTGCCAGCTACACAATCCATTCATTCACACAATACAATGCCATCAGGACATTATGACTATAGAAATCACTCTAATGATACATACAGCATATATGTATGGCTGGTGCACAGCAAACAAGCAGCCTCACAATACTATTCTATGTGCAGTGAGCACCCACAATTTCTGTATATATATATATATATATATATATATATATATATATATATATATAATGACCACTTCAGACTTTTATTGTCAGCAGTGTGTAGCTCACAAAGGAAGCTGGCTTGGTGTGTATATACAGTGTGCTCTCCCTCATGCCATGATTAAATTGGGCATTTATCAGAGCTGCAAAAAAGAGTAATTATTTGGATTTGAGCCAAAAGGGGCAGTTATTTTAGTTTGTGAAGCATTTGAAAGTTGCTGTAGTGAAAGTGTATTGTGAGCAGCACATGCCATTGATTTGAGAGGTGAACGTGGGCTATGAAGGTATGTGAGTGCACACTGACACACTACAGTGGAGCAGCTCTCTGATAAAGTGAAACACAGGGCTCCCAGGCATGTGTCTGAAAACACAGCTCAGTAGTCAGATGGTCACTGCTAACAAAGTTGAATTTTCACAGCAATTTCGAGCTCAGTCAATTGGCAAATGGTGGCTCTGCCGAATTAGTCATATCTTCTGCTTCATCAAACAGATAAGACACTGGCATGTCAGGTAACCTCAGAGAAAGCACACCCTGGAACCATTGCTGGAAGAACACAAGCTGGTGGTGGCAACATGGGAAATGTTTTAGTGGGCCCACTCATCTATGTGAAAGGAACTCTGTACTGATATGATATATATCCATCAGATCACGTACCCCATACATGAGTGCCCTCCCTGCAGAGGATGGAATCTTCCTGCAACACGTCACATGGCTAAAAATGTCTGACAAGGGTTGGAAGAGCATGACCAAGTGCCCCCCTGGCCCCCTAATTCCCCAGACTTGTACACAATCTGCATCAGAGGGACCACCTCAATCACCATGTACGTTCTATGACTCTTTCCTCACACACCCTCCAGCAGCTGGGGATGCACTGCAGTCAGCATGGCTCCAGATACCAGTGAGAACCTGGCAGGACCTTGATGAGCCAATGCCAGCCTGTCTAGCTGCTGTCTATGCTGAAAACTCTGGCATTAGCTGGCGGTCATAATAATGTGTCGCCTTGTGTATGAACATATGGATTTCCATAAATCCTGCACCAATAGGTGGCAGTCAGGCAGACACTCTAGGGCAGTCAAGTGCACCTTGCTTGAGTGCAGTCTCTATCTGCCAGCCCCTCCATATTTTCTGGATGCTTAATAGAACAGGCACCATTATTGTAATGATTTAACACTTAACAGGATGTTGAGAGGCAATCTTAAAGTCAGATGAGCCATCTCAAGTCTTTTGGACTGGGGGGGGGGGGGACTTTATTTCTACAATCAGCAATGAGGTTGGTCGAAAAACATGTGACTTTCTCTTGTCTTTGCAGACGTGAATTCTTGTCATTAGAAAAGCTTGACATTCCTGAAATAGCAGCCGGTTATCACCCTTCTGATGATCTATAGAGGCACCCATAGGAGGGCAAACGCCCCTATAATGAGTCAGGGGACACTATCATGTCGGATGTGGTAAGCAAATGTGTTATGAACGCCTTGTTCTGCTGCATTACCTCGCTACTTCCTCTTCCCTGACAAAGAGATAAAACTTTATATTCTAAGTATGTCACACACCCCGCTTCAAGAATCCATAACATGTGGGTAATATCGTCCTGAAGAGGCGTTCCTGCAGAGATGATAGTAAAAAGAAAGCCCCTCCCTGATCCATAAATACCTGGGACCTCCCACTCATCACCCAGTCTTCCATCTCTGCAAGACGGCGAGCAAGTCAGAAGATGATGTCTCCTCCTTGCACAGGGGGATGTCAGGTAGCCGGGGTAACTCCCGGCCTGTTATCTGGTTATTTCCGTTCGGGCTTTCTCTTTCCTAACAGATTGTCAATTGTGCCTCCTCAGTCTTGGCTGCGGGCCCGAGCGAGGGTATGCTGGCACCTTGGTGCCTTGCAGCAGACGTTTCCCCGTGAGACCCTAAATAAGAGGGTAGGCGGGACGCCGGGTTGGTGACCCCGGTTTGGGATGCCCCGTCCCTTGGTGCTGGGCCCCGGGGGGGGTCCCCCTTTAATTCCCATGTCACATTCAGTGGGGTCTGGGGGGGTCTCTCCATATATGAAGTTGTCTGGTATTCAGGGGAGCATTCTATATTCTTTATTCATTATGTGTGCGTGTATGTTTTTCACCTTACTGTGTGACACCGCGGCTGCCATTGCGGCCGGGGTGTTCACTTCTGTGGTTGTGAGGGGAGCATTCCCCTCACGCGATTCTGTGGGCGGGGCCGGGCCGCGGCGGCTGCCGCGGCCGGCTCTCCGCTGTTGCTTGAGCAGTCTGCTGGCTGGACGGGTGTACCGCCGGTGCCGGCGGTCACACCCGCCCGCTCGTCATTCCATCTCCGGCGCCGCGGTAGACGGCGGCGCCGGTCTCAGTGTCCCGGCCGGGGTCTCTCTTCCTGGACGCGTCGGGAGGGGAGGGCGGGGCCGGGGCCTTCGCGCGCACTCCGCGGCTCCGCCCCTCCCCCGCTGCCTGGCCGTCTCTGGAGGCTCCGTTGCGGAGCTTGGGGTGATTCTGCTGAGGGCGGCGTTGGGCGGTCCTCCATCTTCGCGCGGTCCGCGCTGCCACGCCTCCTTCTTCCTTCCGTCTGCGTCTCGTGCTGTGCGGCGCCATTGCTCCTCGCTTCTGGACACGTGAGTGGCCTTTGGGCCTTATCTGATTATTTGACATATGTTTGTGTTTTTTTTTTTCCTTGTCAGTCATTTATTGGGGTCCCCTTTTTCCTTCTCTTTTAGAGCGGTGGTGTTACCAGGAGGACCCTTCCTTAGTAATTAGGGGGTTTCTCCCGGTCCTAGATCCTTGGGTTTAGTCTTGCAAAAATCCTCCCACTCGGGACTTTAAAGGGGCATCCCGGGTCGCTTACCAGCGTAATTCCCTGGGTCTTAGAGACTATTCAAAGTTCACCTATGGAGGCATCCCCGGATACTGGGGCAGGGATCCCTGCGGGGCATTCCAAAGGATGCATGCTGTGTGCTGCATCCATTTCTGGGGACGATGTATTGCTTTGTATACCGTGTGCACAGCAAACTATTGCGCGGCAGTCTGGACCCCAGGCGTCTGGGTCAGTACCGCCGGCCGAGTCATCTCAACCTCCCACCCTGACACGCGCTCCTTGTGACGTTGTCATGGGTAGGGATCTGCAATCCGAGATGTGCGCCAGATTGGCCAACCTTGAGAGAATTGTTTCCAGTTCGGTCGCCCGCAAGGCTCCGGCTAAGAGGAAGCATTTGTCTCCGGCTGCGCCGGTTGATGTTCTGGATGAGTTTAATAATCTGGATTATTCTGATTATTCTGGGCTAGAGGAAGGTGAAGTTTCTGAGGGTTCAGAGGTCTCGGACGATGAGCAGTCTGCTGGCGCTGATGCGGAATTTAGTGAGTTGGGGAGATCCTCGGATTCTTCTCACGCCCTGGCGCTGATGTTGGAAGTTCTGAATATCTCCCCCCCCCGAGGTGGCGTCACAACAGGAGGGTGAGTTGTTTGAGGAGTCCAGGCCGCGCTTGGAGTTTCCTACGCAACGGCACTTTGACAAAATCATTGACAAGGAATGGGACAGGCCGGCTAGGCTCCCTGGTATCCCTCAAGGTTGGGATAGGAAATATCCTTTTCCTTCGGAGGCGGTTAAGCGCTGGGCTTCCCCACCCGAGGTCGATGCTCCGGTTTTGGGATTGTCTAATTCCTCGGTTTTAAATAGACCGGATTGTTCCACCCTTAAGGATGGGGAGGATAAACGTATTGATCAAATGGCTTGTCATGGCTTTTCTAGCATTGGGTCAGCCATACGGCCTGTGTGCGCCTCAGAGCTTATGGTTTTGGCTGCCAGGTCTGTGGTCAGGGACTTGTTGACCTCTTCCGGGCTTCGCCCTGGTAGTGCTGAGTTCCTTAGTCTCAAACGGTGTGAGTTATTTTTATCCTTTGTATTAACAGCCTTGGATGACGCCTTGATGATGTGTGGTAGGACGTCGGCTTTGTTGGTGACTATTCGGCGGTCGGTTTGGCTGCGCCAGTGGGCGGCCGATTTTATGTCAAAAAAGTCTCTGACGGCTTTACCTTTTGTTGGCTTGAGGCTTTTTGGTGAAACTTTGGACTCCGTCACCAAGGGTGGTAGGTTGCCTCAACGTAAGAAGCAGCGCCGTCCCTTTCGGGGGGCGCCTGTTTTTTCAACTTCCTTTCGTGGAGCCAGATCTGGCAGAGGCTCTGCATTTCCCTCTTCCAGAGGAGACTCCGGAAACAGGGGCAGAGGGCGTGCCCGTTCTGGATACAGTTGGGGCTCTAAGCCCAAGCCGGCTGTTAAGCCAGTTCAGCAATGAGGGGGCGCCCTCACCCTTGCGGGTGGGGGGACGGCTGAGACACTTCTCCCAGATCTGGGATCAAGAAGTCTCGGACAGATGGATCCGGGAAGTGGTGTCTTCCGGTTACAAGCTAGAGTTCGAGCTCCGCCCCCCCTCCAGGTTCTTCAGGTCTCGGATGCCTTCGGAGCCTCTGGTGGCGCAGGGGCTCCTGGTGTCAGTGCAGAATCTTCTGGACATGGCTGTCATTTGCCCAGTGCCCCCCTCGGAACAGGGCAGGGGCTTCTATTCCAATTTGTTCACGGTTCCCAAGAAGGACGGGTCGGTCCGTCCTATCCTGGATCTGAAGTTTCTCAACAGGTTTATTCGGCCGCGCAAATTCCGCATGGAGACGTTGCGCTCGGCCATTCACTCTCTTCGTCAGGGAGACTTTCTGACGTCCATAGACATCAAGGATGCTTATCTACACGTTCCGGTTTTTCCAGCACATCAGAGGTTTCTCAGGTTTGTGGTGGAGGATCGGCACTTTCAGTTTGTGGCACTTCCTTTCGGTCTCACCTCGGCCCCTCGGGTTTTCACCAAGGTGCTAGCGGGGGTGATGGCACTACTCAGAGTTCAGGGTATCCGCATTGTGCCCTATCTGGACGATCTACTGATCATGGCCTCTTCTTTCAACCAAGCGGAGTTGGACACCGGAGTGGTGGTGTCCACTCTGGAGAGGTTCGGTTGGGTGATCAATCACCCCAAGTCTTCTCTTTGTCCGTCCAGAGTTGTGACTTTTCTGGGGATGTCTCTGGACACCTCGCAGGCCAGGGTGTTTCTGCCCCAGGCCAAGATTCTTTTGATTCAGGAGTTAGTTCAGCTTCTCTTGTTGGCTCCTCATCCGACCATCCGGCTAGGGATGAGGCTGGTGGGGCTCATGGTGGCCTCATTCGAGGCAGTTCCCTTTGCCCAGTTCCATACGAGGACTTTTCAGCTGCATCTGTTGACGGTTTGGGACAGGTCGCAGTCGTCATTGGACCGGTCCTTCCGGTTGACTCCCCGAGTTCGTCGTTCCCTTCAATGGTGGCTGGGGTCTGTCAATCTGTCGATAGGCAGATCCTTCCTGGCTCCATGTTGGGAAACGGTCACCACGGATGCCAGTCTGTCAGGTTGGGGGGGTGTTTGGAAGGACCTCCATTTTCAGGGTCTGTGGAGTCCTCAGGAGGCTCACGAGCCCATCAATATTCTGGAGTTGAGAGCCATCAGGTTGGTTCTGTTTCGCTTGACTCCTCAGTTGAGAGGTCTGCCAGTTCAGGTCCGATCGGACAACAGGACGGCGGTTGCTTACATCAATCACCAAGGGGGGACTCGCAGCAGGGGTGCCCTCAGGGAAGTGTCTTTGATTCTGGACTGGGCGGAGACCCACGTCCCGTGTATCTCAGCAGTCTACATTCCGGGAGTGGAGAACACGGAGGCGGACTTGCTGAGCAGGGCCTCCTCTCGTCAGGGGGAGTGGTCTCTCAGTCCCAGGGTGTTTCGTTCGATATGTCGCAGGTGGGGGGTCCCAGCGGTGGACCGCTTTGCCTCTCGTCACAATCACAAGCTTCCAGTCTTTGTGTCTCTCTCGCAGGACCCTCTGGCTCTGGCGGTGGATGCCATGTCTCTGTCCTGGAGGGATCTGGGATTCCTTTATCTGTTCCCTCCGTTTCCGATGCTAGCCAGAGTAGTGCGCAAACTGGCCTTGGAAGGCGCGGCGGCGATTCTCGTGGCCCCGAGGTGGCCACGGCGCGTTTGGTTCGCAGATCTTGTAAGGCTGGCAGAGGATCAGTTCGCTCTGCCTCTGCTGCCGGACCTGCTCACCCAGGGTCGGCTACGCTATCCCAATTTACCATCGCTGGCTTTGACGGCGTGGCTGTTGAAACCGCCATCTTAAAAGACGAAGGTCTTTCTGACGCGGTGATTCAAACTCTTATCAGTGCCAGGAAGCGGTCTTCTTCTTCTGTTTACTATAGGACCTGGAGGTCCTATATTGATTGGTGTGAAGGTAGGTCTTTCTCTTGTCGTGAGTTCTCCATTCCTAGGATTCTGGAGTTTCTTCAACATGGTTTGGATCTGGGGCTCCAAATTAGTACCTTGAAAGGGCAGGTTTCTGCCTTGGCGGTGTTTTTCCAACGATCCTTTGCACTTCATCCTTTAGTCAGGACCTTTTTCCAAGGAGTCACGCATGTTCGTCCGCCTAGGAAGCCCTTGGTTCCAGTTTGGGATTTGAATCTTGTTCTCTCTGCTCTTCAGGGTCCTCTGTTTGAGCCCTTGAATGAGGTTGCTTTGTCTTCGCTTACTCAAAAGGTGGCCTTTTTGGTGGCTATCACTTCGGCTAGGCGTGTTTCTGAGTTGGCAGCTTTATCCATTACAGCTCCATACTTTGAGAAGCATCAGGACAAGGTTGTCTTTCGTTTCAAGCCGGATTTTCTTCCGAAGGTGGTCTCGGCTTTTCATTTGAATCAGGACATAGTTCTGCCTTCTCTATGCCCTAATCCTAGCAATGACAAGGAAAGGGCGTTGCATTCTCTGGATGTGGTTCGTGTTGTGGAACATTATTTTGAGGTTACGTCTTCCTTTCGTAAGACGGACGCCTTTTTTGTGGTGCCCTCCGGGCCTAGGAAAGGTTTGGCTCCTGCCAAATCTTCCATTAGTACGTGGATTCGTCAGGCCATCATTGGGGCCTATTCTGCCAAGGGGAGGAGTCCCCCTTTTCGTGTTACAGCTCATTCTACTCGTGCGGTTGGAGCTTCTTGGGCTTTTCAGCACCAGGCTTCTGTTGAGCAAGTTTGTAAGGCCACTACCTGGTCGTCTGTTCACACTTTTTCCAAGTTTTACAAGGTTGATGTTTGGGCGTCCGCGGATGCTGTCTTTGGACGCAAAGTTTTGCAAGCTGCAGTGGTTTAAAGTTGTGCATTGTTGCCTAGTTTTGGATTCCCGCCCTTGTTATGGACACTGCTATTGGATGTCCCACATGTTATGGATTCTTGAAGCGGGGTGTGTGACATACTTAGAATAATACCATTTTGTGAATACTCACCTTGTAAAATGGGTATTATAAGTATGTCACACACCCCGCTTCACCCGCCCTTTTCTGTTTTCAGGATGCTCCATTTTGTGAACTTTGCGTGGTTGTGTTTTATATTTGCCTCTTCCTGGTCCCTTATCTTACTGCTTCTGTATACTGGGTGATGAGTGGGAGGTCCCAGGTATTTATGGATCAGGGAGGGGCTTTCTTTTTACTATCATCTCTGCAGGAACGCCTCTTCAGGACGATATTACCCACATGTTATGGATTCTTGAAGCGGGGTGTGTGACATACTTATAATACCCATTTTACAAGGTGAGTATTCACAAAATGGTATTATTAGACTTTGATGAGGAGTGAGGGAGGGAGAGACTGGTAAACAAAGTGCATGCTAGAGCTGGTGGGAGAGCGCACCTTGAGTCCAGCTGAAGAGTACAGAAGAAAAATGTGGTTTGACAAGAAAGCATGGGGCTGAATCATCTTTCTGGAGGGTAAGGAGGGTATTGTCTCTTAAAGTGGACCAAAACCCACCGCGATCGGCCCAGGAATCTTCCCTCTTTCCCGGGGCATCCAAAATCAGGATGCCCCTCTGTGTGAAACCCCCAGGGTCGCCCCATACATTTACCTTGCTTCCTGGTCCAACTGCACATCCGATCGCCGATTAGAAGAGCGGCCGTGCATGAGCCGTAGAACCGGGAAGAGGCGAGTTAACTTCAGCGATCTGGGGGGTTTCACACAGCGGGACACCCACGATCTGGGTGCCCTGGGGAAAAGGACCAAAACCCAAGATAGTCAAAAAGTGGACCACAACCAGTCTACAAGACTTTAGGTCTGACAGAAACCATTCCCAACAGTGTGAATTTCACCTCATCTCAGGGATCCCTCGGTGGTCGTACAGTCATAAGCAGAGTGCTGTGTATTGCCATGGCATCCCAGCAGACAAAATGAACTGCTGGCAGGTGCGCACAAAGTGCAAGGGGAGTTGATGGCACAGAAAATGCATATTACTTTCCTGATTGCTGAATATGACCACTGCAGGATCCAGGGACTAGGAGAGTTTCTGCTGGACATAAGGAACGGACTTACAGCACATCAGGGAAGACACACATGGTATGCTCCCATACTGTCACCCATGTGACAGCAGGGACATAAAACGCCAAGCCTTTCTGAGTGTGCAGCGCGGGCACGCCACAGCCAAGAACCTAAAGGCAGAGCAGGGGATGCGGCCGGCGGCTCACTTGGCTCCCTTCAGCTGTGTTCGGCTGCTTAGCCTCTGGCAGAGCTGAGTAAAATTGTGTATGCTGATTGGCTGAGGACGAGCTTACGCTGTGAGAAACAACAGGAAGGTGAGTGAATTGGGTGACCTGGGGGAGTACACATAGGGAGGCATTTCAATTCAGGATGCCCCCCTGAAAGGAACAACACATGAGAAATTAAAATTCCTGTGTGTTATTCCCCTTTAGTTCAGCTAACAAACCCACCCCTGACTCACCAATCTATACAGCCACAGACTGCATATCCCCTTCTCTTCTGGAAATCAATTGAGTTTACCGCAGACACCCACCTGGTGCAGACTCACCACACCCAGGACCTAAAGTGTCCTTTTATAAGGAGTAGGATGTAAGTGCTGCATGGGAAAAAAGGTGAGTAGAACTGCTACAACAGGACTGGATGAGGAAGTAGTCACCCATAATCCTCTGCAGCACCAGGCTGAAGCGGAAACACTTACCAAGCACAGCTTCCAGGGAGGGAAAGGACAGCAGTAAAAGGAGCTCGGGCTTCGCAGTATGCTCCTTTGCATGTCTTGCATAATTACCATATCACGTTATCTCAGCAATAGGTAGGAACAGTAAGTGGAAGTGGAAATGCAGCATGCAGAGCTCTGACCTTACAATCAGTATTCCTGCTCTAGGCAAGCAGACAACGATCAGAAGAAGGGGAGCACACAGGATTACTATAAAGCAGACATTCACCCTGAATAAGTCTATCTTGTATGTTCTCCCCCACAATGTACATACAGATTGCCCATATTAAAAATCATCCTACCAGCATCCAGTGTGTTTTCTTTAACTTTTAACATGCAAGATGGTGGCTCCTGGATTCTCAGGCTGTCTGCAGACAGGAAGAGCCTTCTGACTATGTTGCTTTGCATTCTGGGATTGCTGTCCTTTTCCTGACCCCAGCTCTGCCCTGTCTGAGCAAAGCACAGCTATAACCCTCCCCCTGCACTTTACACCCCTTTCCTCAGTATGTGATGCTTCTGAGGCAAGATGGTAGTGCCCTGTATCCTAGAGTGCCGAACAGAGTTGAAGCCCAGCAGGGGGAAAGAAAAATAAGTAAGCGACTAACAACTTAAAATATATTCATTTTAGATGCTGGGGAATCGTTTTTTTAAAAAGTTTGGGTTTTTCAATAAATTATGCTGAAGGTCCGGTTTAAAGTGGACCAACACCCAGGATTTTGACTATCCTGGGTTTTGGTCCACTTCGGTGGGGCACCCCAATCGGGGGTGCCCCGCTGTCTGAAACCCCCCAGAAAGCCCCAAAAAACTCACCTCTCCCCGCTCCCACGCCAGCCAATCACAGCGCTCAGAGCCGCTGTGGTATGCGCGTCCAAGGCCGCCTGGACGCGCATACCAGCTCAGCTGGCTCTGACCGCTGGAGGCCGCGTCTTGCGCTTCCCTCTAACAGGGAGCGCGCCTGCACCGGCCATTCACAAACGGCCGGCGCGGGTGCGCGCCCTGCTAGAGGGAAGCGCGAGCCGCGGCCGCTGGAACGGGGCTGAGGTAAGGTTTGTGGGCCTCCTGGGGGGTTCCTCCCCGCGGGACATCCTGATTTCGGATGCCCCGCGGGGAGGGATCTGATCGGTCCGGGAATCTTACAGATTTCCGGGCCGATCCCCCCTGGGTGTTGGTCCACTTTAAAGTACAGGGCTCAGAATGACAGTTACAGAGTTCAGGGCATAAGCCGTAAGTTAGGCCCCACTGGAATATTTATCCCGGTCTGACCATTTTGGAAATAAATAAATAAATAAAAATTGTTTATTCATGCAAACATATTGAGCACGTAGGCTTTGTTACTAACAAGACCCTGGAGACTATCTGAATCCCACTCCCTGCATATCTGTGGAGTATACTCACACCGGGCCTTTTTGATTACCCGGTGTGGGCACTCATGGGGATGCGGCTGGCAGTTTACTCTGCTCCCTAGCCCAACAAAACTGAGTGCGCCGATTAGCAGCCAGCGCCTGCGACGTGGGAACCGTGGAAAGGTGCGTTTCCTGGGCGATCCATTGAAATACACACAGCGGGGCATCCCAACTGAGATACCCTGTCTGAGATGAACAATACTTGGGGGAGTGTATTTAAAGGGAAATCCTTTAAAGGGAAGCAATACCCATATAAAATGTGTTGACCCTCTTTAGGAGGTTTCCCTAGGGGCATCCAATTGCCCCGCCGTGTAAAACCCCTTAGGGTTCTTTGTGAACTCTCTTCAAACCTTGATGGCTGTGGCAAAATTCAGGTCTGTTACAAGGATTTTTTATTTCTTAGGTGCTTTCTTTATAGTGACTCCTACAAAGACTTAATTAATTATAGCTTATCAATATTTATTTTTATTATAATATTATAGGCAGTCTTTTTGCCTGATAAGTTCCAGAAAGACAAGCCGGTACCATTATTCTGACCAACAGAGTTTTTCCTGGTTCTTCTATCTAATCTAATTTAATTTAGAGATGCCTAAAAGGTGTCCGGAACACAACAGGAAAACAAAATGCATTATATTCCGCAGGCGTCTCCACAATACAAAAAGCAGCTCCAATGTCATCCGGATTGAGGACTGGAGAAAGCGGAGGCCTTCTGGCCATGCTCTCCCTCAGCCCCTCATCCACAGGAGGATGGAGGAGGAGGGGATGCGGAGCAGATGTCTTGGGAAGGGCAGGCGAGCTGTGCGCAGACTCCCAGCACTCCGAGGAAGATGCCACATCTCCTCAGCACACTGCCCACCAGAGACCCGCTCTGGATTATTTCAGGGGTGCTGTGAGAAAGAAGGAGAAGCACCATCCATGATGATCAAGAAATCAGAGCATCAGCAAGCAATCTCCAGCCTGCAAAGCTCCATCAAACCCACCACAACACAAATGGTTTGTTCCAGTAAAATGACTGCAATCGGCATGCAGCAAATCCGGCATATCCATGTTTTTCCATGACACATACTGCGTCAACAACGGAAAACAATTAACCCCACGAGTGCTGCCTGCACAAGCCAGCTTTTCCTGTGCAGTGCTGTGATTTGTTATCACCAAGTCTGGGAACGGTCATACCATTCTCTACATAACTAAATATTCACAGCAGCTTAATAAAGATGTGTGGTTACCATGGCAGTTGTGTACCTGAAGGAGGGGGGTGTCTGTTTGGGGGAGGGGGGCGTCTGTGGAGCTGGCTATAAACTTCTGAGGTCTGGCCAACAGATGTGGAGAGGACCAGGAGAGGTGGTTAGGCTGTTGTTATCAAGGCATGTATAGCACTAAACTATATCACAGGATCTGTGAGCTGCTAGCAGATACTGAGAGCAAGAATCCAACAATCTCATCCATGCCTGTATATCTAAGACCAGCTCCAGTGATGGCAGTCAGTAATGTGGACTACATTACCTTCTATAAATGTGAACAGTAAGAACTGGATAAGGACCGGATATTGATTCACTAAAAAACGCCTGCTGGTGTACAGTATTAACAATGGGCAATAATGAAACAGCTATGACTCTACCTTGTACAGTGCAACAGAAGATGTTGGCAAACTATAAACTAACAATAATAATCTACAAATGGTCATATCCATCCTGTGAAGACTGAAATGAAATAAAGCCCCCCCCCCAAGAAGGGAACCTTGCAATGGAAAGGGTGGGTGATGCCAATGCACTCTGGAAGGGTATAGGGCATGCTGTGACTGTGACTATACCATTTATTCTTTCCGTATGATGCCATTATATTCCAAGCCCCTGGATGATAGATTATAGAAGCTCAGTGTACCCAGTGAACCTTAGAAATTATGCCAAGGTTCCCTGCACATTATGGAATTGTATATCACGAGGATAGGGTGCCTGGCACTACTATACATTTTATAATGGCGGTATATCCAGTGACCTCTGGGATGATTGATGGTAACATTAATGTTTACCCAGTAACACCTGGGAAGATAGATTGTGTTACAACTGATTGTAAAATGCTGGTATATCCAGTAACCCTTTGGAAAGGTAGATGTGGGACGCTAGTTTACCAAGTAACTCCTGGGAGAGTTTATAGTGTGATTACTTTATACCCAGTACCCCTTTAGGTTAAATGGTTTGATGCCAGTGTACCCAGTAAATCCTGAGACGTTAAATGGTTTAATACCAGTATAACTTCTGGGAAGGTAGATGGTGTCATGCCAGAGATAGTGTGAGCTTAGATTTTATGATGCCAGTGCACCCAGTAAACTTGTGAAAAAGGCAAGAAAAAAGGAGAAAAAGACCGCACCAACAAAAATATAGTGGTGTGCTAAACTGTGCAGGGTGAACAGAGCACCTGTTACTACACACACCCAAAGAACGGGGGGTCCCACACACCCGCCCCAGCCTGACACAGAAGCACCACTGAACAAAATAACTATGCAAAGTTAACAACATTTATTATTACATGTAACTACATTGTATACTCAATACTATATGACAATATAGACAAACTAGCACCGAGGAGGGGGCAGTGGTGCTTCTGTGTCAGGCTGGGGCGGGTGTGTGGGACCCCCCGTTCTTTGGGTGTTGTGAAAAAGGAGATAATGGTGTTAATATATCTAGAAACCATTAGTAGGGTAGATGGAGCAGTGCCAGTAGGTACAGTAATCCAATGAATAGTAGAAGCTGTGATGCCAGCATATACAGCAACCCTGAAAGGTTCATGGTTTGATGCCAGTATTCCCATAAACCCCAGTGAGGATAGAAGGTAATGCTGCCAGCATACCCAGTTACCCAACTGATTTTAGATGGTGTGATGCCAGTGTAGCCAGTAACTCCATTAAGGTTAGATTACATGATGCCAGTACCCCCAGTAACCCCAGCAAGGGTAGAAGGTGTAATGCCAGTATACCCAGTAACCCCAGTGAGGATAGAAGGTAATGCTGCCAGCATACCCAGTTACCCAACTGATTTTAGATGGTATGATGCCAGTGTAACCAGTAACTCCATTAAGGTTATATTACATGATGCCAGTACCCCCAGTAACCCCAGCAAGGGTAGAAGGTGTAATGCCAGTATACCCATAAACCCCAGTGAGGATAGAAGGTAATGCTGCCAGCATACCCAGTTACCCAACTGATTTTAGATGGTGTGATGCCAGTGTAGCCAGTAACTCCATTAAGGTTAGATTACATGATGCCAGTACCCCCAGTAACCCCAGCAAGGGTAGAAGGTGTAATGCCAGTATACCCAGTAACCCCAGTGAAGTTAGATGGCATGATGTCAGTGTAGACAGTAACTCCATTGAGGTTAGATTACCTGATGCCAGAACACTCAGTAACCCCAGTGACTATGTGATGACGGGATACTGTGAGGTTAGATTATTTGATGCCAATATACCAAGCAACCCTAGGAACAGTAGTAGTGTGATGCCAGTATACCCAGTAACACCAGTGAGATTGGATTACATAATGCCAAACATACTCTGTAACCCCAAGGAGGACGGTGTGATGCCAGCATACCCAGTATCTCTGGAACAGTAGATTATATGATGTCAATATTACCAATCCCCTATATGAGGGCAGAAAATGTGCTACCAGCATATAAGGATGCCCCCTCAGCTTTCAGTCAGTCAGGATGGGTGCCCCCTCCACTGTCAGTCAGGGTGAGTGGATGCGTGCCACCTCAGCTGTCAGGGCGGGTGGGTGTTTCCCTCCTTGGCTGTCAGTCAGTCAGGATAAGTGGGTGCCCCCTCGACTGTCAGTCAGGGTTAGTGGATAGGTGCCCCCTCGGCTGTCAGTCAGGGTTAGTGGATGGGTTCCCCCCTCGGCTGTCAGTCAGGGTTAGTGGATGGGTTCCCCCCTCGGCTGTCAGTCAGGGTGAGTGGATGGGTGCCCCCCTCGGCTGTCAGTCAGGGTGAGTGGATGGGTGCCCCCCTCGGCTGTCAGTCAGGGTGAGTGGATGGGTGCCCCCCTTGGCTGTCAGTCAGGGTGAGTGGATGGGTGCCCCCCTCGGCTGTCAGTCAGGGTGAGTGGATGGGTGCCCCCCTCGGCTGTCAGTCAGGGTGAGTGGATGGGTGCCCCCCTTGGCTGTCAGTCAGGGTGAGTGGATGGGTGCCCCCCTTGGCTGTCAGTCAGGGTGAGTGGATGGGTGCCCCCCTCGGCTGTCAGTCAGGGTGAGTGAATAGGTTGCCCCCCTTCGCTGTCAGTCAGGGTGAGTGGATGGGTACCCCCCCTCGGCTGTCAGTCAGGGTGAGTGGATGGGTGCCCCCCTCGGCCGTCAGTCAGGGTGAGTGGATGGGTGCCCCTTCGGCTGTCAGTCAGGGTGAGTGGATGGGTGCCCCCTCGGCTGTCAGTCAGGGTAGTTGGGTGCCCCCTCGGCTGTCAGTCAGGGTAGTTGGGTGCCCCCTCGGCTGTCAGTCAGGGTAGTTGGGTGCCCCCTCGGCTGTCAGTCAGGGTAGGTGGATGAGTGCCCCTTCGGCTGTCAGTCAGGTTGGGTGGGTGCCCCCTTTGGCTGTCAGTCAGGGTGGGTGGGTGCCCCCTCGGCTGTCAGTCAGGGTGAGTGGATGGGTGCCCCCTCGGCTGTCAGTCAGGGTGAGTGGATGGGTGCCTCCTCGGCTGTCAGTCAGGGTGAGTGGGTGCCCCCTCGGCTGTCAGTCAGGGTGAGTGGATGGGTGCCCCTTCGGCTGTCAGTCAGGGTGAGTGGATGGGTGCCTCCTCGGCTGTCATTCAGGGTGAGTGGGTGCCCCCTCGGCTGTCAGTCAGGGTGAGTGGATGGGTGCCCCCTCGGCTGTCAGTCAGGGTGAGTGGATGGATGCCCCCTCGGCTGTCAGTCAGGGTGGGTAGGTGCCCCCTCGGCTGTCAGGGTGGGTAGGTGCCCCCTCGGCTGTCAGTCAGGGTGAATGGGTGCCCCCTCGGCTGTCAGTCAGGGTGAGTGGGTGCCCCCCTCGGCTGTCAGTCAGGGTGGGTGGGTGCCCCCCTCGGCTGTCAGTCAGGGTGGTTGGGTGCCCCCCTCGGCTGTCAGTCAGGGTAGGTGGGTGCCCCCCTCGGCTGTCAGTCAGGGTAGGTGCCCCCTCGGCTGTCAGTCAGGGTAGGTGCCCCCTCGGCTGTCAGTCAGGGTAGGTGGGTGGGTGCCCCTTCGGCTGTCAGTCAGGGTGGGTGCCCCCTGGGCTGTCAGTCAGGGTGGGTGCCCCCTGGGCTGTCAGTCAGGGTGGGTGCCCCCTGGGCTGTCAGTCAGGGTGGGTGCCCCCTGGGCTGTCAGTCAGGGTGGGTGCCCCCTGGGCTGTCAGTCAGGGTGGGTGCCCCCTGAGCTGTCAGTCAGGGTGGGTGCCCCCTGGGCTGTCAGTCAGGGTGGGTGCCCCCTGGGCTGTCAGTCAGGGTGGGTGCCCCCTCGGCTGTCAGTCAGGGTGGGTGCCCCCTCGGCTGTCAGTCAGGGTGGGTGCCCCCTCGGCTGTCAGTCAGGGTGGGTGCCCCCTCGGCTGTCAGTCAGGGTGGGTGCCCCCTCGGCTGTCAGTCAGGGTGGGTGCCCCCTCGGCTGTCAGTCAGGGTGGGTGCCCCCTCGGCTGTCAGTCAGGGTGGGTGCCCCCTCGGCTGTCAGTCAGGGTGGGTGCCCCCTCGGCTGTCAGTCAGGGTGGGTAGGTGGGTGGGTGCCCCTCGGCTGTCAGTCAGGGTGGGTATGTGGGTGCCCCTCGGCTGTCAGTCAGGGTGGGTAGGTGGGTGGGTGCCCCTCGGCTGTCAGTCAGGGTGGGTAGGTGGGTGGGTGCCCCTCGGCTGTCAGTCAGGGTGGGTAGGTGGGTGGGTGCCCCTCGGCTGTCAGTCTGGGTGGGTAGGTGCCCCTTCGGCTGTCAGTCAGGGTGGGTGGGTGCCCCTCGGCTGTCAGTCAGGGTGGGTAGGTGGGGGGGTGCCCCTCGGCTGTCAGTCAGGGTGGGTAGGTGGGTGCCCCCTCGGCTGTCAGTCTGGGTGGGTAGGTAGGTGGGTGCCCCTTCGGCTGTCAGTCAGGGTGGGTAGGTGGGTGGGTGCCCCTTCGGCTGTCAGTCAGGGTGGGTAGGTGGGTGCCCCCTCGGCTGTCAGTCAGGGTAGGTAGGTGGGTGCCCCCTCGGCTGTCAGTCAGGGTGGGTAGGTAGGTGGGTGCCCCTCGGCTGTCAGTCAGGGTGGGTAGGTAGGTGGGTGCCCCCTCGGCTGTCAGTCAGGGTGGGTAGGTAGGTGGGTGCCCCCTCGGCTGTCAGTCAGGGTGGGTGGGTGCCCCTCGGCTGTCAGTCAGGGTGGGTAGGTGGGTGGGTGCCCCTCGGCTGTCAGTCAGGGTGGGTAGGTAGGTGGGTGCCCCCTCGGCTGTCAGTCAGGGTGGGTAGGTAGGTGGGTGCCCCCTCGGCTGTCAGTCAGGGTGGGTGGGTGCCCCTCGGCTGTCAGTCAGGGTGGGTAGGTGGGTGCCCCCTCGGCTGTCAGTCTGGGTGGGTAGGTAGGTGGGTGCCCCTTCGGCTGTCAGTCTGGGTGGGTAGGTAGGTGGGTGCCCCTTCGGCTGTCAGTCAGGGTGGGTAGGTAGGTGGGTGCCCCCTCGGCTGTCAGTCAGGGTGGGTAGGTAGGTGGGTGCCCCCTCGGCTGTCAGTCAGGGTGGGTAGGTAGGTGGGTGCCCCCTCGGCTGTCAGTCAGGGTGGGTAGGTAGGTGGGTGCCCCTCGGCTGTCAGTCAGGGTGGGTAGGTAGGTGGGTGCCCCCTCGGCTGTCAGTCAGGATGGGTAGGTAGGTGGGTGCCCCTCGGCTGTCAGTCAGGGTGGGTAGGTAGGTGGGTGCCCCCTCGGCTGTCAGTCAGGGTGGGTAGGTAGGTGGGTGCCCCTCGGCTGTCAGTCAGGGTGGGTAGGTAGGTGGGTGCCCCCTCGGCTGTCAGTCAGGGTGGGTAGGTAGGTGGGTGCCCCTCGGCTGTCAGTCAGGGTGGGTAGGTAGGTGGGTGCCCCCTCGGCTGTCAGTCAGGGTGGGTAGGTGCCCCTCGGCTGTCAGTCTGGGTGGGTAGGTGGGTGGGTGCCAGTCTCACCTCCTTGAGCTGCTCGAGCTCCTGGCGGACGGCCTCGTAGTCCAGCTCCAGCTCATCATACTGCTGCTTGAGCTGCTGTTTCTCGTCCAGCACCACCAGGCCGTACTCGGCCGCCTGGATCTTCTCCCGGGTGGTCTCCCCCAGCTCCTGGAAGAGCCGCTTAATCTCCGCCCGCAGCCAGTCGGAGCCCGATTGCATGACCAGCCGCTCGAACTCGTCTTCCTCCATTAGAAGCGCCATGTGTGTGTGTGTGGGTGCGGAGGGGGGGGTGCAGGGTGCTGTCCTGTGTCTCCCAGTGATTGGGGCTGCCCTCCCTGCACCCCGGGGCTCAGTGCCTGCTCCCCGCCATCCCGCTCCCCCGGCTCGCTGCAGTCACTGGCAGGAATGCGAGCATAACCCCTATTACAGGGATACGAAGCGGGGAGCGACTGACAACTACCATAGCAGCGCCGAACGTCCAAAATACGAAGGAGCCCTGAGGAAACGCTGCATGGAATGTGCTAAGGACGCTTTGAAGTCGCTCCCTGGGCGCAGCACATGCGCTGTGGAGATGCGGCTGTGGCAGGAGGACACGTTGTGGGCATGACAAATGGGCGCAGCAGATCAAAGCCTGGGGGGAGCCCGACCTCTGGGCTCCTGCTGAGGTCTGTGTGCAGCCCTGTCTACTGCTAATCAGCACATTAGGAGCCCTGCTTGCGCTCCATTCTCATCCTGGACACACATGGTACTACCAATCCCATTGTAATGTGTCTGAGAAACATTAGCATAGACACCAGGGCCGGCTCCAAGTTTATGTGGGCCCTTGGGCGGCATGGTCTCAGTGGGCCCCTTTCCCAAATCTGGATGCCCCCTAAGGATCTGCTATTGTTTTGGTCTACTTTGACGTGCACCAAACCCCTTTAAACATGGACCTCTGAGTCTAAATGAATCTAGATTCTCCTGATTTTGGATGCCCCTGTCGCACACCCCAAAGGCCGGCCCTGTCCGTGGGGCCCCCGGCAGCTGCCCCGCCTTGCCGAGTGCTGATGCCGGCCCTGATAGACACACATAGCAATCAAGCAGATACATATACATACAACTATTTATAAATCACCGTCACCTTCCATGGTGCTGTACTTTGAACATATTAGAGACCATAAGACAAATATATTGCACAGGGTATTTTGGGTCACGTGTGACAGAGATGCAACAAAAACAACTTGTGGATGGAAACCCCCAAAATGGTCCACCGCTCATCTGCTGGGCTATCATTGAAGCAGTCAGGCACTGCTGGCTCAGTGGCTTTTCCACTGCAGAAGCCATGCTCATTGGCTCTCTCAAAAGTGCTGCTGTGACGAGGGTGCTGTTCGGGCCCGTATGCTCCCGGGTCCAGCCATTCAGAAAGGCTGGCCGCGGGAGTGCGCATGACAGCAGGGGAACTGGGGATTGCGTCCAGCAGAGGAATTTCATTGTCAGGCAAGATCACCGGGATCCTGGGGGTTCACACAGCGGGGCATCCAGTGCAGGATGCCCCAGGGGGAGGCTAGTGGCAGGGCCTACATTATTTTAGATTTCTCTGCTCCCCTCGCCTCTACTTCTATTTACCTCTCTCTACCTCAACTCTGCTCACCTCGGCTCACTCCACCCTTTCCTAACTCTTCCCACCTCACCTATGCTTGTGTCATCTCTTCTAACCTCTGCCTGCTTCACTTTTACTCTTACTCTTTTTGCCTCATCTCTTCCCACCTGACCTTTTTCCAACTCATCCCTGCCCAATTCTTCCCGCCTCACCTCTGCTCACCACTCATAACCCCTTCTTATGTCCTCCCACCTCACCTCTATCCATCTGCCTACCTCTACCCACCTCTGCTCACCTCTTCCCACTTCTGCTCACCTTTTCCTACTTTACACCTTGCCCATTTCTTCATCCCACCTTACCTCTGCATATACATACATTTGAGAAGTCATTTCACAGAAAATCAATGGGTGCCATCAGAACCTGTGAAATTGACAGCCCTCTGTGTCCATTGACACGCTGACCTATTACATAAACAATTTGTTATTCAGTATACAGGTTATTTAGTTTCTGCTTGAAATACAGGCAGCAAAACATTCCAAAATCAATTTTTTGCTTGCAGGCAGTGTACTTGCCAATTATTCAAGAAACAGAAAAGCAGAGCAATAAGCTAGACCCCCTTCCCCTTGCACACACAGAGTTATGTGTTTCACACAGTTTGATGCAGGAAAGGTGGAGTTCAGTCCACCTCTTGGTCTGGGAAAAGGTGGTCATGCTAGAAGAAAAAGGGCTAGAAATCAGCAACAGCCTTATGCAGCAGTACAGCAGGATGGATCAGCTGCATGGGAAATAAGGAAAGAATAGTTTGGTTTTACAAACATTTACATTTCAGCATGGAAATACTTGAATTTGGTTTCATTGTGAATGAATCAGGACGTCCCGTGTTGGGAGACGCGCAGACACTTGTGTTGCTTTCCTCAATCTGGTATCCTACATGGCATTAGGCCATCACTCGTGAATTCTTGTTTTACTCCCTGTGCCCAGCAGACAGAACATGGATGATGCAGCTAAGAGGCTTAGCCAAACAGCACACTCTGCTTTGTTGCAGCACCTCCCCGCTCCCTTCTTCCTGCATGCTGGCACTGGCAGGCAATTAAAGTGGACCAACACCCAGGATTTTGACTATCCTGGGTGTTGGTCCATTTCCCCGGGGCACCCCGATTGGGGGTGCCCCGCTATGTGAAACCTCCCAGATCTCAAGATACAACTCACCCCGCTCCTACAGTGCATGCATGGTCGCTTGTCCAATTAGCGCGCTCGGAGCCGTTGTGGTATGTGCGTCAATGAGACGTCTTACCGCAGCAACTCCGAGCACGCTGGCAGCCGCATCTCGCTCTTACCTCTACCAGGGAGCATGCCGGCCAATCACGAATGGGCCCTGCTAGAGAGAAGCGTGAGATGCGGCCCTCGCATGCGCCGTTGGACCGGCAATCTGGGGAGTTTCACACAGCGGGGCATCCTGATTTTGGATGCCCCGCAGGGAAGGGTTCGGATCGGACTGGGAATCTTATAGATTCCTGGGCCGATCCAGCAGGGTGTTGGTCCACTTTAAGGATGAAAAGTTCTCCATGTGAGGCGTAAAAGTTTTTCACAGAAGTTGAGGCTCTTTTCATAGTGAAGTATGTTGTATCACTGGGGGGGTGAGCTCTGCACATTTTAGTAACTGACCCCCATAAATATAATCGGTGCTGTAAAAAAGCGAGGAATGGAATGCTATGGGCTGTGTGGAGATGATTACAACATGGGAAGTAGTACACCAGGATAAAAGGTCAGGAAACACTGACCTAGATAAAATGAAGCCACCACTGATTGGTTCCCTGTGTCTGGGGGTGGGGGTGTTGGGAAACAGCCAGAGGGGAAGATATGGATGGACAGTGTATAATGATATTCTAGAATGTGTGCGCATGTGTCGCTTGCTGGTATAATAGAGAGATCAGAGAATTGATGTTGTCGCTCTTTGATGTTTTCCAGATCTGTTTAATATCCAGAATCACAAAACCACAGAGACCAAACTCCACAGAACTAATCCAGGCTTCCCTTTCTCTGCCATGTCTGCATCTTAATACATCTGTCATGGGTCAATAGTGCCACCGCACGCCTGAGCGCGCTCACCCTTTGTTAACAGCCTGGAAGGACGTGTCAGAGCGACCAGATATCCACTGATGATCAAACCCCGGGGCACACTGGTCACACTGACAAGGAGAAGGAATGGCCACCTTGAGGGCACAAAAACTGAGCTGTGACCGGCAACCAAGCATGTTACCACCACCTTCCAATCCCTCCTAGACTGCCTGGCTTTGCTTTGATAGATTTAAACATCTACATTTATTTTAACAGGTTGCAACAACTTAGATGCACAGAAAAATTACCGATGTTACATCCCAACTTACATCCCAAACATGCTTACTGTTCCCTCCCACCAGCTGATCCACCACTGAGATAGCAGAGGAGGTTTCCCCTTGCTGGCCTTCCCGTGGGCATCCCGCTTTGGTATGTCCTGCTTTGTTAAACCTTTAAACCCTCCAGATCGCCCATAATAACTCACCTCTTCTCAATCCAACGGCTCATGCGTGGGCTCTTCTCCAATCAGAGCCACTTGCTGTGATTATGCCATTCGGCAAACAGGGGAGTGTAAGCAACCACATCCCCCGCATCTTCGGCTGTGCATGCACTCCTGCCTCAGCTATTCAGATAGGCTGGGGCCCGTGTGTGTGCCACTGGGAATGCGGCCACTTGCACTCCCAATTGAAGCAAATCAGAGCCTCTTGACATAACCACTGAGACATGAGAGCCCACTCTTATGCCATTGGACCAGCAAGAAGTGAGTTATGGGTGATCTGGGGGGTTTCACACAGCAGGGCATCCCAAAATTGGATGCCACGGGGCATGAAACAACACCAGAGAGTGTCAAAATCCCGGGCTTTGTTCCACTTTAAAGTGATATTAATGTGCGGCTGCAGAAGCTGAATAGAATCCCCAGCCGTACACATTGGCGGCCCACGGCTTCACTCACATCCTCTGGCTGTACACGGCCACGCAAGTGCGTGTGATGTCGGCATCAGCTCCGCATACTCTGGGGGCACATCAGAAAGGTAAGATATGCAAGTGACTAGTGGGGGTTTCATAGAGCGGGGCATCCCACTTCGGGATGCACTAAGGAGGGGGAATCAGCTGTCCTTGGAGACTCAGACTCCATGGCCAGTTTTGGTCTACGTTAAGGCTATTTTATATCACAGATAAGACTAGAAAACTTTCAAAAATACAAACAATGCACATGAGCTACTCCATAGCATGTGGATAAGTTGCTAATAATATGGGGAACCCTATTTATTTTGGGCTATCTGCAATGCACTGGGTGGTTTGAGCTTCGCTACTTCTTTGGTGACCTACGTCTAAGACAAGTGGCTCCAAGCGCACTGACGGCCACATGCCCTGCTACCCTCTAAAAGGGAGCGTACCCGCGGCAACAATTCACAAATGCCAAATGCACGCGCCCTGCTAGAGGAATAGCAGGAATGCAGTCTTGGATCGCGCATGCGCCATTGAAACCCGAAGAAGGTAAGTGTATGGGGGGGTTTCACACAGTGAGGCTTCCCAATTTTGGATGCCCCGGGTGGGGAGGCAATTGATCGGCCCGGGAATCTTATAGATTCCTGGGCCGATCGCCATGGGTTTTGGTCCACTTTAAACCTCTGCAGTGATACATGGCTGACTTAAAACTAGCACCACGTATTGCCATTTGAGCGTCTATGTAGCAGCGCTTAGAACGTCGGCTAGTGGATGCTGCAAGCTGGTGTCTGGCGCTATAACCTAGCTTAGCGACCGGACAAGTGATGCTGTAGTATCCTGTCCAGTATTGATAAATGTGATGTCTGGAGCAATGCCACATAACAACAGGACAATGCTGCAGCGAACGATAGGTAGTGCCAGTTAAGTGCCTCCAGCACTTGGCGCTGAAGCCCATATTTAAGAAAATCAAACACAACCACAAAACCAACGTCGGCATTCTAAAACTGGGCACTCTAGCGTTGAGCAGCAGAATCTATAAAAAAAAGTCTGTTTCTCAACACATATCCACACGCACGAGAGCGAAAACATGGAATGACATTGTTTTAACACTGTAACAATGACGCTGCAATGGCAGACCAATACATACAAATCTGCATTAAAAAAACAAGATATGACAATATAAGTGTTTGGTTGCTGGGCAGGAGAGGTCAC